>CM060370.1:43948391-45380891 GCA_030545235.1 Helianthus tuberosus
TGTTAGCTTTTAGTGGCGTATGTACACGTTTCTGTAGAGTATCTACAGTTGCCACATCATCTTCACAGATATCAAAACATTCCCTGTATAACATATAGAGAAAACTCGGTTTCTTTTACAGTCGCGATCACAAATTACGAATCAACAAACTAAAACATGGATCAATTTTAGCGAGTATAAAGAACATATAATCTTACTCGACAATTTCATCAGTTGTAACATGAGATCTAGCATTTGAGTGATTATCATTGATCCCATTTTGACCATTTGAAGTTTTAAAGTCTTCTGCATCCAAAATTTCATCGTTTTCGTCGATCTGCCATAAATGGATTACGTTAATAAGTAGACAACCAAGTGTTTTATGATCAAATCTGATATGTTATATCTTTAAACGCATACAAGTGCAGCCTGATTCTTCAAGTCCTCCAAGTTAAAATTCCAGTTCACTAATTCCTCGTTTATATTCTCGCTGCGTATCGCAAATATGAAATACGATTAGATATCTGCAAAAGATTCCAAGTTAAGCGCATCGTTTATTCGTTTATTACCTGTGATAAGTGTTCCTTATCTTCGTATAATTCTTTGTTTTCTACAAGATCAGCTTCTTTGGCCTAAAACAATAAAGGATTAGAAAAAGAGTAAATAAATTCATAGAAAAAACAACAAAAAACTATCAAAAATCGAAGATTGACTTAAGAATGTCACCTTTAACATCCTGTAACGATCACCTAACGGATAAAGACCATTGAGAATGGAACGTTGTAGAAAATCAGCGTTTTTTGCATGTTTAAAAAACGGGTGCTTCAAAAGTTTCTCTGACGATGGACGTTTCTTCGGGTCTTTCACAAAGCAAAGCAGCAACCAAATCTCTAAAAGACTAAAAACACCCGAAAGTCAGTATAACATTCGGATGAATTTTTTACTTTTTATTCCTTGTGACATGACACGAACCTTTGTGAACTTTTTGTCACGCTCATAGTCGAGACCTGGTGGTGCATTTTGCAGGGTCATAAGCAAAACCTATAGGGTCAGATAATGAGATGAATTGAGGTGAGTTATGTTAAAATATTTTAATCGTTTTATAACTCGCTACAATGGATGTTTTTTCGACGTTTAATTACTTTCATCGGTGGATGCTTGAGAAAGGTGCATGCCATGAGCTAGCTCGAGTGCTGTGATTCCAAACGACCAAATGTCGGCTCTGTTTTCAATGCATTATATAGTTATTTAGTTAATGTATCTTCGTGTATAGTTAGAAAATAAACAAATGAACAATGACTTACTTGAAGTCATACCCATGCAATTGCTGCATAACTTCAGGTGCCATCCTAAGATAAAACATTCAAAGATGTAATAATATTCAAAGAAAATAACCTAACCCCATGTGCTACATGTTAATTATATATAGTCCATGGATCCGAGATAAGCTTATATAGAGTTCTCGTCTGTATATATACATGTTCATTTCTGTTCATTTACGCTACAAAAAAAAAAAAGACTATATACATAAGAAACATACCAACAAGGAGTTCCCACCAAGGTATTTCTAGAACGTTGTCCGATCCCCTGATCAAACATGCATGCGGATACTCCAAAGTCTGCTAACTTTATGGAACCGTTAAAATCAACTAAAATGTTTCCAAGCCTGAATAAAACCATCATTATTACTCGGGTTATGCCTAAACCCAAAATCGAAAGAGTGTACATACTTTTAATTGGTAAAAATATGAAACTAGACAATGAGAAATGAATACCTTTCACATCTCTATGAATATGGCCATGAGCATGTAGATAAAACTAACGCTTTAAGGACTTCACGCAGCATTGTAGCAATAACGCGCTCTTCAAACCTTCTGGAAAGGATGATTTCATTATGTGAAGACATGATCCACCGGACATATATGGCATAACTACCCATAGATTGTGGCCCGTTGTGAAAGAACAATAAGCGCGCATTAGATTTGGATGATCTATCAAGCTCATGGTTTGTACTTCGCGACGAATGCCATCCTATTTATATTAAACATATTGTCAGTTAACCCTAAACCTTAACTAGAAAATGAGATGTATATATGGAACATGACTAAATAGCGAAACAATCAAGAACTTGCATACCAGATCATTGTTACATCTTTCCAAATCTAGAACCTTGATTGCAACTATCTCGTTTAATGGAATACAGAGTGCCCCGATACACTGAGGCACTTACTCCTTTCACCACTTCCTCATATAGCTTGTAATCCTTTGCATCAACCGGGAATTTCCTTTTTGTCATTTCCTTATTTCTTTGTATAAATCACTAAATAAATTTAACTAACCCTAAGACGCGTAACACGCAGAAATGCACATTAAACTAATGTTAAACTCTTTCCAACAGGGTAACATCTTTCTTCTATCATATACAATTTATCACTCCATTGACTTTACCAGGACCGTTTTGAAAGTCTCGGCGAACAGAAGTTACACAACACTTTAAGAAGTCAACAAACCGAAATTCTTCAGGAATCTAAAGCTGATACATAACCCTGCACCATCAAGAACCAAAGTTTGTCAAGATACCGAATGCAAAACAAATATGTAGAGAATAATTTGAAACATGCAAATCACAACATAAGTTCCATCAAAATAACATAACATCACCAAATTGTAAATAACTAAACAATGCAAACCTTAAACCGTAAACTAATTATAACAGAATGGTGACATTATCATATAGATCTATGAATCACCATTCACCGATCGATAAAATAACTATTCTATATACATACATCTGGAAACTAATAACGAGTAATTTAATAATCGGTGGCCATTTTTCTATCCATGTCCCCAATCATCAGCAGCTTTATGAACAAACTTAAAGCTACATTACTTTTTTCGATTGCTCGAAACATCTAGCAGATGTCATCACTCGCCATTAGAAAGGCGCAATTACCTGATTAACAACAACATCGACAACAACAACGAAAACAATAACAACAGCAAAATTGAAGTTCCATCAAAATAAAAGGTCAACAAAATATAAATAAAATAAACCCTAAACGCTAAACCCTGAACAAATTATAACAGAATTGAATCACCATTCACCGATTGATAAAATGAAATAAGTATTCTATATACAGACATCTCAAAACTAATGACGAGTAATTTAATGGTCGCTGACCATTTTTCTATCCATTTACCCAATCATCAGCAACTTAATGAACAAACTTAAAACTACATTACTTTCGATTGACCGAAACATCTAGCAGGCGCGAAATTATCTGATTAACAACAGCATCGACAACAACAACAACGAAAACACTAACAACAGCAAAATTAAAGTCCCAAAAAAAATCCACAAAATATGTATATAACTAAATAAAAAACCTCTAAACGCGCGGTAAACAAATTATAACATAATTCACCAATAAAAAATAAATAACCATTTTCTAAAACTAATGACCATTTCCCTAATCATCAGCACCTTTATGAACAAACTTAAAGCTACATTACTTTTTTATTTAACCGAAACATCTAAATGTCAACGCGCGTTGTTAAAGCGCGCAATTATCCGATCAAAAACAGCAACAGCAACAGCAAAACTGAGTGATTTAAATTTTAACAAATCGTTTTATTGTTGCATCAAAGTAAAATGTAAGCTAAAGAACATTAACATCGATCTGAATGAAACAAATCGGATGATTTAGATATGTGTTAACACGAGTGAGTGAAAGAACGTGTGAAGAAGCAGAAGTGTACTAACCTAGGGATTTGAAGACACAGGTACGAGACAACTGAAGACACACGTACTGAGTTTTGACTTGACAAGACTGAGACTAATAATAATAATAATATAAAAATGGAGAATAAATTTGAAACTAAAACGATGTCGGATGCTTCGAATGCATGTGAAAAGGGTTTCTATAAGATTCTAAATTAGGCTGTCTTAGATATTTTCTGGCTTCAGATATTTGTACTTACACACCCCACATGAATCATTTGACACTCTATAGAGTTAGGGAATTTCGAATATTGTACGAGTCGTATAGATATTTTTTTAAATTTAGTTAAATTTATGGGTTGAATATCTATGATACGAGTCGTATAGGAATACGCATATATGAGTAGCATGAGTGTACGATATACATATTTTTTTTATTTTTATTAAAATCATTTTTATAAAAGAAATATAATTATTTTATAGAAAACTTTAATAAAATATATAACATTTGTTATTAGCATTTTCTTAATAATGAATCAATTTTTATGAGTCTATAACTTCAAAAATTAATATATAGATATTAATTAGTCGAACTTTATTACAGAAACTTTTATTAAAAAAAAGTATACATTTTACAATCATTTTTTGTTAGTAATTGATCATTGTTTTCCAATGTAACATGTGGATTTTAGATGAAAGGCAAAAAAAAAAAAAAAAAAGAGATAATCACCATTGTTGATTTTTTGGGGGGGTTAAATCTAGTTCCACTAATATTTTTTAATTGCAATAACTTTTCTATGTTTTTATCTTTTTTGAAAATACACCATAAAATCAAAAAAAAAATATTATCTTTAATTTGAGTGTGAGCTTACTACAGATATTTTTTTTTTTAAATTGGTACGTAATCACATACTGGTTCACAAAATTATAAATTATATGGTTTTTAATTACGTATCACGTGCCAAGATATAATAAGGTTACGTTATCACGTATCAGATTATTATAATCAAGTATAATAACATACCGGTTCACATAATTATAGATTATACGGTTTTAATTACGTATCACATTCCAAGATATAATAAGGTTATGCTATCACGTATCAGGTTAATTATATAATCAAGTATAATAACATACCAGTTCATATAATTATGTCACATATGTTTTGTAATCACGTATCAGGTTCAAAATCATAGAATTAAGATTATATTATCACATACCAGGTTATATACGTAATAACGTAGCGGTAGTATGCTATTCACGTGGTGTTAAGTAACGACGTAATGTTGCGTAATTACGTAATGGTACATGCTCACGTTGTGTATACAAAATCACATAACGTTATCATTGTTCAGAAAAATAAGGCATATTACAAAATCACATAACATTATAGTTGTTATGAAATTAAGGCATATTACGTAACGTAATGTTGTGTAATCACATATTCACGTAGCATGTTAAACTTTTTTTCTAAATTAAAAAAACTATAGCAATCCCGATTCAAATTAAAGAAAATAAAATGCTCATTTTTATGGTGTAACTTTAAAAAGAAGTTAACATTTAAAAAAGTTATAACCGTTTAGAAGTCGTGGAGGAAGTTGGTTTAAAATTCAACAAATGTGGTTATTCATTTTTGTCATTTCTTACCCATTTAGAATTGCTTTTCCTACATGATTTTAAGATTTTGGGAAAAATTAATCTCAACCATTGGACACGACCGTCTCCGAAAATCACAAAAAAAATTTGGCCTTGTTCGAGATATAAATTTTGGGCACTATTCGCAAATCTTTATATAATATAAACTCATCAATCATTCAATCAAATATATAAATACAACGATAATTGTTATGAAATTGATAAAACAAATTAACAAAAATAGTGTAGCAAAAATAATCAAAATATCGAACCTACTTACTAATTGGGTTTATTGGTCACTTGAGACTGGACTTGTTAATTGGGTTTATAAATTCTTATACACTGACCCTTATTTATAAAAACATCCAGGTTTTTTAAGCAGACCCTTATTTATAAAACTTTTAATTTGGTTTTAAACTTGTTATACAAAAGCCCTTATTTATAAAAACATCTAGATTTTTTAAATATATATATATATATATATATATATGTGTGTGTGTGTGTGTGTGTGTGTGTGTGTGTAGAGGTTCCTGTAAAAAAATGTTTTTTGTGAGAAAGGTAAGAAAGAATCTACACCATTAGATCTTTTATCTAATGGTTGAAATCAATAGGGACCAAATTGTAAAATGTGTTTTATTATTTTGGACTGATTTGAAAATTGTAGGGACAATAGAGTCTTTTATATCCACTTGAAAATAGAAAACTGTAAATCAAATCCCTACAATTTCGAATCCTCTTTCTTCTTCCAGATCTGTGAATTCGAATCCTCCTTCTCAAGATCAAAGATCTCGAATCATCATCATCAATCCATCTCGAATCATCATCATCATCATCACTTTACATCTCGAATCATCATCATCATCGATACAACAGCTTCATCATCATCATCATCATCAGCAGCATCATCGATACAGCGACGTCTCCGCCGTTCTCTTCCGTGGCTCCCAATCATCGACATCTCCACCGCTCCGAATCATCGACATCTCCGAATCAGAGACTGTAGAGAGGCGGCGTTGGCCACCTCCCCACGACGGCGGGCGGCAGTGGTGGTGCCGGCAGTGGAACGGCGGGGTTGTAGTGTTATACAGAGTTATAATAGGGTAATCTAGTGTTATATATTATTCATAGTGTTTTATGGTAATTTGTAGTGTTATATCTTGTTTTGTAGTGTTATGTACTTATTACAGTGTTGTGAACTGTTGAATGGTGTTTTGCAGTGTCTTTAATAGTGTTATATACTTATTGAATGGTGTTATATACTTATTGAATTGTGTTATATAATTATTGAATGGTGTTATATATGTGCTGAATGGTGGTTGCAGTGTTATTCGTAGTGTTTTTATATAGATCTTTAAAAAAATCATGTTCCTATAAATAAGGGTAGCGGTTATGGAAGGTTATCAATTAATTAAATCAATGATAAAATTACTTGTTTACCCTTTTGAATTAATTTAGATTTAGGACATATGTTACCTCCACAATATTTCTCACACTTCTCACACTTTTAACCTTTTTTACAATAACCTTACCCTATATATATATATATAACACCATTTTAAAGATCTCTATAAAAACACTACGAATAACACTGCAACCACCATTCAATAATTATATAACATCATTCAATAAGTGTATAACAACATTCAATAAGTATATAACATCATTCAATAAGTATATAACACCATTCACCACATATATAACACCATTCAATAAAGTATATAACACCATTCAACACATATATAACACCATTCAATAATCATTACATCTCCGTGTCATCTTCTTCTCCACTACCGGCACCACCACTGCCCCCCGCCGTCGTGGGGAGGTGGCCGGCGCCGCCTCTCTACAGTCTCTCTTCTCTTTCTCTCGCTCAAACCCAACCACCCGACACCACCTTGTCGGATAACTTTCTCTCGCTCGAACCCAACCACCCGACACCCACCTGAGAGAGACGAACCTGATGTGTTGGTCGATGTCGGAGATACCTGGTGCGACGATCTTAGAAAAGAAGATGATACGGAGATGTAATGATTCTGGAGAAGAAGATCGAGATCTGGATCTGGATCTGGATTTGGATCTTTATCATTTTTGACTGATTCGCGAAATTGTAGGGATTTGATTTACAGTTTCTTATTTTCAAATGGATAAAAAAAACTCTATTACCCATACAATTTTCAAATCAGTCCAAAATAATAAAACATAATTTACAATTTGGTCCCTATTGATCTCAACCATTAGATTAAATATCTAATGGTGTAGATTTTTTCTTACCCTTCTCACAAAAAACCTCTTTTTACAGGAATCTCTACCTATATATATAATATTTTTGGGCCCTATATTGATTTGGGCCCTGATTTCAGGTCCACCCTGCACTTGCTTATAGCTGGCGTTGCCATTGGATTACAAGATCAATGCTTCACAATCCTTCCTACCCTTTCACACTATTTTCCCGCGAAATTGTAGGGATTTGATTTACAGTTTCTTATTTTCAAATGGATAAAAAAAACTCTATTACCCATACAATTTTCAAATCAGTCCAAAATAATAAAACACAATTTACAATTTGGTCCCTGTTGATCTCAACCATTAGATTAAATATCTAATGGTGTAGATTTTTTCTTACCCTTCTCACAAAAAACCTCTTTTTACAGGAATCTCTACCTATATATATAATATTTTTGGGCCCTATATTGATTTGGGCCCTGATTTCAGGTCCACCCTGCACTTGCTTATAGCTGGTGTTGCCATTGGATTACAAGATCAATGCTTCACAATCCTTCCTACCCTTTCACACTATTTTCCCATTTATATATGAGCCAACCCCTATATAGCGTGTGTGTGTATACACGATAAATAATCAAGTAAACACTAAACATTGCAAAGGCGAATAAAAAGATAAATATATACGTTATTTACACATGTTTTACAAGAAAATATATAAAAAAAATCGCCTGTAGTGGCGGGTCTGTGGCTCCTGTGGTTGCCTTTGTAGGAAGTGGAGGTCAGGGGACAACGATGACCTCCATCATCCACCTATACAGCGGCTTCATCCGCTCAATGCGACGTGTATAGTGTCCTTTACACGTGCAGGGATCTCCCCACGTCGCCATGAAGCGTTGGTTGCTGCTCCGCCTCCCCTATGTTGTGGCTTCAACACTATTCATACCAGCTATCGACATCAGCATAGTTGTATGCTGAATTATCAACTCAGACTATAATCTCACCAACATGGTCCCCACTATCGTGGGAGTAAATACCTCCTCAAGGCCAAGCTAACACTTTGACGAAAGATAAGTAATATGAGATAAAAACAATGAATACGGGGAGTAGGAAAACTACTTACGTTCATGGTTGTTTATCAGTCTTTGATAGATACAGTCGATCGTATTGGTACTTGTAGGACTCTAGTGTAGGGGACTGAATCAGTACCAACCATATATAATTAAACATTAATTATTGAGTAAACTGCCATTTTGGTCCCTGTGGTTTGGCCAGTTTTGCCACTTTAGTCCAAATCTCAAACTTATTACATCCAGGGCCCTGTGGTTTGCATTTTGTTGCCATTTTAGTCCAAATTTCAAATTTGACCAGATTCTCCTACTTAAACCCTTCTATTTTGTCTTTATTCTCAGGGGCATTTTGGGTATTTTGTAATTATTATAACTCAATTATGTATATAAAATACCTTAAATCATCATCCTCATCTTTCTCTCTCTCATACAGAACTCTCTCTCTCTCTCTCTCTCTCTCATCTTTCTTACTCAGATCTTTCTGCAAAAACGAGCACTCTTCATCTTTCTGCAAAAACAATTCAATCGAGCACTCAGATCCTCAAACAATTCAATCGAGCACCCATTCAATCGAGCACTCAGATCCTCTTCATATACAATCTGCAGTTGGGTTTCGGTTCTAGGGTTTCTAATATGACGAAATCGACTTGTACAATGGCAGATCTACATGAAAGAGGAGAGAGAGAAGAGAGAGAGTCAGTTAGGGTTTTGAGCTTTGAGTTTCATATCTGAATCGAAATCAGGGGTTTGAGCTTTGAGTTTCAGCTTTGAGTTTTGAGTTTGAGTTTCAGATCTGAATCGAAATATTTTGATCGAAAGAGGAGAGAGAGAAGAGAGAGAGAGTCAGTTAGGGTTTTGAGCTTTGAGTTTCAGATCTGAATCGAAATCAGGGGTTTGAGCTTTGAGTTTCAGCTTTGAGTTTTGAGTTTGAGTTTCAGATCTGAATCGAAATCAGAAATATTTTGATCTGATTGTTTGTGATAGAGTGTTGCTCATCTGTCGTAGAAGAAGAAAATGAGATCTGATGTTGTTTGATTGTTTGATTGTTTCTGATGTTTTCATTTCAAATTAGGTTTTGTTTCAGTTTTTTCTTATAGTTCTTAGTTTTGATTCGGTATTTTGATAGGAGAGAGAAGCAGTTTAGGGAAGGAAGATGATGAGGTTGAAGATGATGAGGGTGGGGGTGGGTAGTTGGGCGGTGGTTGCAGGGGGTGCGAGAGGGTGGTGGCAGGTGGTGGTGCTTGGCGGCGAGAGGGGGGTGGTGGTGGTTGAAGATGATGAGGTTGAAGATGATGATGATCAGGAGGTTGAGGTTGAGGGGGTTGAGGTTGAAGATGATGAAGATCTGGAGGGTTTTATATTTTGGGGTTTTTTATAATGAATTGCTTTAAATAAAACATAAATGACCAAAATACCCCTGCACTAAAGGACAAAATAGACAGCTCTCAACAGTAAAAAATGGGGTTTTTTGGATTTTGGACTAAAATGGCAACAAAATGCAAACCACAGGGCCCTGGATGTAATAAGTTTGAGATTTTGACTAAAGTGGCAAAACTGGCCAAACCACAGGGACCAAAATGGCAGTTTACTCTTAATTATTTATTGTTATTTTTTATAATTCGGAACTAAATGATCAAAATAAGCCATTCAAAAAATGTGTGCAAAATATAGGGAAAAATGTTTGTTTAAAACATGTTAGATCATTCACATCCAAACCATCAAATTATACATACATTCCACTAAAAAACAACTCGTATATCAATATATTTCCACTAAAAACAAATACTTTTTCTCTCTCCTTTTCAATTAAATAATATTATCATCACATTTTCCCTCTCCTTCACTCACAACCACTTTCAATATATATTAAAAAAATTATACTGGGTGAACAGTGTCCCCCCAAATATACAGATGAACAGTAACATTTTCTCTCTCCTCCACTCACAACCACTTTTTATACCCTTTATAATATAAAAACTCCCCCTCACATATTTTGATGGATAGAATGTGAATGCTCTTATATAGCATGCACATGTGTCCAATGTTCTGCAGACTGCAATAACAATCATACCCTGTAAATCCCACAATAGCAAAGTTATCAATATAAGATATGGGGAAGATGGGATGTAAGCATTTCTTACTCCTATCCCTAGTGATAGAGAGACTCCCGAACTCTAAAACAAACAACAAATAGAAAAACAAAACTAAAATATAGAAATAGAAAACTATAAATAACAAAACAAGTTGTGAGAAAGTAACACTAGTAAAAGTAGAAACATATGTACCATCATACAACCTCATATAGGCATAAATAACAGAAGATAAACACCAACAAGACCCCCTAAAGTATAATAAAATCCAAGCTCTTGAGACACAACCACTAGCAGTTTGTAACCATAATCCTACACCTACACTAACTCTTATCCTAGATCATATCCATATAGAGATGCAACTCTGGTAAATAGTGCCTAATCTGCTCATCATATCATCCAAGTCAACTTTGGTATACCTCTGCCCGTCATCCTCTCCACATTAAGGGTTTCCACTGCTCAAACTAACGATATCGTCTGCCTTCTCTTCACATGCCTAAACCATCTCGATATATTCATCCTTTATCTTATTTGATATACTAACCACTCTTAACCTTCAAATATGTCCTCAAAACAAAAACAAAAACTCAAATCAAAATGCATTCAAATGAAAAATATTACATGCCGATATGCATTTAGCTTTCAAGACTCAAAATATACTTTTAAAATATAAGAATTATATGATCATAATCATCTTTAAAAAATACACACAAAGAAGATGCATTTAGAAAAAAAAAAATGTGACATGCAAAGTGGGAGGGGAAGTCCCACTCAACATCAGACCAACACTCTCCAACATTTTAAAAAATAGGCCAAGAAAAGATACTGCCATTAATCTATTTTTAAAATTCCCTGCAAAGCCAATCCAATCTATCTACATCTTCACTAATCTGGTTAATCCCTGATCATCCAAGTTCAATACCGTGTTGCGGCGGGGCTGTTATCAAACACATTAATTTGTTGACACATTAAGCATACTTTAATCGGATACAACATACAATATAACATTGATTGTTAGTTAAATATTACAAAAATTACAACCAATGCTAAAACTATTAAAACAACCTAAACATATAAATTTTTATCAACATTTTTAGGCTCAACTTGACGTGCATAAAGCGCGTCAATGGCAACTTAAAGCTCAACCTGTTTTTCTCGTATCTTCCTACCACGCTTGGTCAGTTCACTTGATTTCTCGGTAATGCAAGAGTCGAACTCAATCACATCTTCCACTAGACGTGTAAGTCGCTCTAGAACATCTATCTCCTCATTGGAGTTCGACCTTATAAACCTATCAATGTACAAACAAATTAGCCTATAAATCACATCTTCCACTAGACGTGTAAGTCGCTCTAGAACATCTATCTCCTCACAAGAAACACGGTATCACCCCGGGATGACTGGACCGCGTTCTACATAAGGGTGAAGAATCACACCTCGTTCTTCCTCTTGAACCTAGATCTGCAATGGAGAAGAGAAGAAAATAGAGTTGTAGAGATTGCCGGTAGGAGAAGATTCTCCTGTTTCCAGCTACAAAAAGTGTGGCGGCTCCATTCCATCTACCCTATTCAAGAGGTGAAGACCTCTTTATATAGGGGGATATGGGCCTCCCCTAACCTCAATGGGCCAGGCCCAGTTAGGGGTTATCTCTACAAGCCCCGGCCCAAAGTAGTGTAAACTACATCGCGTTGGGCCTCGCGGTTGGGTTAGTAGCAACAATAATAAATAATTAATATAAAAGCAATACGTAACGGGAAGTCTGACCGCTCGGGTCGGGTTTAATACCGTACCCCATCAAGTCCCCCAGTCTAGTGCTGCTCCGCGTGCAAGCGTGGTAGGAGTACTAGACTTGTTAGGAGTGTTCGAAAGTAAATATTGCGTTTTAGGCTTACCTGTCGCCCGGGTGCGGGAAAGTTGTTGGCCATGCTTGTTGCACCTGTCTTTCGCTGCGAGTAGAGATAATGGAGCGTTGGATATTACATGATACTGGTTGGGCAAACCTGGCGCACGCTGTTTGATTGCGGGCAGTTGCTATCGGCGCATTGCCATGAGCTTGTCAAGGCTGCGCGTACGTAGCTAATTTTAGGTTTATTAGTTGGGTTTATGTTTCAACCATAAGGGTTAATCTTCTTAATCCCTCCTGAGCTTAGCTACGGTCCTTCCTGTGTATGAAGGAACCTATCTTTAGTCGGAGTAGTTTAGAAGGAGATGGGCTGATGGGCCTTGGGCCTGAAAGATGACGACAAGGAATATTCGCTCTGTCCCTTTGGTGCCAACTGTTGGTGTTTTCTAGAAGATCTTCGGTGCTGGCGCACCTTGATTGGAGCCACGTAGGCGTCCTTGCGTTCCTTCTGCCTTATGCACGATTGTTAATCATAGAGCGCGATAGAATACAACCTGCGCCGCCAAGGTTTAGGGACTGAGGGCCTTCATTCAGGATGCTAAGTGCTGAATCTGATCTTCAATCATGTTTGTACCTCGCGTGCGGATTAGGTTTTGTCTAAGCAGCCCGCGCGTGGTCTGTAGGTTAGTTTGATTAACGTATAAGGAGTATGGTTTGCACAGCTTTTTGGGACCGTACCCCTTCAAGTCCCCCCAGTCCAGTGCTGCTTCCATGCGCGAAGTGAATGGTTGGAGCTCTGGACTCAGAAAAAGGAAAAAAGGAAAGGCGTGCTGGTCTTTAAAGCATTTGCTAGGTCTTGGTAGCTGGTGCGCGTGTAAGTGTTTGTCAATTGCTACCACGCGGCTACCATGCTTGTTAATTGATATCTGTTGCTTTTGAGAGTTGCCGCGCATGATCATTGGCTGATGACGCATGTGGCGCGAACCTTGCTAACTTCAACATGAAGTTTCGTTGTAATTTTAGGCGAGAAATTTCTCGAATTTTAAATTCTGACAAGTTGGTGCAAATGTCGTTGATGGTGACCATTGAGTTGACTGCTGACACGGCGATCATTATGTTGTCACTGACGGTTCGCCTTTGTCAGGTGAGTGTGACCCAGCTTTAGCGGTGCGCACACAGTCGTGTGGCTATTGTAAAATATTCACCCTATGGTGTGACTTCTGTAGGTTAGCGCAAGGTGCGTGTGTGTCTTAAGCCATGAAGCGTACGTATTTATATTGTTTGAATCTTTGTAAACTGCTGTCTACAATAGTTGCACGTGTTAATCTACTTTGAAAAGGTATCGCGAATGAGAATTGGCATAAAGTTGCGTCAGGAATAATGAACTGGAGATCCGAGCCTGCGCTAATCCTTTGTTGTGACATAACAACAATATGGCATGACGCAAGGAGATGTTGCTTGTCTTAAAGATTGTAGGTGTAAGCGAAACTTTATTTCAGCCAATGTGTTTTTGCGTATACCCAAAGTGGTGCGTGCATTTGTAGCACAGTTTACGTTTTGTAAGCGTTTTCATATATGGCTAAGCATGCGCGCACGGGCGACACACACGCTCGTATGTAAAGCAGCATGGTCGCCTGGAGATTAGCGTGCTTACATGTGTAGCAGCAAGACTCGCATGGAGGCTGAGATGATCGTATGTAGAACAACAGACTCGTATGGAGATCAACGTGTTGGTATGTAAAAGTGCTTGCGCGCATGGCGACTTACGTGCTCGTAAGTAATGGAGTATGTGCGCGAGGCGATTAACGGGCTCGTATGTAGAGGAGCGTCAGGCTCGCATGGAGACTGAGATGATCGTATGTGCCAGGGGCATGCACGTATAGCGACTTACGTGCTGATAAGTAATGTAGCATGCGCCAGCCGGCGACTTACATGCTCGTATGTAAAAGAGCATGCGCGTATGGCGACTTACGTGCTCGTAAGTAATGGAGAATGCGCCAGCCGGCGACTTACGTGCTCAATGTAAAGGAGCATGCGCCAGCCGGCGACTTACGTGCTCATAAGTAATGGAGCATGCGCCAGCCGGCGACTTACGTGCTCATAAGTAAAAGAGCATGCGCCAGCCGGCGACTTACGTGCTCATATGTAAAAGAGCATGCGCCAGCCGGCGACTTACGTGCTCATCGGTGTGCGTGAGGATCACTCGCTGCGTTTCACCGATTGAATGTATTGCTTATCCTGCAAATAAGTTGACATGGTAAATTGCAATAAAGAGTGATGTGGAAAGCGTTATACCGAAACTTCATCCTTAGGAGGTGTTTGTTCCGTGCATCCGTATTTCGCAAAATGTGAAAGCAATTTTGACCCCCGAAATGGTGTTGCACCATGTTAGTCTCTCAATTTATTGCTATTAAATAAAATATTAGTAACATTAAACTTGAATAATAATACTAAGCAATGATACTAGTATGCGTCGCAAATATCGCAAGATTAGTAGTCGTTAAGATGATGAACTACTAACCGTGTTGTTGAATAATTTCCTTTGCTAGACATTAGCCGGTTTGTTTTATCGGGGTAAGCGTGTAACAATGCCTTGCTAAGTGATTGAAGTGTTCAGAGTAAAGTACGTATGAACCTTGTCCATATATTAGCTAAAATGATATGTGCCCAAATGCATATTTGAAAGTCGTACACTAACTGTTGTAGCTTGTAATAATGTGTTTGAGCCATAAATTGGAAGTTATGGTGCAAGATTTATATTAAAAGGCAAACATGTGAACTAAATAAAGACAAGTTCAAATTATCCCTTTTAAACCCCCACAAACGAATGGTAGAGCTGATTCGTGCGTCGGAGATGCTGCCACGCAGAAGTTGTTGTTTGTCGGTTGTGCGCGACGGTTTTCTTAATCACCCTTTTTAAGGAGGAAGTAAGGCGTGTTAAATAATGCTAGTCGTAATGCACTAAAAGGTATATGCCGTTTAGCAACGAATATGACAACTATATAGAGTATCTCGTACATGATACGTAAGTCTCATGGTTGCTTGATCATGACGGTCGTACGCATGTGTGATCTGCGATGAAGTCTTGTGTTCATGCCTTTTTTTTTTTTTTAACCCACTTATAAGTATGTGGCTTAAAAAAAAATCCGTAATGTAATGTATACTTTATTCAATTTAAAAAAAAAAATCTAGTGCCAAAAGTCAATTAGTTCACTAGAAAAGTGTGGTTCTAAGTGACATGGATAGCTTTTAAAACACAAGCATGGTTACTGTGGAATGTGGATGTTGTGTTAAACACTATAGGGTCAACCGAAAGTTGCAGTTAACTCAAAGGTCAAGGACCAAACTTGAAAAATATGAAATTGTGTAGGCAAAAAGGTTTCAAATATGAAAAGTAATCATCTGTCTCATTCGAATAAGGTAGTTAGTAGTCTTAAAGCTGTAATCTTCCTTCACACTTATCAACTTCTACATACCACCCACGAAATAGGCTGCGCGGTGTGCACAGTCCGACGAAATAGGCATGTTCGTGGCGGAGCTTGTTTTATCGGGCGCGATGTGTAAGGCATGGGTTATCGTGCGAGTGGCACTTGTCTATCGCGCGAGTGGCGAGTGGGAGCTTGTTTACCAAGCGCAGGGGTGAATAGCATGTCCGCGGCGGAGCTGTTTTTTACCGCGCGCGAGGTGTAAGGCACGTACGGTGCGCGAGTCAGTGACGAAGTTACTCGCGCGGCGTAGTTTATCTGGCAGGTGGTGCACTCGCGCGTGACGAAGTTACTCGCGCGGGCGTGGTGTGTCTGGAGATGGTGTACTCGCACGCGGCAGAGTTACTCGCGCGGCGTGGTGTGTCTGGAGATGGTGTACTCGCGCGCGGCGGAGTCACTCGCGCGGTAGAGACACGGTTGTGCAAGTATAGCTTATCCTGCCATGCGCGGGTGACATAGTGAGTGTCGGTCGTGCGCCGGCTGAATAGAAACTTCTGCCGGAGGTGATTAATCATGTCAGCCAAGGCACCGGTGTCGGGTCGTGATGGCCGGATGTAGGTTAGAACATGGTCGTCGAACCATATGAGGAATTGTGAGAATTCAAACTAACACTTTGTAAAATGAAAAAGGAAACATATGTTCACCTCATTTTAAAGGGGAGTCGGCTTATGCCTGACAACCTTATTAAATGTGTGCTGTAAAGGTTTTGAAAAAAGAGGCTAACTTGCTTTTTACAGCTGTAAAGTCTTTGAAAGTGGTGATGGCATCTTTTTTTTTTTTTACTCGGATAAAGACAAAAAGGTGCAGTATGTCAGGCACTTTATTCAGCTGAACAGCTGTTAAAGCTTTTGAATTGTAGTGTCACCCAATCAAAAATAGACAGCTTTGTTTCTATTTTATTTTTATTCAAACATTTAATGACAGCTGAAATTAACATTAGCTTTGTTTCACCCAATCAAAAATAGATTAACTCCCGTGAACCTTTCAAATGTCAAGAATATTATTAAATTAAGAATCAAGAACATATTTGTGCTTTTTAAGAAGGTTACGTATGGGAGCATTTTGCAATTTGCTTTATTTTCTCTCATTTTATTTTTCTTTGTAAAAGCATTTACAACAGAAGAAAGATATTTCATATGATTTGTCATAATTTGATTTTGACAAAAGCTTGCATAAAGAGGAAAATAAAATACTTGCCTGATTTGATTTCATGTATGAATGATGGCTGTCTTTGATAATGGAGGTACGGAACCCGCAAAACATGAATCCTAAAATTGTATCTTGAGGGAACCTTGTAAGAAAACAGATTTGCACCACTTCGTAGTTGAGATTGTGTACCCATTTCAAACAAATGAAGATCTGAAGGGTTTTAGGCACTAAAATCTTGTGTGGATCAAGTGAAAAACACAGATCTAGAATGTTAGCTAGAAAAAAGTAACAAGGATCTGTGCTCATTCAAGACCGAAAGTGGTGACCCAAAGAACACAGATCTGAGGATCTCAGGATAGAACGAGATGTGATCAACAAATGTATAGCATATACTCGGTGGGCGCCAATGAAGAAACACGGTATCACCCCGGGATGACTGGACCGCGTTCTACATAAGGGTGAAGAATCACACCTCGTTCTTCCTCTTGAACCTAGATCTGCAATGGAGAAGAGAAGAAAATGGAGCTGTAGAGATTGCCGGTAGGAGAAGATTCTCCTGTTTCCAGCTACAAAAAGTGTGGCGGCTCCATTCCATCTACCCTATTCAAGAGGCGAAGACCTCTTTATATAGGGGGATATGGGCCTCCCCTAACCACAATGGGCCAGGCCCAGTTAGGGGTTATCTCTACAAGCCCCGGCCCAAAGTAGTGTAAACTACATCGCGTTGGGCCTCGCGGTTGGGTTAGTAGCAACAATAATAAATAATTAATATAAAAGCAATACGTAACGGGAAGTCTGACCGCTCGGGTCGGGTTTAATATCGTACCCCATCAAATAATAAACAAAGTGGTTATCTTTTTGAAGTTTAAAGACTCGTGTACATCATTACAGCTTAACACCTTTTTGTGTTAATATGTAATTCGCCATCGCCAACATTTCGGTGAACCTCATTGTACCCAATAAACAAAAGCGAAACTACTTGACGATAATAAAAATGCGCATTATGTGTTAAAAAAAACTTTCTTTAATAGGCTCAGAAGTTTGATCTTAACCGGTTGCCTTTATCAAATTGTCTCCGTTTTATAAAACCAAACTTTTAACAACACACCCAATCAACACATTACGCAACGATCGCCAAACTTTGCTCATTAAATATACGTATACACACACACTATCAATTAGCATATTCAGTGCTCGGTAACAAAACATGACTGCAATAAATATTGGCCCACCAAATGTCTAGTACCATCATAGCTACTATAGCAATAAATTATACGGAATCTCCTATGACGATAAAGCCATCTTCATCGATTATCAAACGACAATTATAAGACTTCAAAATAAAGCAACAACCCACAAAGCACACCCTTAAATACCCAAGCACAAAACAAATGGGCAAGGTACAAACACGGTATGCATAAGAAACCAATAAAACATGAGGTACAAGCAAACATAGCTTAGTTGTGTTGTAAATTGATAATATATAAATATAGAAACATACTACTATTCACAACATCAAAACTGTTCAGAATCGAGGTGGCCAACAATCATGCACAACACTTAAAAGGCAAAACCATTTCTGCCAAGTCATAATATGTAAATGATGTTGCATGTGCAAACAACCATAACAATAATCACTTAAGCAATGTCGCAAAAAACAAAATTGTTTTGCACATCATTCAACATCAACAAAATAGGACCAAGTTATATTATGCAAATGACATTGCATGCCCAAACAACCATAACCAACAATAAAACAGTCATAAAACAAAGCTCAGATGCCATAGACGGCTGCATTAAAAAAATACCAAGCCTAGTCCACAACAACATCACAACTATTGCTCTCAGATGAGCATCAAGCCATCTTCATTGACAGAATAAGAAACCAAAAAAAGCCTACCAATAGCTGTAAAACCATAAGGATTTCGGATGAACATTAGGCTTCATCTTCACCGAACCTTTAAACAAAGGCTTAAACCAACCAAAAATTCAAATACAGACGCTAACTAAATATCTCAAAATGTCTCATCAAAGCATACTAAAACCAAATAAAAACAAAATCTTAAATAAACAACAACATTCGGCGGTCGATAATGAGAACCCCTTTAACATAAAAAACGACATGCAAGAAGAGATCCTTGAAAGGACAACAAAACCCATAAGAAACCATGAAACGAAAACACCACCTGGAAAACCATCATGTTAAAGGATGGTAAAACCCTAAAACGTTCGTGGTAAAGGTAACAATAGTTAAACATATACCTAAAAACAACAAAGATGTAAACAATCGGAGCAAAGTGGGCCGTCGTACATGGCGGCAGTAGGATAAGGCGGTGGTGGTTGGGATTTTGATGATTGAGAGAGAAGCAGGAAGCTTCAAAATGAAGCCAACTACCAACAAAGCACACCCTTAAATACCCAAACATAAAACAAATAGCAACACCCTTAAATACCCAAACATAAAACAAATAGCAAAGCGTAAGGTACAAACACAATATATGTCACACCCCGATATTTCCACATAATCCGGTGGGACCGGTGGGGAGTATCGTGACGTAGTTGATATCATCATTGTCACACCCCAACCAATGGCGGAATCATCGGGGTGTGGCACTGAGTGAAACAGATTGTTCAAGAGAATCCAAAACAACTATTAAGTGACAATATCTTTAATGTTAATATCTCATACTACTAACAGATAAAGCAAAAACAGTTATTACAGATAATAAGTCTCAAAAGCACATCTATTCCGACAACTCAGATTTTATTGTGGGTTTCTAGACTTCCTAACTTGATTCAGCATAGCATAGCATCCACTTAACCTGTCACATACGTTAAAATAAAGTCAATATATAAAATGTAAAGGTGAGTACACAAGTTTGCATAGCATATAGTATGAAAAGCATTTACGCATAACCAGCATGTAACACGTAACGGGAGAAGCATGTAACTACCAAAAAATGATTACAACTTAACCACGAGACTGCGTTTTAGAGTATGCGCGACACATGTTCACCACTGCGAACACGTGAAGTAAAGTAATGTGATCCCTAGCAACCCCCGTCCACGACAGGTGCTGAATTCAAACTATAGTACTATCGTTGCTAGAGGCGGTATAGTGTAACACTGTATAGGCATAGCACAAGCATTCAACAAATCACGTATAGCATGCGGGAACGGTTAGCGTTTAGAAAGTGTTGCATTGTGTGTTGTGTTTTGATATAGAACGTACATAACACCCAAAAGTGCGTTAAATGAAAATGGGTTCGAGTACACTCACAATAAGTTCGTAGCTGATAAATACGCACTGTGTTGGATTGAAGGGAACGCTAAGTTAGCCTGTGTATGGAACAACAGCATAAGTCGTTGAGCAAAGTGTCGAATGTCGGATGGTAGAGTGTTCTAATGGTGATCCGGACGAATGTGTTTAATCCATCCGAATGGATGGTCATCCGAGCGGATGGCCATTCGAGTGAGTGTGTGGGTGTTTGTGAAATGGTTAAAATTTGAAGTTTCGTAAAAACGTAGTTTTAAACAATGTGAGATATAGATACCAGGTCATCCGAGCGGATGGTCATTCAATCGGATGGCCATTCGATCGAGATGATCCGTAGTTGGTGCTTTTGGTAAAATTTTCTAAGTAACAAGTTTTGAGTTTAACGGAGACAGTGTGATGACGCGTCAAACAACGAAAACATACCAAATTCAGTTTATTCGATCGGATGGGAATCACCCCTTCGGACAGACGACTGTTCTTGGTGAAATCTCATGCTTGACACGTTAATCGGTCCATCTCTCCGGTGGAAATCCGTTTTCAAGCCGACTCTCGACTAGGAAACAAGTAGAGAGTCTGAATGAGTCCAGATTCCATCGGTTTTGTGTAGAAAATGGAAGAAAAGTTGAAAATAGATGAAAAAGTGTTGAAATCTTACAAAAACTTAGTTGAAAGTTGTGGAAATCTCTTAGATCTGAACCAATCTTGATGAGATGGTGCTTCACAACAATTTGCATAAGCAAAATGAGTGAAGAACACCTTCAAGAGGTCCAAATCAGCGATTTCAGGGAAAAAGTTGAAGTGTTTGTGTGATTTTGATGAAGAAGATGACGTAGAAGTGATTGGTGTTGAAGATTGTACAAGATTTGAGGAGAAAAGCTTACCAAAAAGCCTTGAATCGCATTTAAGGGTGAATGAGTGCTTGGGAGCGAATGAGAGTGTCAACATCAGGGAAAGTGAGGTGTACGGGTAGTATTTATAGGGAGAGAGCGAGGGATAAGGCAGTGTAAGTGGCAGTGTTTGGGGAGGATGGCCATCCGGACGGATGGTTATCCGAGCGGATGGTCATCCGGTCGGATGTCCATTCGGACGGTAGGCCATTCGACCGGCCGTGTGTGCGCGAGTTTGTTTTACAACTTTGTTTCGTTTGTTAAGCTTTGCGTTGTAATAATTGAGTTATGCGAATAGCGTTGCGTTTGCGATGGCGTTTGCGAGTATCATCCAAACACATAAAGCACACACGAGTAAGGCACATAAGAACACACATCATAACATTACTACTATTAATAACCGCGTTTCGAGTTTGCGTTGCGTTGGCGTTGTGATAGCGTTTAGTCTAAATAAACGATGAAACCAAAAAATAGAATGCGTTTGCGTTTAAGTTATAAGCGTTATAAATAGCGTTTAAAAGCGATAACTGCGTTTTGAATAAGCGTTTGAAAATATACCTTGAAAATAGTTTAACCCGTAGCGTTAATCGGAATCTCGGGAGTACAAGTGATCAAGAATGAAATGACGGTGATTAGTAACGATCCGAAAAGTCGGGTTATTACAATCATAGTCAATTAAACACAGTTATAGCACAGCGGAAGGCTTGGAAGGTAAATTACTATTACAACCCAAATGTTCAAAGTACGAATAAAAGAATATACAGACGGTTGTAAAAGAATCCACAGGCGGATCTTTAAGTAAATATATAAAACGAATTTCAACAGACTTTGGGCATCTAGGACTTACAAGATCCTTTTATTAAATGCCAAGTAGCTCCAGCCTATTACGAGAGATACCTGTCACTTAGTCTTTTGAAAATACGTCAGTTTACACTGGTAAATACAATTAACTGACTCAGTTGAAAATATTTATGAAAATTGGTTTAAGTGTACGAGGCACGAAAAATCTTTTATAACTTGGGATAATTATATTTATAATCTTGTATACAGATTTACATGTTTGTCATACATTTAGGGCCTGGTATAGAAGCCGAGACATGATTAACCGACACACCACTAATATAAACCCACAAGGAGTTATCCCAAACATTGTGGGTATATCTTTTTGTAACACCCCAAAACGGGTTTGGTAATCAAACCACGTTAATAGTAATGACGGGTAAAATACCGTTAGTGGTAAAAAAAAATTAACCCGGTAAATATTAGGATTTAAATAAATAAACTTGATATTAATTAAGGAGGATAAATACTTTGAGAAAACAAAGTATATAAAAGGCCCGAGTTAACGAGACTTAAAATAAAACGGGTTATGACTTCCCGAACCCATTAAGTTAACTAGGAATAATGAACCTAGTTAATAAAAGGGAATGTTACTAAAAATAAGTAGGTTGTGACATACTTAACAACTAACCAAACTAGAGGGACTTAGGTTGCCAAAAAGGGGACTAGAATTATAAAAAACTAAAAATCAAAACACAACACACATTTAGTGTGTGTGTGTGTGTGTGTGTGTGCATACGACCAGGAGCAAGGGGGAGCTCAAACCCTAAATTCAACAAAATCAACAAATTGAGGCTCGATTCAAGCCCTAAATCAATGCATGAACACATAAAAATGATCACCTAGTCATGGGGATCACAAGGTATGTTGAATTTTGTTATTTGGTGATACTTTAAAATTATGATGAACAATCATAATCGAAATTCTGGAATGAATGATGAATCTATAAGTGATATTGTGTTGAATTAATGCTTAGAAACAAACCCTAGTTGAAAACTTGAAGAATTAGTGATAAAACTAGGGATTTGATTATTACCCATATATGTACTAAGTGGGTATTTATGAGATGATGATGTTAGTGTCTAACTTGCTGTTGGAATCATCATATTAGATAGTAAAGGCAAAGTACTTGAACAATTTAGGTGTTTGAGTACATAAATCATACTTATCATGAAATGGGTTTTGTATAATAAGATGAAATGATGATAAATTTATGCTAAAAATGTTGTTTGATATCATCATGTGTTAAGAAAGATTAACGTTGTGTTAACTCAATGGATTATGATTATAAAACTTGGTAAATAAAGTGCGTAAACGGTAGCCTAAGAATGATGCTACCGGCTAATTGATCAAGTAGTTAAACGAGTAGTCGAGCTACATCGTGTAATTACTTATGTTAACAGGCCGTTGACTTTAAAAAGGTCAAACCGACCTATAATACGATGAATGATAATTTTGGATATAAAATGCGTAAGGTGGAATAATCGTATTACATTATGATTTATCTAACCACCTTGTGAATGATGGTGGTAGTTTGACGCCTAACAAGCTAGGTGGAAGCTTGACGGGAGAGCGGGTCAAACGAATCAAGAAGGAAAAGAAAAACGTAGCTCAGATGGGAGCTAAGTGAAGCTTACACCTTTTTGTAGAATATGTGGTTATTCCATAAGTTGCAGATATGATAGAGATAGTATTCTAGATAAGATTTCCGACGCGGAATGATACGGGTCGGAACAAAAATGAATGGTAAAACCCATGGTTTATGGTGAAAAGGGGCGAAACGGTAAATTAGTTATGTAATGACTAAGAATTTATGAGTTTTCGTTAAGATTACCTTATAGTGTAATCTAATAATGAGAAAAAGGGTAAAAATGGGAATTTGGTCAAGTGTCGACTAATGTAAATCGAAGTTAAAAGTATACCCATTGCGTAAGCCGAAATGGGTTGAGCGTGTAAGAAAAGAACTTGTGAGAAAAAGGATTTGGTGGTAAAATCCGAAATGGGTCGGATGTATAAATTAGAAATCAAAAACCATGTTTTTAAATTATGCAACGTTTGGTCATATAGGCCAAACGGGTCAAATGGTGGTGATAACACCATTTGACAATATCGACTAATGTGGTTATCAAGTCTTATGTTAACAGGAGCGATTAGTAATTAGGATAATTGCATCGCCATAGAATATGGGATAATTAAAGCGAGGTATAAATCGGGTCGATTTGTTGACCCGGCCAGGTACGCATATATAGACTTATAGTTAAAAATGCAATGTTGGTCAAATATTTAGTGGAAGTCCTTCATCGTAAAAATGAAGGATAAAAATTGACCAAAAAGGCCCTTGATGGTAAACCGGGCAAACGATCCTTAGAGGTTGTTTAGAAACTTATATTATGACTTTGTAACCCTTAGACGCGTGTAAAAGTTGTAGGCATAAGCCTTCAAGGCTTAAATGCCTTAAAACGCGTCTTGCCGTAAAATGACATATCCGAGGGATAGAACTCGGAATAAATAGTCTATTACATTAAATCCACCACAATCATAGTTGTGGTGGAAGACTAATCAATATGAATGGGTGGGAAATATGAGGCATACAAGGAATGAGCGTAATTTAAACTTAAAAGTGCATAAATACCCTTAACGGGTCAAGATAAGATTATAAGCAAAAACGGGTCAATGATGCGTAAAAACCCATGATTTGAACCTTGTACAATAGGAAATAATTGTAATAATATGTTCACGAAAAATCGAAGGCGACAAACAAGTTGTTTGATAAAATCATGAACGGGTCAAAAAGTGTTATAATTGAATTTCAAGCCGAGAGCTTGAAATCTAAAATTTTTTGAATTTAGATGCAGGATTTTTACTCCATGAGATGGAGAATTAAATTACGAACGTGTAGGAAAAAGAATCACGTAAATCGGACAAACGAATAAAAAGTTATGAAGGTTTTCGTATTAAAAACGGAAATCAAGCAAAACCTGCAGGCAGACCGTAAGCTACAGTCCTGGACCGTAGCCTACGGTTCAAAAATTCTGGTTGAAATATTAAAGGTGAACCGTAAGCTACGGTCTGAGAACCGTAGCCTACGGTCAACTTTTAACAAAAATTATGATTTTGTTTATTTGATGGTTTTGAGCTTTCGGGTCCGTTTAGACGGGTCCTATGGTCTCATATACTAACGTTTGTGATAAATTTACAATGTAGGTGTGTTTGAACTTAGGATGGGTGAAGATCAAGCTCAACGAAGAACCGAACACACGAGATTAAAGCTTCCGCAGGGTGTTACGTCGTAACTTTTAAACGACGAACTCAATTACATTATGTTGTACTATTTTTAAACTGTAAAAGTTTTTAGTAAAGCCGTATTTTTATGTATGTGTATTCGTAAGTACACATTTAATTGTCGTTATTAGTACAAAAACCCCTTTTATAATAGTAAGGGTGTTACACTTTTTACATACGCAACTGTCAGGTGTATGCCTACACCCCGTGCTTAAGTCGTGGCAATTTGCAATTAAATGAGCCGATGATATCCAGGACACGGTCGTATTAATCCTCATTGTTTATGTTATCAAACAAAACGGAATAAAACGGGTTATGCGGATTTATTAATCACAATCCGGTCCAATGATCCCATACCAGACCAAGCGGTAATATTTTACCGTATCCCAAGCCCGTATAAGGGAAAATAAGTTAAAAGTATTTACCTGAGTTTTAAATTCAAGATTTTCTACTCAGCCGTATAATTACTAAGACTTTATGAAGTTATCTTCTACTGGGGCTCTCTAGTCTGGAATGAAGGTAATATTAAACTATTAGAATACTAACGGGTCTTATTTAAGTCGAGGACTTAGACCGGTTAGTTTAAAGAACGATTTACGGTACAAAACGCTAGATTAAGCTATGACTGGAACGGAATGTAATTTAGACCCAAAAAGTATGGAGACTTGTATAATATGGGTAAACTAAATACATTCTGGCTTTTGAAGTTTAAATGATAAGGTTAAACCCGTTGCGGTTAATTTATGCAAACTAGTTACATAAACCGAACCGAACGGGTATAAGCATAAACGGGTAACCGGATGAGTCATATACAAGTTTCATATGTTATTATGCTTAAAATATGTCATGACATCAGTAGGATATCAACATGTATGCCCATAAAGGTTTTAAAACCGAATTAAGCCTCATAAGGGCATTTTGGTCATTTTAAGGTTTATAAAAGGGGTTTGCATGTAAGCTGAAGTTCTGGTCATAATCCTTCTGTGAAAATATTTAATTTATGTTATTATATTAGTAAGATATCATACATATGTCTGGTTTATGATTTATGGCCAAATTATGCTTCGTAGGGGCATTTTGGTCATTTCACACATAGTTTTAGGGACTTAATTGAGATTCTGAGTTCATGACTTTTTCCTACTGTAAAAATATTTAAAATAGTTTATAAATTCAGTAGGTAACAAGTCTTGAGTGCCAAATATGGTTTAAAACCATACTATGCACTTATTTAGCGTAAAGTCGATAAATGACGATAATTTTGAAGTTTAAGTGATTCTGAGATTTTGACCAGCTTTGAATGGTCAAAATATTTTATTTTTCATAACATATCAGTAGCAAAAAGGTTTTGCATGTTTATTATATTTAAAACTCTTTTTAATTATGAAAAGGGTATTATCGTCATTTACAAGCCTTTTACAAGAACTCAAGGTTAAGGTCAGTATATAATCTGACCCAACATCCCAATAAATCCTAAATATGATATCACAACAGTAGGTAAAGAGTTATATGTCAAAATTATGTTTAAAACTTGATTTACATGCTAAAGGGTAGTTCAATGCTTATAAAAGCTTAATTTTCAATTAATTGTATATCTTCAGTTTATGACCAGAATGTAAGTGTCAAAATATCCTAAGTATGTTTACTAATCAGTACTTAGTTCATTGCATGCTCATTTATAATAAAAACCTTATTCTTAGACAAAAGGGCATACTAATCAACATAGAGCATAATAACGGAAACATGCATATAAACTTATATTACTAAGTGACCATGTAATATAACCTCAGAGGGTTATGCTACAACATATTATGGTCACAAAGGAACCCTCATGCATAAAAGAATTTAGCTAATTCAGGTCAGAACTGAAAGTCAAAGCAAAAGTCAAGCTTTTGTGACTTTCGATTGCGAACCGAGCTTAAACTCAGAATTATCGGGTTGAACATGTTTAGACATGTTCTAATAATGTTTACCAAGTTATTAGAGTGATAAAACATGTTTTATAACTTCCACATTATCAGATTTGAATTTATTTAAAATCTGACTAGTTTGACTTTTTATTTTAATTACTTTGACCCGACAATTAACTAAGTAAACGTGGTATTAGGATGTACTCTTTTGAGGGATTAACACCTACCTAATTACGATCACGTAGCCATATTCGCCTCGAACAATGGCTGGACCGTTTAGGTCTAAACCGAAAGTCAAAGCCGCTTAGCGGTAACTTTGACTTTCGGCTTTTAAATGCATAAAAACCGAACTAGAGTGGCTAAGGACACTAACAACAGGTCCTAGCTCGAATATTAGACTAACGGGAGCTTCCTTTTTATCAGGAACCTCAGAGAATGCAGAGCAACAGAGAAAGTGAAGGTGTAAGTTCAAATGGTGAAGTATGGCACCTATTTATACTAAACCAAGAGGTTCCAAGATCAAGCCAGGTGTATTGAGGCTTCCTCTAATCATCACAGGTGTCCTAGAGGTTTTTAAAAACCATTTACAAGCTCCTTATATCGAATTCAGGCTGCATGGTGGTTTGATTGGGGAACAAGGCTGCATTACATGCATCTGTCTTTTTTTTTCACATCTGGGCATTGGCTCGCGGCCCGTGAGAGAAAAGGGAAGGGGGTTCGCGGCCCACGACTCTCCCTGCGACCTGATTAACCAGTTTTCCAACTTGGCAATTTCAGTCCCCGGTCTTTTAATACTTCTTGTATGTTTTGTTTTAAGCACTCTTGGCCCCTATAGTTAGTTTTAAGGAATTATAATAAACATCATTAGGCTCTTATGTGGTTAAAAGATCACTCGAGGATACTAGTTTTGCTCGTTGACACTTTTAACCCTTCTTCTCGAAATCTTGCATATTGATCATGTAACGACAACGAAACCTCATAAAATTAATATCAAGGATTCCCAAGAGTATAATTGAACTTTACGAAACCCTGGATCGTCAAAAGGTCTCTCGGAGGTAAAATTAATATATTGACACTTTTAACCCTTTTTGTTACCCTAACTTTCATTTGTTTTCACAAATGGCTTCCTATGTCCAATATCTGACTCGTTTGAGAATACGAATATCGTATAAGGTCATTCAGAGACATAAGTTTAGCATGCTGACACTTTTAGTCCCTCAATGTACATCTTTTCACTGTTTGTCAACTTTAGTCCATCAAAGTCAACTTTTTTACATGTTTTGGTTTAGGACACGCGTCTTCACATTATTGGACATGATTTTGTGAGGTGTTACGATATAAGAAAACAATAAAGCATGAGATACAAGTAAACATAGCTTAGATATATTGCAAATTGATAATATATAAATAGAAGTATTGAATTTGGCTTTAAAATAATAAAGAATGAGACACAAATAAATATAGTTTAGACATGTTGCAAATTGAAAACATATAAATAGAAATATTGAATTTTGGCTTTGCTTTCATCTTTCTGGAGAAAGAGGTTAGCGAAAATAAGTGAAAACTAAAAATTGCAAAGTTTGGGTCAAACATACCCATTCTGAATTGATTTTTGTGCAAAGCCCTATTAAATTGTGGGATATGATAAATACACCCAAAATAAAGATTAATATACCAAATTAGTCAACTTGGTAATGATTAACTACTATAATACATTATATTATTCTAAAGTCCAAAGTAATAATTATGTTTTTTTATATTATTTTATTTTATAATACTTTTGTTACTTTTTTTTACCTTTTTATATTTTGTTATACTATTGTTAGTATTAAAATCCATATTAATAAATAAATAATCAAGACACTTAATTATAAGCACGAAAGTGAAAAACTTCATTATAAATAAATAAATAAATAACAAGTCTCTAACAAAAAAGTAAACGTGCAAACATTAAAACAATTAATCACCTAGATCGACAAAACCACTTTCACGACGATAAAGTTGGGTATATAATTCTAGACGCCACCTATACATGGTCTACCAAAAAATAAACGATCAAAAAAATTAATGACTCACCTATTATATTTACGGACTTTATAGGCATATTTATATGGACTTCATTTTTGCCGTACAAAAAATATATGTATACAGAGAGATGGACTTTTATATCACTACTAGAAAATTGGGGATTTCCTACCAAAATTACCGACTAAAAAAATTCAGTCGGAAATTCCGACCACTTACCGACAAACTTCTGACTAGAATAAAAGTCAAATATTAGCAACCAATTTCCGACCGCTTACCGACAAAGAAAAAAGTCGTCGGAAATTTGAAGGAAAGTTCCGACAAAAAAAACTATAAGAAAAAGAAAAAAATTGGTTGGAAAGTTGTCGGAAATTTCCAACAATTTTCCGACTAAAACCTTTATTTTTTTATTCAATTATATTGAGCTATATATATATATACATGTGAATGTATTTGCTTGTGTCTATATGTATGTGTATGTGTATGTATATATATAAATGTATGTAGTTGTCTCGGCATATATATACATATACATATATACACACTTGTACAATAGTAAAAGCCTAGTTTAAATAATGGGTCCCGATAGCGTACATGCATGTATGACTGGGTATAATTATACGTATAAATTGGTAAGTAAAAGCATTTCATGTATAACTAAGGTGTACAAAATACGTAATAACATTTGGTCGGAAAGTTGTCGGAAATTTCCGACCAGTTTCCGACTAAAACATTTATTCTTTTCATATTTAATTATGTGGAGGTGTTTGTTTATCTATATATATAAATGTATTTCTTGTCTCTATATGTATGTGTATGTGTGTATCAGTATGTAGTTGTCTCGACATATATATACATATAGATATACATATATACACATTTATACAATTGTAAAAGGCTAGTTTAAGTAATGGGTCCTAATAGCGTACACGCACGTATGACTGGGTATAACTATAGGTATAACTTGGTAAAGTAAAAGCATTTCATGTATAATTAAGGTGTACATAATATGCAATGAAAATAACATGTTAGGAGGTTGAAAAACCGACAAAACATAACATTTGGTCGGAAAGTTGTCAGAAAATGGTCGGAAATATGGTTGTCGCAAAACAATAGGTACACGGTGGTCGGAAAGTTGTAGGAACCTTTTGGTCGGAAAATAGTAGGAAAACGGTGGTCGGAAAGCTGTAGGAAAATTGTGGTCGGGACTTTGTCGGAAATAGTAACTTCTTTTTTTTTGTCGGAAATTTGTCGCCAATTTAGTCGGATACTTGTCGGAAATATTTTCCTACAAGGGTTTTTCCGACAAACGTATTTCTGTCGGAAATTGGTCGGAAACACCGTTTTCCGACAAAAACCTTGGTCGGAAACAAGACAGTTTTTTAGCAGTGATATTTATATGGACTTTATAACAAGAAACCACAACCAAAAAAATATATACAGAGAGAGAGAGATAGACAGATAGAGAGAGAGAGAGAGGTGAGAGAAACCCTCTCCACCGGTAAATATGGCGGTTCCGACGTCTTTCCGATTACCTAATCGGCGCGTGAGGAACTCCAACGGGTTTGCCTCTTCATGGTGATTCTAAAGGTGCTCACCGATTTCGTTTTCAAAACGAAGTGGAGATTCCGATGAGTGATATAAGGGTCACCGGTGAAGACGGCAACCGAAGAACAGGACGCGACGGCGGAATAGTTCGGTTATGGTTGCAAAAACAGTAAGCTTGTTTTTATTACAGATCTGGTTGTAAAAAGCTTGGGTTTTATAGACCTGGTTGTAAAAAGCTTGTTTTTTATAGATCTGGTTGTAAAAAACTTGTTTTTTTTGGAGATCTGTCTGTTTTTAAGTTTTTCATTTTTTGAAGATCTTGTTGGTTTTTTCAAGAATGATAATGGACGTGTACCTGATTAGTGACAAATTTATGTGTCCTCATAAAAAAAATCCTCTTTTTTTTCCATTGAGTTGTTTTCATGAGATATCGACATATTCAAAAATAATAAAAGCTGGTGGTGGCCGGAGCCATACGGCGGGTGGTGGTGGCTGGAGATGTAGTGTCAACTTATATAGTGTATTTTTTTAAGTATTAACTGTTTGAATATTAATTATCACTCTACTAACTATGATGATCCTAATTGTATTTTTTTAAATTGTTTGCAACTGTAGATCTTGGAAAAAAAAAACGTATATGGATCTTGGAACAGGTGGGTGGAAACAGAGATTATTAAAAAAAAAGCGTATATATAAAAAAAATTAAATAGTTGTTTAAAAAATTAAAAGGATTTGTATAGATCTTAGAAATAGAAATAAAAATTATTAAAAAAAGTCAATTAACTTTTAACTAGTATACGTGCCACCGGAAAATGATATAAAAAAAGTTGACTTGTGGGTCTATTTAACACAACCCTAAATTGTTATATTGTCTAGTTGCTTTTTAGTAATTTTTTTTTATTGGTAATTGTTATTATGTTTTTTTTAATCTACATCTATGTACTTTTCAATGATTATAGATAGTAGTTTTGCATTGATTCTTTATCTATCTAAATTCTTAACTTGACATCCTATCAATTTAGGTGTATGATTAGCCTGTAACAAGTAATCCGTTTCAAGGATCCTTTTTTGCCCGTGCTTGCAAAAAAATCCTAGATTTTACTACACACTATGCATCCGAAACTATTTTTTATAATGACAACTTTTGCTCCTATTCTATTACACCAATAATCATAATTTAATCTTATTTGCCCATGTTTAAGCCTGATACATTACCTTTAAGAGGCATAAGCATATACCAAGTGGGCTAGCCTCATATTAGCATCTGAAACTAATTAAAACATATGAAATGCTTGTATGCTATTAAGTATTTAAAGTGTCAATGCCCTGATGATGCAAATGTAATAAATCGTTTAACACATGAAACATAGTGTAATTAACTCATATATATTTATATCTATAATCTATAATTATATATACATGCAGTCACAACCATATGCATCTACACTCTACACAGCCATTTGTTAGTTCGGATATGGGCTAACAAATGGGCTTTGGCATCGTCAACAACCCGAACATGGCCTTATGATATTTCTCACTAAAAAAAAAGTGTGCCTAAGCCAAACTGCCCATTATTCATTTTGGAGTTCAAAAGCATGTATATGATATTCATCTCTAATTAGAGAAAAGTTGAAACATTCCATTAGAATATATACTCGTTATATCATTTATGGTTGGTAATATTTCAGGTTTGTTAATAATTTTACCGATAATTTAAAAAATAATGAAATGTAAATAGCTAATGTGATGGAAAACCCAACAAGCTACGGCTTGAAAGCTTACGTTTCAAGTCTAGTATCCTACCTTCTTTTCTTGTTTTCCCTTAGAGTGGACGGAGTCCAACTTACATGCTCTCTCGGAAAGGAGGCCCACGTTAGGAAAAAGCATGAAGCTCAGGAAGAAGGGAGAGTGATCGGTGAAGACTCAGAACCAGTTGGTCCGACCTGGTTAGAGCAGAGCTTCAGATGACCTAGTAAGGAACCTGCAAGATCACAAGAAAACAAGCACACCGTTAGCCTCGTCACAGGGAGGGGGGCCTCTCTGTGACCAAGCTCGGGCGTGAGAATAAGTATTTGTGAGGAGGAAATAGGTCAGGGAGAGAGAGAGGAGAGTTTAGAGGGAGAAAGTAGCGATTACCCCTTGCTGGAAGTCTTGACAGGGTATTTATAGTTTTTGGGTGTGCTGACGTGGCAAGTTAGTTAGGGTCGGACCAGTCATTATCATGGCGGTTATGGAAGTGGGGCCCAGTTAGTTATGCCGCACCAATGTATCTGTCCGTTCCGTTTATGGCGTGAGGTGCGGTCCGACCTTGATGTGCCATAGTTCGATTCTGCTTATGGCGATGATTCGGTCCGGTCAGGGACATATCCTCATCAAGTCCTCCTAGTTCGTGGCGTTTCTTAGATAAAGCTTCGAACTATAACGGCATAATTTTGGCGGTCTGAATCCCTGATTTGTCGTTTTGCTGAATTTTTTGAATTTTAAATTTTTGGGAGGTGACCTATTGCTGGGTGACCGACGGTTACTTTATTTTTCCCGCTTGATGTGACGCTTGATGTGCGTCAGTTATTATGACGTGTCGCCTTCTTATTGGCCACTGTGAGGCGGTGTATATCCTTATAAAAAAGGGGGTAAAAAGTAATTTTTGTTTTCACTTTTTCCTATCTCGTCTTCTTCCTTATTTTTTCTGAAACAGACGATTCATCACACAGGTCAGTGTCTTTCTTACATAATGGTGAATAAAAACAACTTGTCCGGCTGCTTTAATATTCTGAATAAAAATCGCTTAGCTTGGTACGTTGATAAATATGCAATTCCTGCTTCTTTACACCCTGTTCTCCCCGAAAAGGATACGCCTATTTATCCTTTTCCCGCGGGGAAGATAGGGGTTTATACTCGCCTGTTCGATTATTGCAACTATCGTCTTCCTCTGACGAAGTTCTTGATCGGAGTTCTTTTATTTCACGAGGTTCATCTTTCTCAAATGAACCCCTTCGGCCTTGCCAAGGTGTGTCATTTTGAGTTAGCTTGTCGTGGTTTGGGATCCGACCCGGATTTGGATTTGTTCCGGGCTTTTTACAAGTTGAATCGGTCCGGTAACTGGTATACCTTCGAGGTTAGAGATAAAAACTCTTGTTGTTATACATGGATTACTACTAGTATAAAATATTGGAAAGAACGCTTTTTCTACGTTGATGACCGGTGCGTTCCGGAGTTTATGACGTGGAGATTAAGGAAATCCAAACTTCCACCCCCCTTCCTGAAGACTTCGAATATGACAGAGATTTATATGCGAATCTGATCAAAGAAGCTGGTCGCATACAGAGTTATCCGGAACACATTCTTGTCATGGGACGAATCAGCACGATTGGGCCGAACCGGAGTGGTACCCTACCCTCAAGTGGAATGGAAAGGGTTAGTCATGTCTTTATTTTTGATACGGTGTCTGTCGCATCGTTCGTATAGTTATACATATATATATATATATATATATATATATATATATATATATATATATATATGCGAATGCATGTTGCGTGCCCTTCATCATGCCGGACTACAGATATTACTTGTTGTTTGCTTTTGCAGCTATGGGTTTAAGAGAACCTTTAAGGCTAAAGTTTTTTGATTCCAAGGAGCTTGACCTCCGGGCCACTAGGACGCCGAAGGGTGATCCTCCGTACCTAAATATTGTGCAGGAGAATCTTTATCAGATTCGGGAACCCGAGGCTCCGGGTGATCAAGGAGGTTCGGCTGGTCAGGGGGGTTCAGGTTCAGCTCCTGCAGCACAAACAGCGGATGTTGCTCCAGCTCAGACTATGATGGTGACTAGCAGTGATAAAGGCAAGAAGATTGGCTCGAGTGGGTCGAAGGGATCCGGCTCCAAAATCATTATTGAGGACGAAGGGGTGCATCTCTCTGTTGAAGACGAGGGAGTGCACGCTGAAGGGGTAGAAAAAGGTGACGACGATGATGACGAGGAGCGTCCTCAAGCTAGTTTGAAAAGAAGACGGGCCATCTCTTTGAAGTCCGATCCAAATCCCAAGCAGGTGAAGAAGAAAAAGATAGATTTTAAGACCATTACGCTGGATGATGAAGATGATCAAGTTACAGAGTTTTCTACTGCCGGAGGCTTGATGGAGAATTTGGATGCCCATCTTCATGGCGGTCGTACCCCGAGGGATCAGCCGGTGAATATTTCGACGAGTCCATTATCTTTCGGAGGAGGGGCTACGAAGGTTATCGACGATATTCATATGCCCGATCCATTGTCTCTCAAAAAGATTGATCCTTCTCCTTCGGGTAAGCTCACAACTGGGGTTGCTTCTAATGTTTCAAGGCCGAGTCCATGACCATTTGATGGTGGGGATAGTGCCTCTTCTTCCCCTTTGTGGTTTAAAACTGAAGCTGCTTTCTTGTCCCGGGAGTTAGGTTCGGGCGATGTTGGGGACATGGATTCAGCTCGAGCTCTGGAGAAGTATATACCCGAGTGGTCGTTGGTGAATAAAGATAGAATTGTGGATGCATTATCAGTAAAGATGGCTCTGTTTCATCTTGGGACTCCAGCTGAGCATGCACATTATCGGAAGATGAGTGGCCCGGAGCTTGGAAATGCCCTAATGCTGAATCAAGCTCAGTCAAATTCTTTGGTGGTGGAGACTTATAAGCGTTGGATTGAGTCAGAGTCAAATTGCAGCAAGCTTGAGCGTGAAGTTGCTAATTTGAAGAATGAAGAAAATGTCCGATCGAAAACGAAACAAGAGCTAACTTCTCTCCGATCTCAGATTGAACGTTTGAAGGAGCAGGCCTTGGAGGCAAAAGAAATTAATAAATCTACTCAGGCTTCGGCTGCGGCCGCTTATGAAGCTCGGGACAAAGCTCTTCAAGATTTAGAAACTTTCAAGTTGAAATTCGCTGATCTGGAGAAGAAGTTATCTGGTGCGGAGAGGAAGCATGCGGCTGAACTAAAAGAAATGCGGACATCTTATGATCAGCTTCTAGCCGATTATCACCGTTTGATTGATGGTACGTTTGCAATGTGCTTTTATTGCTTCCTTCTCCTACTTATTGAATCCTTCATTCATTTTTTTTTTAGATAAAGATGAATTAGAGAGGGCTCGTGACAAGGCGATCGAGTCGCATAAGACGACGATTGATGAAGCAAAAGAGATGCTACTTCGTTGTGAAGGTGAAATGATCGAGTCGTACGCCCAGCTGTCGGAGCTGATGCTTACCAAGCAGTGGTTTTTGACGGATGGGGTCGCTTGGGTGGTTAGGCTGGTTCATCAAAGCCCGGAGCTGGAGAAAGTTATTGCAGATCTGGTGAACAGTGTTAATTCGGTTGGGGCGAACGAAGGTATCAAACACGGCTTCGAAGCTGCCAAGGGTTCTGTTCGATCCTTTGAAGAAGTCCCGGGGTATGATGAGAGTGCTCAAGATACGTTAAATGCTGCGATAAAGGTTTTCGAAAATTTTCACATCTCCGTGCTTGGGAAGGTTGCCGACCTGGTGGACAAGCCTTTGTCCGTTATTAAGCAAAAAAGTGAGCTTCCCATCGTAAAGGATGATTTTGAAGCTTGAGATTTGGTTTTACCAGTCGTACAACATTTTACTGTTTTCGTGGCTTGTAATCGCACAATTTCAAACTTTTCTTTTGGCATGTAACCGTACAGTTTATCTTTTTCATTTGTAGCATCTGACTGACATGTTTATCTTATAAAGTCATGATTTTGATAACAAATATTTGTTCCTGGCTACTTAGTTTTTAGTTTGCGTCCGAACTCCACTGTTCGACCAGGTTCTTTCTCGGTTCACTTAGGTGACCGAGTGCTAGCAAGAAGTTTCTGTTGACTTTCTTTGCTTAGTAAATTTTTGTATCCGGACCGAACTAGGTTCGGACCATCTGCTTAATAGATTTTACTATTCTTGAAACTATTTAAGCCTTCTCGATCGGCGCGAGGCATGGGTCGAGGCCCGTTTGTGCACATTTTTTGACATCGTTCGAACTTATAGACATGTTACGCTTTATACTTAAAAAAGTACAGATCGCTTTATTTGATTACTTAATCATAAATCCGGGGAAAACCCTCCCGGTTACATGGAAATCAAAGACTTGTTCGGGGTATTACCCTCCCGACTTACATATGGAAATCGAAAATAAGATAATAAATAGCGATCTTTTTGGCCGTGTTCGGCTGTTTACATGAAACATTTCTTCAGGTGTACCCCGTTCCATGTCCTGGGAACTGGGGTTCCATAAATTTTCTCCAACACGTACGAGCCTTTTTCACTGGCCTCTTTGACTCGGTACGGTCCCTCCCACTTTGGGGTTAGCTTGCCAGGGGCTTCAACGCGACTCGCATCATTGTTTCGGAGAACATAGTCTCCGACCTTGAATTTGTAAAACTTGGCACGAGCATTATAGTACTTCTCGATCTTCTTTTTGTATCGAGCTTCTTTGATTGCTGCGATGTTCCGGCGTTCTTCGAGCAGATCAAGATTTGATCGGAGCTCATGCTCATTTTCCTCCCAAGTTTTACACCTTTGTTTTGGGAGCCCGATCTCTGTGGGGATTACGGCCTCTGTGCCGTACGTAAGACTGAACGGTGTTTCTCCGTTGCTGGTCTTGTGTAATGTTCGGTGAGCCCACAGCACGTTCAGTAATTCATCCGACCAACCTTTGCCCTCGTAACCAAGCCTTCTCTTTATCCCATCAACAATTCTTCGGTTTATCTGCTCGACTTGCCCGTTCCCTTGTGGGTGGGCAACCGAGGAAAAGACTTGGTTAATATTCAAGTTTTCACACCAGCGTTTGAACGGGTTCTCCGCGAATTGCTTTGCATTGTCGCTTACAATGTAGAGTGGAAGACCAAAAAGGCACACGATTTGCTCCCAAAAGAATCTCGTTACATTGTAGCCGGAGATGATTGTAAATGGTCGAGCTTCCACCCATTTGGTGAAATAATCTACCGCGACTAGCAAGTATTGGGCGCTTCCGCTTGATCGTGGAAAAGGTCCGACTATGTCGACGCCCCATTTTTTGAAAGGGCCTTGCCGCGGTTACCGGTATCATCTCGTTCTTAGCTCGAAGACTTATGGGTGCGTGCTTTTGGCATTCGTCACACTGTTGGAGCTCCTTTACTGCACTCTCGTGCATCCCGGGCCAGTAATACCCTGCATTTTTTACCTTTGTCACGATCATCTTAGGTCTGGCATGGATGCCGCAGATGCCATAGTGTATTTCCCTGATGATATAACTGGCTTGCTCCGGGTCCAGACACTTTAACAGAGGCCCAAGGAAAGTCTTTCGGTATAAACCTCCTTCTTGCATCTGGTATTGAAGAGAGTTGATTTGGATCTTTCTTGCTTCCACTTTATCAGTCGGCAAAACATCATGCACCAAGTAGTTAATTATGGGCGTCATCCACGTTTGTGACGGTGCTTCGACCTGCATAACCTGCGGAGTTGCAATTGAAGGTGCGGTTAAAATTTCCACCCTCACCTCTTTGGCTAGGTGACTGAATGATACTGATGCCAACTTGCTCAATGCATCGGCCTTCTTGTTCTTGCTACGGGGGACATGCTCGACTTTACATGCTTCGAATGATGCCATAGCTTGCTTCACCTGCTTGAGATACTCGATCATGTTTGCTTCCCTCGCCTCATATTCTCCATTTACTTGATTCACTACGAGCAACGAATCTACATGGGCTATAACATTTTTTGCTCCGACTTTCAGCGCTAGACGTAGGCCAGCTAAGAGGGCCTCGTATTCAGCTTCGTTGTTTGAACTCTTGAATTCTAGCCGGAGCGCGTACGTCATATCCGTTCCATCTGGATCGGTGAGAATTAGGCCCGCCCCTGCTCCTTCGGCACTAGAAGCTCCGTCGGTATACAGGGACCAAGGCTTCTCTGGAGCTTTTTCAACTTCTTCAGTTTCTTTATCCTCCAGAATTTCAACTAGGAAATCGGCTATCACCTGCCCTTTCAACGGACCTTTGGTTCTGAAGGTGATATTGAATGCGCCTAGCTCGATCGCCCATTTCACCCATTTCGCCATTCGACCTGAAACTTCAGGTCGTCGGAGAACATGTTGGATTCTTTGATCCGTTCGTACCTCGATCGGGTGAGCTTGAAAGTATCGGTGAAGTCTTCTCGAAGCATGAACTAGTGCTGGAGCCAATTTTTCCAAGTTTGAATATCTTGTTTCGTAATCTTTGAGCGTTCAGCTCACGTAATAAATGGGGATTTGCGCCCCGGTTCGGTGAGCAACTAGCACTGCGCTGATAGCTCCAAATGATGCGGCTAAGTAGACCGTTAGTACCTCATCTTCTTCCGGTATGGTGAGAGTTGGCAAAGTGCCCAAGCAAGTTTTAAGCTCTTTAAAAGCTCGTGCAGCTTCTTTCGTCCATTTGAACTCCGATCTAAAGCTTTTTCTGAGAACATCCATGAACGGAAGCGATCTGTCTGCTGCTTTTGACAAGAACCGATGGAGAGCAGCCAATCGTCCATTTAAGGACTGAATCTCTTTAACCGACGTCGGGGGCTTCATTGTAAGAACAGCATCAATCTTGTCTGGGTTGGCTCGCAAACCTTTTGACCCGACCATGACTCCCAGGAACTTTCCTTCTTCTACCCCGAATGTACACTTCTTGGGGTTTAATTTCATGTTAATGCTTCGGAGATGGGTGAACGTTTCCAATATGTCTTTTAGCATGGAGGCTTCATCATGACTCTTGATCACGATATCGTCGACGTACACCTCTACGTTTCGTTCAATCTGATCTTTGAAAGCTTTACTCATTAAACGCTGATACGTAGCACCAGCATTTTTCAAACCGAACGACATCTTGGTAAAACAATACACTCCTTCATTAGTGACAAAGGATGTCTTATCCTCATCTTCGACTGCCATTTGTATCTGATGGTATCCCTTGTACGCATCCAAAAAACACTTCAACCTGAACGTGGCAATGGAATGAATTTTCTCATCGATCTCCGGTAGGGGAAAACAATCTTTCGGGCACAATCGTTTAGATCGGTGAAATCAATGCACATTCTCCATGAATTATCCTTTTCTTGTACCAAAACAGGATTCGACACCCACGTTTGGTACCGGACTTCTCGAATGATTCCGGCGTCTAGGAGACTCCTCACATCTTTTGCAATTGCTTTGGCCCAGTCCGGTGCCATATGCCTTTTCCTTTGTGCTATCGGTTTGACTGATTCTTTTATGTTCAGGTGATGTTGTGCTATAGACCTGGGGACTCCATGCATGTCGGAGTGCTACCATGCGAAGACGTCAATCGAGTTGCTTAATAATTCCCACAGGAGCTTCTTTGTTCGTTTTGGGAGTTGAGCACCGACAGCTACTTGCTGTTCGGGAAAATCCGGATTGATCGCCCAAAGTTCCGTAGGTACTTCGGACTTTTTGGAGCTCGTTTCCGCTGCATGTCTTACTTCGGCAACAAACGAGTTTGATTCTGAGAAAATAGTGGCGACTCCGGCCTCGGTAGGGAATTAAATGGCTCCATGTATTGTCGAACTGATCGCCCCAAGAGCTCGCAACCCGGGTCGTCCGAGTATTATGTTATGCGTCGAATGAGTGCCAACAACCAGAAAAGTTAACTGGACGGTTCTGCTTTTATCGTCATCTTTGAATGTTGTCGGAAGGGTAATATGTCCTATCGGACGAACCACCTCTCCCGAAAAATTGATTAGAGGGGTGGAGACTTCAATCAACCTCTTCTTTACTTGGGGGTTCAGCTGCTGGAAACACTGTAGATACATGATTTCAAAGGCGCTTTCTCCATCCACGTAAATTCGTCGGACCAGATGTCCGGCGATGACGGCCGAAATTTTAATTGGTCCGTCCCGAGCATCATCTGGATCGATCAGAGGGAAGTATGTTGGCTGATGCATCCATGCTGCCATATGTTGGTTCGACCGTTTTACCCCTCTTGATTCGGTCGACCGGATCATATTGATTCCGGGCTCGGTGTTCGGATTATCAATTGCTGCTGCTAACTTCTTCCCATCTTTCACTTCTTTCACAAGGTGAGAGAGTTTACCGGATCGCACGGCCTTTTCGATTTCTTGCTTCAGAGCCCAACATTCATCAGTTGTATGGCCCTTGTCTCGGTGATATTCAAAATATTTCTTGGAGTGCTTATCCGAGGTAGGTCGCTTCTTCGACGGCGTAGGGAACCGAGTAGTCTCCGTACTGAGAATTTCGCTTGGCGATTTGGTAAGCTCGGAGAAGGTGTTGAAACGCACGTTTCCTGTTCGGAAGCTGCTTCGATCTGACTTCTGATACAGACCATGATTTCTGTTCCAACTGCTACTTCTATCTTTTGGTGGTGACGTGTTCCGTCTCCACGATGTGGTTCGGGCATTGGCATTTCTTGCTGTGGTTTCGTTCGGTTGACCACAGGCACTCTTTCCCCAAACGAAGGCTCGAGCTCTCTCCATAAGTATCTCCATAGTTTTTGGAAGATCTTCATGAAGTTTTTCCACAAGTTGATTGTTTCGAACTCCGTGACAGAACCCAGAGACTCGGAGCTGGTCAACCGCTCCACTTATCTGCATGCTTTCTCGATTGAAGCGATCGATAAAATCTTCTACGGACTCCCCGTCGCGGCGCTTTATATGGTGAACCTCGGTAATGTCTTTCTTGCAGCGTCGCTGCTGACAGAAGTTTTGCAAGAAAATACGCCGGAAATCCTCAAAGTGATCGATCGACCCCTCTGGCAACCCATCAAACCAAACCCTTGCCGATCCGGTGAGAGTTTGGGCGAACATAAGACACCAAGCCGGCATAGGCCACTGCTCGACCTTAGCCGCTCCGGTAAACGCGAACATATGGTCGTCCGGATCAGACGTACCGTCGTAAAACTTCAGTGTAGGGGGCGATTACCCCTTGCTGGAAGTCTTGGCGGAGTATTTATAGTTTTTTGGTGTGCTGACGTGGCAAGTTAGTTAGGGTCGGACCAGTCATTATCATGGCGGTTATGGAAGTGGGGCCCAGTTAGTTATGCCGCACCAATGTATCTGTCCGTTCCGTTTATGGCGTAAGGTGCGGTCCGACCTTGATGTGCCATAGTTCGATTCTGCTTATGGCGATGATTCGGTCCGGTCAGGGACGTATCCTCATCGATCGGGAAGTGCTATCTGCGAGACCTAAAACATTGTGAGTGAAGGGGACATGGAAAGGGAAAAAGGGGTTTGGGAGGTACGGGAACAATGCCCCCTCCATGCGGGAACTTCAAATTTGTGGTACTGGATTGCTTTTCCTGTGACCACTCCGTCCACCCTTATGGAGAGAGATTTCCTGTTATAAGCATTTTGGTTAATTTGGTTATCAAAAAGGATTCGGTTAATTCAGTTCACCATCGACTTTGGACGTGAGTAGATTTAAGTTAATTTCATCATATATTCGATCACATCTTGGTAGAATCCTTTCAATTTATAAAATAAAATAAATGACAACTAATATTTCTATTTATAAAAAAAATATAACATAACTTGTTGGCAAATATATATAATTTATAAAAATAATCTATACTATATAATAAAAGAAACCACTTTGGGGATACATTTCGCTTTATGAGGTGTTCTCAATTAAAATTTGTAGAAGATATTTGATGATAAAGATAAGTGATAACCATATATTAATTATTAAAATTAAAAGATTTTAATGATAAGAATAAGGATAACTGATAGCTATATATTAATTAATAAAATACAAAACTATATATTAACGTTTTTATTATTTATAAAGATAAAGATAGTTTTAATTGTTTATATAAAAGTTTATAATCTTTATCTTTATTTACTATCTAATAACCGACGGGTAGTGAAAATTAAAAAAATAACATTTTTTTTTTCTTTTAACGTTTTCTTTTACTTTTTCCGCTTATTAACAACTATTTAATTTAAAATTTCATTGATTTAACCATGCGTAATACACAAATTTCTAACCTAATAATAAATAAATAAATAAATAAATAAATAAGAAAGTAAAATGTTATAATACATCAGAGTTCAATTTTTTTCAAAAACATATATTGACGACCATATGTGTTAACCGATTATATTATATTTAATCAACCCGTGTAATACACGTGTTTATTCAACCCATGCAATACACGTTTTTAAAGATGTAACTTTTTTATTATCTATAATAGGGAAAATTTCACGGAATAGTAACCAAGTTTTAAAAGTGTTCTAATTAGGTCATTCGTATCGTTTTTGTCCCTATTAGATAACTTAACATTCAAATCAAGCCATGCCCTTTTTCCATGTGTCAAGAAAAAATGGAGCATAAGATGTTGGACTCGGATTATTTTAATATATGAAATTATATTTATTAAAAATAAAAACTCTTTAATTACATTAAAAATAAAAAAACAAGTTACAATCCACGTCACTCGAGTTAGCATCAAATAAAAGAGAAAAAAGAAATAAAAATCCACATCACCACGGTTACGGGTTACCTATGAAATGGATGAAAAAACCCTTAATTTTAATGAAAAATAAATGTTGAGTGATCTGATTGGAACACTTTTGAAACTTGAGTGACCTAACTGGATGTCACACCCCCAAAGTACCACTTTGCGGAAACACCGCAGGACGTGTGACGTACCAGGATCTAGCCACCAATCACATAGAACTCATAACTATATTTAAATAAAACTTTCATTCATTAACATAAAGTGTTACAAAACGTTAAATGTAATTCATTGCATACAGCGGAAGCATAAATCATTTGTTAAGTGTTTCATAAACCACATGTACGAAAACCATTAGACTTGACTTGCGATTCCATGTATCTCGACCCATGACCACTCCAGCTTCCCAGACAACAAGTTCCAATGATATAACCCTATAGACCTGCAAGCATGCAGACAAGTATGTCAGACGACGCTGGTGAGTTCAAACTTTGTTAACACGATTTAGTTACCAGATATAAGTATAAAACATTTCAATGATTTGATGTTGTTAATAACTCGATTACCGCCGATGGCTCCAGATTATTTGCCCTATTCCCCAATGCCTCTATCAAAGTAATGGTTAAGACTGGGGTCATTAGTTCACGCCCGTCCTCCCCGGTACGGTGTGAGGGTGCCAAACCTAAATAGCGCTATTAACTAATACCCCGTTGCCTCCCCGGAAACAAATCGGTAGAAGGGACTTGAATGATAGATATGAGTGTATTAACCAACATCCAAGGTTTAACATTCCAGTCAAACCCCAATTACCCAACATTCCTCCCCGGAATGTTTACCAGATGTCCCTCCCTGGGACGCATGCTTGGAAAAAGAGCAGTGAACTCACCTTAGATTGCTCGGTATGTTACGTTACATTACCCGTTCCAAGTTAGTCAACCAAACCCTATTGTGGTTACCAAAGATAACCAGTTACACAATCATTCACGTCACATATATGCACACAGTAAATCACATATTGTTACACAGATTGCTTTTATCATAAAATCATTGCATGGCATGTATCAGTACTCAATTCTAATGCAAGACCGTATCCCATGTGATTATCACAAATCAGCACATCATTAGACAAATGTTCTAACCATTCCAGACAGGTCAGGTTTCCTGTTCTTAGTCCATATTAATACCATGCACAAGTAACTTTTATAAACATAAGTTTACACCAACCATAAGCATCACAATACTGTTTACTATTTTGTTCTGTCCAAGGCACGGCGAAGAACCCTGGCGACGAAGTATACATCCTTCGTCGGCATCATTGGTGACGAAATACTTGTCTTTCGTCGAGGTCACATGCGACGAAATATCTATCTTTCGTCTAGGTCACATGCGACGAAATACCTATCTTTCGTCGTGACTGGGGGTCAAGATCACAAAGTAACTGCTAACACGTTTTCAGCAGGGTTAATGGATCAATCATCAGTTTCTTTACAAGTTCTACAAACCCTAACTACTGATCAATCGTTGACTACACAGAACATAACAGTTTCCTTTAACATGCCATTCTAATCAAACACTAATCATTGAAATACACAAGGATCATTATCACGTTCATCGTACCAACCCTAGTGATAAACAATTACCGACCACCCAACATAACAGTTTCATCATTTAACATATAAATCATTGACCATACAATCAGATGTTTGCGTATCATGAAATCAACTCATTACACGGAATCTACCAAACCCTCATACGAACAATACCGCATATAAATCATTGAATTCTTAACATAACAGCTCCAGGTTTACAATATTTTAATGAACCCTAATCATATACAAAATCACAACATCAAAACTTCATCGAACAACAAGGTTAAACACTAACCATGATACCGAAAGGTTGTGATAGATCGAGATGGAAAGAACGCTTCGAAGTTTCGTGCTGCCGTCGCACAGAGAGTAGGGAGAAGGGACTCTAGGGTTTTTGTTTACGTCTCTCGGTTGTAAAGGTTATATGAACACATAATCTAACCAGTTGGGCCGCGAAACAGATTGGGCCGAGGGCCTTCATTGACGAAAGACCTTCTTCGACAAAGGACCCATTTTTCATCGTAAATAGGGATGGCGAAAAATCCTATCTTTCGTCGATGAGCATTTGTGGCGAAAAAACCTTATAAGTAAACCTTAATTAACTTATATTTATCACCACACATAACACATAACTATTAATCAATCACATAAACTACACATTTAAAATTTAACACCCAAGCACAAAACATTAATCAATCAAATAAACTACAAACGACACCACGTAAACCAAATTGTAAAAACAGGATTGTGAAGTCAGTGATGTGTATGGGAAAGACCTTGAATTCTCGGATTGTCACATCATCCCAAACTTGAAAGAAATTTCGTCCCGAAATTTGACAAGTAATCCAAAACGGCAAGATGTTAACTCAGGATGACTGTGGATTTTCCGCGGGTACCACATCATCCCCAACTTGAAAGGGAATTTCGCCCCAAAATTCATCAGTTACATCATATTTAGATTTGTCAGTTGGGAATAAGTGAGGGTACTTGAGCTTCATCTGATCCTCGCGCTCCCACGTGAACTCTGGTCCTCGTCTTGAGTTCCAACGAACTCTCACGATTGGAATTCGACTATGCTTACAGACTTTGACTTCCCGATCCATAATTTCTATTGGTCCTTCGACAAACTGCAATTTGTCGTTGATTTTGAGTTCTTGAAGTGGCACCACAAGTGTTTCATCGGACAAACACTTCTTTAATTACGAAACATGGGAAACATCATGAACGTTACCCAACTCAGCAGGTAACTCGAGCTTGAACGCCACTTTACCAATACGTTCCAAAACCTTGAATGGCCCAACATATCGTAAACTAAACCTTCCACGTTTTCCATAGCGTACCGCACCCTCCCAGGGTGAGAGTTTCGGTTATGACACGTTCGCCTACAACGAACTCCCACTGTTTCCTAAGCTTATCAGCTTTCCTGACGGTCACGCGTTGCCGCCAAACGATTACCGATCTAAACAATCTTCCCAAGAGGTTCGAGTACAAATTCTGGATCTGTGATCAGGTTATCACCCACCTTAGTCAAACAAGGAGATTGGCAATATCGTCCGTGCAGTGCGTCAACAGAGCTGTCTGAATACTAGAATGGTAACTGCTGCAGTAGAGCTCAACTAAAAGTAAGTGTCCTTCCAATGTTTACCATAGTCAATCCCACACATGCTCGCAGCATGTCTTCGTGTATCAGGATGGTTTGTTTACTCAGACCGGTTGTCCTACGATGGTAAGCAATGCTCATGCCTAGACGTAAACCAAGGGTGTTGTGTATTGCTTGACATGAATCAGGTATAGCTCAAAATCAGAGGTAACAGGAGTTGGCACCCCGTGCCTAGAAACCGCCCTTCACAGGTAATTACTCACAGGATACGAAGACTTGTCAATTTTCCCTGATTGCAAGAAGTGTACTGATTATAGGAGGCCTTCAACGATCACCCAGGTGATATAGTTTCCGTTTCGGGTTTCAAGTAGGACAGTGACAAAATCCATGGTAGTCTGTTCCCATTTCCATATGGGTGTTTCCGGTTGCTGGCAAAAAGCAGTAGGTTTCTGATATTCCACCTTGACTTTCGCACAAGTCAAACATCGTTAACATACTCGGCTATGTGGGCCTTCATGCCCGGTCGCCAGTACAAGATTTATAAATCCTAGTATCTCCTATCAAGACCCAGACGACTAGAACATCGAGGCCAGTGTGCTTTGCTCTATTCAAGTTCCCTACGGTTTCAGTATAATGGGAAAACATATGCGTTCCATGAAGTAGCGAATATCGTCCAACTTGCCAAAAGTTGCTCTTCCATGCCCCGCATGGACCCAACTTGAAATTCCTCTTCCTTTAATGCTCCGGTTAGAACAAGGCGAATCTGATCGGGTAGGCTAGAGTCGATGGTGAGCTGCATGCTCATACGTGTTTAGATTCCATAGTCGTAATCGCTCGAGAGTTCCATCCAGTGATGCCATCACATGTTTAGCTCTTTCGAAACAAGGGTACATGGGAGGCCCTTGTGATCGGTCTAAGTAGTGCATTTGGTACCGTCCAAGTAATGCCTCCAACTTAAATCCAAAGACCATGGCTTCCACCGCAGGTTGTGACTCATGCAATTCTCCTTCATAAATCCACTACGTGCGTCACCATCTTCTCGTGTTGCATCGGCGTGTAACTGGGTCTCCGATTCGAACCATCATGGTATACCACTAGATCACCCGTACCCTCGGGTAAAGACGTTGCTCAGTGCATTGTAGAGTCGGATTTCAAAAGTTGAAAAGACGTTCTCCTGTTGTGTCCCCCATGAATTCACAGCGCCCCTGCTGTGCGAAAGAGGTTAAAGCAGCGCAACCTTCGAAAGCCCCGCGATGAATCTGCGTTAGTTAGTATCTAGCGAAACCAAGGAATTGTTGTATCCCCGAAGGGATCTTTGGTGTCGATCAGTTCCTAACAAAATGGCTCTTGGCGAGATTCACGTGTATTCCCACTTCGTTAATTACATAACCAAAAATCTACCTCGCGAATCCAGAAGTTATATTTAACAAGGCTTCACGCCGAGTGGCTCCTCCCTCAAGAGCTCTAAAATAAGATACAAATGCCGCCCATGAGGTTCCTTTCTCCTGGAAATGTTTCAAAATGTCATCAAATAACACGGTCGATTCATGTGAACCATAAAGCTGTTGGTGTGTTGATTAACCCAAAGGTCATGGAATACAAAGTTGCAATGGTCGCATGGCGTTCGATATGCCGCTATAGGAACATTCTCCCCTTGGACTTCCATCTGATGATAGTTCGTTCGTTAGTCAATCCTTGAATGGACGCTTGACCCTCGCAACTGGTCGACAAGTTTTTAATACATGGTCGAGGCAAACGGTTCTTGGCTGACACTTTGTTGAGTTCTCGATAATTAGTACACATACGAAAAGGCTTATCTTCACAGATATAACTGGGGCTCCCCGAGCGAAAAACTAGGTTCGACAAAACTCCTATCCAACAGTTCCTATAGCTGACTAGACAGTTCTTGCAACCCTCCTGGTGCAAAACGGTAAAGAGTAAAAGTAATCAGGGCTGCCTCCGGCGTGAGATCAAACTGAGATTCTGCCTAACAGTTGTGGAAGTAGACCTGAAAGTTCCTCGGGTAGCACACCGAGAGGAATCACGAACAATAGGTGGATCCTCGATCCTCTCTTCCTTAGCCTTAGCGTCAGTAACGGTTGTTAACGTAGCGGGGTAATCCCTCCGTAGACATTTCTGGGCCTTCATGGCTGAAATGATGCTAACTCTTATCCCACTCTGACACCTTAGGTCAGACGACGATTCTCCACTAGGGAGAGGGATACGCAAAGTTTTCTTCTCTCAGGGTATATCTGCGTGATATCTGGATAACCAATCCACACTAACTACTGCATCGTAACTACCAAGGATAGCATAAGGAAGGTCGATGTCGAACATTTGTCCCACAAGGTCGAGCTTGCATCCCAACGAACATAGGGGGTTTCCATTGACTTGCCTTCAGTCGATTCCACAGCAGGTTCGGTTTCGAGAAGCATCAGGATTAAACAGAACAAAGACGAAGTGATTTGTTACCCCAAAAACATACAAGCTACCATGCTGCTATTCCACCTGGCATCGCCTACGCCAATCCTAAATGCCCTTCCACGAGTACCACTTCTAGTGTTGTGGTCACTGTTACTAGGATTCCCAATACTGCCGTCGTTCCCCTGGTTGTTGTCGTCTTTGATTTACCAACGGCCGACCCATGTCGTAGGCACCTCCATCTTCCATACCATAGGCTACGATTACGAGTTCCTTGATGTTGGCGTGACTGTTGCCTCTACTGTCGTTGCTTAAAACGGAGCCCTACAATCTTTCACCAACAGGGCCCATCTTGTCACATTTCCGTGTCACGTCCTAAGGCGTTACTCATTGTGCTGGCAGCTTCACATTCCATACCATAGTCCATGGTCATCGTTTATGTCCCGATTAACTCGTAAGAGTTGACTCCCATAAGTCGCTGACTAGGGTTAAAGATTCGATTGGAGTCAAATTGCTGATGTACGTTGCTGGAAATCAGGGTTGTCCAAATACTGAAGTTGGTAAAGTACTACACTCATCCTCTTGTCCATCGATCTAGCAAGTTGATTGAGTAATACGCGGTATGTTGCGAGAGTGTTGCAGAAGTGATCGCACTTACGGAATCTGAGGCGTCAATACACTGAGTTCCAACCAATGAAGAGGAGTGAGAAAAGTATCGGCCAATCATTCGACGCTGCGACATCCAACTCAGTGTAACACCCCATAAATTGCAAAATAGAATATTTTAATGTCTAAATGTTTTACATAATTAGATAAGTTTTTAAAATATCAAGAAAGTTTACAAAACTTGGAAAAAGGTTATTAAGTGACACCAATAGATAACTTGGGGGTTGAATGTGTAAGATTTGGTAAATAACATAATAAAAATTAAAAACCCAGTATTTGGGTGTGAGGTGTGTATCGCGACCAGAAGGGGGAAAAGGGGAGAAACCCTACTTGTTCAATTGATGTCAAAGTTCAGCAATTAATGGTGGTTCTTGACACAAATCGAATGCATGTACCTATTTACTCCCTAATCCAAGTATTTTGAACATAAGGTAAGATAGAATTTCATGTTTTGATGCATCTTGATGAAGTGGGTTTTTACCAATCCGTGAATCAGTATGAAATTGAGTTTATATGTGAGTTAGAATCACTGTTAGAAGGTGTATTATGCTTGAATTTGATTTACTAAAGATTTGAGGGAAAACCCACTTGTTCTAGTAGGATGATGATTATGTAATTTGATTAACTAGAGTAATTTCTATGAATAATTGTATGAATACTAGAACATTGATAGATTATTATGTGTAGGATGAATGATTTGTGCAAGAATGGTTGATTATGTGAATTATGATGATATCTAGTGAAATTATGCATAGGATACATGTACATAATGCTTAATATGTTGTACGCACACTAGGTGTTTGATAAAATGTCTCAATGACAATTTAAGTAGCTTTGAATGAGATATGAACAAATGGTTTTGTATGAGGAAATTGATATATTGTCAATTGTGATATAAAATAGGAATGGTACTTGAATGTAAGTGTTATGGGTGCAAGTGATATAATCTAAATAAGAATGAATTATGTGTAGGATTGAAAGAAGAAGGAGTTAGTTCCGGTTCACAACCAAAGGCTCAAGATCGAGGTAAGTTTGCTACTTACAAGTTTATTCAACAACATTAGTAGTTTGTTACTTTAAATATTAGTTTCTTAATGGTAGTCATTGTATTAAAATGAGAATGCGAAAGTAGAGCTCCGTAACGGTCCGTGATGAACGGGTCGGTTCGGGTTAGAATGAGAATGAATAAGTGAAGTTTTCTTAATGTTCCGTGTAAACGGGTTATGATAGAATGATTTGGAGAGAAAGATGTAACGAAATTGGTTACATAAACAAGAAAGCCGAGTATTAGAATGACTTAGTCATGTATGCTTCAAAATTTAAATGGTGATTATTGGTTCACCAAGTTCATTAATGCGTTAGTTGAAATATAAGTATTACGCTAATGTTGTTTGTTGTAATAGTTGTTGGTAAATCTCAAGTTTAAATGCTATTGCATCGCTCGGAACCGAACACACCTTGAACGCCTTTATGCGCTTCCGCAATCATTGATGTATCTTCAATGGGTCAATATTTTGGTTTAATTAGCCTATGTTGGTAGTTATAAACTCTAAACTTGAAGCTGTAAATCTTTTGTCAAACACTAGTTGTAATGGTCGTTTTGAAAGTTTCTTAAGTGTTATGAAATTTACTATGTCTTTTTAAAATGCATTGTAGGTCAACTGTTGAATGTTATTAAACAGGGAATTACTTATTTTACGAACGGGTCATGCCCGAATTTTATTAGACAATAGTATGAATTATTGTATTTTCGAATTTAGAACTTTGGACGTTTCACCAGGGACGTTCGTGCAAGCACCTAACATTCTACACAGTTCGCTGGGCGTTCGAATGGGTGCTCAGGTTAGGGATGAGCTCGGTACCGTCCGGTACCGAAAGAACCGGTACCGAAAATCCTCAAAAGTGGGTACCGGTACCGGTACCGAATATACCCGGTTCGGTACCGTACCTGACCGGTACCGAACCGGTACCGAAAGTGCTAAAAGTCGGTACCGAAAAAGTACCCGGTTTGGTAAATTTGGTACCGGTACCGGGAACGCATTGCTCATCCCTAGCTCAGGTAATACTTGATAACATCGAGATTCATAAGGATTCAGAGAGGAGTGAAAAGATCACGTTCAAGTAGGAGGCAATCATTGCTAGGACTCCTATGGATTTGTTACGTTTCTCACTGATTAAATAACAGAACAGAACCCCTTTTTCACTTGTTAAGCCTCCCTGGGACTCGCTTGCACCCCACATTATTATGTGTGCACCCACAATAATATTGTGATTTGCATGCTCATCTCAGTTCCTCCTAACTCGAGTCAAATGGTTCTTCAAACCCAGATATCAACGGAGGTTGTCAAAGTAATAAGATCACAAAATCCAAGGACTATGGCATACTATCAACACAGCTTAAAGTAAGCAAGCAACCCATGCCATCATGCTATAGTGACGAGTGTGTGTTCGTATGTTACGTCATAAACAAATGTGTACTAGTCATGTAATGTATGCAACAAGTGAGAAAGACGAACCTTGCAATCTGGAGCTGAGTGTCATGGTCGTAGTCACGTATTTAGAACTTGTTCGGTTATAGTCTGGTTTTATAAAAACGTTTTTAAAACCAAGTTCACTATAACCAGTGGCTCTGATACCAAACTATCACACCCCCAAAGTACCACTTTGCGGAAACACAACAGGACGTGTGACGTACCAGGATCTAGCCACCAATCACATTGAACTCATAACTATATTTAAATAAAACTTTCATTCATTAACATAAAGTGTTACAAACGTTAAATGCAATTCATTGTATACAGCGGAAGCATAAATCATTTGTTAAGTGTTTCATAAACCACATGTACGAAAACCATTAGACTTAACTTGCGATTCCATGTATCTCGACCCATGACCACTCCAGCTTCCTAGACAACAAGTTCTAATGATATAACCCTATAGACCTGCAAGCATGCAGACAAGTGTGTCAGACGACACTGGTGAGTTCAAAGTTTGTTAACACGATTTAGTTACCAGATATAAGTATAAAACATTTCAATGTTCTGATGTTGTTAATAACACGATTACCGCCGATGGCTCCAGATTATTTGCCCTATTCCCCAATGCCTCTATCAAAGCAATTGTCAAGACTGGGGTCATTAGTTCACGCCTGTCCTCCCCGGTACGGTGTGAGGGTGCCAAACCTAAATAGCGCTATTAACTAATACCCTGTTGCCTCCCTGGCAACAAATCGGTAGAAGGGACTTGAATGATAGATATGAGTGTATTAACCAACATCCCAGGTTTAACATTCCAGTCAAACCCCAATTACCCGACATTCCTCCCCGGAACGTTTACCAGATGTCCCTCCTTGGGACGCATGCTTGGAAAAAGAGCAGTGAACTCACCTTAGATTGCTCGGTATGTTACGTTACATTACCCGTTCCAAGTTAGTCAACCAAACCCTACCGTGGTTACCAAAGATAACCAGTTACCAAAGACCGTATCCCATGTGATTATCACAAATCAGCACATCATTAGACAAATGTTCTAACCATTCCAGACAGGTCAGGTTTCTTGTTCTTAGTCCATATTAATACCATGCACAAGTAACTTTTATAAACATAAGTGTACACCAACCATAAGCATCACAATACTGTTTACTATTCTGTTCTGTCCAAGGCATGGCGAAGAACCCTGGCGACGAAGTATACATCCTTCGTCGACATCATTGGTGATGAAATACCTGTCTTTCGTCGAGGTCACGTGCGATGAAATACCTATCTTTCGTCGAGGTTACATGCGACGAATACCTATCTTTCGTCGTGACTGGGGGTCAAGATCACCAAGTAACTGCTAACACGTTTTCAGCGGGGTTAATGGATCAATCATCAGTTTCTTTACAAGTTCTACAAACCCTAACTACTGATCACCGTACCAACCCTAGTGATAAACAATTACCGACCACCCAACATAACAGTTTCATCATTTAACATATAAATCATTGACCATACAATCAGATGTTTGCCTATCATGAAATCAACTCATTACACGGAATCTACCAAACCCTCATACGAACAATACCGCATACAAATCATTGAATTCTTAACATAACAGTTCCAGGTTTACAATATTTTAATGAACCCTAATCATATACAAAATCACAACATCAAAAGTTCATCGAACAACAAGGTTAAACACTAACCGTGATACCGAAAGGTTGTGATAGATCGAGATGGAAAGATCGCTTCGACGTTTCGTGCTGCCATCGCACGGAGAGTAGGGAGAAGGGACTCTAGGGTTTTTGTTTACGTCTCTCGGTTGCAAAGGTTATATGAACACATAATCTAACCAGTTGGGCCGCGAAACAGATTGGGCCGAGGGCCCTCATTGACGAAAGACCTTCTTCAACGAAGGACCCATTTTTCGTCGTAAATAGGGATGGCGAAAAATCCTATCTTTCGTCGATGAGCATTTGTGACGAAAAAACCTTATAAATAAACGTTAATTAACTTATATTTTTCACCACACATAACTATTAATCAATCACATAAACTACACATTTAACATTTAACACCCAAGCACAAAACATTAATCAATCAGATAAACTACAAACGACACCACGTAAACCAAATTGTAAAAAGAGGATTGTGAAGTCAGTGATGTGTATGGGAAAGACCTTGAATTCTCGGATTGTCACACTGGAACACTTTTAAAACTTGGTTGCTATTTTACAAAGTTACCCCTATCTATATAAAGTTATATTTATTCAACCCGTGTAATATACAGGGTTATAACCTAGTAAATTTTAAATGATGCTTTTAAAATTGGTTCGATTGATATTGTTATTTTATATAATACTAGCTTAAACCCCGTGTATTACACGGGTTAAATGACGAAAAAATTGGAAGATGAAAACATATTGATATTAACATAAATTTAAAATTGGAAGAAATTATTGAACACGTGTATTACACGACTTAAGTAAATATAATGTTATATACTTAATAGCAAAAAAAATATGTCTTTTGAAAACCATTTAGTGTTCGCTTCAAAGATAATTTGGTACTTTATTTAGATAATCCGCTTGTAATTTTAGTCTTCTAAGTTATATACTATAAGTACTTGTACATGTGATTTGATACTTTATTAGTAATTATTGTTTATATCCAAATAATATATTTTATCTTAACAAATATATATGGTTAGGGTAAAATGAAAATTTCTACAAGTTGTGAGAACTTAGAGAATTTGGCCTTACAAAAGGTTTTTTGATTTTTTTACATGGGGTGTGAATTAGCGGTTAGAGACTCAGGGCGTTAAACTTTTTGATTTTTAATTCAAGTGGTTAAAACCACTAAAACATAGGGACTCAAAAAATAATTTACTATTAATTAAATTTGAAATTATACGTTTGATCTCTAACTATATTAAATAATATTATACTTATTATATTATTTGATACATTTATATTTGTTATAGATAATTATTAATTAAATTTGAATTTATACGTTTATCTCTAACTATATTAATTAATATTATATTATATTTTGTGTATAAAAATTAATATGTAATACTATTATTAAAAGGGAGGAGACACCAGAGAGTGACACGTGTACAAAAAGATTTTCGTTTATTAGTATAGGAAGATAAGCATTTAAATTCATCATGATCGATCTATTATCATTTAGCTTATACTCGCCTCTATAATGATGCTTTTAAAATTGGTTCGATTGATATTGTTATTTTATATAATATAAGCATTAAAATAAATCATGACCGATCTATTATCATTTAGCTTATACTCGCCTCTATATCGACTCTCTGTCTAAATTCCATTACATACTTACATCTTAAACAATATATACAACATGATTCTCTACGTAAAGTGTGTTCCATCTTAAACATTTTATATCCAATATTAATAAAATCATTTTTATCTACTTCTTATTAAATATATGAATATAAGTTATTTCTAATGATACAAAAACCTCTATTAAGAAGCCCAAAAAAACATTCTTGGCTTAATTGTTATCTAATACGAAGCCCAAAAAAACATTCATGGCTTAATTGTTATTACGTTTTTTTTGGGTATTTTTTAGCAAATAAATACCAAACATAACACTAAAGCTTGCAAAATTATTAAAAAAAATTAATAATAAGTTATTATTAATTTTTACTTATTTGGTGATACTAAAAAATTAATAACAGTTTTCTAACAGAACGACGGAAATTTTGGAATATTTTACTTATTTGGTGATACTCAAAAAGATTTTCCTTCTAGAGGGTCCACTATCTCTTTATCATATAAGTCTTTAAGATATATAGGGTGGAGATACAATAGAAAGTTTATTTGGCTAGGAAGGATAGGAAGTGATATTGACCATCCATTAAGTTAATCAAGGGGCTAAGATTAAATCAGGCAAATTGAAATGAAGGAAAGAGGCGCGTGAGTTTGTTCAAGGGCATTCTAGTCAATCCAAGCCAATAGTTTCTCTCTCCTCCAATTCCCCCCCATTTTTTAAACGTTAATAACTCTTTCATATGACATTATTTTTTTTATAAAAATTGCACCAAAAAAACGAGCGTTTTTTTATCTTTAAAACGAGTATACTATTGCTATATTTAAAAAAAAAATTAAAACCCAGTTGCGTAAAACGCAATAGAAAAACCACCAGTTACGTAAAACGCAATGAAAAAAAAAACCTAAAAAATGACATTTTTCTAAAACGCAATGCACCAAAAACACAAAGAAATGACTTATTTGTAAAACGCAATGGCCAGAAAACACATAAAAATGTGTTTTACCTAAAACGCAATGCACCAAAAACACAAAGAAATGACTTATTTGTAAAACGCAATGGCCAGAATACACTTAAAATGTATGTTTTCTAAAACGCAATGGACTGAAAACACATAAAAAAGTGTTTTACCTAAAACTCAATGCACCAAAAACACAAAGAAATGTCTTATATGTAAAACGCAATGGCCAGAAAACACTTAAAAATGACTCATTCTAAAACGCAATGGACTGAAAACACCTAAAAAATGTGTTTTACCTAAAACACAATGACTAAAAACACTTAAAAATGTGTTTTTTTTCTAAAACGCAATAGCCAGAAACCACATAAAACTCTCTTATTTCTAAAACGCAATGGACACATAAAACTGTCTGTCACTGTGAACTGTCTGAATTGTCTACAAATTACTGTCTTCGAAATAAGCCAATTTATGGAAATTTAATTTTTCTGATGCGTTTTTAGTACAGCAATTTAATCGAAATGAGCCAATTTATGCAGCTCAACCCCAGCCAGGGGCTCTGCCCCTTGGACCCCGCCAGGGGCTGCCGCCCCTGGGACCCCGCTACCGGGGGCTGCTGTAACGACTCTCATCAAAAAGTACTAATTATTACTTTAATTGACCAATAGGAAACCCTAATTAAGAAACCCAAGTGATTCTGTACAAACCCTAAGATTTTCAGAAAAATCAGAATCAGGATTAGGGCCCCTAAAACTCAGGGGGGGTATTTCCTAGTTACGGTTATCCACATAAACAGCTGTCCAATTCGAATTTTCAGAAACCGTCGACTCAGCTGAGCTAGTCCCACACGTGGCAACCCTATACATGAAAATAGTTCTTACGCGGGCCGCGTAAGGATAAGCTTATATATCACGCGGGCCGCCTGAGGGACAAAATTCGGCTATAAATACAGGAGATTGGGACTTGAATTCTGGCTTCAGAACGACGCTCAAATTCACTTTGTGCGCTGAGATAAGTTCTGTATACTCCAATTAACACACACAGGCACTAAATCGACGCCGCAATCAGGGTATTAGCACAATCGCTATTACGATTCATTGTCCGATCGATCAGTGTACTCAATGGATGTTTAAGTGCTGCCCACATTAGGGTGATGCTTTGTCATTAGTCGTTAATTCGATGGATGTTTAAGCATAGCACTTTGTCATTCGTTGTGAGGGTTGATCTCGTGAGTTATCGTAAATGCTGGATTGATTACTAACCCAGAATTGTGTGCCTGTTATTAAAATTAGGTTGAAAAGGCTAAATCAGTAGGCTAAACTCTGCCCGTATAAAATTTGCAATGTGAGTCATTCTCTTTTTATCAACTATTTTACAATACCTCAAATTATTTTCAAGGTTATAATTACAGGGACTAAGTCGTGGATATCTTGAATTACTGGTTAGTGGGGTATTGTGCACATTACTAATTTTCTCCCAGTTAGGTTCATTGACCTACTCGGGATAATCACTGTTAGGTTCATTGACCTACAGGGATAATCATCACTATTTAGGTTCATTGATCTAAATAGTGGTATGACCATCGTCACCATTGTGACTTGTCACCATTGTGACAGAATGCCAGATAAAAATAAGATAGAAGCCATTGTAATCGCTCTTATGCTGTAATTAATAACTATGCATCATTATGCAAAATAGAATGATTCACTCAGTATTTCCCGCTGACAAAACCTTTTTCAAACATGTTTCAGGTGACCTGTTATGAACCAGGAAAAGTGCCATATAGCACTACAAGCTCAAAGAAGTGGCTCAGTATAAAATAAAGAAACATGTTTTGTAAAATAAAAGATTTCGTTGTGAAATCAAACTATTGTAAATTACCGGGTTTATCCCGAATTGATAAATAAAATAATCGGGAAATATTTACATTTTAAAAGATCCTGATGAAAACTTCCGCTGTCAAACTCAATTAATTAAATACCGCAGTATTTCTGTCCCGCGGCTCCTGAAACGGGTCAAACCGGGTCGGGGGCCGTGACAGCTGCCGCCCCCGGACCCCCGCAAAGATCGTAAAACGCAATGACTAAATCAAAAACCCAGATCATGAAAATGAAATTAAAGAATTTCTTACATGGATCGAAGCCGATTTCTTCATCAATTGACGAAATTTGAATGATAGAAACAAAAAAAAAACGTCACTTTTCCGGCCAACCTTTCCTCCTTTCCTAGCAGGTAAACTTTGTTTGCCGGTCAAAAATTCTCTTCTCTTTACAGGTACACATCGGTCAAGGTTACCTATCCGACTTCAGTGGCTACAAATCCAGCGGGTTTATCTCTCTCTCTCAACCGTACGAAGCAAGAAGAAGAAAGAAAAAAGGTTCAAACGGTCACCTGCCACCACCACAGGCCGGCACCGTAACCACCAACGTAAGGTTCTAACTCCGCAAGCACCTTTCGTCTTCTCCTCCTAAACATCGCGTCCCGGAACATCCGCTTCTCTCAACGTGACCGGAACAACTGCAGTTACCGGAATTCAGCAACAAGCAACCAGTGAGCAGGTAAATCTCAGGCAACGAGCAACCTACGAGCAGGTAAATCTCCGGCGACCAGGTACAACCCTCCGAGCAGGTAAATCTCCGACCAGGTAAGTCCCCGGCGACCAGGTATAAGCCTCCGAGGCAAGGTCTGTCTACATCCCACCCTCCCCAGACCCTATAAATAGCTCTGCTATTTGTGGGATATACTGGGTATGGTTGTTGTTGTTGTTTTGAATGATAGAAACACTTATCAACGCTCGAATCGAACGAATCGAGTGATTATTTCCAAAATCACCGGAAAAAACGAGATTTTTTTATGAAATTAAACTGGGTTTTCTTCAAAAAAAGCTGAAGAACACGTTGATCGGGTTCTGAATCATTGATTTGTGATGAAAATCGCACTATAATGTAGTGATTATTGAGATAGAAAGTGAAGAAATAGTTGAAGATGGTGGGTTTTGAAAATGATGGGTTTTTGAATTTACTGGGTTTTGAAAAAGGAAGAAGAATGAGTTGGATTGACTAAAATACCCTTTCTCTTTATTTTAAAATTTGTCACATGTCATAATCCTATGGCTTCCTATCCTTTCTAGCGAAAATTAACTTCCTATTTGATATTTACCCAAGATATATAAGATGTTATGTTAAATAATTAAATAATATTATTTAGGATTTTAATTCAGAGTTACTTTATTGCTATAAAATATTAGTAAATAGGATTATGATTCTGTTTCCTTAGTTGTTTTTATTTAACTACTTTATTGATTTGGAATCTTAATAAAAAATTATATGAAAAGCTTATGCCTAATATTTTATTGAAATAAAGTATAAGTGTAGTTTACATGCAACAAATCATGTAATTGGTTTATTAAATTTGGGCTAATAAGTTAAAAATTCTTAAAGTACTTTTTTTAAACATGTGAAAATAATGTGTTAGGAGTTAGGACATATTTAAGTGTTGGGCATCAGGATTTAAAAGATTTTCTTAGATAATTATATTTTTACATACCAGTAAAAAAAAACTAGCTATGTTACAGTAAAAAAAATATAGAACAAAAGAACACAATAAAAAGCTCAAATATATATAAAATCACATGAAAACTAATATGTTTTATTATTTTTGGTATTGTGGTAATTAAAACTATTGGTAAATGTAATGAGAAAGGGTTTCACCAAATTATTGTTTTTGGTATTGTGGTAATTAAAACTATTGGTAAATGTAATGAGAAAGGGTTTCACCAAATACGACAACAATTTTCAAGCATCGAAGACTCGAAGTCTACCCAATAAATTAAAAAGAAATATATACGGTGTGAAAAAACATTATTTAATTAAAATTTAACTATAATTACTACGTCTAAGAGCATTCCCATCCGGTCCATCATATGTAGTGTGAGGGGTTTTTAAAATGTAAAGAGTATAAAAAGTGGTTGTGAGTGGAGGAGAGAGAAAATATTACTGTTCATTTGTATATTTGGGGGGACACTGTTCACCCACTATAATTTTTTAATATATATTGAAAGTGATTGTGAGTGAAAGAGAGAGAAAAATGTAATATATATTGAAATTTATGTATATTTTTAATGGATTGGATGTGAATGTTATCGTCTAAATAGCATTTGTTGTATTTAAGTTACATTTTCTTAATTGTAAAGTATTGTTATATATTATTTTACTACTTTTTTCCAACATTCTTTTCCAGACAAGATCGATGGATGGGGTATGAATCTTTAGAAGCAAATCAGGAAAAAGTAAAAATGTTTCTTAGATAATCATCGAAGGATATATTTTCTTATACATAGCTATGTAACTAGTTATTTATCTACTTTTCTTTGGTTTGTATATCAGACTTTATTTTAATTTTAGTTAACACTTATAAAACAACTTTTATATTATTTTCTTAACAAGTTGATGTTAACCCGCCAATAACTTGTTGATTATGTATTTCTTTAGTATTAATATATAATTTTAAGAGTTAATTACATCATTAGTCCCTATGGTTTGTGAAAAGTAAGAACCTCGGGTACTAATAGTTTAAAGTAACCATCTGTGATTTTAACTTTTGATTTTGAAATATCCTAGGGCCTGAAGGCTAACAATCGTTAAAAATTAACTGAAAACGTAGGGTATTTTCGTCATTCAGAACTTATACCCAATCTTGTTACTTTGGAGAAACCACAAGGACTAACCACATAATTAACTCTTATAATATTTAAAAAACACATTTTATTTCTTTTTCTCTTATTATTTAACTAAACTATTTTAATTATTTAACTAAACTTTTTTTTTTTTTTGAATTATCCCATCACACCGAGACTTCCGTTCTTTTTATTTGTAACCCTCTTTTATTTATGTAAACTGTTAGTTTTATTATTAGTTATTATTGTTTTAGATAACTAGATATCCTTCAATTTAATTTATTATTGATTTCCATGCGAGCTTTTCTATATGGTGTGGTCATTACCCTCATGACCATTATGACTCTCCACGTAAGTGGCATGTCAACCACCTCTAATCCTCAATCCAAAAATAACTACCCTAAGGGTGTGGACCGTGTGGTAATGACTCAAACCACAATCCCCTTATTTATTTTAATTTATCTTTGTATAAAGAAAAAGAAAATGATTACTTGAATAATGGAAAGTAGGACCATGGTTGCCATGGTTTAATCATGCAAACCATGGTGGATTAGAGAAGGGGGTGGTATAGCCTTCCATTCATGTTCCTACGTGACGAATCATGTTCCAACCATGACCCCCACACCCTTTAGCCTAATAGTTAAAAATACAATTTAGATATGCATATATGTATAGTTCGGTCTAACTTAGCACTATTTAGATATGCATATATGTATAGTTCGATCTAACTTAGCACTTATGTTTGAGATCGCTTGGTATAGTTATCATAATTGCTTTCTATTGATAATTCAAAGATCACAATTACAAAAATGATTCCACAACTCCTGTAGTCTGATCACTCACTTAGATTGTTTGTACATAATAAATGTGCATGATGTAATAAAAATTGGTCTCTAACGGGTAAGATCTATTTATACAAAGTATAAACATCTGTTGACAATCAGGGTTGACATCAACTAACGACATCTAATATTTGTAACATAAAAGATTCCACAAATGTTAGTATCAGATGGAATGTAACAACTGTTTTAATACTACTAACATCTGTTTGGACATACATTGTTACATTTAAAGGATTGTTCTTTAAACCTATGTTGGCTTCATTGGCGAAGCTTTGCCCCCCCCCCCCCCCCCCAATTTTTCCGAAACCGGGGGGGGGGGGGGGGGGAGGGGGTGGAAACGTATATACCTAAAAAATTTCTATACGAAAGTACTATTCATAACACTACGTTTGAGATCGCTTGGTATAGTTATCATAATTGCTTTCTATTGATAATTCAAAGATCACAATTACAAAAATGATTCCACAACTCCTGTAGTCTGATCACTCACTTAGATTGTTTGTACATAATAAATGTGCATGATGTAATAAAAATTGGTCTCTAACGGGTAAGATCTATTTATACAAAGTATAAACATCTGTTGGCAATCAGGGTTGACATCAACTTGATAACGACATCTAATATTTGTAACATAAAAGATTCCACAAATGTTAGTATCAGATGGACATTTATTATGTACAAACAATCTAAGTGAGTGATCAGACTACAGGAGTTGTGGAATCATTTTTGTAATTGTGATCTTTAAAGGATTGTTCTTTAAACCTATGTTGGCTTCATTGGCGAAGCTTTGCCCCCCCCCCCCCAATTTTTCCGAAACCGGGGGGGGGGGGGGGGTGGAAACGTATATACCTAAAAATTTTCTATACGAAAGTACTATTCATAACACTACGCATCGAAAAGTTCGAGGGGTCGGGCGCCCCCTCGGAAGCCTTCTAAGTTGCGCCCCTGGTTGGCTTGATCCAAACATTTGTTCTGGCAAAAACAGTTGTTTGGTCTTCTTCACTAGTGTTTTGTCTTCAAAAGGGCTTTGGCCATGAACATACTTTTCTTCTTCTTCAACAGTGATTTCATGTCTTCAACAGATCTTTGAAGTATTCAAACAAATGTTCTGCTAGTGTTCAAGATTCATTATCTTTGAGAGGAGATGCATATCATAACTTGTTTATTTCTTGATCAATGTATTATGTTTAATTTTATCTTAGTTTGGTGACTATTTTAGATTTAACTTTTATCTTAGTTTGGTTTATAACTCGTAAAGATTGTGAACCACGCTATTAAGCCACAGACTCTTGTAAACCAAGGGTGTTTTCACATGTTTAATGTGTTGACTAGAGTACAACATTGAATATACGTAATACACATTTAAGAAACTTCTTGTTACTTTACTTACATTCACAAGGATATACCGATATAGTGGTCGAGACGCGGGCCAATGTGTGAACTTTGCCTTTGTGAATCTTGCAACTTTAAGTAATGTTTATTAAAGCTACCACCTTTAATAAATAAGAAAGCGACCAGAAAAAAAGAAAAAAACAAAATAAATATATATAACATATCGAACCTTTTTTTAGCACATTAAATGTTTATATATACGTATATTATAAAAAAAATACATCTTTGTTTGTATTAAAAATATATCTTTTAAACATTAACTGTATCAACCTATGTTTGGTCGTTTACTCGGTGTTATACGAGCTAATAAAAGGGTATAGTATTTCTGTAAAGTCTCCAAAATCTAGGAAGATTACAAAGACACAATAGATCGCAAAATATAATACACTGAATCACAAAAAAAAAAAAAAAAAAAAAGACGAAAATAAAAGATAAAAACACGGCGCCAAATAAAAGACACAATGATCTAGACAAATATTTTAAATCTACAAGCTAAAAATCCGAAAGAGAAAACCTAAAATATAGTATCGTAGAGTTTAATTCGACGAAATGGTTCAAATTCTACTAGAATGAGTTCAATCGGGGTTTGATACCCTTCCTACGGCTCCCTATTTTTAGGAGACTATGGTGTTGTTTGTTTTTTCTGAAAAGCTCTGCGCAGGCTCTTCTGTCTGCGCCGTGCAGACCAGGCCCAGACATTGCCACACGCAGACTTTTTGTTTTTTCCGAAGACATTTCATTAAAAAATGTCTGCGCGAGCTCTTATTAGTGCAAACTTGGCTCAGCCACTTTTAAGATCTTCTAAGGTCTGCAGAGGGTTAAACATCACCACCCACCACCACCACCACCATCCAACACCACTATCATCGTCCACCGCCCACCATCCACCACCACCACCGTCCACTACCCACCACCGTCCATCCCCACCACCGTCTACAACCACCACCGTCCACCACCCATCACCACCGTCTAACACTTTGCATTGCGTCACTTGTTTCTGGTAGTTTTCTTATTCGTATAATATTTGTGGTAGCATTATTGTGGTGGATATATGTCATAAGTATTACACATGTCTACTAATTATTAAATTTAGAATTTAAATTATCAATCACTTCAAGAAACTATTGATGCAATAAAGTAACACACGAATAAGAAAAAATAAGTCATAAACGTAAATAAAAGTTATATAAAGTAGCACACGAATAAGGAAATATAAGTCTTAAATATAAAAGTTGAAAACTAAAAGCTCAAGTGTTAAGTACTTTGCGTCATGATGATATCAATTTAGTAATCATATGGCTTAAACATATCAATGATGTCATCTATTTTTGTCACATCACCATTTGTCATCATTGAGATTAGTGTCCTCCGGAATTTCTTGTATCTCTTCCTGTTTGATTTTTACATCCTTTGGAGTATGAGTTTCTTCTCTGTTCTCCTCTTTAACTGATACATCAGTAGTAGCTGTAGCAGTTTGGGGAACTGGAAAAAAATGTCAAGCATTTTAGTTACATATTTTTTTGTCATTTACCGTTATATATAATATAGGATAAAAAGGGCTTTCACAGTTAAACGTAATATAAAAAAAAACAATATATCATGTTTAGAAACATTCATACCTGTGTAAAGATATGAAAGGATGAATATTGAAGCTTTAAAACCACTAAATAATAAATAAGACGAATGTTAAGTGTGAACTAAATAACAAATCAATGGTATTTATCAGAAGTGGGTTGCGTAGGTGAAAATTCTTTCGTGTTCAGATGACGTCAAATGGGTGTATTACAAGAGGAAACACGAGTCGGCAAGAACAGATATCGAACGGACGTTTAGAGTGTTAAAGAAACGATGAGCTATCATTGTCCAACCCTCACATATGATTAAAAAGAGAAAAATGAGAAAAGTAATCTTATATTATCTTGCCATATGTGCCAACTTCAATGGCACCTTTCAATCGACAAACCCACTACTTAACTACGCCCACCAAGAAGCTGTCCAAATAAAGATACGTCACAGGGAAACACACTTGAATGTTCGAGCGGATTTGGTTGAACATCTATGGAGTAACCGTGCTGGCAACGACAACGAAGACGAGTATAAATAACTTTTTTATTGCTTAATTGTAATGTGTCGTGTTTGAATTTAATATTTATATAATTTAGTTTATTTGTTGTTTAATTTTAATAAAAATCTAAATTCAAAAAAAATTGAGTAATGATGACAAGGGCTTTATGGGGATTTATCTTAGTGCAAGCCAGTTAACAATAGAGCCCCTGTCCAGTTGGCGTTGACGTGGCATGATAAAGCCCTTTATCCCACACCACCTAACGCTCATTCTTATAACGTAATGTTTTCTTAAATTCTGAATATATTGTTTGACATGTTTATTTTTATTTGTGTTTCAATATAAACTTTATTCAAAACCAATTCGTTGCAACATACAGAAATAATCCACTAGTTCAATAACAAAACCTAGCCAAGGATTCATGGGACCATGACAGAACATAACAATAACATGTCACAAGAATTTTGGGTTTATTTTATTTTGCTAAAATGACAACTCCCGTAGCAAGGACCACATACCACAACACCCTACAGTTTTCCGCCTCTTTTAAAAGTTTAAGCCTAAGGGTGAGGGGGGCACTCCCCTAAGAGGGGAGTCCCCTCTCTTACGCACACCCAATCCTCGTGTGCCACGTCAACTCCCCTCTTAAACTCCCCTAACACCCCAATTTGATAGCGGCACTCCCCTCTTAACTCCCTTTGTTTTTTTATTAAAAAAAAAAAAAAGGGTTTTGATTGGTTGAAAGTAGGCTGGCCCACCATCTCTCTCCTCCTTTTCAATCGGTGTCTCCCCACCGAAATGGCTCCCCGAAATAGCTCCCCGCCTGGATGGCGGCACAGCCCCTCTCGGAAAAACTGGTCCCCGCGTGGGTTTTCGGTGGGTGCCCCGCCCACCCTAATAAGTGAGCCACAAATGGCATAACTTGCATGTAAATACAGTAGATAACCAAAGTCAAAGTTTACCAACCCTTGAGCTACAACTATAACTAGGGCTGTAAACGAACCGAACGTTCAGCGAACAGTTCGTGAACCGTTCGGCGGGAAGTTCGTTTATGTTCGTTCGTTTAATAAACGAACGAACATGAACAAGAAATTTCGTTCGATTAATTAAACGAACGAACATGAACAGAGGTCTCGTTCGTTCGATTGTGTTCGTGAACGTTCGGTAAGATGTTCGTGAACGTGTTCGTGAACATTCGTTGATTTGCGTTCGTTTATGTTCGTATCTTTGTGTTTTAATTGAAGATCTTTGTACTTTCTTATATTTTATTTGTACTTTTTATATTATTAAACTTTTATTTATTTTATTTCCCTAACAATTAAACTAGGAAACCAACTTTCACCTTGTTTATGCATCATTTCACTTTCATTTCTCATTATTTACATCCACGAATACGATCGACCTCCGTTCCACAATAAGGGATTCAAGTTCGAGTGCTACTCTCTGGGCCATCTATCTTTATCATTCGTCGTGTTCGCCGAATTTATTTGTGTTCGTTTGTGTTCGTGAACCGTTCGCGAACACGCTCATTTCCTTAATGAACGAACACGAACATAAAATCTCGTTCGGTAAGTGTTCATGAACCGTTCGTGAACACATTTATTTCCTTAACGAACGAACACGAACAAGGCCTTGTTCGTGTTCGTTCGGTTCGTTTACAGCCCTAACTATAACCTCTTAGTATATATAAAATCACTATTACACTAGTGTCTTAAAAGAGGCGACAATAATGTCATAACCCTCTAGAACTCCTTACACAACCCTTTTACAATTTGAGGTTGCGCTCTTTAACCAAAAGCTGATTAACTTATTGTCGCGCAACTCATCTTTTGTCTCGCTATAACTTCAACCTTTCATCTTAATTTGCACTTAAAAGTATATGGCATATTAGTCATAGTACTCTATAATAAGATGGCGGAATAAAGACGAGAGGTGACTAAAAGGGGAATAAAATAAAGCAAAAGTTTTGGTCGTTCACTTCTTTAGGACCTTTAAATTCTGAAAAAAAAAAGACACTCTTTATAGGTAATTTAGACTTAAGGATTGTTAACGGTGAGATTTGCAGCCTATTTTTTGTTATATGCTTTAACATTGATAAAGATCAAGACAATAAACGATAATTGGTATAAAGCACAAACTAATAGCAATAAGTAATACACGAGTTGAGATCATTTACAAATAGTGCTAGCACTAAGAACCGAAATAATAGATCTGAGTCAATGATAGTTTAAATCAAGGGTTGGTGTTGATGGGTTGAGATCCTGTACAAACAGTGCTAACTGTAAGAACGGTAAGAACATATCTGAGCCATTGGTAGTTTAAATCAAGGGTTGGTGTTAATTACAAATAAAACTTTTATAATTAAAAATTGCTACTAAAAAGTTAGGGGCAATTTCATAAAATTGCTAGTCATTTGACCATTTTCCATTAAATACAAATTCCATCAAGGTTTGTTAAATTAAAATAACTTTTATATACTTCATTTTTTGTTTAAATTACACCACAAAATCAAGTGCTTTTTTTATCTTTAATATGAGTACCATATTGCTATACCTTTTTTTTATTTAGAAAAGTGACTTTAAAGAAAGTTACCAAAAGGTGTTTTACAATTGTGTTGATTATGTGTTAATTACAATATAATACAAACAAACACCAAAAATAGATATAATCAACACATCTGTGTTAAATCTGAAAACCAAAAGTAGATATAATTTGTGCTGATAATGGAGAACGATTGAGGATGTTGTGTTAATGTCGTTTGTGTTGATAATGGAGATGTGCTGATAATGGAGAACGATTAAGGATGTTATGGATATGTTAAAAAATTCAAACTTTGATTTGAATTAAACTTGCATGGATTTAGAGATATTTTAATATTATTTTTAATTAGTTATAAATAAATATGGTCAAAAGATCTAAATTACCCCTAAGCTAATTTTTTATTGAGTGACACTTGTCAATTATCTGTTAGTTTTTACAGTTCTTACAAACAAGTGTTTGTATTTGATCCCATTCTTGGTGTTGATTACAAATAAAATCCTTATAATTACAAATAAAATCCTTATAATTAATAATTAGTAGTAACAAGTTATGGGTAATTTCGTAAAATTGCTAATTTATATTAAATAGTAATATCTACTATCTATGGGTATTTTAGTCATTTGCCCATTTCTCATTAAATATTAATTCCACCAAGGTTTTTTAAACTAAAAAAACTTTAATATACATAATTATTTAAAAAAAAAATTATACCATAAAATCAAGTACTTTTTTTATCTTTAATATGAGTACCATATTGCTATACCTTTTTTATATAAAAGTGACTTATAAAGAGTTACAAAAAAGTGTTTATAATTGTGTTAGTTATGTAGTTGGAATGTGCTAGTATGAAAAATGTATTGCGTTGATTTTAAATCTATACGTATGTTCTTATTTTGTTGTGTAATTCTTATAAGAATCAATATCAAGACAACTCACCCACATTAATCCCTTTTGTGCGATAAAGTTCAATTCTATACAAACCCCGTTGTGCGATCAGCCTCGAAAACGAACAACAAATTGAATACGAACAAGTTGAATAAGTCGTGGTGCTTTCAGCCACGAAGCAAACGTCCAACGATAATCAACAATCAGTTAAAGTTGATTTTGTGCTGTTAAAGTATTAATTACCATAGATGTGGAATGGATGAGTTGGTTGTTCATGTGCTAACATAATACAAGGGTGTGTGCTGATTATGTGTTAATTACAATAAAATACAAAGAAACACGAAAAGTACATATAATCAGCACATCTTTGTTAAATTTGAAAACCAAAAGGTGATATAATCAGCACATCTGATGTGCTGATAATGGAGAACGATTGAGGATGTTGTGCTAATGTCGTTTATGTTGATAATGGAGACCGATTGAGGATGATGTGCTGATCATGCAGAACGATTGATGATGTTATGCTAATTATATAATGCAGTGTTGATTGTATTTTTTATAGTGGTTCATGCAATGGAGAGTTATATATTAATAAATTCAAACTTTAATTTGTATTAAACCTGAATGGATTTAGGGATATTTTAATAATTATTTTTAATTAGTTATAAATAAATAGAGCTAAAAGGTTTAAATTACCCCTAAACTAATTTATTATTGAGGGACACTTATCAATTATGTGTTGCTTCTTACACTTCTTACAAACATAAGTTTTTGTATTTGATCTCATTCTGATAATACACAAGAAAATATTTTTCAATTAAATGCACAACACATGATATTTAAAAAAGATTATAATTTTTCATACATATTACATGTACAATGAATAAACTATATTTTTTTCATAATAAAACAACAACTTGATGAATAACATTATAAAAATACAAAATAATCGAATATTTTATTTTATCAAATCATTATACAAACAATTTTATAATACAAACAACACCATTTGAAGCCGAAGAAAGTGCAATAGAGAATTTGTTTCTAGCACAACCCTCACGCGCCTCCCCCCTTATATATATTCCCTCCCTACCAAATCCTTCATTCATTCACTGCTGCTTTTCACTTCACAATTCAAAATGAATCAACAACAGGAACAAGTGGACAACCTAGGGTTCTGCCCTAGCTTCAGCTGCTATTCCTCCGATACTCAACCATCGGCTACCGCCGTTGCCGCCGGTAGAATCAGCCGTCAGTTGTTACAACAACAACAACAGGCAGATCGATTTCACGATGACGACGAATTCGAGTTCTCGTTAGTCATCGGAGACGATGAATTCTCACCGGAAGATGTCGATAACATCGATTCTATTTCTACCGGCCGTACAGTTTTTCCTCTTTTTAACCGTGATCTGTTGTTGATTGACGAAGACCGTGAAAACAGGAACACAAAACTTGCAGAAGAAGAAATTGACCTTACGACGACGTCGTTGCGTAAGCTGTTTATCACCGAACGAGAACAATCCGGTTGTTCTTCTTCGTCGGAAGACGAATCGGAAGGTGATGCTCCGGCGGTGTTTTGTGTGTGGAGGAATAAAAACGACGCCGGAGCATCTCCGCTAAATAAATGTAAAAAAAGTAGATCTACCGGATCCGGAGCAGGATCCGGATCCGGATCGAGACGGTGGAGGATAAGAGATTTACTACGGCGGAGTAATAGTGAAGGTAAGGAGCCGATGGTGATGTTTGCTCAGAAGAAAGTTGAGATGCCGAAACGGAAATTGAGTTCCGGTGAAGGTTTGGTGACTGCCGGAAAGTTAAAACCGTCGTCTCCGTCGGTTCATGAGGTTTTTTATGTGCAGCAACGAGCGAAACGTGAAGGTGTTAAGAGGAGGTCGTATTTGCCGTACAGGCAAGGATTGGTAGGGTTTTTCAGCAATGGTAATGGGAAGAAAGCGTAAAGAATTAGACTGAAACTTATTATTTAGAGGAAGGAGAAGTCGTAACAAGGTTTATGCGGTCTTGATGAATCACAATTTTGGTGTTATTTTATCTAGTGTTGTAAGGCATGGATGATTGGATTATTCTGATTAATAAATTTGTAAATATATAAATGATAAATGAAAATAATTTAAGTTTTAGTTATTATGATTAAGGGTTTAAAATGATAACTAGCACAATTTTAATTTTTTTTAGCAAATTAGAAAACATTTTTTTTGTTTGAAATCTATAGAAGTATGAGTTTTTGAAGGAAGGATACACTTGTTTGAAGATTAAGTTTTTTTTTGGGAAAATCACGAAAATAGCCAAGTCAACGCCGTTTTTTTCCAAAATGGCCAACTGAAACGGCTTCCCAAGCCTTTACACGAATTCTGACACGGCTCAAAACATAAGTTAAGAACTTTCCTCAAACACCAGTCATCTTTTGACACGTGTTAGTGTTAACTGCGCACCTGTCACCTTTTCTTCTGCAAGACTTCTGTTGCACACTACTCACCTACTGCTCCCTGTCTTCACCACTCCCACAGTCCTCTTTCTCTCTCCCTCACCTCCCACCACCACCCTGCAACCTCCCACCACCCTCACCGAGCACCACCACCCTGCAACCAACCACTACCCTCACTGAGCACCACCACCCTCCACCCACCACAACCCTCACCTCCTTGAAGCATATGTGCAGATCGAAGTGCAAGTCTTTATCGTCGTTCAGCATGAAAATCACCACCAAGATGGTTTACGGTGGTGCTCAAGCCGAGCTGTTTCCGGATGTTTACGGTGGTGCTCAAGCCGAGCCGTTTCCTGCAAGTGCTCAAGCCGTCACAGGCACTGTTCGAGACGTCTGAGGTGACCCAAGCCGGTTCATCTGATTGGAGCCGTTTCAGTATATGTTTCGAGCCGGTTCATCTGATCGGAGCCGTTTCAGCAAGCCATTTCAGAAGTTTGTCGGACACGTGTCGTGTTCCAATTGGTTTGCATTGAAAGAACTCCTTAAGCCGTGTCAGTGAACGGTATCGGCTCGTGGAGAGGTGTCAGTTGGCTAATTTGGAAAAAAACGGCGTTGACTTGGCTATTTTCGTGATTTTCCCTTTTTTTTTTTTATAAATTCAATGTAGTTTTTATGTTGTTTTGAAGAATACGGTATGTTTTGACATCCACTACTGAAATCTTTTGAATTCGTGAGTGTATACCTGTTTCGGATACTATTTACGAAACAAATGACAAGATACGTAGATAAAAATATATTAATGGTTGGTTTTCAAAAAGGAATACAAACTTGGAATTTTATGTAACCAAGTTTAGGGTGTGGTTTTGTAAGAAATTGTAGATGAGGCCACTAACTATGGTTTTGAAAACAAACCAATTCTATGTAGGGGTGTTTACGGTTTGGCTTTCTAAGATATTGTAGATGAGACCAATAACTATGGTTTTGAAAACAACAAACCAAACTGGTTGGATTAGCTAACCAGCTAAACTGGATTAAGCGATTTGGTTTGGCTATGTGAATTGTTTTTCCCCAAAATATTTAGTTTGTATTTTGTTTTACTAAATGATACTCGTAACTTACGAGTATTTTCATTCTAATACAAAAGTTTCTCTGAGTTCTAATACAAAAGCTTCTATAAGCAGATTTCTACAAATACAATTTCTACCGAATGGCTTGTAACTAATCTAATGATATCAATGTACGTTGGAAAGTTGTTCCTCCTCACAAAGTCGAGTACAATGTATATTGGAAAGTTGTTCCTCATAAAGTCGAGTACGGTGAACAAAATGTGTATATTTAGAAGCAAAATTTTATAAAATTTTCTGTCAGCCGTTAAAAAAAAGCAAGATTTTAGAGTGTGTATTAACCATTAAAAAAATATAACTACAATATCTTTTCCTAATTTTTGGGGAAATTGCGGTGTTATTTAGGGTGCATTTAGGCCTATCAAATAAAATACAAAAGTGGTTGAGGAGTACTCAATTTAAATAATCAAATTAGTTACACTAATATATAAACAGAATTTAAAACTAGTAAATGTGTACGTAAGGGATTACATAAACAGTCCATTAAATAGTGGTATTATGTAAATTAAAATGTTATTTTCGAAGTTTATGGTTCACCAACTATTTATCATTATTTAATAGCTTTTATCACTAGCTTAAGCATCAATATATAATTAATTTCATCATAAATTCATTGTCATCAATTTAATATTTGTTGGTAAAAAAAGAAAATCATTAAACTCTTTTTATATGTAAATAGTATGTCCTCTTCCGTGTAGAAGCCAGCTGGAAAACGGATGTTCATGCCATTTTCCGGGATATTTACTGCCATTTTCTTCTCTTGTAATTTACATTTAATTTTAATAAATTTTATTTGGTATTTTATTTATATTAGGGCTGGCATATCGTGTATACCTGTATACGATAAGACACGACACGATAAGACACGATACACGAAACCCCATACACTAACACGACACGATAACTTATCGTGTCCTTTTTTTCAAACACGAACACGACACGATAGACACGAAAATTACCTGTTAATACCTGTTAACACGTCTGTTCGACTGTTATACACGAAAATTACCTGTTAATACCTGTTAACACGAACAAAAACACGAACACGACATGCTATCTGAGAGTTACAAACGGAGTTTAGGGTTTTATTTTTTTTAATTGAATGAGGAGTGAAATTAGAAAGGAATTAAGGAACCCACACACACATGGCTGATGAGTTTTACTTAATTTAATTTCTTATCGTGTACTAACGGGTATTAACAGGTAAACAGGTATTTAACCTGTTTATACACGAAAATTAACAGGTAATCTCGTGTCTACCTGTTTGGTACACGATACCTGTTAAGGCCATACACGATACCTGTTAACTTCGTGTAGGTTCGTGTCGTGTATTCGTGTAAAATTGCCAGCCCTAATTTATATTATTATTGATAAACACAAAGTTTTTAATACATTGTCATAGTAGGTCACAATAGTGTAGAGGTTACCTACTACGAGTATAAAGAAAGTCGTTGATAAACATCAGGGCCGGCACTGAGAATTCATGTACCCTGTTCGAGCTCGAAAAAATGTGCCCTTAGGTCTTAACTAAATAAAAAATTTAAACTAGTTTTTCATACAACTTTAAACCATTGACAAAAATATAGCATTCGATAAACAATGCAATTAACAAAATACAAAATATAGTATTCGAATGAATGACATACCGTAAAAACTAATAAGCTAATAGCTAACCAATGATTCGTGAAGCTTTCCTTGCATTCTTGATAACTTAACTGAAATCGACAAAAGTTAACTGAATAAATGAATTCGAGATAATAACTGAAATCGAAAATCAATCCTAAATCATAAGTTAACTGATTTCGACATAAGTTAACTGAATTCGACATAATAACTGAAATCGTAAATCAATCCTAAATCATAAGTAAACTGAATTCAACAATTGATTTTTAGTTTTTTACCTCCTGTGAACTGAAATCGAAGGCCTGCTGCTGGCTGTGTCTCTGATGTTTGATCGAACAACACCTAAAAATTGCAGAATGATGATCGAAGGCCTGCAGTCTGATCTCGATTATCCTGATTCCTGTGCGTCGAAGGCTTGTTGTGTGCGACGTTTCATTACCCAGTGTCCAGTCCCACAAAGAGTTGCCGCCCAGAATTGAGAATTCCTTTTTTTATTAGTTTTTAGAAAATAATTGGGTATTGGGCTCACTAACCTAATGGGCTAAATAGTTTAAACAATATTTTTTTTAAGTGGGCCTATGTTAATATTTTTTTGGTTATACCCTATTAATTTTTTTACATATATAATATCGGATTTTTTTAAAAATTATGTGCCCTCCGAAATCACGGGCCCTGTTCGGTTGTCCTCCCCGCCCTCCTTCATGGCCGGCTCTGATAAACATAAAAGTAAGTTGTAGAGGCAGAAATTAAGTAGTTATGCATTTTGATAAATCATAGTCATTGCTCGGGGTGAGCAAAACTAAATCATAATTGAAAATTGAACCGTCAACTGAAATTAACCATAAACAATAAAACTGATTAGTTATGGTTAAGTGAATTTGATTAACCGATCATTCGGTTGTGGTTATGATTAATGTGTCTTCATAAACCGACTGTAACCGAAGCTAGTATTTTTGTGATTTTCCAGCATTTATAACGTAAATAAGTTTCTATTTGAAGTGGTTAATTTGGAAAAAAGTATAAAGTCTAATTATTATTTTTTTCGTCTAGTTTGATTGTAAAAAGTTTCTATACAAAAAAATCTTTAGGTTTTCGATAATAATATCTTCATTAATTGATTCATGGTTACCATAGAACCCGTGAAATTGACCAAAAAAAGAAAAGAAAAAGAAACCGAGCTTAGAACACTATTATCAACCTTTTGTAGTTGGAACAAAGAAAACAAATAATAAAAAAAAATACATTGGACAATTAACCGGATTTAACCGAAATCAATCATAACCAACGGATTAAACGAACCACATTTAACTGACTTTGCACACCCCTAGAGTAGGTAAGGTCTCTAGAGCAGAAGACGGTTCCCTAAGGTTAGACGGGTTTAAGATGCCTGCTAAAACTGAAGAATAACAACTCACCAACTAAATGCAGATTCTAGGTTTAATCTAGACTATGCAATTTGATGAACACTTGATGTAAAGGATAATAACTTTGATTTTTTATGACATATAATTATCAAGCCAACTTTCATAAACCATAAATTAACGTAAAATATATTTTCATTTAGCTTATTAAAGATATATTTTATAAGCTACATAAAAATGTAGTCATTTTTAGTGATTTTAAAGCTCCATGTCTTTTATAAAGACTGATGCATTATTTATAGCGATGGATGTGTAGCGTTTTTTTTTTTTTTTTTTAAGTGAATTTCGAAATAAGTATTTTATGTCGTTGCTAGAGCATTTATAATACATATAGTATGAATATTACATCTAAAAGCCCTAAAAGACGAGTCAAGCATACATAGGATGAACTCATGCAACAATAAGAAGCTATATATATATGATAAAGAATAAAAAATACATATTCTAAACCTAAATTAAGTTTTTATTATAATAAAAATAATATTGTTTACCGAGATATACTTTAAAATTATAAATAAAAACAATATTGTTTACCGAAATATACTTTAAAGACGCGTGCCTTGAGCAAACAAAAGTATAGATCAGAAGATTCAAGGGGGTGAAAGGATCATGAAAAGGGCAAGACTAGCACCAAGTTTGGTAGTTTACTTGTCACACATCTCATGCGTTTACACATCATCCTCTTCCACCTACATTTTTTTTTAATTTTATTATATTAAAAATAATATTAGCTAATTATTTCAAACTTTATCAATTATTTATTTCCATTACAACAATTATTAGACCATATTGATATATGAATGTGAACACATGATATTTTTAGGTTTTTATAGAAAATCCTTAAATCATTTGGATTGATATCCATGATTATTACGATTTTATGTCATAGCTCACTTGTTAATCCTATAATCTATACCTATGGCAGGGAAGGATGTGTCGGAAGCATCCACCCGAGCTGTGTTTGACTTAAAATCAAGCTATTAATAGAAGGGGGGCCGATTTATACCTCAAACGAAATATTTTACACGCTACATGTATGATTTGATGTTCGTGTTATATCACAATCTCTTATTAGTTTTAAAATTTGGCAAAATATTTGACTAAATGGATTCACTATATCAAATCTTGATCTTAGACTTCAAAGCCTATGTGATTGTTATATTATATTATATTATATTATATTATATTATATTATATTATATTATATTATATTATATTATATTATATTTTATTTTATTATTTTATTGTTATTGTTATATTATATTTATAGACACACATGTGTGTTTATAAATAAAGTGGAAGCTTTCTTAGTATGAATTACTTTTGAGTTTTGATATTGATAGTTGATGGTCCCACAATTCACTAGTAATGAGTTTTGCTTAAGAAAGTCACCTAGAGGATCAAAGTTATTTCCAAGCAAAGTAGCCAAAAGATGAAAACCATGCATCCTTTTCGTGTACCACATTGCCCGGGTGCTTCATCTACCACCACCCATTTGTCCGGTTTCAATCCACCGTGATAGTGTTTGTTAAAGAAATGATGATTATTCATGACTTAATGCTAGAGTTTACCTTTAAACTCAAACTCGAAATCAAGTTACTACTAAACAAAAGACATTTTGGGATGGATTAAACTTTCACGAACTTATTGACATGTTCTTAATTTAGAACGCCCAAAAACCTATTAAAGAACGGAAACTTGACTAGCAAGAACCTAGATAAAAACACCAATATGATCCCGAACCACAAACCTAAGAAAAATCGACCCCACTACAGACGCAAGGGAAAACAACAAAACCTACAAGTGAACGCTCATGAACAGAATCTTCTCCCATATATCGAATCGAAACAAAACAAGGGACCTGAAATTGAACAGAATCTTCTCCCATAGATCGAATCGAAAACCTGCTACGTCATTCAGAACATCCAACCAACTCTCGACTGTAACCATAAAGTTTCCCTTAACCGCATCTCTTAAAAATGACTTCTTTTTCCTTTTTAGTAGTTCTCCACATTTTTAGACCCACTTGGAAGTATTTATTACTATTTCATATATAACTCTGAAAACGAAAAAGGCCATGAATTTGCAACATGTTCTATACCATGGTTATTTTGAGACCATACATTTCGTCGAAAAATTGCAACAAATTGGTGATGAAAATTTTGTGCGAAAGGGTTTACCGACATAAATCATCTACAACAGATTTTAATAAAGATAAATTTGTTGCGTAGTTAGGTAAAAATTTATGGTAGATCCAAATCCATTCCTAATACTCCTTTCTTTGAATGTGACAGTGTGTGATAGTGGTACATCGTTGTTTCATCATCAATTATTTAGCCTTTTTACCACCCTAAATTTCTCCAAATGATGGTGTTTAGTGTTTTGTCATCATCATTTGAAAAATATACAAAAATTCTAAATGGTTTCTAGAAGTAGTAGCAAAAGTTAATTTATGGCGGTCTAACCATAATCTTTTGTTTTAATAATTATATGTTATTTAATGGTTTATGCCCATCGCATTATAGCCTACTGACATCTTTGGGGTGAGACAAAGCTTAGAGACCATTAGGTCCTAGGTTCGATTCCTCGGGATAGGACAAAGCTTAGAGACCATTCGGTCATAGGTTCGATTCCTATAATGGAGGTTTTTCCCAGATTTATTGAGTTTCCTCCTGAATTAATGTATAGACATCATTGCCTAGTGGAAATGGATATGCTCGGATGGTTCCGCTTATGACATCAGTGGTCTGTCAGTGATCTAAATTTACCTTTAAAAAAGAAAAGAAAATTAATGGTTGATGGTGAGTAATGGCTACTTGGGCTCGGGCCATACTTTCCGATTAGGAAGCTATGGTTCGGGTAGTGAGTCCTGTGGGTGAGCCAGCCAACTGAATCATATTAAAGATTGCTGGCCATGTGCAATGGGTAGTGGTGACTTAATGGTACGGATCTTCCTATCATTTAATTTTAAGTATACCATTTTCTTGATGTATGTGAGATTTATAATTATTATTATTATTATTGATTTTATAAGTGTATTAATTAATCTTCAATTTTGAAGTTTATGCATATTTTCTTCCTAAAAACATGTGACGCGGCGACTTCTTACATTATCTCACATGAATCACTAAACATATATTTAAGTATTTATTATCGTCACCTCTTTTTTTCTTGTAGATAAAGCAAAAAAGAGTAAAAAATCTATTTTCGGGTTCATAACTATAACTAGACACAGTAGTGTCCGTATATACATATATCTTGACGTTTCCTTTGATTAAGATTAGGGTTGTAAACGAATCAAATGTTCAGCGAACGTATATACATATATCTTGATGTTTCCTTTGATTAAGATTTGGGTTGTAAACGAATCGAATGTTCAGCGAACAGTTCGTGAACCATTTGACGGGAAGTTCGTTTAGTTAATGAACGAACACAAACATGATATTATGTTCGATAAACTAAAAGAACGAACACGAACAAAGGTCTCGTTCGTTCAACTACGTTTGTGAACATTCGGTAATATGTTTACGCTCGTTCATGTTCGTTCGAATACGTTCATTCATTTCGTTTGTTTATGTTAATTTGTTAAAAGTTTTTAATGTTTTTTTGGGTTATTGGATTTTAATAATCCTAACTTTCACCCATTGGCCGACATTAATCTCAACTTCAAAAATTCTATCTGACAATCCCAACTTATAAAAATTTGGCCCCTATCAATTCCATTTGATGATGATGTGTAAGATTAAATATTTATTTATTTACATTTAATCTAGTAGCCATCATTATCATTTATATAATATAGATCAAAATATATAAAACCTATAATATAATTAGTTGGTAATTGTTGATGGGCCATATTACCCTAATTAACCCTTGGGTGTATATAAGGAGATTACTAGAGAGGGATTAGGGTTAGACATTCATAACATCAACATCAAAATCGCCCCTCCTCTCTCTCCATTATTACGAGTTCTTCAACCCTAAAGAACTCGGTACTACCATCAAGAAGATACATCCTAAAGGGGAACCAGATCAAGCTGACAACTATGTCGAACTCCGTGGCTGCGTCTCTGACTGGATTCTCTGCTGGCCTGTTTGCTGTATCAGGTATTATTTACATGTTTTCCCTTATGTTTAAACAGGACTGATCAACATGTGGTATCAGAGCATATGTGTAACACCCGTTCTTATAAATCAAGGTTTAACGTATATCTTGGGAAAATAATCATGTAATTAATGATTAGATATACATCGGAAATACGGGTTTCTTAAAAGCTTTTACAATTTATAATTTATTCTACATAACGTGATCGAAATTCGTTGTTTAAAATTTACAACGTGGCAAAGTGCGGAAGCGTGTATATTTATCGTGTTCGGTTCTTCGTTGAGCTTGATCGTCTTTCGGCATCCAAAATATACCTACATTTCATAAACATGAAATACATTAGTTTTACGGGGGTTTAAAACGTGTCTAAACGAGTCCAAGAAACAATTGATCACCAAAACAAGATTATCAATCTGGCCTCCACCGTAAATTACGGTGGGACCGTAATTTACGGTGGCTTCTGGGTTAATACTCTTCTGCCGTAAATCAGAAGAAACCCACCGTAGCTTTATTGGCTCCACCGTAAATTACGGTGGTACCGTAAATTACGGTGGACCCTGCACTCAGCTTCTCCATTTTGCCGTAATTTGACACGAAATCTTTCGTATCTTTCAAACCGCTTATCCGTTTGACCTACCGTTTCTTCCTACATGTTTGTAATTTGATTCTCCATCATATGGAGTTAAAATCCGACGTCCGGCTTAACAAGATTTAAGACTTTTAAGTCTTCGGCTTATTTCCCCTTTTTACCAAATTTTTGACCCATTCGCGGTTTTATCAAACAAACGTATTTGTTTGATTCCTATATCACATGAATCTTATAATTTCAATGTTATCTATCATATTAGGTTCAATTCACGGGTTTATGTATATTCTTAAACCCGTTTGTACTAAAATGCTTATTTTGACCCGTTAAGGGTATTTAAACCCTTTTCCGCATAATTCATAATTATTTGTTTCTAGCATCCTATTTTCGCAATATTTGTCAAATGAACTTCCACCACAACTATATTTATGGTGATTTTACTAAGGTAATCTATGCAAACCAAGTTTTACCCCTTAACTCTTTGTTTTACGGCAAAGACCCAAATAGAGCCGTTTGACTAGCGTAATACATCTTTCAACTTCTATACTTGTCCTAAGTATTTATTAAATCGTAAAAATCATTTCCAAACAACTTTTAAAGGTTGTTTGCTCAATTTAGCCTCCAAGGGCGTTTTGGTCCATTTAGTCTCTTATTAACAATGAAGGACTTTTGAAAGCATATTTGACTCAAAATCCCTCTTTTAACCTATGATTTTGTTTGAAAAGTCATTAAGCTTTCCAAACGTAATGTCCATTACTTAAAACATTTGGTTTACTTATCAAGTAACCAAACGTCCATTTTGACCTCTTTTAACACCCTTGAACCACATGTTCTAAATGAGTGTTACCCTATTTCACATACCTGGCGCAGATCAATATATTGACCCGTTTTTAATACCTTGCTTTTATAACCGCTAGTTCATAGTATTGCTAATACCCATTTGACATTCATACCTGAAATAATATAGCTCGACAATAATCATTAGTCGTTATTGTCAAAGGGTGATATTTTCACCTTTTGACCCATTTGGTCTAAGTGAACGATTATGTTGGCGAGATGATATTTATTACCATCTCATCTATATGACTCGCTTTGGTTTACACCGTGTGGTCATTTCACTTATTAATCGTTTTCTTAACGCTTTTTAGCCTATCATGGCTTACGCCTTACAGTGTCTTTCAAAACAAATAGTTATGGTCAACGCATGACCAACTTACCGTTTAGTTCCTTTTAAACCATCAACATGGTTTCTTGTCACGCTCGACTACCTTGTTCCGTATGTTTACACGTCGGAACATCAAACCTCAATTCTGTATTTATCTTATTCGTAACTAATACGATAAGAGAATATTCTAACATATAAGACTAGTGTAAGCTATACTTACCTTGCATCCGAATTATGCTTTTCCACCATTCTTGCTTCGTTTGACCCGCTTCCTTTCCAAGCCTCCACCTAGCTTGTCAAGCGTCAAACTATCATCATAATTCGTAAGACGGTTATATTAGTCATCATTAATTATGACTATTCCATCTTACATATTTTCTATCACAATTACCATTCGATCTTATTAATGGTCGGTTTGACTACTAAAAGTCAAACGCCCTTTAGCATATAAATGCACATTCAAGTTCTATCTATCAATTAGTAGCTAACATGATCTTATACACTTAGTTACATGAACATGGCTACCAATTTCATCATAACATTCAAACCCATTTCAATCATGTATGAACAAGTTCCCAAATCACTTAATTTGTTTGAGTGCCTTGTTTCTATTATCCAATATGATGATTTTAAACATAAACTTATCATCATCTTTACTATTACATAAAAACCCACTTCCTAGTTTACTTGTTAATCACATACAAGTGATATTACTTCAAGTTCTTCATGATTTCATCATATCTAACAAAACCCACTTCTAGTTACTTATGAACTCTTAACAAAATCTCTAATTTGTTCAAGTAGTTCATTCATATGAATTAGTGTGATGTTTATAAACACCATTAGAACATCAATTTCATCAATTCAACCAAAACCCACTTAGCTTATAATAGGGTAATTATCAAATCCCTAGTTTGACAACAATTCATCAAGATTTCTACTAGGGTTTGTTCCTAAACCAAGATATAATCACAATGTCACTCATAGATTCAACATTCATTCCAAAATTTCGATTATGATTGTTCATCATAATCTCAAAGTATCACCAAAACTGAAAATTCGACATACCTTGTGATCCCCACGACTAGGTGATCATTTATATGCATTCATGCATCGATTTGGGTCTTGATTTGAGCTTCAATTTGTTGATTTGTTGGAGTTAAGGTTTTGGCTCTCCTTGGAGCTTTCTCCTGGTCATTCACGAACACACTAAATGTGTGTGTGTTTTGTTTTTTATTTTAGTAAATAATCTTTTAGATTATTACACCTTTGGCCCCTCAAGTTTTGTTAACTAATAAGTGGGCTACAACCTATTTATTTTCAACAATACTTTGTTTTGTTAACTAGGTTAAACTTTGCTAGTTTAACTTAGTGAGTTCGGGGTAGTCATAACCCGTTTTATTTTAAGTCCCGTTATCTTGGGCCTTCTATATACCTTGTTTTCCTTAAAAGCTTTTATTCACTTTTTATTCAATATTAGGATTAATTATTTAAATCCTAATATTTACCGGGTAAATTTTACCACTAACGATGCTTTACCCGTCTTTTATTATTAACGGGTTTGATTACCAAACCCATTTTCGGGGTGTTACAAGTCTACCCCCCTTAAAGAGGTTTCGTCCTCGAAACCTTTTCTTACATAATTCATTGAGTTTAACTCAATGTCTCTGTTCCAAGAATCTTTAAAACATTACTTATACTTTAACCAATTATTAGTATTACCAGAGAAGTATGGTAATATCTTTTTGGTTAATAATCATCTACGTATTATATACGGCATAATGTAACTTGAAATAACGCAATCTCGTTATTTCCACTAGTTTAATTAACTTAGTGATATTCATCACTTTCGTATACTATCGAATTCTTTATGAATCCGTAACTTTGACCCGTTTAAAGGTCTTTAGTGAAATCTTTCACTTTTCGCAACGATTTCTTTTGTTTTCAATTTTATTTATTCGGTTCATTTATACCGAATCCTCCGCTTACAAGCAAACCAAATTTATTTAAATTACCTTGACGGGTCTCACTAATTAGACTTATTAGTCCAGTTACTTTTTTTTTTTACCGCTTGCTTGGTTATAATGTGATTCTACTTCACATTACATTTCTTGACCATGATTGTGTTACATCATGTTTAATTTATATCAAAATTTCATTTTTCGAAAATATTACTTTTCGAATATATCGTCTTGCGCCTATCAGTGTCAAGACTTGTATCTTTCATGCTTACTATTTAAATTCCTATCAGAATTTATGTTTGTAAAAACATTATTTCTTACTAAAACCGAAGTTTTAATTTTAGGATCTTCTCTTTAACTTTTGTCAATTATCCATACCAGGATATTGACGATCCATAATTTATTCTTATTTGGTTATATCCCATTACCGGGCTCATTATTCTCTTGCATTTAACGCTACTTTTATCTGGCTAGCGCTCTTTTGTGCCATTCGGCGTTATATTGTATTCAACATGTTCGACCTATTAATGTGAAATCCATCACTTATAACAATCAACTTTATTCTTTATTCAACCCATTCGGCTTCGAATAGTTGAACATATTTACTCACAATTTCTATATACGAGATTTTATAGTCATAACTCGTAATCCAAGTTACTTTGATTTTTCAACCCGCATTCACGTCTCTTGGTTTACGCATGTGTTTAATTCTTACCCATCCACCGGGTATTTTACCGAAGTCATTATTATTGCAACCCTCCCGGTATGCATTAAGACTTCGCTTCATTTTTTTTTATATTCCGACTTTGTCCTTAAGTTTGACGTTTTACAAAAATGACTCGTTTAGGGACATATTCGCATTTTCCGGGTTCGAGTGTAAGTACACCCCCTCCCAATACTTGTCTAAATCATATTACATGTGTGCGTTTTTCGGGTTCGAGTGTAAGTACACTCCCTCCCAATACTTGTCTAAATCATTTTACATGCTTGCGTTTTCTGGGTTCGAGTGTAAGTACACTCCCTCCCAATATTTGTCTAAATCATTTTACACGCTTGCGTTTTCTGGGTTCGAGTGTAAGTACACTCCCTCCCAATACTTGTCTAAATCATTGTACATGCTTCTTTGTCCCTTCTCTCGGGCTCATTATCCTAATGTAATACGCTTCCGTCACACGGCCGTGCGTTTACATTATTATCAAATATTTTGCTTATTTGATCCAATTGGGTACTTTTTAAGTTAGTCCCATTCACCCTGCCCTTACTACATCGGATGTAAATGTGTCCGCTATAAGAAACTCATGGTATCATATGCCACTACTTACTTGGCCAGAGTAAGCGATTAACACATGACATACACGACCCTTTTATAGTTTTCACATCACACCCTATGTAAGTAATGTCTCTATTTAGTTCTCTTGGAAACAATATCCTGGATAGGTATTCTATTCAGGTTTTTCAAGTTTCCAATCTACATATGCAACTATCAGTTTCTACGTATTTGTTGCATATTTATATTCATGCAATAATTTAAACGTGCACCTGGTAAATGCTTGCCCTAACGGGCTTTTCTTTCCATTAGCCTTGTTAGCGACCATTACGCGATTTAGGTCCTTAATGAGCATGCTCTTCTTGTCATATTTCGGACCATTCCATCATCATATCCACAATTCGTTTGACTCTCGTCGTCTTCAACGCGAGTGTCCTTTAATTAAAACATTCACAAAAGTTAGTAACATCTACTTCAATAATCGCCCGTATTCTGATACAAAGCTTTTTCTACTATACGCGTCAATGCACGTATTTTCGCCAACTATTTCAATCATTTCAATTGGGGTACGTGTAACACACGGTAACCCTATGTGTTGTCTACAACACTTTAATACGCTAGACCATTAGCATACATGCACTTACCGGATTTGCGATCAAGCCTCGAACCGAACACTATTCTTTGTCAAGAGAATAAGGTTTAAGTCCAAGCATGGTTCCTCCCCACCATACTCGAATCTCTTAAACCAAGGCTCTGATACCAACTTGTAACACCCGTTCTTATAAATCAAGGTTTAACGTATATCTTGGGAAAATAATCATGTAATTAATGATTAGATATACATCGGAAATACGGGTTTCTTAAAAGCTTTTACAATTTATAATTTATTCTACATAACGTGATCGAAATTCGTTGTTTAAAATTTACAACGTGGCAAAGTGCGGAAGCGTGTATATTTATCGTGTTCGGTTCTTCGTTGAGCTTGATCGTCTTTCGGCATCCAAAATATACCTACATTTCATAAACATGAAATACATTAGTCTTACGGGGGTTTAAAACGTGTCTAAACGAGTCCAAGAAACAATTGATCACCAAAACAAGATTATCAATCTGGCCTCCACCGTAAATTACGGTGGGACCGTAATTTACGGTGGCTTCTGGGTTAATACTCTTCTGCCGTAAATCAGAAGAAACCCACCGTAGCTTTATTGGCTCCACCGTAAATTACGGTGGTACCGTAAATTACGGTGGACCCTTCACTCAGCTTCTCCATTTTGCCGTAATTTGACACGAAATCTTTCGTATCTTTCAAACCGCTTATCCGTTTGACCTACCGTTTCTTCCTACATGTTTGTAATTTGATTCTCCATCATATGGAGTTAAAATCCGACGTCCGGCTTAACAAGATTTAAGACTTTTAAGTCTTCGGCTTATTTCCCCTTTTTACCAAATTTTGACCCATTCGCGGTTTTATCAAACAAACGTATTTGTTTGATTCCTATATCACATGAATCTTATAATTTCAATGTTATCTATCATATTAGGTTCAATTCACGGGTTTATGTATATTCTTAAACCCGTTTGTACTAAAATGCTTATTTTGACCCGTTAAGGGTATTTAAACCCTTTTCCGCATAATTCATAATTATTTGTTTCTAGCATCCTATTTTCGCAATATTTGTCAAATGAACTTCCACCACAACTATATTTATGGTGATTTTACTATGGTAATCTATGCAAACCAAGTTTTACATAGATATAAATTTGGACAATACTAAATTGGACAATACTAAATTTGGACAAAGAATAAATTTGTTAACATTTATGCAAACCAAGTGTTACATAGATAACATAATATCATTTTTACTAAGATTACCTTCTTGGCTCTAGGGTCTTTCCAAACAACCTCTAAGAGTTGTTTGTTCAATTTAGCCTACAAGGGCGTTTTGGTCGATTTTGGTCCTTCTTTTACAATGAAGGGCTATCACCAATTATTCGACCAAATTAGCACTTTTACATACATCATAAATAAGCGTACCTGGCTCGGATCAACAAATAGACCCGATTTTAATACCTTGCTTTATATTCGCTAATTAAGAACGATGCGAATATCCATTGGATATCTATTCCTGTAAGCATATGACTCGACAAAAGAATCATTAGTCTATATAGTCAAAAGGTGTTGTCTACACCTTTTGACCCGTTTGGCCGAATTGACCATTTATCTTTGCGAAATGATATATATTATCATCTCCTCTACACGACTCTTCCCGTTTAACACCGTACGGTAATTTTAAATATAAATCGTGTATTTCTTTCGACATAATATGACCAATTTATCGATTTACTTCTTTTTAACCATTATTATGGTTTCTATCATCTTTGATTTTCTTGTTCCGTTCGACTACACGACGGAACATCATATTTCAATTGTTTAGATATCTCATTCATAATTTATATGATAAGAAAACATTCCACAATTTAAGACTAGTGTAAGCTATACTTACCTTGCATCCGAATTATGCTTTTCCGCCATTCTTGCTTCGTTTGACCCGCTACCTTTCCAAGCCTCCACCTAGCTTGTCAAGCGTCAAACTATCATCATAATTCGTAAGACGGTTATATTAGTCATCATTAATTATGACTATTCCATCTTACATATTTTCTATCACAATCACCATTCGATCTTATTAATGGTCTTGTAACACCCCGAAAATATAAAACTTTATATTGGAACTATAAAGTATAAATAGACAAGAATTTACTAACTAGAATTTTAACCTAGTTAGTTAGTTTACTAGAAATAGCCTATAATAGGGTTTAGAGCTACTAAAAGATATGATGAACAAAGTTGAGGGGCCTAAATTGTTAAACTTGAAACTAAATTTAATTTACTAAATAAAAATAAACCAAACACCCCTTTTTCAAGGGTCTGGTCGATCAAGAAAGAACAGGGGGGCGACACCCCACCTTCAAAACCTAAAAATTCACTAAATCAGTAAATTGAAGGCTCAATCCAGGTCGAAATCGAAATTAGAGCTTAGAATTGTGATCCTCATCGCAAGAGGATTCTAAGGTATGTGAAATTTGATGAAATCTATCAACTTGAAATTCTCATGATTTTGAAAATCTGAAATTAGATGCTTGCATGTGTGCTATTTGGTTAGATTAAAGTTGATTAGGTGTTTAGAAGTAAAACCTAGCTAACTATTTGAGAAATCATGACCAAATTCAGAAAGTCCATGAACACCTTGAAGGTGGGTTGTGGGTTTTACATGATGATGATGAACACTAGGGTTTAGAATGATTATTCTAGTGTAATTTGATTGTTGAAAGTGATTTCAGAAAGATATGATGCTTAAAACTCTATAGGAGGGCTTTATTGTTGTCAAGTTAGCTAATTAGCAAGTTAAGAAGTTGATTACTAAAGGTATAAAAATTCTGCATATGAAGTGTTTGTTGAAATGCCTCAAAGAAGACTTGAAAATTAGAATTTTGTGGTTAAAACGCCTAATCGTGATGTTTTAACTATTATGTGAAATATGGTTTACAAAGAGTTCTAAACAAGATAACATTGAACTCTATAGGACAAGATACCGGAACGTCGAGTGGACAAGCCGGTGGTGACTCACGGTTGAAGGGCGTGTGCTAAGGTATGTAACTTGACCCGTTACATTTAGTGATTTTGATGTTTGTATAATATGTATTGGAACTTTAGAATAAGAATGGTTTGAATTAAGTAGAGATGTTGCTGTATTGAAGGATTGGTCAAACTTGGTTGGATCTTGTTGGTAGTCGTTATATGGGAAGATTCCTTAGACGAGCCAACGGGTCGAATACGGGTAAAAAAAATCGAGTAAAGTATGGTCAACGTTTTGGAGTATGATAAATTGATCCTTGATATTGGTTAGTGAATAATATGTTAAAATTACAAGATTTTAATGTATTGGTATCATAGGAAAAAACTGAAATCCGAGGGTTGGGGTTTTGGCGTAATGATCGAACAAAAGCAAACATGGAATTCCAGGTACTACCGTAAATTACGGTAGTACCGTAATTTACGGTGGGGGTTAATTGTTTACGGCTCGAGTCTACTGATTTACGGTGGACATTTGATGATTATTGCCCACCGTAACTTACGGTGGAACCGTAAGTTACGGTAGGGACCAAACTTTTAAAAATTTTAATTTAAATTGAATGATTTAAATTTCATTTCAATCATGGTTTTGTAACATTAACATTTTGACCATTCTAACATAAACGTTTGTGTAAACATTGTAGTCTTAGGTACCCAAAGTTTATGGATGACGATCAAGCAACTTTCGAAGAACCGAACACGAAATTTTGAAGCTTCCGCTATGTGAAATCTTACTTAGACCTTGTACAGGGGTTGTAAACAAATACCTTAAACAACTTTTGAATGTTCCAACCTAGTCATTAGTTGACTAAGGTTTATGATACTTTATTTTAAATTATGATAACTTATTATCTTTTGGTATAAAAGAATATTTATATTCAAGTAATTACTGAGGGTGTAACAAGTAGAATTTACTAGAAATGGTACACACTATTATGAATATCAAGTGTAAAAATTTAGGGTGTTACAAGTTGGTAATCAGAGCTCAAGGTTGTCAATAAGTGTTCGGTTCAAGCTTGATCGATCGTCCGGTAAGAATTAACTTGTTTTGTTAATAAATTATGTACTATGTATAAAATGAGAAATGAACAAATATGCATGAAAAGAGTGTGTAAGCTCACTCAAAAACAAGAAATGCATGAAACAAGAATGATTAAATCAAGTCACGGACTTGATTGAATAGAAACAAGAATTATTAAATCAAGTTACGAACTTGATTGAATTGAAACAAGAATGATTAAATCAAGTTATGAACTTGATTAAATCAAAACAAGTAAAGCATGTGTTATAAATGGAATGTTTAACAATCTATGTAAACATTTCAGAAATCGAGATGGCCGATGGAGGCAATGATAATGCGGTGCCAAGAGTCACCGAACAAGTGAGGGAAGTGATTGCCGAAGAGGTTGGAAAGGCGATCGAAAACAGTTTGTCGGGCTTTATTGATAAAATCCAAAACACGGTTTTATCAATAGTAGAAGATAGAATCAAGAAACTAGAAGATGATTCAAATGTAGCAAAGGAAAAGCGTGGAGGACGAAAGCCTTGTTCATACAAGGAATTCATGGCTTGTAAACCACCAACATATAATGGGGAGGTTGACCCAATAGTGTGCCAACGATGGCTAAGTGACATCGAAGGGGTATTCGAGAGAACCCATTGTGATGAAGAAGACTACGTAGCTTATGGTACGGGTCAACTAAGGAGTCAAGCGAAAGATTGGTGGGATAACAAAAAGAAGGAGATTGGAAGTGAAGCGGCTAAGGCCATGACTTGGGAGGAGTTTAAGACGCCGTTTCTTAAACACCATAGTCCCAAGGTGGTCGTAAATAAAATCAAGGAAGAGTTCATGCAACTCAGACACAAAGGTGAATCCATAGACAAGATCACGGGGATGTTTATGGACAAGATGAAGTTCTGTGATGAATTGATAACGAATGAAGAGCAAAAGGTCTATTATTATCATAACATGCTAAGCGCGGAATATAGAGAGTTCATAACCCCTTCAAAGTACGAGACCCTTACCGAGATTGTCAATGCTGCTCGGGAAAGGGAGATTGAATTGAAGAAGAGTATAGAATGGGGTGAACGAAGGGCACAAGATGTGAATCCAAGCCCTGCCAAGAAAGCAAGAACGAATGAATCGGCAAAGAAATCAGATGCTAAAGGTAGTACACCAGGCTGCAAAATTTGTGGGAAGAATCATAAAGGCGAATGTCGTTACAAGGATAAGCCTTGTCCCATATGCAAGAAAACGGGACATATGGCTATGTCATGCCCGGAGAAAGTGACGGTTTGTTACAATTGTTATCGAACGGGTCACAAAAAGTCGGAATGCCCGGAACTGGTTGGAAAGAAAGATGGGCAGGAACCGAAAGGCGAAGCCCCAAAAGCAAAGGCAAGATCTTTTCAATTAACCACCGCAGAAGCGAAGATTGAACCTGACGTGGTCTCAGGTATATTTGCTGTAAATTCAATTCCCGCACACGTGTTATTTGATACGGGTGCGAATAAATCCTTTGTTTCATATGGGTTTATTCGACATCCTTCATTTGTTTTAACCAAATTACATGTGCCTTTAGAAGTAGAGATAGGTGATAACAAAAGCTTTATTGTTTGTGATGTATGTGAAAATTGTAAACTGAGCATCGATGATGAAGAATATTTGATAAATCTAATCCCGATGTCGATGGGAGAATTCCAAGTAGTTGTGGGGATGGATTGGCTATCTCAATACCATGCAAAGGTCGTGTGTTTTCGCAAAGAGATAAAACTAACATCTCCAAGCGGAAAACACGTCACCGTTTATGGCGAAAAACGAGGCAACCCCATAGTATGTTCAATGTTGAAAGCTCACAAGCTCATGAAGCGAGGATGCAAGGCATTCATAATTTATGCAAATGAGACCGAGAAAGAATCACGAAAGATTGGAGATGTACCGGTAGTACGAGATTATGAAGATGTTTTTCCGGAAGATTTACCGGGGATACCGCCTGAACGGGAAGTAGAGTTCGGGATCGAATTGATTCCGGGCGCGAAACCTGTAGCAAAAGCCCCGTACCGACTTGCACCGTCGGAACTACAAGAGTTGATGTCCCAAATCCAAGACCTGCTTGATAAAGGATTCATAAGGCCGAGTGTGTCTCCTTGGGGCGCACCGGTATTGTTCGTGAGGAAGAAAGACGGGAGCATGCGAATGTGTATTGATTACCGGGAGTTAAACAAACTCACGGTAAAGAACCGATACCCGCTCCCGAGGATAGATGACTTATTCGACCAACTACAAGGTGCGAATTGGTTTTCCAAAATTGACCTTAGATCGGGGTATCATCAACTAAAGGTCAAAGAAGAAGATGTGCCGAAGACGACTTTCCGCACAAGATACGGACATTACGAATTTCTCGTGATGTCATTTGGGCTAACAAATGCGCCCGCGGCTTTCATGGACCTCATGAACCGGGTTTGCAAGCCAATGTTGGATAAGTCGGTCATCGTGTTTATCGATGATATCTTGGTGTATTCGAAAAGTGAAGCCGAACACGCACGCCACTTACAAGAAGTGTTAGAGACACTTAGACGAGAGAAGCTTTATGCAAAATTTTCTAAATGTGCCTTTTGGTTACGAGAGGTACAATTTCTCGGTCATGTCATAAGTGCCGATGGAGTTTTGGTGGATCCATCAAAGATAGAGGCGGTGTCAAAATGGGGTCCCCCGAAGAACCCTTCTGAAATTAGGAGCTTTTTGGGGCTTGCTGGATATTATAGGAGATTCATTCAAGATTTCTCCAAGATTGCATCGCCGCTAACAAAGCTAACCCAAAAGAAAGCAAAGTTTGTTTGGGGAGTCGATCAAGAAAAAGCGTTTCGGACGCTAAAAGAAAGGCTAACTCAAGCTCCGGTACTGACATTGCCGGACGGAGTCGAAGACATGGTGGTCTATTCGGACGCTTCGTTATCGGGGCTCGGTTGCGTGTTGATGCAACGGGGCAAGGTAATAGCCTATGCCTCGAGACAATTGAAGATGCACGAGAAGAAATACCCCACGCACGATCTCGAATTGGCAGCGGTAGTGTTTGCGTTAAAAATATGGAGACATTACTTGTATGGGGTAAAGTGCACCATATTCACCGATCACAAGAGCTTGAAATACTTCTTTGATCAGAAGGAGTTGAATATGCGGCAAAGGCGATGGCTAGAAACGGTGAAGGACTACGACTGTGAGATACATTATCACCCCGGAAAAGCAAACGTGGTAGCGGACGCTCTAAGCAGAAAAGCGGACTATGTCCCAATACGAGTGAGGTCGATGCAACTCGTGGTGACCTCGGGTATACTTGAACGTATTCGAGAGGCGCAGTTAGAAGCAGTAAAAGAAGAGAATTGGAAGAAAGAAAGAATAATTGGTCAATTGAAAGATTTGTCGGATGGGAATCACGGGTTAAAGACTCGATCCGGAAGGATATGGGTCCCACATACCTGTGGAGTAAAGGCGCTTCTACTTGATGAAGCTCATAAATCCCGTTATTCAATTCATCCGGGTGCGACCAAGATGTACAATGATTTGAAACAAAACTATTGGTGGCCCGGAATGAAGAGGGACGTGGCGAAATATGTGGAAAAATGCTTGACATGTTTACAAGTCAAGGCGGAGCACCAGAAACCATACGGTAAACTCCAACCGTTAGAAATTCCGGTTTGGAAATGGGAACATATTACAATGGACCTGTTAACCAGGCTGCCTAAGACGAATCGTGGTTTTGATGCCATATGGGTAGTGGTGGATAGATTGACGAAAAGTGCTCACTTCATTCCGATTCGTGAGACTTATACGTCAGAAAAGATGTCAGAAGTCTATACCAATGAAATCATAGCACGTCATGGAGTGCCGGTGTCCATCGTGTCGAATAGGGATACCCGGTTTACTTCGAATTTCTGGCGTGATTTCCAAGAACAAATGGGGACCAAATTGTTCATTAGCACTGCGTATCATCCTCAAACGGATGGACAAAGTGAAAGAACGATACAAATATTGGGAGACATGCTACGGGCGTGTATAATCGACTTTGGAGGCAGTTGGGATGTTCACCTACCGTTAGTCGAGTTTTCGTATAACAACAGTTACCAATCTAGTATTAAAATGGCACCATACGAACTGCTTTACGGTAGGAAGTGTCGAACCCCGGTTTGTTGGGGTGAAGTGGGTCCACGTGAACTCGCCCACCAAGACATAGTACGAGCCACGAACGAAAAGATCGATAAAGTTTGGGCACATTTGAAAGCGGCTCAAGACAGGCAAAAGGCGTATGTTGATAAAAGGAAAAGGCCAATTGAATTTCAAGTCGGTGACATGGTCATGCTAAAAGTGTCCCCATGGAAAGGTGTTATTAGATTTAGAAAGAAAGGGAAGTTAAGCCCAAGGTTTATCGGGCCATTTAAAATTATCGGAAGAGTTGGCAAGGTAGCTTACCGTCTTGAACTACCAGAGGAGCTAAGTGGAATCCATGGCACGTTCCACGTATCACAATTAAGAAAGTGCCTAGCAGACGAAACGACTTATATCCATTACGATGATATCGAAGTGGATAATAGTCTGAATTATGTGGTAAGACCGGTGGAGATTTTAGACAGAAAGGTCAAACATTTACGAAATAAACAAATTGACCAAGTCAAGGTCAAATGGGAGCATAGGAAAGGTTCGGACACTACATGGGAGTCCGAAGAGGAGATGAGACGTCTTCACCCTACATTATTTGGTACGTAAATCGGTTTCGGGGACGAAACCCTTTTTAAGGGGGGTGGACTTGTAACACCCCGAAAATATAAAACTTTATATTGGAACTATAAAGTATAAATAGACAAGAATTTACTAACTAGAATTTTAACCTAGTTAGTTAGTTTACTAGAAATAGCCTATAATAGGGTTTAGAGCTACTAAAAGATATGATGAACAAAGTTGAGGGGCCTAAATTGTTAAACTTGAAACTAAATTTAATTTACTAAATAAAAATAAACCAAACACCCCTTTTTCAAGGGTCTGGTCGATCAAGAAAGAACAGGGGGGCGACACCCCACCTTCAAAACCTAAAAATTCACTAAATTAGTAAATTGAAGGCTCAATCCAGGTCGAAATCGAAATTAGAGCTTAGAATTGTGATCCTCATCGCAAGAGGATTCTAAGGTATGTGAAATCTGATGAAATCTATCAACTTGAAATTCTCATGATTTTGAAAATCTGAAATTAGATGCTTGCATGTGTGCTATTTGGTTAGATTAAAGTTGATTAGGTGTTTAGAAGTAAAACCTAGCTAACTATTTGAGAAATCATGACCAAATTCAGAAAGTCCATGAACACCTTGAAGGTGGGTTGTGGGTTTTACATGATGATGATGAACACTAGGGTTTAGAATGATTATTCTAGTGTAATTTGATTGTTGAAAGTGATTTCAGAAAGATATGATGCTTAAAACTCTATAGGAGGGCTTTATTGTTGTCAAGTTAGCTAATTAGCAAGTTAAGAAGTTGATTACTAAAGGTATAAAAATTCTGCATATGAAGTGTTTGTTGAAATGCCTCAAAGAAGACTTGAAAATTAGAATTTTGTGGTTAAAACGCCTAATCGTGATGTTTTAACTATTATGTGAAATATGGTTTACAAAGAGTTCTAAACAAGATAACATTGAACTCTATAGGACAAGATACCGGAACGTCGAGTGGACAAGCCGGTGGTGACTCACGGTTGAAGGGCGTGTGCTAAGGTATGTAACTTGACCCGTTACATTTAGTGATTTTGATGTTTGTATAATATGTATTGGAACTTTAGAATAAGAATGGTTTGAATTAAGTAGAGATGTTGCTGTATTGAAGGATTGGTCAAACTTGGTTGGATCTTGTTGGTAGTCGTTATATGGGAAGATTCCTTAGACGAGCCAACGGGTCGAATACGGGTAAAAAAAATCGAGTAAAGTATGGTCAACGTTTTGGAGTATGATAAATTGATCCTTGATATTGGTTAGTGAATAATATGTTAAAATTACAAGATTTTAATGTATTGGTATCATAGGAAAAAACTGAAATCCGAGGGTTGGGGTTTTGGCGTAATGATCGAACAAAAGCAAACATGGAATTCCAGGTACTACCGTAAATTACGGTAGTACCGTAATTTACGGTGGGGGTTAATTGTTTACGGCTCGAGTCTACTGATTTACGGTGGACATTTGATGATTATTGCCCACCGTAACTTACGGTGGAACCGTAAGTTACGGTAGGGACCAAACTTTTAAAAATTTTAATTTAAATTGAATGATTTAAATTTCATTTCAATCATGGTTTTGTAACATTAACATTTTGACCATTCTAACATAAACGTTTGTGTAAACATTGTAGTCTTAGGTACCCAAAGTTTATGGATGACGATCAAGCAACTTCCGAAGAACCGAACACGAAATTTTGAAGCTTCCGCTATGTGAAATCTTACTTAGACCTTGTACAGGGGTTGTAAACAAATACCTTAAACAACTTTTGAATGTTCCAACCTAGTCATTAGTTGACTAAGGTTTATGATACTTTATTTTAAATTATGATAACTTATTATCTTTTGGTATAAAAGAATATTTATATTCAAGTAATTACTGAGGGTGTAACAAGTAGAATTTACTAGAAATGGTACACACTATTATGAATATCAAGTGTAAAAATTTAGGGTGTTACAAGTTGGTAATCAGAGCTCAAGGTTGTCAATAAGTGTTCGGTTCAAGCTTGATCGATCGTCCGGTAAGAATTAACTTGTTTTGTTAATAAATTATGTACTATGTATAAAATGAGAAATGAACAAATATGCATGAAAAGAGTGTGTAAGCTCACTCAAAAACAAGAAATGCATGAAACAAGAATGATTAAATCAAGTCACGGACTTGATTGAATAGAAACAAGAATTATTAAATCAAGTTACGAACTTGATTGAATTGAAACAAGAATGATTAAATCAAGTTATGAACTTGATTAAATCAAAACAAGTAAAGCATGTGTTATAAATGGAATGTTTAACAATCTATGTAAACATTTCAGAAATCGAGATGGCCGATGGAGGCAATGATAATGCGGTGCCAAGAGTCACCGAACAAGTGAGGGAAGTGATTGCCGAAGAGGTTGGAAAGGCGATCGAAAACAGTTTGTCGGGCTTTATTGATAAAATCCAAAACACGGTTTTATCAATAGTAGAAGATAGAATCAAGAAACTAGAAGATGATTCAAATGTAGCAAAGGAAAAGCGTGGAGGACGAAAGCCTTGTTCATACAAGGAATTCATGGCTTGTAAACCACCAACATATAATGGGGAGGTTGACCCAATAGTGTGCCAACGATGGCTAAGTGACATCGAAGGGGTATTCGAGAGAACCCATTGTGATGAAGAAGACTACGTAGCTTATGGTACGGGTCAACTAAGGAGTCAAGCGAAAGATTGGTGGGATAACAAAAAGAAGGAGATTGGAAGTGAAGCGGCTAAGGCCATGACTTGGGAGGAGTTTAAGACGCCGTTTCTTAAACACCATAGTCCCAAGGTGGTCGTAAATAAAATCAAGGAAGAGTTCATGCAACTCAGACACAAAGGTGAATCCATAGACAAGATCACGGGGATGTTTATGGACAAGATGAAGTTCTGTGATGAATTGATAACGAATGAAGAGCAAAAGGTCTATTATTATCATAACATGCTAAGCGCGGAATATAGAGAGTTCATAACCCCTTCAAAGTACGAGACCCTTACCGAGATTGTCAATGCTGCTCGGGAAAGGGAGATTGAATTGAAGAAGAGTATAGAACGGGGTGAACGAAGGGCACAAGATGTGAATCCAAGCCCTGCCAAGAAAGCAAGAACGAATGAATCGGCAAAGAAATCAGATGCTAAAGGTAGTACATCAGGCTGCAAAATTTGTGGGAAGAATCATAAAGGCGAATGTCGTTACAAGTATAAGCCTTGTCCCATATGCAAGAAAACGGGACATATGGCTATGTCATGCCCGGAGAAAGTGACGGTTTGTTACAATTGTTATCGAACGGGTCACAAAAAGTCGGAATGCCCGGAACTGGTTGGAAAGAAAGATGGGCAGGAACCGAAAGGCGAAGCCCCAAAAGCAAAGGCAAGATCTTTTCAATTAACCACCGCAGAAGCGAAGATTGAACCTGACGTGGTCTCAGGTATATTTGCTGTAAATTCAATTCCCGCACACGTGTTATTTGATACGGGTGCGAATAAATCCTTTGTTTCATATGGGTTTATTCGACATCCTTCATTTGTTTTAACCAAATTACATGTGCCTTTAGAAGTAGAGATAGGTGATAACAAAAGCTTTATTGTTTGTGATGTATGTGAAAATTGTAAACTGAGCATCGATGATGAAGAATATTTGATAAATCTAATCCCGATGTCGATGGGAGAATTCCAAGTAGTTGTGGGGATGGATTGGCTATCTCAATACCATGCAAAGGTCGTGTGTTTTCGCAAAGAGATAAAACTAACATCTCCAAGCGGAAAACACGTCACCGTTTATGGCGAAAAACGAGGCAACCCCATAGTATGTTCAATGTTGAAAGCTCACAAGCTCATGAAGCGAGGATGCAAGGCATTCATAATTTATGCAAATGAGACCGAGAAAGAATCACGAAAGATTGGAGATGTACCGGTAGTACGAGATTATGAAGATGTTTTTCCGGAAGATTTACCGGGGATACCGCCTGAACGGGAAGTAGAGTTCGGGATCGAATTGATTCCGGGCGCGAAACCTGTAGCAAAAGCCCCGTACCGACTTGCACCGTCGGAACTACAAGAGTTGATGTCCCAAATCCAAGACCTGCTTGATAAAGGATTCATAAGGCCGAGTGTGTCTCCTTGGGGCGCACCGGTATTGTTCGTGAGGAAGAAAGACGGGAGCATGCGAATGTGTATTGATTACCGGGAGTTAAACAAACTCACGGTAAAGAACCGATACCCGCTCCCGAGGATAGATGACTTATTCGACCAACTACAAGGTGCGAATTGGTTTTCCAAAATTGACCTTAGATCGGGGTATCATCAACTAAAGGTCAAAGAAGAAGATGTGCCGAAGACGACTTTCCGCACAAGATACGGACATTACGAATTTCTCGTGATGTCATTTGGGCTAACAAATGCGCCCGCGGCTTTCATGGACCTCATGAACCGGGTTTGCAAGCCAATGTTGGATAAGTCGGTCATCGTGTTTATCGATGATATCTTGGTGTATTCGAAAAGTGAAGCCGAACACGCACGCCACTTACAAGAAGTGTTAGAGACACTTAGACGAGAGAAGCTTTATGCAAAATTTTCTAAATGTGCCTTTTGGTTACGAGAGGTACAATTTCTCGGTCATGTCATAAGTGCCGATGGAGTTTTGGTGGATCCATCAAAGATAGAGGCGGTGTCAAAATGGAGTCCCCCGAAGAACCCTTCTGAAATTAGGAGCTTTTTGGGGCTTGCTGGATATTATAGGAGATTCATTCAAGATTTCTCCAAGATTGCATCGCCGCTAACAAAGCTAACCCAAAAGAAAGCAAAGTTTGTTTGGGGAGTCGATCAAGAAAAAGCGTTTCGGACGCTAAAAGAAAGGCTAACTCAAGCTCCGGTACTGACATTGCCGGACGGAGTCGAAGACATGGTGGTCTATTCGGACGCTTCGTTATCGGGGCTCGGTTGCGTGTTGATGCAACGGGGCAAGGTAATAGCCTATGCCTCGAGACAATTGAAGATGCACGAGAAGAAATACCCCACGCACGATCTCGAATTGGCAGCGGTAGTGTTTGCGTTAAAAATATGGAGACATTACTTGTATGGGGTAAAGTGCACCATATTCACCGATCACAAGAGCTTGAAATACTTCTTTGATCAGAAGGAGTTGAATATGCGGCAAAGGCGATGGCTAGAAACGGTGAAGGACTACGACTGTGAGATACATTATCACCCCGGAAAAGCAAACGTGGTAGCGGACGCTCTAAGCAGAAAAGCGGACTATGTCCCAATACGAGTGAGGTCGATGCAACTCGTGGTGACCTCGGGTATACTTGAACGTATTCGAGAGGCGCAGTTAGAAGCAGTAAAAGAAGAGAATTGGAAGAAAGAAAGAATAATTGGTCAATTGAAAGATTTGTCGGATGGGAATCACGGGTTAAAGACTCGATCCGGAAGGATATGGGTCCCACATACCTGTGGAGTAAAGGCGCTTCTACTTGATGAAGCTCATAAATCCCGTTATTCAATTCATCCGGGTGCGACCAAGATGTACAATGATTTGAAACAAAACTATTGGTGGCCCGGAATGAAGAGGGACGTGGCGAAATATGTGGAAAAATGCTTGACATGTTTACAAGTCAAGGCGGAGCACCAGAAACCATACGGTAAACTCCAACCGTTAGAAATTCCGGTTTGGAAATGGGAACATATTACAATGGACCTGTTAACCAGGCTGCCTAAGACGAATCGTGGTTTTGATGCCATATGGGTAGTGGTGGATAGATTGACGAAAAGTGCTCACTTCATTCCGATTCGTGAGACTTATACGTCAGAAAAGATGTCAGAAGTCTATACCAATGAAATCATAGAACGTCATGGAGTGCCGGTGTCCATCGTGTCGAATAGGGATACCCGGTTTACTTCGAATTTCTGGCGTGATTTCCAAGAACAAATGGGGACCAAATTGTTCATTAGCACTGCGTATCATCCTCAAACGGATGGACAAAGTGAAAGAACGATACAAATATTGGGAGACATGCTACGGGCGTGTATAATCGACTTTGGAGGCAGTTGGGATGTTCACCTACCGTTAGTCGAGTTTTCGTATAACAACAGTTACCAATCTAGTATTAAAATGGCTCCATACGAACTGCTTTACGGTAGGAAGTGTCGAACCCCGGTTTGTTGGGGTGAAGTGGGTCCACGTGAACTCGCCCACCAAGACATAGTACGAGCCACGAACGAAAAGATCGATAAAGTTCGGGCACATTTGAAAGCGGCTCAAGACAGGCAAAAGGCGTATGTTGATAAAAGGAAAAGGCCAATTGAATTTCAAGTCGGTGACATGGTCATGCTAAAAGTGTCCCCATGGAAAGGTGTTATTAGATTTAGAAAGAAAGGGAAGTTAAGCCCAAGGTTTATCGGGCCATTTAAAATTATCGGAAGAGTTGGCAAGGTAGCTTACCGTCTTGAACTACCAGAGGAGCTAAGTGGAATCCATGGCACGTTCCACGTATCACAATTAAGAAAGTGCCTAGCAGACGAAACGACTTATATCCATTACGATGATATCGAAGTGGATAATAGTCTGAATTATGTGGTAAGACCGGTGGAGATTTTAGACAGAAAGGTCAAACATTTACGAAATAAACAAATTGACCAAGTCAAGGTCAAATGGGAGCATAGGAAAGGTTCGGACACTACATGGGAGTCCGAAGAGGAGATGAGACGTCTTCACCCTACATTATTTGGTACGTAAATCGGTTTCGGGGACGAAACCCTTTTTAAGGGGGGTGGACTTGTAACACCCCGAAAATATAAAACTTTATATTGGAACTATAAAGTATAAATAGACAAGAATTTACTAACTAGAATTTTAACCTAGTTAGTTAGTTTACTAGAAATAGCCTATAATAGGGTTTAGAGCTACTAAAAGATATGATGAACAAAGTTGAGGGGCCTAAATTGTTAAACTTGAAACTAAATTTAATTTACTAAATAAAAATAAACCAAACACCCCTTTTTCAAGGGTCTGGTCGATCAAGAAAGAACAGGGGGGCGACACCCCACCTTCAAAACCTAAAAATTCACTAAATCAGTAAATTGAAGGCTCAATCCAGGTCGAAATCGAAATTAGAGCTTAGAATTGTGATCCTCATCGCAAGAGGATTCTAAGGTATGTGAAATTTGATGAAATCTATCAACTTGAAATTCTCATGATTTTGAAAATCTGAAATTAGATGCTTGCATGTGTGCTATTTGGTTAGATTAAAGTTGATTAGGTGTTTAGAAGTAAAACCTAGCTAACTATTTGAGAAATCATGACCAAATTCAGAAAGTCCATGAACACCTTGAAGGTGGGTTGTGGGTTTTACATGATGATGATGAACACTAGGGTTTAGAATGATTATTCTAGTGTAATTTGATTGTTGAAAGTGATTTCAGAAAGATATGATGCTTAAAACTCTATAGGAGGGCTTTATTGTTGTCAAGTTAGCTAATTAGCAAGTTAAGAAGTTGATTACTAAAGGTATAAAAATTCTGCATATGAAGTGTTTGTTGAAATGCCTCAAAGAAGACTTGAAAATTAGAATTTTGTGGTTAAAACGCCTAATCGTGATGTTTTAACTATTATGTGAAATATGGTTTACAAAGAGTTCTAAACAAGATAACATTGAACTCTATAGGACAAGATACCGGAACGTCGAGTGGACAAGCCGGTGGTGACTCACGGTTGAAGGGCGTGTGCTAAGGTATGTAACTTGACCCGTTACATTTAGTGATTTTGATGTTTGTATAATATGTATTGGAACTTTAGAATAAGAATGGTTTGAATTAAGTAGAGATGTTGCTGTATTGAAGGATTGGTCAAACTTGGTTGGATCTTGTTGGTAGTCGTTATATGGGAAGATTCCTTAGACGAGCCAACGGGTCGAATACGGGTCAAAAAAATCGAGTAAAGTATGGTCAACGTTTTGGAGTATGATAAATTGATCCTTGATATTGGTTAGTGAATAATATGTTAAAATTACAAGATTTTAATGTATTGGTATCATAGGAAAAAACTGAAATCCGAGGGTTGGGGTTTTGGCGTAATGATCGAACAAAAGCAAACATGGAATTCCAGGTACTACCGTAAATTACGGTAGTACCGTAATTTACGGTGGGGGTTAATTGTTTACGGCTCGAGTCTACTGATTTACGGTGGACATTTGATGATTATTGCCCACCGTAACTTACGGTGGAACCGTAAGTTACGGTAGGGACCAAACTTTTAAAAATTTTAATTTAAATTGAATGATTTAAATTTCATTTCAATCATGGTTTTGTAACATTAACATTTTGACCATTCTAACATAAACGTTTGTGTAAACATTGTAGTCTTAGGTACCCAAAGTTTATGGATGACGATCAAGCAACTTCCGAAGAACCGAACACGAAATTTTGAAGCTTCCGCTATGTGAAATCTTACTTAGATCTTGTACAGGGGTTGTAAACAAATACCTTAAACAACTTTTGAATGTTCCAACCTAGTCATTAGTTGACTAAGGTTTATGATACTTTATTTTAAATTATGATAACTTATTATCTTTTGGTATAAAAGAATATTTATATTCAAGTAATTACTGTCACACCCCGACCACGTGGAACATACAAAACGTGGCGGAAATGTCGGGGAGTGTTGTAACAGAATTAATTGTTTCAAATCCATGGCAATTGAAGTTTCGTTTTATTGATTAAAAGTGTTACAATGTCTTAACAAACAAGGAAATACAACATAATTAACTAGTCTTGTATCTTTTATTGTCACTAAAGCCCAAGTCTACCTATGTGTATCTTGATCATCTTATGCAACAGTTCCTGAAAAACACATGTGAAAATAGGTACGTCAGCATAAAAATGCCTGTGAGATACATAGGTTTTGTGAAAATAGGTTTCATGACTTATGTTTGAGAAAATGTTTAGTCATGAACCTTGTTATTTGCTTTGTTTTGTAAATCATTTGAAAATCGATAAGATCAGATGATAAGTATAAATAAATGTAAGGTTAAATGAATAACCAAGTAAAATATGTTTGCATAAGATAAGATGTTTATAAATCAATGTCTTGTGAAAAGTATGTTATTTGTATAAAATGTTCTATGTCTCAAACTGAAATGATTCAAATAACGCTATGATAGGTAATACCATACAAACACTTATATATAGGAAGTACCAGCGGCGTATCCACCATGCTTGTATCATATTACACACGCATCGTTACTTAATCACTTAATCAAACCAAACCAACCAATGTAAGACGTCTATGTTTAAATCAATTGTCAAATGTATATGTCAAATATCCATGTCAAACGTCTATGTCAAGATGTCATGTATGGCAAGTGAAATGTCTCAACTAAACCATATGCACAAAAACAAAGTATTGAAGTAAATCTTGGTTTAAATCAAAGTTATGTTTTGTGGGAAATGCATGATCAAATGTCAATCATGTAAAAATGTCTATGCCGAAATGTCTATGTCGAATGTCTATGTCAAAATGTCATGTAAAACGATGTACTAAGTAATGCACACAATTGGGCACACCTAGCATGAAATGTCATAAAATCATGTACTATAATGTACTAACGAACATAGCAGTATATGATGTTAAAACAGGAAAGCATGAAAGTAACAAGTAGGCACATGTGTTCCACCCCAAAACAGTTTGGAAAACAGTAAAAGAGGGGTCTATGTACTCACTTGAGATTGCTCAGTAGTCCTTGAGTAACAACTAAACAATGCTAGAGATCGCGGATATCAAACGGCACCTAGTATAGGTAGCTACATTAATAAACCGGACCTAAATCGGAAGATCGGGTAGCATTAGGGTTTGTAAACCAAACGAGTGTAGAGACTCGGGTCATTTGGTTTAACAAAGCCTACATACTAAATGAAACTTAACCTAAGTGTCTACGACCCATTACGACCCGTTTAGGTAGCTTATGCTACTTTAACGCGTCGTTCGCGTGAAACGCGTTCGGACCGCCTAACTAGCCCTATGACAAGTGTTATATGCCTAAACATATTACATAATCAGTTATGTGACAAAGGTTTAGGTTACATATGCTTAATTACCAATTATACATGAAAAGGGTATTCTGGTAATTTACCTAAGGCATATAAACTACCTATCATACAACTACTTAAACGATGTGACCATAGGGTATAACCTCGGAAGGTTATTCCCTACCTACTATGGTCACCTAATGTGTTTGGTCGGATCCTAATGATCGACCAAACTGGGTCGGGTTCGAGGTATAAGCGATTCATTAGATCGCTTACCCTACGACCCTAGACAACGTGGTAATCAGTGGGCATAGTCCCAAGGGGCTATGACCAACGTGATTACACTCACGTTGCGAAGTTCAAACGAACTTCGCATTGACCATTACTGGTCAACGCTGAAAGTCAAACAAAGTTTGACTTTCTGACTCGAAAAGCAATAAAATAAGGAAAAGAACGAAAGAATACTTACGAAGGGTCCCCGAATGCTAAACTCGATTCAAAAATCTCAGGTATGAAACAAATGTTTCAACTTAGAGTTTCTCAAATCAAGTTTCTAGTGATTTTAGCAATGGGGGGTATGGGGTATTTATAGGAATACCCGAACCGTTAAGATCGTTTCATGGAAAACGTGCCTTAATCCCATCCGTACATGTGTTGAAAAGTTATGGTGTTTAGGTGTTTAAATTCCATCCATACATGTGTTGCAAAGTTATGGTGCTTAGATTCCATCCTTATCCGCTGACTAAGCAAGTTTAGAATGTGTGGTTGTGAATTAAACAACGGCTAATACATCGAATCTGGTCCCGAATGCGAAAAACGATCCAAATGACGTGACGAATGGATTTTTCTTATGGAGAACACTAAAATAAAAATATTTTAGTGCTTACATAAATTTTTGGATGTCTGGATGTATTCAGAACGTAAGTTATGCGCGAAAATGCAAACTTGTGCACTTTTTGACACTTTTAGTCCCTGAATGACCCAAAAGTTTATTTTAGCACACCGAACCCCTCAAAGCCTATTTCTAAGCTATGTAAAGGATATTTATGGTATGTTTAACTTATGGTCATGTTCCGGAAGGTCTGTTACAGTTCAAATTGGCATACTTTCGCAGTTTGTCAACTTTAGTCCCTGTAAGCGATTAAACTTGATTTCACCACACCAAACCTTCCAAAACTTATATATAAGTTATGTAAAGGTTATTTAAGGTATGTTAAGCCTATTTCACTATTCCGGAGTGTTCGTTGGATTAAACTGGTTATATTTACGCATCAGTGCGCGTATAACCTTCCAGAAAGCGATTTAGAGCTTGAAATCGGACAAGAGTTGATATGTGAAATCGATACACATATTTTTACAAATCCCAAGTATGAAATACAATATTTCATTGGTTTGGCATTTGTTTGATGGTCGCAGTGACACGGGTGTCACAGTCTCCCCTACTTTAGGAAATTTCGTCCCGAAATTAGTTCGTAGGAGTCTATTTGTGACTTTGTGTTAAATAACCATCAAAGATGAACAAGACTTAATCCTGTAATTTCTCTTTAACGAACATTTTTCAGAAATGAAAAATGAACGGAGTTATTTTCAACAGGCATTCTTTAGAAACAAAAATGAACAGAATAGTCATTTTCCACAACATCTTCAGAAACAAAAATGAACAGAATAGTCATTTTACATCTTCAGAAACAAAAATGAACAGAATAGTCATTTTACATCTTCAGAAACAAAATGAACAGAATAGTCATTTTACATCTTCAGAAACAAAAATGAACAGAATAGTCATTTTACATCTTCAGAAACAAAAATGAACGGAATAGTCATTTTACATCTTCAGAAACAAAAATGAACAGAATAGTCATTTTACATCTTCAGAAACAAAAATGAACGGAATAGTCATTTTACATCTTCAGAAACAAAAATGAACGGAATAGTCATTTTACATCTTCAGAAACAAAAATGAACGGAATAGTCATTTTACATCTTCAGAAACAAAAATGAACGGAATAGTCATTTTACATCTTCAGAAACAAAAATGAACAGAATAGTCATTTTACATCTTCAGAAACAAAATGAACAGAATAGTCATTTTACATCTTCAGAAACAAAAATGAACGGAATAGTCATTTTACATCTTCAGAAACAAAAATGAACGGAATAGTCATTTTTCATCTTCAGAAACAAAAATGAACGGAATAGTCATTTTTCATCTTCAGAAACAAAAATGAACGGAATAGTCATTTTACATCTTCAGAAACAAAAATGAACGGAATAGTCATTTTACATCTTCAGAAACAAAAATGAACGGAATAGTCATTTTACATCTTCAGAAACAAAAATGAACGGAATAGTCATTTTACATCTTCAGAAACAAAAATGAACGGAATAGTCATTTTACATCTTCAGAAACAAAAATGAACAGAATAGTCATTTTACATCTTCAGAAACAAAAATGAACAGAATAGTCATTTTACATCTTCAGAAACAAAAATGAATGGAATAGTCATTTTACATCTTCAGAAACAAAAATGAACGGAATAGTCATTTTACATCTTCAGAAACAAAAATGAACGGAATAGACTCTAGACACATGACAAAATTCACTGTGGTTTCTGTGCACTGAATTTCATAATTATGTATGCATCCATAATTACGCAATTCCTTGCATAGTCCGCACAATTTGTCTGAAATGTGAAGGGGAGGAAAAATCAAACCTGATGATGAGTGTGACTAAACTACCATAGGGTCCTTTTAATTAGATCGACAAAGGATCCTTTTAAATTAGGCCACCAAGGAGTCCTTTCAGCTATATCATCACATGATATTCCTAACCAGATTTTTGGATCAATCTGTTTACCTAGACCTCTCAGGGTCTAATTATGGAATGGTACAATATAATCCAAGGGTCTTTACTATTACGTACAAGCCCGTTGAGGATTTAATATAGCACCCAAAGATATGGAAGATTCTACGAGGATTTGGATGACAAGAATTTGGATCACACAAAAACATAAAAGGGAACACATAAACACATAATCACATAGTTGATTAACTTGGTTATTAATTTGTTATCTTTGGACGCGGATACTTAAAGCACACCAGGAATCCAATTCGTGGATTTCATTTGGCACTTTAATCATTTCAAGAATCTATCTATGAAGATAGGAAAATCTTAATAGGAATTCGGCTTTGTCCTTATTGAATTGTGATGTACGTATTGAATCATACAAGGAATTCAATTAAGGATTCCGATGAATGATACCCATCCACAAGGATCTAATTATGAGGATAGAAAGATCCTACATGGATTTTGGAATTTGTGTAACGAGAGGTGTTCCGACACCTTGCACTAGGCGTGCTTAATTCGATACACAAGGTAGAAAGTTCATGAGGTTGAGGCGCCAGATATGCCAAGCAACATATGAAGCAGAGTTTGAAGGTTGAGCAGCAGCAGGATTTGTAACAGCTTTGCTTTGGATTGCAAAGCGGCACATGTTAACCAAATGTCTCCATCGTCCACCGTGGGTACATTTGAAACAGGGTATTTGGTTTGGATGATGACAGTTGCATTGATTGCACCAAGGAGCAGTTCCCTTATACAGCTTCATCCCTGAGGCGAGTCATGGTGATAGCTAAGTCAACGGTCTTCTGGAGTACGACGCCTATTCGCTGGGTAATTGCAGCACCTGGTTCGGACATTGTTGTTGCGATGAAGAAGCATCTTGAAGATAACGAAAGGCATAGGAGGAAACAAGCGAAAGATAGTCAAAAGAAAATAACAACACCTGAAGATTGTGACCATTTGTTTGTTACCAAAGGCAAACAAATGAGATGGTGACTAATCAAAGTAAATGGGTCAATATAATGTATCGCGAAGACATGCTCGCCTATAAGTGAACACTCATCCCAAGAATTCCCAGGTAAGCACAACTGATCTCGCGTCTGATGAGATGTATACGAAGTGCTTGCCTAGACAGAAAACCCAGAATACAGGCATTCACCCTTCCAGTTTGCACGTGTTCACATTATTTATAACCCAAAACCTTGACGAGATTTTGAAAATACGAAGGGGTTCAAAACCATATAACAGAGAGTTCAAAACCTTACAATAAAGGGTTCAAAACCTAGTAATCAATCATCCTAGAACAGATGATTAGTTTTCAAAGCGGTTTTGAAATTTATGTTCTTGTTGTGGTCGTCGCCTAAGGATAGGTGACGGTATTGTTTTATGACTAAACGCAAGTAAACTCGCGTTAGGGTCCTAGAAAGGTTATAGACTAGGTCAAAGCATTACTAATAACCTAATTCCCTATAACCATTGGCTCTGATACCACTTTTCTGTCACACCCCGACCACGTGGAACATACAAAACGTGGCGGAAATGTCGGGGAGTGTTGTAACAGAATTAATTGTTTCAAATCCATGGCAATTGAAGTTTCGTTTTATTGATTAAAAGTGTTACAATGTCTTAACAAACAAGGAAATACAACATAATTAACTAGTCTTGTATCTTTTATTGTCACTAAAGCCCAAGTCTGCCTATGTGTATCTTGATCATCTTATGCAACAGTTCCTGAAAAACACATGTGAAAATAGGTACGTCAGCATAAAAATGCCTGTGAGATACATAGGTTTTGTGAAAATAGGTTTCATGACTTATGTTTGAGAAAATGTTTAGTCATGAACCTTGTTATTTGCTTTGTTTTGTAAATCATTTGAAAATCGATAAGATCAGATGATAAGTATAAATAAATGTAAGGTTAAATGAATAACCAAGTAAAATATGTTTGCATAAGATAAGATGTTTATAAATCAATGTCTTGTGAAAAGTATGTTATTTGTATAAAATGTTCTATGTCTCAAACTGAAATGATTCAAATAACGCTATGATAGGTAATACCATACAAACACTTATATATAGGAAGTACCAGCGGCGTATTCACCATGCTTGTATCATATTACACACGCATCGTTACTTAATCACTTAATCAAACCAAACCAACCAATGTAAGAAGTCTATGTTTAAATCAATTGTCAAATGTATATGTCAAATATCCATGTCAAACGTCTATGTCAAGATGTCATGTATGGCAAGTGAAATGTCTCAACTAAACCATATGCACAAAAACAAAGTATTGAAGTAAATCTTGGTTTAAATCAAAGTTATGTTTTGTGGGAAATGCATGATCAAATGTCAATCATGTAAAAATGTCTATGCCGAAATGTCTATGTCGAATGTCTATGTCAAAATGTCATGTAAAACGATGTACTAAGTAATGCACACAATTGGGCACACCTAGCATGAAATGTCATAAAATCATGTACTATAATGTACTAACGAACATAGCAGTATATGATGTTAAAACAGGAAAGCATGAAAGTAACAAGTAGGCACATGTGTTCCACCCCAAAACAGTTTGGAAAACAGTAAAAGAGGGGTCTATGTACTCACTTGAGATTGCTCAGTAGTCCTTGAGTAACAACTAAACAATGCTAGAGATCGCGGATATCAAACGGCACCTAGTATAGGTAGCTACATTAATAAACCGGACCTAAATCGGAAGATCGGGTAGCATTAGGGTTTGTAAACCAAACGAGTGTAGAGACTCGGGTCATTTGGTTTAACAAAGCCTACATACTAAATGAAACTTAACCTAAGTGTCTACGACCCATTACGACCCGTTTAGGTAGCTTATGCTACTTTAACGCGTCGTTCGCGTGAAACGCGTTCGGACCGCCTAACTAGCCCTATGACAAGTGTTATATGCCTAAACATATTACATAATCAGTTATGTGACAAAGGTTTAGGTTACATATGCTTAATTACCAATTATACATGAAAAGGGTATTCTGGTAATTTACCTAAGGCATATAAACTACCTATCATACAACTACTTAAACGATGTGACCATATGGTATAACCTCGGAAGGTTATTCCCTACCTACTATGGTCACCTAATGTGTTTGGTCGGATCCTAATGATCGACCAAACTGGGTCGGGTTCGAGGTATAAGCGATTCATTAGATCGCTTACCCTACGACCCTAGACAACGTGGTAATCAGTGGGCATAGTCCCAAGGGACTATGACCAACGTGATTACACTCACGTTGCGAAGTTCAAACGAACTTCGCATTGACCATTACTGGTCAACGCTGAAAGTCAAACAAAGTTTGACTTTCTGACTCGAAAAGCAATAAAATAAGGAAAAGAACGAAAGAATACTTACGAAGGGTCCCCGAATGCTAAACTCGATTCAAAAATCTCAGGTATGAAACAAATGTTTCAACTTAGAGTTTCTCAAATCAAGTTTCTAGTGATTTTAGCAATGGGGGGTATGGGGTATTTATAGGAATACCCGAACCGTTAAGATCGTTTCATGGAAAACGTGCCTTAATCCCATCCGTACATGTGTTGAAAAGTTATGGTGTTTAGGTGTTTAAATTCCATCCATACATGTGTTGCAAAGTTATGGTGCTTAGATTCCATCCTTATCCGCTGACTAAGCAAGTTTAGAATGTGTGGTTGTGAATTAAACAACGGCTAATACATCGAATCTGGTCCCGAATGCGAAAAACGATCCAAATGACGTGACGAATGGATTTTTCTTATGGAGAACACTAAAATAAAAATATTTTAGTGCTTACATAAATTTTTGGATGTCTGGATGTATTCAGAACGTAAGTTATGCGCGAAAATGCAAACTTGTGCACTTTTTGACACTTTTAGTCCCTGAATGACCCAAAAGTTTATTTTAGCACACCGAACCCCTCAAAGCCTATTTCTAAGCTATGTAAAGGATATTTATGGTATGTTTAACTTATGGTCATGTTCCGGAAGGTCTGTTACAGTTCAAATTGGCATACTTTCGCAGTTTGTCAACTTTAGTCCCTGTAAGCGATTAAACTTGATTTCACCACACCAAACCTTCCAAAACTTATATATAAGTTATGTAAAGGTTATTTAAGGTATGTTAAGCCTATTTCACTATTCCGGAGTGTTCGTTGGATTAAACTGGTTATATTTACGCATCAGTGCGCGTATAACCTTCCAGAAAGCGATTTAGAGCTTGAAATCGGACAAGAGTTGATATGTGAAATCGATACACATATTTTTACAAATCCCAAGTATGAAATACAATATTTCATTGGTTTGGCATTTGTTTGATGGTCGCAGTGACACGGGTGTCACAATTACTGAGGGTGTAACAAGTAGAATTTACTAGAAATGGTACACACTATTATGAATATCAAGTGTAAAAATTTAGGGTGTTACAACTTGTAACACCCTAGTTACTAATTAACGATTTTGTATGTAATTACCAACGATTAGATGTGTAGTTAAGACTACACATGCTATAAAAATACGGGTTTATTAAATCTTTTACAAATCATGAGTTATTCTACATCACGTGATCATATGTTTAATCCTTATGTATCAAAGTCAAAACTAATGTTTAATGGTTTTGACCCTAGGTGATTTACAGCATGGCAAAGTGCGGAAGCGTGTATCTATATCGTGTTCGGTTCTTCGTTGAGCTTGATCGTCTTCCGGCATCCAAGGTGTACCTACATTTCATAAACATGAAATGCTTTAGTCATAGAGGACTTAAAACGTGTCTAAACGAGTCCGAGAAACAATTGATAACAAAAACAAAAATTTCAACCTGACCTCCACTGTAAATTACGGTGGCACCGTAATTTACGGTGGCCACTGGTTTTACATGCCCCTACCGTAAACCAGTAGGGGGCCACCGTAAGGCTTTTCATCTCCACCGTAAATTACGGTGGCACCGTAATTTACGGTGGACCCTGCATCCAGTTTTCCATTTTTGCCGTAATTTGACACGAAATCTTCCGTATCTTTCAAACCGCTTGTCCGTTTGGCCTACCGTTTCTTCCTACGTGTTTGTAATTTGATTCTCCATCATTTGGAGTTAAAACCCAACATTCGGCTTAACAAAATTTAAGACTTCTAAGTCTTCGGCTTATTACCCTTTATACCAAATTTTGACCCGGTTATGCATTTTATCAAACAAACGTATTTATTTGATTCCTATATTTCATACACTTCATCAAATAATTGTGATATACCATATTAGGTTCTAATCATAGGTTTATTACACAAATTAAACCCGTTTTCACTAGTATGCTTATTTTGACCCGTTAAGGATATTTTAAGCACTTTTAAGCTCAATTTCGCTTTCATTCTAATCTAGCGTTATAACCTATATCTCTTATCTAGTACTCTTCCATCACAACTAAATGTGTGTTGGATTTAAAGTAGATATCTATGTGTTCCGAATTTATACCTCTTGAAATATCATTTTACGGCAAAGACTCATATGGAGTCTTTTGGCCCAAGAATTACATCTTTCACTACCCGTACTCGTTCTAAACTTTTGTTTAATCATAAGACTCCTTTCCAAACAACCTCTAAGAGTTGTTTGTTCAATTTAGCCTACAAGGGCGTTTTGGTCGATTTTGGTCCTTCTTTTACAATGAAGGGCTATCACCAATTATTCGACCAAATTAGCACTTTTACATACATCATAAATAAGCGTACCTGGCTCGGATCAACAAATAGACCCGATTTTAATACCTTGCTTTATATTCGCTAATTAAGAACGATGCGAATATCCATTGGATATCTATTCCTGTAAGCATATGACTCGACAAAAGAATCATTAGTCTATATAGTCAAAAGGTGTTGTCTACACCTTTTGACCGGTTTGGCCGAATTGACCATTTATCTTTGCGAAATGATATATATTATCATCTCCTCTACATGACTCTTCCCGTTTAACACCGTACGGTAATTTTAAATATAAACCGTGTATTTCTTTCGACATAATATGACCAATTTATCGATTTACTTCTTTTTAACCATTATTATGGTTTCTATCATCTTTGATTTTCTTGTTCCGTTCGACTACACGACGGAACATCATATTTCAATTGTTTAGATATCTCATTTATAATTTATATGATAAGAAAACATTCCACAATTTAAGACTAGTGTAAGCAATACTTACCTTGCATCCGAATTATGCTTTTCCGCCATTCTTGCTTCGTTTGACCCGCTTCCTTTCCAAGCCTCCACCTAGCTTGTCAAGCGTCAAACTATCATCATAATTCGTAAGACGGTTATATTAGTCATCATTAATTATGACTATTCCATCTTACATATTTTCTATCACAATTACCATTCGATCTTATTAATGGTCGGTTTGACTATTTAAAAGTCAAATCACCAATTAACACATATGATTGCACTATCAAGTTCACAAGACTCAATTAGGCACATTATCAACACTTAGTTCTCATTTAGGCATTTTAACAAACACCTAATGTGCATGATTTTACATATTTACTAACTAGTTCCTAACTAGTTACTTTTACCAAGATTAACATCAAAAATCACCACTATCACTTATGATCAATTACTCAAACTTGCAAATTGTTCAAGTATCTTGTTCCTACTAGCAACTATGATGTTTTTAAACATGTGTACATCATCATCTTTACTACATAATCAAAACCCACTTGACACATGAGTGTATGATCATGGATTCACAACCATGAACATCAATTCAACAAGTACATGACTAGGGTTTACTCCTAGACATAGTTTCATCACTAATTTCATCCAAACAACAAACATGCAAGTTCAGATTCGAGTTCTCTAGGTTTGCTCAGAATTTCAACTAGAGATTTCTCAAGAAATTCACATACCTCATGACTCCTTTTTCAATGGAGATCACTAATTCATACTCGGATTTTGATTTGGACTTGATTTGCCCCTTCAATTTGATGAAATTGTGTTGATTAGGGTTTGACCCTTCTTGGTCGCCCCTGAGCTCGATCCAGAACACACACTGTGTGTGTGTGTTTGTGTTTGTTTTTATTAAATAACTTTTCTAGTTATCCCGCTTTAACCCCTCGTGTTTGGTTCGTTATTAAGTAGGCCACAACCTACTTATTTATTTTAACAATTTTCCCACTTATTAACTAGGTTAAATATTCCTAGTTAACTTAGCGGGTTCGGGAATATTTATGACTAAGTTTATTTTAGGTCCCGTTAACTCGGGCCTTCTAAGCTTTTATTTCTTAAAAGCTTTTATTCACTTTTTATTTATTATTAGGATTAATTATTTAAATCCTAATATTTACCGGGTAAATTTTTACCACTAAAGGTATTTTACCCGTCTTTACTATTAACGTGGTTTGATTACCAAAGCCGTTTTCGGGGTGTTACAAGTCTACCCCCCTTAAAGAGGTTTCGTCCTCGAAACCTTTTCTTACTTAATTTATCGAGTTCAACTCCATGTATTTGCTCTCGATAATCAATTAAGCATTTCTCGTATCTTAACCGATTGTTAGTATTACCAGAAAAGTATGGTAATATTCTTTTGGTTATTAATCATCTACGTATCTTACATGACATAATGCGACTGGAAATAACGTAATCTCGTTATTTCCACTAGTTTAATTAACTTAGCGATATTCCTCGCTTTCATATACTATCGAATTCTTTATGAATCAATTACTTTGACCCGTTTAAAGGTTTCTAGTGAAATCTTTCACTTCTAGCAACAATTCCTTTTATTTTCAAATTTACTTATTCGGTTTAGTTATACCGAATTTACCGTTTACAAGCGAACCAAATTTCTTAACTTAAATTGCTGACTTTAACCGGTTTCATTAACTAGACTTATTTGTCCAGTTCCTTTTTACCGCTTGCTTGGTTATATTGTGATTCTACTTCACATTACATTTCTTGACCGTGATTGTGTTACATCATGTTTAATTTATATCAACCGTTCATTTTTGAGAATATCACTTTTCGAATATATCATCTTGCGCCTATCAGTGTCAAGACTTGTATCTTTCATGCTTACTATTTAAATTCCTATCAGAATTTATGTTTATAAAAACATTATTTCTTACTAAAACCGAAGTTTTAGTTTTAGGATCTTTTCTTTAACTTGTGTCAATCATCCATTCTGGAATATTGACAGTCCGTAATTTAATCCTTTACAGCCTTAGTTTTTTTTTTTTTTTTTTTTTTTATGCGGGGATTCTTAACTGATTTCCTCGCTTTATTCCATCTAACCCGTAGGTTTTATCACTTAGCCTTATGGGCTATTTTTGATTAGACATTCACCTCTTTAAGGCGAAGTCCTTATAACTTCTTTCTAATCATGACCCGTGGGTCGTTTTAGTCCGTATATCTCTCATTTGTTTATAACCCTAAAGGTTATGTTGATCCCGTAGATCACTCTTTTTACTCGTGTCTTATTAAAATATATATTTGGTGTCAAAGCACTCTTTTTACGTTTGAAATTCATTTGTCTCAAGCTTACCGTTATCCGGCTTGCGCTTACTTACGCCTTCAAGCATTATACTTTATTCAACCCGTTCAATCTCAAAATAGTTGAATATAATTATCAGAATTTCTGTTTACGAAATTTTTATGGTCTTTTAGTCATAACTCATAATCCGAGTCTTTTGACTTTAAATTCATGTTCTCGTTTCTCGGTTTACGCATGTGTTTAATTCTTACCCATCAACCGGGTGTTTTACCAAAGTCGTTATTATTGCAATCCTCCCGGTATGCATTAAGACCTCGCTTCATTTTTTATATTCTGACTTTGTCTTTAAGCTCGACGTTTTACAAAAATGACCCGTTAAGGGACATATTTGCATTTTTCGGGTTCGAGTGCAAGTACACTCCCTCCCATTGCTTGTCTAAATCATTTTTCATGTTTGCGTTTTCTGGGTTCGAGTGTAAGCACACTCCCTCCCATTGCTTGTCTAAATCATTTACTTGCTTGCGTTTTATGGGTTCGAGTGTAAGTACACTCCCTCCCAATACTTGTCTAAATCATTTTACTTGCTTGCGTTTTATGGGTTCGAGTGTAAGTACACTCCCTCCCAATACTTGTCTAAATCATTTTACATGCTTGCGTTTTATGGGTTCGAGTGTAAGTACACTCCCTCCCAATACTTGTCTAAATCATTTTACTTGCTTCTTTGTCCCTTCGCTCGGGCTCATTATCCTGATGTAATACGCTTCAGTCACTCGGTTGTGCGTTTACATTATTATCAAATATTTTGCTTATCTGATTCATTTGGGTACTTTTTAATTAGTCCCATTTACTCCGCCCTTACTACATCGGATGTAAATGTGTCCGCTATAAGAAACTCGTGGTATCATATGCCACTACTTACTTGGCCAGAGTAAGCGATTTAACACATGACGTACACGACCTTTTTATAGTTTTCACATCACGCCCTATGTAAGGAACGCCTCTATTCAGTTTTCTTGGAAATTATATCCTGGATATGTATTTCTGTTCAGGCTTTCCAAGTTTCTAATTTACCCATGCAACGATCATTCTCTACGTGTTTGTTGCATATTGCTAATTGTGCGATTATTTAAAATGTGCACCTTGTAATGTTTGCCCCTACGGGCGTTCCTTGCTATTAACCTTGTTCGCGACCGTTACGCGATTTTGGTCCTTAATGAGTATGCTCTTCCTGTCATACCTCGTACCGTTCCATCATCATATCCATAATTCGTTCCACTCCCGTCATCTTCAGACGCGAGTGTCCTTCAATTAAAACATTCACAAGAGTTAGTAATGCCAACTTCAATAATCGCCCGTATTATAATACAAGGCTTTTTCTACTATACGCGTCAACGCGCGTATTTTCGTCAACCATATCAATCATTTAAATTGGGGTAACATATACCACACGATAGCTCTATGTGTTGTTTACAACACTTTAGCATACTAACTATTAACATACTTGTACTTACCGGATTTGCGATCAAGCCTCGAACCGAACACTATTCTTTGTCAAGAGCATAAGGTTTAAGTCCAAGCATGGTTCCTCCCCACCATACTCGGATCTCTTAAACCAAGGCTCTGATACCAACTTGTAACACCCTAGTTACTAATTAACGATTTTGTATGTAATTACCAACGATTAGATGTGTAGTTAAGACTATACATGCTATAAAAATACGGGTTTATTAAATCTTTTACAAATCATGAGTTATTCTACATCACGTGATCATATGTTTAATCCTTATGTATCAAAGTCAAAACTAATGTTTAATAGTTTTGACCCTAGGTGATTTACAACATGGCAAAGTGCGGAAGCGTGTATCTATATCGTGTTCGGTTCTTCGTTGAGCTTGATTACCAAAATGCTTATTTTGACCCGTTAAGGGTATTTAAACCCTTTTCCGCATAATTCATAATTATTTGTTTCTAGCATCCTATTTTCGCAATATTTGTCAAATGAACTTCCACCACAACTATATTTATGGTGATTTTACTAAGGTAATCTATGCAAACCAAGTTTTACCCCTTAACTCTTTGTTTTACGGCAAAGACCCAAATAGAGCCGTTTGACTAACGTAATACATCTTTCAACTTCTATACTTGTCCTAAGTATTTATTAAATCGTAAAAATCATTTCCAAACAACTTTTAAAGGTTGTTTGCTCAATTTAGCCTCCAAGGGCGTTTTGGCCAATTTAGTCTCTTATTAACAATGAAGGACTTTTGAAAGCATATTTGACCCAAAATCCCTCTTTTAACCTATGATTTTGTTTGAAAAGTCATTAAGCTTTCCAAACGTAATGTCCATTACTTAAAACATTTGGTTTACTTATCAAGTAACCAAACGTCCATTTTGACCTCTTTTAACACCCTTGAACCACATGTTCTAAATGAGTGTTACCCTATTTCACATACCTGGCGCAGATCAATATATTGACCCGTTTTTAATACCTTGCTTTTATAACCGCTAGTTCATAGTATTGCTAATACCCATTTGACATTTATACCTGAAATAATATAGCTCGACAATAATCATTAGTCGTTATTGTCAAAGGGTGATATTTTCACCTTTTGACCCATTTGGTCTAAGTGAACGATTATGTTGGCGAGATGATATTTATTACCATCTCATCTATATGACTCGCTTTGGTTTACACCGTGTGGTCATTTCACTTATTAATCGTTTTCTTAACGCTTTTTAGCCTATCATGGCTTACGCCTTACAGTGTCTTTCAAAACAAATAGTTATGGTCAACGCATGACCAACTTACCGTTTAGTTCCTTTTAAACCATCAACATGGTTTCTTGTCACGCTCGACTACCTTGTTCCGTATGTTTACGCGTCGGAACATCAAACCTCAATTCTGTATTTATCTTATTCGTAACTAATACGATAAGAGAATATTCTAACATATAAGACTAGTGTAAGCTATACTTACCTTGCATCCGAATTATGCTTTTCCACCATTCTTGCTTCGTTTGACCCGCTTCCTTTCCAAGCCTCCACCTAGCTTGTCAAGCGTCAAACTATCATCATAATTCGTAAGACGGTTATATTAGTCATCATTAATTATGACTATTCCATCTTACATATTTTCTATCACAATTACCATTCGATCTTATTAATGGTCGGTTTGACTACTAAAAGTCAAACGCCCTTTAGCATATAAATGCACATTCAAGTTCTATCTATCAATTAGTAGCTAACATGATCTTATACACTTAGTTACATGAACATGGCTACCAATTTCATCATAACATTCAAACCCATTTCAATCATGTATGAACAAGTTCCCAAATCACTTAATTTGTTTGAGTGCCTTGTTTCTATTATCCAATATGATGATTTTAAACATAAACTTATCATCATCTTTACTATTACATAAAAACCCACTTCCTAGTTTACTTGTTAATCACATACAAGTGATATTACTTCAAGTTCTTCATGATTTCATCATATCTAACAAAACCCACTTCTAGTTACTTATGAACTCTTAACAAAATCTCTAATTTGTTCAAGTAGTTCATTCATATGAATTAGTGTGATGTTTATAAACACCATTAGAACATCAATTTCATCAATTCAACCAAAACCCACTTAGCTCATAATAGGGTAATTATCAAATCCCTAGTTTGACAACAATTCATCAAGATTTCTACTAGGGTTTGTTCCTAAACCAAGATATAATCACAATGTCACTCATAGATTCAACATTCATTCCAAAATTTCGATTATGACTGTTCATCATAATCTCAAAGTATCACCAAAACTGAAAATTCGACATACCTTGTGATCCCCACGACTAGGTGATCATTTATATGCATTCATGCATCGATTTGGGTCTTGATTTGAGCTTCAATTTGTTGATTTGTTGGAGTTAAGGTTTTGGCTCTCCTTGGAGCTTTCTCCTGGTCATTCACGAACACACTAAATGTGTGTGTGTTTTGTTTTTTATTTTAGTAAATAATCTTTTAGATTATTACACCTTTGGCCCCTCAAGTTTTGTTAACTAATAAGTGGGCTACAACCTATTTATTTTCAACAATACTTTGTTTTGTTAACTAGGTTAAACTTTGCTAGTTTAACTTAGTGAGTTCGGGGTAGTCATAACCCGTTTTATTTTAAGTCCCGTTATCTTGGGCCTTCTATATACCTTGTTTTCCTTAAAAGCTTTTATTCACTTTTTATTCAATATTAGGATTAATTATTTAAATCCTAATATTTACCGGGTAAATTTTACCACTAACGATGCTTTACCCGTCTTTTATTATTAACGGGTTTGATTACCAAACCCATTTTCGGGGTGTTACAAGTCTACCCCCCTTAAAGAGGTTTCGTCCTCGAAACCTTTTCTTACATAATTCATTGAGTTTAACTCAATGTCTCTGTTCCAAGAATCTTTAAAACATTACTTATACTTTAACCAATTATTACTAAATGTTGTTGGAAATTTATCAGTGGACTCATAAGTTTATTAACTCCATATAATTAATGTTTTGAAGACTTAGTGTGATAAAGTCAGCTACCATGTCTCCTTGAGCAGTAACAGTTCAAGAGGTGCTGCATTAAATTTCGATACGCAATTAATTATTCGTTTATGAACGAATTGAAGAAACTAAATCTTTGTATCGAATGCATTCATGATATGCTTAAGGATCCTATAACTAAAAGTCTATCACCCATAACTATTATGTAAGCGCTTATAATAATCACGGGTTTATTGATGACTATGAACAACTGCATATCGTACTATGAATGATTAACTTTTTAATTTTCCTCATCAGTTTGATTTTGTATGTCTCTAACATATGTTCTGCCGGTGTAATGACATATAGACAAATATAAATACAAATCAAACGCTAAAGGGCTTGTTTGTATTTTGATCATAACTGTTAGGATTTAAATTGAGGCTGTAGTATGATTAATGGGGGTCCTGAGTCGAATAATGATTCAACGGCTGTATTTCTCTGCTAAGGTTCTTGGTTTAAAGCTAAAATGAGTATTAACTTCTGATCAGACTAATCTAATACTCATGATAAATGATTATTCGGCTAAGTGGGAGAATGTAAGATTAAATATTTATTTATTTATATTTAATCTAGTAGCCATCATTATCGTTTATATAATATAGATCAAAATATATAAAACCTATAATATAATTAGTTGGTAATTGTTGATGGGCCATATTACCCTAATTAACTAATTGGTTTTCCCCTTGGGTGTATATAAGGAGATTACTAGAGACGGATTAGGGTTAGACATTCATAACATCAACATCAAAATCGCCCCTCCTCTCTCTCCATTATTACGAGTTCTTCAACCCTAAAGAACTCGGTACTACCATCAAGAAGATACATCCTAAAGGGGAACCAGATCAAGCTGACAACTATGTCGAACTCCGTGGCTGCGTCTCTGACTGGATTCTCTGCTGGCCTGTTTGCTGTATCAGGTATTATTTACATGTTTTCCCTTATGTTTAAACAGGACTGGTCAACATGATGGTGGGTGGCTGTTGATGGTGGTGGTTGCAGGTGGCGGCTAATGGAGGTAGTGGGTGGGTGATGGTGGCTAATAGTGGTGGTTGTTGATGGCGATGGTTGTTGATGGTGGTGGTGGTGAAAGTAGGGATTATTAAAATCAATAACTAAGTTTGTGCTACATCAGTAGCCACATCAACCAATAACTAGGTTTGTGTCACGTAAGCTGTCACGTCAACAAAAAACTAACTCAATTAGAAAAAGATTGATATAGGCCAAATTCTTACAAGTTAGAATTGTCAGAGGGAATTTTTTTGAAGTTGGGATTAATGTCGACCAATGGGTAAAAGTTAGGATTATTAAAATCCAATAACACAGGGGCGTAGCTTAGTTGATACCCGGGGGTGCACCCGCCCCCCTAATGTTTCGGTTAGAAGTGTAAAATTTCCGATTTTTCATCGAAAAATTTTAAAATTATAAAGTATCGCCCCTCAATTATTTTGCTTAAATATTTATATAATATATAAATTGGGTCCCATGACTTTTCGCCTCCCGGAACTTTTGGTCAAGCTCCGCCACTGCAATAACCTTTTTTTTTAATATTTCACTTTCCTTCTTAGGTTTTACTTTTCCCCCTAAACATTAGTTAATACTTATATTTTAAAAAGTAAAATGTAGACCCTTATCTAAACATACGAAGAAGTTGGACACTGGAGACATTTTTTGGGATATGTCTAAGTAAATTTATATAATTATGTTTTAAGTTAGCTAAACTTGATTTATCGTATGGTGTTTTGTAGTATGTTTCTTGCGTCTTGAATTCTTGATCTATCATTTAATGGTTGTATTTGACTACTTATGTCGGATGTTTAAGGTTAACATGTTTCTTGCGTCTTGAATTCTTCATCTATCATTTAATGGTTGTATTTGACTACTTATGTCGGATGTTTAAGGTTAATGGTGTTTTTTCATGTTAAATATTCGTTTGCGTTTATTTGTGCTCGTGATCAGTATTCACAAACTGTTCACGAACAACTAAAATTCCTTAACAAACAAACACGAACATAAACTTGTGTTCGACATGTGTTCGCGAATAGTTCACGAACATCTGTATTTTCTTAACGAACAAATACGAACATGGCATTGTTTGTGTCCGTTCGGTTTGTTTACAACCCTAATTAAGATGTAAGACCAAAACAATTAATTATTAAAAAAACCTAAACTATATAGATGAAAATGTTATGCTTATTGTTTAAGGGGGAATAAGATTAAAATTTTAAAGAGGTCATAAACTTTAAAGAATTAGAAATACTGAAGGGGTATGGTCCCAAATCTTGCATCAAGCTTGGGCGTGAGTGACCATTACCCGACTTATTGTCCCAACATACAAAGAACTTGCCTCAGTTCGTTCGGGAACGCGCGAACCCGGTTTGCTTTCCCACTCGGGGAAAGATGAGAATCTCACCTTATGTATGAAAATGGTTGATTTCGGCAACATACACGGAATGCGGTGATTGCTACTAAAGATGATAGTAGTTTCCTACATTCGCTTTCTTTCAAACACATTTCCATGCTGCAGTCTTCCGCGGGCGCGCGCAAGATGGCGAAGGAAGTACAGAGTGATGTACAAATGTGTTGGCTTATAAATACACAATTTACCGCACATAGGGGAGCTACACAAGACCGCATCCTATTGTTATACAAGTGGGACTGTCACCTTGACTTCAGTGACCAACCAACAAGTGGTATGCCTGGGCACTGACAACAGCGGTCAGCAGACCGTCCAATACGCAGCTGCCCAGCCTACTTGCATAAAAGCTAATGTACAGACTGACAACCCCAGCAGGCCACGCGGTGGGCATTCCTTCGTGCAAATGGTACAGCAGGACACGTGGCAACATCTCCGCTTGCGCCCAATACTCCCGTGACCTACGCTTCTGTCAAGTCTACGAAAAAATGCAAGTTGTCAGTCGGGCCCTAGGCCCATCAAACAACCCATTGGTCCTTCTCCTTCACTCTTCGGCTATAAATACTTCACTTCGAATCAGGTTTGAGGTAATGCTAATATGCGCACTCACAACTACTACTTAACACTTATCTTGCTTACAAAGCAAATACTTATTCTCACGCCGGAGGGTGGTAATAAGGAGCAACCCCCACCCCATTCTCCTTGTTACGAGTTACGGTGTGTTTCACTGTGCAGGTGACAGATTAGAGGACGACCCAGCCGTTGATCGAGGAAAGGAAGGATTAACCCTACTTGGCGAAACTCGACCCGTGGACTAACCTTCTGGTTACCACAGTTTCTTCAAAAACTAATGAACCATACACTAAAATATCGAGTTTTGTCATATACCTTATGTTTCACTCGTACGCATCGTATGATCTTATAATAAAACGTTGTACTACGCACTTTGTTGTATATATGCTTATACAATACAATACAATACATGGTAGTAAAAATAAAACATAGATCGAGCTACAAGATATGTTATGTATATCAAGAGAATATATCAAAAGCTGAAAGTGAATTGCGCTTCCATCTAATTTCCAGCAATGTTGATAGGCCTGCTTAACCTTATACGCTTTATAGCTGAGTTTTTATAATGTTTACACGTGTTACATATCAATATCAGTGTGCAATTGTTTACCATTATAAATTATGTTTTCAATCCTTAAACCCTTTTAAGCATGGTATTTTAAATTTTAGAGTTAAATGTCCCTGTGGTTTGGGTCATTTTGTCAGTTTAGTCCAAATGTTTCATTTTGTCTGTGGGTCCAAAAAGGTAATACCGTTGCCATTTTAGTCCACTGGGTTAACTTCATCCATTATTTCCGTTAACGAGAAGGGCAATTCGGTCATTTTAAATGGCCGAATTGCCCTCCTAGTTCACAGAGTTACATATAAAATGACCAAATTGCCCTTCTCGTTAACATAAAAAATAGATGAAGTTAACCCAGTGGACTAAAATGGCAACGATAAAACCTTTTTGAATCCATAGGCGAAAAACAAAACCTTTGGACTAAACTGACAAAATAACCCAAACCACAGGGACTAAAATGGCATTTAACTCTAAATTTTAATCCTAAAATCTTGTTGACCTCAAAGTCATTAACTTTCTTTGTCTTATACTCTTATCTAAACTGATATTATTATATATGCAACCGGTTTCACGCCCAATCTGTCCCGTGATATCATTTTTTCTTAATTATATTTCTTTTAATATTAAATTATTATTTTATTTAATAATTAAGAATCACTTCAAATCATACCAACTCACAACCATTAGTTAAACATCACCACTATTGACCAGCATAACCACCGCAGATTCAGTATAGTACATCATTACTTGATATATTAAGATTAAAGACTTCAATGATGCAGAGCACTTGCATATATCTTCATTGGCAAATTTGAGCAGGCCTTATTATTTCAACTTAATTCACATGCTGCTAGACAATTAACTACATGTGCATGCATGTAAAGGCAACAGCTTTATTGAACCCAAACACAACCTCTATACTTATTCTTGTCAAAGACATCAACTTTATCCCGGATATACATAAAATTATGTAACTCATAAACATTGAGTAACTAAAAAACGACCCGTCTAACAGATTTATCCATACGAGTTAAACGGTTTGGTACTTGGTAGGATGTAAATGAGTTGTAATCAAACTGTAACAGGTTGAAAGGTCGACTTGTGTAATTGAATGAGTTAAACATGTGAACCCGAACATGACCTAACTATTACACCAATTTCAATAAAACATCAACAATTTTGAAACATGCAATATTATTGAGTTTCTTTCATTGCACTAACATGCGAGTCCAATAATAATGGGCCTAATGGCATACATTTATTTGTTAAGTATATAATAATTTCACAACTTACCTTATTCCAAATAATCATGTTTCATCAGCCTTTGGTTCAAGCACCACAGGTATCTTCTCTACACGGTCACCACGCAACACCTCAACAGTGACCTGAAAGTTAACCATCAATTCCTTTAGGCATATATATTTCTTGTATATCAACAATTACCACCATCTTATTAAATTCATCATATCTAGATTTGAGAGTTTAAATGTGAACTTACCGTTTCACCCACTTTGCATTGGTCAAGAATTCTGTATAAGTCGCTTCCATTAGCAACCTTCTTGCCATTTATGGATGTTATAATATCACCCAATATAAGTCTGCCGTAAGCATCGCGTTTTGTTGATAGCATACCCTACAAATTAATTTTACTCAGGTTAAAAAAAAACAGTGAAAAGTGAAGACCATTAGAGTAAAGTACACAGATGGTCCATGTGGTTTACCAAAATTTTGGATTTGGTCCCTAGCTTTTCAAAAGTACACGGATGGTCCTTGTGATTTACACTTTGTAACGGACTTAGTCCCCAGCCAACAAATCTAAAGGTTTTATTAGGTCTAAGTTAGGGGCTAAATGCGTTACAAAATGCAAAGCACAGGGACCATTCATGTACTTTTGACAAAGTTGGGGACTAAATGCGTTAAAAAATGCAAACCACAGAGACTATCCATGTAATTCTAAATAGCTAGGGACTAGATCCAAAATTTTGGTAAACCACAGGGACTGTCTTTATACTTTACTCAAACCATAATGTGTAAATTCTGTTGGTAAAAAAGGCAGTGCGAAAACAAAAAAATTACCGCTTTTCCAGCTGGACCGCCTGGAGGAGCATCCAAGACTAGAACTCCGCTGACTCCTAGTTGTTCGGTTGACTGATCGGGTGCAAATTTGATTCCTAAAATTGGTCGTGTTACTTTCCCAAATTGTACCAATTGGTCAACAATTCCACTTACCTGGAAAAAAATAAATAGATTTTAGAGAAAAGTACACAGATGGTCCATGTGGTTAACCAAAATTTTGGATTTGGTCCTTATCTTTTCAAAAGTACATGGATGGTCCCTGTGGTTTGCATTTTGTAACGTATTTAGTCCCCAGCTAACAACTCTAAAGGTTTCGGCAAGTCCAAGTTTGGGATTAAATGCGTTACAAAGTGCAAACTACAGGGACCTTTGGAAAAAGTTGGGGACTAAATGCGTTACACAGTGCAAACCACAGGGGCCATTCGTGTACTTTTAGAAAGCTATCGACCAAATCCAAAATTTAGTCAACCACAGGGACCATATTTAGCCTTTACTCTAGATTTTAATTGACACATTAAAAAGGTATAGCAGTATAACTCACTGTATCGACTGGAATGGAAAAACCGACACCAGAGGATGCACCCGATGGAGAGTAAATGGCTGTATTTATGCCAATAAGGTTTCCGGAGCTATCAAGAAGCGGGCCACCACTATTACCAGGGTTGATTGCAGCGTCTGTCTGGATGACATCTTGGATTGGACGCCCGGTTGCCGCAGAGCTTATTTCTCTCCTTAGTCCACTATAAAGAACGAAAACAGACGCTTTATAAGAATTACATTCTCTCTAAATCTGTAAATATTTTAACTAGTATTTGGCCTGCCGCGCGTTGCGCCAGCGTCTAAACTTAAAATAACTAGAATCTATACTGTCATATATTTGACCCAACTCGTTTCCGAACAAAACTTACGCCAAAACGTAGACAAACTGAAAACGGACATAAAAATAAGTACTAAAATGTTATTATATTTGACCTGACTCGTTACTGAAAAAAATTACGTCAAAACGTAAACCAATGTGGATTTATACCAAAACGTGCTTAAAAAAGTACGTAAGAAAATAGTGTTATTTAAGATAAAGAACAGTACCGTGCGTTGCGGCAATGTTGAAGCATAAAGTAATTTGAATTTATACCGCCTAGTGAAAACGTATTATATTTGACCCACTTGTTTTCAAACAAAATTTATGACAAAACATAGACCAACCGAAAACATACATAAAAATAAGCACGAAAACGTTTTTATATTTGACCCACGTACATAAAAAAGCACGTAAAACTCGAGGGGGTCGAAATGACATTTTACAAGGGTTTTATAAAGCTAAAGGACCGTAAGTGACAAAGCAGAACGTTGAGGGATTGAGGTACAAAAAAGAAACAAAAACCAAAAAAAGAAAAAGAAACACTGATTTGACAACCGCTACAGTAAAAAACCGTTCCACAATTGTTATTTATAATAATTGATGTACACCAAGAGTTTGATGTATAAATGGTGAGTTTGTGGCACCAGTGTTATACCTGATAACGCCAGTTGTGAGTGTGTGATCGAGCCCAAACTGCACAAGGAACACCAACCATGTGACGTTAATTCAACGACGGGCATACGGCCCAAGAGTAAAAAGGAAGGAATACAATACTCACTGGGTTTCCGATAGCAAACACTTTTTGGCCAACAAGCAAGTCAGCCGAGACGCCAACTGGTATGGGTCTCAATTTGTCTTTTGGTGCATCAATACTTAATACTGCAACATCTTTATCTTGGTCAAACCCAACAACTTTTGCATCATAAGTGGTCTGGTCAGCAAGAGTTACCCTGAACAAAGATATATCAACTCAACGTTAGCGGAAAAACTCGTGTTTCATAGTCATTTAGATCAGATTCATAACTCAGATAGAGATTTTTATTGAAAGGAGGGAAACACGGAAAGTAACGAACCTAAGATCAGATGCCCCTCTGATAACATGATAATTTGTGACAATATGGCCTTTGTCATCCCAAACAAAGCCTGATCCAGATCCTTGAGGCACCTCCAACACGTCCAGAGTAAACGCATCCTGCCTAAACCACACAATATTCTATTAGGAAAATGAATTATCAGAAACTAATATCATCATCTCAGTTGATTCCACGAGATCCCGAATTCCCGATGACCAATTTTAGAATCATAACATTATAGTGTTCAAACTGAATTAATCAGAAACTACTATCACCATTCCAGTTGATTCCACTAGATCCAGATGACCAATTTTAGCATCATAATGTTAGATTTTTCAAGCTAAATAATCAGAAACTAATATTACCATTCCAGTTGATTCCACTAGATCCAGATGACCAAATGTTAGCATCATAACATTATATTCTTCTAACTAAATTATCAGAAACTAAATATCACCATTCCAGTTAATTCCACTAGATCCAGATGACAAATTTAGCATCATAACATTATACTTTCCAAACAGAATTATCAGAAAGCTAATATCACCATTCTGGTTTATTCCACGAGATCCAGATGACCAATTTTAGCATCACAACATTAGATTTTTCAAACGATCTAATGTAACCAATCATAGAAAGCTACAGTTACAGTTAAAGTTAAAGAAGGTCCAAACAAGTTGAATTAGTATTCAAAAACAATTATGCACAATAACTTGATCATCTCACTATTGCATTATACTATTAATAGGGTTTGTTAGTATGAGCGAACTGCCAACAGGTTCAGTTTGGTTTCTAGGTTCATTGTAAATTGTAATCTCTATATATTGTAACATAACCATCCAATAATATTCATTCAGTATTTCACCATTTAACATCGTATCAAAGCCAGCCTAGCCTAAGCTCTCTACCACCACCGTTGCATCACACACACAAATAACCAAGCCGCCGCCACCCTGATATAGGACTACAGTCCACCACTCATTAGCACCGCACCGCCTACATTACTTGCAGCAGGACTACGCGATCAATCAAAATTGTGGATTGTCACTCATTGAAAATTATGGTTTAAATAATGCATGATTATGAAACTTTTGGCAGAACTCCTGGACTGAAACCGAATACCGTATCTTTTAGGGTTTATTATTGTTGTTTTTATTAGTCTAATCTTCCAGCTTATTCTGCTCTTCCAGTCTATTATTGGACTATATTATTATTAGTATTTGTGATCTCTTTCAGTCTATGTTACAATATATAGAGATCACAAGTAAGCTTCCAGTCTATCTTTTAGGGTTTATTATTGTTGTTTTTATGAGCAGGAACTAAGAGGGTGTTTGGGATTACGTTTTGTAAAACATAAATAATCTAAAAAGGTGTTTGGAAGAAAAAGTGATTATCTGACTCCAAAACGCAGTTTTGGAGAAGCATGTGGCTTTTTCAAATCGCACGCAAAATCTATTTTGAAAACGCATAATCTATTTTGAAAACGCAACACCAAACACCCCCTAAATCAGGTTTCTAAGCTTACTTGTGATCTCTATATATTGTAACATAACATTCAATAATACCACCTAATCAAACAAACACAACAAAGACCACAAATCAAATATCCGTAAGATAAGAAACAGAACAAGTAATCAACAACATACCTAGAAGCTAGATTAGTAATATAAACAACAGACGGAGTATTCTCCTGAAACAAACGAACAGTAGCGAGTTCATCCGTCTGCAACTTCCGAGGCGTAGCGACAACAAACGCAGCAGCTGTATCTACATCTGTAACAAATACAGAAACAGAGAGTGCTACAGAAGTGCAAAATACGAAGCAGGAGTCAAGGAATTTGGTGAGGGAGGAGGAGGAGTTCCGGTGAGATTCCGGTGCCGGAGAGTAGGTAGCGGTGGTGATGGAAGAGATGCGACGGTGAGTGTGAGTGTGAGGTGTGCGGAGAGAGAAGGTTCTAGAGAGAGAAAGTAGAGTGGAGTTAGTTGAAGGAAGGTGGAGAGTTTGAGAAGAAGAAGAAGATGTGTTTGAGGAAATGAGTGAACAGGTAGCCATTGTTGCTGCTGCTCACTGAGCTCTCTCTAGAGTTTGCTACTTTTTGTTTTCTGTTAATTTCTGTTCCAACCTTTTTAAGGGTGAGAGCGGCACTCCCCTCTCTTACGCACCACCAATCAGATAGTGCCACATCAACTTCTCTCTTAAACTCCCCTAACACCCCATTTTGATGGCGGCACTCCCCTCTTAGGCAATGTTTTAAAAACCGGTAAATACCGTCCGGTTATACCGGTATTACCGTTTCCAGATGTAAATTCGGTACGAAACACCCCGGTAAATAAGTGAAACGGCATAAGGTTTGTACCGGCGGTAAAATCCGGTATACCGGTTTGAAATGTAATACTGGTACGGCCCAGAGTTATTTTAACTTGGGTTGTTACTTATTTTTATTATATATGTTACTTATCTTATGTAATTTTTATATATTATGATTATTCGTAACTAAAAGTTCTTATTTAATATTGTGTGAAACGAAAATAGTTAGCCTCTTGTTGATGGATGACGATAATAGTGAATTTCATCTTTTATGCGATCGTGACCTTGATGTATTCAACACTCAAATGGCTTAAACATATCGTACACTTTCATTTAAAAGAGCTTGTTGGAAAATTAAATAATTTTCGATTATCTTTTGGATTATTTTTTATTATGTATTTACTTTTGGATCATCTTTTAATATGTAATCATGCATTTTTGGATTAACTTTTGAATTGATGTTGTAATTTATGAAATTATAGAGTTAACTAGTCAACCCGGTTGAACCGCTCGGTACAACCTGGTTCAACCGGTTGAACCATTTTTTAGCCTAATCCGGTTTGATTTAAAAACCGGTTTTTAAAACATTGCTCTTAGGGGACTTGGGTTTTTTTTTTTTATTTGTTGTAAAATTATGCATGTTTATAAATTAAAAAAATATTAATAAAAATAAAAATTAATTAAAATACATTTCATTAAATTAAAAAAAAACAACCTAGAAAAATAAAAATTACATTCAAACTAGAAAAATAAAAATTGCATTCAAACTAGAAAAATAAAAATTACATTCAAACTAGAAAAATATAAAAACAAACTACTCGTCGTCGGAACTCACTTCAAGGTGAGGTAGATCTAAACGTCCGAGATGCTCAACGAGATCGTGTTTTAGTCTCCAATGCGTGTCTTCGTCAATGAGCTCGCTATAAGCTGTATCAGCGAAGACGGGTTCGACTGGAGGATCTTGAATGTGTACCAGTGCTATCGCCCTTCCGTCGTCTTTTATAATCATGTTATGTAAAATAATGCACGTATACACGAGTAACCTTATCTTTTTCACCGTTTTGGAACGCATTGGACGCTTTAGTATTCCCCACTTCGCCTTTAACACACCAAACGCCCGTTCCACATCTTTTCTTGCGGCCTCGTGTTGCCTCTTGAACTTTTTTTCATTCGGGATGTGAGGATATGGAAAAGACTTCACAAACACGGACCAGCTAGGGTAGATCCCATCAGTAAGATAATACCCGCGTTTGTATAAGTGGTCGTTCACCTGAAATGGACAATATGGCGCCGTTCCGTTTCGTTGAGTAAGAAATAACGGAGATTGTTGGAGCACGTTGATGTCGTTTTGTGAACCCGCCGGGCCACAAAAGGCATGCCAAATCCACAAATCTTGAGACGCCACCGCCTCTAACATAACCGTCGGGTATTGATGATCGCCTCTCATATATTGTCCACGCAATTCTGTGGGGCACATTCTCCAGACGAAGTGTGTACAATTCAGACTACCCAACATACCAGGTAGGTGATGTCTCTCCTCATGAGCCTGATACAATAGCGCAACGTCGTGGCTCGTTGGTCTACGTAAGAATTCACCGGCATACATTGCACAGACCGTCTGGCAGAAATATTCAAGGCACTCACGAGAGGTCCTTTCAGACATCTTTAAATACTCGTCGTTTTCGTCTGGTGGGTTACCGGTTGCAAGTTGTTTAATCGCAGAAGTAACCTTTTGCAACGGCGTGAAACTTTTCTTCATTCTCCCGTCCAAGCCCTCTTGAAACCACTCGTCGTTCGCTTCGACGTCACTAACAATTTTTAGGAACAAAGACTTGGACATACGAAACCTCTGACGAAAAATATCGGCATTAAATTTTGGATTTTCTACAAAATAATCGGCCATTAGTGTTTCGTGGCCACCCTCACGATCTCGAGGGACAATTTTTTTTACTAGACGATGCCGTGTCTAGTATCTCCGCTTGTTGAATGAGATTTTGGAAGAAAATTAAACTACTATCGTTTGACGGAGAACCTTCATCGTCGGGAAAGTCGGGTAGGGGAGGAAAAAACGGGAACTTGGAATCCATTTTGTGTTGTATTTGATAGATTTTTTTAGAGTGAGTTTGAGAGTGGTGGGTGTGGTAAAAAAAATTATTTGAGAGTGAGTTAAGTTGGTTATTTATATTAAAAAAAATTGATTTTTTTTTATAAAAAACAACCGTTGCCCAACGTCTCTTTCCTCGATCCATGTGCCAACTCATCGCGGTGAACAACCACCGAAACCACTCCCCGAATCGGGTCCCCGCGGTGATGGCGGCGGTGTTCCCGATCGGGGAATGTGGTCACCGAGCCATTCCCCGCTTGGTGCCCCGGATACCCTAATATTTTTAGACCACCCGTAGTGGGGCGTTTTTTTTTTTTTTAAAATTGAAAAAAAACGCCCCAAAACGCCCCCCACCCCATTACATCCGGCGTTTCCGGGCGTTTTTTTGGAAAAATTGGTTGTAGGCGTTGTAATTAAAACGCTGATTTGGTTTGAGAATTGGTTTGACCTACCAATCATTTTTGAGCAGGCCACATGTGTCCCTGACAACTTTATGAAAATGGATTAAAAAATAAGGTAAAGTGGGGACTGGCCAATCACATAATGACTAGTAGTTTTGTTTTTTTGTTTTTTTTTTAATTCTAAAATTTACACACACACACGATTGCTTGGGCGTTATTAGAATAATGTCCCACTACACCACTTTTGTTATAATGCCCAACGCTGACTAGGATGCCACGTGTCAGATAATGCCCCATGGTGGAGGCATTATTTTTGTTCACCAGTACGGGTGGTCTTAGAGTATCTTCAAATAATTTTTTTTTTTAATGCGTATACCTTTCTCTTAGGTAAAGATTTATTTTTAATATTTTATAAAGTAGTAAATAATTTGAAGTGTTTTGTATGGATATATTTTAGTTTTATTTTATGTAAATTGAAATTGTGTTTTCGTATGAGTTTGTTTGTTGCGATTGGCGATTGACAGTTGACCTTTATGTGTTTCGTCATCTCATTAAATATTTGATTCTTGGTTGTATAGCTAATTGTCTACCACAAAGTAACTGCATCGGGTAGTGAGAAACAACCTTAAGTTTTTTAAGAAGACAGATAACAATATCCTTTTTACGTGACATCTGTCATGGATTCACACTCTAACTCGGCACTTGATCTAGATACTTTATGTTGTTTCTTAGACTTTTGGTACACACAACTTCCTCTAGTAAACAGAACATCTTGTTCGATTTACATCTAAGAATCCGGATATCCGTTCATCTACACCTCAGTAAAATTTGGCCTGGGGGGGGGGGGTGATATGTGCCCACTACTCCATGTTCATGCAAGCCACGATTTCCATTATAGTTCATGTTTTGTTTGTTTACTTTTGCAAGTGTCTAAGTAATAGGGTTAGTGGGGTTTAACCATTCAGTCCATGTTTTATTAAGTCAGTTTGTAATTAAGCCTATAAAAAGGCATATGTGTTAGTGTTTGATTATGAATGAAAAATATTAAAGAGAGTTATCTCAAATCTTGCTTTCTACTATTTTCTTTTGAGGTTAATCCACTCAACGGATTATTTATCCCAAATCAGATTGGTTCATATCAATTGGTATCAGAGCCGCCGTGATCCCCCTTCGGACCAATGGTGTCACACCCCAACCGATGGCGTAATCATCGGGGCGCGGCACTAGGCGAATCAGATTGCTCAAGAGAATCCATAACAATTATATTGCGATAATATTTAATACATTCGTTATCCATACTAACAAATAATACAATCACATAAGTTATCACAGATTTCTTGTCCTCTCAAACAATACAAATCCGACAACCTAGATTTTAGTTGAGTTTCTAGACCTCCTAGCTTGATTTGATATAGTCTGCTATCTAACCTGCAACATACGTTAAAATATTTGTCAATACAAAAGTATTGGCGAGTATACATGTTTGATATGGATAGCGTAATAGATAAAAAGTGTAGCGAATTTCCATATGTAAGAACGTAACACACGACACATATACTCACAAAGCTGATACTACCAACTAAGTCCTCGATGCTCGAATATGCGATGGCAAACTAGACCCCGTCGGGCGCATTAGTACAATACTAGTCATGGTGGGACGTCGCGAGTATAAGTCCTAGCACATATGCAACTAGCATCACGTATATCTATGCATAAATAATTCGATTTATTGAATAATTCGTTTGATAAGTTCGATTTGTTGGAAACGTATGTTACACCCAAAATATGATTAAAAAGGGTTCAAGTATACTCACAGTGCGTATTTAGCGAGGATACAACTTGATTGGGTCGGTTACGAGTATGTCTGCGTTAAATCATTGAAGGATATAGTAAACGATGCACGGTTAAGCGAGAATGGCGTCGAAAAGTCAGTTATCCGGTCGGATGGTGCTCATCCGTCCGGATGACATGTTATCTGTCCGGATGACACGTTATCCGTCCGGATGGCATGTGATCCGTGCGGATGACACGTCTGTTTTAGCGTTCCGAACGACTGTTTTTGAGTGTTTTTGGATGGAATGCATGTGGTTTTACTAGGGCAGTGTAACTTCGCATTAACAATCGAAATCCCATCAGTTCCGACCCGTTCTGACGGCCGGGAATCACCCCGTTCCATCAGATCTGGCCGCTCTTGATGGTTCTTCATGGTTAACTCGAAATCGCACAGTTCCTTGGGTAAATACATAGATTTAGGCGAGATTTGTTATCAAAACACGTGGAAATCACTCAGATCTGAGGCGCTTATGGTGGGATGAGGTCACAACTTGAAGTTCATATGAACTCTTGGTGACATCACCTTAAAACACCTCAAATCAGTAGATTTCACGGTTAGAACTTGAGTTTTAAAAGATAGAACGATGTAGAATTGAGTGTAGATCATAGAAGTACGAGTTTTTAGGTTGAAATCTTACCGGAATCGCGAGGAATCGAGGAAAAAGGGTCCTGGAGCGTGCTTGGTCGAGTGGGAGCTGTCACATCACTTAAACAGTGGTGTGACATGCTATTTATAGGCACAGAGAAGGCTGAAGAGGGTTTTAGCCCGGATGGCCCATCCGCCCGGATGGCTATCCGTCCGGATGGCCACTCCGACGCGATGGATTTCTCCGTTTTTGAGCGTTCCGATCGACTTTGAAGTGCGTGCTTTTTATATTATTATTATATATACCTATAGATATCACTAGGGGTCGTATTTACGTATCCATAATCCACAGTTTCGATAATTACAGCCGGTTTTCGTTTCGAGTATGCGATTATTAGCGACGTTTCACGGCCATCAAGGAGGGTAGTATAGGTCCTTTCTTGATGCCATCGTGAACGTTATTGTGTTTTGTGCCACAAAGACTGACGCGGTACCATTCACTCGTATTGTCATCATCGTCATGACGACTGGAGCTATAGCACTCACCCGAGAGTCGTCGTTAGCGTTAATTGTCTGCGCTTCGACACATGACAGCCACTGAGGATGTCACACCCCCAAAATCCATCATGCGGGGTATCACCGCTTGGAGGCGTGACATGACCAGGATCGAGCCACCAATCATATTGAACAACGTAATCTTAGTAAGTAAAACCAATCACAATACGATTGGTGACCATAAGACAGTAACCAGTTTTAAGTTAACAGCGGAAGCATAAAACGGAAGTTCAACACATAAGTTTATAGTGCATAAGTTTAATGTCCAAAACATAGTTTATAAAATTCAATTATTAAGTACAGGACATAACAGTCTGCATCCCACAACAACCTCCTCCTCGTGCAAGCTCCATAAGCATCTAGCGACCTGTAAGGCATGTAATAAGGAGTCAACAACAAAGTTGAGTGAATTCACAGTTGGTTGTTTAGTTATAGCATTCGTTTCGTAAATCATCTGTTCGTTTTGTAAAACCATGTATCGTATAAATTCGGATCGCGGTCTTTCTGACATGTTTGCGAAGATTAGTGGGGGCTTCCCATGTGTTACTAGACCACGCGTATCGACTGCTACGAAAATGTAAGAGGTGCCCTAAGTTAATGTCTATCAGCATTGACCCTTTGCCCATAGTCCATTAGTACATGCCCGTCCGACTGGCACGGTGTGAGGTTTGTTAAACCTAATAGCGCTATTAACTAATGACCCGCTCGCCATAGGCCTCGGCGATTAAGTTGATAAATGAGGGACTTCAATTGATAGAGTTGATGGTCTTATGGTCGTGTACGTAGGCTTTACGTACGTGCCCTTCAATCCGAGGACAGTAGTAAGTAGTTTAATAGTAATGATAGTTCGAGTAGTCATTCAATCCCATTCCCAACCCACCGGGAATCCCATGCCTTGGAAAGAGTGTGAACTCACCTTGGTTGCTCGGTTTGACTCTCAAATATAGCTAACAGTCAAGGTCGGTCAATCACGTCCTAGTATGATTACCACTTAGTTTATTAGTGATTTCAAATAGAACACAAAGTTCTTACACGTATCTATCACATAACATGCATCACTTTAACGGTTCATGCCCATATAACCTTTCCATCTATTCCCCACTCATAGACGAACATACAACATTGCACATAACACATATAACATATTACATCATTCACAGATAACATACCCGACATTTAGACACGCAAATCACAACCTATGTTATTTCAGCATTAATATTCAAAACCGGGCTGTTTTCGGACATTTTAAAAAAATAGTTAACTTATTCTAAAAATTCCCAAATTTTTACAGAATGTCTTAAACATTCCAAATTTTATTGTGAAAAAATCTCGGGATCCAATTCATCACCAATATTTTATAAAAAATCATTTTCCGGACTGAACTCAGATTTATCTTTTTCTGACCACAGTCCACGGAACAATTCATTAAAAATTCATCGTAAGTCCGATTTACGAAATTCCAGAGGGGTAATTACAGATACATCAGTTTTCATCTACTGTACAAATTTCATGATCTAATTCATCATAGATTTCCAGTTATGACTAAAAATATAACACCTATTTTCAGCAGCAAAAATGCAGCTTGAGCTGCTGTTACAAAATGACCCTTTAAAAATAGTAAACGAAGTCCAAAAATTATGATTCCAGTGCCATTAGAACCGTATTGCATAATACATAAATCTAGAGTTCAGAAAACACATTTTTCGTTTTATTAAGGTTCGGTTACAGCCAACTGAAGTTGGCTGTAATCAGCAAGCAGCTTTCTGTTTTTCAGCTTTTACATTCTAATGCGAGTTAGATTGGTTCCGTTAACATGCATAATGGTCAACAACATTTCTAGTACTCAATATTAACAAGTAACTCAGCAAAAAATCAGCAATATCTCAAGATAACATCATACTAACATAAATACATCATGTTACATCTTCTTGTTTAAACCCTTTTTAGTGTTCTTGTAGATTTAACATATTACATCTTTTAATCATGAAACAAGATGAACAAAGGTGACATAAGGAACTTACTACTAGCTTAAAGCTAGGGATGATTCTTAGTGAAGAAGATGATAAGGAATGATGATGAACAAGCAAGAACAAAGGCCCTTTTGAAGCTTCCACAAGTTGCAACCTTCTTGTATCACCTTTGAAGCTTAAATGGAACTTGATGATGGATGTTTATGGTTGTGAAGTTGTGGTGATGGTGGCTGCTATGGAGGGCCGAGAAAGAGAGAGAGAGAGAGAGAGAGAAGTGAGGTGAGAGAGTGATCTTTGGGGGAGATATGGTGGAGATATGAAATGATTGTATGCCTTGGAACTCCAAACTTATAAGATCTTGCACATAATATGGATACTTACACAAGTAAAGATCTCATAGAATATTGAAATAAATCTTGGTGGGGTCCCACATGCTCATGACCGATTTGGGGGGGGGGGGTCTTGATTTAAAATTTCAACTAAATGGTAATTGGTAGTTAGAATGTAAGTGACTTGATAATATATGTTTGTGATGATTTTTGGTGGGTGTTATGGTATACGGGGATCATGACTAGCCAAAAATAATTAAATAATGTGTTTGACAAATATTTGGTGTCCCGGGTAATGTCCGGTTGTTCGGTCGGATACTGTTCCGTTAAGTTATTTAATTGTTCCGTAAGGAGTCTTATACATATATTTTTGTAACGAAATTTATTCCTAACACATAGGAAAACATACCGGACTATTTAGTAACTTTTCTGTATACTACTAGTATGCTAACACGCACATGTAAGTATAACACAGTAATCAGAGAGTAGTTAAATGATTCAGCATAGTCATCAAGCACTTTAATTATCATTAATAAACTGTACGGATACATGGAATTACGAGGGTTGTCACATTCTCCCCATGTTAAGAAAATTTCGTCCCGAAATTTAGTGCGTAGTTACTGAGGAAGCTAGTTAAGTTGCGTTGTTTTCCTGATTTTCCTGGGGTGTCACATCATCCCCCCGTTGATTTGGAATTTCGTCCCGAAATTCTGCAGTAGCTTCAGCCTCAGTAGTGGTTGCGTTTTTCTTAAACAGTTGGGGATACTTGAGTTTCATTTGGTCTTCTCGTTCCCAGGTATACTCTGGGCCACGACGGGAGTTCCAACGAACTCGAACAAGAGGTATTCTGGTGCGCTTGAGGACCTTAACGTCTCGGTCCGTGATTTCAACTGGTTCCTCGATGAATCGCAACTGATCGTCGATAGTGAGCTCCTTCAAAGGAACTATGAGGGTCTCATCTGACAGACACTTCTTCAAATTTGAAACGTGAAAAACGTTGTGAATTGCACTGAGTTTTGCTGGTAGATCCAGTTTGTAGGCCACTTTGCCTATTTTCTCTATGATTTCGAATGGTCCGACATAACGTGGATTGAGTTTGCCTCGTTTGCCAAAACGGACTTCACCTTTCCAAGGTGAGACTTTGAGTAGCACCCGATCCCCAACTTGGAACTCGAGTGGTTTCCTGCGCTTGTTTGCGTAGGCTTTCTGACGGTCACGAGTTGCCGCCATGCGTTGTCGTATCTGGGCAATTCTTTCTGTTGTATCTACTACTAGTTCTGGGCCAGTGATTTGGCTGTCACCAACTTCTGCCCAACAGAGAGGTGATCGGCATTTACATCCGTACAATGCCTCAAATGGAGCGGCCTGGATGATGGTGTGGTGTTGTTATATGAGAACTCCACTAGCGGGAGGTGCTTTTCCCAGCCATTACCAAAATCGATTACACACGCCCTAAGCATGTCTTCAAGGGTTTGGATGGTGCGTTCAGACTGCCCATCCATCTGTGGGTGATAAGCGGTGCTCATATCTAAACGTGAGCCAAAAGACTTGTGCATTGCTTGCCACAGTTCAGAAGTAAAACGCGCGTCACGATCAGAAATGATGGAGGTTGGCACTCCGTGCCTTGATACCACTTCCTTTAGGTAAATGTCTGCAAGAGTAGAAAACTTATCCATTTCTTTGATAGCCAGAAAATGTGCGGACTTTGTGAGTCGATCCACGATTACCCAAATAGTATCATTTCCACGTTGAGATCTAGGCAGGCCAGTAACGAAATCCATGGAAATTTGCTCCCATTTCCATTGTGGTATCTCTGGTTGTTGAAGTAGGCCTGATGGTTTCTGATATTCAGTCTTGACTCTAGCACAGGTCAAGCACTTACTGACGTAGGTTGCTATGTGGGCTTTCATGCCAGGCCACCAATACGTAGTCTTGAGGTTGTGGTACATTTTATCCGAACCAGGATGTACCGAATAACGAGACTTGTGATCTTCATCCATCACAAGCTCGCGTAAGTTTCCGTAAAGCGGAACCCAGATGCGCCTTGTTACATAGTAAGCGTCGTCTTCCTTTTGTTCTAGCCGCTGCCTCGATCCTCGTAAGGGCTCAGCCCTGATGTTTTCTGCTTTCAATGCTTCAACCTGAGCATCACGAATTTGGGCAGGAAGACTAGATTGGATGGTAAGCTGTAACGCACGTACACGCTTAGGTATAGTATCCTTTCGACTGAGGGCGTCGGCCACAACATTGGCCTTGCCTGGATGGCGTTTGATAGCGCATTCATAATCGTTCAAGAGCTCGACCCATCGGCGTTGACGCATGTTTAACTCCTTTTGCTTGAAGATATGCTCGAGACTCCTGTGATCGGTGTAAATGGTGCACTTGGTACCGTACAGGTAATGCCTCCATATCTTAAGTGCGAAAAAAACTGCTCCCAATTCCAAGTCATGCGTAGTGTAGTTCCTTTCGTGAACCTTAAGTTGGCGTGATGCGTAGGCAATGACCTTGTCACGTTGCATCAACACGCAACCAAGTCCTTGAATGGAAGCGTCGCAATAAACCACAAAATCATCTGTGCCTTCAGGCAATGAGAGGATAGGCGCGCTACAAAGTCTGTATTTTAAGTGCTGAAATGCAGATTCCTGTGCATCACCCCAACGGTAGATGACACCCTTCTGAGTCAGTGAAGTGAGAGGTTGCGCAATCCTTGAGAAATTCTTGATAAATCGTCTGTAATAGCCCGCCAGAACCAAGAATTGGCGGATTTCTGTTGGTGTGCGGGGTGCAGGCCAGTTCTTGATCGAGTCAATCTTGGATGGATCAACATGAATCCCATCCTTGTTTACTACGTGGCCTAGAAACTGGACTTCGCGAAGCCAGAAGTCACATTTCGAAAACTTGGCATACAACTGCTCTTTTCGAAGAAGTTCCAGAATAAGCCTCAGATGTTGCTCGTGTTCCTCCCGACTCTTAGAATAGATCAGGATGTCGTCGATGAAAACAATAACGAACCTATCCAGGTAAGGTTTGCATACTCGGTTCATGAGATCCATGAAGACTGCGGGTGCATTCGTCAATCCGAAAGGCATAACCAGAAACTCGTAATGGTCATAGCGAGTTCTGAATGCTGTTTTGGAGACGTCCTCCTCTCGGACTCTCAGCTGATGGTATCCCGATCTCAAGTCAATCTTAGAGTAATAGCTCGACCCTTGCAACTGGTCGAATAGATCATCAATACGTGGGAGAGGATAGCGATTCTTCACGGTCACCTTGTTGAGTTCGCAATAATCTATGCACATACGGAAGGTACCGTCCTTCTTCTTCACGAATAGTACTGGAGCTCCCCAGGGCGAAGAGCTAGGACGAATAAAACCTTTTTCCAAAAGTTCTTATAACTGCTTGGACAGTTCTTCCAGTTCGGTTGGGGCTAAGCGATAAGGTGCTCGAGCTATGGGCGCTGCTCCAGGGGCTAGCTCGATTTGAAATTCAACTTGGCGATGAGGCGGAAGACCAGGTAATTCCTCAGGGAATACCTCGGGAAAATCACGCACAATAGGAATGTCTTCAATTCTCTTCTCTTCCGTTGACGTGTCAGTAACGAGTGCTAAAATGGCAGTGTGGCCCTTTCGCAAACACTTCTGGGCCTTTAGGAAAGAGATGATGCCTACGACTGCACCACTCTTGTCGCCTTGAATCACGAGGGGTTCTTCACCAGAATGAGGAATGCGGACAATCTTCTCGTTGCAAAGAATTTCTGCTTGCTGGTGGGATAACCAATCCATCCCAATAACAATGTCGAAACTACCAAGTACGATAGGAATAAGATCGATGGAGAAGGTCTGACCAGCTAAGACGAGGTTACAACCTTTAACTACGTGTGTGGCTTCAAGACTTTTACCGTTTGCTAGCTCCACCGTGTGTTTGGGGGTCAAAAGTGTTGGGGTGCGCTAACTTTTAAGGACACATAACCAGCATCGGCACCTGAATCGAATAAAACACTAACAAGAAGTCATCCAGAAGAAACTTACCCATCACAACGTTGGGATCGTTTCTCGCGTCACCCTCAAGGTTTCAAGGAGTGATCACCAAGGATCGAGAGTCGAGCCTTCCAAAATCTCTATGCTAGAGGGTGTTCATTTCAGTGTCTTCGCATGGAGAAGCGAGAACGAAATGTCACTGTGGTAAGAGAATGCCGGTTTGGTCTAAGCAAATGGTAGAATTTAGACCTAACATAAATCAACAATCATGTGTCGGTACAAAAGCTAGTGCTAAGATTCCGCATACTTAAGAAAAACTATCATGAAATTAAAGTACGTCTCTTGTAGTGTAAGGTGGGTCAGGTAACCGTATAAATTATCGTGTTCACCGGTGGGTTGAGTGATCCATATCTCCGTCCCCAAATGTCCTGGAGACTATTTCACTAGTAATGGTATTCATTCGCTGAGTTGGGTATACGAGAGAGTTAATAAACCATCCAACAGGGTAATAAGGTAGTCTTATGATCGGTGAAAATCGTAGTATGGTTGTTGGCGTTTCATTAAATCAGATGCCAATCAAAGAAACAGGGAATTAATGAGGTTCATGCGAAGAATCAAGCGAAAACAGGGGTCCACCATTAACAGGAGAATTCAACCAAGTAATCTGTTGCTTAGAAGCAATTCTAGTAGTGAGGTGTGGCGGCATGACACAAAAAGGAAAGTTCGTTGCATCACGATCACGGAAGTATATCACTTGTCCAAAACAGAGTTTGGTTGGTAGGGTTGCGAGTTGCAAAGCGACGAACGCGTGTAACTGTGGCTGCTTCGTTTCTGGTAACGACGACCAGTGGGGATGATGAGGTTCGTCAGCAGGGATACGTGGGTATAGTTCTCCTAAACCTGAGTTCGCTTGATCCAGGTCTGGTCTTCGTGAATGTTGACGTACAAGCCGAATGTACGGAGGGTCAGATGGTGACGTCATGTCGAGATAAGCGTGTAAATAGATAGAATGCATAAACCGTTGTCGTAGCGGGGTGACGAGAAATCAGAAAAGAATTTGACCACCACTTGTCAAATTTCAAGTAAACAATTGCGTGTCATAAAGAACGCAGTAGGGCTAATAGACGGCATGCTACTACCCTAAATAAACATGCAATAAACACCACTCCAGACAAAAGTAATCTAGCAAGTAAGAAATATAAACTTAAATCATACCACCTAGTGTGTTGAGTCTTGCACGTGGAGCGAAGCGTCGTTGTGGATCATTGAGCACTGTACAGGTTATAGTCTGGTTTTATCAAAAAGCTTTTCCCCTTTTTAAAACCAAGTTCACTATAACCAATGGCTCTGATACCAATCTGTCACACCCCCAAAATCCATCATGCGGGGTATCACCGCTTGGAGTCGTGACATGAACAGGATCGAGCCACCAATCATATTGAACAACGTAATCTTAGTAAGTAAAACCAATCACAATAAGATTGGTGACCATAAGACAGTAACCAGTTTTAAGTTAACAGCGGAAGCATAAAACGGAAGTTCAACACATAAGTTTATAGTGCATAAGTTTAATGTCCAAAACATAGTTTATAAAATTCAATTATTAAGTACGGGACATAACAGTCCGCATCCCACAACAACCTCCTCCTCGTGCAAGCTCCATAAGCATCTAGCGACCTGTAAGGCATGTAACAACGAGTCAACAACAAAGTTGAGTGAATTCACAGTTGGTTGTTTAGTTATAGCATTCGTTTCGTAAATCACCTGTTCGTTTTGTAAAACCATGCATCGTATAAATTCGGATCGCGGTCTTTCTGACATGTTTGCGAAGATTAGTGGGGGCTTCCCATGTGTTACTAGATCACGCGTATCGACTGCTACAAAAATGTAAGAGGTGCCCTAAGTCAATGTCTATCAGCATTGACCCTTTGCCCATAGTCCATTAGTACACGCCCGTCCGACTGGCACGGTGTGAGGTTTGTTAAACCTAATAGCGCTATTAACTAATGACCCGCTCACCATAGGCCTTGGCGATTAAGTCGATAAATGAGGGACTTTAATTGATAGAGTTGATGGTATTATGGTCGTGTACGTAGGCTTTACGTACGTGCCCTTCAATCCGAGGACAGTAGTAAGTAGTTTAATAGTAATGATAGTTCGAGTAGTCATTCAATCCCATTCCCAACCCACCGAGAATCCCATGCCTTGGAAAGAGTGTGAACTCACCTTGGTTGCTCGGTTTGACTCTCAAATATAGCTAACAGTCAAGGTCGGTCAATCACGTCCTAGTATGATTACCACTTAGTTTATTAGTGATTTCAAATAGAACACAAAGTTCCTACACATATCTATCACATAACATGCATCACTTTAACGGTTCATGCCCATATAACCTTTCCATCTATTCCCCACTCATAGACGAACATACAACATTGCACATAACACATATAACATATTACATCATTCACAGATAACATACCCGACATTTAGACACGCAAATCACAACCTATGTTATTTCAGCATTAATATTCAAAACCGGGCTGTTTTCGGACATTTTAATAAAATAGTTAACTTATTCCAAAAATTCCCAAATTTTTACAGAATGTCTTAAACATTCCAAATTTTATTTTGTAAAAATATCGGGATCCAATTCATCACCAATATTTTATAAAAAATCATTTTCCGGACTGAACTCAGATTTATCTTTTTCTGACCACAGTCCACGGAACAATTCATTAAAAATTCATCGTAAGTCCGATTTACAAAATTCCAGTGGGGTAATTACAGATACATAAGTTGTCATCTATTGTACAAATTTCATGATCTAATTCATCATAGATTTCCAGTTATGACTAAAAATATAACACCTATTTTCAGCAGCAAAAATGCAGCTTGAGCTGCTGTTACAAAATGACCCTTTAAAAATAGTAAACGAAGTCCAAAAATTATGATTCTAGTGCCATTAGAACCGTATTTCATAATACATAAGTCTAGAGTTCAGAAAACACATTTTTTCGTTTTATTAAGGTTCGGTTACAGCCAACTGAAGTTTGCTGTAATCAGCAAGCAGCTTTCTGTTTTTCAGCTTTTACATTCTAATGCGAGTTAGATTGGTTCCGTTAACATGCATAATGATCAACAACATTTCTAGTACTCAATATTAACAAGTAAATCAGCAAGAAATCAGCAATATCTCAAGATAACATCATACTAACATAAATACATCATGTTACATCTTCTTGTTTAAACCCTTTTTAGTGTTCTTGTAGATTTAACATATTACATCTTTTAATCATGAAACAAGATGAACAAAGGTGACATAAGGAACTTACTACTAGCTTAAAGCTAGGGATGATTCTTAGTGAAGAAGATGATAAGGAATGATGATGAACAAGCAAGAACAAAGGCCCTTTTGAAGCTTCCACAAGTTGCAACCTTCTTGTATCACCTTTGAAGCTTAAATGGAACTTGATGATGGATGTTTATGGTTGTGAAGTTGTGGTGATGGTGGCTGCTATGGAGGGCCGAGAAAGAGAGAGAGAGAGAGAAGTGAGGTGAGAGAGTGATCTTTGGGGGAGATATGGTGGAGATATGAAATGATTGTATGCCTTGGAACTCCAAACTTATAAGATCTTGCACATAATATGGATACTTACACAAGCAAAGATCTCATAGAATATTGAAATAAATCTTGGTGGGGTCCCACATGCTCATGATCGATTTGGAGGGGGGGGGGTCTTGATGTAAAATTTCAACTAAATGGTAATTGGTAGTTAGAATGTAAGTGACTTGATAATATATGTTTGTGATGATTTTTGGTGGGTGTTATGGTATACGGGGATCATGACTAGCCAAAAATAATTAAATAATGTGTTTGACAAATATTTGGTGTCCCGGGTAATGTCCGGTTTTTCGGTCGGATACTGTTCCGTTAAGTTGTTTAATTGTTCCGTAAGGCGTCTTATACATATATTTTTGTAACGAAATTTATTCCTAACACATAGGAAAACATACTGGACTATTTAGTAACTTTTCTGTATACTACTAGTATGCTAACACACACATGTAAGTATAACACAGTAATCAGAGAGTAGTTAAATGATTCAGCATAGTCATCAAGCACTTTAATTATCATTAATAAACTGTACGGATACATGGAATTACGAGGGTTGTCACAGAGGAGGGTAGAATAGGTCCTCACCCAATGTCATCGTGAGTGTTAGAGCTTGTGCTTGGTGTAGTATAGCGTTAATGTATTTCGAAAATATGCGATTATTCTTCGAATAACGATATATGCGATATAGTTACATTATGATCCGAATCTCTGGTGCTAGGCGTAACGAGTATATCGAGTAGTAACAACGCACAAAAGTGCGGGTTGTTATAGTCTCCCCTACTTTAGGAAATTTCATCCCGAAATTAATCCAATAGGTAGACCTTTGAGAGTTGATCCTGGATAAGTAGCGATACAACGAGTTAATCGGGTGAGAGTTGACAAGCGAGAGTGCTTCGAATAAGAGAGATCGATTGCGATAGCGAGAAGCGACGTGATGACCAAAGGAGCATCCCACGAGTTGGCGTTCCAAGAGTACTTCGAGTTGCGAAGAGTTTGTAAGTTCGATGAGATTGAAGTTTTAAAGAACTTTGAAAGGTTTCTCATAACGTAGGGTTAACTGAGTCGATTGTTAACCAACGTTACAAGAAAGTTTAGGTTTCAAACATTTTAAGGAATTCGAAAATGAAAACTGGGGTTACGGAAACTCTCCTAGGACCTGGGTTCAATCCTGAACTCGATGTCAACCCAACGTCTTAAGAAAGATTTCGTTTTGATTTTGCAAAAGTTTTTAAAGAAAAACTGGACTTATGAGACTTCCCTTGGGCATGGAGTTAAGCTAATTCGATGTTACCTCCACATTGTGAGGAAATTTTACTTGTCCAATGGTTTTAATAAAAATTTTATAAAAATCAGTTTTTTTTTAACAGTTTGAAAGGTTAATTAACATCAAGCCCCACTTGGCACTTTCTCACGAAAGTTTGGTAATATGGTTAAAACACTTATATATAGGAAGTACCAACGGCGTATCCACCAAGTTTCTCCATATCACTTCCGTTTCGTGAGGCGGTGTCATGTGGGCCGATATGACACAAATAGAATTTCGCTACCTCGGTCCAATCGATAGGAAGTCGGACCAAGTTGAAGATAGAATCTAATAGGTTAAACAAGCGGGTTGAATTGCGAATAGCCTGGTGACACGAAATGCTTATGCGTCGTGTCTGGTTAGGCGTCGAACGGTAGACGATAAGCGATTAGCGCGATGTCGATTAGATTCCACATTGAACCCGCATGGCATGTTTCCACGAGAGTTTGCTAACATGGTGAAACACCACGTTTAACCAGGCTAGTTTTGCCTCGTGAAGCAATGTCATGCGTGTTATTACCACATAGGTTGTACCAAACGAGCGAATAAGCGGTAGATTATACACGATAAGCGATAAGCGATTAGGTGATTTAGCGAACACCGCAACACCAACAATGACGGCGATGATGAACGAGTTACGATGAGCGGCAGTTGTTGTGTTGCAAGCGATGGAGGTATACGCGATTTATGCGATTCGATTCGATTGATTTACATCACAGAGGTTAGCTGACATCAGACCCCACATGGCCTTTTTCCACGAAAGCCCGCCGATATGACTAAAACACCTTGCTTTAATCATATGAGTTTCATCTCGTGAAGCGAGGTCATGTGTGCTAACTTAACACAAACACCACAGATAACGGTAGGCGACAGCGATAGGTTGATACACAGCAAGCGACGTAGATTCACATAATAAGCGATAGAGATGGCGAGTTACATATGATAAGTGATTGCGATTAGTTCGAGTTTTGTTTCGAATAAGCTTAACGTTATGTTGCGACACATCACGGTTACCGAGGAGGGTAGAATAGGTCCTCACTCAGACAACATCGTGAGCGTTAATGTGCTCGATGGGATTGATTGCGACAGACTTACGACTAGTCTTGCGTCGATGCAATTGCCCTGTGGGGTAGACTCCCAGAGTCCATCGATGAGGCGATTGCACTGCGTTTGCAGACTTACGACAAGTCTCGCGTTGATACGGTTTGTTACGCCTTGCGATTGAGTGTAGTGTGTTGAAAATAATCACAATAGTATAATAGGTCTAACAACGTTCAACTCCACGTGGCACTTTCTTCACGGAATTTCGGTTGTATGATAAAGCACAACTTGCTTGACCCCTACTACTTACATCCCGTGGTTTGGTGTCATACTTCGTCGTAATGCTTGTGGTACCTTAGAATTTTACTACGATCTCCGTGCACTGACCCAAATAATCCCGTGTGCACCCGTGATTAGTCGTTCCTTGCACGTTTATCGTACCTCGTTCTAAGAGTGTAGTGAGGGTAAAACACATTATTTCGTGATATAATATATAGTATGTGTGTGGATCTAGTCTAAGTGCGACGATTAGAGAGTGAAAGAGAACACGAGAGCGAGAGTTAGCATTACACATAGTGGCAACATTGAGTAATATAGTAGGTTTAAAACTTAGAAATTAACATCGAAAATCGTGTCATTACAACTTCACCCTGCGCTCGCTAGGTGCTTGATGCTGAAGACTTTCGCTGGAGCTGTTGTTGTTGTACTCAAGTTTGTGGGTCGATACGGCAGTTGTGGGTGAAGTGACCGTAACGATTGCAGTTATTGCAATAGCGACAGTCAGTCCCAACTGGATGATGATAGGTACACGAGTAACACTGAGGATGAGCTCCAGTGTAGGCTCGTTTTGGAAACATCGGAACTGCTCGAAGAGGTTCCGGTTGCAGCAGTTCGGTTGTTGATGAGCTCGGACTTGAAGTCTTTCGTTTGCGGCTGGGTTTGTCGGTGTCTTGCGAAGAGGTGTCGTCGTTGGAGGATTCGTCTGAGGACTCACTTGCAGAATCCTTGACCGAGTTGTCGGAAGATCTGTCGGCAGTTTTGTCAGAAGAATCGTCCGCAGATTCGTCCGAAGAATCATCAGCAGATTCGTCCGAAGAATCGTCAGTAGGTTCGTCAGGGGAATTGTCAACAGGATTGCCCGAAGGACTTACGGTGATTGCTTGATAAGCTTGCTTGACAGGATTATCTGAGAAGAACCCTTCCATGAGTCGTTTGTTGTTGATTTCTGCGGCTAAGCGGTAGGTTTCTTCGATGGTAGCAGGTCTTGCAGCTTCGACAAAATCACCCACACTTTCCGGAAAGCCACGAATGTACTTCGCGATGGCCTTCCCTGGAGTGTTGACTTGTCTTGGGCAGATTATGCTAAGCTGTTTGAACCTTGCGGTGTAACCAGCGTTGTCGCTTTCGAATTGCTTGATTTTCCAGAATTCGTCTTCCAGCTTCTGAATTTCGTGAGGAGGACAGTACTCTTTCTTCATGAGCTCTTTCAGCTCGTCCCAAGAGAGGGCGTAAGCTGCAGAGATTCCATGTTTGTTACGTTCGGCGGTCCACCAATCGAGTGCTCGTGATTGAAATACTCCGGTAGCACAAATAGTACGGAAACTATCCGGACACCCACTTTAACGAAGGGTAACTTCGATGGAATCGAATCACTGGAGTAGTTGAGATACACATCCTTCACCCGTGAACTCCATCAGGTCACAGGCTTTGAAGTGTTTGTAGAGAAAAGTAGATTGCGGCGCTTCCGTCTTGGAGTCTTCCGAGGCTCGAGAGTGGCTGAGAGAGTGCACTCGAGCGGCAATTTGAGGAATAGCTTAGCCACTTCCTTAGTCACAAGTGATGCAATCCTCTTATCGGCGCTTCGTTTGGCTCTTCTCCTGGCTACTCGTCTCGAGATAGAGTTGTTGGAAGGCATCTAGACAGGAAGAGACTTGGAATGAGATTCGATCATAATGATTTTTGAGTTTCGCGATGCGATTGAGCGCGTTCAAAACTTGATGCGATAGTATATTAGTAATGCGAATCACATAGGAGCCACATAGGAGACACGAAATCCCTAAGTTCTCACACATTGACTTGTTTGTTTATACGTATTTATATACCTATATAATTGTAGTTTGTAATCATACACGTACAGGTCAATTTAGAATAAGTGAGGACGCGTTGAGGTGAGAAAACGATAGCGAAGGCGATAGATTATGCATTAGTTTTGTTGCGAACATTCGGGTTTCGTTTTAGATTGCGATGGTTGTTCGAATTGTGCGTTTATAAAGCAGGGAGTGAAAATCGTTAAATCGAGAAATCGAGAAATGGATAAAGCGTAAAGTTTCAGAATGTAAATAAATTCCAACCATTTGTAGAATCGGTGGTCGTATGTTAGAGTGCCTTGGGTGTTTAGGCGTCGACTACCCAAGGTAACCCAACTATATTTAACAAGTTCGTGCACGCGCATTGACCTAGAAAATTTCATGCTTCCACTGGGATGCAGCTCATGGCATTCGTCTTCCTAGTCATCGTGTGGCTCGAGTTATTGTGATAGTCGAGTCCTTGGTGAGAGCTTTTTGAAAACCAGTTTATAGAGAGTGGAACGGCTTATTAAGGTACGGGTTTCACCCCTGACTTAACAGTTTCGTTCCTAATTGTGGTTATGCTCTTCGAATAAATTCGTGAGTTCCACTAGATTTCGAAATTGAGACTTTCGTCAAGATGTGGATGTCACTCCTAACTCGATGAAAGGTTCTCGTGCTAGAAAAATGCGATGAGTGAGCAATCCTATCGAGAGTTCTTGGTTTTCACACCTGATCTTGACTGGACCGCTCGGTTTTGTTATGCGAGTATTTTCGAAAACATGTGTATTGTGTCGGCCTCAGGAAAGGCTAAGTAGTATTTTAGCCTTAGGAAAGGCTTCTTCGTGTGAAGTTGTAGTATGCGGTGTTCACGCGAAGTAGTAGCTTTTAGCAATTTCGATCGAGAGTATCAAGTTGGCCCGATACAAACCCTACTAGGTTCGTACAAGTCGGCCTGTTGGTACTTAGACTATAGACTAGGTCAATTTCTAAGACGTCGACCCGGACTAGGTCGAGTCTGGCCTAATTCCCTATAGTTATGGCTCTGATACCAATCTGTCACACCCCAACCGAGGGCGGAATCATCGGGGCGCGGCACTAGGCGAATCAGATTGCTCAAGAGAATCCATAACAACAATATTGCGATAATATTTAATATATTCGTTATCCCATACTAACAAATAATACAATCACATAAGTTATCACAGATTTCTTGTCCTCTCGAACAATACAAATCCGACAACCTAGATTTTAGTTGAGTTTCTAGACCTCCTAGCTTGATTTGATATAGTCTGCGATCTAACCTGCAACATACGTTAAAATATTTGTCAATACAAAAGTATTGGCGAGTATACAGGTTTGATATGTATAGCGTAATAGATAAAAAGTGTAGCGAATTTCCATATGCAAGAACGTAACACACGACATATATACTCACAAAGCTGATACTACCAACTAAGTCCTCGATGCTCGAATATGCGATGGCAAACTAGACCCCGTCGGGCGCAATAGTACTATACTAGTCATGGTGGGACGTCGCGAGTATAAGCCCTAGCACATATGCAACTAGCATCACGTATATCTATGCATAACAGTTATTCGCAAGTGATAATTCGATTTATTGAATAATTCGTTTGATAAGTTCGATTTGTTGGAAACGTATGTTACACCCAAAATACGATTAAAAGGGGTTCAAGTATACTCACAATGCGTATTTAGCGATGATACAACTTGATTGGGTCGGTTACGGGTATGTCTGCGTTAAATCATTGAAGGATATAGTAAACGATGCACGGTTAAGCGAGAATGGCGTCGAAAAGTCAGTTATCCGGTCGGATGGTGCTCATCCGTCCGGATTGACATGTTATCCGTCCGGATGACATGTGATCCGTCCGGATGACATGTGATCCGTCCGGATGACATGTGATCCGTCCGGATGGCATGTGATCCGTCCGGATGACACGTCTGTTTTAGCGTTCCGAACGACTGTTTTTGAGTGTTTTTGGATGGAATGCATGTGGTTTTACTAGGGCAGTGTAACTTCGCATTAACAATCGAAATCCCATCAGTTCCGACCCGTTCCATCAGATCTGGCCGCTCTTGATGGTTCTTCATGGTTAACTCGAAATCGCACAGTTCCTTGGGTAAATACATAGATTTAGGCGAGATTTGTTATCAAAACACGTGGAAATCACTCAGATCTGAGGCGCTTATGGTGGGATGAGGTCACAACTTGAAGTTCATATGAACTCTTGGTGACATCACCTTAAAACACCTCAAATCAGTAGATTTCACGGTTAGAACTTGAGTTTTAAAAGATAGAACGATGTAGAATTGAGTGTAGATCATAGAAGTACGAGTTTTTAGGTTGAAATCTTACCGGAATCGCGAGGAATCGAGGAAAAAGGGTCCTGGAGCGTGCTTGGTCGAGTGGGAGCTGTCACATCACTTAAACAGTGGTGTGACATGCTATTTATAGGCATAGAGAAGGCTGAAGAGGGTTTTGGTCCGGATGGCCCATCCGCCCGGATGGCTATCCGTCCGGATGGCCACTCCGACGCGATGGATTTCTCCGTTTTTGAGCGTTGCGATCGACTTTGAAGTGCGTGCTTTTTATATTATTATTATTATTATTATTATATATACCTATAGATATCACTAGGGGTCGTATTTACGTATCCATAATCCACAGTTTCGATAATTACAGCCGGTTTTCATTTCGAGTATGCGATTATTAGCGACGTTTCACGGCCATCAAGGAGGGTAGTATAGGTCCTTTCTTGATGCCATCGTGAACGTTATTGTGTTTTGTGCCACAAAGACTGACGGGGTACCATTCACTCGTATTGTCATCATCGTCACGACGACTGGAGCTATAGCACTCACCCGAGAGTCGTCGTTAGCGTTAATTGTCTGCGCTTCGACACATGACAGCCACTGAGGAGGGTAGAATAGGTCCTCACCCAATGTCATCGTGAGTGTTAGAGCTTGTGCTTGGTGTAGTATAGCGTTAATGTATTTCGAAAATATGTGATTATTCTTCGAATAACAATATATGCGATATAGTTACATTATGATCCGAATCTCTGGTGCTAGTCGTAACGAGTATATCGAGTAGTAACAACGCACAAAAGTGCGGGTTGTTACGTATGGCTGCTCAAAAACTATCTAAACCCGAGTTCCGTCAATGGAGGGAATCCTTTGCGAAACTCGAGTCCCAGTTTGAAACCGTGTTCGCCGAGCTTTGATCGACCCGAACCGTGTTCAAATCCCGCCACATCCCTACAACACCACCACCAGTTACCTCTCCCGCGCCACCATCGGTTTCCGCCCCCGAACCACCACCGGCTCTTGTGGCTTTACCGACATCAGCCCTTTCTTCTCTTGCTTTTGTCTCGAGCCCACTGCCCTTAATCTCACCTTCTACACCTATTTCAGTTCCTATAAAAATTCAACCTCTCATACTACCCCTATCAATTCAAACCAATAGTGACATTAGTTCTCATAACCCCTACAAACCCATTTTTTCATTACCACCTTTGCAACAAAAATCGCCCAGGTCAAGGCCAACCTACCTCACTCTCAGCCACAAATTCTTCAATATGGATTCAATTGCAAAATGCCACTTGAATTCAATTTCATGGTGGTCTCCAAGTTCAGGCACCAGTCCCTCACCCTCACCGGGAAATGCATACACAACAATCTTGTCACCACATCCAATTGCTTTGGTCTTGTAATCAGGGAAGAAGTTGACAAAGGTGAAGCAGAGAAACGCGAGTGGCGTCCACCATGGCGCTTGATATTGGAAACGACTCCGAGTGCTACAGTACGAGTCGAGTGGCATCCGCCGTGGTTTACACCAAGTCGTGTCCTGATTTTCGACTTGCGGACAAGTCGAGTTCGAGTCGGGTGGATTGACATGTGCCCACTACTCCATGTTTATTCAAGCCACGATTTCCATTATAGTTCATGTTTTGTTTGTTTACTTTTGCAAGTGTCTAAGTAATAGGGTTAGTGGGGTTTAACCATTTAGTCCATGTTTTATTAATTCAGTTTGTAATTAAGCCTATATAGGGATGGCAAAAAAGCCCAAGCCCAACGGGTATACCCGTAACCCGAAACATACGGGCCGGGTATACCCGAAGTCCAACGGGTATGGGCCGGGTATGGGATTAAAAATAAAAAAAATATTCAGGTACGGGTATGGGATTCAGCGATACCCGGCCCGTTTACCCGAATAATACCCGAATAGCATATTATTTTAAATTTAATTTTCCATTTAAATAAACTTTTGTACATACACTTATTCATTTTATTTTTGCTTTGTTGTTTGTCTTCAAGACTTTAACATACAAACACAAGATTTTATGTTTAGCTATGTTGTTTCTATGCAGATTAAAAATGTGTATTAGTTTTGAAATTTTTTACACACATTTCAAGTTGTTAGGGAGATTACTTGGGTTCTGATTAATGCTACTATTTTTCATGTTTGATGTTCAATTATATGTAAAATATATAAACTGACATTATGTGTTCCAAAGTGGCAGTACATTAACTAGTTAATTATGCAAATATATGTTTCAAATATGCATTTGAATATGATATGTTTGTATGTTATTGGTTAATTTTCCTTTGTTGCAGTTATTAAAGTAGTAAATTATATAAACATTAGAGTAAAAAATGCACATGATATTTTTAACAAATTAATGGGTATACCCGTTACCCGCGGGTATACCCGATACCCGATGGGTAAATACCCGACGAGTAACGGGCCGGGTACGGGCCAAAGAATTACAACCGGGTACGTGCTTGGGATTACTAATACCCGGCTCATTGCCATTCCTAAGCCTATAAAAAGGCATATGTGTTGGTGTTTGATTATGAATGAAAAATATTAAAGAGAGTTATCTCAAATCTTGCTTTCTACTATTTTCTTTTGAGGTTAATCCACTCAACGGATTATTTATCCCAAATCCGATTGGTTCATATAGGGGGGGGGGGGGGGGACTCAATACGTATAAAAATTATGAAAATTTTGATACAATTTATACTTCGAAGCAAAAACCTGGACTTAAAACGGGTTAGATCAAAATAGTGTCTACACCGGTAGTTTAGAGGAAGTAGGTAAGGATTTGTAAGCAATATTTAAAGCAAGTAGGTAAGGATTTGTAAGCAAATTTTTTTTTTTGAACGGCAAATTTGGATCACTGACGGACCACTGGAGTATCATCGTGCCACCAGCGGAACCACCCGATCATATCCATCTCCACTAGGCATAATGCCTATACACCAATTCAGGAGGAAACCCAATAAATATGGGAAAACCCCCCTTATGGGAATCGAACCCAAGACCTATTAGTCCAAAGTTTTATCCCACCCCCAAGATACCACTAGGCTATAAAGCCATGGATGATTTGTAAGCAAATTGCAATTAGAGATTTATATGGTTTGACTATTCAACCTTAGAATTTGGGATTGTTGGGACTTGTGAGGCACCTTTGGATGCCTGCTACAAAATTTAAATTTAGTTTTTTTTACACTTAGACCATCTCCAATAAGAGATTTTTTCTCATTTTTAGAATACATGTAGGAGAGAGAGTGGTGATGTGGAAGAGAGAAGGTATTGATGTGTTTGTGAGGAAATATGAGAAAAAATGAGTTTGTGAGTAGGGGAAGGAAGAGAGAGGAGAGAGGAGAGAGGGGAGAGGAAAGAGAAGATAGGTGTTTTTGAGAGGGGCAAGAGAGAGAAAATGTTTGATTGGTTGGGCAATGCCAACATGGCAACCTAAAAACATAAAAATTTGATGCTTATTGTGGATGCTCTTATTAGTTAAATATGAGTGGGTGTGCCTTCAAACAAAACCAAACCCGTTAAAACTATCAAATTGTGCAAACCGAACCATGAACCAAACTATTGGATCTCAAACAAAAAGATCGACTTGCTTCGGTTTGGAGACTTCGATTGTTAACACTACTGTTGTTAATTGGTTGTTAACTAATGAGTACAGCTTAAGCAACTAATCACAACTACCTTTCAATTATTCTGTTAAGTTCGTTGTATTATCACATTTCAATGAAATGGTTATAACTTTCCCAATTCAATATATAAAAAAAATCTATGGGCAAATCATATGATTACAAAACCACTTGAACAAGAAATAAATAACCGAAATTTGATATTATAATCTTGGATTGGTTTTTAAATAAAGAGAGAGACACAAGTCAAGTGTGTTTGTTGTTAATCATGAAGCAGAAATTGAAGTGACATATCTTTCTTGCTTAAATCCTTGCCTGAATCTTTTAATAACTGCCTCAGTCTTCTTCTCTCATCATCCACTTCTGAACTTGCTGTTCCCAGCTTCTCCTTTCTCATCCTCACCACATATTCCAGTATCTCACTTGCCTCTTCATACCTGCATCCATCCCAAAACATTACATATTATATATAACTTGAAAACCGAGAAAACTACTACCAACCAATCCAATTTTTTATTTTTTATTACTTTTCATTTTCTTTAATTATAAGGTTAGTTCAGTAGAAATAAAAATTAAAATTTAAAAATATATGTAGATTGGTGAGCTATATGTATGTAGCTTGCGAAGGTACACATATGAGAGGTATATATATGTAGCTCGTCGATCTACATATATTTTTTTTAATTCTTTTTCATTTTCACGAATAATAGTAACATATAAAAAGAATGAAAAAAGAAAAAAAATCTTGTTTTAATGTGGTTTTCTCAAAGTTTTCTAGTATTTTTTAAGTTTTCAAATGATCACTTTCCTATATATATAGCAATTTTATTTTTCTCTAATAACTTTTCTTCGTTAATTTTAAAAAAATGTTAAATACACAGTTATGTTTAATTGTTTTTCTTAACATTCCGATATATATATTTTATTGAAAACGGAGTTGTATTCAATATAAAGTGTTTTTGGTATCGTAAACGACTTTCACACGTGCTTTGATCAGCACAGGCATTCACTTTTACTGAAAGCAACAGATCGATGTAAAACACATTTTAATATCTTTTTTTGACATGTTACAGCTTTATCTTTTGATTACACAGGGTACATTTTGTTGTGAGTACAATTTTTATTTTGTAAGATACATGCATTCCGATGCATCACATGGGAGCATAGTTGTCAATAGTGGCTATAGCGCTCGCTATAGCGCCATAAGGTGTTTAGCGACAAATACCGACCTTTTCTGTAATTCTTTTTTAATAAATATAAATAGTGATGCCCATTAGGGTTATTTATTTCTTTCACGATTGAGAAAAGAACGTATTTATATGAAATATACATTGAAAGATAGCGTATTTTGATAGAATATACATATAAAATATTTCTTAGGATTTTCTATTACTTTGTCGCTAAACATGAAATAGCGGACGCTATTTTGTCACTATTGATACGTAGCATATATGTAGCTTGTCACTATTTATAGCTATTCGAGATTGACAACTATGGGAGAATTTAACTAGTTCAAAACAATATCAAGAAACCTTTAAACTCAAAATTCAATTTCATACCTGCCCATTGCATCATAAGTTCCAGCAAGATTACTATAAACCGCGATTGTATTCGGATGATTAGCACCATATTCCACCTCTAAAACACCCTTTGCTTCTTTAAAAACCTCCACAGCCTCATCAAACCACTCCATTTGAACACAAGCCAATCCCATTTGGTTCAAAACAATACCAAACAAAGCCGATTTCTTCTCCGCAACCACTCGTAGTTTCGAAACAGCCGCCTTCAAATAACCATATGAGTCCGAATAACTCCCCATCATGTAATACAAAACTCCCATTTGAGCCTCCACACCCGCAAGCGTGCTCAGTTGACCGTCGTCTTGACCCAAAGCCTTAAGCGCCCGTTTCAGTAAGTTAACGGCTGCACCAACTTCATTCATGGATTCATAAATACCCGCAACTTCAATAAACCCGTTACCAATATCGTCGTTAGAACTTCCCTGCATCGGGTTCTCGTAGATCCGCAGTGCGTTTAAGCAGTAAGATTTTGACTCGCGAAACTTCCCCATTTTGTAATGAAGTTGAGCCAAACGTACGAAAACCGTAGCGACAGATGGATGATTGTCTCCTTTCGTTGCCTTGAACACGTTTAACGCTTTTTGATAAGCGAAAACCGCTTCGTCGTAACGGGCTAGTGATAAGTACGCATCACCGATACAGACGTTAATCGCTGCAACATCAGAATCTTGACCTGCTGCCGACATGATGATGCTGGCTAACGCGTAATGTTCGAGTGCAGCCTCGTATTCACCCTTGGCGTCACAAACAAGACCCATAAGTCTTCGGTCGGCTGCTGCTTCTACAGAAGCTGTTGAACCGTTTGCTTTGTGAACGTTGAGAGCCGTTTGACATAACCTCTTAGCTTCGTCAAACTCCATTGCACGAACATGAGCTTCCGCTACATACCTGCACGTTTCTCCAAATATCGGATCGGTTTCACCCAAAACCTGTCGTTGGATTCCCAAACCGGCCGTATAACAGAATATCGAATTTTCAACATGTCCGAGCATCGCGTACGTATCGCCTAACTGCATACACCCCGCAAATTTAGCTAGCGAGTGTTTCTGGCCTGCACCCGTGTTTGGTATCTCGATAGAACGTTCTAGAAGCGGAATCGCTTCAGTGTACTGCCCTAAACTACAGTACAATGCGGCTACGATATGCAAACACATGACGTACTCCAAATTTGGCTTCTGAAATCGACTGTTTTCAAACGCTTTCATTGCTCTTACACCCACTTCAAGAGCTTTCTTCGGGTTTTCCCCTAGTGATAACAACTCGCGCGTTTGTTTAAGTAAGTAAGGCCCTAAGTATGCTGGTTCTTCTCTCCCGTTCGATACTTTTAAACTACTATTTCCGGCTTTACGAGGGTGGTTTGTCTGGTTATTGTCATGGAATGAATTGATTCTTGCTTTCGGCTTTTCCGTTTTGAGAGATGGAAGTGTTTTGACGGTTGAAGATAAGTTTGATTTCTTGTGAGTACTAGTTTTAAGGTTATTGGTTATAAACTTCTGGCCTTGTGAATTAAAGGCGTCACGATATAACTGCTCGTAACTGTCGGCTGCTAGAGGGCTGACTGAATCTAAATCGATTATGTTGTTATCGAGTTCTCGTGTGCTCAATGGACTACTTGGTGGTGTAATGATGAACAGGTCTTTATGGAGCAAGGAAAGGTTGCCAAGTGAACTCGAGTGCAAGCCAGATTTCGACATTTTTATTCCTAAAATGCGATTTGCCTGAAAATTATGAACAGAAATATGACTTAGGTTAGCAAAATAAGAGCCTTAATCAACATTATTGAACCGAATTCAAAACAATTGCTTCTTAAGTCTTCATATAAGTAAAAACTATGAACAGGATTGTAGCAAATGAACAAATATTGTATCAATATCAATAATCAAAACCAAACCTATACATGATCAAATACAGAATAACATAGACATGATGATCGATGAAAAATCCTGAAAATATGACGTCGATTAGCATAATAAGAGCTAATCAACATTATTGAACCGAATCCAATACAATTGCTTCTAAAAGTTTTCAGACAAGTAAAAACTATGAACAAAATATAGCAAACGAACAAATATCGTATCGATATCAACAATTGAAACCAAAACAAAGCATGATCAAATACAGAATAGCAAAGACTCGATGATCAATTAAAAAATCCTGAAAATATGACCTAGGTTAGCAAAATAAGACCCTAATACAATTGCTTCTAAAAGTCTTCAAATAAGTAAAAACTAAGAACAGAAAGTCAGAAAAGTAGCAAATGAATGAACATCATATCAATATTAACAATCAAAACCTAAACTATGCATGATCAAATCCAGAATAGCATACACACATTGATCGATGAAAAATCCTGAAAAATTATGACCTAAGTTAGCAAAATAAGAGCCCTAAACAACACAATTGAAGCTTATTCAATACAACTGCTTCTAAAAGTCTTCAGTTAAGTAAAAACTATGAATAGGAATGCAGCAGAAAAACGAATATCCTATCAATATCAACAATCAAAACCACAACAATACAAGTTCAAAAACAGAATATCATATCGATATCAACAATCAAAACCAAAACCAAAATGAACAATCAAAGCCAAAACTATGCATGATCAAATACAGAATAGTAAACGAACGGATATTGTATTAATATCAACAAAAACTATACATGATTAAATACAGAATAACATGGACACGAAGATTGATGAAAAATCCTGAAACTATGACCTAGGTTAGCAAAATATGAGCTCTAATCAACATAAACTGAACAAAATTCAATACAACAAACGAACGAATATCGTATCAATATCAACAATCAAAGCCAAAACTATGAATGTTCAGATACAGAATAGCAAACAAATGAATATCATATTAATATCAACAAAAACTATACATGATTAAATACAGAATAACATAGACACGACAAGACAATCGATGAAAAATCCTGAAACTATGACCTAGGTTAGCAAAAGATGAGCTCTAATCAACATAAACTGAACAGAATATATTCAATACAACAAACGAACAAATATCGTATCAATATCAACAATCAAAGCCAAAACTATGCATGTTCGTATACATAACAGCATAGACAGTTAGACACGATGATCGATAATAAATCCGGTAAATATGACCTAGGTTAGCAAAATACGAGCTGTAATCAACATAAATGGAACTTTGAACCGAAATATACCTTGATATCTCACTCAAATAATAATAATCTCTGATCTCCTCCGCGTGTAGATCTGCAATCAAAAACCGATAACAGAATACGGAGCTAGAAGGATGCAGAAAACGGTTGTTGTTGTGCAGATTATGAAATTAATGATGAGGAATGAAGAAGATAAGATGGATGTGAAATTACAGACGAGAACGGTGGTGGAAGACGACGGAGATCTACGGCACAACCACCGTCTCCGCAACCGTCGCTCTTTATTTCTTTCGCAATCGCTTTTATTCGGTTGGCGGGTTTTTTTTGTTGTTTGTGAGTTTATATATACGGATTCTGGTAAAGAAACGACCGTTGGTTTGAAATGTATAAAAAAATAGGAAGAAATGTTTACCACAAATTTAGTTGTTAGATTACTTGATTATCGCCCTCCAACCAAATTTATGATGAGGTGATGAATAAAATTAGGAAGAATCATAATATCAAATATGTATCGATACTTTTTTTTTTTTTTTTTGAAAGGTGTAGATCAGATGGAAACCCACTACCGACTTGCAACCGAGACGGCAAGCCACCCGGGTTCGAGGCGGGCACAAGCCACCCTCTTGGGGCACATGTATTCCAGCGGTGCCACACCGAGGCTCGAACTCGGAACCCATCGTGCGGGAACCTCCCTAAGGAGTAAACCCTCACACCTCACCTGCAGACTACGGGGATCGAACCTGGCTCTCCAAGGAGAAACCAAACTCTTTCCACCGCTGGACCACAGGGTCATCGGCAAATATGTATCGATACTTATTGGTTATTCCTTTAACTAATAAGTTACGAGATATATATGGTCACTGGTTTATTCGAATCAAGTAGCATGTGTGTTTCTAGAACTTGTTATTGCACATAATGTGTCCAATTGTCCGAAACCATTTGTGCGCCTATGCGATAAATTTCCGACTTTATTTAAGTTGGAGACTAGTAAGATGTGTTTGGTCTCGGATATTTTAGTTCGAGCGGATAGCCTCACTTCGGTCCAATGGTCATGGAAAAGGGAACCGGGTTCGGAGGTTGAATTAAGGGAGATGCAGGAGCTTATGGAAATTATTCGATATGTGTCACTTAACAAATGTATAGATGATTGGAGATGGGAAGGGGATACAACTGGGTGCTTCACGGTAGCTGCAGTGAGAAGGTGGCTTGTCGAAAATAATGTTGAAAGTGATGATGTAGTGCTCGATTGGTGTAAGTGGATACCGGATAAATGTAATATATTTATGTGGAACGAGCTTTGTTGGATCGTCTTCCTACAAAGACGGCGTTAAGTAGAAGGAATATTCACATGGAAAATACATTGTGTGCTATTTGCGAGGATGGAGAGGAAACGGTGGATCATGTATTTACCGGATGTGGTTTTTCGATGGGGGTGTGGGATGGTATTCCTAATTTTTTTGCGTTTAGCTTAAAAGATGTGATGGAGATGCATAAGATGGACGGATTATCCCCTGTGCGAAAGGAAATTATTAGAGGGGTAGTTATAACTTGTTGTTGGAGGATTTGGAAAGCAAGAAATGAGCGAATTTTTGAGAATAACCGACGCAAAGTGGTAGAGATTGTTACGGATGTGAAGGCAATTACGTTCTTATGGTTTAGCAATAGACACAAATGCAAGGATAGAGATTGGAAGTCTTGGTGTAATTTGCCTTTGATGTAATGTTGTTTTGCGGCCCTCTATCTCCGTCTTGGAGATTGGATGGTGTTTACGTGTTTTCATGAAGTTCACTTTTCAAAAAAAGAAAAAAAACATTAATAGTAGAGTTCTTATCCTTACCCTTATTTATCTTTAGTGTCTCCAAGCACATATGGATAATTTAAATAAAAAAATCCCTTGTATATTTTAAGTAAAAAAAAACATATTTAGATATATATTTGGCGCTGTATAAAGAACTTATCCAAACCAAACCAAACCAAGCATGCAAAGTATAATCTCAATTGGAACAGACACATAGTTATTTGTAGGGTCTATGAAGTATGTGATAGAGATAAACCTTACCCTGGGACGAAGAGACAGCGTATAAAGCACCTATATATGAATAATCTTATTGTAATAAGTTGTATACACAAGTGTCCCCATACGCATCCCCTTAACATTAACGTTAAGTGCAAACCTTCAGCATACATGATACGAAACAAAATACTAGACCATAACTCCATTTACTCTATAAGAGCACAACATTGACAAAAATGTTGCAATATTTATAAAGACCAAAAGCAAATCAACAACATTAATTTATCCATGAAACGTTACAACATTAACAACACTACACCGTTTAAAAGATTAAAAAAAACAAATCAATGAGATTATGCACGCTTCATAATGCTGGTGCTTTGCTAAAGAAATCACGAGCCTCGTCGTACTGGTCAAAGACTATGTTGTAAAGAGGGTTAACTGGTTCCACGAGATTAGAATACGGGCCCAACAACGAGCCAGGTAAGGGTGCAGAATCAGCGTCTTTGGAGCGACTATACTGAGCCACAGATAGGCCACTAAGACAATAGCATGTGTGATAGTGGTCTCTGTTTTTCCCTGGTTTGTCTCTGAACCCTCCCTCCACCTATATTGGCATAGATAGTTAAATACCTCAACAATAATCGAAATTAGGGCTGCAAATGAACCAAGTTCAGCGAACAGCTCGTGAACTGTTCGGCGGAAAGTTCGTTTGTGTTCGTTCGTTTATTAAACAAACCAACACGACAAGAAAATTCGTTTGTTTAGTTAAATGGACACACATGAACAGAGGCCGCGTTCGTTCATTTATGTTCGTGAACATTCAGTAATGTGTTTGTTTATGTTCAATTGTTTACGATAGTTCATTAGTGTTTTTAGTTTTTACATTTTATCTAAATACTTCAAAACTTCGACAAATATTTAGTGTCGGTGTATCCTATACTATGTTCATGAACGTTTGTTTGTGTTTGTTTGTTTCCATTTGTGTTCCTGAACATTAGTTATTAACAAACGAACACGAATACATTCATTTCCGTAACAAACGAACACGAACAAAAAATTCCGTTCGGTAAGTGTTCGTGAACACATATATTTCTTAACAAATAAACACATATTTCTTAACAAACGAACACGAACAAGGACTTGTTCGTGTACATTCGCAGCCCTAATTAATCGTGTTTGACTTTCAAGATCAAAAGTAGTAATTTTCAAAATCAACCTCAATATGATGTAAATACTTTCATCAAAATACAAGACTTTATCTCAAATATGAAGTTGAAATTATAGTTTGTTTAACCTCGAAAACCAAAGGTAGTACCTGTGAGCACAAAAGGATATATTGCTGCAAGGCCTGGCTCTGAAAAAGAGGCTCGGTTTCTGTATGCCTTCTGATTGGAATACTCGATTCATCGTCACTAGGTTGTCCTGCACACACACACATGTATATTTAAATATATAAATAAATAAGAGTGAAATGCCATTTTCGTCCCTGAGGTTTGGCCAATTTTGCAACTTTCGTCCAAGGGTTTGTTTTGCCGCATCTGAATCCAAAAGGTTTGAAATCTTGCCATTTTCATCCGGCTCGTTAACTCTATCCATTTTTCTCCATTAACTCAAGGGTATTTTCGTCTTTTTTCTACGTTAAGAACATTTTAAATACTTGTACATTATGCAAAATGTTTGTACATAAAGTGAAAAAGACCGAATTGCCTTTAACTCTTTAAGTTAACAAAAAAGACGAAAATACCCCTGATTTAACAGAGAAAAATGGATGGAGTTAACGAGCTGAATGAAAATGGCAAGATTTTAAACCTTTTGAATCCAGATGCGGAAGAACAAACCTTTGGACGAAAGTCGCAAAACCGGCCAAACCTCAGGGACAAATATGGCATTTTACTCGATAAATAAAAATATACATTAAAAGTTGGGCTTACCTTCCTCCCGGTCAGAAGAATCTTCATCGTCGGATACTTCTGATGATGCAGAACCCGCGGCTGCTGCATGCAATCTTTGTATCAACACAGCAGCTCCACCCTGGTCAACGTTTCTTAAACTATTATAATTAAAAAGTCAACAAAACCATTGAATGTATGCAACAAGAAAGTATTTTTAAACCTGCCAGAAGGAATAGCAACCGTCAACTAATTTATTTGTTCTACCCTGAAAACCGCCTTCAACTCCTTGTCGGAAAACCAACCAATCCTAGTTAAAAAAGTAAGTTTTATCACAAAAATGTTAATCATGGTAATTAAGTTGATGTGTGAGATTAGGGGGTCTTACGGTTAAACTAGCCAGGTTCAAACGGTTAACCTCATTGATTATAATCATTGTCGCCAAACCACAAAAGGTGTACCTATTGATAAATGAGTAGAGTGCGAGGATACCAAGTGAAATTTAGCTCATAAAGCGTACACTGTAACTTGAATAAATATATATATATTATCTGTGGTTAAAAAAGAAACATACCCACCATGAGCTTCTGAACCCGGTTCACCCGCAATTCCACCTTCATAAGTCTGGCAGCTGCATGAACAGTAGTAAAGTTTGTTAATTCTAAACATTACCTAAAAAAGAGCAAAGTACACAGATGGTCCCTGTGGTAATGGTTAACCAAAATTTTGGATTTAGTCACTATGGTTTGCACTTTACAATGCATTTAATCCTCAACTTTTGCCAAAAGTACACGGATGGTCCCTGTGGTATGCACTTTGTAATGCATTTAGTCCCCAACTTTTAGTGACTACATGCCAAACCACAGGGAACATCCATGTACTTTTGGCAAAAGTTAGGGACTAAATGTGTTACAAAGTGCAAACCATAGGGACCATTCGTGTACTTTTGGATAGCTAGGGACTAAATTCAAAATTGCGATTAACCACAGGGACCATCCGTGTGTACTTTACTCTAACAAAAACTACAGGAAAATATCTATAAAAGTGTATATATCTAGCACAAACAAGTTCCATATTAGCCCCGTTGTTATATCGAAATTTAGATCATTTCAGGTGAGGATCACTTTAATTGCGGTTACTATTTATCAGTCACTAATTGATATTTCCAGAAGATCATCTAATGAAAGGTAAAACAATTTTCTCCTTACTAAATGCAATCGAAGCGATGAAATATTAAGTTGAACAAGACCAACCTTACGATGTAATTTCCCACACCTTGAACAAGTTCTTCATCTAATATATTTAGAACACTTGCAACCTGACAGCAAGTATAAGTATTAAGTATTAGTCAAAAATCATCGTATTTGAAAGAAAGTTGTGTTATTACATGTTCTAACAGCTGGTTAAATATTAATGCATGAAATATATAAAGCTAGATCATCGCTAACTTACAGAGATGGCGGTGTAACAAGCACGGACATCTACTTCGCCACCTTCATGCATACTGAATGAAATGAATGTTCAGGAAGATCACCATTGGATACACAAAATGCTTCAATCAAATAATTTTAAAAACTGAAATAAAACAAATCTATAATAACTTGTGTTAGTCTTTTGCCACACCTGAATCCACCACTTGTATGCTTCATTCTTCGCAAAAATGCGTAGATCTTGGCTCTGAAATAATAGCAGTAAGCAGATTGTGTTAAATGCAACAAAAATGTCACAAACAAAAGTGCTCCCTTAAAATTTAAATATAAAAAAGGCTCTTTTACTGTTTTGATGTGAAAATCACAAGGCTCATTAAATTTGATAGGAAACCAAAATTGACACTTATCGTGTTAGGTGCTATATACGCATTACACTACAAGAGGAGTTTCCGCTTATGTGAAAAACTGAGTTACATTTGCTAAAGGTCAAATGGGAAAAAAATTAAAATTAGTAAAAAAGGGAACAAGTTAAATGGTTTAAAACCCGCTAAAGCATACTCAAGTGTTTACGTTTCCTATATTGCTTCGATAATCGAACTAATTCCAGCATAACACGGAAAAATCACCTGTTAATTGATGCCAAAGAATTTTGCCCCCCTATAGTGATAAGTGTATTTACAGCAGCATAAGTTGTTGCAAGATGCGGCATCTGACATTAATCACAAATGTTAGCAGCTTTTGAAAAAAGATTAACTCAAAATGTTTCTATTATACATCATGCGCCCACAATAATGGTTTACCATAAAGAAACTAAACGGACTTTTTGGGATAAATTTAGCCTTTTAAGACTGACAAATTAATAATCTAATCTACAACATGCTGTGGTTTCACTTCAATCTAATATGGATATAATAGATTTCATGTATTAATCAGTTAACAATCATAAGGTCAAAATTCACTTGCCTGCCCAGGTCCTCCACCATATCCACCGTGTTGATCCTGAGATAATTATGAGACAACATTTTGCAATTATAAAGGAAAGTTAATCAAAACTCGGGTTACAAACAAATATGCAAAGTTAAATTGCCAACCTGACACCGACTTAGAAAATCGATAGTATTATTCTCCAAAGCAATATCAACAGATTCTCCCAGTAAAGCAATTGAATGAAAAATCCAATAGCAAATCCATGGCCGACTGGAAAGAACCAACGCTATGAATAAGTGACAGCGTAAGAAATCATTCCTACAAGGCTACATCTATATGGTTTAAATTTCCCGTGTATCATGTGGGAAAGAAATTCTCATTTAGGTCGGGGTTTGATTTCTTTATTTTGCTGAAATGCAAAAAAAAAGTGTGCAGATTCATATCTTTAAGCTGTATGTGTATGAAAATGTGTAATTCAGGTCAGCTCAAAAACCAGTCTGAACCAAATTAAAAATAAAAAAAACTTGGGTCACCTGATTCCAGTAATACAAGTTCTGATGGAACCAAACTTTTTTTCGGGTCACCTAATTTCAGGCCAGGGTACTTACTGAGCCTCACCCAAAACCAGAATTAAAAACCCATTTAAAAATTTAAATTATAATTATCGATACGCTTCTAAGCCTTTAAATAACATTTCAAATTCTCAAAGAACCTGTACAAGAATTATACAATTATAACTAAAGCTTGAGATTTTGGTCAATCTCACGCCAAAGTGTGAAAATTTGGCTGATCTCGTGATAAAGCGTGCGAATTAAGTAAATAATTTTAGTAAGTGGAAAAGGTTGGTCAAATCTTGTGGTAAAACTCTAGATAATGATCAAATCTTGTGATAGATCTCTAGATATTGATCAAATAAGGCTAGATAAATTTGATAAATACAGAAATAGAGCAAGAAAACTTCATCAAATCTAGAGATAAAGCTCAAAAACTTGTTCATATCTTGTTAGCATTCTACTTCTCACCACTAATTCAATTAGCTCACGCTCAAGTCACAACAGATTGTTTACTCGGCATCAACTAACTTAACCACTGGAAACTAACTTAATCCATTGTTAATCATAGTTAGTTAGTAATCATGTTAGTTAGCTTTACTTGTTAGACTCTATTTACGAATAAAACCTATTTGTACCTTAATATAACTAACGAAAAATCAAACTGTTCACCGAATTCGTTTTCTCCTCTGATCAAATTTACAAATCACGCGAAAGAAAACATGGTAAAGAAACTATGAAATTATGCACTCAAAGTTAACTTCTAACAATTGATCATTAATACAAAATACTACAACACATTTACAATTATGCAGTATAGATCACTGTCAGTTATAAAAATATATGCATCACTATCCTATTAGTACATTCGTCGAACCCTAACACCTTAACCTTAAACCCTAAGAGCATACGTAGTGGGGCGGTATGGCACCCCATAGCGCCGCCCACACCGAAACGCAGGGCGCTATGGCCGGAGATGGCTGCCATGGCGCGATGGAGATGGCGCCGCTATTCTGGTTCCTTTCCAACATTCCACCAATCAGAAACAAGCAATTTTTTTTATATTAATTAATAAAGTTGAAAATTATTAAATAGGTAATGATGGGTAGGGGCTTTATGACTACGGGCTCTAGTGATATAACGCCCCATAAAGCCCCCGTGTGACGTGGCACGACACGTGTCGCATAACGCCCCACAAGGGGCTTTATGACTACGGATGGCCTAAAATCTAAACTATGAACCCTAAAAGATAAAACCGGTTTGACTAGCCGGTTCAAACTTTCGGAATGAGTTCAATTAAAGATCTATTTGTATTTGATCTGAATCTCAAATATCAATTCAATCAGAACAAGATACATACAAGATAGATACAGAGAGAGAGAAACAGATACTTGGCATCCAATACGGAAAAGGAAGGACCGAGATGCCGAAGGCCTTTCACGAGGTACTCCATGTGACTATCCCGTTGAAGCTCTAACCTTTAAACGAACCAAACCAAATCATTTCATAAATCAATCAAGTAAAACAATTGAATCGGGTGTTAGGGTTTTGAGTGGGCTTACATAGCTGCTTGTGAATTGGGGGGAATATTATACAGTAACTGATATATGTGAAATACTTGACTTTCAAGTGCCCACTGCTCTTTCTGGCTTACTGTCGGTTCCCTCTCAGCCGCCACCGCCGCCGCCGATGATGAAGACTCCATAGTTGTCGTCCGACGCGGCTCTCGGTTTTTTTTTTTCCGGTTGTTTACTACTCGACAAATAAATATAACCTGGTATATTTGTCACGAAATCCCACCGGCTTAATTTGGGGTGTGAGTAGGGTTTTTTTTTAAATGTTTTATATTGTGGGCATGTTTGGCTAAGCTTTTCAAAACAAAACAACTTATTGGTTTATTAACTTATCAAAAAGTTAATAAGTTGTTTTTGTGTTTGGCTAACCAAAAGTCCTTTTAGAAATGACTTTTTGTAAGAGTAAAGTCCTATTTGAGTCCTTGTGGTTTGTGCAGTTTAACCATTTGAATCCAAAAACCAAAACTGTCTTGATTTGAGTCCCTGTGGATTCTAATTTTAACCATTTGAATCCAAAAGTAAACAACATCCAAATCAGAAACATTTGGTTTTTGGATTCAAATGGTTAAAATTACAGACCACATGGACTCAAATGGTTAAAATTAGAGACCACAGGGACTCAAATCAAGACAGTTTCGGTTTTTTGATTCAAATGGTTAAACTGCACAAACCACAGGGACTCAAATAGGACTTTACTCCTTTTTGTAAAGAAGAAAAATGAGGTTTCAAGAAGTCACAATATTGTGACTTCTTGGCCAGCTTTTAACTTTTCAAACTACAAATTACCAATATACCCCTTCTTTACCCCCTTATATCTAAAAAAATGCCCATTTTAGTCATTTTACATCAATAAGCTAATCCAAACACTTTTTTAAAAACTCCTTTTCAAAAAGTTCTTTTCCCAAAAGTCTTTTTCCAAAAGTCCTTTTTAACTATAATAAGCTTAGCCAAACATGCCCTGTATCGGATTTTGCTCAAAAACGATTTAATCGAGTGTACCCGATGGTTTAACCAGTACAATCGGCCGGTTTTTAAAACATTGCTAAGATCATCAAAACCAAACCTATACTTGATAAGTAGGTATTCATTTCGGTTTTGCTTATTATTCTATGGGTCGGTTTTAGTCCAAGAACCTAAGTTGACCTAAACAATCATTTAAGCACCGAAATGCTAAAGACTAAAATGTGTATGGTAGAGAATTTGGGATATAATAATGATGATGTCATTTAGATAAAACATGTTTTTATACTATTCAAGTTTCTAAACAATAGAACAAGTATATCTTCTTATCAAACAAGTCCATGTTCTTATCAATCAATAGAAAAATACAAATTAGAAGCATCCATGTATACAAGTGCAACAATGGAAGAAACGGAACGCATTTGGTGTAATCTAAAACGAAATGGATCGAATTTGGAACGGAATTCATCGAGTTTGGTGTTAAGATAATCGGGTTCATTTTTTTTGTGAAAACCGATCTACCCGAATGCTGCCGGAACCGATACTCGAGATCACCTTTAGGGTCGGTCTTCAGCTCTTTAATTTCATTATCCTTGGGTTTCGGGTTGCGTCGGTTAATCATGGGGTCGGGTCGGTTTCTGGACTTTGCTCACCCCTAGTATTTTCTAATCTAAACTTGTTTATACGGGTTGGTTTATTCAAGTTTTATGTTTGAAGAGGTATGGTCCAAAATCCATGCACACATGGCAAGGACTACACCACTTTTCTCCAGCTTGGCGCCTACATCAACAAGATGCATCCAGAAGCTTCTGGAAGAAATCGCAGGTGACAAAGAAGATGCTCTCTCAGACACAAAGGAAGACACGTATCACCTATAGATGAACGCCAACTGGACCTGCAAGAGATTTGGAGGACAGACCGACATCCACTTCCATAGTACGCCCAACTGGACGAATAGGGACGCGCCACGTTACCCACTACCCTGACGACAGCAGAGGGGACAAAGAGGATATTCCCCTTGGTCGGACAACTGGCACCCGCTGGCTAGCTGGCAGGTCTCCTCCTCCTCCTTCATCCTTCGGCTATAAATAGAGGACTCCTCCTTCAGGTTTAACATTCTGCTCTCACTCTATTTCATTCTTAACACACACTGTTCTCCTTAGAACAATACTTATTCTCACGCTGGAGGGTGGTCACAATAAGAACCCCCTATTCCCCTCCTTGTGGCGAGTCACCGGTGTTTTGTTTTGCAGGAATCCAGCGATTGGCGAGTGGAAGAAGAGATTGAACCTCAGTACACGAGACAACCCGGCTGGATAACCTTGTGTTAACCAGTGTTTCATTATTGGCACCCACCGCATTTTTAACAGCCATTTTCATCTCTTTTCTTCTCAAAAACACTCTTCAATGGCTGAACTAGACCTTTCTCTTCACCCTGACGGAGAAGACTCCTCGTTTGGACCAGCCACGACACCGTTCACGTCTAAGGTCACCAAAGGGGCGAGACCGTTAGAGAAGGGTTCACAAGTACTGAAATACCAGATCTTTTTGGAAGTGCTTCTCGGGTAGTTAACCAAGTAACTCATGGCCCTCAAACCTCAAACCATGGTGCATGACCATGAGCACCATCGGCTCCAACACAACCAAACATCTCCGCCCTATTGGGATTACCAGAAGGATAAACTCTCACTTCCTGGTATACCAAACAATCAATTAAGAACCGAAATGCTAAAGACTAAAATGTGTATGGTAGAGAATTAGGGATATTATAATGATGATGGCATTTAGATAAAAACATGTTTTTATACTATTGAAGATTCTAAACAACAGAACCTACATCTTTGATCACTACTTTACATGTTCTTATCAATCAATAGAAAAATACAAATTAGAATCATCAATGTATACAAATGCAACAATGGAAGAAACGAAACGCATTTGGTGTAATCTGGAATGAAATGGATCGAATTTGGAACGGAATTCATCGAGTTTGGTGTTAAGATAATCGGGTTCATTTTTTTGTGAAAACCGATCTACCCGAATGCTGCCAGAACCGATACCCGAGATCTCCTTTAGGGTCGGTCTTCGGTTCTTTAATTTCATTATCCTTGGGTTTCAGGTTGAGTCAGTTAATCATCGGGCCAGTTTCTTGACTTTGCTCACCCCTAGGATTTTCTAATCAAAACTCGTTTATTCGGGTTGCTTTATTCAAGTTTTATGTTAGAGGATTCCTACCCATTTGCCAACCCAAATAAAATTCGGGCTAATAAATTTGAGTCTCTCTATTTAAGAGGTCTTTAGTTCTTTTTTAGGGTTTGCCGATGTTTTCCCTTCATCATAACTAGGGGGATTTGAACCCGGATACCGAAGTCAACCAAAGTTTATATGAATACGATTAAGATGGAACTTGAACAACCAGAACCGAATTAAGATGGGACCCGAAACCCAAAAATAGTATTCAGTTTGGTAATCAGGTTAAACAAGTTAATTCTAATTTGCATAAAAAATGTCATTTCCCACCATATGTTTATTAAGATCACTTTCAATCTCATAACATAGTGTATGTTCCAATAAGGTGTTCTAGTTCTACCACATACATGAGACAAGCCATAGTTGTATGGGTTTATAATGATAATCGCAAGGCATTCTCAATCACAGGAGTAAATGGAACTCTACAAGGTGTTTAATAATACAAACAATCTATACTATATAATAAAAGAAACCTGATTTGGGACACATGTCATTCAATGAGGGCATTAATAATTATAGATAAATTTAAAATTAAAAAGATTTAAATATTATATTTGAATTTTATCTTGATTGTAAATCTAAAGTCTAATATAAATTTCGTAATAAAAAATAAAACAATACCGAAACTTAAGAATTAAAAAAAATTAATGCTTATCTAAGAAACTAATAGATAAATAAATAAATAAAAATACTTATTTGACAATTTTTTATTATTTTTAAGCTGGTCGGCAGATGTCGAGTGTTTTCAACTTTCAGCAAGTAGTCTTCAAAGCCCAAAAAAGCATTTCAAAAAATATTAAATGTTTTATTAAGTTTTCAATTGGACCATGAATCGAATTTTCAAAAGCCCAATGTAATTAAATAATAGAGTTAAATGTAATTTTAGTACATGTGGTTTGGTCATTTTACCAGTTTAGTCTAAATGTTTGAAACGTTGTCATTTTAGCACAAATAGTTTCAAACATTGTCGTTTTAGTCCACTCATACTAAATATTATTTAGTTTAATATCTTATATTATAGATAAACCTCCTACTAAATATTATTAGTTTAACATCTTATAGATAATTATTATTTAGTTTAATCTCATTCTCATTTATAATATTATTTACATGAATTAATTATATTTGAACGTTTTGTTTAGTTTGGTATCAAATAGATTTTACGAAACTTAAAATAAAATTAACTAATATTATTTATCATTTATACATTTACGGAGTTTTAAATAAAGGGTTAAATTTATTGAGACTTTGTTAACAAATTTTGCAACACCAGAATAATCTATTTTTTATCATGAAAACCAAACACGGGTTTTTTAAGGATATATATGTTTTATTATTTAGTACAGAAAATTACATTTATTCAAACCGTGTAATTCGCATATTTTTAAAGATGTAATTTTTTTATTATTTGGTATATAAAATTACATTTATTAAACCCGTGTTATAAATGAGATTTTTTAAAGATGTATTATTTTATTATTTGGTAAACAATATTACATTTATTCAACCCGTGTAATATACGTGGTTTTAGAGATATAACTTTTTTATTTCGTATATAAAATTACATTTATTCAACCCGTACAATATGGTTCTTATAGATATAACTTTTTATAATTTAATATATAAAATTATATTTATTCAACCCGTACAATAAATGAGGTTTTTAAAAATATATTATTTTATTATTTAGCATATAAAATTTATTTATTCAACCCCGTGTAATACACGGGGTTATAACCTAGTTAAGTGAGTAGTTGACTAATCCAACAATAGTAGAAGTTGGGATCTTGTTGAATTTAATTAATCCGCATTTTGGGTATAATTTTATGTGTAATTGTATATATAAGTTCATCAAATTAATATACTTACTGTATAAAAAGAATCACAAAAATGAAAAGAAATAGTTGGATTTTGTATATTACTAGTGTTATGTGTCGCCCTTGTTGTGGGGCGCTAAACTGAATATTTCTTAGTTTGATAACATGTACGTCTGTATTTCGGTTACTTGTACATGCTACTTATAACACGGTCTAAAAAATATATTGAATCAACCAATTAAACTAAAATACTATCATATTTTTGCTAAAAAAAAAACTAAAACAGCGGCAAGCATGTAATTTAGAGGTGGGGGCAAAACAATAATTAGATAGGACCAATGAGCAAATGTTGGGCAACTGTTTAGCTTGTCACGAATAAAAACTACATTGAGTCAACTAAGTACAATAAAACACTACCATAGTTTGTAAAAAAAACGATGACAATATTGCAATTTTGAACTGGGGGCAAAATCGTAATTTTAAAATGGAGGCAAAATTATATTTTGAACTGAGGACAAAATCGTAATTTTTAACTGGGGGCAAAACCATAATTCTATTCTGAATTGAGGGCAAAATCATAATTTTTAACTGAGGGTAAAATCGTAATTTTAAACTGGGCCAAAACCAAAATTGTACTTTGAATTGGGGACAAAATCGTAATTTTAAACTGGAGATGAAATCGTAATTGGCAGGACCAATGGGGAAGTGTCAGACAATTGTATGGCACTATTCCCCCATCTTCCTTTTGTAGTTATAGATAATGGCTAGGTCCTCTATTGCTTGGCCCAGAAGCCAATCCGTATCCTAAACCAAAAGAATCACAAAAATGAAAAAGAAAAGGCGGAGATGGTAGCGGGGGTGACGGCAATTGTGGTGGTAGTGGTCAGGGGCGGAACCACAGTGTTCAACCCCGTATTCGTAGTGTTTTTCGGTTTTATAAAAATGATACCCCCAAAAAATACGAGGATACCCCTAACCAGTGGCGGACCAAGGATTTTTTTCCAATGGGGTCCCCTTTTTTCAGTGTTTAGTTTTTTCACAACCAAATGTTATAATTTTCAAGTCGATCGCCAATCGGGTCGGGGAGAGGAACATAATAAAATACAATATCATAACAAAAAAATATATAACCATTACATATTAAAAAAATACAATAAAAATACGATGTTATTCAAATTGAAAAAAAAAACATTACAAATTTTAAAGAACGGGGATGATTTATTGAGTATAAATTAACAAAACAACACTGCATCAGACTTTAACTCATGACCCTTTTGTTAGCAAACAACGAAATTTTCCACTAAATTAGCTTTGTTATTGATAATATGGGGTCCAATCAAATATTTTTATGGGGTCCTTGCAAAATTTAATACACCAGATCAACTATACTTATTAAAAATATTGGGGTTTAGGGACCACGACCTGCTATGTGGATCCCCCCTTGCCCTAACAAAAAATAGGATACTCGATATTACTAAAATCCCATTTATATAAGCTCAAACATTTTACAATCCGAAAACTTGTAGAATAATTAAGCCCGAATGATAAAATATGCCCAAATTAACAATAATAGAATTGAAAGGAGACCCTAAATATAATTTGATAAAGTTAGCCCAAGACCCAAAACGATATTATAGTTGAATAAGTGATCTTGCTCGTCTTATGTCTTATGGTGGAAACCGGAACACATAGTTCTTGTCCTTTGGTTTATTGGGTAGTGAAGCTAGCTTTGGTTTCACCGGTCGCAACCACAACCATTGAAAGATGTTTTTTTTTTCTAAATTAAAGCTCGTCAAAACGGATTTACGCAATCAAATCGACCTCAAATACTTGAATAATGTTATGGTTTGTGTGGTCGAAAAAGAAACTTATGGTCCGTAAGGCATTTGAATCATGTAGTCACCAGAAGCTCTTGCGGACCGCAAGGCTTCACCTCTTACGGTCTGCAAAAGGGTCACTGGCAGTTCATGTGCAGCTGGCGGTTGCAGCTGTTGTGCCTGCCACCAATACCGTGAGTTTGCCATATTTTCTCCTGCTTTGGACATGTGTTATAACACTAATCACTTCCTTAGCATCCCTGATCACACTTGGCAAGAATTGAGGGCATGAACTCAGGTATAGATAGTCATGTTCTTGCTTCACTTGGACTTGCACCTCTTAAATTCTTTCTCTCTATCTCCTGTAGTGCTTCTGATCTAAAGAGGCCTCCTACTTGAAGCTTAGTTTTCTTTGAACACTTGTAAATGTTCTAACTCAGTCTTGTTTCATTTATTAGGCTAGTTATTAGCCGAAAGTCAAGCAAATTGACTTTTGCTTTGACTTTCGGTTATGACTATTTCGGTCAAGCCAATGTTCGAATTGAACATGGCTACGTGATCGTAATAATGTAGGTGTTAATCCCCCATAAGGGCACCTTCTGAAGATCACGTTAAGTTGGTCAAATGACGGGTCAAAGTTTTATTAAATAAAAGTAAAAAACACAAATTTGCGTAATTAACGTTAAATGAACTTCTAAGTATCTAAACCTTGATTTTTGTCACTATATCAGTTTATATAACATATTAGGACATGTTAGATCATGTCCAACCCGTCATTTCCTGCTTAGAGCTCGGTTTGAAACCGAAAGTCAAACAGTTTGACTTCTGCTTTGACTTTCAATTCTAACCCGTTTAAGATAGCTTATGTCACACCCCGAATTCCACGTGTCACCGGTGGGGGAGTATCGTGACGTGGTTGGCAACATAATAGTCAAACAACACAATATTTAAATGCACAGCGGAAGCAAATGAAAGATATATTTCAACCGAATATAATATTGTATTATCAAGTATCACAACAGCCGATTGTTTATCCACAGACGTATCGAAAATAAAATGGAAACAATAGTTCAACAAACTTTAGGCATCTTAAGCTTGCGAGACCTCTATTGATGCTAAGGAGAAATCCAGCCAATTTCGAGTAGTACCTGCACTTAATCTTTTTGGGAAAATACGTCAGTTTACACTAGTAAATACAATCAACTGACTCATTTTAAAAATGATTAAAAATTGATTTGGATGCACGTGGCATAAATATCTTTTATAACTTGGGATAATTATTTAAATATATAAACTTGTAAAAGAATTACATGTTCCTTATGCGTTCAGTAGCCCGGATCGTGCCGGGTTAAAGATCAATAGACACATCACATTATTTCTTTATGCACTGACGGGTGTACGCCTACACCCCGCGCTTAGGTCGTGGCCATTTCGTAAAGTGATGCCAAGGATATCCGGGACATGGTCATTAACCCCCAAAGGCTTTAAGCAAACAAAACAATTTAAACTGGCCGATTAGTATCAATTAACCACCATACGATGGAAGATTTAATGCCCGACCAAGCGGTATTTTATATACCGTACCACAAGCCTGTATAGGGAAAATAAGTTAAAAGTATTTACCTTTGCAAGTATATTTCACAAACAGCAAATGCAAGTAGCTTTTACTGGTCCTCCTATTCTGGAACGAAGGTTTATAATAACCTATTAGAATCCTAACGGGTCTTTTATTAAGCCTAAACTTAGACCGGATAGTTTTAAAGATACGGTTCGTACGCACGATTAAGCGAAGACCGGAATAGAATGTGATTTAGACCCGACAAGTTTGAAGACTTGCTTAATATGGGTATATTATACACATTCTGGATTTTGAGATAAAACCGATAAGGTTTGACCCGTTTCGGCTAATTTATGCAAACTAGTTACATAAACCGAACCGAACGCGTAAGTGGCGTAACGGGTAATCATGAAAGTCATTTACAGGTTTCTTAAGTTTATATGCCTCAAATATGTTGTGACATCAGTAAGATATCTTTTATTATGCCCGAAACGGATTTAAACACAAACTATGCCCCGTAAGGGTAGTTTGGTCTTTTACAAGGTTATAAAAGAGTTTAAGTATTATCCTGAGTTATAGGTCTGATATAATCAGCAAAAATACTTAATTTAATAAGTTATAACAGTAGGGTAAAGTATATATGTGAAATTTATCAATTATAACCAAACTATGCACCGTAGGGGCATTTTGGTAATTTCACATAAGCCGAAAGCTCAAAACTGAAGTCTGAGTTAAACAACTTTTGCTTACTATTAAAATATTATAATTTACCTCAAATATCAGTAGGTATCAACCTTTGTATGTTTAAAATAGTTTTAGTACATACTATGCGTTAAAAACGCTTAAAAAGGCGATTAGAAGCCGTTTCCGGGTTTTATATAGAAAGCTGATATTTTTATTATTTCAGAAGGCTTAAAATAATTTATTTATCATTTAAAATCAGTAGCAAAAGGTTTGGGGTCAAAAAGATATGTAAAACTCATTTTATAGCCCGAAAGGGCAAAACCGACAATTACCGAATTAAGCGTATGACCCTAAGTTATGCCCAGCCTAAAATTAATTAAAAATCTTCAAAAATCCCAAAATAATATATTATATCAGTGGGTAAAGAGTTTGATACCAAAAAAATGGGTTTAAATAGGCTATATGCTAATTATGCCGCTTAATCGCTAAAGAAGCTTTCTAATTACGCTAATGAGCATAACTCTCAATCTACACCTCAAATTGATGTCAAATTTTTGGGTGCAAGTTTAAAAATTAGTAACTAAGGTTTCTACTCTTTTACATTTTCAAAAATCACGTTTTATGGTGAAAAGGGCATAATGGTCAACATATGGGCAATTAACGGAATCATGCATATTAATTGGATAACTAATGAACCGAGGTGTATAATCACAGAAGGTTATACTAGCATGTAACCTGGTCCAATTAAAGCTCTAAGGCATTTCTAAAACATGCTTAAACGGGTCAGAACTGAAAGTCAAAGCAAAAGTCAAATTATGCGACTTTCGGTTCCGAACCGGGTCTCTACTGAAAATTGTCGGGTTGAACATGTTTAGACATGTTCTTACATTAATTACCAAGTTATATTCATGATCAAACAGGTTGTATGGGTTCTACATTGCTAATTATGCATAAATTGTAAATTAAGCATTCTGTTGACTTTTTATTAACAAGTTTGACCCGACATTTGAACTAGTTAGAGTGGGAATCAGAGGGTGCCCTTTTAAGGGTTTATTGCCCACATAATTACCAACTTATAACTACTTTCAATTCGACTAATCACTGGACCATTAGTGATTAATCGTTAAGTCAACCGTTAATTACGACGGTTTGACTTTTAAGCTAAAACTAAGCAAAAACTTAACTAAGAAAGGTTAAGCATACTTACTGAAGTCCTATGCATGATTTGTGATCACTTGAGTCTGCTTTGGAGCTCCAGAAATGATCAGGAATGCAAAAATGAGGTGTTATCAAAATGGTTGCAACAAGGCCCTTTATATAGTGCTTAAATCCTCATAGATTGTTGACAACAAGTGCTATCATTGGCCATGGATCATCAGCAGATGTCCCTAAGTGCCTAGGACTGTTTAGGGGTCGCCCATGAAGTGAAAATATCCCATATAAGTCGGTTAAAGGGCTGGACAGGAGGCTGTCCACGTTTTCTGCAACTGGGGGTCTGACGCGGCCCGCGTAAGATCTTAAGATGTCTTACGCGGCCCGCCTGAGCCTTGTTAATCAGATTTTTCATTTTCAAGTTTTTGCATATTGTCCCTTGGCCTTTCGAAGGGTCAACCAACTTATTTCTTGCAATTTGAGCCCTCCATTTTACCTATAAGGGCTTTAAGACTTATACCCCTTTTGTTAAGTCCTTGGTCACTTCATATTTACCCGAAAAGTCATAATTTTCAACGTTGACGCTTTAACCCCTTATATACGAATTTGATCATAACTTTCTCATACGATAACGAAACCTTATGAAATTTATATCGTGCATTCTAGTGAGCATAATTAACCGTTACAAAGCTTCGGGTTTGTTAAAAGGTCACTCAGAGGTATACTTTAAACATGTTGACACATTTAACCCCTGTAGTTTGTAATCTCGCACTTTCTTTCATATTTAGCTTCGTATGATCCATGATTTATTCGTTTGATGGTATAAACATCATGTAGGGTTATTGTAAAGTATATTTATTCACTGTTGACATTTTGAACCCGTATATTCACATACTTTCCATGTTTGTCAACTTTAGCCCTTCTAGAACATTCTTTCACACGTTCAAACCTATGACACGTGTCAATACATTATAGGACGTGAATTTTCGAGGTGTTACATCCTCACCCCCTTAAAAGAAATCTTGACCTTGAGATTTACTAAAACAAATAAGGGTACTTTTCTTTCATTGTGGACTCAACCTCCCACGTGTATTCGGGACCTCTCGGGCATCCCATTTTACCTTTACAATAGGCACATGCTTCCTTCGAAGCTTCTTAACCTGTCGATCCTCGATCGACACAGGTTTTTCAACAAACTTTAAGCTCTCTTCTATATGCACATCTGTATGTGGTATGACCAGTGATTCATCATCGAAACACTTCTTCAAATTGCAGATGTGGAACACATTGTGGATACCACTGAGCTCTTCAGGTAAGTTTAACTTATAGGCAACTGATCTGACACGTTCGATGACCTCGAAAGGTCCTATGTATCTCGGGCTTAGCTTGCCTTTCTTACCATATCTCATCACTCCCTTCCAGGGTGATACTTTAAGCAACACCTTGTCGCCTACCTCGAAGTTAAAAGGCTTACGCTTCAAATCTGCGTAGCTTTTCTGCCTATCTCGGGCAGCTTTGAGACGGTCACGAATCTGGACAATCTTGTCCGTCGTTTCAAAGACTATCTCAGGTCCTAACAATTGGACATCTCTAACTTCCGCCCAACAAACGGGCGTTCTACACTTTCTACCGTATAATGCCTCGAAGGGCGCAGCCTTAATGCTGGTATGGTAGCTATTGTTGTAGGAGAATTCGATTAATGGCAGGTGGTTATCCCAATTACCACCTAAATCGATCACACATGCACAAAGCATGTCTTCCAATGTTTGGATTGTACGCTCACTCTGTCCGTCTGTCTGAGGATGGTAAGCCGTACTAAAATTCAAACGCGTGCCCAAAGATTGTTGGAAACTTTTCCAAAAATGTGACGTGTATCTGGTATCCCTGTCAGAGATAATGACACAGGCACGCCATGCAAAGCTACAATCTTATCAACGTACAATTGGGCTAACATGTCGGAGCTATAGGTCTCCTTGATGGGTAGGAAATGTGCTGACTTAGTCAGTTTGTCAACGATCGCCCATATGGTATCATTTCCTTTCCTTGTCTTAGGTAACTTGGTGATAAAATCCATAGTTACCATTTCCCACTTCCATGTGGGAAGTTCAGGTTGTTGTAGCAAACCTAACGACTTTTGATGTTCAGCTTTTACTTGGGCACATGTCAAGCATTTAGCTACATAGGTGGCTATAGACTTTTTCAAGCCTATCCACCAAAAATTTGCCTTCAGATCCTGGTACATCTTGTCAGCTCCAGGATGAACGGAATATTTAGAACTATGGGCTTCCTGGAGGATAACATCTCGAAGTCCCCCATAAATTGGAACCCATATTCGTCCATTTAATCTTAGGATTCCGTCCTTGCTAAGAGATAACTGCTCCTCAGTTACCCCTAACTTTTCATTAGGATAGTTAGCTTCCAACACAGCTTCTTTCTGTGCAGCTAACAACCTTTCATTCAAACTATTCTTTATTTCAATGCTCTTGGCATTGATTCGGATGGGTTTCACCATTTCCTTTCGACTCAAGGCATCAGTGACTACATTCGCCTTGCCCGGATGGTATCTGATTTCACAATCAAAATCATTCAACGTCTCCATCCATCGGCGCTGCCTCATGTTTAAATCCTTTTGGTTAAACAGGTGCTGGAGGCTCTTGTGATCAGAATAGATCACACACTTGATACCATATAAATAGTGCCTCCATAGCTTCAATGCAAATACAACGACACCCAACTCTAAGTCATGGGTGGTGTAATTCTTTTCATGCACCTTTAACTGTCTTGAAGCATAGGCAATAACCTTGCCTTTCTGCATAAGCACACACCCCATGCCAGTGTGTGATGCATCGCAGTAAACTACGAATTCTTCTGTACCTTCAGGCAATGTTAGTACAGGAGCGTTGCTCAACTTTTGCTTAAGGATACCAAAGGATTCTTGTTGCTTGGGTCCCCAGTCGAACTTAATCTTCTTCCTAGTCAAGGAAGTTAGGGGTGCAACAATCCTTGAAAATTTTTCGATAAAACGCCTGTAGTATCCTGCCAATCCCAAGAAACTACGAATTTCTGTGGGCGTCTTCGGCTCTTGCCAGTTCATAACTGCTTCTACTTTAGCGGGATCCACTTGGATACCACGCTCACTAACCACATGTCCAAGGAATTGGACTTCTCGAAGCCAAAATTCACACTTTGAAAATTTGGCATAAAGTTTCTCATGATGTAGAAGTTTAAGAATACAACGAAGGTGTTTCTCATGGTCAGCTTGGTTCTTTGAATAAATCAGAATGTCGTCAATGAAAACGATGACGAATTTATCTAAGTAAGGCTTGCAGACGCGATTCATGAGATCCATGAATGCGGCAGGTGCATTAGTGAGCCCAAAAGGCATCACTAGGAACTCGTAATGACCATAACGAGTCCTAAATGCAGTTTTGTGTACGTCTTCATCTCTAACCTTCAGTTGGTGGTAACCTGACCTTAAGTCAATCTTCGAGAAGTAACTTGCCCCTTACAATTGATCGAACAAATCGTCGATCCTGGGCAAAGGATACCTATTCTTTATTGTGACCTTATTAAGCTCACGGTAATCGATGCACAGACGCATCAATCCATCCTTCTTCTTGACAAATAGAACTGGTGCTCCCCAAGGAGACGAACTAGGTTTTATGAAACCTTTAGCTATCAATTCATCTAGTTGTGCTCTCAATTCCTTCATCTCCGTTGGTGCCAACCTGTAAGGCGCTCTAGCAACAGGTGCTGCTCCAGGGATGATGTCAATTCTGAATTCCACTTGCCTATCTGGTGGTAAACCAGGTAGTTCTTCAGGAAAAACTTTAGGGTATTCAGAAATGACGGGGATGTCTTCCATCTTAGGTTTTGGCTCATCAATTGTCACTTGTGCCATGTAGATGACACAACCTTTCTTTAAACACCTAGAGGCCTTGAGCATAGTCACTTGCTCAGGCAGTCCATACCGGGTATCTCCCTGAATGGTAATTGATTCGCCAGATGGAGTCTTGATCACCACTTGCTTTCTATTGCAGACAATCTGGGCCTGGTTGAGAGATAACCAGTCCATGCCTAAAACGATGTCGAAACCGGCTAACTTCAAAGGAAGTAGGGACAAAGGAAAAGAGTGGTTCTTAATGGATATGAAACATCCATCTAATATGGTTGAGGCGGTTTCTATGGTGCCATCTGCTAACTCCACCTCATATTTCACTCTTAGGGTTTTAATAGGTAAATTCAGCAATTTGCAAAACTTATTATCTACAAATGATTTATCAGCTCCTGAATCAAAAAGTACTCTTGCATAGACATCATTTATGAGAAAGGTACCTGTTATCACATTGTCATCCAGTACTGCTTCCTTTGCATCCATTCTGAAGACCCTAGCATTGGTCTTCTTTCCTTCATCAGCCTTCTTTGCGAGTTTTGGGAAGTTAGTCTTGATATGCCCCTTCTCGTTGCAACTGTAACACGTTGCATCCTTCAACTTTTTGCAATCCAAGGTCTTGTGTTCCTTGGACTTGCATATACCACAGGCAAAAGTTGTCGACTGAGTATGCGAGTTCGATTCTAACCTGCACTTCCCGAAGTGCTGTTTCTTGCAGATCTTGCACTTGGGCTTATCACCAGATTGGTGCCCATCCTTCTTTGCCTCAGACCCTTTCTTGTGGTCGTTGCTCCCTCGGTACTTCTTGTTTGACCTACGTGAATTGTCATCTTCACGTTTCCTTTTCTCAGCATCCTTGTTCCTCAGCGATCTTTGTCTAACCGCATCGAGTGTGAGTGACAAGGATATGTCAGCTACAGATCTGAAGGTAGCTGGCCGAGAGGCCTTCACGCTTGCCTTTATTTCTGGGGCTAAACCCCCGATGAAACGAGCTATTCTTTTTGGTTCCGGGGTTACCAGATACGGAACCAACCGAGACATTGTGTTAAAGCTCGTGAGGTAAGCTTGGCAGTCAAGGTTCTGCATAACCAACGATAGGAAATCAGACTCAATCTTTTCAACCTCATGCTGAGGGCAGTAGTTTTCCCTGATGAGGGCAACAAATTGCTCCCATGTCATGTTGTACAATGGGATCTTCCCAGTGGCTTGAATCAGTGATCTCCACCAGGCTAAGGCCTCGCCTTTAAACGATTGTGACACAAACTTGACTATATCCCACTCAGCGCACCAGGCTGATATCCACTACTGTGTCCATCTCATCTAACCACGTCATGCAGTCAATGGCTCCTTTTTCCCCAGTGAAATCCCTGGGCTTGTATGCAACAAAGTATTTGTAGGAGCAACCCTTATCATGGGTTCCTTGTTTCGGTACGACCTTCAGAGATGGAACACTTTGATGATTTGTGGACTGACGATCGTCGTCAACTTTTTTGGGTTCCTCCTTCTTGGAGGGAGGCTTGCTGTGAGCCTCAGATTGAGTTTTAGGCTTTGAACGCGGTGTAGATAGGGTCCTACTCCGAGTCCCACTATATTCTTCATATTGCCGCTCCAAGGCCTTTGTAACAGCGTCGTCTACCAACGCTTTCAGTTCAGCACCCGTTATATTAATTCGGGCGTTTTCATTATTCTCCTTTGGGTGACTATTAATTTCGTCCGAGTCAGCCATTTTAATTTGAACTGTTACATAAGACAATGGCAACAGTTTATTTGAGAGTTTATTATGGAATTGCCCCTTAGGGAAATTCATTAACCATGGTAAACATAAATCATATTTGGTTAATTTGTTACTCACATTTATTTAGGATTTCGATTATAATTTATCCTAATTATAAACAATAGCAATATTATTAGCACACCAGGCCTAGTCACAAGGACATTTTTAAATTATAAGCCATGATTTCAGAGAATCGAGGCATGAAGGTTTGAACATAGTTCATTACCTTTTTCAGACAGGGTCATAGACTATTGCTCTTCCCTTTTATTAGGCTTGTCAATCCTTGGAAGAAACTTTGTCTTTCCCTGCGCTCTCTGTGAAAGTCTCGCTCGACTTGGTCCAACCTCTGAAGAATTTCTTCCCGCTCGGGTGGGGAAAATCGTGGCGGCTGCGATTGTTGTCGGGTTATAGGTCTTGCAGGTATTTGGTACCCATGAGTTGGGTACCCTACTCCCCACAGAGCTCCATACGGTCCCTCAGGGTGAAGAGCGTTATAGTTGGCCGCTACCAAGTATGGGTCTGCTTCAGCGTAATTATAGTTGGTGTGAGTCGGCTGCTCAAACGGGTACGCCATCGAACCAGTGTATGCCGGAATCGGGTTATCAAAACCCATCGGTGGTGGCTGTGGTGCAACTGGGTGTGAAGGTCCACCCATTTGCAGGTCTTCTTGTAGTGGCGGATAATGACTGCCACTTGATTGACGAGGAGAGCTGAAGTGAAAATCTCCTCCACGCGCGGACATTCGCGCGCCTGTCCTCCTGCGCCTTGGCGGTTCCGGAGGTGCCTGATTAACTGGTGGTGGTGGAGGCGGTGGCGTGACTGCCACGAATCGTGAATCCCCAGAGGGATCCTGCTGCTGCTGATGAGGCGACGAATGATGCGAGGGTGTGCAGTACCACTCGTGCTGGTTAAACCTCGCCTGAAAGCTGTCTGGACCACCGTAGGGTGATCCGTGAAAAGAAGATCCATCCGAGATCTCGATGGGATGGTTCGGTGTACCGCTTGCAGGTTCGACGGGATCCGTGTCCTCGTCTATATCCTCCGCATGATCGCCGGAGAAATGATCCTCTGGCCCCAATGGGTTAAAACCCATTGGTTCTTGTATGTAGTTGGCCGGGTTAAACCGGCCCCGAAAAACAGGTGTGGGGTCTCTAAAGGAATGGTGCGATAGGGATCGCTGTAGAGGTATGTAAGAAGGTTGAGGGTTATCGGGTTCATTTTCCGACTGTGGCCCAAAAGAGTTATGAAAGGGAGGCGTCGAACTGTGCGAGACAGACCGTCTTGCAGGCTCAAAAAGGTTTATCCTGTTCTCGCGAGGATCGGCACTCGCGGTGGTCGAAGGAGCTCGCATGTGTGAAGGTCCGGCCTCGTGGTCATTGGGGGCGGTGATTGGCCCTTTGCCTCGTCCTCTTCGTCGAAAGAATCTTGGCGGCATATTTAGTCCTATCAATATAACATAAGATAACGACAAGAATATATAAAATAAAGGACAAAGCAAAAAAATAGAATTTGTCCTATGTTATTTGTCTAGACTCGAAAGTTTAGAAATGTGCAATTGTGTTATTGAGATTAAACACAAAAGGCTAGTGTTTAATTCACTCAATGTTGGCTCTGATACCAACCTGTCACACCCCGAATTCCACGTGTCACCGGTGGGCCCGGTGGGGGAGTATCGTGACGTGGTTGGCAACATAATAGTCAAACAACACAATATTTAAATGCATAGTGGAAGCAAATGAAAGATATATTTCAACCGAATATAATATTGTAATATCAAGTATCACAACAGTCGATTGTTTATCCACAGACGGATCGGAAATAAAATGGAAACAATAGTTCAACAGACTTTAGGCATCTTAAGCTTGCCACGAATAAAAACTACAATGAGTCAACTAAGTACAATAAAACACTACCATAGTTTGTAAAAAAAACGATGACAATATTGCAATTTTGAACTGGGGGCAAAATCGTAATTTTAAAATGGAGGCAAAATTATATTTTGAACTGAGGACAAAATCGTAATTTTTAACTGGGGGCAAAACCATAATTCTATTCTGAATTGAGGGCAAAATCATAATTTTTAACTGAGGGTAAAATCGTAATTTTAAACTGGGCCAAAACCAAAATTGTACTTTGAATTGGGGACAAAATCGTAATTTTAAACTGGAGATGAAATCGTAATTGGCAGGACCAATGGGGAAGTGTCAGACAATTGTATGGCACTATTCCCCCATCTTCCTTTTGTAGTTATAGATAATGGCTAGGTCCTCTATTGCTTGGCCCAGAAGCCAATCCGTATCCTAAACCAAAAGAATCACAAAAATGAAAAAGAAAAGGCGGAGATGGTAGCGGGGGTGACGGCAATTGTGGTGGTAGTGGTCAGGGGCGGAACCACAGTGTTCAACCCCGTATTCGTAGTGTTTTTTGGTTTTATAAAAATGATACCCCCAAAAAATACGAGGATACCCCTAACCAGTGGCGGACCAAGGATTTTTTTCCAATGGGGTCCCCTTTTTTCAGTGTTTAGTTTTTTCACAACCAAATGTTATAATTTTCAAGTCGATCGCCAATCGGGTCGGGGAGAGGAACATAATAAAATACAATATCATAACAAAAAATATATAACCATTACATATTAAAAAAATACAATAAAAATACGATGTTATTCAAATTGAAAAAAAAACATTACAAATTTTAAAGAACGGGGATGATTTATTGAGTATAAATTAACAAAACAACACTGCATCAGACTTTAACTCATGACCCTTTTGTTAGCAAACAACGAAATTTACCACTAAATTAGCTTTGTTATTGATAATATGGGGTCCAATCAAATATTTTTATGGGGTCCTTGCAAAATTTAATACACCAGATCAACTATACTTATTAAAAAGATTGGGGTTTAGGGACCACGACCTGCTATGTGGATCCCCCCTTGCCCTAACAAAAAATAGGATACTCGATATTACTAAAATCCCATTTATATAAGCTCAAACATTTTACAATCCGAAAACTTGTAGAATAATTAAGCCCGAATGATAAAATATGCCCAAATTAACAATAATAGAATTGAAAGGAGACCCTAAATATAATTTGATAAAGTTAGCCCAAGACCCAAAACGATATTATAGTTGAATAAGTGATCTTGCTCGTCTTATGTCTTATGGTGGAAACCGGAACACATAGTTCTTGTCCTTTGGTTTATTGGGTAGTGAAGCTAGCTTTGGTTTCACCGGTCGCAACCACAACCATTGAAAGATGTTTTTTTTCTAAATTAAAGCTCGTCAAAATGGATTTACGCAATCAAATCGACCTGAAATACTTGAATAATGTTATGGTTTGTGTGGTCGAAAAGGAAACTTTTGATAAAGTAAAGGAAGACGATGTAGTTGTAACACCTCGGAAATTCATGGTGAATAATATGGCAACATGTGTCCATTTAACTCTCAAATAATCCCGTTAAGTTGGACGAGATGGACCAAATACATAAATTTGTGGAAAGATAAAGTTTGAGGGGTCAAATATGACGAAATGCCAAAGTTTTGGCCTCTGACGGTCCCTTACGGACCGCAAAGCATAATGCCTTATGGTCCGTAAGGCATTTGAATCATGTAGGCACCAGAAGCTCTTGCGGACCGCAAGGCTTCACCTCTTACGGTCTGCAAAAGGGTCACTGGCAGTTCATGTGCAGCTGGCGGTTGCAGCTGTTGTGCCTGCCACCAATACCGTGAGTTTGCCATATTTTCTCCTGCTTTGGACATGTGTTATAACACTAATCACTTCCTTAGCATCCCTGATCACACTTGGCAAGAATTGAGGGCATGAACTCAGGTATAGATAGTCATGTTCTTGCTTCACTTGGACTTGCACCTCTTAAATTCTTTCTCTCTATCTCCTGTAGTGCTTCTGATCTAAAGAGGCCTCCTACTTGAAGCTTAGTTTTCTTTGAACACTTGTAAATGTTCTAACTCAGTCTTGTTTCATTTATTAGGCTAGTTATTTGCCGAAAGTCAAGCAAATTGACTTTTGCTTTGACTTTCGGTTATGACTATTTCGGTCAAGCCAATGTTCTAATTGAACATGGCTACGTGATCGTAATAATGTAGGTGTTAATCCCCCATAAGGGCACCTTCTGAAGATCACGTTAAGTTGGTCAAATGACGGGTCAAAGTTTTATTAAATAAAAGTAAAAAACACAAATTTGCGTAATTAACGTTAAATGAACTTCTAAGTATCTAAACCTTGATTTTTGTCACTATATCAGTTTATATAACATATTAGGACATGTTAGATCATGTCCAACCCGTCATTTCCTGCTTAGAGCTCGGTTTGAAACCGAAAGTCAAACAGTTTGACTTCTGCTTTGACTTTCAATTCTAACCCGTTTAAGATAGCTTATGTCACACCCCGAATTCCACGTGTCACCGGTGGGGGAGTATCGTGACGTGGTTGGCAACATAATAGTCAAACAACATAATATTTAAATGCACAGCGGAAGCAAATGAAAGATATATTTCAACCGAATATAATATTGTATTATCAAGTATCACAACAGCCGATTGTTTATCCACAGACGTATCGAAAATAAAATGGAAACAATAGTTCAACAAACTTTAGGCATCTTAAGCTTGCGAGACCTCTATTGATGCTAAGGAGAAATCCAGCCAATTTCGAGTAGTACCTGCACTTAATCTTTTTGGGAAAATACGTCAGTTTACACTAGTAAATACAATCAACTGACTCATTTTAAAAATGATTAAAAATTGATTTGGATGCACGTGGCATAAATATCTTTTATAACTTGGGATAATTATTTAAATATATAAACTTGTAAAAGAATTACATGTTCCTTATGCGTTCAGTAGCCCGGATCGTGTCGGGTTAAAGATCAATAGACACACCACATTATTTCTTTATGCACTGACGGGTGTACGCCTACACCCCGCGCTTAGGTCGTGGCCATTTCGTAAAGTGATGCCAAGGATATCCGGGACATGGTCATTAACCCCCAAAGGCTTTAAGCAAACAAAACAATTTAAACTGGCCGATTAGTATCAATTAACCACCATACGATGGAAGATTTAATGCCCGACCAAGCGGTATTTTATATACCGTACCACAAGCCTGTATAGGGAAAATAAGTTAAAAGTATTTACCTTTGCAAGTATATTTCACAAACAGCAAATGCAAGTAGCTTTTACTGGTCCTCCTATTCTGGAACGAAGGTTTATAATAACCTATTAGAATCTTAACGGGTCTTTTATTAAGCCTAAACTTAGACCGGATAGTTTTAAAGATACGGTTCGTACGCACGATTAAGCGAAGACCGGAATAGAATGTGATTTAGACCCGACAAGTTTGAAGACTTGCTTAATATGGGTATATTATACACATTCTGGATTTTGAGATAAAACCGATAAGGTTTGACCCGTTTCGGCTAATTTATGCAAACTAGTTACATAAACCGAACCGAACGCGTAAGTGGCGTAACGGGTAATCATGAAAGTCATTTACAGGTTTCTTAAGTTTATATGCCTCAAATATGTTGTGACATCAGTAAGATATCTTTTATTATGCCCGAAACGGATTTAAACACAAACTATGCCCCGTAAGGGTAGTTTGGTCTTTTACAAGGTTATAAAAGAGTTTAAGTATTATCCTGAGTTATAGGTCTGATATAATCAGCAAAAATACTTAATTTAATAAGTTATAACAGTAGGGTAAAGTATATATGTGAAATTTATCAATTATAACCAAACTATGCACCGTAGGGGCATTTTGGTAATTTCACATAAGCCGAAAGCTCAAAACTGAAGTCTGAGTTAAACAACTTTTGCTTACTATTAAAATATTATAATTTACCTCAAATATCAGTAGGTATCAACCTTTGTATGTTTAAAATAGTTTTAGTACATACTATGCGTTAAAAACGCTTAAAAAGGCGATTAGAAGCCGTTTCCGGGTTTTATATAGAAAGCTGATATTTTTATTATTTCAGAAGGCTTAAAATAATTTATTTATCATTTAAAATCAGTAGCAAAAGGTTTGGGGTCAAAAAGATATGTAAAACTCATTTTATAGCCCGAAAGGGCAAAACCGACAATTACCGAATTAAGCGTATGACCCTAAGTTATGCCCAGCCTAAAATTAATTAAAAATCTTCAAAAATCCCAAAATAATATATTATATCAGTGGGTAAAGAGTTTGATACCAAAAAAATGGGTTTAAATAGGCTATATGCTAATTATGCCGCTTAATCGCTAAAGAAGCTTTCTAATTACGCTAATGAGCATAACTCTCAATCTACACCTCAAATTGATGTCAAATTTTTGGGTGCAAGTTTAAAAATTAGTAACTAAGGTTTCTACTCTTTTACATTTTCAAAAATCACGTTTTATGGTGAAAAGGGCATAATGGTCAACATATGGGCAATTAACAGAATCATGCATATTAATTGGATAACTAATGAACCGAGGTGTATAATCACAGAGGGTTATACTAGCATGTAACCTGGTCCAATTAAAGCTCTAAGGCATTTCTAAAACATGCTTAAACGGGTCAGAACTGAAAGTCAAAGCAAAAGTCAAATTATGCGACTTTCGGTTCCGAACCGGGTCTCTACTGAAAATTGTCGGGTTGAACATGTTTAGACATGTTCTTACATTAATTACCAAGTTATATTCATGATCAAACAGGTTGTATGGGTTCTACATTGCTAATTATGCATAAATTGTAAATTAAGCATTCTGTTGACTTTTTATTAACAAGTTTGACCCGACATTTGAACTAGTTAGAGTGGGAATCAGAGGGTGCCCTTTTAAGGGTTTATTGCCCACATAATTATCAACTTATAACTACTTTCAATTCGACTAATCACTGGACCATTAGTGATTAATCGTTAAGTCAACCGTTAATTACGACGGTTTGACTTTTAAGCTAAAACTAAGCAAAAACTTAACTAAGAAAGGTTAAGCATACTTACTGAAGTCCTATGCACGATTTGTGATCACTTGAGTCAGCTTTGGAGCTCCAGAAATGATCAGGAATGCAGAAATGAGGTGTGATCAAAATGGTTGCAACAAGGCCCTTTATATAGTGCTTAAATCCTCATAGATTGTTGACAACAAGTGCTATCATTGGCCATGGATCATCAGCAGATGTCCCTAAGTGCCTAGGACTGTTTAGGGGTCGCCCATGAAGTGAAAATATCCCATATAAGTCGGTTAAAGGGCTGGACAGGAGGCTGTCCACGTTTTCTGCAACTGGGGGTCTGACGCGGCCCGCGTAAGATCTTAAGATGTCTTACGCGGCCCGCCTGAGCCTTGTTAATCAGATTTTTCATTTTCAAGTTTTTGCATATTGTCCCTTGGCCTTTCGAAGGGTCAACCAACTTATTTCTTGCAATTTGAGCCCTCCATTTTACCTATAAGGGCTTTAAGACTTATACCCCTTTTGTTAAGTCCTTGGTCACTTCATATTTACCCGAAAAGTCATAATTTTCAACGTTGACGCTTTAACCCCTTATATACGAATTTGATCATAACTTTCTCATACGATAACGAAACCTTATGAAATTTATATCGTGCATTCTAGTGAGCATAATTAACCGTTACAAAGCTTCGGGTTTGTTAAAAGGTCACTCAGAGGTATACTTTAAACATGTTGATACATTTAACCCCTGTAGTTTGTAATCTCGCACTTTCTTTCATATTTAGCTTCGTATGATCCATGATTTATTCGTTTGATGGTATAAACATCATGTAGGGTTATTGTAAAGTATATTTATTCACTGTTGACATTTTGAACCCGTGTATTCATATACTTTCCATGTTTGTCAACTTTAGCCCTTCTAGAACATTCTTTCACACGTTCAAACCTATGACACGTGTCAATACATTATAGGACGTGAATTTTCGAGGTGTTATAGTTTAGATACTGATTTGAAGTTGTAATATGATTGTATTATTGTAAGAAAAAAACCCCTAAGGGTTATACCTTCTGATCATATCATTTGTCGGGTCTTATGCAAAAGTTCTTACAATATGCCTAATAATGCCTAAAACGCCTTTTTTACGCATAAATTGATTTTGAAACATAATGAACATATGATCTGAATTATAGACTGATATGGTAACATAATAAACATGTTTTGGCATATTGGACTTACCATAGACCCATCCGATCACACCCGATATCGCCTATACGCGAACGGTTGACTTGTATAACATAGTTTAAATAAGTTAGCCGAATCGGGTCAAAACCTTTCAAATCTGTTCTAATCAGAATGTTTGGTTATTTGACCCATATTATACGAGTCATTATACTTGTGTGGGCTTAAACCACATTCTACCAGGTCTCCGCTTATTCTGGCGAACCGTATCTTTTAATTAAGTTAACCGGTCCAAGTCCTATGACTTGAAATAAAACCCATTAACATTCTAACGGATCATATTTTCGTCCATTCCAGACTAAGAGCCTCCAGTAAATTGCGCCTGTTTTAGTTGTTTTGATTAACGGTTATGCTTAAAACATCTTTGATTTGTAAAGATAAGCTCAGGTAAATACTTTTAGCCTATTTTCCCTATACGGGTTTGGGATACGACATTAGCCACTTGGTAGGCTATTAAATCATGGGCGAATGATGCTTAAAATATAAATAACTCGTTTTAATCCGTTTTGCTTGATAACTTAAACATTGGGGGTTAATGCGACCGTGTCCTGAATATTCTCGGCTCACTTAATTGGAAGTGGCCACGGCCTAAGCGCGCAGTGTAGGCATACACCTGACGGACGCTAATGCTATATTATATTTTTTAAAAGTGGTGTGTTGGTTAATCTTGTATCGGAGTTTAGTTCCGGGCTCCATATGTATTGAAAAACTGGTAAGAAGAGATATCACTTTGTCCCAAGTTATTGATAAAATGTTATACTAAATGGTATAAAATAATTTTGAAAAGATTTTCAAAATGTGTCGGTTATGTGTGTTTACTAGTGAAAACTGACGTATTTTCAAAAGACTAATTGCATGTTTAATAGCAAATACGGAATAGGGTGGAGCTGCTCGGTTATGCATATTGGAATATGCGACTCCACGCAAGGCCTAGTAGTCTAAAGTTTCTTTTTGTTATTTTGAATCCGCCTGTGGATCTTTTTAGTACTTTCAGTCTGTATAATTATTTTAAACTTTCGGACACTTGTACTTTGTAATATGTAATTTATAATCCCAAGATATTCGTTGTGCTATATGTGAATATCTGTTATCAATTGTCACGCATAAACCCAAAGTCCTGGCCCAAGGGGAAATCAGGGTGTGACAGTAATAGAACGATTTCAAGCTATGAAAAAAAGATGAAGACAAATCTATTAGGTATTTGTTTTACTTTATTTATCATCGCTTTTTAAAATTGTATGATTGCACGATAATTTTTTTCTTTTTTCGGGATACCCCTAAATTAATGGACTAGCTTCGCCACTTATAGTGGTGACCCGCACGAAGATGGTAGTGGGGGAAACGGCGGTTATGGTGCATCCTAAACCAAAAGAATCACAAAAATGAAAAAGAAAAGGCGGAGATGGTAGCGGGGGCGACGACAGTTGTGGTGGTGGTGACCCGCGGGGAGATGGTAGTGGGGGCAATGGCGGTTATGGTGACATGCGGAACGGAGGTTGTAGTGAATATGAGCATGTACAAGTTAAGTTGCAAAGCATATATTGCAACTTGTAGGAGGAAATAACTCGACTAAAAAATCTGATTGACACCCCAAATCATAGCTCCCTCTCAATAGATGGTTTACTATTTAACTTCATTTAATTTTCAGGTTTAACAAGTAGAGTCAAGAAATTGTGTACTTGGAAGCTTTATTTTTCATTAAAATTTACTCCAACTCTAATACATGTGATTTTGTGCATTTAGAAATTGTACACCAAAAATATGTGTTATCATATTCTCATGTGTTCCGATCTTAGGTAAATTAATATATTTTTTTATGAAGGCCCCAAGTTCAGAATTCGCTTAGCCCCCAAACAATTTAGCTGGCCTTGATCGGACATATCGTTAGCGACGTTATGCTCGATTAATAGCAATGTGTATTGCTTCGGTTATTAAAGTTGAGGCTTGCGCCCACTCTAATCCATCTTCTCTATCTACTTTTCGCTTTTGTTCTTGAGATCTATCTTGTTATGTTTGTGTGCCAATGAGGTGGTGGTGGAGTGGTAAGGGAGAGACTTGGTGTTCTAAGAGACCCAAGTTCGATTTCTGGCCTCCACATTATTTTCTGCGGCACCTGGTGATGATGTGAGACCATGCTAATAGGTGGAGATTGCTAGTTCGATCCTTGAACTGAGCGAGTTTTATCTCACCGCACCGTCGTGCCTTCGGCAAGTGTTCACGGGCTTCGGTCCTACTCCTAGGTGAGGGTTTTCCCCGGTTTGGAGGCGAGTGTATCCCGATGCGATGAATTTTGCCAGTAACCCATTTAAATGATTCGTTACCCGTTCAAAAAAATATTTGTGTACTGCGTGTCACGCTCATCTATAACTATCACTATCACTGTTACTATCATTGTGAGTGTCACGAACTGAATTCATCTCTATCCCTTAACTAGTTATATCAGTCAAATAATGTATAGGAAGATGCAATGATGCATTGAATTTGCAATATATGTTTTTTTTTTTGAACGGCCAACAAACTCAATCCCGAGCACTCTCGGGGCACTCACTGGACAAACGGAGTACTCCGAGAGTAACCCGAGTCCACCACCAATTCCGGAGAAAACCCGGTAACCCACCCGCCCATAGGCACGACAGTGAAATTACCGGTAAAACCCGTTTGGCTCAAGGATCCAACCCAGGTTTCCCTGGGTCTCCTATCATTGCCCACCAGTGCCTCACTCTGCACCAAATGAGAGTCGAACCTGCATCTCTCAAGAGAAATGCAAACCCTCCACCACTTGATCTAGAGATCATTCGCAATATATGTTCTTATTCTAGCAATGATGCACTGAATTTGCAATATAACTTTAATATATTCAAGCTTGACAATATGGACATATAGTACCCTTCAATTATTTCATTTTCCCAACAAAATCCACTTTTAAGATTTCATTTTCCCAACAAAATCCTCTTTTAAGATGAAAATTACCCACAACGACAATTATAACGAGTTACTAAATACATAAAGTTTTCATGTATTATTTGTTGCCTCTTCAAAAAAAATTATTAGGTAATTGAGTAATTCACATTATTATAATTTTTAGATCATTAATTTTCTATGACAAGAATAGTAACAAACTTGTTTTTTGATCACAATATATATTTTTTTGTTGACGTCCAAAGAGTTGAGTATGAGTCGATAACAAGTTTAATTTGATTTGCGGTGGAAGTTTACCAAGCAAATAATCAAGAACACAAGTTTGGTACAAAAAACAATAACAAGATGAACACAAAGAATTATTTCAGCAACAACCTTTATCAATAGTAAATACTTAAGTTTTCTAAGGATCCAAATAATAGTTAACTAGTGCGAAGAAGACTGGAACAACGATCGATCTATTATGATTAACTGTTTTATAACACCACTAAAGGCTATCACTAGCATGGCCTACAAACCCGAGTTTTAAATCCATGAATACACCATCCTCGTTCTGACAATCGTCCATAAAAATCTTTATTTTTCACTTTTTATGATTACTTGATCTTAAATTGGTATTTGAAACTTAACTTGATACTAGAGCACCCAAGGTCACAATGTTTGGTTTGTGGGTGCATCTGGATCTACCCAGCATGGCAACGGACTTGTTGAGGAGTTTGGGAACGTTGTGGGTGGCGTCCGGAATTCCAGATGCTTTGTCCGATTATTTGGTCTGGAATTCCGAACATCAATCCGGAGGAAAGTTTGGGCCACAATAACAACTATATTGGGTTAAAAGTGGGAAAGTGAGCCACTATGTGGAGTGTGAGGTGAAGTTTGTAGAGGTTTGTACGTTGTGAGAAAGTGTCAGTTTTTTTAGGGAAGTCTGAAAATCTAATTTGACACCGAGCTGCCAGTTTCTTCTAGAAGTCTGAAACATCGTTGATGCTCACATTAATAATCCATCCTAAGTAAACAAGTGTTATGCCAAGTAAACGTGTAAAGGAAGTGAATACACTTTTATGGTTATAACTATATAACATACTAAGGTTCATGTCTATATATTTTATTTCGATTAAAAATTTGTATTTACAAGCTAACTGTCTTGTGCAGACCCATCATGTAATTATTTTTTTTAACGTTCAACGAATCCTTCAAATGAGCTACTGACAAAATTCACAATATGATTAATCTATAAACATTACACAATATAAATTCTAAACTAGCACACACTCGTTTCATTCCCATCTATTAATACACGAAAGGAAACTGTAAGTAAGTTGATTAAACAACTTTTCGAGATTATTTTCGAGATTATTTTCAAGATTCTCCCCCGCCTTTCTAATGATATTATAAACTTAATTCTATATGTTATGTAATTATAAACTTATGTATATGTGACAATATGATATTATTCGGTGTATGGTTAATGGTTGTCACCGGTTCCTTTCGAACGGTTATTTTCCCTCCAAGTCCAACTGCCATTAACCGACCCTATATATGTAACTTTGCCGGCAGTTTTGTCGGCACCAAGACATAATCCAACTGATATTGTCCATCCATAATCTTTTCTCGTAAATTCCTAATCATTATGAATTCCAAATCATCAATAAATTCCGCTGCGAATGATAGTTTAAATCAACAAAGTGGTATCAGAGCCACAGAGCCACTTCTGGAAGAGAAGAGATCCCTGTAGAAACGTCAACAACCATGCCATGTCTGCATTGTACGTATGAGAATAGAGAGAGACGAAGGTTTCAAAGAAAGTGTTATTATTGCAATCTATCAGGGCATCAGATTGCACAGTGTAAGAGGAAAGAAGAAGATGAGGCCTCTTAACTCATTCGTTTAGCGATAAACACGGGATCGCAATCACAGAAGGGGGTTGATGATGAAAATCAATATGATCGGAGTTCAGAGTACATGGTGATCGGAACAGACGGAAGTTATTGGTCGAATTGGTATGTTAGCAAATCATTTAAACGACACTATTCTGGAAACATAAATATGTTTAAGCGAATCAAGAAACTGTATGAGGTTGAAACAAACACTGGGGAATGTAATTTTTATTTCATTAAAGGAATTGGTGTTGTTGAAATGATTGCCGGATCAGAAAAACTACGAATACAAAGTGTATTTTATACACCAGATATTGATCGGAACGTACTGAGTTTCGATCAATTGATAACACAAGGCTACACGGTAAAATTTATGGGTGACAAATGTAAACTATATCCAACTTTTAGTATTCCTACAATCTATAAAAGAAATGATACCACATGTTACTCTAGAGAAGACGAAGTTGGTAATATAGAAAAGGAAGATTTGCTAAGATCAGAATCTGAATATGAGAAATTCAAGAATGATTACTCGAATTCATATTTCAAAAGTTTAAATATATCATCGGAAGAACCGGACTGGAACGTAATGATATTGCAAGCAATGTCGTTCAACGAATTCCAAGATTGTAAGGCCCTAATGGATATGTTGGAAGATGATGGTTATGTAGGAAAGTATAAGTTTTTCATAGAGAAAAAGTTCGAAGATATGGTCGATTGGTTCTTAAAGGTTAAATTAGAAATCAATTCAAGACCGTTGCCTGCCTATGTCGAGAATAACAGGAAAATCAGTCTGCTAGACTTATACTTAGCGGTAAAAAGAGAAGGTGGTCATCGACGAGTGACAGACAATCATATGTGGGCTGTGATATCGAAGGATATGGGGCTTGAATACAATGATGGAGAGTTAATGCGATTAATGTATGCTATGTATATGGATGTATTAGTGTATTACTACAAAGTCAAGTCCACTAAAGATGTAGCAGCCGAGAAAGAAATCAATGAAGACATCGGAATCAAAAGACGCACAAGAAGCATGGAAATGGAAGCCAGCACCAGCATGCAGCCTCGTGAAGAACAAGAACAAGCAGTAGATGAGCATTATGCCTTCTTTGCCGGGAATGATTAGTATAGTTTAAAGCGACTGAAGCAAAGGAAGAAATTCGATTTCAAGATAGCAGAGAAAGCGGTGAAAGAAGCTAATGAAAGTGTGCAGAAACATTCTCGAAAAGAGAATTAAGTTTATGGGGAGTGAATGATGATATTATAAACTTAATTCTATATGTTATGTAATTATACACTTATGTATATGTGACAATATGATATTATTCGGTGTATGGTTGGCACCGGTTCCTTTCGAACGGTTATTTTCCCTCCAAGTCCAACCGCCATTAACCGTCCCTATATATGTAACTTTGCCGACAGTTTTGTCGGCACCAAGACATTATCCAACTGATATTGTCCATCCATAATCTTTTCTCGTAAATTCCTAATCATTATGAATTCCAAATTATCAATAAATTCCGCTGCGAATGATCGTTTAAATCAACACTTTCCGCATGATGATCTCTGTGGTCACCTTAACAAATTCCATATCTAATTGCTTCATATCACTAAGGGTAAATCTAGGGTTACAAATGAAACGAACGTTCAACGAATAGTTCCTGAACTGTTTGGCAAGAAATTCGTGTGTGTTTGTTCGTTTAATTAATTAATGGACAGACACGAACACGAACATAGGTCGCGTTCGTTCATTTATGTTCGTGAACGTTCGGGAACTTGTTCATTTATGCTCGTTTGTGTTTGACAGTTCATTAGTGTTTTTAGTTTTTGTATTTTATTTAAATACTTCAAAATTATGACAAATAAAATATTTTATAAGTATCAATGTATTATATATTATGTTCATGAACGTTTGTCTGTGTTCGTTTATTTCCATTTGTGCTCGTGAACATCAGTTTGTGTTCATGAACGTTCGCTTGCGTTTGTGGGCTAAAATTAACAAAGCACGTCCCTTTCTTTAACAAACGAACACGAAATATAAATCTTGTTCGGTAAGTGTTCATGAACGATTCGTGGACACATTTATATTAATATTTTATCATAAAATACGCATTTTTAAGTTAAATGCACCATTTATGTAGTTAGACAAAATGATAGGATTTCACAATGATAGTATCTTAGTTAACAAACCATCTAGTTTAAACATCTAAAACGATAAGTTAAGTGTTTACAAAATGAACATTGTCTACAACAAAGTTAGATAAACACGAAAGCTTCAAAAAGTTGTGTTCGGTTCTTGAAATCATGCTTGATCGCCATCCGGAGTGAGACCAACGTCACCTAATGTCAAAACCACGTTAAATGTTAGTTTTGACAATATTAAAGTATGTATAAACAAGCTCTAGTATCATACAATTGAAAACAAAAACAAAATTTCAAATCTTGGTCTGTCGCGCCACGCGACAAACGTCTTTAAATCCTTCGCGCCCCGCGAGCGCTCTCGCGTGTCGCGCCAGAGTTATTGTTCCCTGTCGCGTGCCGCGGGGGAACCCATTTTCCAGCGGGTGCAGGTTGAAAACCTGCATTTCCTGCCCATCACCATTTTTCACAATTTCAACTTCAAACGCCCATAACTTTTTATCTAAGTGTCCGTTTTAGGTGATTCTTTTTTCCTACACGTCTGTAATTTAATTACCAACGCATCTATCATGATCATTTAATCAAAAGTTGAGTTTACGGACTAAAAAGCTAATGGTCCCTTATTTAATTATTCGACCCGTATAATTTTGCACTAATTCTAACACTAATATTCTTATGACTTCAAGGCGTATTTACCCATCTTCCGGGGCTTATGATTATTGGCGTATAATTACCAATTTCATGGTTTACACTCTTATGATCCACAATCTCCAAATGGTCTTTCAAACATTGCCATAATATCTAATCAAACACACAATTATTTGACCCGTTTGGCTCATTTATGGAATCCTCCATTTCCAATGACTACCAAACAATTTCTAATCAAGTTTGATTCGATTAACTAGGTAGTGATCATCGTCACTTCTACTAATTCTACCATTTCTAATAAACATGATTTCAAGCGACTATAATATTCAAGTAACATAATGTAACGAAACAAGTTACATACCTTCAAAGCACTCCCTTCAAACGCGTATCACCACCGGCTTGTCCGCTTGACGTCTAGGTTTCCTTGCCTATAGAGTTCAATCACAATTCATTTAGAACTCTTTTCATATCACTTAACGCATTTGTTCGCTATAGTACACATGTATGCGTTTTAGTTCAATTTTCCAACTTTTAGCTTTCTTTTAGGCATTTCTACAAACACCTAAAGGGCATACTTTCTTACAATTTACGATTAAGCTCATGACTAATTATGTAGCCAAAATTAATCATCAATTAAGCAAGTTCATGTCAATTTTTACATCATATTCTGAAATCACTTTAATAGAACTCAAATTACACTAGAATAACAATCATAATCCTAGTGTTTAACATGTTTCTACAAAATCTACTTAACACCTTCAATGGTGATTATGAATTTCACAAGTAGTAAGCAAATTTCAACAAGTAATTGACTAGGGTTTATTCCTAGACACTATTTCATTCCAATCTCATCCAAGCAACAATCATGCATCACTAATTTCGAATTTCATATGTTCATCCAAAATTTTTAGATGGAATCAAATAGTGAATTTTGGTCCCCATTCAAATTTAACGGATTTACAGGTTAGCTTAGTTAAGGGAATGGCTGTTCTAGAATAAATCTTCTATAATAATCGGCCAATCCTAAGAAACTTCTAACCTTGTTTGGTGACTCAGGGGTTTTCCATTTGGTAATCGCCACGATTTTTGTGAGATCCACATGAATTCCTTCATGATTAACTAGATGTCCAAGAAACTGTACCTGTTCTAACCAAAACTCGCACTTTGAAAACTTAGCATAAAGCTTTTCTTTTCTCAATAAACTTAGAAGTGCGTGCAAATGCTTTGCATGTTCCTCTTTGCTTTTAGAATAAATAAGAATATCATCTATAAAGACAATTATGAATTTATCCAAATATGGCTTACATATTCGGTTCATCATGTCCACAAATGCAGCTGAGGCATTGGTTAAACCAAATGGCATGACAGTAAATTCAAAATGGCCATACCTTATCCTGAAAGCGGTTTTAGGAATGTTCTCTTCCTGTACCTTCAATTGATGATATCCTGACCGTAAATCGATTTTAGAGAAAAATCGAGCTACTTGCAATTTATCGAATAGATCATCGATCCTCGGTAATGGATACCGATTCTTAATCATGACTTTGCTCAATTCACGGTAGTCAATGCACATACGCATTGATCCGTCCTACTTTTTAAAGAATAAAATCGGTGCTCCCCATGGCGATGAGCTTGGCTGTATGAATTATTTTTCCAATAATTCATCTAACTGTTTCTTCAGTTCCTGCATTTATGCGGGTGCCAAACGGTAAGGTGCTTTGGCAATCGGTGTTGTTCCTGGTAGCAGATGAATTCTGAATTCGACTTCTCGGTCTGGTGGTAGTCCTGGTAATTCTTCTAGAAATACATCTGAAAACTGGGATACTACTGGAATATCTTTTAGTTCTTTTCCTTTAGTGTTAGTGATTATGGAAATCAAATATACTAATGATCATTTTCTTATATAACTTGTTGTTTTCATCACAGAGATGAATTTTGTGGATCTAGACGGCTTATCTCCTTTAATTGTGATCTTTTCACCTTTCGGTGAATTTACTTGGATTGATTTTTGATCACATAAAATACTGGCTTTATTGGTTATTAACCAATCCATTCCTAATACAACATCAAATCCTGTCAGATTCATTGGATAAAGGTTTGCAATAAACTTTTGATTTAGGAATTCCATTCTTGCTCTCTGCAAGATTTCAGAAATCTTAATGGTTTCCCCATTTGCTGTCTCTACTAGACATTCTTGTGGGAGTTTAGTTAATGGTCGATTGAGAAGTTTGCAAAATGAAGTATTAATAAAACTTTGGTTTGCACCAGAGTCAAATAATACTTTAGGAAAAACACCATTAACTAAAAACGTACCGACTATCACGTCCAGAATCATCTTGGCTTCATCTGCCGTTAGAACAAATGCTCTAGCATTTTTGGTATTCTTGTTGTTTGTAGCTGGAGCTAATTTCGGACAATTTGGCTTGATGTGGCCATGTTCTCCACAGTTGTAACATATTCTGTTGTTAGGCTTTTTTCCTGCAGTCTTCCTCCTTGTGTCCAGATATTTTGCAGAAATTGCAGTATATGGAACATCTTCCAGAATGCTTCCTTTTGCAATACTTGCAGTAGGGTGCATAAGTAGATCCTACATTTTTCCCACGGTTGGAATTTCCAGAACAAAATTATTGGGTAAGCCTTTGAGCTAGGTTCTTCCTTTGATCCTCTTCTCGTGTACACACTAATTCATCAGTCAAGGTATTTGCTAGTTCTACAGCTTCTTCTATGGTTTGAGGTCTAGCTGCCTTGACTACATGCCTTATCTCACTGATTAATCCCCAAATATAGCGGGAGATTAATACTGGTTTGGGTGATGCAAGGGTTGGCACTATCCTAGCATATTCAAAGAATAACGTAGTATAACCCTTACTATTGTCACACCCCTATTTTCCACGTGTCACCGGTGGGCCCGGTGGGGGAGTATCGTGACGTAGTTGATATCATCATAGTCAAACAACACAATATATATGAATGCACAGCGGAAGCAAAAGATAAATTATATTACAATCCGAATATAAAGTAATATCCAGTATTACAACGGAAAGTAAAGGATCCACATGCGGATCTTAAAACATAAACATTATTCAACAGACTTTAGGCGCCTAGAACTTGCAAGATTCCTTATAAACGTCCTGAGCTTCCAGCCAATTACGTTCAGTACCTGTCACTTAACCCTTTTTGGAAAATACGTCAGTTTTCACTGGTAAATACACTCAACCGACTCATTTTGAAAATGTTTAATAAAATTGATTTGAATGCACGTAGCACAAACTCTTTATAACTTGGGACAAATATATTTATAATCTTGTATACAGATTTACATGTTCGTTATACGTTTAGGGCCCGATGTAGAAACCGAGTCAGATTAACAGACACGCCACAAGTATAGGCCCACAAGAGAGTGAGATACCGTTTTTCCTTAAACAACTGTCAGGTGTATGCCTACACCCGGTGTATAAGGCGTGGCCATTTTATAACACAATGATGTCTAGGATATCCGGGACATGGTCATTAACCCCTAAAGGTCTTTATTTCAAACAATACAGATTAAACCGGGTTACCTCAATAATTTTACCTCAATAATGATCCGTCTGGATAAGTCATCCGTGCGGATAACTTACTCATGCGGATAACTATTCGAGTGGATTGTTTCTTCCTAAGGGTGAGATGTGTTTGTGTATGATGGCTTGTCCTTTGAAGTTTTCGTTGTAGTATTTAGAAAACATTTAAGTATCTCTACCCTTCAAGCCGGTCGCGCGGACAACGATCCGTCCGGATGGTAGTCCGTGCGGACACGTCTCTGAGGCAGGGTCACTTGGTGAAGATGGTGTAACCCATCCGGATAGTCTGTCCGTGCGGACGACGACAATCCGTCCGGATAGCCTGTCCGTGCGGACGACGACAATCCGTCCGGATAGTCTGTCCGTGCGGACAACGACATTCCGTCCGGATAGCCTTCTCGTGCGGACAACTTGTTCGTGCGGATGAACATGTTGGTAATTGTTTAGGGTCTTAGTATCTCATGATCCGAAGAGTAATCCATTCAGAGCGTTGCTCGTGCGGATTATTCATTCGTCGATACTCAAACCTTGTTTGGTCGTGGGTCCCAAGTGTAGTTCGTCCGGATGACAACCCGTCTAGATAGCCTGTTCGTGCGGACAGCTTGTCCGTGCGGACAACTTCATCGTTCTGGTTGTTCCGTTCGGCTACCCTTGGTTGCCTTGTCGTTCTATCGAGACGTTCTGATTACGTGGCAACCATTTGAAATTGCATTCTTACCCGAATGACTAGGCCGGCCAGGAATCACCCTAACTCGGTCTGTCGGCGGTTTAGAACGGTCATTCCGGCCTATCCCGAAATCAGGTGTCTTGTGGGTAGAATCCAGATCTAGGACTAGTGCATCACTAATATCGAGTAGAAGACTAGAACCGATCCGATCCCTACCATTTTTGAGGGTAAAAGAAGGAGAAAACTTGTTTATTTCTTTCAACTCTTTTATCCTTTGAAAAGGTTTAGATTTGTTGCAAAATCTTGTGGAAATCGTTCAGATCTGAGCTATTCTTGGTGGGATGAGGTCATACTTGAAGTTCATGAGAACTTCATGATGACGTCACCCGAGAATACCTCAAATCTTGATGATTTCTCGGTTAAAAGTTGAGATTGAAAGATAGAAAGGTGTAAATGTGTGTATAGATCAAGAATGTACAAGATTTAGGGCGAGATCTTACCTGGATTGAGAGAAATCGAAGAAAAGATGAAGAATGCGTGCAGGTCGGACGTCACTTGCCAAAAGTGGAAAGTTTGGAGAGTGACCCGGGTATTTATAGGATGCCAAAATGGGAAAGGGTGATCCGTGCGGATTGCAGGTCACCCGGATTGTTTATCCGTGCGGATTGGTCATCCGTCCGGATGTCGACTGAATGGTGCGTTCGGTGCGACGACGCTTCGGTTTCGATTGCGAGCAATTCGATAGGGTTTCCTAGTCAAATTACTTTTAGTCCCAACTACTTCGCATATAACATGGTTCGATTCGGAAATCGGGTTCGGGTTCGATTACATTTGAGTTAGACTTCGAGTTCGATTGAGTTCGCTTGATTACCACAACAAAACATAAATAAACATGCACAGGTAACACGTAAGGCACACACACACACACGTATAAACGACAAGTAAAATACATAGCTCGAGTTACGATTTGATGTTGATTCGATTTGTGTAGCTTGATTATCAGTTGATTAACTTTATCGCATTGTTACTTCCTACAGTTCACAGTCGCGAGTCGATTGAAATACGGTTAACACGATTCGATTATTGCAATGAACGACACTTACTCCACATAATATAAATAAAATAAAAACATTTCTACGAGTCAAGTCGCGCGAAATCGGTCGTTGACTTTGACCTTGACTTTGACTTTCACTTATGAAAACACGAGGTGTTACAATTGGTAGCTTGGATTGACGTCAATGGCGTTGGTATAATTGTCCAACCGCTTGGCGAGGTCAACACACATGGGGTGACCAGAAAGGGCCAACTTTGGTTTTACAAGCGGTTGCGTCATACGACCTTTGGATTTGGTCGGCTTTCTTTGGTGTAGTCGGGTGTATGAACGACATTAATACCTTAGAGGCTTCACCATTATTAGAGAGCTACGTTTCTGGAATGATACCAAAGGCTGGTTTTCATGCAAACGGGAACGACTACGAGCATGGCTACTATTTGGGCAATGGTATATATCCGGAGTATTCGATTATTGTTAAAACGTTTTCTGAAACGTTCGATGAGAAAAGAAAGTATTTTAAAAACTACAAAAGTCTTCGAGAAAGGACATCGAGAGGTGTTTTGGGGTTTTACAACAACGATGGCATTTTATCAGAAATCCTTTTCGTATGTGGCATAATGATAGAATACGAATGACCATGTATGCTTGCATCATTATGCATAATATGATCATAGAGGATGATGGAAAAGCGATATGCCAAAACTATATTCCGGAAGTTTTAGTTGAAGGAACCCAAACAACAATGGAAGAGAGACTCGCAAATGCTCAACTATTGCTATCTAAGGAAATACATAACACGTTGAAGGCGGATTTGGTCGAGCATGCTTGGGCGATTCGCCCAATGCGACACAATGGTTACGACGAAGAAGATTCCGAGGAAGAAGAACTTGAGGAATTCGAAGCTGGGAACTTTGAAGATGTAGGTTTGGATGCCGGAGAAAACGAAGAGGAAGAAGGAGAGAACGACGATGAAGACAAAGAATAAATGTATTTTTTTTAGTGTAATGTTTTTTTTAACGTCTTTTTTTTATTTTATTGTATTGTTTTTTTATTTAATGGAATTGTTTTTAATTTTAAAAAGTTGGAAATTAATTAAAAAATTGAAAATTAATTAATTGAGTAATTATGAGGTAGGGGCTTTATAACTACGGCCTTAACTGATATAACGCCACATAAAGCCTCTGTGTGACGTGACACGACACGTGTCGCGTAACGCACACAAAGAGGCTTTATGACTACGAACCGAATAATATGAAAATTAAGGCATGGCTCATTAGCAATAGGATAAAATAATATTCGCCAAATGGAGATTGATTAGCGTTAGAAGTTAGAACAGTCAAAAACACATTCCACCAAGCAGCCACTTCACAACACGTGGTTGTCATGCACCGGTATTTTAAAGATCCATTAAAAGATAATTAAACCTTTTCTTTTTATTTTGTGATTATATATTTCTTTCGACTCTCTTCTCTCAAACATGTTATTATTTGTATATTTTGTCTAAGTTTCTTGTTACCACCTTACCGACTTGGTTATCGTATCATATACAATAATTGCATTTAAAAATGGGTATAATTAAAATTTTAAATCTAAATAAATTATCCATAATATATTTCTTTTTGAGAGAAATTAATCATTCTTTAAAGTTAATTATCCTATTAAAAATGGTTTATTCGGTTTTAAATTACTCTTTTGCTTTTATATGAGCCTCAGACCTCTACAATAAGTGACGTAAATGGCTAATCCTACATTGACGTTTATTCTATTCATAACCAGTTAACGATTGTCATTTAAACCTCCTATCTATAATATCATATCTATATCTATCTATATATATATATATAATAAGTTAAAATGAGAACCACCTCGAGTTGTAAGAACCAGCGAGAACCACCTCCGCGGGGGGCCGTTGACCACGAAATTTTTTTTACACCTAGATCCGTATATTTTAACACGGGGGGTAAATTTTGGGTTCAAACGGCGCGCCCGAGGGGGTAGTTTTTTACGCCCAAAGTTTGGTAAAAAAAAAAAGAAAAATTAAAAAAATTAAAAAAACCCAAACTTTGGGCGTAAAAAATTACCCCCTCGGGCGCGCCGTTTGAACCCAAAATTTACCCCCCGTGTTAAAATATACGGATCTAGGTGTAAAAAAAATTTCGTGGTCAACGGCCCCCCGCGGGGGTGGTTCTCACTGGTTCTTACAACTCGAGGTGGTTCTCATTTTAACCTTCCCCTATATCTATAGGAATATCTATCTATATCTATATATATATATATATATATATATATATATATATATATATATATATAATAAAAGAAACCAATTGATGGACACGTGTCGATACGAGAGACATCTATTTTTTAGTTTTCTTGCCATATATTTATGTTTATTTTTATCTTCAAAATTACAAGTTTTAAATAATTTATCAAGTTATCCCATATTTTAAGTCGACGTTTATCTATAACTATATCTCTATAATTATATTTATCTTCTAATATATTCTTTATACTTATCTTTAGTTTATTATTTTGCGAGTAAATTGCACAAAACGTCCTTTATGTTTCCTCAAACTTGCAAGTTCCAGCCTTAATGTTTAAAACTTGCTAAAAACATCCTTTAAGTTTATTTTTGTTGCTGGTTTAATCCTTTATAACTAACCAAGTTAATTATCTCAGTTTATTTCCCTCACATGCCTAACATGTGAGGATCCAACTGTCGTTTGATGACCGACATCAACTGACTCGCAAAATGGAATGGGGATGTGGTGCAAACGCAAAACTGCCAGAAACCCAAGTAAAATTGCCTCTGTTTTCACCGGAGATGTAGTCCAAACACAATTGGATCTCTTAAATTTATGGGGCCATTCACATGGAGCAAGCCCCTTTTCATTTCGAGCTATCAACATCCACTCGGAGGAGAGATTTCTCTAACTCCATGTATATCTCGGCCCAACGATACCAGCCCCCACCCTGTCGCACACACAACAACTTTTATTCACCTCCAAACCAAATAAAACAGGAAACTTACTTCAAAGAGGTTCATTATCACACCACGGATCCAACCAAAAAGCGATGTGGTCGCCGTTCCCGACTTTACCTTTGAAAAATTTTCTAAGAGGGACCTCATCGATCTTAGTTTTCACAAGTAAACTAGAAATGCTATTCCACACACCTTCAAGAGACTTTAAGGCCGAAAACATCTCCCAATTCGTCCTCGAGTAGTGAATAGCTTCGATCACTTTAACCCACAAACTATTCTTATCATTTTTAAAACATCACCCCCGTTTGGATAGGAGAACCACATTAATGCTCTTAACCTTACCTCTATCCTGTAATAATAGAGAAACTGCTTGACACCGATCTTTATGTCTATTTAAAGCATTAATATTATCATTAACCGTGTCTAATACATTAATTAAAGATATCTATTTTCACCCAATTCAATTATTTAAAGGGCCTCATCACAGACGTATGCCATTTGTATCTCTCTCTCTCTCCACAACAACACTCATTTCGATCATCATCATCATCTTCCAACAAACTCCGGCGACGGCGATGGCGATGTCAATGGCGATGAAGCGTTCTGCCGCCGCTGCAACTCGTGCTCTTTCCTCTGCTACTTCCTCCTCCATCCTAACCAGAGATCTTCACGTAACCTCACTTTAATTTCATCCACTCTATCCCTTAACCCTACTCAATTTCAATTTCTTTATGTTTTCACTCTATTCATCAGTAATTTAGCTAAAAAACATATATCTGTTGATCGATTATGTTAAATATTTTTGTTTTGTGCTGATCTGCGGCGAGAATTTAGATATATCACTGTTTATGATTTAGATGATAAACTTATAATCTTCAACTGTGCGTTTTTGCTTTTGGTGATTTCGCTTTTTTGGATGTATGCATGTATATACTTTTTGTCACATAAAACTGTGACCTAATTTTTACCTGTAAATCTGTTCAGTAATAATCTAACCCGCAGGTTTCGTGCCACTGGCTTTTTATCTAAGCGTGATGGCCAGTTGTGCAAATTAACGGTTTCTCTCGTACTGGGTTGAGTTATTTACTTGTCTTGTGACGGTGTCATGGTAGCTTCGCACCACTGGCTTTTCAGCCAAGAGCGATGGCCAATTGTGTAAATTAACGGTTCCTCTTGTGCTAGGTTAAATTACTATTTCGACAAGTGTCAGTGGTAGGGTGGGTAAAGCTAACATGTCTCATGACGGTGAGAAGACGTTAATCTTGAATTCAGGAGATAAAGATCAAAAGGGTTATAGATAATTCTTGGTGAATTATTTATTGAGTCTTTTATAGTTAAATTAGGGATAATTGTTGTTTATTAGATATGTTTATCTAGTTGATTTATTTATTTATATGTTTTAATAGAGTTTAAGTTTTGTTTAGGATTATAACGAGTATAGTATAAATAGATGGTTAGGGCTATTGTAATGTGTGTGCTTTGAATAAATAAATAAATAAATAAATAAATAAATAAAAGAGTCGAATGAGTTCGTTCACTTTCGTTTTTGTGTGTTTGATCAAGGGCCTGATTTTCCAACATACAACAGCTTAACAAGTACTGTATTTATAAATATTAGTATCAGAATCATTTATGTAAGATTAATTTTGTGGCCAAGGAATTCTACTATAGTATTCTGTAACATGAATGTTCCGATTAACCATCTGATTAACAGAGTTTGAAATTCACGAGTCACTTACTAATTGTTTTCTTGTTTTTGCGGATTGCAACAGTCTTCTTCAGGGAAAAAGAAGATTGTAGGTGTTTTCTACAAGGCACACGAGTACGCTAAGATGAATCCTAATTTTATGGGCTGTGTAGAGAACGCATTGGGCATTCGCGACTGGTTAGAATCACAAGGCCACGAGTACATAGTCACTGATGACAAAGAGGGACCCGATTGCGGTGAGTACATAGCCAAATTTCCGATATTTACAACAACTATTAACAAGTATACTTATATCGATTCACTTTTTAACATCATTTCTCGTTGCAGAACTAGAGAAACATATTCCCGATGCACACGTTATCATAACCACTCCGTTCCACCCTGGCTATATCACCGCCGAAAGGATTAAAAAAGCAAAGAATCTGCAACTTTTGTTGACAGCTGGAATCGGGTCTGATCATGTTGATCTCAAGGCCGCTGCTGACGCTGGGTTAACCGTTGCCGAGGTTACCGGAAGCAATGTTGTTTCCGTTGCGGAAGATGAACTTATGAGAATCCTCATTCTCGTTCGCAACTTCTTACCTGGATACCATCAGGTTATTAATGGGGATTGGAATGTTGCGGGTATTGCTTACCGAGCTTATGATCTTGAAGGGAAAACCGTTGGAACCGTTGGTTGTGGACGGATTGGTAGACTTTTACTTCAAAGGTTGAAGCCATTCGGGTGCAATCTTTTGTACCATGATCGTATTAAGATGGACCCGGAGTTGGAGAATCAAATCGGTGCAAGCTATGAGGAAGATCTTGATAAAATGCTCCCGAAATGTGACGTAGTTGTCATCAACACACCTTTAACAGAGAAAACCAAGTGAGTGTTTATTTATTTATATCAGAGTAAAGTGCCATATTCGTCCCTGATGTTTGACCAGTTTTGTGACTTTCATCCAAAGGTTTGTTTTTCCGCATCTGGATCCAATAAGTTTGAAATCTTGCCATTTTCATTCGTCTCGTTAACTCCATCCATTTTTCTCCGTTAATTCAGGGGTATTTCCGTCATTTTTGTTAATTTAAAGGGCAATTCGGTCTTTTTCACTTTATGTACAAACATTTAGCATAATGTACAAGTATTCAAAAGAATCAAAACCTTTTAAATTAACAAAAAAGACGGAAATGTCCCTGATTTAACGGATAAAAATGGATGGAGTTAATGGGCCGGATGAAAATAGTAAGATTTCAAACCTTTTGGATCCAGATGCGGAAAAACAAACATTTGGACGAAAGTCGCAAATCTGGCCAAACCTCAGGGACAAAAATGGCCTTTTACTCTTTATATAATATAACATCTTTTACTTTCGTTTTGTTCCGTAACATTAGTTATATAACGTGCGTCATGTGACAGAGGAATGTTTGACAAAGAAAAAATTGCTAAAATGAAAAAAGGGGTTCTCATTGTTAACAATGCTCGCGGAGCTATAATGGATACACAAGCCGTTGCTGATGGCTGTTCTAGTGGTCACATCGGAGGCAAGTTTTTAAGTAAATTCATTGTATACGCTCGTTAGTTCAGTTAAAGTCAACTGTTAGTTATTGAACGTCGGTTTCAGGCTATAGTGGAGATGTTTGGTACCCACAACCCGCTCCGAAAGATCACCCATGGCGGTATATGCCAAATCAGGCTATGACCCCTCACATTTCTGGAACAACCATTGACGCACAGGTTTGTTCATATAAGTTATATAAATGATTCTTATGGTCAATTTGATTGAAAATGAATATGTTGTAAATGGATATTGTGCAGTTGCGATATGCGGCTGGAGTGAAAGATATGCTGGAGAATTATTTCAAGGGAGAAGACTTTCCGGCCCAGCATTACATTGTGAAGGAGGGTGAACTGGCAAGCCAGTACCGTTAATCTGTCCGGTTCGAATAGTATGTAGTCTGTGGTTTTGAATAAGTTATGTTGAGCTGGAGCTTTTCGAAAAGGGTTGCTTTTTATCACCTTGTAACTGTGAGGTGTGGTTATGGTAAACTGAATGGCTAAGAATTTCTATGGTTTTTGTGATGTTTTGTTGACTGACTATAAATGTCAATCAATGGTTCTTAATTTCTTATGACCTGTTATGAAATTTGGACGGTGAGGATGAGAGTGAGAATTGTGGCAAAATCGACTTTGAAACCTTCAGGGGTGTAAGCTCCAGGTCCACTGATCAACAGGGCAATTTTTAAATAAAGAGTTGTCACAGATATAAAATAATCAACTTTGACTATTTAATTGTAAAATTAGACCAAAATCAACTGTAAGTCGGTTGGAGCCATTTAACCCTCCAACCAACCCTATAGTGTGAGAGTCAAGAGCTCTGTCATAAGTTGATGGGTAAAATAGAGTCCAAGTAATTAAAAATGTTTAGTTACTGAGAAAAACTCAAATTTTAAGTGTCAATGGGAGTACTAAGGATTCATTATTTTGATAAAAAATGGTTCGAGGAGATCAGGCGATTTTCCCCGTCTGCACCAAAGAAAGGGCGAGGGAGGTGGTGTTCCCCATCGGGGTCGGCTGCCACCTCTGCTCCCCGACCACCTTCCCGCTTCTACGCCCAGGCGTCTAATATAATACGAGATGCTTATTTTTTTCTAATTTTTTTTTTCTCAAAAGCGTACGAGTCGATTACTATTATTGATAGTTTTGTTCTTTACATGACGAATTGAGCCGATACCATTCGAACATCAGTCTGGTACCAATATTCGTTTTTATTTTTTCTTCAACATTCCTACCGTTGTCATGACGGACCGAACCGATTCTGACCAAATATTATTGGTACTAACATCTGTATTGTACAAAGTGGTACCGGTTTCGTTTGATGGTTTCGATCCATATATTTTTTAGGATCCCTATATCAAATACCAATATGGTACCTTTACCATATACCCTCCGTCCCATTAAAAGTGTTATATTTTGAATTTTCAAAGTCTTTATTTATAAACTTTGACTTTAATTATATATTTTTTTGTGTTATATAAAACTTGATGAAAATTAACCCGATAAAAACACTTGTAAAACACACTCAAATCATATAACTTTCATCAAGTATTATCTAACACAAACAAAATTATTTAAGGTCAAAGTTTCTAAATAAAGACTTTGAAAATTCAAAATAGGACACTTTTAATGGGACGGAGGTAGTAACAAATTAATACCGCTTGAATACCCATCACAGAGACAAGGAATCCCACTACTTGATTCATGATGGATTTTGTCGAATACAAAACTTAAATTCATGTTCCAAAACAAAAACTGAGTGGTAGGAGTACTTGAGTTCTTCTTTGAAGACTCAAGTTCAATTCCCATTTGGTGCAAAAAAGGAGTGAGACACTGATGGGCAGTGATAGGAGACCCAAAGAAACCTGGGTTCGATCCTTGAGCCAAACGGGTTTTACCGGTAATTTTACCGTCGTGCCTACGGGCGGGTCAGTTACCGGGTTTTCCCCGGAATTGGTGGTGGACAACTCGGGTTACTCTCGGAGTACTCCGTTTGTCCAGTGGGTGCCCCAAGAGTGCTCGGGATAGATTTGTTAACCGTTCAAAAAAAAAAAAAAAAACAGACAGCACATCATCACAACTGTTTCACTCATTACCCCTTTCTCATCACCTGCGACTCGTTAAACTCACTCTGCCGGCATAGGCCGGCTACATAAACCCTTTCCTAAAACCCTCAATTTTGGTATAAATTCTACATAAACAACAATTACCACCATTTTCATTCATCATTTCACACCAATATTTTATATATTGGGGGATGGGGTACTTGTATAAAAAATAAAATTATTACACACAATATATTATATACATACAGATTCCAAATCTCTAAACCAGTCAACTGATTGTCTTTACATGTGACTGACTATCTTCTGCATCCAGTTAAGGGTTTCAATTTTAGATCAATCAACATTAAATTCAAGGTTTTGTATATTCTTCCGTTCTTCTTTAATTATCATTGTACCTGCTTTGAAATAAATGCATTTGGTTCACAATTGTTTTGAATCTGTTACAGTATTAATGTTTTTAGAAATGTTGTTTTAGTTCTCTTTGATTCATGCATCTTAGTAGTAGGGATGAGATCGGTACTGTACCAAAATTGAAAATACCAATACCGAATTTTTGGAGAAGTGGGTACCTAAATGGTACCGGTACTTGTTGCAAAACGCTCTCTCTCTATATCGTATTGGTATTGAACCGGTACTAATACTGAAAATACCGGTACCGAAATTTTAGAAAAGTGGGTACAGAATACCGTACTGGAATCTGGAATCTATTAGTACCGGTAGTCCGTATTAAATGCTCATCCCTACATCTTAGATGATAATATTCTAGATTATAAATATGTAAGATATAACTTATAGGATCTAGGGTTAATATTCAGTTTTTTTGAAAACGGCGATTTACTGAGTAAGATCACCCGTAGTGGCTGCCCAAAGGGACGTTTTTTGTGCTCAATCACGCCCACCAGCCACTACGCTGGGGCGTGTTTGGCCTTTTTTTTGTTACGGCGTGTTATAAATCACGCTGGTGGGGCAATTTCTTGGCCAATCACATTTGAGCTTCCATTTTTTGGCCAGTAAGATTTTTTAAATGTTTTTTTATTTTATTTTATTACAAACATAATGCCCCACAATCCCCACATCCCCACTACACCCATTTTAGAAAACGCCCATAATGCCCTATTGCTGACTGGGCTGCCACATGGCGCAAAACGCCCAAGGGTGGATCTTGTCCACTACGCATGGTCTAAAACCAAAACAAAAAGGATTTGGAAACGTATACCTAGGAAAAGTATCCAAGAAGCATCCACCATATTTATCAGTTAGAAAGGTCTATGAGCCGGGTTGGTTATCAAAAATCCTAGTTTCCCCTTATGCAACGTTAAGGTCTTACCGAGAATCCTAGTTTCCCTTATGCAACGGATATTCAATTTGTTTCAGTTAAACAATGATGTCAGAAGCTGCAGTTAGAGATCATTTGTTGTCTAAATCTGAAAACATTAGTGAGAGCTCAAGCAGTAACATCATCTTTGCAAAATCGTATATCGAGCATTCCAACGGAAAACTAGAAGGTAAACAGGTTGAATACAACGAATCATCGGTCCAACCAGTAGTGAATGGCAACGTGGAGGTAATGGATGCTGAAGTAGAATACATTGAATCTGAAAAACTGGATGATCTAACAGACATTGATACGAGTCTAAAGGTAGATTAGTTATTTAGTTATATAAATATTAATCACCAATTTGGTATTAGCATTTAGCTGTTTTAAGTGTTTATGGTATAATTCGGATTCGATCTTTAGATGCTTATACCTGGATTGGAATCGAAAGATTGGGTTTTGCTGTGTGAGGCGCTTAACAATGTCAGGCGTTTATCGATATACCACAAGGAAGCGTTGGAAGATATACTGTGAGCCTTATTAGTTTTCGTCTTAGATAAAAAAACTTTTTCTGATGATTTATATAAGGGACTAAAATAGACATTGACCAGTCAACTTTACCAAAATGAACACTGATTGCGTCTGTGGTAGACACGATCCCTGGCTATTGCGTCTAAGGTAGAGTTTGTGTCTGAGACTCAAAGTTTGCGTCTGAGACTCAAAGTTTGCATTTGAGATTGGGCCATTGGTTTCCGCGCCTACTTTTTTTCCTTTTCCACCACAATTTTTAAACGAGGATAACTTTTTCATACGATAGTATTTTTTATAAAAAATACACCAAATTAAAGATTATAAAATTCTCTTTAATTTGGTGTAAACATTTTAAAAAGATATTAATGTATGAAAAATTTATGCTCGTTAAAAAATCATGGTGGAGAAGTAAAAAAACCTAACGATGATGACACGTGTCAAGTTTCTATTGGCTGAAGAGTATGAGTCTCTGCCAGATGCAAAGATCAGGGATTGCGTCTACCCCAGACATGTTCATTTTGGTGAAGTGGGTGAGTCAGATGTCTAATTTCGTGATTTTCTCTTTATATTATTATTCATTAATTCAAGATTTGGATGAACAGGGACACAATAATCTCCCTTCTTGTGAAATCCCTCAAGAATCCAAGAAGTGCTGTTTGTAAAACTGGAATTATGACTTGTGCCGACATTTTCAAAGCGTTCGGTGACAAGATTATTGATTTCTTGGACCCTTTGGTAATCGATTCGATGATTTTGTTTGCTTCTGCATCGAGTTTGATCTTTCGTTAAGTAATTCGAATTTGAATCTCGATTTCAGTTTGTACAACTTCTTCTCAAATCCTCGCAAGACAAACGGTTTGTCTGCGATGCTGCTGAAAAGGCGTTAGTAGCTTTAACAACATGGGTCTCGCCGGTTCTGTTGTTGCCGAAACTACAACCGTATCTTAAAAACCGCAATCCCCGTATCAGGGCAAAAGCATCAATGTGCTTTTCTCGTAGTGTCCGACGACTGGTAATAATTTGCATAATTGCGTGATCATGTTTATTCTTGATCAATTTTCATCGCTTGACGATAAAACGTTTCTTTCTTGATTAAACTTGAACAGGGTGTGGATGAAATCAAAGCGTATGGGATCGACAAGTTGATCCAAATAGCGGCAGCCCAGTTGAGTGACCAGTTACCCGAATCACGAGAGGCTGCTCGTGCACTCCTGTTGGAGCTACAAACCGCATACGAAAAGTCCCCCATTTTGGCACCAGAACCTGACACTCCGTCTGAGGAACCATCGGTACGTTCTTGGGAGCGGTATTGTGAATCTAATCTGTCGAAGTTAAGCGCACAAGCGGTCCTTCGTGTGACTAGTGTGGCTCGTGAGGGTCTTGTTGTGGGTTCATAGAATTAGGTACATGTAAAATGATTTTTGCATCACTTGAAAGGTTTGTTAAGATGTATATTATGAAATTGATTGGACATTAAGAGTCGTCACATTTTTGTTTGAAATTGTTATCACTTATATTAATTTGTTTGATTTAATAAGATTTAATACATGCACAATTCATATATATCACCAATTAAAGTGTAACACATAAGGCGATCATGTAATCGCTTACTATACCAAGCAAAACGGACGGGTCATGTCGGGTCAGTAGGTTCCGTTTAAAAATTTTTGGCCGGGGTAGAACGGGTTCTTATGCTCGCTTCAAAGTTCAATAAAGGCTTGTGAGGCGAGAGTAAAACCCCAAGAAGATTCAGCTGAAGACACTCGACGTAAATTACCATTCATTTGTGATGATGAACATGCTAAGTGAGGATGTGGCAGTTGCGACTATTGACTACATAACCGTGGGAGGCCGTGAAGGCCAGTCTGGTAGCAACCGACAGGAACAAGGTCAAAGTGGGCGGAAATTTTCAGAGGTCGTTTTTCTATCGCTATATAAACTAAAACAAATTATCAAAAGGGGCATGAAATTGGAATAACATACCATACCTGAGTTGGGCTCTGATCGGAAAAGGCACATTTTCAGTTTAGAGGCAGGCCATCAGCCGTTGTAGCTGAACACACTAAGAAACCGTATATGTTTGCTGCAAAGCTGCAAGCCATGAGTCCTAAGTACCACTCGCTCATGAACCATGTTAGGAATTCTATGCCAGTGATGTTTCCAGATCTTCACAACGTGGTTTTCCTAGACGATGATCTGGTAGCTCAACATGCTCTTTCACCCGCGTGACAAGCGCGGATAATTGCTGCACCCATTTGGTTAAATGGGTCAGCTATATCATTTCTGATGCCCAAAAGCTACTATTTATTTTTATGTTGTTGTAGTTTGTTGGAATTTATGCTATTGTTGGGTCACTCTTTGTTGAAACCACAACAACCCTTAATTCTAAAGCTATGTTGACTATGTTTTTTGGTGGGATTGATAGTGATCAAAATAAACAACAAAATGGACATTTAATGGTTTGTATAAAATCAAATGCGAGTTCTAGATGTTGAATCTTAATACTAGTTAAGCTAACACATATGTATGCTCAGAAGTCATCCGCAATGGAGACACTAGAGGTCATGAAGATTCGAGTTCAAGAACTTGCACAATTAAATTCGAGCCCAAGCTTAGTACTTAATGTTGGCTGGAATGACGCCGTTACTCATGAGAGAAACCTGTATAAATCGTTTGCTACTAAAGTTATTGCACTCGTGCCTTTGGTCCTGAACTAACACCCTTTGAGGCTCTCTATGGACATAAACCACCTAATTTAGCACATGATGCGGCTACTTGGGATGACAATGCGGGATTGCTCTAATCCTTTACTATCGTGATCTTATCAATCGATTCTCCTTTTTGTCTCAATTGAATAAATTCTTCTTTTATCTTGTTGATCACGACCTTCGGGCTATGGTGTTTAAGGAATGGTACCTTGAACTCTTCCCACGTCATAGTTCTCGTGGTCTCGATTCCTTGTTCCTTCTTAAGATTGTCCCACCAATATTTTGCTTGACCCCTCAGTTGACCCGTTCCGTAAGCTACGAAGTCGGTCGTATCACAGTGAGTTCTCTCGAAAACCCCTTCGATATCACTAATCCATCGTTGACAAACGATTGGATCAACTTCTCCATTGTAAATTGGGGGTTTACATGCCATGAACTTGTTATACGAGCATGCCTTCACTTTACCCTTGTCCCTTTCTTGCGTGAGACTCTCTTTGAGTTCATTTATCTTATCTTCTACCACTAATAGAATCGTGGTTTGTAGTCTATCCATAAGTTGTGGTAGACTAGCCTCCAATGCTTTTCCGACTTCCTCGGAAATCTTTTCTTGCATCTCTTCAGTTGTATCAGACATTTCTTTAACTGAAATGTCCAGAATACATTGATTAATAGTTTGTTCAATTCATTTCCATCTCATTATATGGAAATTTATACTCATCACACCGTATCACATGTGATGTATCATTATTTTTCGGTTTGGTCAAGTATGTAACTTGCCTCACCTTTTATACTTAGTGTATTTCCCGGGTTCGAGCGTATTAATACACTCCTTCCATACACTTTTACATCATTTACTTCTCTAAAACTTTCAATTAAAACTCATTTATAGCTAGTTCTTACTGGATGTCTTGATCAAGCCTTGAACCGAACACATTTCGTCTTTAACCTTAGGCTCTGATATCAATTTGTAAGACTCGTGTCCATTTTAAACATATAATGTCACACCCCAACCGATGGCGGAATCATCGGGGTACGGCACTAGGCGAATCAGATTGCTCAAGAGAATCCATAACAACTATATTGCGACAGTATTTATTACATTTGTTATCTCATACTAACAATCAGTACAATCACATAAGTTATCACAGATTTCTTGTCCTCTCGAACAATACAAATCCGACAACCTAGATTTTAGGTGAGTTTCTAGACTTCCTAGCTTGATTTGATGTAGCCTGTGATCTAACGTGCAACATACGTTAAAATAATGTCAATACAAAAGTATTGGCGAGCATACATGTTTGATATGAAATGGTGTACAAGATAAAGGCTACGAATTTCCACATACATAAACGTAATACATGACATATATACTAACAAAACTGATACTACCAGCTAAGTCCTCGAGCTGCGATCGCGATTGCTAAACTAGACCCCGTCGGGCGCAATAGTACTATACTAGTCATGGTGGGACGTCGCGAGTATAAGTCCTAGCACATATGTAACTAGCATCACGTATAACTATGCACATTGGTCATTCGCAAGTGATAAATAGTTTAAGCATTTGATGTGATTTGATTTGATAGCAACATATGTTACACCCAAAAGTGCAAAAGCAAAAATGGTTCAAGTATACTCACAGTCGGTTTTCGGCAAGCTATCACAACTTGGTTGGATTGAAGAGAGTGCGTCTGAGATTAGCCTGAGTTTAGATTGATAGCGTAAGGGTTGGATAGTGCGTGAAACAGAGCAAGGTATCAATGGATCGGACAGTACTCCGATCAGATGGAAATCCGATCGGGTAGCCGGTCGATCGGGTGATAATCCGTTCGGATGGTCATCCGATCGGGTGACCACTCGATTGGTTTGCTACCTTGTTGGGAAATATGTGTTTGCGTATCCTGGTTTGCCTTTTGAAGTTTTCGTTGTAGAATTTTGAAAACAGAGAAGTATCTCTACCCTTCAGGTCGGTCGATCGAACGGCCGGTCGATCGGGTGGCAACTCGGTCGGGTGGCTGTTCGATCGGACAGTGATCCGATTGGCAAGACACTTTGGTTGATGATAAGCTCACAGCAGACTGGTCACTCGATCGGGCGGCAGTCCGATCGGGTGACAATCCGTTGGAACTGATGTGCAATGAAGATTTGTAAAACGTTTAAGTGTTGAGGATCCAAAGTCAGTCGTTCGGATGGTTGTTCGATCGGACGGCAATCCGATCGGACGGCAATCCGTTCGTCGTTCAGATCTTTGAGTGTTTGAAAATTGTTGAAGTCTTGATACCAAGTGCAATCCGATCGGATTGCGGGTCGATCAGGTAGCAGTCCGATCGGACGGTAACCCGATCGGACGGCAATCCGTCTTTCACAACTTGTTGATTTTGTTAGGTTTCTGCGTTTTGATCGAGACGGTATGACTACGAGCTAAACAATGGAAACTCCACCGAGTCCAAGTCATTGGATTGGATGGGAATCACCCCGTCCGATCAGTTAACTGTTCTCGACGGTTGTTCGTGTTCAACACGATAAGCCGGTCATCTCGTTGATAGGAACCAGTTCTCAAACGACACTTCATTAGAGACAGAGTAGAAGGTCTGTACGAGCTCTGTTGCTACCGGTTTTGAGTGAACAGTTAAGAAAGTTGAAGAAAAGTTTAGAAAGCTTAGATTCGGCTTAGATATAGGTGAGATTAGTGTTTATACACCGTGGAATCTATCAGATCTGGACTGTTCTTGATGAGATGAGGTCACACTTCATTGTTCCTAAGGACTCCATGATGAAATCACCTTAGAACGGCTCAAATCCAAAGATTTCACGGTTAAAAGTTAAGATTCGGAAGAGAAAATAATGGAGAAGTGTGTGTAGATCAGAGAAGTACAAGATTTAGGTCGAAAACTTACAAGAATCGTGAGGAATCGAGAGGAAAAGCCCCAAAAGCATGCTGGTCGAGTGAGAGCTGTCACATCACTGTTCAAGTGATGTGACAAGTGCTATTTATAGGTGAAGTGGGATGAAGGGGAGAAGTGCAATGGATCGGATGGCTGTCCGATCGGGTGGCCACTCGATCGATCAGTCACTCGATCGGTGGTCTCTGGCGTGTTGCGTTTCGATGTTTCGTTTTGATTGTTAATCGTTACGATAGTTTGGTTACACATTTCGTCCACATTTTCATATATTTATTATAATTAGTCACCTTGGGTCGTATATACATATCCATATTCCAATCCTGCGATAATCGAGTTACGCGTGCTTGCGAGTGCGTTTTTGAGTATTGTGTTGCATTGCGACACATCACGGCTATCAAGGAGGGTAGAATTGGTCCTCACTCGACATCATCGTGGCTGTCAGCAAGTGCGATGTGATGCGATAGCGATAACGTATGCGATAATATGCGAAAATACTGCGATATGGCGATGTATGCGATATAGATACATTATGATCCGAATCTCTGGTGCTAGGCGTAATGAGTATAACGAGTAGTAACAACGCACGAATGTGCGGGTTGTTACAGTCTCCCCTGCTTTAGGAAATTTCGTCCCGAAATTAATCCATAAGATGGGTTGCGAGGGTTGATGCGAATGAGAGTATCGATTAGAAGCGTCAAAATAAACAAGCGATCAATTGAAATTCGACAAGCGAGGGCGTTGCGATGACTGACGAAGGCAACGAGTAAGACAATTCGTATAACAAAAGTTGACAACACACGAAAGCGATCCAAAAGCGTTTTGGTTTTTGAAAAGTTGATTGATTCGAAAAGGGTTGAAGAAACTTGTTTATGAAAAATCTTCCCACAGTGCGGTGTTAAACTGTTTCGATGTCCACACCAACGCTATGAGTGGGATTTTATCAGGTTACTAAAAGATTTTGGGGTGTTTAAAACTCGTTTTGCGAGATTTTCTCGTCACGCGGCAGTAACTTAAGTCGATTGTCACACCATCGTCACAAGATAATCTCGTTTTGTACAAAGGTTTTGATCAAATTTTAGAAAAAGTATTGTGGGAAGAAGGGTCGGTTTAAACTTTGGGTAAACAAAGCTTCTTAATAATAATAATACCAAAAATTTAATTTTTATGGTCGACCCCGCATGGCACTTTTCCGTGAAAGTTCAACAATATGACTAAAACACTTATATATAGGAAGTACCAGCGGCGTATCCACCATGCTTTAGCCATATGGCCTCCGTCTCGTGAGGCGGTGTCATGTGTGTCGACATAATATTGATAGGGTTCGATTCCCTCGGTCCAAGCGAAAGATGGTCGGACCAAGTGTAAGAGAAGGATTGAACAAACTGAGCGATGAAGTCGTTTTCGAACTCAGTCTAGTGATACGAGCGAGTGCGACAAGCGATAAGCGGTACGTGAAAACTTGTTAGCACAACATCAACTTAATAAGCGAAGACAACGGCGATAAGCGAAAAACGATAAGCGACAAGCGATAGCGACAACCGTCAAGCGGTAGGCGACGATCGATGCGTTGCAAGCGGTGGGAATATACACGATTAATGAAATTCGTTTGGATTGATCAATACCACAAAATTTAACTAACATTAGACCCCACATGGCCTTTTTCCACCAAAGTCTGCTGATATGGCTAAAGCACTTATATATAGGAAGTACCAGCGGCGTATCCACCATGCTTTAACCATATGAGTTTCGTCTCATGAAGCGAGGTCACGTGTGCTAACTTAACACAGATAACACAGATACGGTAAGCGATAGCGTTAGCGATAGGCGACGAGCAATATGCGATTAAGCGAATAGTGCGATTTCGACTAGATTCCACATTAAAACTCACATGGCATGTTTCCACGAGAGTTGGCTAACATGGCAAAACACTTATATATAGGAAGCACCAGCGGCGTATCCACCATGTTTTGACCATATTAGTTTTGTCCCGTGAATCGATGTCATGTGTGCCAGCATAAACACAAGTAGCGATAAGTGTTAGAAGCGATAAGCGATGCGAGTATCGAAGCGATGGGATTAATAGATGCGTTAAGCGTTAAAGCGTTGCGAGGGTGATGTGCGTTAGATTCCAATGAAATTGCGATTGAGTTGCAATTAAAGACTTACGACCAGTCTTACATCGATGCAATTGCCCTGCGGGGGTAGACTCTCCAGAGTCCATCGATGAGGCACTTGCATTGCGTTTGCAGACTTACGACAAGTCTCGCGATGATGCGATGTAATTGTTACGCCTTGCGAATGAGTGTAGTGTGTCGAAAATAACCATAATAGTATGGGTCTAAATAACATTCAACTCCACGTGGCACTTTCTTCACGAGACTTCGGTAGTATGGCAAAGCACACCTTGCTTTACTCCTACTACTTGCATCCCGTGAATAGATGTCACACCCCTATTTTCCACGTGTCACCGGTGGGCCCGGTGGGGAGTATCGTGACGTAGTTGGTATCATCATAGACAAACAACACAATATATAAATGCACAGCGGAAGCAAAGATAGATTCATTTCAACTTTAATAAAGTGTAATATTAAATATCACAAATAGTTGAAACGGATCCACAGGCGGATCAAAATAAAAATAAGATATTGTTCAACAGTTTATTGTCGTCCAAGCTTGCGAGACTTATTGTGGACGCTCTAGAAGACAGCCAGCCTATTACGTGTAGTACCTGCACTTAACCTTTTGGGAAAAATACGTCAGTTTACACTGGTAAATACAATTTAACTGACTCATTTTGAAAATGGTTGAAAATTGATTTGAATGCACGTGGCACAAAACCTTTTTATAACTTGGGTTAATTATACAATATAATCATGTGAACGAATTACATGTTACTTGTGCGTTCAGTAGCCCGGATCTTGTCCGGGTTAAAGATCAATAGACCCACCACCATATAGAGTTATACACTGACAGGTGTACGCCTACACCCCATGCTCAGGTCGTGGCCATCTCGTAAGATGATGCTGAGGATATCTGGGACATGGTCATTAACCCCCCAAAGGCTTTAAGTGAACAAGACTGTTTAAACGAGCCGATCAAATTATTCAATTAACCACCCAAAGATGTAAGATTTGATGCTCGATCAAGCGGTATTTTATATACCGTAACCCAAGCCCGTATAGGGAAAATAAGTTAAAAGTATTTACCTGAGTAAAGTATAATTCTCAACAAGCAAAATGCAAGTAGCTTTTACCGGTGCTCCTAATCTGGAACGAAGGCTTATAATAACCTATTAGATTTCTAACGGGTCTTTATTTAAGCTTAAGCTTAGACCGGTTAGCTTTAAGGGTGAAACGGTTCAAACGCACGATTAAGCGAAGACCAGATAGAATGTGATTTAGACCCGACAAGTTTGAATACTTGTATAATATGGGTATACTAAATACATTCTGGATTTTGAGACAAAAATGATAAGGTTTGACCCGTTTCGGTCAATTTATGCAAACTAGTTACATCAACCGAACCGAGCGCGAAAAGGGCGTTACGGGTAACCATAAGAGTCATATGCAAGTTCCCTGAGATAATATGGCTTAAATATGTTATAATGTCAGTAAGATATCTTCTATTATGCCCCAAATGAATTTAAACATAATTTATGCCTCATAAGGGCATTTTGGTCATTTAAAAATTTATAAAAGAGTTAAATTAGAAATCTGAGTTACAGGTCTGGTTCATACAGTAAATATACTTAATTTAACATGTTATAACAGTAGGGTATGACCCATAAGTGAAAATCATCATTTAAAATCAAACTATGCACCTTAGGGGTATTTTGGTAATTTCACAAGGGCTTAAAAGGTCAAAATTGGAAACCTGAGTTCAAAAACTTGTACTTACTGTTATTTTATAAAAATATACTAAAAACATCAGTAGGTATCAACCTTATATGTTTAATATGGTTATAGTACATACTATGCGTTAAAAACGCTTAAAAAGGCGGTTTAGAGCCGTTTCCCGGTTTTTTAAAAAAAGCTGATATTTTTATATTTCCAGAATGCTCAAAATATTTTATTTATCAAATAAAATCAGTAGAAAAAGGTTTGGGGTCAAAAGGATTTATAAAACTCATTTTATGGCTAAAAAGGGCAAAATCGGTATTAACCGAATTTAACTTAGAGACCTATGTTATGCTTAGCCAAAAATTAAATAAAAATATTTAAAAATACCAAAATATTATATTATAACAGTGGGTAAAAAGTTTGATATCAAAAAGTGGGTTTAAATGGGTTATATGTTAATTACGCCGTTTAAGTAACATAAAGCTTTCAAATTACGATATTGAGCATAACTCTTAATCTAGACCTCAAACTGATATCAAATTTTTGGTGCAAGTTTATAAATCAGTAACAAATATTTCTACTCTTTCACTTTTTCAAAAATCACGTTTTATAGTCAATAGGGCATAATAGTCAACTTTTAAGCATAAATCGGAAACATGCATATGAATCGGATAAGTGTTGAACCAAGTTGTAAATTTCAGAGAGTTATAATTATATGAAAATTGGTCCAAAATAAGCTCTAAGGCAGATCTCAAACATGCATGAACGGATCCGAACTGAAAGTCAAAGAAAAAGTCAATTTATGCGACTTTCGGTTCCGATTCGGGTTTAAACTGAAAATTGTCGAGATGAACATGTTGAGACATGTTCTTACATTAATTACCAAGTTATTTTAATGATCAAACAGGTTGCATGTACCCTACATTGCTAATCATGCTTAAATTTGCAAATACACATTTCTGTTGACTTTTTGAAACAAGCTTTGACTCGATAATTAACATAGTTAGAGTAGGAATTTGAAAATACCCTTTTGAGGGTTTGTTACCCACATAAATACCAACTTGTAGGTACTTTCAATTTGAGAAAAGACTGATCCAATTCGTTTAATCACGAAGTCAAACTTAATTTACGATGGATTGACTTTCGGTTAATAAACTAAGCTAGAACGGATTTGAGAAGGTTATGAACACTTACAAGAGTCCTAATAAAGCTTAGAGATCACTAGGAAGTTGTCTTGTCGTCCAGAGAGCTCCAGAAGTTGCCTTGTGAAATTTGTGAATGCAAGTGTTCAATGTAGTAAGCTTCAAGATCCTTTTATCTCAAATTTGATCTGATTAGAGGCTGCCACAGAGGTCTACTGATGTTGTGAGAAGTGTCCAAGTGCCCCTAGATGCATGTAAGTTCATTGGTGAGGCCCTGGAGTCGACAACAGCTGGAAACAACTCGCAACAGACCTGTTACTGGCATCTGTGCGCTGATACGTTGCTGGCAGCCTGTAGGCGGGCCGCGACAGGCCCCTCGCGGGCCGCGTACATGTGGGTGACCAGCTTTACAAGTTTCCAACATTTTACAATTCAGTCCCTGACCTTTGTAACATGTTTTTGGCTATTTATCTTGCCCATTAGACCCTAAAATATGATTTTTAAGGACCTTGGGACTTTTATAAACATGGTAAATTCCTTGGTTAACTTTGTGCTTACCCGAAAAGTCTCGAAATTCAACGTTAACACAATTAACCCTTCGTGCACGGTTTTGATCATAACTTTCTCATGCGATAACGAAACTTGATGAAATTTTTATCACATATTCTAGTGAGTATATTTTATCATTACAAAGCTTCGGGTTTGCCAAAAGATCACTCAGAGGTATACTTTCAACATGTTGACACTTTTAGCCCCTGTAGTTTGTAATTCCTCACTTTCTTTCATTTTCCGCTTTGTATGATCCATGATCTAATCGTTTAAGATTATAAACACCATGTAGGGTTATTGTAGGGCCTATTTATCCATTGTTGACACTTTGGACCCTTATAATCACATAGTTTCACTGTTTGTCAACTTTAGTCCCTCTAAAGTATGTTTTCACATATTCAAAGCCCATGACACGTGTCAGTACATTATTGGACGTAATTTTCGAGGTGTTACATCCTCACCCCCTTAAAAGAAATCTCGACCCCGAGATTTACTGAAACAAATGAGGGTATTTTTCTTTCATCGTGGATTCTACCTCCCATGTGTATTCGGGACCTCTACGGGCATCCCATTTGACCTTAACAATAGGTACATGCTTCCTTCGAAGCTTCTTTACCTGTTGATCTTCAATCGACAATGGCTTTTCCACAAATTTCAAGCTTTCATCTATATGTACATCCGTATGCGGTATAACCAGTGATTCATCAGCGAAACACTTCTTCAAATTACAGATGTGGAACACATTATGGATAGCGCTAAGTTCTTCAGGAAAGTTTAACTTATAAGTAACTGACCCGACATGTTCGATAACCTCGAAAGGTCCTATGTATCTCGGGCTTAGCTTGCCTTTCTTACCAAATCGCATCACTCCCTTCCAGGGTGATACTTTAAGCAACACTTTATCACCCACTTCGAAGTGAAAAGCCTTACGCTTTGGATCCGCATAACTTTTCTGCCTATCCCTGGCAGCTTTCAAACGATCGCGAATCTGGACAATCTTGTCCGTCGTCTCAAAAACTATCTCTGGTCCTGATAGTTGGACATCTCCAACTTCCGCCCAACAAATGGGCGATCTACACTTTCTACCGTATAAGGCCTCAAAAGGCGCAACTTTAATGCTAGTATGGTAGCTATTGTTGTAGGAGAACTCAATTAGTGGTAGGTTCTTATCCCAACTACCACCCAAGTCGATCGCACATGCACGTAGCATGTCTTCCAATGTTTGGATGGTACGCTCACTCTGTCCGTCTGTCTGTGGGTGGTAAGCCGTACTAAAATTCAAGCACGTACCCAAAGATTGTTGGAAACTTTTCCAAAAATGAGAGGTGTATCTTGTATCTCTATCCGAGATAATAGACACAGGTATACCATGCAAAGCTACAATCTTATCAACGTATAACTGTGCTAACATATCTGAGTTGTAAGTTTCCTTAATGGGTAGGAAATGTGCTGACTTCGTCAGTCTATCCACTATGACCCATATAGTATCATTTCCCTTTCTCGTCTTTGGCAACTTGGTGATGAAATCCATTGTCACCATCTCCCACTTCCATGTGGGAATTTCAGGTTGTTGTAACAAACCTGACGGCTTTTGATGTTCGGCTTTGACTTGCGCACAAGTCAAACATTTAGCTACATAGGCAGCTACAGACTTTTTCAAACCAATCCACCAGTAATTTGCCTTTAGATCCTGGTACATCTTATCAGCTCCAGGATGAACAGAATATTTGGAACTGTGGGCTTCCTGGAGGATAACATCTCGAAGTCCTCCATAAACTGGAACCCATATTCGTCCATTCAATCTTAGCATTCCGTCCTTGTCATGGGATAACTGCTCCTCAGTTATTCCTAGCTTTTCTTCAGGATAGTTAGCTTCTAGCACAACTTCCTTCTGTGCTGCTAGCACCCTTTCGTTCAAACTATTCCTTATTTCGATGCGCTTAGCATTGATTCTTATCGGCTTTACTCTTTCTTTTCTGCTCAAGGCATCAGCAACTACATTTGCCTTGCCTGGATGGTATCTTATTTCACAGTCGTAATCGTTTAGAGTCTTCATCCATCGTCTTTGTCGCATGTTCAAGTCTTTCTGATTGAACAAATGTTGAAGGCTCTTGTGATCTGAATAGATCACACACTTGGTTCCATATAAGTAATGCCTCCATAGTTTCAATGCAAATACAACAGCACCCAGCTCCAAGTCGTGGGTGGTGTAGTTCTTCTCGTGTACCTTTAACTGTCGTGAAGCGTAGGCAATAACCTTGCCTTTCTGCATGAGTACACAGCCCATACCAGTGTGGGATGCATCACAATACACCACAAATTCTTCTATACCATCGGGCAATGTTAACACTGGTGCATTGCTCAAGTTTTTCTTCAAAATGTCAAAGGATTCCTGCTGCTTAGGGCCCCAATCAAACTTAACTTTCTTACGTGTCAACGAAGTTAGGGGCGCAGCAATCCTTGAAAAGTTTTCGATAAAACGCCTATAATATCCTGCTAAACCCAGGAAGCTACGAATCTCAGTAGGTGTCTTCGGCTCTTGCCAATTCATAACTGCTTCTACCTTAGCGGGATCCACTTGGATACCACGCTCACTTACCACATGTCCAAGGAATTGGACTTCCCGAAGCCAAAATTCGCACTTCGAAAATTTGGCGTAGAGTTTCTCCTGATGTAGAAGTTTGAGAATACAACGAAGGTGTTTCTCGTGGTCAGCTTGGTTCTTCGAATAAATAAAGATGTCGTCAATAAAGACGATGACGAATTTGTCCAAGTAAGGCTTGCAGACGCGATTCATGAGATCCATGAATGCGGCCGGTGCATTAGTGAGCCCAAAAGGCATCACTAGGAACTCGTAATGTCCATAACGAGTCCTAAACGCTGTCTTGTGCACATCTTCATCCTTGACCTTCAACTGATGATAGCCTGACCTCAAGTCGATCTTAGAGAAATAGCTTACCCCTTGTAACTGATCGAACAGATCGTCGATCCTGGGCAAAGGATACCTATTCTTGATAGTGACTTTATTAAGCTCACGGTAATCGATGAACAGACGCATCGATCCATCCTTCTTCTTGACAAACAAGATCGGCGCTCCCCAAGGAGACGAACTAGGTCTAATAAAACCTTTGGCTAGCAGATCGTCTAACTGCGTCCTTAACTCCTTCATCTCCGTTGGTGCTAACCTATAAGGTGCTCTTGCTACTGATGCAGCACCCAGAATGATGTCAATTCGGAATTCCACTTGCCTATCTGGTGGTAAACCAGGTAGTTCTTCTGGAAAAACTTCAGGATATTCCGAAATGACAGGGATGTCTTCAATCTTAGGCTTTGGCTCGTCTATAGTAACTTGTGCCATATAAATGACACAACCCTTCTGCAGACATCTGGATGCCTTGAGCATAGACACTTGCTCAGGCAATCCATGCTGGGTATCTCCTTGGATGGTGAGTGACTCACCAGACGGAGTTTTGACTACCACTTTCTTTCTATTGCACACAATCTGGGCTTGGTTATGCGATAACCAATCCATGCCTAACACTATGTCAAAGCCGGCTAGCTTAAAGGGAAGTAAGGACAAAGGAAAAGAGTGATTCCTAATGGATATAACACATCCATCTAAAACAGTCGAGGCGGTTTCTATGGTTCCATCAGCTAATTCCACCTCATATTTCACACTTAAGGGTTTTACAGGCAATTTCAACAACTCACAAAACTTATTATCTACAAAAGACTTATCTGCTCCAGAATCAAACAATACTCTAGCAAAAACATCATTTACGAGAAAAGTACCTGTAATCACGTTGTCATCCTGAACAGCTTCCTTAGCGTCCATCTTGAAGACCCTCGCATTGGTCTTCTTTCCATCTTCGGTTTTCCTGGTGTTCTTTGGGCAATTAGACTTAATGTGCCCTTTCTCATTGCAACCGTAACATGTTGCATCCTTCAGCTTCTTACACTCCAAAGTCTTATGATCAGTAGACTTGCAAATCCCACAGGATCTCGTGTGAGACTGGGATTTTGACTCAAATCGACATTTCCCAAAATGGTTCTTCTTGCAAGTTTTACATTTGGGCTTATCCCCCGACTGTTGCCCATCTCTCCTAGATCCCGACCCTTTCTTGTGGTCGTCATTACCTCGGTGTTTCTTACCTGATCTTCGTGAGGTATCGTCCTCACGCTTCCTTTTGTTCTCTTCTGAATTCCTGAGTGCTCTCAACCTGACTACGTCCAAGGTAAGAGAGAGAGATAGATCAGCTGCTGATCTGAAAGTTACAGGCCTCGATGCCTTAACACTTGCTTTAATTTCAGGGGCTAAACCCCCGATGAAGCGAGCAATCCTCTTAGGCTCTGGGGTTACCAAGTATGGAACCAACCTAGATAGGGTGTTGAAAGTTGTGAGGCATGCCTGACAGTCTAAATTCTTCATCACTAAAGATAGGAAGTCTGACTCAATTCTCTCAACTTCGTGCTGCGGGCAATAGTTATCTTTAATGAGAGCAACAAACTGATCCCATGATAGATTGTAGAGTGGGATCTTCCCAGCAGCTTGTATGAGAGACTTCCACCACGCCAGTGCTTCTCCTTTGAACGATTGGGATACGTATTTTACTACGTCCCTTTCAGCACAACCGCTGATGTCTACAACCGTATCCATTTCGTCCAACCAAGTTATACAATCTACCGCTCCCTTCTCCCCGGTGAAGTCCCGGGGTTTGCAAGAAACAAAGTACTTATATGTACAGGACTTACCATGCGGTTCCTGTTTAGGCTCGACCTTCCTTGACGGGACACTGTTTTGGTTCGAGGAGTGACGTTCATCATCATCCTTCTTTCGCTTATCCTTTTTGGGTACATCTTTCTTAGAGGGCGGTTTGCTATGAGCCTCCGAGTGAACTTTGGGTTTGGAATGTGGTGCAGATCGGGTCCTACTTCGGGTCCCGCTCGATTCACTATATTGTCTATTTAGTGCTTCGACAACAGCATCATTCACTAATGCTTTCAACTCCGCACCAGTTACTAATATCTTAGCATTTTCAGGGTTTTCTGCTGGACGACTGTTTAGTTCTTCAGACTTAGCCATGTAGTTTTAAGTGCTACATAAAAATAAGGACAAGGTCTATTTAGAAGCCTAAACTGTATTATTGTTCTTGACGATCTATTAACCATGGTAAATAAAAGCCATATTAGTTAATTTGTTAAGTAATTTCATTCAGGACTTTTACTAGTAATCTTTTTAGAATGAAATATAATATTGGCATAATAAGCCTAGTCACGTAGACAAATTTCTAAATTACAAATTTAGATCTTATAGGATTAAAGTTTGAATAAATAAGACAAATCAATCCTTTTCTTGGCAGGGAGTTTATAAACTACGGCTGCCTTTTGTTTTATATGACATTAATTATAACCCGTAAGCATTTTGTCACAATCAAATATATATAAAAATATAAATTTGGGTAATTTATTAAAAGGGTGACATGTGTGATTTTACGGATCACACTAGCCAAGAATGTTAACATGTTTACAGATGTTAACAGAGAATTGAATCTTTTTTAAACAGGTTCTACCATATTAGCTAAATTTATGACAACATAACAGCTAGGTTTTACCTTTTAAGATCCTTATTATTTTATTAAAATGGTAAATCAAAATAATAAATGTTATTTGTCATTTATTTATACACTATGTTTATGCACATAATTTAAACATGAAAAACTTAAATTAACCATTCCAAATAAAAATTAAACCAGTACGAGTTTGCCCTAAACGGGACTTTTACTTAAACAACATGCCCACGCAGGGGTCAAATAAAAAGATATGCCCACGCAGGGGTAGAACAGAAAAAGAATACCCACGCAGGGGTAGAGTACTGAAATAAATATATGTCCACGCAGGGACATGAGTACCACACTAAGATAACCAAACAAACAAAGGATTCAGTGACCCTTCTTGCTTTTACCCTTAATCAAATCCACCATCTTCTTAAACATCCCCCGGTTATGCCTCCGATCATGCCGCAACTCATGCCGCATCTCTTGACGCACCTCTTGTATCTCATGAAGGATTTCTTGCATTTGGGGCGGTGACATCGCCGGCGCCTGAGGTGGTTGCTGATAATGCGGAGGTTGAGGAGGCTGTTGTTGATAATGTGGAGGTTGAGGAGGCTGTTGTTGATAATGTGGAGGTTGAGGAGGCTGCGGTTGCTGATACCCATATGGTGGGTATCCATAGGTCGATTGTCCCGTAGCCCAGGGACCTCCGTAGGGACCTTCCTGATGGAGAGTGTTGGAGTTTGCTGCTATCCAGTAGGGATCCTCTGTAAAGTTATAATCTGTGTGGATCTGCTGCTCGAAGGGGTTGAATGCTGCAGCACCAGTGTAAGTGGGAATTGGGTCTCCAAAACCCAATGGTGGTTGTGGCGCGACTGGCGCAATGTTCACCTCTGAGATGGGGTGTGAAGATTCTCCCGTCTCCGGTTCTTCGTGGACATGCGAGTACCGGCTGTTTCTTGAATGTGGAGGGGTGCTGATGCGTATTCCCCCTCGTGCGGATATTCGCGCTGTCGTTCTCCTTCGCCTCGGGAGCGAGGGAGGCTGAAGTCGAGGTGGTGCTGCCGGCGGAGTGACCGCGACTAGTCGGGAATCCTCGGAAGGATTCTGCTGCTGCTGTGGCTGGTGCAAGGGAGAGTGGTGTGGCTGGTGCAAGGGAGAGTGGTGTGGCTGGTGCAGGGGAAAGTTATGGTAACTGGGAGTAAAAGCCCAGTCATACTGTTTGAACATCTCCTCATAACTGTCGGGACCATTGTATGGTGATCCCATAAAAGGTGACCCATCTGAAATCTCGATGGAGTGGTTCGGAGTACCGGATGGCGGCATTGCAGGATCAGTATCTTCATCGATGTCCATCGGGTTGCCACCGGAAAAGTGGTATTCGGGCCCAAGTGGGTTAACACCCATAGGCACATCGAGGTAGTCAGCAGGGTTGAACAAGCCCTGGAAAACAGGTGATGGTTGGTCAAAAGGTGATTGGTGTCCTAGAGGAATATAGGACTGGTGAGAGTTATGGGGCTCATTCTCAGAATGAGGCCCAAAGGAGTGTGGGATGGAAGGTGAGGTACTCAGTGAAACTGAGCGCCTAGCTGGTTCAGTAAAGGACCTCCAAAGATCCTGAGCATCTGTGTTGTGGGGGTCCGAAGGTGTCCGCCGGTGTGATGGTCCGGCCTCGTGGTCATTTGGGGCTACATGAGCTCCTTGTCCCCTTCCTCTTCCTCACATACGTGGCGGCATTTTTGTGAACCTGTCAAAAAAAACAAGTGATACAACACAAAAATATATAAGACAAAGTTAGAAATAAAAACCAAAATTTGGAAAATTCCTAAGTTCTTTGCCTAGACTCGAGAATCGAGGATTGTGCAATTGTGTATCTGAGATTAAACACAAAAGGCTAGTGTTTAATTCACTCAGAGTTGGCTCTGATACCAACCTGTCACACCCCTATTTTCCACGTGTCACCGGTGGGCCCGGTGGGGAGTATCGTGACGTAGTTGGTATCATCATAGACAAACAACACAATATATAAATGCACAGCGGAAGCAAAGATAGATTCATTTCAACTTTAATAAAGTGTAATATTAAATATCACAAATAGTTGAAAGGGATCCACAGGCGGATCAAAATAAAAATAAGATATTGTTCAACAGTTTATTGTCATCCAAGCTTGCGAGACTTATTGTGGACGCTCTAGAAGACAACCAGCCTATTACGTGTAGTACCTGCACTTAACCTTTTGGGAAAAATACGTCAGTTTACACTGGTAAATACAATTTAACTGACTCATTTTGAAAATGGTTGAAAATTGATTTGAATGCACGTGGCACAAAACCTTTTTATAACTTGGGTTAATTATACAATATAATCATGTGAACGAATTACATGTTACTTGTGCGTTCAGTAGCCCGGATCTTGTCCGGGTTAAAGATCAATAGACCCACCACCATATAGAGTTATACACTGACAGGTGTACGCCTACACCCCATGCTCAGGTCGTGGCCATCTCGTAAGATGATGCTGAGGATATCTGGGACATGGTCATTAACCCCCCAAAGGCTTTAAGTGAACAAGACTGTTTAAACGAGCCGATCAAATTATTCAATTAACCACCCAAAGATGTAAGATTTGATGCTCGATCAAGCGGTATTTTATATACCGTAACCCAAGCCCGTATAGGGAAAATAAGTTAAAAGTATTTACCTGAGTAAAGTATAATTCTCAACAAGCAAAATGCAAGTAGCTTTTACCGGTGCTCCTAATCTGGAACGAAGGTTTATAATAACCTATTAGATTTCTAACGGGTCTTTATTTAAGCTTAAGCTTAGACCGGTTAGCTTTAAGGGTGAAACGGTTCAAACGCACGATTAAGCGAAGACCAGATAGAATGTGATTTAGACCCGACAAGTTTGAATACTTGTATAATATGGGTATACTAAATACATTCTGGATTTTGAGACAAAAATGATAAGGTTTGACCCGTTTCGGTCAATTTATGCAAACTAGTTACATCAACCGAACCGAGCGCGAAAAGGGCGTTACGGGTAACCATAAGAGTCATATGCAAGTTCCCTGAGATAATATGGCTTAAATATGTTATAATGCCAGTAAGATATCTTCTATTATGCCCCAAATGAATTTAAACACAATTTATGCCTCATAAGGGCATTTTGGTCATTTAAAAATTTATAAAAGAGTTAAATTAGAAATCTGAGTTACAGGTCTGGTTCATACAGTAAATATACTTAATTTAACATGTTATAACAGTAGGGTATGACCCATAAGTGAAAATCATCATTTAAAATCAAACTATGCACCTTAGGGGTATTTTGGTAATTTCACAAGGGCTTAAAAGGTCAAAATTGGAAACCTGAGTTCAAAAACTTGTACTTACTGTTATTTTATAAAAATATACTAAAAACATCAGTAGGTATCAACCTTATATGTTTAATATGGTTATAGTACATACTATGCGTTAAAAACGCTTAAAAAGGCGGTTTAGAGCCGTTTCCCGGTTTTTTAAAAAAAGCTGATATTTTTATATTTCCAGAATGCTCAAAATATTTTATTTATCAAATAAAATCAGTAGAAAAAGGTTTGGGGTCAAAAGGATTTATAAAACTCATTTTATGGCTAAAAAGGGCAAAATCGGTATTAACCGAATTTAACTTAGAGACCTATGTTATGCTTAGCCAAAAATTAAATAAAAATATTTAAAAATACCAAAATATTATATTATAACAGTGGGTAAAAAGTTTGATATCAAAAAGTGGGTTTAAATGGGTTATATGTTAATTACGCCGTTTAAGTAACATAAAGCTTTCAAATTACGATATTGAGCATAACTCTTAATCTAGACCTCAAACTGATATCAAATTTTTGGTGCAAGTTTATAAATCAGTAACAAATATTTCTACTCTTTCACTTTTTCAAAAATCACGTTTTATAGTCAATAGGGCATAATAGTCAACTTTTAAGCATAAATCGGAAACATGCATATGAATCGGATAAGTGTTGAACCAAGTTGTAAATTTCAGAGAGTTATAATTATATGAAAATTGGTCCAAAATAAGCTCTAAGGCAGATCTCAAACATGCATGAACGGATCCGAACTGAAAGTCAAAGAAAAAGTCAATTTATGCGACTTTCGGTTCCGATTCGGGTTTAAACTGAAAATTGTCGAGATGAACATGTTGAGACATGTTCTTACATTAATTACCAAGTTATTTTAATGATCAAACAGGTTGCATGTACCCTACATTGCTAATCATGCTTAAATTTGCAAATACACATTTCTGTTGACTTTTTGAAACAAGCTTTGACTCGATAATTAACATAGTTAGAGTAGGAATTTGAAAATACCCTTTTGAGGGTTTGTTACCCACATAAATACCAACTTGTAGGTACTTTCAATTTGAGAAAAGACTGATCCAATTCGTTTAATCACGAAGTCAAACTTAATTTACGATGGATTGACTTTCGGTTAATAAACTAAGCTAGAACGGATTTGAGAAGGTTATGAACACTTACAAGAGTCCTAATAAAGCTTAGAGATCACTAGGAAGTTGTCTTGTCGTCCAGAGAGCTCCAGAAGTTGCCTTGTGAAATTTGTGAATGCAAGTGTTCAATGTAGTAAGCTTCAAGATCCTTTTATCTCAAATTTGATCTGATTAGAGGCTGCCACAGAGGTCTACTGATGTTGTGAGAAGTGTCCAAGTGCCCCTAGATGCATGTAAGTTCATTGGTGAGGCCCTGGAGTCGACAACAGCTGGAAACAACTCACAACAGACCTGTTACTGGCATCTGTGAGCTGATACGTCGCTGGCAGCTTGTAGGCGGGCCGCGACAGGCCCCTCGCGGGCCGCGTACATGTGGGTGACCAGCTTTACAAGTTTCCAACATTTTACAATTCAGTCCCTGACCTTTGTAACGTGTTTTTGGCTATTTATCTTGCACATTAGACCCTAAAATCAGATTTTTAAGGACCTTGGGACTTTTATAAACATGGTAAAGTCCTTGGTTAACTTTGTGCTTACCCGAAAAGTCTCGAAATTCAACGTTAACGCAATTAACTCTTCGTGCACGGTTTTGATCATAACTTTCTCATACGATAACGAAACTTGATGAAATTTTTATCACATATTCTAGTGAGTATATTTTATCATTACAAAGCTTCGGGTTTGCCAAAAGATCACTCAGAGGTATACTTTCAACATGTTGACACTTTTAGCCCCTGTAGTTTGTAATTCCTCACTTTCTTTCATTTTCCGCTTTGTATGATCCATGATCTAATCGTTTAAGATTATAAACACCATGTAGGGTTATTGTAGGGCCTATTTATCCATTGTTGACACTTTGGACCCTTATAATCACATAGTTTCACTGTTTGTCAACTTTAGTCCCTCTAAAGTATGTTTTCACATATTCAAAGCCCATGACACGTGTCAGTACATTATTGGACGTAATTTTCGAGGTGTTACAATAGATGTCGCACTTTTTTGACATGGTCAAGACGCTTATATATAGGAAGTACCAGAGTGTATCCACCACGCTCGACCATGCTTTTAACGTTATGGCACCATTAGAACTCACTACGATCTCCGTGCACTGACCAAAATAATCCCGTGTGCACCCGTGATTAGTCGTTCCTTGCACGTTTATCGTACCTTATTCTATGAGTGTAGTGAGGGTAAAACACATTATATCGTGATATAATATATAGCAGGTGTGTGATTCCAGATTAAGTGCGAAGACGAGAGAGAAAGCGAGAGATAAATAGAGTCCACATTGCGTCAAGAAATAGAACAAATTCAACACATAAAAGAAACTAATGGAGAAAATTGTAGCATTACAACAACATTGGAAGCATGAAAAATGTTGCTGTGGAGGACTTCTGCGGAAACTGCGATCGTTGCTGAGATTCCTCAAGTCTGCGGCCCCGTGCGGCAGTGCTGGGTAAGATGACCATACCAGTTGCAATTTGCGCAAAAGCGGCAGTTAGCTTCTAGCGGGTGATGATACGTACACATGAGACACAGGGGATGAGTTCCGTTGTAAGTGCGCTTCGAGTGAACTGGAACTGCTTGGAGAGGTTCTGGTTGCGACAGTCTAGTTGTTGAAGAGTTTGAGCTCATGGTCTTCCGTTTGCGGCTAGGCTGAGCTTCCTGAAACGGTATGTTGTCGTCGGAGGATTCGTCCGAGGACTCACCTGAAGAATCGTCGGTGGGATCGTTGGAGGAACCGTCAGAAGAATCGATGACGATTGCTTGCTGAGCTTGTTTGACTGGATTCTTGGAGAAAAATCCGTCCAAGACTCGTTTGTCGTTGATTTCGGCGGCCAAGCGATAGGTTTCTTCGATAGTAGTAGGTCTTGCAGCTTCGAAAAAATCGCCCACACATTCAGGCAAGCCGCGAATGTACTTCGTGATGGCTTTTTCTGAAGTGTTGACTTGACTCGGGCAGATTATGCTAAGCTGTTTGAACCTTGCGGTGTAGCCAGTATTCTCACCTTCGACTTGCTTGATTTCCCAAAATTCGTCTTCTAGCTTCTGGACTTCGTGGGGAGGGCAGTACTCTTTCTTCATGAGCTCTTTCAGCTCATCCCAAGAGAGAGCGTAAGCTGCAGAGATCCCACGTCTGTTACGTTCGGCTGTCCACCAGTCGAGTGCTCGCGATTGAAATACTCCGGTAGCGCAAGTAGTACAAAAACCATCAGGACACCCACTCTGACGAAGGGTAACTTCTATAGAATTGAACCACTGAGTAGTTGAGACACACCTCCTTCACCCGTGAACTCCATCGGGTCACAGGCTTTGAAATGTTTGCAGAGGAAAGCAGATTGCGGCGCTTCTGTCTTAGAGTCTTCTGGGGTTCGAGAGTTGCTGAGAGAGAGCACTTGAGCGACAATTTGAGGAACGACCTTGGCCACTTTCTTGGCCACAAGCGAGGAAATCCTCTCCTCGGCGCTTCGTTTAGCTCTTCCCCTGGCTGTTTGTCTCGAGGGAGAGTCGTTGGAAGACATCTAGACAGAGAGAGATTTGGAGTGAGATTCGATCATAATGATTTTTTGAGTTTTGCGATGCGAATGAGCGCGATCAAAACTTGTAGCGAGTAATATATTAGATGTCATATAGGAGCCACATAGGAGACACGAGATTCCTAAGTTCTCACACAATTGATTCGTTTTGTACATATAGTTAGTTGTAGCTTATACTTGTACACATGCATGTCGGTATAGAATGCGCGAGGAAGCGATGCAGAGAGAGAGAGAGAGAGAGAGAGAGCGAGAAATTAGGCATTAGTTTTGTTGCGAACATTCGGTTTTTGTTTTAGACTGCGATGGTTGTGCGAGTTGTGCGTTTCCAAAAGCAGGGAGCGAATATTGATAAATCGAGAAATCGATAAAGCGTAAAGTTTTAAATTGTAAACACATAAGCGTAAATAGGTTCTGATAAGCGTAAAATCGGCGAGTCTGTCGCAACCCCCGATCCCAAATCCCCGGGAACGGGCGGCCGCGAGCCAGTGTCGGTGGTATCCGTATGTTTAATTATTTTGGCAGCGGAAATTTCATCAGGATCGTAGTTAGGAAATATTTTATCAGTGTAAAACCACCATATTTTTAAATTTTTAATCACATGGGTAAAACCCAAGATTCTTATTACAACATGTTTATAAGGATAAATCTTATTTTATTAAATTTAAAACATCGCCTTTTAGGTAACTTTTATAGCCACATTTTTCCAAGCCGTCAGTGCTCTCCAGCTGGCTTTTTACTAATTGGCTGTCACATTGTGTTACCTGAAACGCGTTTTAAAAACATTTGTCAGTGGAAAATACTGGTGAGTGAATCCCAGTTTAATCAAGAAAAGCGTTATCAATTTAAACAGTATTGAGAGCGATTACAATGTTTACATCTACCCAATTACTCATTCAGTACTGTCAATCCTGACTGGTGGGTCATATTACACATTGGCTAACTCTTCGTCCAATGGTAACGTTACTCACATTTTGTATACAAAACCCCAACATACCGGCAGTAATCGTAGAATTACAAAGACTCAATCACTGCTAAATTGCATTGTAAAATAGTTAAGATTTTGTAAAAACTGTTTACAAAAAGGAGATTACTCGCATTGCTATTTTAGGTATTTCCTTTGTGGCTTCCTGGTTATAATCTAGTTGAATAAACAACGCACACACGTTAGTATAATAACCATTTTAACATTAGTAATACTCTCCCCGAGACGGCATTCCAACGACTACGTCGGGCAGAACCACGACAGCCGTTACGGAACCCTAGATCAATTGGGCAGAGTATCTAATACGTATCCAAGGGTTATAATACTTACAACGGAGCAGAACTTCGCTATTTTAGGGGGGGTATTATACCCGTGTATAATGCCTACACTTTAGAATTAAGAGAAAGAAAACGATTTTGAACGAATTCGAATGAAGATCCGATGGCCTGCTTATATAGTGCTTCACCTGGGTTTTCTCGCAGCCCGAGTAAAACAAGGCAAGACTTTACGCGGCCCGCGTCAACTCTAGTCAACGCGTAGCTGGGCTGGGTCATCGAGTAGGTTTGCCGGGTGTTGGGCCACGTGGCCGCACCGGGCTTTGCCAGGTTTTTAAGTTGTCGCGGCCCGCGTAAGGGTTAAGGTTCCTTTACGCGGCCCGCCTAAAAACCAAAAACAATATTTTTAATTAAATTTAATAATATTTAATGTATTTGGGGCCCGTTTTCATGTATGAGGTGTATTTTAGGAAGTGTAGGGTGTCAAGGGTGTTTTAGGAGGGTTGTTATATTTTGGGTATAACTCCTGGGTTATTTAATAAAATATATAGTGCACTCACATTAAGTATAGTAACCCAATTCCATTTTATCCTTACGTCACGAGACAGAACCCCAACGAATTTAGGCAGAGCCTTGACATACCTTACGGGGCCCTACGTCAATCGGACAGGGCATTAGTGACCAGGGGTTACAACACTTAAAATGGGCAGGGATTTGAAGTGTTTATAGGTGAATTACTAAAAATAGAAAGACATAGAGAGTGAAAGAAATGAGGGACTTGAGCAAATAAAAAAGGTTCATCGGCCGTTCCTATATATACTACTTTGGTTGAATTATGCAACACATTTTCATTTATGGCATCTTCTCATAACTCTCCACGTATACCATGCATACGTGCATTTTAAATTTCAAGTTATGAGTTATTATTTTAATTAATATATATATTATAATTAATTTAACTGCTTCACTTATTTGGCGCTTATAACTTCTAAAATATGACGTTTTATAAAATGATGAATATGCCATTAGAACGAGAATATTTTTATCTACATTTTGAACCAAGTTTCATTAAAAACGGAGTAGGTTCAAATATAATGTATTTTTATAATTTAATTATTAAATGGTTCCTACGCTTGCCCAAAATACCTCATATTTTCATTGGTCAACTTACCCATGATGCATCCTTTTAATAACATATGTTTTTATATAAATAAAATTTTTGGGAATGTTACATCCTCCCCACCTTGTTTTAAATCTCGTCATCGAGATTCCCTGAAATATGGATGAATATTTAGTTAGTTTAGTTTCTAGGTATATTCTGGTCTTTATTTTGAATTTCACTTTACTTTGACCAGAACTATTCTCTATGAGATTCTTATTCTTGACTGAAATATGTTTTGTATTTTAACACAGCTTTTAGTTACAGGTTTCCTAATGCGTTAATAATTGCAAAGGAAATTCTTATACTTTTGATGGCGTCCCAACTTAAAGAGTTCCTGTCGTTCATCTTGTCGCACGAATTTCGAGACGAATGATCAAACGAAATAATGTTTGATATTGGAATTATAGATGTATACGATAGATTCCTGATAATTAAATCTAGAATTATCATTGACATCTTGTTCGTGATTTATCCCTAATTTTCAATCGTTATGGTCTTTGGATTTCCTTATAGATATACATATCTATATAGTCATATATGTAATATACACACCATTCATAAGGTTAATGTATTTAACAGATTTATTTTTCCAAAAACAGGTCAGACATCAGGTCATGGTACTATTTAGGGAATTTCATTAACATAACATATACCCTATCTTACCCGGTCTCACTGGAGAGGTACCCCCATCTTACCCGGACAAGCTAGAGAGTCTATTACATCATACCCAGTCTTGCCGGAGAGGTAGTTATCATTGTATTTCTCATAAATAGATTTTCTCAAATCATGATTTTAAAAGTACATCGTTTATTATGGTTTGCATCAAGAAACAAAGAAATTAGTATTCTCATGATGGATCATATTCTAGAACCGAGTAGTACTAATAAACAAGAAATAACAGTGGCCAGGTGTTATCGCTTATTTATCATACTTGCACTGTTCTAGTCATCATCCTCACGGCATCCCAACACCCATCACACTTTATCTACACAAGTAATTTAACTTATCTCGAAGCTTATACTAAGACATTTTTTTTAGGTTCAAGTCTAAATACTATTATGGGTGTTATGAGTAAATATCAATATACTAACTCTTTTGTTTAAGCATAGATATTGTTATTGTTGTGACTTTCTTTTGTTTGGAAAATGAAGTTTCAAAAATATCATTGTATCCATAACATTATGGCTAGGTTCAATGTGATTAGTATGCTTACAGCTAACTCTATTCATGCTTATATATTATGAGATTCCGATGCACGGAATATTTTATTGAGACAGATGGTATTTTAAAACATAATACGTTTCAGGATTTATTCTTATATGACTTCATGTTTCCATATGAATCGTTCGTGATATTTTCTCTTATGTTTATCTTTAGAAGATATTTGATTATTATATTGTGTATACTATCAAGAAATTATATGTATATATTTAGAAACATAAAATTTCAAATCTCTTGTTAATATCAAAACTTAACTTTTAATATATAATATTATTTACTCAAAGAAGTATCATAGTAGGTAATACAAAGTTTGACGCTTCTAAATTGATTCTACATATATTAGATATGTATATTTTTATCTCAAACAATGATAATAGTAATTTGTTTAAAGAGATTACAATATTAACACTATAATTTGATCTTTAAATAAACTATATAAAGGATAAGTGTATTAAATATACGTTTGAGTCAATTATTTTTATGTGAGGCATCTATTTTAAATTTTAGCTTGAAAAAGATGAAGCAATAACTAGAATGTTTAGGAAAAATTTAACGTGTCAGGTAAAATAAATATTAAATTATTAATTTAAGTCGAATAAGAAAAAGTGATTTTCATTTTTGTAATATCATTTAATTATATAATCTCTTTTATATGTATCATTTGTACAGTTCATCAGGCCCATCTTTTTCTTCTTTTATAATATATCATAGAATAAAATTATCACTCTTATTAAGTACAATATTCTAAATGATAGAGAATAAAAACATGACTATTTATATATGATTACACTAATATAATAATATTTTGAACATATATTTTCTTTAAATTATGTTATAAGGTTAAATGTATAAAATTTTGCATGTATCCTACGTAAAATAAATTTTTAGTTTACATTATATACATGTACATAAACCTATAAAGTATATAAACATTATTTAAATGTATATATATATTTTAAATAAAATAGAAGGCAGCTTTATACTAAAGATAAAGTTAGTATTCTATTTACATCATTCAAAAGATGTTATCTTTTCCATTCATGCTAGACCAACGTGACTCACGACAACCACCAAATTTCCATTTTCTAAAATTTATTTATTTTCTTACATGTGTGTTAATCCAATGAAACAATTAATGTGTTCAAAAAGTCAAGTTTTATGCTACCACAGTGCAAATTTATGTTATTCTAGTTTCATAATATTCATAAATAAATATGTGGGGCTAAACATATACCCTGTATACTTAACATATCATTTATATAAAATAATTTAATATAGAGTGGCGATGTTACTGATTTAGAAGACAGGGACGGGTACCTAAGGTAAAAAATAAAATCATAGAAAAGGAATCAGTTTAGGACACACAAAAAAAAACTTTATACCCTACATCCGTGCATAGTTAGGGTTTACCCGTTATATATATGATATACTAGTATGGTGTTTTTCTGAAATGAGTAAAGAGTTATGTGCTAAAATTTTAAAATAATGAAAACTACTTACCTTCTAAAAATTAAAATAAAATTAATAGTAAATATATCTTTATGTATCTTGAAGATGAACAAAACTAACGATGTAACTAATAATTATTATTAGTACTTGAATTTTAAAATCTTTTGACTTATAATAAAAGTGATAATAAATCTAACGAAATTCAAAATATATAAAAAGGAACTTTCTTGAGAGTGTGTAACTTATTATTAGTTATTAAACTAAAACAAAAATGATTATGGATACATAAAACATATCTCTAAAATAAAAGTGAGTTTTACAATTATACCTCAATATTGATGACGCTTTAAGTTACTAGGTACGATTTCTATATTGACACACACTATTATATATATATATATATATATATATATATATATATATATATATATATATATTTCAAGTTACTAATATTAGCAAATTATTGCAGTCTTGTTTTACACTCATGCCATGTGATATACTTAATAGTAGTATTGAATTTCACAAAATAGTTTTAGTCAATTATTATTATTATTATTTTCACATTACTTATATTGTTTTAATATATAACACATGCTTTGATCACAAGAATTTATTTATTTATTTATATTTATATATATATATATATATATATAGGGTAAGGATAGTGCAAAAAGGGCCTAAAGTGTGAGAAGTGTATTATAACACTATATATAATACTATATAACACCATATAAACACAGTATAACAATATGTAACACTATATAATACTATATAACACTATGTAACACTATATATCATTATATAACAAATATAACACTATACATCTATCATAGACATGCTATCAGACAACCTATAGTGTTATATTTGTTATATAATGATATATAGTGTTACATAGTGTTATATGGAATTATATGGTGTTGCATATTGTTATACGGTGTTTATATGGTGTTATATAGTATTATATATAATGTTATAATACACTTCTCACACTTCTCACACTTTGAGCACTTTTTACAGGATCCTCTACATATATATATATATATATATATATATATATATATTTTCAGTTCAGTTTTCAACGTATTTGTAGTTTGACCATATTAGTGTACTACAACGGTGTTTTGTTTTCATTATAAAGAAATGAGTTATCATGTGCTTTGATGAGCTAGATATATGATAAGCATTGAATTATCAATTTGGTATAATATGTAAATGTATATTGTTTGAATTTAGCCAGTGTATTTTTTTATGTATTTCATTGGTAAATTATGATTACACTGGTGTAGTCACATTGCTTTTATATACATTTGTTACCAAAATAAAAGTTAAAAATGAGTATTAAAAATTTAATTGTGAGAGTTAATGCTTCATAAAAATCTCGTAGTATATGACATATTTTAGTAGTAATTCGCATAATAAATAGTATATACTCAAGAAATATATCATGATATATTATTTGACAAAATATATAATGATATTGTGAATTTAATACTATTTAACGACTAAAAAGTTTTATTATGTTTATCAGCTGTATTTCATATATACAAATATAAATTAGATATAATTGTTATTACTTATGACTCAGGTGTCAAAACTGTTACTAATGCAATTTTAACAGTACGACATTCCTATTAGAGACTTAATACATCTACCTATGTAGCCTATGGGTACATTTAATCATATTGATTACTCGTACTGTAGACTAACAAATAGTCAAATTACATAAAACACATAATTACATAAGTTATTTCCTAACACATAATTTAAAACTTAAGTGTCAGCAGAACACTTCTTTGGCTTGAACTAGTGGCATGGCTCTGATACCACCTTCTGTCGCAACCCCTGATCCCAAATCCCCGGGAACGGGCGGCCGCGAACCAGTGTCGGTGGTATCCGTATGTTTAATTATTTTGGCAGCGGAAATTTCATCAGCACCGTAGTTAGGAAATATTTTATCAGAGTAAAACCACCATATTTTTAAATTTATAATCACATGGGTAAAACCCAAGTTTCTTATTACAACATGTTTATAAGGATAAATCTTATTTTATTGAATTTAAAACATCGTCTTTTAGGTAACTTTTATAGCCACATTTTTCCAAGCCGTCAGTGCTCTCCAGCTGGCTTTTTACTAATTGGCTGTCACACTGTGTTACCTGAAATGCGTTTTAAAAACATTTGTCAGTGGGAAATACTGGTGAGTGAATCCCAGTTTAATCAAGAAAAGCGTTATCAATTTAAACAGTATTGAGAGCGATTACAATGTTTACATCTACCCAATTACTCATTCAGTACTGTCAATCTCGACTGGTGGGTCATATTACACATTGGCTAACTCTTCGTCCAATGGTAACGTTACTCACATTTTGTATACAAAACCCCAACATACCGGCAGTAATCGTAGAATTACAAAGACTCAATCACTGCTAAATTGCATTGTAAAATAGTTAAGATTTTGTAAAAACTGTTTACAAAAAGGAGATTACTCACATTGCTATTTTAGGTATTTCCTTTGTGGCTTCCTGGTTATAATCTAGTTGAATAAACAATGCACACGCGTTAGTATAATAACCCATTTTAACATTAGTAATACTCTCCCCGAGACGACATTCCAACGACTACGTCGGGCAGAACCACGACAGCCGTTACGGAACCCTAGATCAATCGGGTAGAGTATCTAATACGTATCCATGGGTTATAATACTTACAACGGAGCAGAACTTCGCTATTTTAGGGGGGGTATTATACCCGTGTATAATGCCTACACTTTAGAATTGAGAGAAAGAAAATGATTTTGAACGAATTCGAATGAAGATCCAATGGCCTGCTTATATAGTGCTTCACCTGGGTTTTCTCGCGGCCCGCGTAAAACAAGGCAAGGCTTTACGCGGCCCGCGTCAACTCTTGTCAACGCGTAGCTGGGCTGGGTCATCGAGTAGGTTTGCCGGGTGTTGGGCCACGTGGCCGCACCAGGCTTTGCCAGGTTTTTAAGTTGTCGCGGCCCGCGTAAGAGTTAAGGTTCCTTTACGCGGCCCGCCTAAAAAACAAAAACAACATTTTAATTAAATTTAATAATATTTAACGTATTTGGGGCCTATTTTCATGTATGGGGTGTATTTTAGGAAGTGTAGGGTGTCAGGGGTGTTTTAGGAGGGTTGTTATATTTTGGGTATAACTCCTGGGTTATTTAATAAAATATATAGTGCACTCACATTAAGTATAGTAACCGAATTCCATTTTATCCCTACGTCACGAGACAGAACCCCAACAAATTTAGGCAGAGCCTTGACATACGTTACGGGGCCCTAGGTTAATCGGACAGGGCATCAGTGACCAGGGGTTACAACACTTAAAATGGGCAGGGCTTTGAAGTGTTTATAGGTGAATTACTAAAAATAGAAAGACATAGAGAGTGAAAGAAATGAGGGACTTGAGCAAATGAAAAAGGTTCATCGGCCGTTCCTATGTATACTACTTTGGTTGAATTGTGCAACACGTTTGCATTTATGGCATCTTCTCATAACTCTCCACGTATACCATGCATACGTGCATTTTAAATTTCAAGTTATGAGTTATTATTTTAATTAATATATATATTATAATTAATTTAACTGCTTCACTTATTTGGCGCTTATAACTTCTAAAATATGACATTTTATAAAATGATGAATATGCCATTAGAACGAGAATATTTTTATCTACATTTTGAACCAAGTTTCATTAAAAACGGAGTAGGTTCAACTTACCCATGATGCATCCTTCTAATAACATAAGTTTTTATATAAATAAAATTTTTGGGAATGTTACAGAGTCGTAAGCTAGAAAAGTAGATAGAGTGCTTCTAATAACATAAGTTTTCATCGGCCGTTCCTATGTATACTACTTTGGTTGAATTGTGCAACACGTTTGCATTTATGGCATCTTCTCATAACTCTCCACGTATACCATGCATACGTGCATTTTAAATTTCAAGTTATGAGTTATTATTTTAATTAATATATATATTATAATTAATTTAACTGCTTCACTTATTTGGCGCTTATAACTTCTAAAATATGACATTTTATAAAATGATGAATATGCCATTAGAACGAGAATATTTTTATCTACATTTTGAACCAAGTTTCATTAAAAACGGAGTAGGTTCAACTTACCCATGATGCATCCTTCTAATAACATAAGTTTTTATATAAATAAAAATTTTGGGAATGTTACAGAGTCGTAAGCTAGAAAAGTAGATAGAGTGCTTCGGGTGTTTAGGCGTCGACTACCCAAGGTAACCCAACTATACCCAACAAGTTCATGCACGCGCGTTGCCCTAGAAGGCTTATGCTTCCACTGGGATGCAGCTCATGGTATTCGTCTTCCTAGGCATCGCGTGGCTTGAGTTATCGTTATAGTCGAGTCCTTGGTGAGAGCTTTTTGAAAACCATTTTATATAGAGTGGAGCGGTCCATTAAGGTATGGGTTTCAGCCCTGACTTAATAACTTCGCTCCTAGCTGTGGTTGTGCTCTTCGAATAAATTCGGGAGTTCCACTAGATTTTGAAATGGAGACTTTTGTTGAGATATGGATATCACTCCTAGCTCCCCAGAAAGTTATCGTGCTTAGAAAATGCGCTGAGTGAGCGATCTTATCGAGAGTTCTTGGTTTTCACGCCTGATCTCGACTGGACCACTCGGTTGTGTTATGCGAATATTTTCGAAAACGTGTGTATTGTGTTGGCCTTAGGAAAGGCTAAGTAATATTCTATCCGTAGGAAAGGCTCTTCGTGTGAAATTGGAGTATGCGACGTTCACGCGAAGTAGCAGTTTTTAGCAAATTCGAACGAGAGCATCAAGTAGGCACGTGCAATTCCTACTGGGTTCGCATGAGTCGGCCCGTTGGTGCTTAGACTACAGTCTAGGTCGTTTCTAAGACATCGACCCGGACTAGGTCGAGTCTGGCCTAATTCCCTATAGTTATGGCTCTGATACCAATCTGTCAGACCCCAACCGATGGCGGAATCATCGGGGCACGGCACTAGGCGAATCATATTGCTCAAGAGAATCCATAACAACTATATTGCGACAATATTTATTACCTTTGTTATCCCATACTAACAATCAGTACAATCACATAAGTTATCACAGATTTCTTGTCCTCTCGAACAATACAAATCCGAAAACCTAGATTTTAGGTGAGTTTCTAGACTTCCTAGCTTGATTTGATGTAGCCTGTGATCTAACCTGCAACATACGTTAAAATAAAGTCAATACAAAAGTATTGGCGAGCATACAGGTTTGATATGTAATGGTGTACTAGATAAAGGCTGCGAATTTCCACATACATAAACGTAATACATGACATATATACTCACAAAATTGATACTACCAACTAAGTCCTCGAGCTGCGATTGCGATTGCTAAACTAGACCCCGTCGGGCGCAATAGTACTATACTAGTCATGGTGGGACGTCGCGAGTATAAGTCCTAGCACATATGTAACTATACTAGTCATGATTTGATTTGATAGCAACGTATGTTACACCCAAAAGTGCAAAAGCAAAAAGGGTTCAAGTATACTCACAGTCGGTTTTCGGCAAGCTATCACAACTTGGTTGGATTGAAGAGAGTGCGTCTGAGATTAGCCTGAGTTTAGATTGATAGCGTAAGCGTTGGATAGTGCGTGAAACGGAGCAAGGTGTCAATGGATCGGACAGTACTCCGATCGGATGGCAATCCGATCGGGTGATAATCCGTTCGGATGGTCATCCGATCGGGTGGCCACTCGATTGGTTTTCGTTGTAGCATTTTGAAAACAGAGAAGTACCTCTACCCTTCAGGTCGGTCAATCGAACGACCGGTCGATTGGGTGGCAACTCGGTCGAGTGGATGTTCGATCGGACGGTGATCCGATTGGTAAGACACTTTGGTTGATGATAAGCTCATAGCAGACTGGTCACTTAATCGGGCGGCAGTCCGATCGGGTGATAATCCGTTAGAACTGATGTGCAATGAAGATTTGTAAAACGTTTAAGTGTTGAGGATCCAAAGTCAGTCGTTCGGATGGTCGTTCGATCAGACGGCAATTCGATCGGACGACAATCCGTTCATCGTTCAGATCTTTGAGTGTTTGAAAATTGTTGAAGTCTTGATACCAAGTGCAATCCGATCGGATTGCGGGTCGATCGGGTGGCAGTCCGATCGGACGGTAACCCGATCGGACGACAATCCGTCCCGCAGCCTGATCGTTTCACAACTTGTTGATTTTGTTAGGTTTCTGCGTTTTGATTGAGACGGTATGACTACGAGCTAAACAATGGAAACTCCACCGAGTCCAAGTCATTGGATCGGATGGGAATCACCCCGTCCGATCAGTTAACTGTTCTCGACGGTTGTTCGTGTTCAACACGATAAGCCGGTCATCTCGTTGATAGGAACCAGTTCTCAAACCGACACTTCATTAGAGACAGAGTAGAAGGTCTGTACGAGCTCTGTTGCTACCGGTTTTGAGTGACAAGTTAAGAAAGTTGAAGAAAAGTTTAGAAAGCTCAGATTCGGCTTAGATTTAGGTGAGATTAGTATTTATACACCTTGGAATGTAACAATCCTCAAGAAAACCGAAACCCCGAATATTTTTCCAACACCCTAATATATTTTAAAATATCTCTATATGTATTTAAATACAACCCGTATGTGAAAACCGAGCCCAAAATACAATATAGTATTAAAAATAAATAAAAAACAAGAAATATTAAGTTGAGGCGGGCCGCGTAAACCCCACCTCAACCCTTACGCGGGCGATTTAAAGGTTAAAACCTGATTTCTTTGATTTTTAAGTTTAGGCGGGCCGCGTAATACCCCCGTTAGTTAACGCGGGCCGCGTAAGATCGGAAAGATGGCGCAGCCCGGTGATGACACGTGTCATCATCTTGGCAAGTCTAGACGCTGACCAGGATTAGCTACGCTTTGACCGGGGATTGACGCGGGCCGCGTAAACCCCTGTCTTGTTTTACGCGGGCCGCGAGAGAACCAGACTCAGAAACTATATAAAGGAGCCATCAGATCTCAGTCGCAATCTTTCAAAAATCGTTTCTTTCTCTCAAATCAGAATATTAAGTAATATAGTCGGGTATTATACCCCCTAAATAGCGAAGTTCTGCTCCGTTGTAAGTATTATAACCCCTGGATACGTATTAGATACGCTGCCCGATTGATCTAGGGTTCCGTAACGGCTGTCGTGGTTCTGCCCGACGTAGTCGTTGGAATGCTGTCTCGGGAAGGGTATTACTAATGTTAAAATGGGTTATTATACTAACGCGTGTGCATTTGTGTAAATTTTTTATTATCACCAGGAAACCCTTACGGAAAATCTAAGACAGCAATGTGAGTTGATCCGCTTTTTGTTAACTGTTTTTACAAAACCTCATTTAATTAATTATATATTAAGCAGTTATTGAGTATTTGTAAGAATACAATTATCATGAGTATGTTGGGGTTTTGTATACAAAATTTGTTACCACCTGGTCAAGGAGTAACATTTCCACAAGTCGGGTTCGACAGTACCATGGATGTTAATTGTGATGTCTTGGAATCAAATATAATTGCGGGATCGCCCTCAATACTGTACAATGGGATTTTATTTAAACTTGATTAAACTGGGATTCACTCACCAGTATTTCCCACTGACAAATGTTTTTAAAACGCGTTTCAGGTATCAAACTGTGAAAGCCAAATAAAAGCCAGCTGGACAGCACTGAAGGCTTGGAAAAGTGGCAATAAAGTTACCTAAAATAAAATAGATGTTTTTATTAATAAAATAGGATTTATTCCTATGAAAACGGGTGTACTACGAACTTGGGTTTTAACCCATTTGTTTAATGTTATGAAAATGTGGTATTTTACTCTGATTAATGTTTCCTAACTACGGTCCTGATGAAAATTTCCGTTGCCAAATTAGACAATACGCGATACCACCGAAACTGGCTCGCGGCTGCCCGTTCCCAGGGACTTGGGATCGGGGGTTGCGACAGAAGGTGGTATCAGAGCTAAGCCACTGATTCAGCCACAGAGGTGTTCTGCTGACATCAAAATGTAAAGTGTTAGGAAATAAATTACGGAAATACGTGCGTAATTGTATTTAATTATTATGTGTTATTTGACTATCTGTTAGTTTACAGTATGAGAGACCAAGGACCATCTGACGCGTACCGTCAAATGTTTGGTTCTCCTAGAAGCGAAGGCACCTCCTCTTCTCAGCCTGCCCTCTCAGGGTACTCTGCTGATACGGAAGAAGGAATCTTTGTGTTTAAGGCTCAGTCAGAAGAGCCATTTCCTCAGAAAAAGAGGGGATGGTTCAGTAGAGGGGCACACAAGCGTAGAAAACGTATGAAAAAGTTACAAGACTAGAGAGTACTAGCCGCAGCCAAGAGAGAGACAGATGCCTATGCCCAGGATATGATAAATAGGGGTATAGCCAACATCCACATCTTAGCAACCACTGCAGCTGACCCTAATCTGGAGCAAATAATAGCACCCCAACCACAACTACCAATCCCTGATCAACCCATGGAGATAGAAAACCCTGAAAACCAAGTAGAGATTCATGATTTCAACCCGGAGGAAATACCTAGGGTACCAGCACCAAACCCCCTAGACCCAAATTACGATCCCTGGTGGGATGAAGTTAGGGACTATGTGCAACGTTACCCGATACATGAAGACATGCCCTTGCAGAACTTAGGAGCCTATCCAGGTATGGACCCTTTAGATCCCTATTACCACGACGAATACATTAGGGAAATTTTAGAAGATCCTTACCGATTTCAGGCACCTACACCTCCATACCAGGAACCCGCACCCCAGATTCCGAACCCAGTCCTAGAACCCGCACCCCCAATGAGTGCAGAAAACGTACAAGAACTTAGGACATTTGGTGATGAAATTTTAGAAAGTAGTGAACGGATGAGACAGGTGGGAGAGCAACTCGTATGGAAAAACGACGAACGCAATATGGATTTTTGGATGAATCCATATCCGTGAATGTGATGGTGAAACAGTAGTAGTAATAACAATAATAAAATAAAATATGTGTGTATGGATGCCTACTACTATTAGTGTAATTTTCTTTCTGTTGGTATTGTAATTTTTATTTCAGTACTGGTGTGTAATAGATGCCTAGTATATAGATGAATAGAGTAAAGTCGCAATGATCGACGCTTTTGGCAAAAATACGTGTCATGTGATTGACTATATTAAATATTATTTTGTGATATTAATACGGGGTAAATGTTTAAAATTCAGATGGCCGACGAAGGAAATCTGAATAACGATAACCAGAGTAACATTAACATGGTTAATGAGAATCCGAGCATCAATAACAATGGAAACCAAATGGATAATAGTGCCATTCAACACATAGTGGCACAAGGAATCATAGATGAAATGCCATTTATTATTCAAACGATTCAAGAAGCGAATAATAAAAGTAAACACATCAGTAAGAGACCAATTGAACCAGAAAACTGCGTGAACAATGGACCTATACTCCAAGTGCCCATTCCTAAAAGAAGAAGAACCATGTCTTACGGTTGTTCTTATAAGGAATTCTGGTCCTGCAAACCAATAGAATTCTCGGGCAATGAAGGACCCATTGCAGCTCTATGCTGGATAGAAAAGATTGAGGCTGTTTTAAAAATAAGCAAGTGTGCTGAAGAAGACAAAATAATGTTTGCTTCTAATCTGTTTAAGAACTCAGCCTTAGAATGGTGGAACACTATCCTCCAATCAAGAGGAAGTGATATGATTTACAACATGGAATGGGAAGAATTTAAAAATATGGTAGAAAGGAAATTTTGCCCTCCCAATGAAAAAGAACAGATAGCAAATAAGTTCCTAAACTTAAGAATGACTATGGTAGATAGTAAGGGTTATACTACCACATTATTTGAATATGCTAGAATAGTACCAACCCTTGCATCACCTGAACCAGTATTAATCTCCCGTTACATCTGGGGATTAATCAGAGAGATTAGACATGTAGTCAAGGCAGCTAGACCTCAAACTATAGAAGAAGCTGTAGAACTAGCTAATACCTTGACAGATGAATTAATCCGTACTAGAGAAGAAGAACAGAGGAGAAACCTAACCCAAAGGCTTACTCAAGAATTCCATTCTGGGAATTACAATCGTAGGAATATGGGTTCTACCTCTGCACCTTTCTGCAAGGTCTGCAAGAAAAAGCATCCGGGAAACTCTTTGCAATTTCTGCAAGATGCCAGGACACAAGGAAGAAGATTGCAGGAGAAAATCCAGTAATGGACTGTGCTTCAACTGTGGAGAGAAAGGTCATATCAGGTCAAACTACCCATGTAGGTCCCCTTAATGTATGGATCTTCACAGAATTGTCAATCTAATCAAGAGTGCGGAATCCTCTTGACCAGAATATAGCAGAAAACGTGTAGGAATAGAAATCAGCAATTCACTTTCAAACCGGATCTTTATTGATTATCTATCAAACTGATTACAATCAATCAAGACCCCTAACCAACACAATTTCGTCCAAGCTTTAGCTCTCACGAAATTCTATCTCTCAAACACTGTTTTTGCTGATTAACCTAAACCCTAAAGCCTAACCTTGTTTATATAACACAAGGTTTGCAACTTGGGCTAGGATAAACCTCATGGACTGCGAATTGGAGTAAGCCCAATTCGCCCCCATACACCCAATCTGTGTGGGTTTGGTTAGCCCAAACATTACAACTCACTAATACAAAGCTAAACCCGCTAACCGTTTATCATTTAACTAATTACAAGATATCCAAAGACCAAATCTAAGCTGTTTTCACAAACATGCACCAACAAACCCCCCCTTGATAATAGCTTCATAAAATAACTTTGTCTTCAGTCTTCTTGCAATCTTCATGTAGTCTTGCACTGTCTTTGGTCTTTGGATAGCTTCAGCTTCAACAGCTTCTGTCAGCAACAGACTCCCCCTAAGCTGATGCATCCAATCTCCAAATCTTCAAAACTTTAGCGTTTGAGTAAACTCCAGTTCAGCATTTGTACAGCAATCTTCAAACTCTTCAACTTTGTCTGCAATGTAGAAAGGAGGTTCTACCATGCATCAAAACAAACTCTCATCTCTTCATAGCAACTTCTCAGCAACATACAACTTCAATCTGTATACTATAAAACAAACATCTCGAGAAACCATAAGATTTTTTCAACAAAGTTAAATAAATTATTATTATTCAAGAGATTATATCACAGATTAAGCATTTTCAACTTATCACCAACACGCAAAACTTTTTGTTCAACACACAAGAACCTCATGATTTTAAAATTTTGAACTCACTTTCCAACACCGTCTGCCCCTACCAGTAACAATTCCTCCAAGAATAATAGTTTTCCGTACGTTAAGAATTTTAAACAGAAAAAGACACTATTTTTGGGATTTTTATATTTTTTGAAAGCAAGTAAATAACAAAAGCAATAAACACTCTATTTTTGTGAGAATCACTGGTAAGAAGATCATATCAGCACAATCAAACTGTTTCACACAATTACATAATTCTTTATTTAATTTTCCGTGAAAAGCAGTTCAAGACGATTACCAGTATGTTTGTCCACTTAAACAAAATGCATGAACATTTCAAGTACCATTACCATATGATACGTTAAGGTAATTTTATTTCTGATATATTAGTGTGTCCCACTTCAGGATATACCCCCGCGATCAAGGTATGCACAAAGATTCATCGTAGTAGGTGAGTATACTGAATTCATCCGTTTTGTTTTTCAACGTTTAGATAATTGGTGATCAGGTCAGTACTTCCGTACAACAAAGAGACCAAAATATCTAACGATGGCTATGACAAATACCAATTTTTGGTACGATTTATGCATTTTGCACTTTTTGAATGACTCTCTATGAGAGCTTCTTCATTTATGGGTTTTTGGCATTTTTAGCTCTTTTAAGATATCCTGGTTGTGCCTAGGTCAGCATGTATCTGGATGCAGCAGAAGGACAACCCTGATATCCCCAGATGAAATAACAGTATAAAGACCCAAAACCTCATATTTTGGCAATCTATCAACGCAAGATTTAAGGTTATTAAACCATACACCACTGATGTGTTCCCCACTCATATTCAGTTCGTTTAGATTTATATCACATTGGTAAGTTGATTATTTCATGATTTTTGCCCACTGGTACATCGTATGATGAAGCTGCTATCACACTTAAGCAATTTAATTTATTTACAGTGTGATAGTCTAAGTTGCTGATGTACTATTATTTCTTCTTTTTCACACAGTGATAACTCTTTTTTGATTTTCTATTTTTTTATGTTTTTGATTTTTCAATGTTTTTGTATTTTTGATTTTTAAGAAAGCAGTAAACTATTTAGAAAATTCTTATGAAAAACCAGTTATTCAGGATTCCTCATCCCGTTGAGTTCGACTAAATGTTCAAAGCGAGCCCTGTCAAATGCTTTAGTATAAAGATCTGCTAGGTTCTCTAGTGTGTCGACTCAGCACTTTAAACTTCAATTTAAATCATTTAATATATATATATATCAACAATCTCACATCCCCCTTCATGTGCCTGAAGCAGCCACTATCAACATAAGTTGATAATCCTCCTTAGCAGCTCCTGCACACACCAACTTAAGAAATTAGTTAGATTGGGGGACCCAAGCCTTAATGGTCTTGGGTCGTCCAAATTCACCAACAACTTGAACTTCCATCCAATATCCATTACTCCTAACAGGAGTCTTGGATCTCAGACCTGTTGATAGAATTTGATTTTGATTTCCACTAGGTCTTTGGTCCTGAGGGTTCCTATTTGTGTTTGGACTATTTGACCTTTGGAAATTTTGATTTTGGTACCTTGAATTTTGATTCCAAGAAGCATTATTGTTGTAATTTCTAAAGCCATTGTTATAAAAAGTTCGACTACCATCATTTTGGTATCGATTTTGATATTGACCTTGACTTCTGAAATTATTAGAATTATAATTGTTCATTCTTGGTGAACTGCTTCTAGGTCTCTCATATCTGCCTGGTGGAGACTTAGGCTGAAATCTTGGTTAATTTCTTTGAAAATGTGGAACTTGTGGAGTTCCTGTTCCAGCCTTATCTACACCAACAGCAACATTCACTGGTTGCTTAGAAGCAGATTTCTTTGGATAGTTAGACTCCTTCTCCTGTTTATCACCAGTATTCTCTGGTGATTTCTCTCTCTTCCTCTCACTAACTTGTGCTTCATTCTTTTTGTTAGGACAGCAGCTAGCTACATGTCCTTTGGTGTAACACCTGAAGCACGATCTCCTTTTCAAAGACTTCTTAGCTGGAGTCTTTGAGATAGATCCCTTATCAGATGGTGATGATCCCTTGGATGAATCTTGTTTAGTTTGCTTGGATTCAGATATTTCTTTGTTTTTATTTTTAGCAAACTCTACATTCGATTCGTTTTCAATAACAGTGGTTTCGTTTTTCATATCACTGCCTTGAACAAAATTAATCTTTTTAACAAAAGCTTGATTTTTACTCTTAGGCGGTGATTTTTTTCTTTTCAAAGGTTCCCTGTTATTGTTCTTCTTAGCATCATCACTCTCAGATCCATCACTTTGACTTGATGCGAAACTACTTGGTGCAGTTGACATAAAGTCTATTAGCTCATTTTCATCAGGCAGGAATGAATAGTCATGACTAAGAGGAGGTGGAACTTCATTAAAGCCCTGAAAGCCCACACTGGTCTTTTCATTACTCTTCTTTAACCCACCCATCATGTGTTTCATTACAAAAGACGAATCTCTGAATTGACCTATTTTCTTTTCAAGTTCAACAATTTTGAGTTGTGCATCTGACAACTCTTTGCATTTTTCAGAAATCTCTTTTGTTTTCTCAGCCATCATGTCATGAGCTAAGTCTGTTACTTGAAGTTTTTCGTTTAGTTTGTAGGTTAAAGCTTCAATTTCACTTTCATAACCTCTTATCTTCTTCAAGTATACAGATTCGTTTCTTTTAGCAAAAAAAGTCTGACTCTTTTATATTCGACATCTCGCTTACCAGACTTTGGTTTTGTGTTGACAACCTGTCAACCTCACCCTGTAATTCACGACATCTCAAACACACAGAATTAGATTGTACCTCTTTCTCATGAATTTCTGTAGTTTGATCAGCAATAACCTGTTCAGCCTCACTTTCTTTCTCTACTTCAGCATCCACTTTTGCTTCAGCATTCTCCACTTTAGCTTCAGCATCATTCACAGTAGTTTCAGCCTCATCAACTGACACTACCTCTGCCATGAATGCCTGAGTGGCACTCTCATTTCCCTGATATCGCTTTTGTAATGCATCCCACATATCCTTTGAATTAGTGTACTTTTTGAAGGTATGCTTGATGCTATCAGGTAAGGACATCTTTATCTCAGCCAAGGCTCTCTTTTCAGCCTCATACATCTTTTTATCATCCTCTTGCATGTTCACATAGTCTGTTCTACGTGGTCTGCCCTCAAAATCGTGTGTTGGGTTTGTGTACCCATCTTCAATACAGATCCACATGCGTGCATACTGAGATTCAATGAAGGATTGGAAGTTGTCCTTCCATGTAAGATAATTCTCCACCTTCATCATCTTAGGTGCATTCAAATTCGTCATGTTTGACATTTTAACGTTGTAGACTGATAAAACCGTACAAAATTTCTCCGAAAGCAGTGGTTACCAAATTACACCGTTAGAATCGTCTCGAAAAGACGAATCCAATGATTTGTAATGTCAAAAACCGAATTCGGGATTTTCCAGAGTTTTTTTTGTCCTAAAAATGTAAGGAATTTAACAGTGCAGACGGTTTCTTCAGATGAGTTACAGTTCACTTTTTATTTTCAAAAACGTGAATTTTTAGTTACGCTTGCCAAAAAATCTTCCACCCTTTTAATTATGCTGGTAATTTCGCTAGCTAGTCAACTAAATTCGCTAGTCTGATACTTGTTCAATTTCGCTGATCAAAGTTCGCTGAAATGTTAATTTTGCTTGTCAATTTCGCTGTCAACTTCGCTGGTCAATTTCGCGAACACGACGACTGGTAAAATCGCTGAAAACCGTAATAAATTCGCTGAGGAAAATTATACAGTTACCAAAGTCGCCTTTGGATTTAATTTCGCCGATAAATTCGCAGTTCTGTTAAATTCGCAGGTCCAGATAATTTTGCTGGTCTGTAAATTTGGAAATTCAATCTTCTCAGAATTCAGTAGATTTCGTATCAATTTTCTGCAAAATCGAACAGGAAAATCAGCAGACTTTTGACAAAAAATTGATGAACCTAATGAAGAACACAAAGACAGTCTTCGAATCTTCAAGGAATTCAGCCAAATTTTTTTTCAGAATCAACAAAGTCTTTCCAGAAAGCCTGCAAAACAGCAAAATCAAACACACCAACTGATCAGACACAAACAAATTCGCAGAAAATTATCAGAAACTCAAAAATTTCGAAAACCCTAATTTTTCAGTTTAAAAATTTTTCGAAAAACTTCTTGTTTCTGCAGATCACAATTCTGAACCGAGCCTTCAAGAGCCTAATGCTCTGATACCGATTGTAGGTCCCCTTGATGTATGGATCTTCACAGAATTGTCAATCTAATCAAGAGTGCGGAATCCTCTTGATCAGAATATAGCAGAAAGCATGTAGGAACAGAAATCAGCAATTCAGTTTCAAACCGGATCTTTATTGATTATCTATCAAACTGATTACAATCAATCAAGACCCCTAACCAACACAATTTCGTCCAAGCTTTAGCTCTCACGAAATTCTATCCCTCAAACACTGTTTTTGCTGATTAACCTAAACCCTAAAGCCTAACCTTGTTTATATAACACAAGGTTTGCAACTTGGGCTAGGATAAACCTCATGGACTGCGAATTGGAGTAAGCCCAATTCACCCCCATACACCCAATCTGTGTGGGTTTGGTTAGCCCAAACATTACAACTCACTAATACAAAGCTAAACCCGCTAACCATTTATCATTTAACTAATTACAAGATATCCAAAGACCAAATCTAAGCTGTTGTCACAAACATGCACCAACAACCCAAAATTGGCTCCAGCTGTGAACAACAGGAACACTAAAAATGCTAGAGCATTTGTTTTGACTGCAGATGAAGCCAAGATGATTCCAGACATGATAGCTGGTACGTTCTTAGTTAATGATGTTTTTGCTAAGGTATTATTTGACTCTGGTGCAAACCAAAGTTTCATTAATACTTCGTTTTGCAAACTTCTAAATCAGTCATTAACTAAACTACCACAAGAATGCCTAGTAGAGACAGCTAATGGAGAAACTGTTAGGATTTCTGAAATCTTGCAGGGAGCAAGAATAGAAATTTTAAATCAAAAGTTTATTGTAAACCTTTACCCAATGAATCTGGTAGGATTTGATATCGTTTTAGGAATGGATTGGTTAATAGCCAATAAAGCAAGTATTTTATGTGATCAAAAGTCAATCCAAGTAAATTCACCAAAAGGTAAAACGATCACAATTAAAGGAGATAAACCATCTAGATCCACAAAATTCATCTCTGTGATGAAAACTGCAAGTTATATAAGAAAAGGTTCTATAGTGTATTTGATTTCCATAATCACTAACACTAAAGGAAAAGAACTAAAAGACATTCCAGTAGTGTCTCAGTTTTCAGATGTATTTCCAGAAGAATTACCAGGACTACCCCCAGATAGAGAAGTTGAATTCAAAATTCACCAACTGCCTGGAACAGCACCAACTGCCAAAGCACCTTACCGTTTGGCACCCGACGAAATGCAGGAATTGAAGAAACAATTAGATGAATTGTTGGAAAAAGGATTCATACAACCAAGCTCATCACCATGGGGAGCGCCAATATTATTCGTTAAAAAGGACGGATCAATGCGTATGTGCATTGATTACCGTGAATTGAACAAAGTCACGATTAAGAATCGATACCCATTACCGAGAATCGATGATCTGTTCGACCAACTGCAAGGAGCTCGATTTTTCTCTAAAATCGATTTAAGGTCAGGATATCATCAATTAAAGGTACAGGAAGAGGACATTCCTAAGACCGCCTTCAGAACAAGGTATGTTCATTATGAATTTACTGTCATGCCAATTGGTTTAACCAATGCCCCAGCTGCATTTATGGACATGATGAACCGAATATGCAAGCCATATTTGGATAAATTCATAATTGTTTTCACAGATGATATTCTAATTTACTCTAAGAATAAAGAGGAACATGCAAAGCATTTGCACGCACTTCTAAGTTTATTAAGAAAGGAAAAGCTTTATGCTAAATTTTCAAAGTGCGAGTTTTGGCTAGAACATGTACAATTTCTTGGACACTTAGTCAATCATGAAGGAATTCATGTGGATCCAACAAAAATCGAGGCGATTACCAAATGGAAAACCCCTGAATCACCAACCGAGGTTAGAAGTTTCTTAGGATTGGCCGGTTATTATAGAAGATTTATTCGAGATTTCTCTAGAATAGCCATTCCTTTAACTAAGTTAACATGTAAATCCATTAAGTTTGAATGGGGACCAAAACAAGAAGAAGCTTTTAGAATTCTTAAGCAAAGATTAACTAATACACTCATACTAACGTTACCGGAAGGAACTGAAGACTTTGTAGTCTATTGTGACGCTTCTAAATTAGGTTATGGATGTGTGTTAATGCAACACCAAAAGGTTATAGCTTACGCATCTAGACAACTTAAGAATTATGAAGAGAATTATTCAACCCATGATCAAGAACTAGGAGCTATAATTTTTGCCCTTAAGATTTGGAGACATTACCTTTATGGTAATAAGTTTACCATATTCACTGATCATAAGAGTTTAAGGTATGTTTTCGGACAGAAGGAATTGAATATGAGACAATGACGCTGGATGGAGATGCTTAGTGATTATGATTGTGATATCCAGTATCATGAAGGAAAGGCAAATGTAGTGGCAGATGCTTTAAGTGGAAAGTATCATGAAAAGCCAAAAAGGGTACGTTCTCTTAAATTAAATCTACAAGTAGATTTAAATGATCAAATCAGAAAATCACAAGAATCAGTAATCAAGGATGATGCTGAAAAACTAAAAGGTATGGTTAAGGAATTAGAACAAGGAACAGATGGAATTTGGAGATTCCATAAAATGAGAATGTGGATACCTAAATTAGGAAACCTACGTCATCGTATATTAGAAGAAGCCCATAAGTCTAAGTATACGATGCATCCAGGAAGTAATAAAATGTACCAGGATTTAAGGAAAAATTTCTGGTGGATAGGAATGAAAAAGGACATAGCAGCCTATGTTTCTAAATGTTTAACTTGTTCACAAGTTAAAGCTGAACACCAGAAACCCTCAGGTTTGTTACAACAACTAGAAATGCCAGTGTGGAAATGGGAATTAATAACAATGGATTTTGTTACTAAATTACCCAAAACAAGGAAGGGTAATGATACAATCTGGGTGATTGTAGATAGACTAACTAAGTCAGCTCACTTCCTACCAATTAAGAAAACTTTCAGTATGGAACAGCTAGCTGAATTATATGTAAATGAAGCTGTTTCATTACATGGAATTCCTTTATCAATTGTTTCTGATAGAGATAGTCGATTTACCTCTCATTTTTGGTCAAGTTTCCAAAAAGCCATGGGAACCAAGTTAAATTTGAGCACAGCTTATCATCCTCAAACGGATGGACAAAGCGAAAGGACAATTCAGACGATGGAAGACATGCTTAGAGCTTGTGTAATTGATTTCGGAGGTAATTGGGACGATCATTTACCTTTAATAGAATTTTCTTATAATAATAGTTATCACACTAGTATCAATGCTGCACCATTCGAAGCACTTTATGGACGAAAGTGCCGAACCCCAGTCTGTTGGGCAGAAATTGGGGAAAAGCAACTATCTGGACCTGAGATAGTACAAGAAACAACCGACAAGATTATTCAAGTTAAGGAACGACTAAAAGCAGCACGTGATCGACAGAAGAGCTATGCCGATAGCCGACGCAAGCCATTGGATTTTCAAGTAGAAGACAAAGTATTGTTGAAGGTCTCTCCTTGGAAAGGAGTAGTAAGATTCATCAAAAGAGGAAAGCTAAGTCCCAGGTATATTGGACCTTTTGAGATTATTAGAAGAAAAGGACCTGTAGCCTATCAGCTACAACTGCCAGAGGAAATGGCAGGAATACATGATGTGTTTCATGTATCTAATCTCAAGAAATGCTTAGCTAATGAATCGCTAATGGTACCTCTTAAGGATATAGAGGTAAATGAACAACTCAAGTTTGTAGAAAGACCTCTACAGATTGAATACAGGAAAGTCAAGAATCTCAAGCACAAGAGATTAGTTCTGGTCAAAGTGAAGTGGGACTCCAAAAGAGGACCTGAGTACACATGGGAGCTTGAATCTGAAATGCAAAGGAAATATCCACACTTGTTCCAGTAGATCTTGAGGACGAGCTCCAAAACAAGGTGGGGATGATGTAACAATCCTCAAGAAAACCGAAACCCCGAATATTTTTCCAACACCCTAATATATTTTAAAATATCTCTATATGTATTTAAATACAACCCGTATGTGAAAACCGAGCCCAAAATACAATATAGTATTAAAAATAAATAAAAAACAAGAAATATTAAGTTGAGGCGGGCCGCGTAAACCCCACCTCAACCCTTACGCGGGCGATTTAAAGGTTAAAACCTGATTTCTTTGATTTTTAAGTTTAGGCGGGCCGCGTAATACCCCCGTTAGTTAACGCGGGCCGCGTAAGATCGGAAAGATGGCGCAGCCCGGTGATGACACGTGTCATCATCTTGGCAAGTCTAGACGCTGACCAGGATTAGCTACGCTTTGACCGGGGATTGACGCGGGCCGCGTAAACCCCTGTCTTGTTTTACGCGGGCCGCGAGAGAACCAGACTCAGAAACTATATAAAGGAGCCATCAGATCTCAGTCGCAATCTTTCAAAAATCGTTTCTTTCTCTCAAATCAGAATATTAAGTAATATAGTCGGGTATTATACCCCCTAAATAGCGAAGTTCTGCTCCGTTGTAAGTATTATAACCCCTGGATACGTATTAGATACGCTGCCCGATTGATCTAGGGTTCCGTAACGGCTGTCGTGGTTCTGCCCGACGTAGTCGTTGGAATGCCGTCTCGGGAAGGGTATTACTAATGTTAAAATGGGTTATTATACTAACGCGTGTGCATTTGTGTAAATTTTTTATTATCACCAGGAAACCCTTACGGAAAATCTAAGACAGCAATGTGAGTTGATCCGCTTTTTGTTAACTGTTTTTACAAAACCTCATTTAATTAATTATATATTAAGCAGTTATTGAGTATTTGTAAGAATACAATTATCATGAGTATGTTGGGGTTTTGTATACAAAATTTGTTACCACCTGGTCAAGGAGTAACATTTCCACAAGTCGGGTTCGACAGTACCATGGATGTTAATTGTGATGTCTTGGAATCAAATATAATTGCGGGATCGCCCTCAATACTGTACAATGGGATTTTATTTAAACTTGATTAAACTGGGATTCACACACCAGTATTTCCCACTGACAAATGTTTTTAAAACGCGTTTCAGGTATCAAACTGTGAAAGCCAAATAAAAGCCAGCTGGACAGCACTGAAGGCTTGGAAAAGTGGCAATAAAGTTACCTAAAATAAAATAGATGTTTTTATTAATAAAATAGGATTTATTCCTATGAAAACGGGTGTACTACGAACTTGGGTTTTAACCCATTTGTTTAATGTTATGAAAATGTGGTATTTTACTCTGATTAATGTTTCCTAACTACGGTCCTTATGAAAATTTCCGCTGCCAAATTAGACAATACGCGATACCACCGAAACTGGCTCGCGGCCGCCCGTTCCCAGGGATTTGGGATCGGGGGTTGCGACATGGAATCTATCAGACCTGGACTGTTCTTGATGAGATGAGGTCACACTTCATTGTTCCTAAGGACTCCATGATGACATCACCTTAGAACGGCTCAAATCCAAAGATTTCACGGTTAAAAGTTAAGATTCGGAAGAGAAAATGATGGAGAAGTGTGTGTAGATCAGAGAAGTACAAGATTTAGGTCGAAAACTTACAAGAATCGTGAGGAATCGAGAGGAAAAGCCCCAAAAGCGTGCTGGTCGAGTGAGAGCTGTCACATCACTGTTCAAGTGATGTGACAAGTGCTATTTATAGGTGAAGTGGGATGAAGGGGAGAAGTGCAACAGATCAGATGGTTGTCCGATCGGGTGGCTGTCCGATCGGGTGGCAATCCGATCGGGTGGTAATCCGATCGGGTGGCCACTCGATCGATCAGTCACTCGATCGGTGGTCTCCGGCGTGTTGCGTTTCGATGTTTCGTTTTGATTGTTAATCGTTAAGATAGTTTGGTTACACATTTCGTCCACATTTTCATATATTTATTATAATTAGTCACCTTGGGTCGTATATACATATCCATATTCCAATCCTGCGATAATCGAGTTACGCGTGCTTGCGAGTGCGTTTTTGAGTACTGTGTTGCATTGCAACTCATCACGGCTATCAAGGAGGGTAGGATTGGTCCTCACTCGACATCATCATGGCTGTCAGCAAGTGCGATGTGATGCGATAGTGATAACGTATGCGATAATATGCGAAAATACTGCGATATGGCGATGTATGCGATATAGATACATTATGATCCGAATCTCTGGTGCTAGGCGTAACGAGTATAACGAGTAGTAAAAACGCACGAATGTGCGGGTTGTTACATATAATATATAATAAGTTCGCATTTTATATACTTAAAATGCCAATTACAAAACGCCCAACATGATTCTTAGTTGTTTCGGACTTTAGAACTATTCAAAAGTAGGTTTTAAAACATTTACATAAGTTTAGATTAACAAAATGACTAAAACGAGTGCGGAAGCTTTGACGATATAAGTGTTCGGTTCTTGTTCGAGCTTGATCCCATCCATTATCCACATACTAGAGACCTAAACAACAATTAAAAGTCTTAATTGTTAGTAAGATAATGTTTAAAGATAATTTAATATATTAGATTACTTGATAAAACAAAAACAAAAATTTTAAACTATCCTGCCGTAGGCTATGGTATGAAGACCGTAGCTTACGGTCCGGTTAAACACAATTGGACAGGAGGTCTACACCGTACCCTACGGTTTGAACCGTAGGTTACGGTTCATTGCTGCAGGTTTTAATTCCAGTTTTGCCCTTTTTACAAAAACGACCATAACTTGCATTTCGTTTATCCGTTTAACCTACCGTTTCTTCCTACATGATCATAATTTAGTCCTCTATCATTTGGACTCGAAATCCAACGTCTGGATTATCAAAATTCTTAACTTATAAGCTTTCGGCTTTATAATTATTTACAAATATTTGACCCATTCATGTTTTAACAAACAAACTTGTTTAATTTCTTTCAAATTCATACGAATATCATAATTATGAATGTTTTCTATTATCCGGGCTCTATTCGTGGGCTTTATGCATCTGTTATCTAATATATCATTCATTCATTTATTTGACCCGTTCAACTACAAATAGTTGAACATAGTTAACACAATTCCCATATACGGAATTGTGCATCTTCTATTCATACTCACCACCCGAGTCTTTGACTTTTAAATTCGCGTTCCCGATTCTCGGTTTACGCGTATATTTGATCTCCTACCCATTATCCGGGTATTCTACTGAACTCATTACTTATGCAACCATTTCGGTATGCATTAAGACCTCATTTTGACCCGTTTGGTTTACTTAGCGAAATCCATCGCTTGTATGTAACCAAACCTTTAATACTCTTATCATTTTGACCCGATTGGTTTACTTAGCGAAATCCACCGCTTATGTAACCAAACCTTTAACACTCTTATAATTTTGACCCGTTTCGTTTACTTAGCGAAATTCATCGATTTTATGTAACCAAACCTTTAATACTCTTATCGTTTTGACCCGTTTGGTTTACTTAGCGAAATCCACCGCTTTATGTAACCAAACCTTTAATACTTTTATCATTTTGACCCATTTGAATGTTTTAGTGAAATCCATCACTTTCAAACATTCAACTTAATAACAATTTTTTATTTTGACCCATTTGAATGTTTTAGTGAAATCCATTACTTTCAAGTGTTCAAACTTATCATTAGTTCATCATTTAAACTTCTCGGTTCGTCCATACGAAATGCATCGTATATGTACAAACCGAATTCTATAACTAATCTATTAAAATCCACCATATGTTAATACAAAACAAACGAGAATTTCTACGAAGCATAAGCTACCTACCTTTAAAGCTTTCCCTTCAAACGAGTGTCCGCTCCGTTTTAGCCACTTGATGATTCGCCCAATTTGCCTATAGAGTTCAATTCGATTTATCGTTTAGAACTCATAATACGACATATGTCATGTAATTTGTCAAAAATCTCTTTTACGTGATTCTTTCATACATTTTAATCAATCCATGATTACCTAGGCATTTCATCAAGCATCTTGCGGGCAAGATTTATATACTAACCTTTTAGGGCTAGACATTATCAATTAACCAAGTATACATACACCTTATTACCAAATTAGTTGATGCACATTAACTAGCATCAACATTCAAAGTATCAAGCACCAAATACCTTACTCACAACATTATAGTTCATGTATTCTACATAAACACAAAACCTATTTATACACACCTAGTTTTTCATTCAAATACTTGTAATCTTTGGCATTTGATTCGAAATCTTTCACTTAGGGTTTGTTCCTAAGTTTGTTTACATCATCTAGCTTACATAATTTTCATTAATTCATGTAGAAATCAGAATTTCAATTTACAACAATCTTTCTATTATCACCAAATATCAAATTGTGACATATCTTTTAATCCCTTGGACTAGATGATCACAATCACTGATTCATGCACGAATTTGAACTCCTAATAGACCTTTAATTTACCAATTTTGCAGAAATTAGGTCTTGGGGGAGTTCTTGTTCACCCCTGGTCGCACACACAGCTCTGTGTGTTTGGGATTTTAAAATTTTATTATATAAAAATCAAGTTTCATTTATTTATAATTTTAGTCCCTCAACTCTTTTCCAATAGAGAATTTTTATTAATCATAATATATTAGTTAACTTAACTTAGTTAGTTAACCTTGGTTAATTATGATTTAATATGAGTAAATTGCCATTTTAGTCCCTGAGTTTTGTCCAAATTTGGCATTTTAGTCCAAATAGTTTTTTTCGCCTCTGGGTCCCTGACTTTTCCCTTTTGTTGCCATTTTGATCACATACCCTAACTCCGTCCAAAAAGACCATTTTTAACCAGGGGTATTTTGGGGATTTTCAATTTTAATCTTTTTAATTGCCATTTTGATCAAATTCTTAAAAAAATAGAAATATATATATGATATTAATAATGATTATAATAATTATTATATAACAGACATTCTTTATTATTTTATAAAAGATAAACTCTTTATTATTATATAAAAGATTAACTCTAATTTATAATTTAGTATTTATAAAGAGTAAGTTCAAACCATCTCAGCCTGCACCTCTCTCTCTAACTCTCTCTGCAGAAAATGCCACAACCACCATCCCCACCGTGTGTCCTCCATCTATGCACCACCATCACCACCACCGTGATAACCCACCCCATCACAACCAACACCGGTTACCAACTCCACCACCGTCACCTACCTATCCGCCACCCACCTCCACCACCGTCACCTACACCACTATGCAACCACCACCTAAACCTGCAACCACCAACCACCGTAAACCACCATCATCTCCGACCACACACCGTTATCCACCGTAACCACTCCATCGTTTGACACTCCATTACTACACTATCATCCACCACCATCACACCCATCAACGTCGATTCATCGCCGCCGCCTTCAATATGAACGACTGATGGACCTGCAACACCAGATCTAGCCGACAAGCACCAACATTTAAGATCCGGTTCGCGGTATTTCAGATCTGAAGAAGGTCGAGGGGCCGATGGTGGAAATGTGAAGAAGAAAGGGAGATTGGGTTCGTTTTGGTCTCCTTCCGGATGATTGTGGTGGTGGTTGTGTGGCGGCGGAAGTGGCGGTGCAGTGGTGTATGGTAGTCGTTGGTGGTTTGAGATGATGGTGACGCTGGTGGTGAACGGTTGTTTAGGATGATGGTGGTTGAAGTGCTTGAGGATGGTGATGATGATTGTGTGTTTATTCCCTGACATAGGCAGTATACATATATATATGTATATAAGTGTAAAATAAATTTTGTGATGATGATGATTTTTATAAAATTAATTTTTTTTCTTTTAGTTTTTAATGTAAAATAAATTTTGGATCAAAATGGCAACTGAAAAGATTTAATGTGAAAATCCTCAAAATACCCCTGGTTAAAAATTAGGTTTTTAAACGGAGTTAGGGTATGTGATCAAAATGGCAACAAAAGGGAAAAGTCAGGGACCCAAAGGCGAAAAAAAACTATTTGGACTAAAATGACAAATTTGGACAAAACTCAGGGACTAAAATGACAATTTACTCATTTAATATTTTAGGGTGTTACAAAAACCATCATCACTTATGGTTCATCACCTCATCCACAAGATTCAGCTCCATCTTCATCGGTTCATCACTCCATCCTCATCATGCTTCCAATTCCATCTACATCGGTAGTTTTACTTATTTCAGTAAAATAATAATAATCTGAGAGTAAATAGATCCACAAGTGGGTCAAAAAAGTGAAAGATTTGAAGCAATTCGATGTATCTCTCTCTCTGTCTCTCCATATATATATATATCGGGGAAGGTTCAAATGAAAACCACTAGTTATTGTGAAAACTCGAAAACTAATTAAAAAAGCCTAAAAAACACATCAATTTTTTATTTTTTTTTGCATACAAATTTTCGTCATTTTTTATATATAAAAAAAATTTCAAAAAAATAAAAATAAAAAACTGTAGTGCACATGTATAATACTACACACGTGTATTATTACACATGTGTACTACAATTTTTTTTTTGAAATTTTTTTTTCCATATAAAAAAAGTGAAAAAAAAATCTTGGTGTGTTTTTTAGGCTTTTTTTAGTTAGTTTTCGAGTTTTCACGTTAAAAGTGGTTTTCATTTGAACCTTCCCCTATATATATATACGTGTAAAGCAATGTTATATGAAAGATTGTATTTTCAAACTTGAAAAAGAAAGAGGACATGATAATAGTTATATTATAATTTATTATGTCAGTGAAAATATTAAAACTGAATTATGTCAATATAATTCTTGTTCGTATATATCTCTATAAAATTATAGAGTTAACTAGTTTATCCGGTTGAACCACCCGGTACAACCAAGTTCTACCGATTAAACCATTTTTAAGGCATTCGGTATAATTTAAAAACCGGTTTTTAAAACATTGGTGATCCTTGAACTTGACCCCTCTTTTGCACTTGAACTTGAATAATAGACGTATATCATTTTATATGAATGTCATATGCATGAGATCAAGAAAAACCATCTAGTCATTTTCATTGGTCTATATAAACGAAGCTAACATTAATAAGTAATAGACGCAACCTTTTCTTGTTTTCTTCTACATACATGGCCTCTACACCTCTTCATGTCCTCTTGTTTCCTTTCATGGCCAAAGGCCACACCATTCCAATCCTCGACCTAGCTCGCCTCCTCTTCCTCCGCCGTAACGCCACCGTCACTCTCTTCACCACACCCGCCAACCGCCAATACGTCTTCGCCTCCCTCTCCGACACACCCACCACAATCATCACCCTTCCCTTCCCTGATAACATCCCGGGTGTCCCGTCGGGCGTAGAGAGCGTAGACAAACTCCCATCCTCGTCCCTCTTCTATTCTTTCGTCTCGTCCACAAAACTAATGAAATCGCACTTCGAACAAGCGATCCAAGCATTGGAAACTCCGGTCACCTTCATGGTTACAGACGGCTTCTTTGGCTGGACACTAGACTCAGCAAATATATTCAATATCCCACGGCTCGTCTACTATGGAATGAGCAACTTCGCTATCACCATGTTCCAAGTTATCTCCCTCAACCCACACCTATTTGACGGAAAAACCGATACCGATCTAGTCACTGTCCCAGAATTCCCATGGATGACGGCAACTAGACTCGAGTGTGATGATGCAACAGACCACAACAGCCCATTGTTTAAATGGAGAATGGAACAAGTAGTTGCTACAATAAAAAGCTATGGATTGGTTACTAACAGCTTCTTCGAGCTTGAACCCGTGTACGCGGAGTATTGGAACTCAAACTCAGCACCAAAATCATGGTCTGTTGGTCCTTTATGTCTTGCTCAAGAACGAATAAAGAAAGAAAGTTTGTCTGACCAGAAACCATCATGGATGGTTTGGCTCGATAAAAAACTTGAGCTAGGGGTTCCAGTTTTATATGTGGCGTTCGGGTCACAAGCGGATATATGTATAAATCAAATTGAAGAGATCAAGCTCGGGCTCGAAAGATCTGAAGTGAATTTCTTGTGGGTGGTGAGAAGAAGTGAAGAGAGTTTCGGGCCGGATGATGGGTTCGAGGAGAGAGTGAAGGAGAAAGGGATTGTGGTTGGAGAATGGGTGGATAAAGAGAGATATTAGAGCATGAGAGTGTGACGGGTTTTATGAGTCATTGTGGATGGAACTCTGTGTTGGAGAGTATATGCGCGGGTGTGCCAATACTAGCATGGCCGTTGGCGGCTGAGCAGCCGCTAAACACGAAGTTTGTGGTGGAAGAAATGAAGATTGGGATGAGGGTGGAAACTTGTGATGGGAGTGTGAAAGGTTTTGTGAAATGGGAAGGGTTGGAGAAGAATGTGAAGGAGTTGATGGAAGGTGTGAAAGGGAAGGAGGTGAGGAAGAAGGTGAAGGAGATTAGCGACGCCGCGGTTGAGGCGGTGAAAGAGGGTGGTTCGTCATGGCGGACTTTGGATGAGCTCATTGTTGAGCTTCAAACCAAGTCATTATCACCCTAACTTTCTACTTCATGTATGTACAAGATGTCGCAACTTAATATTTCCAAAAGTTTATTTTAGTTTGTTATGAAACATGATATCTGAAGATAAATGTAAAAATAAATAAATTAATAGAGTATACTCATACAAACACCAACATATGTCCACTTACAAAACTATTTTTATGGTTTAGATGAGTTATTAGCCGGGTATTAGGTTTAGACCTTTTGTAAGCTCAATACCCAATTTCGTTAGGCCTAAGGACATGTTTTTTTCGAGCTCGAACATGATATAGAAACGATAATGATGATATTAGTTAACGTGAAATAGAGGAGTTGCATTGGTGACATATGACCATCGGAGTAAGTTTGAATATTCGTTGAGACCTGAGACAGGTGGATTCTTTTCACGTAACTTCTCAATCAACTAATCAAGTTTTTCAATTTTTCCCTTAGATTAACTCAAAAGTTTGTCTCTCTAACTCACCACACACTCATCACTTACATGGCCGTCTCTAAAAATCACAAATTTTTTTTGGCCATGTTCGAGATAAAAAATTTGAGCCCTATCCGCAAATCTTCATATAATATAAACTCATCAATCATTTAATCAAATTATAAATAATAAAAACCCATAATACTACGATAATTGTTATCACATGGATAAAACAAATTAACAAAAATAGTGTATCAAGTAATGATCAAATTATCGAACCTACTTGCTAAGCAAACAATGTGCTTCTTCTAGCGTTTTTTGAAGCAAAGCTCTCGATCAACTCCTTGTAATACATAGTATTAAATATTTCGCCTTCAATAGAAATTGTCGCCAACCCATTTAGCCTTTCTTGTGACATTGTAGAACGTAAATAGGTCTTCAACAACTTTAACTTTGAGAAACTTCTTTATGCCGATGCCACGGTTACCGGAACTGTCAACAACACTTTATATGCATTTATAACATTAGGATAAGTAGTACTGCGTTGGAAGATATAGTCTAAAATATCAAAAGGGTTATCGATCAGTCTCGGTAAAAATGTATTAATCAAGTTCAACTCCGTATACAATTCTTTAGCATCAATATCGGACTCTCCTTCATACTTCAATGCATCTTGAAGGCGATAACAACACTCCTTAAGCTTGGCTTCATCAAGAGTCTTCAACTATTTAGAAAACAAAAACCCAAATATTTTTTCGAATTTTTGGTATTGTTCAAATCTTGTTTCAAGTGAAAAAATAGCTTGATCAACAATACATAAAAAATAAATTACTCTAAAATCCTCCTCGGGTGAAAATGTTACTTCTTCTTAGTAAATGTGTTAGCCATGTCACACAATGCTAGATTTAGACTATGACAACCACAAGCATTATAGAAAGCTCTAGGATTTTTTTTCTAAAAATCTAGTTTGAACTCCTTTGTTTTTTCCTCTGATGTTTTGTCCTATTATCGTAGCCTTGACCACGCATATCACAAATATCAAGACCAAGCGACTCTAATTCCTTACATGTAACTTCAAACGTCATAAACCCGTGGTATCATCAACAACCAAAAAACCTAAAAATGATTCCTCAACGGTCACAGAACTAGAGTTAAAATTGACGTACCTCACAATTATGGACATTTGCTCTTGGTGACTTTGTATCAGGCGTGAAATCGAGGATGATGGAGTAATACTTTGCTTGCTTAACTGTCTTGATGATTTCGGTTCTAACTTTATCCCCTAATAATTGTATCAACTCGTTTTGAATATTGTGGCTAAGAAAATGTACATGGCACTCTTCATTCAAAACACGGTGCACATGTTCTTTCATAATCGGGTCGAACTCTTCCAACATCTCAACCAAACCCAAAAAGTTTCCATTGCTTTTTTTATACAACTTCTCATTTGTCCCACGAAACGCTAAGCCATATTTTGCAAGAAATTTCAGAAGTGCAACAATCCGTAAAATGACTTGTTTCCAATAATCTTGTTCTTTTTTAAATTGCTCATATGCCACTTTGTCAATTGTTTCTTTGCATTTCAACCTTTGGAGCAATTCAAACCATTCATTCATATTTTTGAAATGTTCTAAACCAACTTTATGTTCTTTAAGTCTACCACTAGCATGTCTCCAATCCTTATAACCTTCATCATCCAACCCACCTTTCGGATGCCCCGTTCTAAAAACTTTACAACAAAAACAATAGAGTTTGTCAAGTTTTTTCGAATACACTAGCCATTCTCTATCACACGTCTCCCTATTTGTGAATAGCTAAACATCCATCGAGCAAACATATTCATAATCATACGAACAGTCATGATGGCAAAAAGATTTGTTTAAATGTTAATACTTACATCTCTGGATAATCACTAAAACTCTGATCTATCAATTTGATACTCTCCTCATTGATCGTCTGACTGATCTAATCCATGTGCGTGCGATATCACAAAATTCGTCTGTGATGTTTTGTTTCCTTGTGTCGTATACTATCATGTAGCAGGCTACATGCCCTTATTTTTGTTTCCTAATCACTTGTGCTTGTTAATTGGGCCATTTTTTAAAACTTTTAAACATGCCCTTATTTTAAACAGACCCTTATTTTAAACAGGCCCTTATTTATATAAACATCCATAATGTTTTTTTTAAATATATATATATATATATATATATATACTAGTGGGAGGCCCGCGCGTTGCGACATGCGCGTCAGTTTTGTCACCTTGTAGTTGTTAAGGATTCGGTTTGTGTACGAAGTTTGTGGAAAGATTTTCAGAGAAATAATCTTGTACTAAATGGTTATGAGCATTTACATGATCTCACTCTTGTGGTAGTCGTTGTGTAAGAAGTTGCGGTTGAGATGCTTGGTCATGTTCGACTAAAATTTGTACCCCCACTCGAACCACTTTAACGATCACTCGTCATCCATGCTCTAATAACATAGCTTATTGGGTGGTGCAACCATTTTTTTTTTTGGTGAAAAACATAGAGATTGTAAGAGTAAAATAGAGAGCACTTGGTTAGAAAATGTTAACGTTTGTGTGTACAACCAGAATTTTTAACGTGACAACTTCATAAAATAAAATCCTCAACAAGAATGAGTTGATAAAATATTCGATCTAACTCTAGTACATGACAAGAGCATATATAGAAAAGAGAACCAATTACCTATTACTTGAGAGAATGGCAATAATTGTTGTCTAAACAATCACAATAAAAGCAATTAATGTTCTTCGAAAAGTAAATGTAGATATATTTAGATTGAGACTATAAGTTTTGGGAATTACATCAAACACCAAATATGTGACAACTGATAAAAAAAAGTGAAGTTTTGAAAACCAATTGGTTTCACTCTTAAACTTAGAATAATACATCGACCGTCGCAGGTAGCCAGCGACAAAAAATACAGTAGGTGAATCTATTTTGTAACTTCTTTTCGGAAATTACTCGTTTCAGGTCGACTCCATTTTGCCTTACCCCTTTTGACCCAAAACAAATTGATATTTAGTCAAAATAATACTATCACCGTCGTTGGTAGCCACCATAAATATATACCATGTGGATCTATTTTGTTCCTTTTTGTCTAGGCCAACTCCATTTTGCCGTTGCCCATTTTGTCCCGAAGCCAATTGATTTTTTTTTTCAAAATGGCCACCCTAATTCATTTTTGTCATTACCCGTTTCGACCCGAACCTGTTTTGTTACCCTAAACCCTTACCCCTTTTCGCCAAACAAAATTGATAACTTTTTCAAAACAGTCACCCTAAATCATTTCTCTTGGTTGTCTTCTATTTTGTAAGAGTAAACTGCCATTTTGGTCCTAGTGGTTTGGGCACTTTTGCCATTTTAGTCCAAATCTCAAACTTTTTACATCTGGATCCCTGTGGTTTGCATTTTGTTGCCATTTTAGTCCAAAATCCAAAAACCCTCTATTTTGACTGTTGAAAACTCATTATTTTGTCCTTTAGTGCAGGGGCATTTTGGTCATTTTTTAAATTTCATTTTTTGCAATAAAACCCAGATCAAAATAATCATCTCTCTCTCTCCTCTCTCTCCCTATAGCACCACCACCACCGCCACCTCCTCCTCCCTCTCTCTCTCTCTTCTCTCTCTCTATAGCACCACCACCACCGCCACTCCAAACATCATCATCAAAACCCAGAAAATCAAGAACATCATCTTCAAGAACATCATCAAAACCCAGACATCATTCATCTTCAAACATCATCATCAAAACCTAGAAAATCAAGAACAACATCAAAACTGGCAGATCTGAACCACCATCTCTCACGGCGCACCACCATCATCTCCGATCACCTTCTCCAGCATCATCTCCGATCACTACCTCTGGTCGCCATTACCGTCAACACAACCTCCATCAACACACCTTCACCAAAACCTTTATTATTCACCATCCATCACCGTAAATCCACCAAAGCAACCACATTCAACCACATTGTTCACCGCCATAATCGTACACCACCGTTATTCCGTCAACACAATCAACAACAAATTACAGATCCACAAACCCACAACAACAAAAAACCCTTAACCCTCATATTCACCCTCATTCTTCACTTCCCTCTTCCTCTTCTTAACTCCGCTAGGGTTTTCCACCACCGGAACCGTCGTGCCTCTGCTATCGTATGCCGGAGCCGTCGATGTTCTCCGTCACATGTACGTCTTCGTCGCTGACGGCACCGGAAACGGGAGAGTTGTGTTTGAGGAACTTAGGGTTAGGGTTTTCGAGGCATTTGAGCTTCGATTTAAGGAGGTGGCTGAGTGTCGGAGACGCTGACGACGGCGGTGGAAGTAGATCTGGTAACGGAGAGAGATCGGGGAGAGCGGCGGGAGAGGGGAGAGGTGCGGTGGGGATGGTGGTGGTGCGGTGGTGATGTTAATGGAGGGGGAGGAGGTGGCGGTGGTGAGAAGGGAGAGAGAGGAGATAGAGAAATGGGGTGTTTAGAGAGAGATAGGGCAGATCTTTAGGGGTGTTAGGGATTTTATTATATTTTTTATTATATATATATATATATATTAATGCTTAAATGACCAAAATGCCCCTGCACTAAAGGACAAAATAATGAGTTTTCAACAGTCAAAATAGAGGGTTTTTGGATTTTGGACTAAAATGGCAACAAAATGCAAACCACAGGGACCCAGATGTAAAAAGTTTGAGATTTGAACTAAAATGGCAAAAGTGACCAAACCACAGGGACCAAAATGGCAGTTTACTCATTTTATAATTAACTTTACAAATGGCTACAATCTTGTGTTCGTTGCTCTAGAGACATGTTCATTGACTTAGTAAGTTGTGATCATTTCCAACCACATATGTATCCTAATAGCCTATAGAGTCAAACAATGTATGGTAATTAAAATGAATATAATTAGTTATCACAAAAGACACAAAGCCCGAAAGTCAACAAAACGTGCCATCTTTTTATAGTAAAAAAACATAAGAAAAAGAAAGGATAACATACCAGCCCGTATCGGATAAGCTGTCGTCACAGTAGATTTTTGGCCATTTGATATAAATATATAGCCAAAAGATCAAATACAAATAAACTTAACATACTAAACATACAAATTGAAGGAAAAGTAAAAAAGATAAGGTGACATTTTTGTAATTACCACCAACTATCAAAGTTGCTATACAAATGTGAACTCAACCAAAAATACCTAAAAAACACATTTTTTTTTAATATTTTTTATAAAAAATCGCTACATTAGGTTACAAATTTTTTTTTTTTGCTATTAAAAGTAGCAATTTTTTTTATAAAAAAAAATATATTTTGTGTGTTTTTTTATTTATTTTTTTTTAGATTTTTTTAGGTTTTTTGGGGGTTTAGTTTTTAGCATTTTAGCTTGGGTTTGGGGGGGGGGGGGGGGGGGGGGGGTTAGGTTTTTGGGGGGTGGGGGAGGGGGTTTAGGTTTTTTTTTTTTTGGGGGGGGGAGGGGGGTTAGGTTTTTTAGATACATTTGTAGAGTAACTTTGATAGTTATAGATAATTACAAAAATGCCACATTGTCTTTTTGAGTTTTCCTTCAATTTGTATGTTTAGTATGTTAAGATTATTTGTACAAGAACTTTCCCCTAAATATATAATATCAACTTGCAAAAGTCGCCCAACATCATAAGGCTTGGGTGCATACACTATTTGTTAGCAGCTGGTGAAAAAATTTCAAAAAATAATGTAACATAAGGCATGAAAATTGAGGATGCTTTTTGACTAAAAGTGGCTAAGCGGGCGGGTACATCCAAAACTGCATGACAGTTACTAACTGAAAAAAAACTATTTATAAAATATAATGCCCAAACCTAGGTAGTCGAAGACGCTACACGCACTCATGGGCAATGGGTGAGCCTTGGGCATAGGCGCACGCGCAAGGCGCTTTTTTAAGCAAGGCAAATAATGAGAAAAAAAACCATTTTTAGGGGTTTTAGATATGTTTTAGCCTGCCTTAGAGCTAGTTTAGGTTGGTTCCAAGCCATTTTAGTTTTCATATCAGTTTTAGTTGTTCAAACTTATGCAATGTGGTGTGTTGGCCTTAGGCTGCGCCTAGGCAAGCGCCTTTCGCGCGTTCAACTACTATGGTACAAACATTATTATCAGCTGAGTAAACGAATAGAATTCACTGTCCAAATAGTCAGTTGCAGATGAAAGGAATAGTAACAGAAAAGATCTCCCAAGAAGTATTAGAACTTTATGATCATATGTGAAAGCCACTTTTTGAATACAATGGTCCGAATGATCAATATACATGAAAAGATAAGCTATAGCCTAAAGTTTGGCCTTTAAGTGTGGCTTACCAATAGCCAATGGTTAATCTAAGAAAATCGTAGTAAACAAAAGTTCGTTTTAGAACAAAGAACAAAACAAAGATGTGAAGCTATGATAAGGCTAGCTTAAGATCTGGTAGGCCACTACAAAAATTCATAAAGGTGTTCAAAGCACAATGTTGATGCCAACTTCCATAAAAAGAAAACAACAAGTGATATCGTTTCAAGTTCATTAAATTAATGAAAGTAAATGATAGAAATCAAGTAATAAACTCTCATTGAAGATTGTTATTTTTTAAGCTAATATACAAATACTTATGTTTGTGTAACCTCCAGAGATGCTTCATAAGTAGAAGCTAAAATGACATCCATGACAAAAAAGTGGTTGGTACAACAATGATACCTTAATACTGTCAAAATATAATTTGAAATTGTAGTAAATAAGCATCTAAAGCATGTATAAGCTGTTAATTGTATCTAAAAATAACATGTTTTTCCCTACAGTATATGCCACCTAGGAATTCCACGCCTACCAGATTTCTAATGAATATTATTTAGCTATTAGGCAAGACATAAGCTTGAAAAGCATTTGTATTCTTCAGTCCTTGATGGATGCAAGCAATGATTGCAAAGCAAGATTTATACAACAACAAAATGAACTTAACACTAACAGTGTAAAAGATAGAAAAATGCAAGTAACGACGTAACGAATAACCTATTAGTATTAGTAATATTAAAGAATAAGCAAAGAGAGTGATTTACCCCAATTTCCACATTCTTTAGCTTTTTTTATTCTCGTACAAAACTCTGATCGATTGAGATGAGTCTGAGAACTCAAGCCTGCTTAACAAAACCAGAATGAGGATAAAAACCTTGAATTAAAAAAAAAATCAACATCTCTATTAAAACAACTACAATCAATTATTGCCTCATATCAAGATGGTGCAATCAACATCTAATTAGCATATGACCCATTACATGGTTACAAAACCTCAATCAAAATCAAACCAAAAACCACTCAACAAATGTCTCAAATTTACAGATAAACAAAGAAGCTTAAGGTTCTATCTTCTTAAATTATTAATTTCAGTTTCATAGCTTCCAATTTTTTTCCAATGATCAAATATTAAATAGCACCTTATGACGATTAAATTAGGGTTATAATATTCAACAAATTTGAACAAAAAAAAAATTAAGCTGACTAAATTTTAAGATAACAACATAATACCTAATTTAACAGGGGTCTGGAAACGTATAGATCGCACAATAACAAATTCATTATAAATCTAAGAAGCCTCCGATTTCAAATTATTAACCAAAAGAATGATCGAAAGCGCAAATTTTAACAACATATTAAAAGCAACAACCTTGAAATCAAAAGCAAACATAAAATAAAAAAGAAAAAAGAACACAACAACGTACCAGTTCCAAAAGAAAAGTCTACAACAGAAATAAGAAATCATATTGGAAAGTTATCAATTTATAGTGTAATTCAAGCATACCTCGGTAAATCAGCCGTTCAATTGAGGAATAAAAAACGTCACACATGAATCTTTATTACTGAAGGGAGTTTCAGTAAAGAAAAAACCCTACAACCGATGATATCATTCATTCATTCTCATTCACATTCAATGTGGCCTTCAATTTGGAACACTGAACCAACTATGTCATTGAAGGAGATGGAAGGAATCATTGAGACGGACATTGAATGGGGGGCATATTTGGGAGAGGTGATGAAAATTTAGGGAGAAAGGCATGACCTTTGGATGAGCGTCTTAAAAAATCATGGGGAAATTACAATTCAGTACATTGGGAAATGCTTAATATAGTATTATAGATAGATATAGATATGGATTATAGATTATAGATATATAAATTTAAAAAATTTTCGGGCCCTAAATTGGTTTGGGCCCTGATCGCAGGCACCTCCTGCACCCCCTGATAGACGGCCCTGATCACTTACAACATCCAATCAAGTTACGCCATGTCATCAAACATTATTCAATCACTAGTGATGGATTTTAGTGGAAATGCCTATCACTCACCACACCAAACAAATTCCCTCACAACCCAACAATTTCCCTCACACATTCTGCAACTTCTTCACGCGTGATAGTGGCCACGCGTTGTCGGATTCACGCGTGAAAACAACCACCGGCGGTGGTGTTCCATGGTAATCCACGCGTGGTGGATGGAAATGCTGGTTGTTGAAAACACAATTAATGGTAGAGTTGAGGCTATAATTACAGTGTTTAAAAACCCCAAGAATTAAATTAAATAAAAACATATCATAAATCATTTACAATAAAAATGTGTTACTAAAACAGACAATTGACTCGGAATAGTTGAGTACGGAATTTATGTATCTGCACTGCTTAGACTGCCCCCAACGCTTCTTGTTGGGGGGTTGCACTTGATGATGTGGAAGATGCATTTGTAAAGGAAGCATTGGGGTAGGTGTCATTTAAGGGGGCTGCATGTAGGGAAGTGCACCTGCATGCAGGAGAGATAAGGTGAAGGTGTGCCCTTTAAATGTTTTTAAGATAGAAAAAGAAAGAGTAAATTTCAAAGTTCGTCCTTTATGTATGTCTAATATATCAAAGTATGTCCTTTGTCTTTAATAACCTCAGAAAACATCCTTAATGTTTGAAAAACCAATCAAGTTATGTCCTTTACCCTAAACCTTGTTTGTTTTCCCAGTTAAGTCAGGTCACATGTGAAGCACATGAGGGCATTAATGTCATTCTACCTACCATCCTGTTATAAAAACCCTAAAACCCCACAGAGAGAGCCACATCCACCTCCCACCACCGCTACCATCGGACCTCACTCCCACTACCACCGCCGCCGCCTCCACCACAACCCACCCGCCACCACCACCGATTCAACCCTAACCAATTCAACCCTAACCTCATACCTTCTTCCCATTCCTTATTAAATTCAACAAATCGGACACAATATTCATTCGATTCCTTCATCAAAATCAACAAATCCGATCAAAAACTTCAAAATTCAACCGTTTTTGTACCCATTTTCATTACAAAAATGTCAGAAACCGAATCTGAACCTGAAAACGTCTTCTCATACCTCTCAGATGATGTAGTTCTCAACATCTTCCTCAAGCTCGTTGATGATCCGCGTAGTTCTCAACACCGGATTTGCTGGAAGAACAAATGTCACCAAATGATTCCGGCGGTTGTTTCCGATCTGCTTCCGCCGAATGCCTCCGTGTCGTCACAGTTCTCTCCGCCAGGCGGCTGGTCGTCGCTGCACAAGCTCGCCGTGTGCTGCCCTGGCCTCGCTCACTCCGGTGTGCTGTTGGTACGTATCAATTTGAGCATTGATACGTCTGATTACTTGACGAAATACCGGCCGATTTGATGTTTGAATGGTACTGATTCGTTGGGAAAGTTGAGATTGGAGCGAGTTAAGATAGTTGTTCGGGTTTGGTTAAGTTGAGATTGTTTCCGATCTGCTTCCACCGATTCAACCCGTTTGAGTTTGGTAGGTTTTCGGTTTGTTCGGGTTTCGGTTTGTTCGGGTACCGGCCGATTTGTGTCATCGCCACCACCACCGCTGCGGTGTTGATTTGGTTATTCCGATTTGGTTACTGTTGAAGGATTGGAGGCTTGTTTCAGTTTGTTTGAGATCTGTTGAACATGATTAATGGTCGTGGTTGTGAAGACGATTTGCTGGTGATGATGGCGGCGGTGCTGGTTTTGGCAGTGATGGTGATGGTAGCGGCTGAGAGGTTATGGTGGTTGTGGTGATTTTTTTCTAAGGAGAGAGAGAGAGAGAGTGTGTAAAGAGAGAAAGGAAGAGAGTAGACAGAAAGATTCTTTTTAATTCTTTTTTTAGGTATTAGGGTAAAATGACCAATATACCCTCATGTGCTTCACATGTGACCTGACTTAACTGGGAAAACAAACAAGGTTTAGGGTAAATGACATAACTTGATTGGTTTTTCAAACATTAAGGATGTTTTCTGAGGTTATTAAAGACAAATGACATACTTTGATATATTAGACATACATAAAGGACGAACTTTGAAATTTACTCAAAAAGAAATGATGATGTGGAAGAGAGAGGATGCATGTAGGAATGATGTGTTGGAGTTAAAAAGAGGAGAGAGAATGCAAGTGGGAAGAATGGGTTAAAAGCTGTTGTGACAGTGATGACTAGGATGCATGTAGTAAATGCAGACTCTTGCATTGCAGACAGTCTTATAGTCATGAGACCCCACAAGCCAAAACTTAATTAATTTCTAAATTGACTGAAATCCGCAAACAGCCGGTTCACTAATCGAATTTGTCAAGTGGCTTGAAAGGATTCAATAATCTAAATTAGTCCGGATTTAACAAGCGTGATCAGTTGGGAAATTGTTTCAAGAATCGTGTCAACTTTGTCTTTGTGTATATCATATATGTCCAATACGATGAAGGCAAAAGGAAGCAGGCCGACCCATAATTGATAACATATTAAAGACACGTTGTTGAATTGATTTGGCCAACCCCAAAACGATTTTATTATCAAGAAATCTCTCTCTAAAACTTGCTTAAAATAATTAACCTTGAACCGGTATTTATAGAAATAACCTAATTCACTAGACTACAACTCAAATTACATTTATATTTAAATTAATAACAAACTACACAACCTAATCCTATCTCGATTAGGAAGTCTCTCTTATGGGCATGAAGTTCGCTAAAAATCAACCCATTAATTTCTGAGTCATATATGATAGGTCTTCCACACCAAGTTATAACACCCTTGTTTCCTTGAACTTGGTTCTTTCTGGCGCTTTAGTCAAATGATCCGCTCTTTGTTCGTCTCCGAATACATGCTCGACTATTACTTGATCATTTTCCACACACTCTCGAATTAAATAATATCGAGTGTGTACATGTTTACTTCTACCGTGAAACACGGGGTTCTTGGTCAGCAGGGGCGAAGCTTCTTGGGGGCGGGGGGGGGGGGGGGTCGCCCGACCCCCGGGATTTTTCGCTCAGTAGTGTTATATATGTAGTTTTCGTATAGAAATTTTTGGATATATACGTTTTTACCCCCCCGATTCTATAGAAATTTTTGGGTATATATGTTTTAGCCCCCTCCGTTTTCTCCGGCAAGCTTCGCCACTGTTGGTCAGGCCTATAGCCGACCTGTTATCAACCCAGATTAAAACCTTATGTTTCTCCCTCCCTGTCAACTTTGTAAGTAACTCTCAAAGCCATATAACTTAACATGCTGTTGCGGTTGCTGCCATAAATTAGCCTTTGCAAGAGGATAGGGCCACTGTCACTGGCGGAGCTTCTTTGAGGCCGGGGGTGCCCCGGCCCCCGCCTCTTTTTCGCTCGTAGTGTTAAATTTTACCGAAAATTTCCAAGAAAATTTATTTGTAGTGTAAACTATTGGATTTTTAAGAGCCTAGCCCTCACCGATTTGGATTTTAGGAGTACGACCCCGCCAAGTTTTTGTTCAAGCTCCGTGACTGATCGCTGTAGCTTGGTTTTTTTCGAACACCACGTGATTGGTGAGGAACAAAAATAAAAGATGTGACCGGCAGTGTTTCGTGTGTGATCTTTATAGACATTATGGCTAGTCTCACTATAGCCCATCAATTTCTTCTTCTCACCACATGTATACATTATGCTGAGGCAAGTTGTGCCTCGTAAGTGTCAAGAGTATATGCTTTATAGCTACTACATCAGATTCTTTCCGGCATTGCATATGATGACTTATGAGTGATGCGATTTGCTTGGAGAAATCGAAAGAACATTTATCACACGCGCAAAATCTGAGAAAATCTCACACGAATATTCTACCACAATGGGTATTCAAGAATGAGTACATGAAATTTTAATGAATTTGAAAGAAATCATATACCCTGCCTTGAACACATAACTATATATTTTCTTAAGAATAAACCACATTTATTTTATTTATACACGTATGATCAATTTGTTTGTATTATTTTATTTATATACTAATAATTAACTAGTTGAATTCCCCCGCGCTACGCGGCGGGAACTTGTTTATATTAGTTCGTTCGTTACGGTACTGACACTCGTTATAATAACCTAAAAACGCAAAAAATAGGTTTTGATATTCTCAAAAGGATATTGGCACGTGTTTTACATCGATCAAAAACCATAAAAATAAACACGGGTACCGGGTTGATAATTTTGATACCGATACGATGTTCATCGAACCCAAAACCTAAAAGGAGTAAAAGCACAAACCGAATAACTTACCTATTATGGCGGTACAATACCGCTTTGGTAGTTCGGTTCAGTATGATAGCAGTTGTTGAAAAATTCTTATTTTTGAATACATGTTTTAAATATAGTTTATGTCGCAATGTGAAAAAAATTAAACATAATTGTAAATATAAATTTTTCGAAACAATTAACGAATGTATGTTACCAAACAAAAGTTAAATCAAATAATAAATGACATTTTGTTACAAAAACCTCTTCGCATCCATGTTTCATTTTTAATAAACATAACTTTTTTAATGGGTAATAAAATGTTGGTTAAAGTTAAGTCTCCTAGATTTAAGAAGTGTATAAAACCATAATAGATCGTAAAATATAACACACTTTTGAGCAAAATATAACACAATGTTCAGAAAAAAAAAGACACAATGAGTCGCAAAAAAGACACGAATAACACAAATATAGAAAAGAAATAATGCTATAATTTTTTTTTTTAAAATCTACAAGCTGTATATCAAAAAGTGAAAAGCTAAAATCTAATATCGTAGAGTTCGATGAGATAGTTACAATGCCACTTGCATGAGGTCAACTTAAGTCCGTTTGATATCTTTTTTGTAACGTATTATTTTTAAGAGACTTTGTATTTAATCTAACCCATAAAATATTTATCCATTGTGAGTAATATTAAGTATGTGAGTAGAATAATATATTAATGAGTTTTATTAACATGTAAGAAAAAAATGTCATAAAATAAACCTGAAAATATATTGCTTGAGATCATTAACATCAATCACAATCAAATTGGTTTTGCGGATTTAGCTTTCTTTATCTCATCTTATTAAGTTATGTATAATTATTACATAAAATCAAACAATACTATAAAAATCTAAATACACTACTAATGGGAATTAATAAAATAATCATAACTTAAAATCAAACAATACTATAAAATTTGAAAACTCTATTCATGAGGACTTTGTGTTAATATATATAAAATTATTACATAAAATCAAACAATATTATAAAAATCTGAATACACTACTAATGGGAATTAATAAAATAATCATAACTTAAAATCAAACAATACTATAAAAATTTAAAAACACTATTCATGAGGACTTTGTGTTAATATATATAAAATGATTAGTGTAAATAACTTTCTCAAACCATAACGTAGTGTATAATATATCAATATCAACCATTAGTAGCGATAGAGAATAGTGAAACACAAAATTGAGTTTAACCCATTACTAATATACTTCTATCTCTCACACGCATTTACACAGACATATTGCAAGATTAAAATGATATGTCATTCAATTTTTTAACATAACCAACTGATTTGGATGGTCCGATTAGTGAACCTTAGGATGACAAATTCCATGGTTGGTTCGGTTTTCAATTAATTGTTTATATCATGTGCAACTTAGATGATACGAAAGTTTATGGGCTAAATGGTTTCTCCGGGCCGAGAGACATCATAGTTCTTCATTATAGATGTTCATGGCTACGAACTACAACAAACAAAAAAAACAAGGGAATGTGAGGGGGGGGGGGGGGGGGGGGGGTACATGTATGTTGGAGACCATTGAAGATCCTCTCTTCATAACATGGTTATATAGATTTCACATTATGGAATTTTAATTGGGGTGGGGGAGTGATGAATGTCATAACATTATGGAATTTTAATTGGGGTGGGGGAGTGATGACTGTCATAAGTGTCATGTAAAAACCTAAATAACCTAGGTAGCTATGGTAAGTCAGGTATCGAACCAAATGAGTATGGTGGAAAGTGTTGTTGATTAAGGAATAAGAAATTACTTGCAGAAACGTAAAATCGGTTGTTTGAATGTTTGATTACACTAAGAACTAACTAAAACGAATTTGTAACAATAGGAGAAAAAGTGATACCTCCAAGTTTCAGATTCAAAGTGGATTCAAGTGATTAGTTTTAATTGAGAAAATCACATAAACATGATTAAAATAATTAATTAGATGATTGTGATAAACGAGGACTAAGTACTTTGATTGCAAAACAATGTAATGTTATCACACGATTATCAATTGATGATTACCAAACCCAATCCCTATCTAATATATCCCAATTACTACAACTCTCGAGAATTGAAAGAATCAAGAGTAGGTTTTGATTAAAATCAATCGTTTACAATCAAACTAAGACATCACTAAGCGAAAAGCGTCGAATGCTTATATTGCCAAACTCAATTATAACGAAAAAACTAAAAACAATCATCCACTTACAAGAATCCTCTACTTGGAGGAAACCACGAAGGAATTAGATGCGTATAACGGTGAATCGCTCTTCAAACGCTTGAATAATGATTGATTGCATCTTCAAGATTGTTGATTTGGTGAAAAGTATGATGTAATAGATGAAAGTATGTCCCAAAGATATGTTATTGATCCCCAAAATCGTCCAATGATGAATGATTTTGTTTAGGGTTTGGAAACCCTTTAAACCCCATGAAAAGTCAACCTGCGACGTCATCATCCAAACCCGTCGTAACCTACGGTCCTTTGGTCGTAGGTTATGGTTCAGAGATGCTGTTGCCTTTCTCAATAACCGTAGGCTACGCCATTCGCCCATAAGTTACAGTACAAAGAGTCTGTTTCCTTTTAAATTGCATGTTCTGGTCGTAAGCTACGCCTTGCTAGTCGTAGCTTACGTCGAATCTTGTTCCTCTCATTTTCTTCATAATGTCACTTTCACGAATTGACACTTTAGACCCCCGAACTTTATTCTTTCACATTTCTCGTGCTTCCAATATGTATTTCAACCCGAGACAACTTCCGAACAGCGTATTAACAAATCACTTTTAACTCCCTTACCGATTTAACAATTTAAGATCTAAGTCATACCGGTCCCATAGACTGACAATTTGACAAGTAGGTGATGCACGTTCAAAACAATTCAAGACTTACCTAACTAAAACTAACATGCTTATGATACTACACACATGCCAGCACACCCCTCACAATAAACTCTCCTCTCGGCTGTATCTGGACTAGCGTGTAATGTGCTAGTATATATATATATATATCAATCTAAACCAGATATGAAAATCTGTACTCCTAAGCTTGTATGACAATCACACCTCCACTGTAACCATGGGCGGATCTTAATAGGGCTGTGGCAGGGACACGGCTCGGACAAGTTTTTCGGCCGTAGTGCTAATTTTCCGCATTTCGATCGAATTTTTTTATATATACTATGTTTGGCCCGGGCTTGCCCGGGCTTTTTTTAGTGTCCGTGTCTTTCGGCACTGGCACGTTCAACGGGCAAGATCCGCCACTGACTGTAACATATAACATAGCACATATTAAATGGACTTTCTGGTTTTAGGTTTGGGTAAGGTAAGGAATTATTATTATTTTATGTAACTAACTACGAAGAATACACCAAACCATGACAACTTTATTCACACTGAACTACTAATACTTTGGGTTATTTTCAACCCAATTATATAATACGAATATAAGTTTTCTTTCCTTTTTTTTTTTTTTTTCATAACACATATCTAAATACACTTGTCATTCACGATTGGTAATTCAATAGATGACATTGGGTATAACAAATGAAGGGTATAAGGTTCAAAACAGTTACTAAGATGGGTTGAATAACAATCAAAGGTGTAACACAAAACGAATCCTAATGCCTTTATCATCTATGTGCATACGCTAAATCCACAGTCTCAGCGTGTATCAAATCACACAAGTTCTAAAACAGAGTAACATATGACCTACTCTAACAAATGAACATTTTTCAATCAGACTAACAGTTCTAATAGGCTCAAATTCTCACAAAACGAAAGGAATAAGGTTACCGACATGTAGCATGTGTACTTCCTAAAGCATGTTACCCCTAGTTAGGCATCTCTTTTCAATTATCCCGTAAAAACACCTGTCAGAAATACTCTCATGAAACTTAAAGAGACAACTATGACAAAGGATTTAATTCAGTCTAAAATCAGCAAGAAACCTTTTAGCGATTGAAAATTTTTGGTTTTCATGTCGTTTAAGCACACTTGAGACAAAATTTTTCAAATTTTTCAAATTTTTCAAAATTTTCAATTTTTCATCAAGTCAACCAAATTCAATCATTCAAGCATCCGATATCACCAATACTACCAATCCCCTCCCGAGTTACCGCATCCCCACACTTAGGATACATTGTCCCCAATATATGGTGCACTTTATAAACGTAACCCGAGAGATACCACCCAACAATCCATGAACGGATAATAACCCCCAATCAAATCAACAAATAAATAAACACACCCAAACATAAAATTTCGCACCACCAAAAGACAAACAAACATAAAATGTATTAAATCAAAATAAAGCATAAAGGACCAAGCACATGGACCTGGTCGGAGAGGCAGGGTCATAGGGTGCTCATCTGTAAGATGGACCAGGTGGTCCACCATAATATCCTCCCAGTCCCAAATGCTCATAAAAAGCACTCATATAAAAAATACCCGCCAGTCCACCTGCTGTTGGCTCTCCCTGCTCTGATGACTACTGTTGCTGTTGGTGGGACGGGTACTCGTACGGTGGCCGCTGATAGGGGTAGGAGCTCTAATAATGCGGTGCCGTGTATTCCGAAGGCACCCACATAGATCTGTGGACCTACGGTGTCAGATGTCTTGGCATGTCGGGCTGGTAAGGAGGCTCTTGACTGTAATCCACGTATGGTTGATTTTCTACATATGGCACACCTTGGTAATAGTGCATATGCCTCCTCATTTGATTCTCATCATGCGCCCTCATATTCAATTCCATCTGTTCATTCAGATGCCGCATCCGATCTAAACGAGCTTTCTGCACCACTAGTTCCCTATGTTGGTGAGTCCGAGTTTCCTTTTGCCTCGACCCTTGATCAAATATCGCCCGTTGAAAACCTTCCCAGGCACTATATTCCAGTGGCCTACAACTTTCCACTATTGCCTGCCTATCATCGTCAAATACACCCCACGAGTAACCGGCCTGTCCCGGCTCTGCAGTCTATCTGCTCGAACTCTCACCACCAATCAGCCCAACTTCTCTCTTCCTCCTCATCAACTCCTCATCGCTTGAATCTTGTCCGTCCATCTCCCCTGGACACGGTACTTCCTTTCCCCACTGAAGCACCTTCACCTTCGTATCATCCCCAAATTTAACCTTGTGCCAAAATTTCGTCTTCACATACTTCAGCCGTTCGCTTTTGCACACATCCCCTATTGAAAACATGATGTGTGGTTTATTGTAGGCGTACTCACTAGGCAGTATTGCCCCTTGCTTCTCCAACAGGGCACTCAGTAGTCTCACATGTGGGATAAGTTTCTTTCCTTTTTGGTTCCTACACTGCCACAGCTGCATCATCACCAACTGCCTAAATGAGAGCCTCAACTGTCCAGTCATAATCGCGTACAACACCAGAAGCTCCCAGGTTCTAATTGCCATCCGATCACCCAATCTGGGTGCCACATTTGTGATTATGAAACTGAGCAACAAACAAACGATTGGCTTTAGATTGTCCTTTTTCATCTCCACCCCCTTGTCTAACATAAACAACTTGGAAAGCATTGTGGTTTCCTCAACTAGGTTCTCCGTATGTAAAAAGTAGTTGTTCACATTCACAAACTGGTAGAAGCTATCAGCCTTTGAATCGAACTTAGCTACCTGTCTCAGAGTAGCTAGAGACAGCATAGTTGGCTTGTTATTTACTGTTCCTGTCGAGGTGATGGTTTTTAGCGCATTGTTCCCATCATCCTTCTTCAACATACTTAATCACTCCATCATACTATTAACATAGATCTCTCCACCCGCATTGCCCTTGAAGTTAACCATTGCTTCCTAACCAAGTGCCGTAAACTTTTCATAAAAACCTAACGCCTTGATATCTGGTCCATGAACTGCTTTTTCGAAGCACATATTTTATTTAATAGAATGATAATTCCCTATTTTCTAGTAGAAGAGTTGTGCTTGAAATTTGACTGCTTGTTTATTTAGTGGCCCCTTTTCCTACACAACTTTTCTCAGAGCATCACTCATGGAGTCTATCCATTCTTGGTGTTGTTGTTCTTGAGCATCCTCCATCGATGCGTCCTGTATGACAACCCCTGTTGTTTTTCATTTCTTGGACGCATCCGGGGCGGATGAGAATTATATAGCCTTTCCTTTCCAGACCTTCTATCCTTGCCCATTCTTTAGCACTTAGATGGCTTAGAAAACGCGTGATTTAAAGGTAATTGCAGGTTGGAATGAAAAGCCCCAAATTTAGAATTTAGGGTTCTTCGTGGCCTTCTCAGATTTCTCACAAACTGGTGAATTTCATTCAAAACCGACACTAAATTAGTGTTCTTCTCGAGAAAATAAGCAAGTTAGGCTTTTGAACGGCTCGATTTGGTGAAGAAACAGAGAAATTAGGAGCGATGGTGGCTATGGAGGTTTGAAGTTTTAAGAGAGAGATGATGATAGAGATAAGATATGAATTTGTGGTGGAAAGAGGCTGCAATAAGTGATGAGTTGTGAGTTTTACCTGAGTAAATGATGGGTTAGAATGTTATTCGGGTCAAATACCCAACCAGCCCAACACACGTCGCTGAAATCATATCCGCCGTAGCCTACGACACTCAGCCGTAGGTTATGGCTTATATCTTCTGGTCACCGCATGTTTTGTTGTAGCCTACGGCTCCCAGCCATAGGTTACGATATACAGATTCTATGAAATCAGGGCGACTTATGACATACACTGGCTGATTGGTTCAGGATGTCCCAGCCGTAACCTACGGTTGGGATCCGTAATTTACGCTACCCACACTCACAATTTTTTTAACGGTTTGAATGATTTCAAAAGGATCAAGGATTTTCATTAAGGGTTTTATTTTTTTGATTTACTCGCCCGCTCCACCCCCCTTTTAAAAATTCGTGTCGTCCTCGACACTCAATTTAGTTCTAGAATACCTGAGCGTTTTCAAACATCCCCACACTTGCTCGATGCTGTGGGTGTACTTCCGGAAATCCCTTCAAACTGTTAAAACACAAAGAACATAATTAAACAAACAAAAACTAAAGGACATATGTACCGAACTCCAGGTTGCCTCCCGGTAGCGCTAAGTTTTAGTCTTCAGCCGGACTTCTGGGGACCCTCAGACATTCGTACAATCCTGTGAGTTTGCAAGAAAACTAACCTCATCCGTTGATTTCGTGTTAAGATCAGCACCGTCTAGATACGGCTTCAACCGGTGTCCGTTCACCACATACCTCTTCTGATCTTTCATGTTTTCAATTTCCGCGTCACCAAATTTCCCCACTCTTATGATAACAAATGGATCCATCCACTTGCTTTTCAATTTTCCTGGAAACAATTTGAGATGTGAATTAAACAACCATACCTTTTGGCCCACCGCAAAGAGTTGACTTCTCAGTTTTGCGTAACCGCTTTCATCTTATCCTTGTACGCGGATGCAGTATCATACACCTCATTGCGTAACTCCTTAAGCTCACACAACTTCAATTGCCTATGTGTACCTGCATGAGTATAATCTGTGTTAACCTGTTTAGCCACCCAAAGTGCAGGGTGTGCAATTTCCATTGGCAAATGACAACCTTTACCATACACCAATCTATAAGGCGTAGTGCCAATAGGAGTTTTACATGTGGTGCGATAAGCCCACAAGGCATCATCCAAATTGGTGGACCAATCCTTGCGGTCTGATCACACAGTTTTCTGTAAAATCTCCTTTATCTGCCTATTGGACACTTCAACATGTCCACTAGTCTGTGGATGATATGGTGTTGCGATTCGGTGATCCACACCATACCGTTTGAGAAATTTGCCGAAATGAAAACTTTTAAAATGAGATCCCCCATCACTTATGATCACACGGGGAATTCCAAACCTTGAAAATATGTTTGATCGGACAAATTTACACACAACGGAGTGGTCATTCGTTCTGGTGGCAATTGCTTCGACCCATTTCGAAAATAATCAACTGCCACCAGAATGTACTAGTTGCCAAACGAATTGGGGAACGGGCCCATGAAATCAATTCTGCAAATATAAAAAATGTCTACAACCAAAATTGGTTGCATGGGCATCTCCTTCCTCTTAGAAATCCCACCCATCTTTTGATAGTTTAAACAATTTTTAGCAAACTCAACAGCATCTTTAAACAAAGTAAGCCAATAAAGACCACAATCAAGAACCCGGTGACCCTTCATTTGACCACTAAAATGGCCACCGTATGCTGATGAGTGTGCATGCTGGAACACGTCCAGGAAATCTGTCTCGGACACACATCTCCTGATGATCTGACCTGTACCGATCTTGAACAAGTTTGGCTCATCCCACATGTAGTGCTTCACTTGCATAAGGAACTGTTGCTTCCTTCTCTTGTTCCAAGCTTCGGGCACTATACTTGAAACTAAATAATTGACAAAATTAGCAAACCAGGGTGCAGTGTTAACATACATAATATATTCATCTGGGAATTGCTCATTGATCTCTGGTGTGATGTCCTCTATCCCTGAAGGAAGTCTAGAGAGATGATCAGCTACAACATTCTCACACCCCTTTTTGTCTCTGATCTCCAAATCAAAATCTTGCAGCAAAAGAATCCACCGAATCAGTCTCGCTTTGGCATTGTTCTTCTCCATTAGATATATCACTGCACTATAATCAGAGTAAACAATTACTTTACTTCCCCAGATATATGACCAGAATTTATCAAAAGTATAGACAAGAGCAAGCAACTCTTTCTCTGTTATGGTATAATTCAACTGTGCATCAGAGAGAGTTTTGATCACATAGTAGATAACCACCGGTTTCTTATCTACTCTTTGACCTAGTACATCCCTGATTGCAAAATCACTTGCATCACACATAATTTCAAAAGGTTTTGTCCAATCGGGTGATTGCAATATTGGGACCTATACAAACTCTTCCTTTAACAAATTAAACACTTTAACACATTCGTCATTAAACTCAAAAGGAACATCTCTTAAAAGTAAGTTACATAAAGGCTTCGTTATGTTACTAAAACCCTTAATGAACCTACGGTAAAACCCGGCGTGTCCTAAGAAGGAAAGAACGCCTTTAACATTAGTAAGGGGAGGTAATATTGAGATGACTTTAACCTTTGCCCTATCAACCTCCATCCCCTTACTTGATACCACGTGCCCTAGCACGATGCCCTCATGAACCATAAAATGGCTCTTCTCCCAGCTTAAAACCAAGTTAGTTTCCACACAACATTTTAATACCTTAGATAATTCACCCAAACATGTTTCAAATGACCACCCAAATACTGAAAAATCATCCATGAAAATTTCTAAGGAATCCCCGACCATATCTGAAAAGACACTCATCATACACCTTTGAATGGTGGCTGGGGCATTACACAGCCTAAATGGCATCTGCCTGAATGCAAAAGTACCATAAGGGCACGTGAATGTGGTCTTTTCTTGATCATCGGGGTGTATAACTATCTGATTATACCCCGAGTAGCCATCTAGAAAGCAGTAATATTTCTGACCTGAGAGTTTCTCGACAATCTGATCGATAAAAGGTAAAGGAAAGTGATCCTTTAACATGGCGACATTCAACTTTCTATAATCAATGCATACACGCCACCCGGTTACTGGTCGGGTGGCTATTTGCACACCATTCTCACCTTTGACGATCTGAATGCCTGCTTTCTTTGGCACCGTCTGTGTTGGACTCACCCACATACTATCTGAAATGGGATATATGATCCCAACATCCAACCACTTGATCACCTCCTTCTTCACAACCTCACGCATATTTGGATTCAATCGCCTCTGTGTATCCCGCGTCGGTTTTGCATCTGCATCATTAATGATTTTGTGCATAACAATAGAAGGACTTGTACCTTTTAGATCCGCAAGTGTCCATCCGATTGCTGCACGGTGATCCTTCAGTACCTTTAGTAGTGTCGTCTCTTGCACCTCTCCTAGATTGGCTGCAATGATGACTGGAAGAGTCTAGTCCTCTCCCAGGAATGCATACTTTAAATGTTATTGTAGCTTATTTAACTCCACTTTCGGTGGACTGTTCAGTGACGGCTTCAATCCTAAAGAGATTTTAGCTGGAAGACTCTCCACCTGATGAGTCCATGGAGGCCTTCCATCCTGCACCGCCATCGCCTCCAAACTCTACACCTCTTCCTCCAACCGAAGATTATGGTCCTGTTCAGCCCTGTCACAAATGGAACAAATCTCGATGGTTTCATCCTCAAGATGAGTATAACACCCATCAATAATATCTGCCATGAAACACTTGTCACTTGTTAAAGGGTCAGAAACATTTGAAAACACATTTAAATGAACCTTTCTATTGCCGAAAGTCATATCGACTGTTCCAGAACAACAGTCGATCAATGCATGTGTCGTGGCTAAGAAAGGTCGGCCAAAAATAACATTTGGCTGTTTGATTTGGCCAGATGATACATAATCGAGCACCAAGAAATCTACCGGGTAGTAAAATTCTTCCACCTTAACAATCACATCACACACGATCCCCCTAGGAAGCTTAAGGGTCAAATTAGCCAACACCACAGTGGTGTCGGCTTGACGCAGTGGACCAAAGTTATATTGGTCATACAAGCTTCCCGGGAGGATGCTCACACTAGCACCGAGATCCAAAAATGCCCTATTCATTTTAAAATCACCCACTTGAATGGGTGTCAAAGGCGGTCCTGGGTCTCGCAACTTAGGTGGAAGTACCCCAGTCAAAATGGCACTGACTCTCTCAGTTAAGTCAATTTGCTTAGGAAATTTGTGGTGCCGTTTTTGGGTGCACAAATCCTTTAAATACTTGTCATAAGCCGGAACCTGTTTAATTGCATCAATTACTGGTAAGTTAATTTTAACCTGTTTAAACACCTCCCAAATTTCCTCCTATTGAGGTCACTATTTATTAATTATTCCCTTATTAGCCGTATTCATTAAAGCTTCAGGGAAAGGTGGTTGAATAGATTCCCCTTCCTTAGATTTACTGGTTTCATTTGTGTCATTAGGGATATCAACAATGACTTTTACATTGGTTTTAACAGTTTAGCATCTGACTCATCCTCACTCTCATCTACATTCTCCACCACACCTTCAACTATGGTTGGTGGAGTGTTAACCTTACTATACACCTTACCATTATGAAGAGTACTTACCTAGCCAACTTGGTTGTTCCTTGCTTTCAGGTGAGAAGGATTCACCTTTGTGTCACTCGGCAATTTTCCATTCTGTTGCTTCAGCTCTGCCAGCTCACTTGCTAGTTGCCCCATCTGTGTGGTCAAAGAGGGAATGGCCTTGTCGCGCACCTCATCCTTCTATGCCCTTGCATCATCCATTTGATTAGGCTTCTGCATCTCCTACTGCATTGACTCTAACAACTCCATCACCTCATTACTTCTAGAGGCATTAGAAGGTCCAGATGATCCTCCCTGATTCTTCTGGTAGTTTCCTTGATATCCCCCATTGTTACCCCCTTGATAATTGTTCTGGTAACGGGATTGATTAAAGTTCCTGTGACCACCAGCTTGATTATTGCCTTCAAATCCTGGGTAGCTCTACTTATTGGCATTCCCGTAGTTGAAATTAGGATGATTTCTAAGCCCCGGGTGGTAGGTATTCAAATTCATGTTGAAATTCTTACCACCATTCCCACTTCCCTGCAACAAATTTACCTCAACATACACACCCACAATACTAGGGCACTGATCAGCTATGTGCCCCAAATTTCCACAATGCCCACACATAGGCATTTGCCCCCCAACTTTTGGTGTGTTATTTACGGCCCTTACCACTGAATGTCGAGTTCTTCTTGAGGATTGAGCCTTTCTCCTTGAAGTACTCGCCATATTTTCCAAGTAGTCTCAATCAATATGCTCATAATTTGTACCGAACATGCCATTTGATATTGAGTTGAGATCTCGTGCATCTTCCGGTGTCAACCCCTCATGAAATGCATTCAACAATTTCCACATTCGTATACCGTGGTGTGGGAAATTCTTCAACGACATTTTAAATCGATTGAATGCTTCATGAAATAGCTCTCCTGATTGTTGTTGGAAATTTCTGATATCCTTCCGAGCATCACTAGTCCTTTAAGGAGTGTAGAATTCATCTAGAAACAGTTGCTGCATATCGGGCCATGTGAAGATAGAGGCAGATGGTAAAAAATGGAACCATTGTTGTGCCTTATCTTCTAAGGTGAATTGGAAGAGTACCAATTTCACATCATCGGGTGTAAAACCTTGACCCCAATGGTGTTGCACCGAGCTTCATATGCGGCGATGTGCAGATACGGTTCTTCCGTGGCCAAACCGTGATACTTGGGCAAGCTTTGGATGGATTATGCTCTCACTTCAAATGAATGACCTCGTAATTGAGGTATTACTACCGGTGATGGGTTGTTAGCAATAGCTGGTTTGAAATGACTTTCAACCCCCCACACTGGTCCACGATCATATCTTCTGGGAATGCCTTCTCTCGCAACCCCCGGCCCCTATCTCTTGGGAACGGGCGGCCGTGAGCCAGTATCAGTGGTATTGGTATTTATAATTTTGGCAGCGGAATTTACATCAGAACCGTAGTTAGGAAATATTTTATCATAGTAAAATACCACATTTTTATAATATTAAAGACATGGGAAAAACCCAAGTTTCTATTACAAACATGTTCATAGGGATAAACCCTAATTTATTGAATTAAAATATCTTCTTTATTTAGGTAACTTTTATAGCCACATTTTCCAAGCCTTCAATGCTGTCCAGCTGGCTTCTAATTGGCTTTCACATTTTGTTACCTGAAACGCGTTTTAAAAACATTTTATCAGCAAGAAATACTGGCGAGTGAATCCCAGTTTAATCAAAACAAGTTTTAACATTTTACAGTATTGAGAGCAATTATAATGTTTATATATACACAATTACTCATTCAGTACTATCAATCCTGACTGGTGGGTCATATTACTCATTGGCTATCTCATTGTCCAATGGTAACGTGCTCCACATTTTGTATACAAAACCCCAACATACCGGCAGTAATTGAAGAAATACAAAGACTCAATCACTGCTAATTATATTTTAAAATATTTAAGGTTTTGTAAAAACAATTTACAAAAAGGTTTCACAACAAGGAGATTACTCACATTGCTACTTTAGGTATTTCCTTTGTGACTTCCTGGTTATAATCTATTAATTAAACAATGCACACGCGTTAGTATAATAACCCAATTTACATTAGTTATACCCTCCCCAAGACAGAACTCCAACGACTACATCAGGCAGAGCCTCGACAGGCGTTACGGAGCACTAGATCAATCGGGCAGCGTATCTAATACGTAACCGGGGGTTAAAATACTTACAACGAGGTTGAGCTTCGCTAATTATGGGGGTATTATGCCCGGGAATTACTTTAGCTATTCAGAATTTGAGAGAGAAAGTGAAAGTGAAAGTTTTGAACGAGTTGGAATGAATCTGATCGATCCTATTTATAGTGCTGATCAGGCACTTTGTCGCGCCCCGCGAAGGCCGAAGACAAAGTCTTCGCGGCCCGCGAGGACTTGTAGACTAGGTCTTAGCTTTGCTGAGTTGACCCGTAGCCCCAACACACATCACGACACGTGGCACCTCAGCGTGCGGCCTAATGTCCCAGCTGTTGCGCCCCGCATAATCCGAAGACAAGGTCTTCGCGTCCCGCGAGCGACGTTGGAACTTTGTTTTTATTTAATTTTTTATAAGAATAAAGTATTTCGGGCTTGTTTCTCGAATACAGGGTGTATTTTAGTGCGTATAGGGGTGTTATAAATATTTTAGGATATATTTAGGAGGGTTGTTATATCCTCCACACCTTGTTTTAGAACTCATCCTCGAGGTCTTACTGGAACAGGTGTGGATATTTCTTCTGTATCTCTGATTCAAGCTCCCACGTGTATTCTGGTCCTCTCTTGGAATCCCATTTCACTATGACTAGAACTAATTTCTTATGTTTGAGATTCTTGACTTTCCTGTCTTTAATTTGTAGAGGCTTTTCTACAAACTTCAGTTTCTCATTGACATCTATCTCCTTAAGAGGTACCACTAATGATTCATCAGCTAAGCACTTTTTGAGATTACATACATGAAATACATCATGTATCCCTGCCATTTCTTCTGGCAGTTGTAGCTGGTAAGCTACAGGTCATATTCTTCTAATAATCTCAAAAGGTCCAATATACCTGGGGCTTAGCTTTCCTCTTTTGATGAATCTGACTACTCCTTTCCAAGGAGAAACTTTTAATAATACCTTATCTCATACTTGAAATTCCAATGGCTTTCGTCTGTTATTAGCATTAGTCTTTTGACGATCGCATGCTGCTTTTAGTCTTTCCTTGACTTGAATAATGTTTTCTGTTGTTTCTTGCACTATCTCTGGTCCAGATAGTTGTTTTTCTCCAATTTCTGCCCAACAGACTGGGGTTCGACACTTTCGTCCATAAGTGCTTTGAATGGTGCAACATTGATACTGGTATGATAGCTGTTATTATAGGAAAATTCTATTAATGATAAATGATCGTCCCAATTTTCTCCGAAATCAATTACACAAGCTCTAAGCATATCTTCCATTGTCTGAATTGTCCTTTCGCTCTGTCCATCCATTTGAGGATGATAGGCGGCGCTTAGATTTAACTTGGTTCCCATTGCTTTTTGGAAACTTGTCCAAAAAGGAGAAGTAAAACGGCTATCTCTATCAGACACAATAGATAAAAGAATTCCATTTAATGAAACTATTTCATTTACATACAACTTGGCTAATTGCTCTATACTGAAAGTTTCCTTTATCGGTAAGAAATGAGCAGACTTGGTTAGCCTGTCTACAATCACCCAGATTGTATCATTACCTTTTCGTGTCTTTGGTAATTTGGTAACAAAATCCATTGTTATCAATTCCCATTTCCATATAGGCATTTCTAATTGCTGCAACAAACCTGAGGGTTTCTGATTTTTAGCTTTGACCTGTGAACAGGTTAGACACTTGGAAACATAGGTTGCTATATCCTTTTTCATTCCTATCCACCAAAAATTCTTTCTTAAATCTTGATACATTTTATCACTTACAGGATGTATTGTATACTTAGACTTATGAGCTTCTTCTAATATTCGGTGACGTATTTCCTAGTTTAGGTATCCAAATTATGTTCTTATGGAATCTCCAAATTCCATCTGTTCCTTGTTCTAATTCTTTAATCATTCCTTTCAATTTTTCAGTATTGTCTTTGATTACTAAGTCTTGTGCTTCTCTAATTTGTTCATTTAAATCTATCTGCAAATTTAATTTAAGAGAACGTACTCTTTTTGGATTTTCTTGATACTTTCGAGTTAAAGCATCAGCTACTACATTAGCCTTTCCTTCATGGTATTAGATACTACAATCATAATCACTAAGTATCTCCATCCAGCGTCTTTGTCTCATATTCAACTCTTTTTGCCCAACAATATACCTTAGACTCTTATGATATGTGAAGACTAAAAATTTATTTCCATATAAATAGTGTCTCCAAATCTTAAGGGCAAAAATTATGACTCCTAATTCTAAATCTTGGGTTGAATAATTCTCTTCATGATTCTTAAGTTGTCTAGAGGCATAGGCTATAACCTTTTGACGTTGCATCAACACAGATCCATACCCTAACTTAAAAGCATCACAATAGACTTCAAAATCTTCAGTTCCTTCTGGTAACGCTAGTATGGGTGCGTTGGTTAACCTTTGCTTAAGAATTCTAAAGGCTTCTTCTTGTTTTGGTCCCACTTAACAGATCTACAGGTTAACTTTGTTAATGGGATGGCTATTCTAGAAAAATCTTGGATAAACCGTCTATAATAACCGGCTAATCCTAGGAAACTTCTAACCTCCATTGGTGATTCAGGGACTTTCCATTTGGTAATAGCCTCAATCTTTGTGGAATCCAAATGGATCCCTTCATGATTAACTAAATGTCCAAGAAATTGTACTTCTTCTAACCAAAATTCGCATTTCAAAAATTTAGCGTAAAGCTTTTCTTTTCTCAGCAAATTTAAAAGTGCATGCAGATGCGTTGCATGTTCCTCTTTACTCTTAGAGTAAATGAGAATATCATCTATAAAGACAATTATGAATTTATTCAAATATGGCTTACATCTTTGGTTCATCATGTCCATAAATGCGGCTGGGGCATTGGTTAAACCAAATGGCATGACTGTAAATTCATAATGTCCATACCTTGTTCTGAAGGCGGTCTTAGGAATGTCCTCTTCCTGAACCTTTAATTGATGATATCCTAAGCGTAAATCGATCTTAGAAAAGAATCGAGCTCATTGCAGTTGATCAAACAGATCATCGATTCTCGGTAATGGGTACCGATTTTTAATCGTGTCCTTGTTTAATTCTCGGTAATCAATGCATATACGCATTGATCTGTCCTTCTTCTTAACAAACAAGATTGGTGCTCCCCACGGCGATGAACTGGGCTGTATGAATCCTTTCTCCAGAAGTTCATTGTAACACCTCGAAAAATTCACGTCCTATAATGTATTGACACGTGTCATAAGCTTTGAACGTGTGAAAGAATGTTCTAGAAGGACTAAAGTTGACAAACAAGAAAAGTGTGTGAATATAAGGGTTCAAAATGTCAACAATGGATAAATATACTTTACAATAACCCTACACAATGTTTATACCTTCAAACGAATAAATCATGGATCATACGAAGCTAAATATGAAAGAAAGTGAGGGATTACAAACTACAGGGGTTAAATGTGTCAACATGTTTAAAGTATACCTCTGAGTGACCTTTTAGCAAACCCGAAGCTTTGTAACGGTAAATTATGCTCACTAGAATGCATGATAAAATTTCATAAAGTTTCGTTATCGTATGAGAAAGTTATGATCAAATTCGTATGCGAGGGGTTAAAGCGTCAACGTTGAAAATTATGACTTTTCGGGTAACCACAAGGCAAACCAAGGACTTAACAAAATGGGTATAAGTCTTGAAGCCCTTATAAGTCAATTTGGAGGGCTCAAAATGCAAGAAATAAAGGTTGGGTGACCTTTCGAAGGACCAAGAGCCAAAGTACAAAAGCTAAAAACCTTTAAACCTGAAGCCAGGCCTCAAGCGGGCCGCGTAAGCCCAGGAAGACACTTACGCGGGCCGCTTGCGATGCCCAGATGCAGAAAATAACAGGCAGCAGCCTGTTCAGCCTTGTAACCGACTTAAATCAGATATTTTCACTCCATAGGCGACCCCTAAAAATTCCTAGGCACTTAAGGACACTTGTGGATGATCAGGGGTCCATGGTAGACTTGTTTGTCAACAATCTAATGAGTTTTAAGCACTATATAAAGGGCCATAGTTGCAACATTTTGATCATTCATTCACCATTCAACATCTGATCATTTCTGGAGCACAAGTGCCTTTCCAAGTCACCTCTAATCGTGCATAGGACTTCTGTAAGTGTACTTTACCTTCCTTAATTGAGTTTTACTTAGTTATTAGCTTAAAAGTCAAACCGTCGTAATTAACGTTTGACTTAGCGATTAATCATTAATGGTCCAGTGACTAGTCGAATTGAAGGTAGTTATAAGTTGGTAATTATGTGGGCAATAAACCCTTAAAAGGGCACCCTCTGATTCCCGCTCTAACTAGATCAAATGTCGGGTCAAAGTTGATTAGAAAAAGTCAACAGAATGCTAATCTTCAAATTAACGCATAATTAACAATGCAGAAGGCATGTAACCTATTTTATCACTCATATAACTTAGTAATAAATGTAAGAACATGTCAAACATGTTCGACCCGACAATTTTCTGTTTAGACCCGGTTCGGAACCGAAAGTCGCAAAACTTTGACTTTTGCTTTGACTTCAGTTCTGACCCATTTTAGCATGTTTTAGAAATGCCTTAGAACTTTCTTAGGACCAGGCTACATGTTGGTATAACCCTCTGTGGTTGGTTCATTGATTATCCGACTCGTTTACATGTTTCCGTTAATTGCCTAATGTTGACCAATATGCCCTTTTGACCATAAAACGAGAATTTTGAATATGTGAAAGGACAATAATCTTTGTTACTGATTTATAAACATGTCCCTAAATTTTCACATCAGTTGGAGGTCTAGATTAGGAGTTATGCTCATTAGCGTAATTAGAACGTCTTTTAGTAATTAAACGGCGTCATTAGCATAAAGCCTATCTAAACCCAATTTTTGACACCAAACCTTTTTCCCACTGATGTAATATAATATTTTGGGATTTTTTAAGATTTTTAATTATTTTTAAACTGATCATAACCTGAGGTTATCACCTTAATTCGGTAAATACCGATTATACCCTTTTTGTGCATAAAATGAGTTCTACATAATATTTTGACACAAATCCAATTGCTACTAATTTTAAATAGTAAATGAAGTATTTTGAACTTTATAACCTGATCAGAAAACTCAGATTTTCTGTATAACCCGGAAATCGCTTAAAATGGCTTTTTAAGCGTATTAAACACATAGTTTATGTTTAAAACCATTTTGTCATATAAGACTTATTACCAACTGATATGACATATTAAAATAAGTTATTTTACTTATGTATTTGGACCCGAATCTCAGAATTTCATTTAATTTCTTTTATAACCTTTAAAATGACCAAAATACCCCTACGGGGCTTAAATTAAGGTTAAACTCGTTTTGGGCATAATGGAAGGTATCCTACTGATATCTCAACATACTTAAGGTATGTTAACTTAGGAAACCTATTTAGGACCCTTATGGTTACCCGTTACGCTTCTTGCGCGTTCGGTTCGGTTTATGTAACTAGTTTGCATAAATTAGCCGAAACGGGTCAAACCTTATCATTTTTATCTCAAAATCCAGAAGGTGTTTAGATTACCCATATTATACAAGTCTTCAAACTTGTCGGGTCTAAAACACATTCTATTCCGGTCTTCGCTTAATCGTGCGTTTGAACCGTATCCATCTTTAAAACTAACCGGTCTAAGTTTAGGCTTAATTAAAGATCCGTTAGGATTTTAATAGGTTATTATAAACCTTCATTCCAGAATAGGTGACCCGGTAAAAGCTACACGCACTTGCTCATTGTGATTATTACTTTGCTCAGGTAAATACTTTTAACTTATTTTCCCTATACGGGCTTGGGGTATGGTATATAAAATACCGCTTGGTTCGGGCATTGAATCTTTAATCGAATAGAGGTTAAATCATTGATATGCTCCATTTTGAAATGTTTTGTTTGCTTAAAGCCTTTGGGGGGTTAATGACCATGTCCCGGATATCCTTGGCATCATTTTACGAAATGGCCACGACCTAAGCACAGGGTGTAGGCGTACACCCGTCAGTGCCTAAATAAATAAAGTGGTGTGTCTATTGATCTTTAACCCGGTCTACGGATCGGGCTACTGAACGCATAAGGAACATGTAATTCGTTTACAAGATTATATTCAAATAATTGTCCCAAGTTATAAAAAGTTTGTGCCACGTGCATTCAAATCAATTTTATTAAATCTTTTCTAAATGAGCCAGTTAATTGTATTTACCAGTGTAAACTGACGTATTTTCCCAAAAAGGTTAAGTGCAGGTACTACGCGAACTAGGCTGGCTTTCTCCTAGCGTCCACAATAAGTTTCGCAAGCTTGGATGTCAAACTGTTGAACAATGTTTCCATCTTTATTTTTGATCCACCTGTTGATTCCTTTCAACTGTTGTGATACTTGATATTACAATTTATTAAAGTTGAAATATATCTATCTTTTGCTTCCGTTGTGCATTTAAATATTGTGTTGTTTGACTGTAATGTTACCAACCACGTCACGATACTCCCCACTGGGTCCACCGGTAATGCGTGGAAATATCGGGGTGTGACAGGTTGGTATCAGAGCCAACATTGAGTGAATTAAACACTAGCCTTTTGTGTTTAATCTCAATGACACAATTGCACATTCCCAAATTTTCGAGTCTAGACAAAGAACTTAGGACAAATCCAAAAATTTGTTTTTAATTTTTTTAACTTTGTCCTTTATATTTCTTGTTGTATCTTTTATTGTTAACAGGAAATATGCCACCAAGATTTAGAAGAGGAGGAAGAGGCAAGGGGCCGATCACCGCCCCCAACGATCACGAGGCCGGGCCTTCTCACAGGCGAACTCCTTCCACTACAATGAGTGCCGATCCGCAAGGAAACAGGAGGAATCTTTTTGAGCCCGCTAGACGGTCTGTTTCACACAGTTCAACGCCTCCCTATCGCAACTCGTATGGGCCACAGTCAGAAAACGAGCCCGATAACCCACAACCTTCATATATACCTCTCCAGCGATCCCTTTCGCACAATTCCTTTGGCAACCCCACTCCCGTTTTTCAGGGCCGGTTTAACCCGGCAAACTATATTCAAAAACCAGTGGGTTTTAACCCATTGGGACTGGAGGATCACTTTTCCGGCGATAACGCCATGGATATGGAGGAGGACACCGACCCTATGGAGCCTGCAACCGGGACCCCTAACCATCCTATCGAGGTCTCGGATGGCTCATCTTTTCACGGATCACCCTACGATGGTCCAGACAGTTTCCAGGCAAGGTTCAACCAGCATGAATGCTACTTCACACCTTCTCACCATTCATCGCCCCACCAGCAGCAACCGCAGCAGCAAGATCCCTCTGGGGATTTGCGATTCGTGGCAGTCACGCCACCGCCGCCAGTTCATCAAGCACCTCCAGAGCCACCAAGGAGTAGGAGGACAGGCGCGCGAATATCCGCGCGTGGAGGGGATTTTCACTTCAGCACCCCTCATCACTCAAGTGGCAGCCACTATCCGCCACTACATGAAGACCCGCAGATGGGTGGGCCTTCAAACCCAGTTGCACCACAACCACCACCGATGGGTTTTGATAACCCGATTCTTGCATATACAGGTTCAACGAGGTACAATCTGTTTGAGCAGCCAGCTCACATAAACTATAATTATGTTGAGGCCGACCCGTACCTTGTGGCGGCAAACTACAATGCCCTCCACCCAGAAGGACCATATGGAGCTCCTTGGGGAGTTGGATACCCCACTTATGGATACCAAGTACCTGCTCAACCACCGATTCGGCAACAGTCGCAGCCACCACGTTTTTCCCCACCAGAACAGGAGGAAATCCTCCAAAGACTTAGTCGGGTGGAGCATGAGTTCCAAGAGGAACGTAGGAACAACAGGGGTTTCCTCAAGGGCCTAGCGAGCTTCCTAAAGGGGAAGAAGAAGAAGAGGGATCATTAAATCCCTATATGTACTGTTGTATTTTCTATTTTAATCAAGTCCCTGCGTGGACATTTATCTGTGTATTAGTCCATGCGTGGACTTGTCTTTTTAGTCCCTGCGTGGACATCTATTCTAGTATTTGGTCCTTGCGTGGACTTGTGTTATCAGGTTTAGCCCCTGCGTGGGCAAATTGTTTCTGTTAAAAGTCCCGTTTAGGGCAATGTGTAATCCTTTTAAAAATTAATGGAATGTTAAGTTTATAAATTTCATTTTTGCCATTATATGCATAAATACATTATATATGAAATAAATAAATCAAAAATCATTCCTTTTAAAAATAACCTGCCTAGTTAAATATTAACTAAGAATCTCAAAGGTATAGCCTAGCCTGCATGTCATTATGAGACCTGGCCAAGATGGTAAGACCTATTTAAAAGATTCGGATCCCTGTTAACATCTGAAAACATGTTAACGCTCCTGGCAGATGCGATTCGTTAAAATCACACACGTCATTCTTATAATAGGATTCTTCAAAAGATTCCTATCCAAACCTGATGATATATAAATCATAGGTTTAAATCATCAATTAAGATGATCATATGTTGACCATACATTGGTAATATAGTGCCTACGGGCCATACTTATTGTCATATAAGACAAAAGACAGTAGTAGTCTACGACTCCCTGTCAGAAAAAGGTAATGAACTATGTTCAAACCTTCATGCCTTGATTCTCTGAAATCATGGCTTATAATTTAAAAATGTCCTTGTGACTTGGCCTTTTGTGCTACTAATAATACTGTTATTGCTTGATAATTAGGATAATTTATAATAAAAATCCTAAATAAATATGAGTAACAAATTAACCAAATATGGTCTATGTTTACCATGGTTAATGAATTGTCCTAAAAGGCAATTCCATAATAAAACTCCCAAATAAATTATTGTCAATATCTTATGTAACAGTTCAAGATACATGGCTGACTCAGACGAGATTAACAGTCTGCCAAAAGAGAATCAGGACGCCACCAAGTTTAATGTGACTGGCGCAGAACTCCGAGCATTAATCGACAATGCTGTCACAAAAGCCTTGGATAGGCAGTATAGTGAGGCAAGCGGTACTAGGAGCAGAGCCCAATCAGTACCTCATTCCAAGCCTAAGACTCATTCTGAGGCTCACAGCAAGCCTCCCTCCAAGAAGGAAGAACCAAAGAAAGTTGATGACGATCGTCAGTCCTCGAATCAGTAAAGTGTTCCATCTCCAAAGATCGTACCGAAACAAGGGACCCAGGAAAAGGGTTGCTCCTACAAATATTTTGTTTCATGCAAACCCAGGGATTTCACTGGGGAGAAAGGAGCTATAGATTGTATGACGTGGTTGGATGAGATGGACACCGTGGTTGATATCAGCGGGTGCGCTGAGAGGGATGTGGTAAAGTTTGTGTCTCAATCGTTCAAAGGTGAAGCCTTAGCCTGGTGGAGATCGTTGATTCAAGCTACAGGGAAGATTCCACTGTACAATACGACATGGGAACAATTCGTTGCCCTCATCAGGGAGAACTACTGCCCTCAACATGAGGTAGAAAAGATTGACTCGGATTTTCTGTCTTTGGTAATGAAAAATCTGGATTGCCAAGCTTACCTTATGAGCTTTAATATGATGTCAAGATTGGTTCCGTATCTGGTGACCCCGGAACCCAAAAGAATAGCTCGTTTCATTGGGGGTTTAGCCCCAGCAATAAAGGCAAGCGTGAAGGCCTCTCGGCCAGCTACTTTCAGATCTGTAGCTGATATATCTTTGTCCCTCACACTAGACGCGGTCAGACAGAGATCGCTGAGGAACGCGGATGTCGAGAAAAGAAAGCGTGAAGATGACAATTCACGACGGTCAGATACGAAGCACAGGGGAAACAATGACCACAGGAAGGGGTCTAGTTCCAAGAAGGATGGGCATCAATCTGGAGAAAAGCCCAAGTGTAAGATTTGTCAGAAGCACCACTTTGGGAGGTGCAGACTTGACACAAAATCTCAATCTCAGCAGAGACCTTGTGGGATTTGCAAATCTTCGGAACATAAAACCCTAGAGTGCAAGAAGCTGAAAGACGCAACGTGCTACAGTTGCAACGAAAAAGGGCATATTAAGACAAATTGCCCAAAATATGCAAAGAAAGCTGATGAAGGAAAGAAGACCAATGCTAGAGTCTTCAGGATGGATGCAAAGGAAGATGTGCAGGACAACAATGTGATCACAGGTACCTTCCTCATAAATGATGTCTATGCAAGAGTACTTTTTGATTCAGGAACTGATAAATCATTTGTAGATAATAAGTTTTGCAAATTGCTGAATTTACCTGTTAAGACCTTAAGTGTGAAATTTGAGGTGGAATTAGCAGATGGCACCTTAGAAACCGCCTCAACCATATTAGATGGATGTTTTATATCCATTAAGAACCACTCTTTTCCTTTGTCCCTGCTACCTTTGAAGTTAGCCGGTATCGACATAGTTTTGGGTATGGACTGGTTAGCTCATAACCAGGCCCAGATTGTCTACAATAAGAAGCAAGTGGTGATCAAGACTCCGTTTGGTGAATCACTTACCATTCAGGGAGATACCCAGTATGGACTGCCTGAGCAAGTGACTATGCTCAAGGCCTCCAGGTGTTTGAAGAAGGGTTGTGTCATCTACATGGCACAAGTGACTATTGATGAGCCGAAACCCAAGATTGAGGATATTCCTGTTATTTCTGAATACCCCGAAGTTTTTCCTGAAGAACTACCTGGTTTACCACCAGATAGACAAGTAGAATTCAGTATTGACATCATCCCTGGAGCAGCACCTGTTGCTAGAGCGCCTTATAGGTTGGCACCAACAGAGATGAAGGAATTAAGGACACAACTAGATGAAATGCTAGCCAAAGGTTTCATTAGACCTAGTTCGTCTCCATGGGGAGCGCCAATCCTATTTGTCAAGAAGAAGGATGGATCGATGCGTCTGTGCATCGATTACCGTGAGCTTAATAAGGTCACTATCAAGAATAGGTATCCATTGCCCAGGATCGACGATCTGTTCGATCAACTTCAAGGAGCAAGTTACTTCTCTAAGATTGACTTAAGGTCAGGCTATCACCAACTGAAGGTTAGAGATGAAGACGTACACAAGACTGCATTTAGGACTCGTTATGGTCATTACGAGTTCCTAGTGATGCCTTTTGGGCTCACAAATGCACCAGCGGCATTCATGGATCTCATGAACCGTGTCTGTAAACCATACTTGGACAAATTTATTATCGTCTTCATTGACGACATTCTGATTTATTCAAAGAATCAGGTCGACCATGAAAAACATCTTCGATGTATTCTTTCACTACTTCAACAGGAGAAGCTCTATGCCAAATTCTCTAAATGTGAATTTTGGCTCCGTGAAGTCCAATTTCTTGGACATGTAGTTAGTGAACGCGGAATCCAGATGGATCCCGCTAAGGTTAAATCTGTCATGAATTGGCAAGAGCCAAAGACGTCCACAGAAATTCGCAGCTTCTTGGGATTGGCAGGATAATACAGGCGCTTTATTGAAAATTTTTCAAGGATTGCTGCACCCCTAACTTCTTTGACTAGGAAGGATATTAAGTTCAACTGGGGACCGAAGCAACAAGAATCCTTCGATATTCTCAAACAAAAGTTGAGCAATGCTCCTGTTTTGACATTGCCTGAAGGTACCGAAGAATTCGTGGTTTACTGCGATGCATCACACACTGGCATGGGGTGTGTGCTTATGCAGAAAGGCAAGGTTATTGCCTATGCTTCACGTCAATTAAAGGTGCATGAAAAGAATTACACCACCCATGACTTGGAGTTGGGTGCCGTTGTATCTGCACTAAAGCTATGGAGGCACTATTTATATGGTATCAAGTGTGTGATCTATTCTGATCACAAGAGCCTCCAGCACCTGTTTAATCAGAAAGACCTAAACATGAGGCAACGATGTTGGATGGAAACTTTGAATGATTATGATTGTGAGATAAGATACCATCCTGGCAAAGCGAATGTAGTCGCCGATGCCTTGATTCGAAAGGAAAGGGTCAAACCCATCCGAATCAATGCCAAGAGCATTGAAATAAAGAATAGTTTGAATGAAAGGTTGTTAGCTGCACAGAAGGAAGCTGTGTTGGAAGCTAACTATCCTAATGAAAAGCTAGGGGTAACTGAGGAGCAGTTATCTCTTGGCAAAGACGGAATCCTAAGGTTGAATGGACGAATATGGGTTCCAGTTTATGGAGGGCTTCGGGATGTTATCCTCCAGGAAGCCGATAGTTCTAAATATTCCGTTCATCCTGGAGCTGATAAGATGTACTAGGACCTAAAGGCAAACTATTGGTGGATAGGCTTGAAGAAGTCTGTAGCTGCCTATGTAGCTAAATGCTTAACGTGTGCCCAAGTCAAAGCAGAACATCAAAAGCCGTCAGGTTTGCTACAACAGCCTGAACTTCCCACGTGGAAGTGGGAAATGGTGACGATGGATTTCATCACCAAGTTTCCAAAGACAAGGAAAGGAAATGATACGATATGGGTGATTGTAGACAGACTGACTAAGTCAGCACATTTCCTACCCATTAAGGAGACCTATAGCTCCGACATGTTAGCCCAATTGTACGTGGATAAGATTGTAGCTTTACATGGCGTACTAGTGTCTATTATCTCTGACAGAGATACTAGATACACGTCACATTTTTGGAAAAGTTTCCAATAATCTTTGGGCACGCGCTTAAATTTTAGTACGGCTTACCACCCTCAGACGGATGGGCAAAGTGAGCGTACAATCCAAACATTGGAAGACATGCTTCGTGCATGTGTGATTGACTTAGGTGGTAGTTGGGATAACCACCTTCCATTAATCGAGTTCTCGTATAACAATAGCTACCGTACCAGCATTAAGGCTGCGCCTTTCGAGGCCTTATACGGTAGGAAGTGCAGAACGCCCGTGTGTTGGGCAGAAGTTGGAGATGTCCAACTGACAGGACCTGAAATAGTCTTTGAAACGACGGACAAGATTGTCCAGATTCGTGATCGCCTGAAAGCTGCCAGGGATAGGCAAAAAAGCTACGCAGATCTAAAGCGTAAACCTTTTAACTTCGAGGTAGGTGACAAAGTGTTGCTTAAAGTATCACCCTGGAAGGGAGTGATGCGATTTGGTAAGAAAGGAAAGTTAAGTCCGAGATACATCGGACCATTTGAGGTCATCGAACGTGTCGGATCAGTTGCCTATAAGTTAAACTTACCTGAAGAGCTCAGTGGTATTCACAATGTATTCCACATCTGCAATCTGAAGAAGTGTTTCGCTGATGAATCACTAGTCATACCACATACAGATGTGCACATAGAAGAGAGCTTGAAGTTTGTTGAAAAACCTGTGTCGATCGAGGATCGACAGGTTAAGAAGCTTCGAAGGAAGCATGTACCGATTGTAAAGGTTAAATGGGATGCCCGTAGAGGTCCCGAGTATACGTGGGAGGTAGAATCCACAATGAAAGAAAAGTACCCTCATTTATTTCAGTAAATCTCGAGGTCGAGATTTCTTTTAAGGGGGTGAGGATGTAACACCTCGAAAAATTCACGTCCTATAATGTATTGACACATGTCATAGGCTATGAACGTGTGAAAGAATGTTCTAGAAGGACTAAAATTGACAAACAAGAAAAGTGTGTGAATATAAGGGTTCAAAATGTCAACAATGGATAAATATACTTTACAATAACCCTACACAATGTTTATACCTTCAAACGAATAAATCATGGATCATACGAAGCTAAATATGAAAGAAAGTGAGTGATTAAAAACTACAGGGGTTAAAAGTGTCAACATGTTTAAAGTATACCTCTGAGTGACCTTTTAGCAAACCCAAAGCTTTGTAACGGTAAGTTATGCTCACTAGAATGCATGATAAAACTTTCATAAAGTTTCGTTATCGTATGAGAAAGTTATGATCAAATTCGTATGCGAGGGGTTAAAGCGTCAACGTTGAAAATTATGACTTTTCGGGTAACCACAATGCAAACCAAGGACTTAACAAAATGGGTATAAGTCTTGAAGCCCTTATAAGTCAATTTGGAGGGATCAAAATGCAAGAAATAAAGGTTGGGTGACCTTTCGAAGGACCAAGAGCCAAAGTACAAAAGCTAAAAACCTTTAAACCTGAAGCCAGGCCTCAAGCGGGCCGCGTAAGCCTAGGAAGACACTTACGCGGGCCGCCTGCGATGCCCAGATTCAGAAAATAACAGGCAGCAGCCTGTTCAGCCTTGTAACGGACTTAAATCAGATATTTTCACTCCATAGGCGACCCCTAAAAATTCCTAGGCACTTAAGGACACTTGTGGATGATCAGGGGTCCATGGTAGACTTGTTTGTCAACAATCTAATGAGTTTTAAGCACCCGAGGGAGAATAATGATGCTACCAGAGTTAATATAACTGTTGCGGAACTGCAGGCATTAATAGATAATGCCGTTACACGAGCTCTCGACAGACAGTATGATGAATCAAGTGACACACACTCTAAGACTCTATCTGTCGCTCGTAGTAAGCCCCTTTCTAAATCACATGAGTCAAGGGAAGACGATGTTCGTAACTCGTCAAATCAAAGGAGTGTTCCGTCTAGACAGGTGGTGCTTCATCAAGAGGCACCAGTTAAGACCTGCTCATATAAATATTTTGTCTCCTGCAAGCCCAGAGACTTTACAGGAGAAAAAGGGGCCATCGATTGCATGACATGGCTCGATGAGATGGACACTGTTGTTGACATCAGTGGATGTGCAGAGCAAGACATTGTGAAGTTTGTTTCACAATATTTTAAAGGAGAAGCTCTAGCTTGGTGGAGGTCACTGATCCAAGCTACGGGGAAGATCCCTTTGTACAACATGACTTGGAATCAGTTCGTTGCTCTTATCAAAGAAAATTACTGTCCTCAACATGAAGTCGAGAAAATTGAGACTGAATTCTTGACATTAGTCATGGAGAACTTAGATTTTCAAGCATACCTTACAAGTTTCAATACCATGTCTCGATTGGTTCCTTACTTGATCACACCGGAACCAAAGCGTATAGCTCGCTTTATTGGGGGTCTAGCCCCAGAAATAAAAGCAAGTGTGAAAGCAACGAGGCCTACTATATTCAGGTCAGCGGCAGATCTGTCGCTATCTCTCACACTTGATGTGGTCAGAAACAAGGTTGCCAAAGCCTCTGAAGATGGAAAGCATAAAAGGGAAGATGAGAATTCTCATCGCTCCGATAGGAAGACAAAGAGGAACTCTGAGGATAAGAAGAGTTCCGAATGAGAAGACCAGGTGCAAAACCTGTCGGAAATACCACCTAGGGAAATGCAAATTTGAATCTCAGCCTCTACCTTGTGGGATTTGCAAGTCTAAGGAACATAAAACCTTGGATTGCAAGAAATTGAAAGACGCAACCTGTTATAGTTGCAACGAGAAGGGGCATATCAAGACCAACTACCCTAGGAATCAGAAGAAGCCCGAAGAGGCCAAGAAAAAAAACGCATGAGTCTTCCAGATGAACGCCCAGGAGATGGTGCAGAATGACAACTACATAGCAGGTACCTTTCCTTATCAAACAGTTTATGCAGAAATTTATTTGATGCTGGCACATATGATTCTATAATGAACGATAAATGTTGAGAACTGTCGTCTCCGCCTGATTAGGACTCCGGTCATTTAATGCGAGGTAGAAATTGGCCGATGGTACTTGAGAAAACGCTCCAACAAATCTTAGATTGATATTTTATATCTATTAGGAATCACTCTTTTCTGATACCCTTATGACAAGCTTTCAAGCTATCCAAAATTCATCAATATAATAAAGACAGATGTGACATTTTGATCCCCTGTCAAAAAGATGATGGATTAGGTCCAAACCTTAAATGCCATTGATGGTCTTTCGTGACCTAGGCTAAACATAATGAATATATATTAAATAACATTCATTAAGAATGATTAGTACTATATTAGCCTGTATGGTCTATTGATACCATGGTTAGTATATGTTAAGGCCACCAGGATGAAGAATAGCAGTCGTTGGATTGCAACTAAGAAATTGTTTTATTGGTGTTAGGAATCAATATCGAGTATGGCAAACTCAGATAAGACAACCGTTGATCGTGTTATGAATGATGCGACGCATGCCAATGATGCTACAATTGTGAGCCTTAGAACTTCCGAAGATGTTCTTCAAACTATGATAAACGCAGCTGTTGGGAAGGCTGTGAAAAAGTTCAAGGAGCCCCATGCTACTCGCTCCAAATGTTATCTAGGACCACATTTCCTTACTCATAAGGAGGATCTTGTTCATGCCTCAAATACAAAAGATGAGCTAAAAAGGAAAAGGGAGGAAGATAACTCCCAGAGCTCTAAGAAGAAGAACAAACAAAAGTCCAACCAGAAACCAGTATGCCAGACCTGCAAGAAGCGCCATTATGGGAAGTGCAGGTTCGAACCAAAATCCCAATCGCAGCCAAGGGCTTGTGGGATCTGCAAATCAAGGGAACATAAAACGTTGGACTGCAAGGACATGAAGAATGCAGTCTGCTTCGGCTGTAATGAGAAAGGCCACATCAAGACCACGTGTCCTAAATCTGTCAAAGGAAATGCGGCTAAGGAAGGAAAGCCTAAGAATGAAATCGCCTAAAATACCTGAGCTAGTTCATAAATAATGGCCTCAGGTACATTCCTTGACATTTATCAGTGATTTAAATACTAAGAGTTTTTATTTTGGTTCGGATACCAATAGATCCTTCATAAACTATAAGTATAACAAGCTTTTAAAACCTTTCATAAGAACCCTATATATTAAGTGTAAGGTAAAACTTACAGATATAAAATTTATAGGAACTATTTCTTCTATTCCTGTCAGAAATCTCCAATCATAAAGTCCTAATGTACCCTCTCTCCAGATAAAGCACACCATCATATGAAATTGATATCTCTTTGATCTCTATTGATTTCGAATACCAAATGGTATGAGAAAAGTGCCATATGAGGATTGGTATATCTTAATATGTTCCATAGATTGCTTCCATGCCTGATCAGTATGGAGGTTTAATGCATGGAACCGCAAGGATATTCCAATGGTCATATGGAACTAAAGTCAACTAATGGTATTCAAAGAAGATAGCCAGAATGGAACTTTCCAAGTAAGTGTCTTTGATTAAATCTGTGGACTCGTAACGTAAATATGCCACTTATCTGACACAGGCAAATATGAATGAACTGGAGCCCGAGATTTGGAAAATCTCTGTAATCTCCGTGTTATTGCAACCCTAATTAGGCAACGATTAAGAATTTGGAAAATCTCTGTAATCTCAATATTCTGAGAGTTCGGTTTAATTAATTACGTAAGACGGTTCATTTTGCTTATGCATTGTTATTGCAACCCTAATTAGGCAACGATTAAGAATTTCCATCAGCTGCCCAGGATCGTCGATTTGTTCAACTAACGACAAGGATTAGCTATTCCTTAAAAATTAGTTAAGCAGTGGTTGGAATAACCATCTCACCTTAAGATAAGCTTTTCTATAATAGTTGATATATAAGCATCAAGACTGCTCCTTTGGAGACCTTGTATAGATGGCATGTTAAACAACTATTGTTAGGACAATAGATTGGTAAGTCCAATTATCAGGATCTGAAAGTTGCATTGGAAAACAACAAATAAGAGCATTCGAATTCGTAATCATCTTAAAGTTGCCAGTAAACGGCAGAAAATTTAGGATTTATAAAAGTCGCAACCTTCTTAAGTCCTTAATAAGGAATAAGGTTCAATCGAAGGTATCGCCCTAAGAAGGGTATGCTAAATATCAATTTCTCCGGGTAAGTTAAGCCCTGGATATATAGGAACATTCGGGAAATCGAATGCAACAAAGGTCAATAGCCTATAAGCTAAAACCTATATAAGGAGTTTAATGGAGCTCACGAGGCAACCCACACTGATGATTTAAGAGTATGTTTCACCAATAAGTTGAGACCCATTATCATAATAATAAGCAGATTAATGAAACTTTATGGTTGGACGCGAAATCAGTATAGACTAAGAATCGACAGGTTAAGAAACTCCAAAAGGAAGTATGTACCTATTGTATAGGTCAACTGGGATACCCTTAGAGGCCCAAATATACTATGGAAGTTAAGTCCATGATACATCAGAAAGTACTTCCATCATTTTAGCAAATCTCGAGGTCGAGATTTCTTTTAAGGGGGTGAGGATGTAACACCTCGAAAATTCACGTCCTATAATGAATTGACACGTGTCATGAGCTCAAACGTGTGAAAGAATACTCTGGAAGGACTAAAGTTGACAAACAAGGAAAGTATGTGAATATAAGGGTTCAAAATGTCCACAATGGATAAATATACTTTACAATAACCCTACATGATGTTTATACCCTTAAACGAATGAATCATGGATCATACGAAGCTAATTGTGAAAGAAAGTGAGAGATTACAAACTACAGGGGTTAAATGTGTCGACATGTTTAAAGTATACCTCTGAGTGACCCTTTAGCAAACCCGAAGCTTTGTAACGATTAATTATGCTCATTAGAATGTATGATAAAAATTTCATCAAGTTTCGTTATCGTATGAGAAAGTTATAATAGAATTCGTATACGAGGGGTTAAAAGCGTCAACGTTGAAATTTAAGACTTTTCGGTGATCGTATGAATAACCGGGGACTTAACAAAGTTGGTTTATAACTTGGAGTCCTTAAAAGTCAAGTTTGGGGGTTACAAGTGCAAGAAAGCACCTTAAAATCAAGTTTGGAAGGATCAGGGGCCAAACGTGTCAGTATTTAAAAGTTCTGTTTTGCTGACCAGGTCCTTACGGACCGTATGGCTGGACCCTTACGGTCTGTAAGCCATGCCCAGATGCAGAAACTCGTTTGTTGGCTGTTCAGCCCATGTAACCGACTTATACTGCCCTTTTCACTTCCATGTGCGACCCCTACTGATTCTTAGGCCTTAGGGACACTTGTTAATCATCAGGGAACATGTATAGCATTGTTTGTCATGATCTTAATGGATCAAGAACACTATATAAAGGCCCATTGTTTGCCATTTTTGATCATTCATTCTCAACTCAACTTCTGATCATTTCTGGAGCTCAAGGCCTTTCCCTAAGCATCTCTGGTCGTGCATTAGACCTTGGTAAGCACCCTTGATCTTCCTTAATTGAGTTTTGCTTAGTTTTTAGCTTAAAAGTCAAACCATCATAATTAAGGTTTGACTTATCGATTAATCACTAATGGTCCAGTGTTTAGTCAAATTAAAGGTAGTTATAAGTTGGTAATTATGTGGGCATTAAACCCTTAAAAGGGCACCCTCTGATTCCCACTCTAACTAGATCAATTGTCGGGTCAAAGTTTATTATAAAAAGTCAACAGGATCCTAATTTTTGAATTAACGCATAATTAGCAATGTAGGAGGCGTGTAACCTATTTTATCCCTCATATAACTTGGTAATAAGTATAAGAACTGGTCTAAGCTTGTTTGATCCGACAATTTTCTGTTTAGGCTCGGTTCGGAACCGAAAGTCGCAAAACTTTGACTTTTGCTTTGACTTCAGTTCTGACCCGATTTAGATGGGTTTGGAAATGCCTTAGAGCTTCCTTAGGACCAGGTTACATGATAGTATAACCCTCTGTGGTTGAGTCGTTGATTGTCCGATTCGTTTACACGTTTCCGTTAATTGCTTAATGTTGACCATAATGCCCTTTTGACCATAAAACGAGAATTTTAGAAATGTGAAAGTATAATAATCTTTATTACTGATTTATAAACATGTCCCTAAAATTTCACATCAGTTGGAGGTCTAGATTAGGAGTTATGCTCAATAGCGTAATTTGAAAGCTTTTTGTTAATTAAAAGGCATAATTAGCGTAAAGCCTATCTAAACCCAATTTTTGACACCAAACCTTTTACCCACTGATGTAATATAATATTTTGAGATTTTTGAAGATTTTTAATTATTTTTAACCTGATCATAACCTAAGGTTATGGCCTTGATTTGGTAAATACCGATTATACCCTTTTTGTGCATAAAATGAGTTTTACATAGTATTTTGACACCAATCCAATTGCTACTGATTTTATATAATAAATGAAGTATTTTGAACTTTATAACCTGATCAGAAAACTCAGATTTCCTGTATAACCCGGAAATCGCTTAAAACGGCTTTTTACACGTATTAAACACCTAGTATGGGTTTAAAAACCATTTTGGCATATAAGACTTATCACCAACTGATAAAACCTATTAAATTAAGTTGTTTTACTGATGATTTCGGACCCGAGTCTCAGAATTAAAATTAATCTCTTTTATAATCTTTTAAATGACCAAAATACCCCTACGGGGCTTAAGTTGAGATTAAACTCGTTTTGGGCATAATGGAAGGTATCTTACTGATACCACAACATATTTAAAGCATATTAACTTAGGAAACCTGTTCATGACTCATTCGGTTACCCGTTATACGTTATTCGCGTTCGGTGCGGGTTATGTAACTAGTTTGCATAAATTAGCCGAAACGGGTCAAACGTTATCGTTTTTTTCTCAAAATCCAGAATGTGTTTAGTTTACCCATATGATACAAGTCTCCAAACTTGTCGGGTCTAAAACACATTCTATTCCGGTCTTCGCTTAATCAAGCGTTTTGAACCGTAAACCTTTCCTTAAAACTAACCGGTCTAAGTTACGACTTAAATAAGACCCGTTAGGAATCTAATAGGTTATTATAAAACCTTCGTTCCAGATTAAGAGCCCCAGTAAAAGTACTTGTGCTTGCTGATTAGGATATACAACCGAGTATAAATTGCATTGCTAGCTCAGGTAAATACTCTTAACTTATTTTCCCTATACGGGTTTGGGATACGGTATTATAATAATACCGCTTGGTCGGGTATTGAATGTTTAGTCGTATTGTGATTAAATTATTGAGGTAACCCGCTTTAATCTGTATTGTTTGAAATAAAAGCCTTTAGGGGTTAATGACCATGTCCCGGATATCCTTGACATCATTATATTATAAAATGGCCACGTCTTATGCACGGGGTGTAGGCATACACCTGACAGTGCATAAGGGAAACGGTATCTCACTCTCTTGTGGGCCTATACTTGTGGTGTGTCTGTTAATCTTGACTCGGTTTCTACATCGGGCCCTGACCGTATAACGAACCTGTAAATCTGTATACAAGATTATTTATATAATTGTCCCAAGTTATAAAAGATATGTTGTGCCTTGTGCATTCAAATCAATTTTTATAAATGTTTTCAAATGAGTCGGTTAATTGTATTTACCAGTGTAAACTGACGTATTTTCCAAAAAGGTTAAGTGACAGGTACTGAACGTATTTGGCTGGAAGCTCAGGGCGTTAATAAGGAATCTTGCAAGTTCTAGGCGTTCAAAGTCTGTTGAACAGTTTTTCCTTTTATTAGATCCGCCTATGGATCCTTACTTTCCGTTGTAATACTTTGATATTACTTTATATTCGGATTGTAATATATTTATCTTTTGCTTCCGCTGTGCATTTATATATTGTGTTGTTTGACTATGATGATCTCAACTACGTCACGATACTCCCCACCGGGCCCACCGGTAATACGTGGAAATAACGGGGTGTGACATTCTTCTATAGTTTGTGCTCTAGCTGCCTTGACTACGTGTCTTATCTCACTGATTAATCCCCAGATGTAACGGGAGATTAATACTGGTTCTGGTGAAGCTAGGGTTGGCACAATTCTAGCATATTCGAAGAATATAGTAGTGTAACCCTTACAGTCTACTCCAGTCATTCTAAGATTTAAGAACTTATTAGCTATCTCCTCTTTTTCATTGGGTGGACAGAATTTCCTTTCAACCATGCTCTTAAACTCAATCCATTCCATATTATAGGTTCTGTCACTTCCCCTAGACTGGGGAATAGTGTTCCACCATTCTAGTGCATCATTCTTAAACAGATTGGAAGCAAACATGATTTTGTCTTCCTCCGCACACTTGCTTATTTTTAAGACTGCCTCAGTCTTCTCTATCCAACGTAGAGCTGCAATGGCTCCTTCATTTCCCGAGAATTCTATTGGTTTACAGGACTAGAATTCTTTGTAAGAACAACCATAAGACATGGTTCTTCTTTTTTTTTCGGAATAGGTAATTGAATTATCGGTCCATTGTTTATGTTGTGGCTGGGTTCAGCTGGTGGTTGCTTACTTCCATTTGCAGATTTATTTTCTGCTTCCTTAACAGTCTTAATGATATATGGCATAGCATCTATAATTCCTTGTGCTACAATATGTTGGATAACACTATTATTTATCTGGTTGTCATTATTATCGTTATTTTGGTTTTCCTGATTTGCTGCCTTGTCCATCTGGATTATAAACATTTACCAAATATTAATATCACAGAATAAGATCTAATGCGAATAATCACACAAACAAACACCTTGGTCAAAATTGTCGTATATTGCGACATTTACTCTATTTTATATATTATGCATCTAATACAAACTGTAGCTGGAATTAAAAATACAATACTAGTTAAGCATCATTACTATTGGATTATCTATTTTAGTCTAGTTTTTTTTCAACTACACACATATATATATATATATATATATATATATATATATATATATTGGGGAACACTAAAAAAGTGGGGAACGGGGGAACACTCTTAAAAATTATACTTAACATGTTAAAAAAAAATTCTAAATTTTTTTCGACGCTTTTTCTTATAAATACAAGTAGAAACATTTTTAATAAAAAAATCAAAAACTAAAAATATAAATAAAATGTTTGTAAAACAGTTATATCTTATAGAATTAACTTAACATCTTAAAAATCAATTTTTTTTTAAAAAAAATTCAGCGCTTTTCTTTATAAAAAGGAGGAGAAACTAGTCGAATAAAAAAATAATTTTTCTAAAAAAATATTTTTAGCCTTTTTTTAATTGTTTTTTTTTAATATTTTTAGTTTTTGATTTTTTTTTTATTAAAAATGCTTCTACAATTATATATAAGGAGAAGCGCCGAAAAATATGTTTAAAAAATTAATTTTTAACATGTTAAGTTAAATTTTTAAGAGTGTTCCCCGGTTCCCCACTTTTTTAGTGTTCCCCAATGAACCTCACACTATATATATATATATATAGGGGACCGCTAGAATGAGAACCACCTCGAGTTATAAGAACCGCGAGAACCACACCGTACGGGGCGAGGTGGACCAAATTTTTTTTTCAAAAACGTAGATGCATGTATTATAAACACATTCGTAAAAAAAATTTTAAAAAAAATGCCGTGTGTGTAGTTTTTTACACCACAAACTTGTGGTGTAAAAAACTACACACACGGCATTTTTTAAATTTTTTTTTTTTACGAATGTGTTTATAATACATGCATCTACGTTTTTGAAAAAAAAAATCGCGGTTCTCACAACTCGAGGTGGTTCTCATTCTAGCGGTCCCCTATATATATATATATATATATATACACTATTACTATTATTGTTACTAGGGGTTCATTCAATATTGCATGTGACGCTCGTCGTACTTCCAAACGAGCCTCTCCCCTATTTGTCTTATCTTTTCACTTTCATCTAACAACTCCTCACCAAAAGTGTGGAGTTCCTGCACGTTCTCGGTGCTCATGGGTGGTGCGGGTGCTGGTATTGGGCCAGGGTACTGTGGCATTGGTTCTTCGTATGGGTATGGGTTCTCTAGGATCTCTCGAATATACTGGTCATTATCCTAGTACGGATCTAGAGGATCAAGGTTAGGATAGGGTGCTACTGGGTTTTGTATAGGTTCCTCCTGTGGGTGGAGTTCTTGATAATCTATATGTTCATCGTTCCACGGGTCATATGCCAGGGGATTGGGTGATGGAATCCTAGGGATTTCATTTGGGTCAAATGCAGGCATGAGAATCTGGTCTCCTGGGTTTGGTTCGATTTCCATAGGTTAGGTTGGAAATAAGGGTAGTGGCTGTGGTGCTATGATTTGTTCTAAATTCGGGTATGCGGCTGTGGTAGCTAGTATGTGGAAATTGGCTAATCGTCTATTGAGTATATCTTGGGTTTTTGCATTCATTTCTCTATTCGCGGCTGCTAACGCCCTCTGTTGCTGTAACTTTCTCATTCTTTTCCTACGCTCATGAGCTCCCCGACTGAACCATCCTCTCTTTTTGGTAGGGAATGGCTCTTCGGATTGCGCCTTAAATATAAAGATTCCCTCTTCTGTGTCAGCTGAATACCCCGAGGGGGTAGGCTGGGAAGAAGTTCCTTCATCTCTAGGAGAACTAGACAATTGACGATAGGCGTCCGATAGTTCTTGATCACTCATACCGTAAACTAACAAATTGTCAAATAACAAAACAATAATATACACGTATGCACATTATCACATAGATTATTTCCTAACAGAATTGACAATTTTAATGTCAGCAGAACACTTCTGTGGCTGAAATCAGTGGTTGTAGCTCTGATACCACTCTCTGTCGCAACCCCCGGCCCCAATCTCTTGTGAACGGGCGGCCGCGAGCCAGTATCAGTGGTATCGGTATTTATCATTTTGGCAGCGGAATTTACATCAGGACCGTAGTTAGGAAATATTTTATTAGAGCAAAATACCACATTTTTATAATATTAAACACATGGGAAAAACCCAAGTTTCTATTACAAACATGTTTATAGGGATAAACCCTAATTTATTGAATTAAAATATCTTCTTTGTTTAGGTAACTTTTATAGCCACATTTTCCAAGCCTTCAGTGCTGTCCAGCTGGCTTTTAATTGGCTTTCACATTTTGTTACCTGAAACGCATTTTAAAAACGTTTTATCAGCAAGAAATACTGGCGAGTGAATCTCAGTTTAATCAAAACAAGTTTTATCATTTTACAGTATTGAGAGCGATTACAATGTTTATATCTACACAATTACCCATTCAGTACTGTCAATCCTGACTGGTGGGTCATATTACTCATTGGCTATCTCATTGTCCAATGGTAACGTGTTCCACATTTTGTATACAAAACCCCAACATACCGGCAGTAATTGAAGAATTACAAAGACTCAATCACTGCTAATTATATTTTAAAATATTTAAGGTTTTGTAAAAACAATTTACAAAAAGGTTTCACAAAAAGGAGATTACTCACATTGCTACTTTAGGTATTTCCTTTGTGACTTCCTGGTTATAATCTATTAATTAAACAATGCACACGCGTTAGTATAATAACCCAATTTACATTAGTTATACCCTCCCAGAGACAGAACTCCAACGACTACGTCGGGCAGAGCCTCGACAGGCGTTATAGAGCACTAGATCAATCGGGCAGCGTATCTAATACGTAACCGGGAATTACTTTATCTATTCAGAATTTGAGAGAGAAAGTGAAAGTTTTGAACGAGTTGGAATGAATCCGATCGATCCTATTTATAGTGCTGATCAGGCACTTTGTCGCGCCCCGTGAAGGCCGAAGACAAAGTCTTCACGGCCCTCGAGGACTTGTAGACTAGGTTCTAGCTTTGCTGAGTTGACCCGTTGCCCCCACACGCGTCACGACACGTGGCACCTCAGGGTGCGGCCTGATGTCCCAGCTGTCGCGCCCCGAGTAAGCCGAAGACAAAGTCTTCGCGGCCCGCGAGCGACGTTGGAACTTTGTTTTTTTTTTTTTATAAAAATAAAGTATTTCGGGATTGTTTTCTCGTATAAAGGGTGTATTTTAGTGCGTATAGGGGTGTTATAAATATTTTAGGATATATTTAGGAGGGTTGTTATATCTTCGGGTTGGTTGACCAGTGGAACCACGTTTCTCGGAAGTTGTCATTGTTGAGCAGGTATTTACTGTACCGGTGGTGGTATTGGGATGTTTACCAGTCTCGCATTACCTGGTTGCTGGTTAACTAGGTCAGGTGGATAATCGTAATGTTGATATCCAGCTAGTTCTTGGTTCCCTCTTTCAGAAAACCTAACTCCCGTGTTATATCCCTCATAATTACCCATATTCATCACCTGATTGTTGCCTTGATTCCCCGCATAACTCTCGCATTCCTCATATCCATCGCCATATTCCCCCGAATCATCCCTTTGATCAAACATAGAGGTCCTGAATGAGAAAGGTTGTGGCTGAGATGATTGGAACTGTGGTGGTTGATTTGGTATGGGAGATATAGTTAATGAGTTAACGGGTTTTAGTTCGGTGGAATAGGGTTCTCATCTTGAACTATCCTCACATACGGCGAGGAGTATTGAGCGGTAGATGGTTGGGTGATGGGTGGTTGTTGAGAAGATGATGATTGATTTGGCAGCGGTGGCATGTTGTCTAAATTGGGAAATGGTGGTGGTGGAATAGGTGTAATTTGAGTAGTGGATTGGGTAGATTGAGGTAATGGTTCAGATGGGCTAAAGGTGTTAGGTGAAGGTTGAGTATTAGTAGGTGAGAACTGGCTTTGTGGCAACGGATTGCCAGGGTGTTTGTCTAGGTTTCCTGAGTTCTCCATGAGTTTAGGTTCAGGTGTTGGAGATTGTAAAATTTTGTTTTCTTGATGTAAAACTCGGGTTTACCAAACTGTCCTCTCGATTTCTGGATCAACTACTAGCGGTGAAGACTTTCAGGATTTCCTTGTATGATGCATACACGTTCAAAATCACCTGCACAAACACAAACAAGAAACTACACGTAATTTTGAACAAAATGAAAGAAACACATTTTTTGGATTTTTAACGATTTTTAGAAAAATACTTAAAACAAAACACTTTGCACACGACTCCCCGGCAACGGCGCCATTTTGATGACTGTTGTAAGTGTCATGCAAAAACCTAAATAACCTAGGTAGCTAGGGTAAGTCAGGTATCGAACCAGGGGAGTATGGTGGAATGTGTTGTTGATTAAGGAATAAGAAATTACTTATAGAAATGTAAAATCGGTTGTTTGAATGTTTGATTACTGTAGCACCCGTCTAATTTTTTTTTTATTTTAATAATAGATTATACCATTACAAATAAAGTATTGATTAAATAACATAACCTTCATTGAAGAGATTCATAAGTAGCATTAACCTTAATCAACTAACGACTAAATTAAAACGTTACCAAAAGTTGTTTAACAATTGTTTACAACCCATACACAAAGTCTATTAAAGATTTAAAACATTGCGGAAGCTTCAAAATGTAGTGTTCGGTTCTTCATTATTCGCTTGACCGCCATCCGTAAGATCCATTTCGTCACCTATGGTCAAAACCGTTAAAACATTAGTTTTGACATTGTTATATAGTATATAAACACGAGATCCAACATCTAATTATGAATAATAAAATATAAGTTTTTCTGGTTCCACCGTAACTTACGGTGTCACCGTAAGTTACGGTAGGTCCTGGAACTTCTGGTCTACCGTAAAACAGGGGCAAACCACCGTAAGCATCTGACCTCTACCGTAAGTTACGGTACTACCGTAACTTACGGTAGTCCCTGGAAATCCATATTTCGTTTGATTTGTTCATTACACTCAACCCCAAATCTCGGATTTCGCTTTTCTAGCATACCAATACATTAAATTCTCGTATTTCTAATATGTTATCTATTAATCAATATCAAAGATCAATCCATCATATTCCGAAGCATCAACCATGCCTTACTTGATTATTCGACCCGTTTGGCTCGTCTAAGGAATCCTCCTTTGTGACGACTACCAACGAGTTCCAACCAACTTTAACCAATTATTCAATGTAGCGACATCACCGCTTTAATTCAAAACAACTCTTATTCTAAAATTCAATTACGCATTATATAATCATCAAAATCTACTTAATGTAACGGGTCAAGTTACATACCTTAGTGCACGCCCTTCAATCGCAAATTACCACCGGCTTGTCCACTTGACGATCCGGTATCCTTCCCTATAGAGTTCATTTATGATACGTTTAGAACTCTCTTTTAAATCATAATTCGCATAATACACCGAAATACTATAATTATGCGTTTAAACTTGGAATTTCAGTTTTAAGCCTTCTTAGAGGCATTTCAACAAACACTTCAAAGGCAGATTTTTACATGATTGAACATCAAATCCCTAGTTCATTACTTAGCCCTAATTTCACATAAATCAACCATTTTACATGATTGTTAGCTTCAAAATTTCTGAAATCACTTCAAAATTGTCAAATTACACTAGAACAACACCCAATTTCCTAGTGTTCATCAATTTACACATAACCCGTTAATCACCTACAATGGTGTTCATAATCTTCACTAACATTTAACATGATTTCAACTTGTATTTGCCTAGGGTTTGTCCCTAGACGCTATAGTTGTTCCTAGATCATCATAAGACACACATGCAACTAACAATTCAGATTTTCCTAATTACATGAGAAATTCAAGTTGAGGGTTTTCATGAAATTTTACATACCTTGTAATCCTCTTGTGATGAGGATCAGTAATCTATGCTTTAATTTCGATTTCAACTTGGATTAAGCCTTCAATTTGCAACTTTAGTGAAGTTTAGGGTTTTGGAAGAGTGGGGATCGCCCCCTGTTCTGCTTGTGCGACCAGACATCTCCTTTTGGGGGTGTTTGGTTTGTTTTATTTGTTTAATTAAAATCAAGTTTCAATTCTTACAACTTAAGCCCCTCCACTTTGATCAACATTTAATTTAGTTGTTTTTAACCCTACTATAAGTTATTTCTGGACTTGTAACTAACTAGGTTAAAATTCCTAGTTAGTAAATTCTCGTTTATTTATACTTTATAATTCTAATATAAAGTTTTATATTTTCGGGGTGTTACAAGTCCACCTCCCTTAAAAGGGTTTCGTCCCCGAAACCGAAGTACGTACCAAATAATGTAGGGTGGAGATGTCGCATCTCCTCTTCGGATTCCCACGTAGTGTCCGAAGCTTTCCTATGCTCCCATTTGATTTTGACTTGGTCGATTTGTCTATTTCGTAAGTGATGCGTGTGAAGTGTTATATATATTAGGTGTATATTTTAAGCCCCTTTTAACACTTATTTTTAGCCAAGTTTTAAATTTATAAAACACGATATTTTACTAACACTAAACACACATATGGGCAAGTGCACCCATCGTGAGCGTAGTATAGTGTTGGCAAGATACCGAGGTCGTCCAAGGACACAAGAGCTTTTAGTACCGGTTTATCTTCAACGTCTAATCAAAATAAAAAGTTTAGAAAAATGTTTTAAACTAAGAAAAATAAAAACTAACTAAAAATGCTGAAAAAGAAAATAAAAAGAAAAAACAGATAGACAAGATGAATCACTTGGTCCCGACTCGTATATAGTGTAACCTTTGATTATTTCCGCACTTTTGCACTATTTTAAGAGATTATTTTAGTTATTGTAGTAGGCCCCTCTTTTGAAGGTGACGTTACCCTCACCCCAGTAGTTTGAGTCAGCAAGGATACAATCCTAAAGGGTGGATTATTGGAAGATAATTAATTAAGTTATTAATGCAAATTATGTTAGGCCCCTCTTTTGGAGGTGACGTTACCCTCGACTAAGTAGTCTGAATCAGCAGGGATACAGTCCTAAATAGCTGGGTTATAGTATTAATAGTAGTTAACTTATGAGGGGATCAAAGAGTTTGGACCCCCGCCATCCAATACCGTTAAGTATTGAAGGAGGTCCTACTAAATTTGACCCAGGTCCATTGCAGGACCTCTAAACGCTGAACAATGGCAAGACCTTTACCAAACCGTTCCCTTAACCCCCGACCAGGTAGCCAACATACCTCCATATAGACCGTGGAGATATGAATGGTGAAAATCTTTTATTTTATATAGACAGTAAAATAATGCCAAGACACCACGGACAAACGATAAGGAAAGATCACCTTCAACATAAGCAACTAGTTATTAAAGTCATTAATACAAAACCAAGTAAAAAGTGCGAAAAGATTAGAAATAAAAAGTATTACACTAGACACTTTGTCTTCACCAAGTGATGTAAGAGACTTAGGCAAACATGGCCTTGATTGTCATGAACTCTTACGATCAATCTTGGATCCCGAGACGACTCATACACTCTACGATGGACAATGGATGATGGTGGTGGATGATGGTGTTATGGTGTTATGGTGGTGGTAGGTGGTGGGTGAAGTGTGAGAGAGGTGGTGTGCCAAGGGATGGTTTGAGCTTGAGCCAAGCACTCCTATTTATAGGCTGAACAGAAGCTCGAGCACGGCCCCGTGTCCACATCCTCTCTTTCTTCATTTAATGCACCTTTGTCTTATTAGTTGACCACGCCCCCGTGTCCGCTGAGCACGACCCCGTGTGCAGAAGAATCTTTGTACTATGAAGATTTGCCTGGATTGTGCGAATCTTATAGTTGACCACGGCCCCGTGTCCGCTGAGCACGGCCCCGTGGTGGGCAATAGAAGCTTCTACCACTTTGTCTTTTCTGCTGACACTTGGGCACGCCCCCGTGCTGGCTAACCACGAGGCGTGTTCAGTCTTCTGTTGTCTTGTTTTGCTTGGGAAGATGCTGTCGTGGGGTCGGGCATGTCACGTCTTGTTCCTTTTCTTGTATTTATGTTAGATTTTGATGTCTTTTTGCTTCTTTTGTTAATTTAAGCTCATTTAATGCTGAAAATACAAAAGGAAGACAAAAGCACACTTTTTCCAACATTAGTACTAAAAAATGGTTAGTTTTATGCCACAATTGATGAAATTTATGTGTTGCATTTTGAACACATCAAATACCCCCACACTTGAATCTTTGCTTGTCCTCAAGCAAAACTCTTTAATATGTGGCTATTACACTCCCAAATGGAATGGGTAGAAAAGAAGGTTTTGGGCTTGTCATAGAGTGTCAGGATGTCCAAGATTCTTTATTTAGTTTTATTTTTATTTATTTACAATCCTATTCGTCATGATTTATTTAAAACTTTTCATAAGATAAATTACTTATTAGGGCATAACATGCCTCTTTAAAATTTTATTTATATACAAGTTCACATACCTCACGGGGATCACTCAACACTCGGCCGAAAATGTATTTTTGTAGATCACTCGAGAGCGGCATGGAACTTACTCCTACCATAGCCTTGGCAAGCAATCAATCCTCCTCCTTTTTAACTTATATACCTTTGTAAATATCAAGAGGACTTTGTGGGTGAAGGGTTAGGCTTGGGTTAAAGGTAGGTGGTTGGGTTGGTGGTTAGTGGTTAGTAGAAAAGGGGCGAAAAGCGTAACAAGCGTCGGTTTTTCGTAAGACTTTCTATTTTTCCATTTTTATGAAGCTATTTTTCAAACAAAGTCATTTTTGATAAACTTGTTTGTTTATTTGCTTTTGCTTCATAATCAACATTTTTTTTTTTTAAGGAAAGTCATATGAGAAACCGAGCTAGTTACTAAAACAAAGGGTAAAAAAAAAAAAGGTTTTGGTGGGTAAAAGGGTGTTTGGTTTGGGTTATGAAATGAAAAGGTTTAGGCTCAAAGGGGCTAACTATGGGGATTTTGGGTAGGTGGTAAAAAAAAGAAAAATAATGGTGTAGAAATAAAAAGGGTTAGTCCTAATGCCTCCATCATTTACTTACTCGGGTTTAAGTTGGTAAGGACCGGGAATGTATCGTCATGGCAAGTTCTAGAGTCGTAAGAACCAAGCGGCTATTCACACAAGAAACAAAAAATGAGCATTTAGTCTAATGATATGTAATTGTATGCTCAATAAAGGCTCAAAACTCACTTTTGTGGGAATGGGTTTTTATGTGATCAAGTATATATAATCAAATTTTAACTAAGTTTGTCATGCCTTTTCATAATTTTCTTATGTTGGTTCTTTTTATCACGACGCTATCGGTTGTAAATTTGTAAAAATATAACCTTTTTAGAACTTAAATTTCCCGAGTTAAACCTAGACAAGTAAAAAAAATTGAAAATTTTTGAAAAAATTTGGGATGATTAGCGGTTCCAATAGAGTTTTGTGTAAGGTTTGTATTTAGGACTTGCAAGATTCAAGGTTTTAGCATCCCCCCCACACTTAAATTACACATTGTCCTCAATGTGTCCCAAAAATAAGTTTTTAGGTTGATTGAATGTGTAAAAAGGTGTAAAAAGCAAAAATTTTGTGTTACTGGGCGCTGAACACGGCCCCGTGTTGTCCAGGCACGGCCCCGTGTTCAAGTGCCAGTAACAAAATTAAAACAAGAGAAACAGAAGCCTGGACACGGGGGCGTGTTGGGTGAACACGGCCCGTGTCCAGTTACCTGAACTGGGTCTTTTTCTGCAGACTGTGCAGCACGGGGCCGTGTTGGGTGGACACGACCCCTGCCGAGCTTACTGTAAACGAAGAATTTTGTCGGACGGTTCTGTTTTCCTGCATGGGGTGCTGGTTCAAGTTTCCCTTGTACCCTTTGCCATCTCAAGTGTGTTTTATTCCTTAAAATTAAAACTAACTAGAAAACATAAAAATTAACCTAAACTAAACTAAGGATAGTTCCGCGGAATGCCTCCGTGGTGCGCCACGTTTATAAGGGTCCTTGGCTAGACCCAAAGCCTGGTCATATGTTACCCAAGTGGGATGTATTGCATCCCATGTTACACCGTCGGAGAGCGTCATCCAAGCTTGAGTCTATGACCTTCATGTAGTTGACCGGGTCTTCGTCCTCTACTCTTTTTCCACATTCAAACTTCACTTCCTTGTCCCCAAACTTCAATGTTAACGTCCCGTCATTCATATCCACCACCGCTTGGGCGGTGGCTAGAAATGGCCTCCCGAGGATGAGAGGGGCATCGGTGTCTTCTTCCATGTCCAGTATGACAAAGTCGGTTGGGAAAACAAAGTTGTCAACTTTTACCAATAGATTTTCAGTGACACCTTGTGGGAATTTGACGGATCTGTCGGCGAGTTGTATGCTCATCTTTGTAGGGCTTGTTGTTCCTAGGCCGAGTCGTTTGAACATCGATGTGGGCATGAGGTTAATGCTAGCCCCAAGATCGGCTAATGCATTACGAACGGGGGATTCTTCAATCTAGCAAGGAATTGTGAAGCTTCCGGGGTCGATTTTCTTTTATGGAAGTTTGTTGAGTACTAAGGCGGAGCATTCTTCGCCTAAGTTAACTAATTGCAATGATTCAATTTTCCTTTTGTTAGTGAGGAAGTCCCTCATGAATTTTGTATATTTAGGCATTTGGGTTAGGACCTCAATAAAAGGAATATTAACATGCAATTGTTTTAGTAAATTTTCGAACTTTGCGAATTGCTCATCGGTCTTTTGACGATTTAACCTACCGGGGTACGGAATTGGAGGAGTCTTGGTGGGCTCTTGATTTGGTGGAGAAGCCTTTTCTGGTTGAGGTGTGGGTGAAGTCGAGCTTTGGCTGAGTTGACTTCCTTCAACCGGCGGTAGCGGGGCATCCTCGGGACCCACGGTTCGGTTTCTTAATGTGATGAGGTGTACTTGTGCCTTTGGGTTGGTTTCGGTATTACTAGGTAACGCGCCTTGTGGTCTCTCGGAGAAATTTTGAGCTAGTTGATTTAATTGTTTTTCAATGTTTTGAATGCTAGCTTGTTGATTTCTAAAATTCGATTCCAATTGTTGTAATCGATCCGAGTTTTTCTTTTCGGTGTCGGAGATGAGGCGAGATACCGAATCTTCAAGCCTTTCTCGTCCACCTTGTTGTTGAGAGAAATTTTGTGGTTGTTGAAAGTTAGTTCGTTGGTTTTGTTGGTTACTACTATTGCCGGGATCTCTCCAACCAAGATTAGGGTGGTTACGCCATCCTTGGTTGTAGGTACCTGTTGGTGGACCCGACAGCCTAGGTCTGTTATCAATGTAGTTTACCGTTTCTGTTTGTTCATCTAATTCTTTCATAGAACTCCAATTTTCATGTGACCCACCACACCCTTCACAAGCCATAACCGAGGCCGTTTTTGCCATTTCTAGTTTTTTGATTTTCGAAGAGAGGGCCTCGATTTGGGCTTGTAAAAAGGTGCTTTCATAAACCTTATGGGCGCCCGGGGAAATAGATTTATTACCTCGGGGAGTGTGCCATTGAAAATTGGTTTGAGCAATTTCCTTAATTTGATTATATATTTCATTTGGGCGACGATTTCCTAAAAGTCCCCCGGAGCTAGAATCGAGTGTTTGTCTTGTGTGTGGCAACAACCCATTGTAGAAAGTGGATACTTGTTGCCACACCGCTAGACCATGATGAGGACACTTTCTTAGTAGCTCCTTGAACCTTTCCCAAGTTTCGTATAAGGATTCCCCATCCTCTTGTGAGTATGTATTAATTTCAGTCATTAATTTAGCCGTTTTAGCAGGAGGGAAATACTTATATAGAAACTTTTGGGCTAGTTCATCCCAGGTGTTTACCGAGCCAACTGGGAGGGTGTTAAGCCAAGCCTTAGCTCGGTCTTTTAGTGAAAATGGAAACATCCTAAGGCGAATGGCGTCGTTTGATGCTCCATTGATCCGAAAGGTATCACATATTTCCAAGAAATTAGTAATATGTAGATGGGGATCCTCGTCCGCAAGCCCATGGAAGGTTGCGGAGTTTTGAAGCATTTGTATCAAATGCGGCCGAAGTTCGAAGTTGTTGGCTTCGACATTCGGTGCATTGATAGCGGCGCCGAGATTACCTACGGTGGGTCGTAGGTAATCCATGAGAGTGCGTTGGTCCGCCATTGGAAGTGGGTCCCCCGAAACTTTCTCTTGATTTTTAGCTTTAAGTCTTTTTCTGAGAAAGCGTTCGGGTTCTTCTAGAGGTTCTTTTATGTCTCTACTAGAACTGGAGCTCATGCACTACGTAGGAGGTTTAAATGTGGCACCTGGGTTCCAAGTCCTGCAATAAAAACAGAAAAGAACGTTGGTCAGAAGGTTCACCACGGCCCCGTGCTCAGTGAACACGGCCCGTGGTCAGAGGTACAGTAATTGTTTTCCGGATCCCTGTTACTGGGAGTTGGACACGGCCCCGTGTTGCACCGACACGGCCCCGTGCTCAGCTCTTTGTAACTCGGAAAATAAAAACTGCCAGTAAGGATGCTGGGCACGGCCCGTGTCCGACCAGGCACGACCCGTGCTGAGCTCTGCAGAAACAAAAAAACTAAGAAAAATCCTAAAAAAAATGAAAAATAAGAAAAACGATTAGGCCGTTGATTCCTAACTTTCTTAAAATCCTTGTGTCCCCGGCAACGGCGCCAAAAACTTGATGCGTGTGAAGTGTTATATATATTAGGTGTATATTTTAAGCCCCTTTTAACACTTATTTTTAGCCAAGTTTTAAATTTATAAAACACGATATTTTACTAACACTAAACACACATATGGGCAAGTGCTCCCATCGTGAGCGTAGTATAGTGTTGGCAAGATACCGAGGTCGTCCAAGGACACAAGAGCTTTTAGTACCGGTTTATCCTCAATGTCAAATCAAAATAAAAAGTTTAGAAAAATGTTTTAAACTAAGAAAAATAAAAACTAACTAAAAATGCTGAAAAAGAAAATAAAAAGAAAAAACAGATAGATAAGATGAATCACTTGGTTCCGACTCGTATCTAGTGTAACCTTTGATTATTTCCGCACTTTTGCACTATTTTAAGAGATTATCTTAGTAATTGTAGTAGGCCCCTCTTTTGAAGGTGACGTTACCCTCACCCCAGTAGTTTGAGTCAGCAAGGATACAATCCTAAAAGAGTGGATTATTGGAAGATAATTAATTAAGTTATTAATGCAAATTATGGTAGGCCCCTCTTTTGGAGGTGACGTTACCCTCGACTAAGTAGTCTGAGTCAGAAGGGATACAGTCCTAAATAGCCGGGTTATAGTATTAATAGTAGTTAACTTATGAGGGGATCAAAGAGTTTGGACCCCCGCCATCCAATACTGTTAAGTATTGAAGGAGGTCCTACTAAATTTGACCGAGGTCCATTGCAGGACCTCTAAACGCTGAACAATGGCAAGACCTTTACCAAACCGTTCCCTTAACCCCCGACCAGGTAGCCAACATACCTCCATATAGACCGTGGAGATATGAATGGTGAAAATCTTTTATTTTATATAGACAATAAAATAATGCCAAGACACCACGGACAAACGATAAGGAAAGATCACCTTCAACATAAGCAACTAGTTATTAAAGTCATTAATACAAAACCAAGTAAAAAGTGCGAAAAGATTAGAAATAAAAAGTATTACACTAGACACTTTATCTTCAGCAAGTGATGTAAGAGACTTAGGCAAACATGGCCTTGAGTGTCAAGAACTCTTACGATCAATCTTGGATCCCGAGACGATTCACACACTCTACGATGGACAATGGATGATGGTGGTGGATGATGGTGTTATGGTAGTGGTGGGTGGTGGGTGAAGTGTGAGAGAGGTGGTGTGCCAAGGGATGGTTTGAGCTTGAGCCAAGCACTCCTATTTATAGGCTGAACAGAAGCTCGGGCACGGCCCCGTGTCCACATCCTCTCTTTCTTCATTTAATGCAGCTTTGTCTTATTAGTTGACCACGCCCCCGTGTCCGCTGAGCACGACACCGTGTGCAGAAGAATCTTTGTACTATGAAGATTTGCCTGGATTGTGCGAATCTTATAGTTGACCACGGCCCCGTGTCCGCTGAGCACGGCCCCGTGGTGGGCAATAGAAGCTTCTACCACTTTGTCTTTTCTGCTGACACTTGGGCACGCCCCCGTGCTGGCTGAGCATGGGGCGTTTTCAGTCTTCTGTTGTCTTGTTTTGCTTGGGAAGATGCTGTCGTGGGGTCGGGCATGTCACGTCTTTTTCCTTTTCTTGTATTTATGTTAGATTTTGATGTCTTTTTGCTTCTTTTGTTAATTTGAGCTCATTTAATCCTGAAAATACAAAAGGAAGACAAAAGCACACTTTTTCCAACATTAGTACTAAAAAAGGGTTAGTTTTATGCCACAATTGATGAAATTTATATGTTGCATTTTGAACACATCAGTAAGTGTTTGACTTTTCGATCTAAAATCTTCACTGGTCTCACAGCATAATTTAGACTATTATCCACTTCGATATCATCGTAATGGATATAGGCTGTTTCGTCCGCTAGGCACTTTCGTAATTGTGACACGTGAAACGTGCTATGAATTCCACTTAGTTCCTCCGGTAACTCAAGGCGGTAAGCTACCTTGCCGACCCTTTCTATGATTTTAAATGGCCCAATAAACCTCGGGCTTAGCTTCCCCCTTTTTCTGAATCTAATAACGCCCTTCCATGGGGAAACTTTTAGCATAACCATGTCGCCCACCTGGAATTCGATTGGCCTATTTCTTTTATCAGCATATGCCTTTTGCCTGTCTTGAGCCGCTTTCAAATGTGCCCGAACCACATCAATCTTTTCATTAGTGGCTTGTACTATATCTTGGTGGGCAAGTTCACGTGGACCCACTTCACCCCAACATACCGGGGTTCGGCACTTTCTACCATAGAGCATTTCGTACGGTGCCATCTTAATACTAGATTGGTAGCTATTATTATACGAAAACTCGACTAACGGTAGGTGAACATCCCAACTTCCTCCAAAGTCGATTATACACGCCCGTAACATGTCCTCCAGTGTTTGTATTGTTCTTTCACTCTGTCCATCTGTTTGAGGATGGTACGCAGTGCTAATGAACAATTTGGTTCCCATTTGCTCTTGGAAATCTCGCCATAAATTTGAAGTAAACCGGGTATCCCTATCAGACACGATGGATACCGGTACCCCATGACGTGCTATTATTTCATTAGTGTAAACTTCTGACATCTTTTCTGACGTATAAGTTTCACGGATCGGAATGAAGTGAGCACTTTTCGTCAATCTATCCACCACTACCCATATGGCATCAAAACCATGATTTGTCTTAGGCAACTTGGTTAATAGGTCCATTGTAATATGTTCCCATTTCCAAACCGGAATCTCTAACGGTTGGAGTTTGCCGTATGGTTTCTGGTGCTCCGCCTTGACTTGTAAACATGTCAAGCATTTTTCCACATACTTCGCCACATCCCTCTTTATTCCAGGCCACCAATAGTTTTGTTTCAGATCATTGTACATCTTGGTCGCACCCGGATGAATTGAATATCGGGATTTATGAGCTTCATCAAGTAGAAGCGCCTTCACCCCACAAGTATTTGGAACCCATATCCTTCCGGATCGAGTCTTCGACCCGTTATTCCCATCCGACAAATCTTTTAACTGACCGATTATTCTTTCTTTCTTCCAATTCTCTTCTTTCACGGCTTCTAATTGCGCCTCTCTAATACGTTCAAGTATACCCGAGGTCACCACGAGCTGCATCGACCTTACTCTTATTGGGACATAGTCCGCTTTTCTGCTCAGAGCATCCGCCACCACATTTGCCTTTCCGGGGTGGTAGTATATTTCACAGTCAAAATCCTTCACCGTTTCTAGCCATCGCCTTTGTCGCATATTTAACTCCTTCTGATCGAAGAAGTATTTCAAGCTCTTGTGGTCGGTGAATATGGTGCACTTTACCCCATACAAGTAGTGCCTCCATATTTTTAATGCAAATACCACCGCAGCCAACTCGAGATCGTGTGTGGGATATTTCTTCTCGTGTATCTTCAATTGCCTCGAGGCATAGGCTATTACCTTGCCCCGTTGCATCAACACGCAACCGAGCCCTGATAGTGAAGCATCCGAATAAACCACCATGTCTTCGACTCCGTCCGGCAATGTCAGTACCGGAGCTTGAGTTAACCTTTCTTTTAGCGTTTGAAACGCTCTTTCTTGATCGATACCCCAAATGAACCTTTCTTTCTTCCTGGTTAGCTTGGTCAGCGGTGACGCAATCTTGGAGAAATCTTGAATGAATCTCCTATAGTATCCCGCGAGCCCCAAAAAGCTTCTAATCTCCGAAGGGTTCTTTGGGGAATTCCATTTTGACACGGCCTCAATATTTGACGGATCCACCAACACCCCGTCGGCACTTATGACGTGGCCAAGGAATTGTACCTCTCGTAACCAAAAGGCACACTTAGAGAATTTCGCATACAGCCTTTCTCGTCTAAGTGTCTCTAACACTTCTTGCAAATGGTGTGCGTGTTCAGCTTCACTTTTTGAATATACAAAAATATCATCGATAAACACAATGACCGACTTATCCAACATTGGTTTTCAAACCCGGTTCATGAGGTCCATGAAAGCCGCGGGTGCATTTGTTAGCCCAAATGACATCACGAGGAATTCGTAATGTCCGTATCTCGTGCGGAAAGCCGTTTTCAGCACATCTTCTTCCTTGACCTTTAGTTGGTGATACCCCGATCTAAGGTCAATTTTTTAAAACCAATTCGCACCTTGTAATTGGTCGAATAAATCATCTATCCTCGGAAGCGGGTATCGGTTCTTTACCGTGAGTTTGTTTAACTCCCGGTAATCGATACACATGCGCATGCTCCCGTCTTTCTTTCTCACGAACAGTACCGGTGCGCCCCAAGGAGACATACTCGGCCTTATAAATCCTTTGTCAAGCAGGTCTTGAATTTGGGACATCAACTCTTGTAATTCCGACGGCGCGAGTCGGTACGGTGCTTTAGCTACGGGTTTTGCGCCCGGAATCAATTCGATCCCGAACTCTACTTCCCGTTCAGGCGGTATCCCCGGTAAATCCTCCGGAAACACATCTCCATAATCTCGTACTACCGGTACATCTTCAATCTTTCGTGATTCTTTCTCGGGCTCATTCGCGTATATCATGAATGCCTTGCATCCTCGCTTCATAAGCTTGTGAGCTTTCAACATTGAGCACACTATAGGGTTACCTCCTTTTTCGCCATAAATGGTGACGTGTTTCCCGCTTGGAGATGTTAGTTTTATCTCTTTACGAAAACACACGACTTTTGCATGGTGCTGGGCTAGCCAATCCATCCCAACAACTACTTGAAATTCCCCCATTGACATCGGGATTAGGTCTATCAAGTATTCCTCATCGTCGATGCTTAATTTGCAGCCTCGACAAACATCACAAACTATAAAAATTTTGTTGTCCCCTATTTCAACTTCTAAGGGCACAGATAATTTCGTCAATACAAATGAAGGATGTCGAATAAATCTATGCGAAACGAAGGATTTATTCGCATCCGTATCAAATAATACACGTGCTGGAATTGAGATAATTGTGAATATACCTGAGACCACATCGGGTTCTGTCTTTGCTTCAGCCGCGGTAAGTTGGAAGGACCTAGCCTTCGCTTTGGGAGCTTCTGTTGGAGACTCTTTTGTGTCTCTCTTTCCCACCAACTCGGGGCATTCAGATTTCTTGTGACCGGGTTGATAACACTTGTAACAAACAGAAACCTTCCCGGGACATAGTGATGCGGTGTGTCCCGTCTTCCCACATACTGGGCACGGCTTGTCTTTGAAGCGGCACTCACCTTTGTGCCATTTTCCACACACTTTGCAACTCGGCGACCCGCCTTTAGCATCCACTTTCTTTCCCGATTCAGCAGTTCTAGCTTTCTTTGTAGGGCTTGGATTTACATCCTGTGCCCTTCGTTCACCTCTTTCCACTTGTTTCTTTAACTCGATTTCCCGCTCCCGGGCGGTGTTGATAATCTCCGTGAGGGTTTCGTATTTTGACGGAGTCATAAGTTCCCGGTACTCGGCACTCAGCATGTTGTAATAGTAATATATCTTTTGCTCTTCAGTGCTGACTAACTCGTCACAAAATCTCAGCTTATCCATGAAGATGCCCGTGATCTTATCAATTGTTTCACCCTTTTGTCTCAGCTGGATGAATTCTTCTTTGATTCTGTTAATAACCGCTTTGGGACTGTGGTGTTTAAGGAATGGTACCTTAAACTCGTCCCAAGTCATAACCCTTGCCGCTTCGGCTCCCATTTCCTTCTTTTTGTTATCCCACCAATCCTTGGCTTGATTTCTCAATTGACCCGTTCCGTAAGCAACAAAGTCACCTACGTCACAATGGGTTCGTTCAAACATTCCTTCAACATCACTTATCCATCTTTGGCAAATTATCGGGTCAACCTCCCCGTTATAAATTGGCGGTTTACATGCCATGAATTCTTTGTACGAACACCCTTTGCGTTCTCCCGTTTTCTCTTTCATAAGGTTGACAATATCCTCCAACCTCTAAACTCGCTCTTCAACAAGCGACAACACCGTGTTTTGAATTTTGTCTATAAACCCGGATAGACTTCCTTCAATTGCCTTCCCTACCTCTTCGGCAATTATCTCTTTCATTTGTTCGGTGCTTATTTGCACCGGATTATCATCATTCCCATCAGACATCTTGAAGCTGAAATGTTTACATTTAAACGTTAAACATTTCATTTATACTATTGCTTCATTTGTTTCGGTTTAGCCAAGTTCCTAACTTGCTTTAACCGTTCACACTTAATGCACTTTCCGGGTTTGAGTGTGTTAACACACTCTTCCCATGCATCTCAATTTATTTCTCATACTTACATAAGGTATAATCTACTAACATAAATAAGTTAATTCTTACCGGACGATCAATCAAGCTTGAACCGAACACTTTGTTGACAACCTTAGGCTCTGATTACCAACTTGTAACACCCGTCTAAATTTTTTTTTATTTTAATAATAGATTATACCATTACAAATAAAGTATTGATTAAATAACATAACCTTCATTGAAGAGATTCATAAGTAGCATTAACCTTAATCAACGCACTTTCCGGGTTTGAGTGTGTTAACACACTCTTCCCATGCATCTCAATTTATTTCTCATACTTACATAAGGTATAATCTACTAACATAAATAAGTTAATTCTTACCGGACGATCAATCAAGCTTGAACCGAACACTTTGTTAACAACCTTAGGCTCTGATTACCAACTTGTAACACCCGTCTAAATTTTTTTTTATTTTAATAATAGATTATACCATTACAAATAAAGTATTGATTAAATAACATAACCTTCATTGAAGAGATTCAAAAGTAGCATTAACCTTAATCAACTAACGACTAAATTAAAACGTTACCAAAAGTTGTTTAACAATTGTTTACAACCCATACACAAAGTCTATTAAAGATTTAAAACATTGCGGAAGCTTCAAAATGTAGTGTTCGGTTCTTCATCATTCGCTTGACCGCCATTCGTAAGATCCATTTCGTCACCTATGGTCAAAACCGTTAAAACATTAGTTTTGACATTGTTATATAGTATATAAACACGAGATCCAACATCTAATTATGAATAATAAAATATAAGTTTTTCTGGTTCCACCGCAACTTACGGTGTCACCGTAAGTTACGGTAGGTCCTGGAACTTCTGGTCTACCGTAAAACAGGGGCAAACCATCGTAAGCATCTGACCTCTACCGTAAGTTACGGTACTACCGTAACTTACGGTAGTCCCTGGAAATCCATATTTCGTTTGATTTGTTCATTACACTCAACCCCAAATCTCGGATTTCGCTTTTCTAGCATACCAATACATTAAATTCTCGTATTTCTAATATGTTATCTATTAATCAATATCAAAGATCAATCCATCATATTCTGAAGCATCAACCATGCCTTACTTGATTATTCGACCCGTTTGGCTCGTCTAAGGAATCCTCCTTTGTGACGACTACCAACGAGTTCCAACCAACTTTAACCTATTATTCAATGTAGCGACATCACCGCTTTAATTCAAAACAACTCTTATTCTAAAATTCAATTACGCATTATATAATCATCAAAATCTACTTAATGTAACGGGTCAAGTTACATACCTCAGTGCACGCCCTTCAATCGCAAATCACCACCGGCTTGTCCACTTGACGATCCGGTATCCTTCCCTATAGAGTTCATTTATGATACGTTTAGAACTCTCTTTTAAATCATAATTCGCATAATACACCGAAATACTATAATTATGCGTTTAAACTTGGAATTTCAGTTTTAAGCCTTCTTAGAGGCATTTCAACAAACACTTCAAAGGCAGATTTTTACATGATTGAACATCAAATCCCTAGTTCATTACTTAGCCCTAATTTCACATAAATCAACCATTTTACATGATTGTTAGCTTCAAAATTTCTGAAATCACTTCAAAATTGTCAAATTACACTAGAACAACATCCAATTTCCTTGTGTTCATCAATTTACACATAACCCGTTAATCACCTACAATGGTGTTCATAATCTTCACTAACATTTAACATGATTTCAACTTGTATTTGCCTAGGGTTTGTCCCTAGACGCTATAGTTGTTCCTAGATCATCATAGGACACACATGCAACTAACAATTCAGATTTTCCCAATTACATGAGAAATTCAAGTTGAGGGTTTTCATGAAATTTTACATACCTTGTAATCCTCTTGTGATGAGGATCAGTAATCTATGCTTTAATTTCGATTTCAACTTGGATTAAGCCTTCAATTTGCAACTTTAGTGAAGTTTAGGGTTTTGGAAGAGTGGGGATCGCCCCCTGTTCTGCTTGTGCGACCAGATATCTCCTTTTAGGGGTGTTTGGTTTGTTTTATTTGTTTAATTAAAATCAAGTTTCAATTCTTACAACTTAAGCCCCTCCACTTTGATCAACATTTAATTTAGTTGTTTTTAACCCTACTATAAGTTATTTCTGGACTTGTAACTAACTAGGTTAAAATTCCTAGTTAGTAAATTCTCGTTTATTTATACTTTATAATTCTAATATAAAGTTTTATATTTTCGGGGTGTTACAATTACACTAAGAACCAACTAAAACGAATTTGTAACACTAGGAGAAAACGTGATTCCTCCAAGTTTCAGATTCATAGTGGCTTCAAGTGATTAGTTTTAATTGAGAAAATCACATAAGCATGATTAAAATAATTAATTATCTGATTGTGATAAACGAGGACTAAGTACTTTGATTGCAAAATAATGAAAGGTTATCACACGATTATCAATTGATGATTACCAAACCCAATCCCTATCTAATATACCTCAATTACTAGAACTCTCAGGAATTGAAAGAATCAAGACTAGGTTTTGAATAAAATCAATCGTTTACAATCAAACTAAGAAATCACTAAGCAAAAAGCATCGAATGCTTAGATTGCCAAACTCAATTACAACGAAAAAACTCAAAACAATCATCCACTTACAAGAATCCTCCACTTGAAGGAATTAGCCGCGCATAATGGTGAATCGCTCTTCAAACGCTTGAGTAATGGTGGATTGCATCTTCAAGATCATTGATTTAGTGAAAAGTATGATGGAATAGATGAAAGTATGTCCCAAAGATGTGTTCTTGATCCCCCAAAATCGTCCAATGATGAATGATTATGTTTAGGGTTTGAAAACCCTTTAAACCCCATGAAAAGTCAACCTGCGGCGTCATCATCCAAACTCGCCATAACCTACGGTCCTTTGGCCGTAGATCATCATCATCCTCGGGTGTTCTGCTTCATCCCCAAGCGCTCTAACTTCACCAATTTAAGCGATAAACCTGCAAAACCATAATTTCTCGCAGTTATCACATTCAACACATAAAATCGCCTAAAACGCAATAAAAACCCTTAAGATACACACATTAAGGCTCGGGTTTCACCATCTCCGTCAGGGGGACTACATAATTTTAATGGTTATATAGACAATTGGAAACCATTTATTGGGGGGGGGGGGGGGACTACAAATATATTGGAGACCATTGAAGATCCTCTTTTCATAACATGGTTATTTAGATTTCACATTATGGAATTTTAATGGTTGGCATAAAAGTCCTACTACCACCCTCTTACCAGGGTCGGCGTTATGGAATTTTAATGGTTGGCATAAAAGTCCTACCTCCACCCTCTTACCAGGGGGACTGCATATATATTGGAGACCATTGAAGATTCTCTCTTCATAACATGGTTATATAGATTGCACATTATGGAATTTTAACGGGGGAGACTACATAATTTTAATGGTTATATAGGCCATTGGTGACCATTAATTTGGGGGGGGGGGGGGGGACATTGATAGACCATTGGAGACCATTAATTATTTCACATTATGGAATTTTAATGGTCGGAATAAAAGTCCGACTACCACCTTCTTAGGGGGGGGGGGGGGTACATATATATTGGAAACCATTGAAGATCCTCTCTTTATAACATGGTTATATAGATTTCACATTATGGAATTTTAATTGGGGGGGGGGGGGGATACATAATTTTAATGGTTATATAAACCATTGGAGACCATTAATTGGGGGGGGGGGGGGGGGCATTATAGAATTTTAATGGTGGGGACTACATAGTTTTAATGGTTATATAGACCATTAATTGGAGGGGGGGGGGGTGCATATACATTAGAGACAATTGAAGATCATCTCTTCATAACATGGTTATATAAATTTCACATTATGGAATTTTAATGGTTGGCATAAAAGTCTTACTACCGCCCTCTTAACAGGGTCGGCCCTGAGAATTCAGATGCCCTATTTGAGCCCCAATAAATATACCCTTTGGCCTTAACAAAATAGATAATGTAAAGTGTAAACTATTTCTTTACCGCTCATTGTTATTAGTTGTTATTATTATTATTATTATTGTTGTTGTTGTTGTTGTTGTTGTTGTTGTTGTTGTTGTTGTTGTTGTTATTATTATTATTATTATTATTATTTAAACTAAAATGGGTATTGGACTAATACCTGATGGATTTAAGTTATAAATTTTAAGATTGATAGTTTTTAAATGGGACTAAGACTGGAGGGTGTGGGGGCCGTCCCCATGCCCGTCCCCATCTTGCCGCTCCGTCTTCCCCACCCCCTTGCTCCGGTGCCGGGCTAGGCCCGTCATCTCCGTCCTCCACAAGCCGGGTTCGACGACCCTCACTCCCACACACACCTATACATACATACATACATATATACATACATATATATATACATATATATATATATATATATATATATATATATATATATAGTGGAGGGTTCAAATGAGAAGAAATTTTTTGTAAGAATAAAAAAGAACAAATTTCAACCAATAAGATTCATTCATTTTACTTCATTTAATTTTTTTATTTAATATTAGTGTAAGGGTATATTGGTAAACTTAGATAGATCATTAATTGTTAGTCTTCCTTTTTAATAGCTAGTAAATTAAATTTGTAACTTATTTTCAAAAAATATATTTTTTCAAAGAAAAAAACAATTAATTTAAAGTGTAGGATAAATTACGAGGTGTGTAGGATGAATTACGAGTTGCGTAGGATAAATTTCAATATATGTAGGATAAATTTTCAAAACGTGTAGGATAAATTTTGATGTGTGTAGGCAAAAAAATTAGTGTGAAGGACAATAGTCTTTATGACTAATTAATTAGTCAAAGATAATAATAAATGAGATGTAAGAAAAACTATTTAATATTTTACAATTGTACCTTTTGTTCTTTTTCTTCTCAATTTAATTTTCTTCTCAAATGAACCTCCCCCTATATATATATAAAGGGGTTCATCCCCCACCCCTTAGGTCTTTTCCCCTTTAGGCCCCTGCTTACGTGACGGTGACGTGGCGGCCCATCCCCTTGGGGATGAGGCTCGCCATACCTTCTAGTCTAAAACATAAGTTTATGTTATATATGCAATTGCAGAACCACAACGTTTTAACCAGAGGGTCATCCTAGAATTTGTTTAATCTACATTCGTTCGTTATATGTCTAAAAGAACTTTTCTATAAGAAAATAAGACTGTTAGGTTGAAAAGTGTCGTCCATTAAGTACCATCATCTTAGTTTCTCTTAAATATTAACATGATAATAACTCATTGACTTACGCAAGGCCGGAGAGTTAACCACATTTTTTTATTGATTTTTTTTTTGTATTTAATGGATTTATTGAAGCATTAATTGGTTTGGTTTGGTTTAGGTTGGCAAAACAATTAGAGATATAAATAATTACTCTCTAATGGAGGTAGAATTACTCTTTTTTTTTTTTTTTTGAACGGCAAATTAGGATCACTGACGGACCACTGGAGTATTATCGTGCCACCAGCAGAACCACCCGATTATATCCATCTCCACTAGGCAATAATGCCTATACACCAATTCAGTAGGAAACCCAATAAATCTGGGAAAACCCCTTTGTGGGAATTGAACCCATGACCTAATGGTCATAAGGCTTATCCCACCACCAAGATACCACTAGGCTATAATGCCATGGGTTAGAATGTTGGAAATTTGGTGAATGAATATTAAATATATTTATAATTTAATGAAATTATAAATATTAATTAGAATATTCATGTGGTAAGTTAAAGAGTAACTCTTAAGTATTTAATTAGTTTTATTAGAGTTTTAAGTCTCTAATTAAGTAACTAATTAAGTGAATAATTAAGTGAATCATTTCACTAGTCTTGTTCAAATAGTAGGCTATGTGCCTTTCTTTTTGTGACAACAAGAATAGGGTATTGCTTGATACATGAAGAATACTAGAAGTAGTATGAATACTTGAACACCAACTAGAGAGATGAGTACTCTCTACTTGTTTCCACCACATGAGTTCAAACACTACAATTACCGGATGTAACCTTGGGCCAGTGAGCCATCTCCGGCAGTACAGACTGCTTCGGCTGTTGTACCCTGGGAGACAGACGCGTCGTCTTTAGTAGAGGCGCGAAATCTGTTTTAAAGGAAGCGTGTTGAACACGTGCCTCAACCAAAATCGTCAACGTTTTTAGTGTGCTCTTTGTTGCAGTCAAGGAGTATTTTTCAAGACTCAAGATGATGAATACTCGAGTCTAGGATGCTATCAAGTGCACGTGAAGAACCCACCAGAGATGCGGCTTGAATCAAGATTGGTATATATAATTATAATTATATTCTTTTTATTTAGTTATTGCAACCGGTATTGTACTATGATATTTCCTACGAATAACGAGAGTCTCGTTATGATATATTTTGTAATTATATTTTACAAAAGGTGAACCTAATTCCTACAAACTTAAAACAGATTTAGTGAGATTGTTGGTACAATCTTAAAAACCTTATTTATAAGGATTTTGGGTTTACGAAAGGATTTATAATAGAAAAATATTTTAAAGATTATGATTTTGTAAATATTTTCTTTTAGGAAATATGTATGTGGTACAACTTGTTGTGTTTGGATTTCTTGAGATTGAGATACAATCTTAAATCCTATACCATGGTACAAAACGAATAGTTTTGGTTCAACCGTTTGGTTTTTGAAACGATTTTGAGAATCGTTAATTTTTCTAACTTTTGTGTTAGATCGGGTTTATTAGTGTAAACCATACGTTTTCTGTAAACGTTAAATTTTCTAGCATGTATGTTAGACCGGAGTTATTGGTGTAAACCATACGTTTTTTGTAAACGTTAAATTCTCTTATGTAGAGTTTTTTATGTCTTTAAATAAGAGTTTTATGTTACTTGATTAGAGTTTTATGTCTCTAATTAAGTCTCTATTTAAAGTAGACTCTTGATCCACCCATGGATTGATATGAACAAATAAGTCTAAAAATGATTTTTGTAATCATTTGTCTTCTAACAATTGTGTAGAAACGATCATGAAAAACGTTAGTTTGGAAGCAATTTTTTAATTGTTTAGTTTCTAACGTGTGTATTAGAAATGACTTATTTATTTGAACCATATATGTGTTTAGCAAGTCGAATTAACATTTTGTGGAAATGTTAATATTTCTAACGTGCGCGTTAGAATTTCTTTCATTTTAACATGGTTGTTAAAAATGGTTAAAATACAAATGCAATGAAATGTTTTATGTAAACATTTTATATAAGCAATTTGTTGTAGCATTGTTTTCAATGCTTTGTATGACTTAGAAATAGAATGTCATACATTGAAGTTGATGTTTGATTGGCTTCAAGGAATTAAAGCACCATAAAGTGATGGTGTGGTATTTATATGAATTTAATGAAATTAAAATCATTTACTAGACTCTTCATATGGAAGATAAACTCTTAAGGAGAGTTTTATGTCAATTTATTAGTTTTTATTAGAGTTTATGTCTCTAATAAAATCTCTAGTAAAGTGAGACTTTTATTAGAGTTTAAGTCTATAATTATTGAGATTTTTAACTATTCATATGTGAAACTCTTGAGTAGAGTTTTAATGGTGACATTTGATGAGTTTTATTAGAGTTTAAATATATAATTATTGAGACTCTTAACTCTTCATATGTGAAACTCTTGAGTAGAGTTTTAATGGTGACATTTGATGAGTTTTATTGGAGTTTAAATATATAATTATTGAGACTCTTAACTCTTCATATGTGAAACTCTTGAGTAGAGTTTTAATTGTGACATTTGATAAGTTGTATTAGAGTTTAAATATATAATTATTGAGACTCTTAACTCTTCATATGTGTAACTCTTGAGTAGAGTTTTAATGATAACATTTGATGAGTTTTATTAGAGTTTAAGTCTATAATTATTGAGACTCTTAACTCTTCATATGGTGAAACTCTTGAGTAGAGTTTTAGTGATGACATTTGATGCTTTAATTTGGTCATGTTATATATATAGATAAAATGACTTAAAGTTTTCTAACATGTGTGTTAGAAAATGTGTATCACGAATACGAGGTTAGAGATTGTTCATAATGGACATAAATGTTTTATGTAAACATTTAATTGCCTATGTGTGCATTAAAATTGATGAGAACCAGTTTATTTTATAAACTATATCTTTGGAAAACGTTTTATGTAAACGTTCGATTCTATAATGTGCTTGTTATAACTTTTTTTTTTCTTCCAACATGTGTGTTAAAAAAAAAAGTTATCTGGTGAAAACAACTTGGTGTTGTTGTGAACAAATTTAATTGTTCAAGTTTACAACTTAAATGTAGTATTTGTAACAACTTGGTGTTGTTTTGAGCATAATTGTCCAAGTTTAAAGTTTCAAGATGAAATGGGAAACTTGTACTTACAAGTGCATGGAGTCTTATTGAGGGAGTACCTCAAGACACGCCATGGGACAATATTGTTGAGAAGATTTCGGTCAGATTATAAAGTGTTGAAGATAAAAGCACTTTGCTATTTGATGTCTACATATTGTCTATGCTTCCGTTTAAATTTCAAAAGTGATTGACACTTATGATTTAGTTTCCAATGTATTTTATTGTTTTGTGTTCAATATCTTCGGATAACACATGCAATTTTTTACAAAGAAATAAATCACTAATGGTTGTGACGTATAAATTATTTTTGTGGAAAATAATTATAACGTCGGTTATACATTGTTTAAAAGAATATGGTTTTAAACGGATAGTATATGAAAATACTTGGACATAAACAACTTGAGAGTTGTTACATTGACTAAAAGTCAAAGACGAAACATCAAATGTATAACCACATCATGAATGAGTAATGAAAGAACGTAGTGAGTGTATTGAGATGAAATACACTAACGACATTCATGTCGCATACTTCATTAGAAGTCATTGAAAAATTCACAAGTGTGAATTCTAACATATGAAAGTAAAAGTACTATACGTTATTGTATACCTTTAATAAATCTTGCGAGATTTATAAGTGGATGCGTCTACCACTTGATTATTGTTAGATCTATATGGAGATTTTACATTCATTTGGGAGAGCATCCTAAATATACATGTCTCCTAATGAATAACAATAGATGTGTGCAAATCACTTATGGAAAAATTATGAATGCCATGTTGTTGAGTGTCAATCTAGTTGACTCTATCTCACACATAATAGTGATTGTAGATGAGAAACATTCATCTTGTTGGTGATGAATGTGTTCACCAAGTGACTTGGATTAAGGCTTATGTTTAAGTACTTATGAGTCAATGGTAGATCATTGGAGATCAAAGGTAAACAAGTTATGTTCCTTAAATAAATGATGAAATTTAGCTTTGTGCTATATACAATAATTTGTGAGACCTTCTTAAATATTGATGTTTTAGGATTATGAATAAGTCTCATTATTTTGTCTTAACAAGGGATGAATGTTGCAAAGTGATATTATGATATCCTTAGGGCTGTGAAGAATCAGAATGATGCATCTTCTGTTCACAAGCTAAAGTATTGTAGTTTAAAGCATGCTAGACTAGTACTTGGTTAATTATGGGTCTTGACGGAGACTAATTAACTCTAAACATTCAAATTTGTATGAACACAAAAAGAATTTGTGTATGGACAAAGTTGAGAGAGAATTTTCATTCATTATAAGGAAATGACATGTAACTTTTAAAAGTTTGTTTGAAAAGCTAATGAGGAGAACTCATTGTCTAAGCTTATTCTAGATGTTAAATTAGAATTATTCTAAGTTGGTGACAAACTTATGACAATGGCATGTGTTGCTTTGGTCAGCTCGGAAGCTTGTGTAAGCTAATGCAATATGAGTTGAATTCACTGATATAATAAGGTTGGTCTTGTTCAATCATATGTGTATAAATGTCGCCATAAGTGGTGTTACGGAAATGTTGATCAAATGGCAAGAAATGTGGGGGAGGAACCATTTAAGAAACAACCCTATAAGGGTATGTAGAAATGGTTCTCATTAACACATCTAAATGTTATCCAATAACACTTAAATGTGGGGGGTGTCTTGCATTTGTTTTTAGCAATAAGGATTTTGTAATCCAATCTAACATTGCAAATAGACGACTAAGTGGAGGACACAAAGGTCGTAGTGCATAATGGAGATGTGTTTGCCTTAAATGATACACGTATCTTACGAAGACATATGTTATAACCAGATTCAGATGGCCACTGAGGTTATAGTCTTAGAAGTTGACAATAGGCAAAATTAACTTACGAGTTAAGAACACATCATGACAACTGATCTCAAATACGCAAAGTTATTTGCTATGGATCCAACAACCTGAGGGTTTATTAGAGATCAAGTTGTGGAATGGGACTGAAGCCCTTGAAAAATGAAGTTCATATGATGGAAACCTAACTCAGTAGACTGGAGATCCCAAGAATTGAGTTCAATAGGAAAACCTAATTGTATGAATAAGCGAGGTCACTGTGGGGGAATAACCCTACGCATTTAATAAGGTAGTTTATTATAAAGATTAATAAACTTCCTAGTCCATTCCTAAAAGTGACAAGTGTGAGGCTAAGCATAATATGTGGTAAATGATATGGATAGATCACGATAACCACAATGCTTTTAATGATCTAAGGAGAATCACCTATGTTAGAGAGAAGTGGGGTCGCTTCGAATGGAATTGAGGGCACAATTCCTAGAGCTCTCGCAGAACCAGGAAAGTGTTCCACGACCATTATTGGACACGACTATGAGGAGATGACCCGGCTAGGGAGAGTCTTGTGTGAAGTGTATTGTCGTCTACACAAACGGCAGACGAGTTCAAAGACATCGAGATCTACTCAGAGCTAGTGGGCTAAGTGCATTTCATGAGCGAAGGTTCAAAGGGTAACACCTACCTATCGTATGCAAAACTCAACTGTCGAGGTTACATTGAAAATTTTAAGTGTTTTGAACGATCTCCATTCATGTGGGGGATTGTTGGAAATTTGGTGAATGGATATTAAATATATTTATAATATTCATGTGGTAAGTTAAAGAGTAACTCTTGAGTATTTAATTAGTTTTATTAGAGTTTTAAGTCTCTAATTAAGTGACTAATTAAGTGAATCCTTTCACTAGTCTTGTTCAAATAGTAGGCTATGTGCCTTTCTTTTTGTGACAACAAGAATAGGGTATTGCTTGATACATGAAGAATACTAGAAGTAGTATGAACACTTGAACACCAACTAGAGAGATGGGTACTCTCTACTTGTTTCCACCACATGAGTTCAAACACTACAATTACCGGATGTAACCTTGGGCCGGTGAGCCATCTCCGGCAGTACAGACTGCTTCGGCTGTTGTACCCTGGGAGACAGACGCGTCGTCTTTAGTAGAGGCGCGAAATATGTTTTAAGGGAAGCGTGTTGAACACGTGCCTCAACCAAAATCGTCAACGTTTTTAGTGTGCTCTTTGTTGCAGTCAAGGAGTATTTTTCAAGACTCAAGATGATGAATACTCGAGTCTAGGATGCTATCAAGTGCGCGTGAAGAACCCACCAGAGATGCGGCTTGAATCAAGATTGGTATATATAATTATAATTATATTCTTTTTATTTAGTTATTGCAACCGGTATTGTACTATGATATTTCCTATGAATAACGAGAGTCTCGTTATGATATATTTTGTAATTATATTTTACAAAAGGTGAACCTAATTCCTACATAGAATTACTCTTATTAAGTTAGTTTCAGATAGCTTGCCATGCTATTATTTTTCTCTCTACAAGGCTCCAGTTAAAGTTATCAAAGATTTGTAATCGAAAATTAGGAATTTCCTTTGGGGTGGGGATGCTTCAATCAAAAAACTTCATTGGGTCGCTTGAGATCGTGTCTCTCTCCCCAAAAACCGCGGTGGTCTCGGGCTTAGTAACTTAAAAAATACTAACGTTTCCCTTCTCGCAAAATGGGACTGGAGATTCTTAATTCATAGGGATAAACTCTGGGCGAAAGTCATTGATGCCATTCACTCTTCTAGGTCCGGCTGGGAGTTCATCCCGGTAAAGAAAGCTACAGGTGGGGTTTGGTGCAACATTGTGGAGGTGATGACAAAAACAACGATTGACGGAACCCAGCTAAGGAACTTTTTTAAGGCTGCTGTGGGCGACGGCTCCGATACAGCTTTCTGGTTAGACCCGTGGATTTGTAACGCCCCGTTAAAAGATATGTTCCCTGATCTTTTCAAGCTCGAATAGGTTAAGGGCTGTCGTGTGAAGGATCGGATCCCCTCTCTGGTTGGAAGTCAGCGTTATCTTTGGTCCTGGAAGAAGCCGCTCTCAACCGAATCGGAAGTAAATGAGTTGTTGGCTTTATGCAGGCTTCTGTTCCCTATTCACTGAACGAGACCAGCGATGTTTGGTCTTGGAATGGTGCTGATGATGTCGAGTTCAGCGTTAGTGAGGTTAAGCGGCTCCTCAATAAACACAGGTCTCAATCAAGGAATTATGTCATTGAAGATTGTAAGTGGATCCCTCTTAAATGCAACGTGTTCATTTGGAGAGCCGAAATGGGTAAAATCGCTACGTTATCGGCATTGAATAAACGGAATATAGGAGTGGATAATCTAAGTTGCAGCTTGTGCGGTGAAGATGACGAGACGGTGGACCACCTGTTCACAGCCTGTAGCTTCGCTTCTATGGTCTGGTCTTATGTCTGCAGTTAGAGGAAGTCTCAGAATTTTATCCTCTTCTCCTTCAAAGACCTTCTGGAGGCCCACAACCATGATGGCTTGAAAGACCAAAAAAAGAAGTTCTCAAAAGGATTATTAGAATCGGATGCTGGAGCTTTTGGAGGGCTAGAAACGGTGCAAAATTCAACAACATTCCGGTTAAACTGGATAGAATCTTTAGTGAGATTAAAAACATGGGTTTTCTTTGGTATTCTACTAGATCCAAAAATAAGTCTATTGGTTGGAGTGATTGGTGTAAATATGTAAACTTGTAAGTTCGTTTGTGGCTGCCTCGGCTTGAGATGATTTGCGTTCTAATGAAATTCACTTTTCAAAAAAAAAAAAAGATATAAATAATTCAAGACCAGACCAAAAAATATTAGACCCACATGAATAATATTGAGGCCCCTACTTGTATATTGGAGACAACATATATCGAAGACCATTGAATATTTTGGAGACCATATAACATGGGTCTGATGTTTTTAGAGGGGAGGACTACATATATATAGGAGACAATTGAAGATCCTCTCTTCGTAACATAGTTATATAGATTTCACATTATAAAATTTTAATGGGGGACTATATAATTTTAATGGTTATATAGACCATTGGAGACCATTAATTGGGGGGGGGGGGGGGGGGGTTACATAATTTTAATGGTTATATAGACCATTGACGATAGGGTTTTATCGAAAAATGTGAGAAAAAATTGAGAAACAAAGTTCATAAGATGGTTATATAGATTTCACATTATGGAATTTTAATGGGAGACTACATAATTTTAACGGTTATATAGACCATTAGAGATCATTAATTGGGGGGAGGGGGTACGTATATATTGGAGACCATTGAAGATCCTCTCTTCATAACATGGTTAAATAGATTTCACATTATGGAATTTTAATGGTCGGCTTAAAAGTCCTACTACAACCCTCTTACCAGGGTTGGCCCTGAGAATTCAGATGCCTTATTTGAGCCCCAATAAGCGTGCCCTTAGGTCTTAACAACATAGATAATATAAAGTGTAAACTATTTTTTTTTGCCGCTCATTGTTGTTGTTAGTAGTAGTGGTGGAGGTGGTGGCGGTGGTGGCGGGGTGGCGGTGGTGGCGGGTGGCAGTGGCAGTGGCAGTGGCAGTGGCAGTGGCAGTGGCAGTAGTAGTATTATTATTATTTAAACTAAAATGAGTATTGGGCTAATACCTAATGGATTTAAGTTATAAATTTTGAGATTGATAGTTTTTAAATGGACCTAAGATATAAGTTAATGTTATATATGCAATTGCAGAACCACAACGTTTTAACTAGAGGGTCATCGTAGAATTTGTTAAATGTACATTCGTTCCTTATACGTCTAAATGAGCTTTTATATAAGAAAATCAGACTGTTAGGTTGAAAAGTGTCGTTCATTTAGTACCATCATCTTAGTTTCTCTTAAATATCTATACTTTCTATAAAAGGGCAAATGGGCATGACATAAGAAAAGCTGAGGTGGCAATTATAGAGGCTGTCCAACAGTGTCTTTCTTATGTCATTATTGCATCATAAATCTTAATTTAAAATCATTTAAAATACATTTCATCTATACAAAATTCAAACATCTGCCATCAAAACCTCTGTCCATATTCAAAATTCAGAATTATAGCTCCAGATTCAAAATTCAAACCATATACATATATAACATACATGATTCTGGCTCCACATTCAAATTTCAATTCATCTCTCTCTCTCTCATATCCAAAGCGAGAAATCTCTCTCTCTCTCTCTCTCTCTCAAATGCAGAGCTCCCATGATTTAGCCGGTTAATCTACGATTACAGATCTTTATTCGAACATTTATTGATTCTTTTTACACATCATCGTTCCAACATTGTCGTTCCAACGAAGCTTCCAATCACACATCATCGTTCCAACATCATTGTCCCAACGAAGCCATGAAATCGCCAGCTAATCTTCGATTACAAATCATTGTTCCAGTATCATCGTTCCAAACAAGCTTCTAATTCATTGAAAGTATGTTTTTTTTGTAATTTTGAATGATCTACTTTAACTCTCACTTTATATTTCAGTATGTATTCTCTATTGGAACTCTGTAACTCTAATAGACCTGACCGTCAAAGATAACCACGAAAAGCACCGGTTGACCATGTGCTAGCTTCTTTGATGTGAGAGTTGCATGTTAGGTTTGTGGCTTTTTTTACCGTATTTATACTTATTTAAGTTGCTTATGAAGAAACAAGTGTTGATAATTTTGAATAACACTCAAATTTAAGAATATGTTAATATGTATATTGATTTTATTAAATTAAATATAAAGGAAGATTAAACACTAAAATATGCATAAAGTATTACACGCTACAATTAACACTTGCTAGGATTTCGACGACTCTCGACTTCTTCCATGCGATTTCATTCTTTCTTTTGTTTTGTAGATCGGCTAGCATGTCGCAGATTTTCTGATCCTGTTGTAGCAGTTGTGTGATAAACTCTTCTGCGTTGTTCTTGAAATATGATGGAGGGGAGTGGAGGACTTCATTAAGCAATCCGATGCTGCTCCAGGTTTGCTTGTAATTGTTATCACTGATGATGCCGACTTTTCTATTTAGTTCTTCATCTGCTCTCTTTTCTTCGAGCGACCATCTAGAGAATTGTGTTTTAACATCGCTGGTGTCTGACCAGTGGTAGAAGCATCAGTTTGCCATCTAGAGTATTGTTGCTGTTGTTGGTTTTGATTTGTTTTTTGACAGACCGTTTTTAAAAAAGACAATTGTTGATATTTTCAATCAAACTAATCATCATCCTTTTATAGTGTTTAAAATGAGTCTTATGGTAAATGAAGAGGTTAATCGTAATTATGATAACCTGTTTTTTTGAAGGTTTAAATTTTGTCCTTTGGGTTTCTTGATATTTAATTTTATTAGTTTTGCCATGAAAACAATTTTTGAAAGGTTTTGCATTAAAAGCTCATTGTTTTTAAATATAGATTTACATATTTATATTAAATGTACACGTTTTTCCCTCCTAGATTATTAAATATACAGTGAATTTAAATCTGACCTTTGGGCTGTTAGATATTTCACTATATAATATCATTGCCAATTCACCTGTTTTTCACCACGTTTTACTACTAAGATACCCTTCTTTCACATCATTTGTGTAATATATATAACATAAAATGGCGTCATACACTTCTGCAGAGTCTGATGATTTAAATCAGCACTTTATCAAGCAAGTTGAGGATCAAGTATATGCAGACAGGGCTACTCTTTAAGAGCTCAATAGGTGTTTTGATGGACTGCACCTTGGTCTGTTCACAAGAGACCAGGTTTCTAGAAACCTGATGGCGATGCCTTCGACTTCCGTTCTTGACCTTTGTGTTGTCAGTAATATAGAGTGCGGTGATTGAGACATGGAGTTCATGGCGATGCTCAAGGATATACATCGAAAGGTTCAGCGCTCGATGGAGTTGAAGCTAAAATTTCTTAATTCTTGCTGTTAGATTTTTAAAATTCTGACTGTTATTGTTAGATTTGAAAGTTTCTTACTTCAGTACTCGATGTAGTTGTTAATATTTTAATGTCATAAATTTTATAATCCTATTAATCTTTCTTGTGGTATTTTACTTTTACTTATTTTAGCAAGCATAAGTATTATTATATAGTATAGATATAGAATCTGAGGATCAATTATCGATATTGATGTTGATGTGAAATTGCGTCTAAAGTCTTACCTGCCAAGTCATCCAATGCAAATGTAGTGGAAATTGTAGATGGGGAAATTCGAACCAGACTTTTTCCGACTTTAGACGTGATGGCAAAGGGCTGTTTATTTTCAGACTGTATTGCAGCATTAGCCCAAAATTGTCATAGTGTTTCCGTATGAACTATGAACTGGAGCATCAGCAGTAAGGATTCATTTATATTTTGATGACGTTAAAATTTCAATTATTGAGTGAAAGCTAATATTTTTGGTAGTTTTCTCGAAGATGGGGAGGTAGTTGTGAGGTTTTTGATGTTCAGGGCCATGATCGGAGAAGAAGGTGATAATGGAAACCGCTTTTGAGAATTTTGAATTCATGACGGCAATGAAAGCTCTGTTTGGGGATGAAACAGAGTTTATATAGAGTGAAAAAGTAAATGCTGGCGTGGTAGGAGTTATAAAGATCTAATGGCTAACATCTGTCCACGTTGCAACCTTTGTTGTGATAATGGATGATAGTAGTTTAGAAACCTATGTTGGGCAACAACAGAGGTTGTGAACAGTGATAAGTCAACAGCCGTTAGCATAAACAGAGGTTATGAAAATAGAGGATATCTTTCAGCATTGGATGAATTTTTAGCCAAGCAGAGGTTTCAATAATAGTGGTTTTGAATAGACTTTTAAGGGTTTTTGAAAAAAAAAATTCAAAAATAGCTATTTTTTAAGAATAGATTTTTGATTCTCTGAAGATATTTTAATGCTTTTAATTGACCAATTCAGCAGGATTTGTTGGGATCGAATTTGATTGACCAAGCTCTGATTGACCAATTGTTAGGATCTGATTTTGATTGTTGTGACAATTAAGATGATAATAATGGAAGAAGATAAAACAAAAATGGAAATATGCAGCAGAATAATAAACTTTTTTCTCATAACAATGAGAAGAATGCTTTCATCATCATTCTTTAATAAAGATTGCAATTACAATATTTACGTGTGCATGAAAATTACAAACTCCCCCTCAACTGTTCATACAAAATGTCAAGAGGAAATTGATACATAGAACAGTACATACACTTATTTATTTATAGTACAAATCAAACATATAAGACATCTAAGCGGACGTTGATGTGCGTAGTGCGTTATATGTTTTTTAGTTATATTTTTCGCCCTTTTTAACACTTTAGTCAGGTTTTAAATTTATAAACACGATATCTTACTAACACTAAACACACATATGGGCAAGTGCACCCATCGTGAGCGTAGTATAGCGTTGGTAAGATACCGAGGTCGTCCAATGACACAAGAGCTTTTAGTACCGGTTTATCCTCAACGTCTAATCAAATCAAAAGTTTGGAAAAAGGTTTTAAACATGAAAATAAAAACTAAATAAAAATAAAAATAAAAAACAGATAGACAAGATGAATCACTTGGATCCAACTCGTCTTTAGTGTAACCGTTGATGTTTTCCGCACTTTTGCACTTTTTAAGAGATTATCTTAGTTATAGTAGTAGGCCCCTCTTTTGAAGGTGACGTTACCCTCAACCCAGTAGTTTGAGTCAGCAAGGATACAATCCTAAAGGGTTGGATTATTGGAACATAATTAATTAAGTTATTAATGCGTAATGTGGTAGGCCCCTCTTTTGAAGGTGACGCTACCCTCGGCTAAATGGTTTGAGTCAGCAGGGATACAATCCCAAGTAGCCGGGTTAATGTATTAATAGTAGTTTACATATAAGGGGATCAAGAAATTCGAACCCCCGCCATCCAATACCAGTGGGTATTGAAGGAGGTTCTACTAAGATTGACCCAGATCCTTGCAGGATCTATACACTGAACAAGGTAAGAACCTTAACAAACCATTCCCTTAACCCTCGACCAGGTAGCCAACATATCTCCATATAGATCGTGGAGATATGAATGGTGTAAATCTTTTATTTTATATAGACAGTAAAATAACGCCAAGACACCATGGACAAATGATAATGAAGTTTCACCTTCAACATAAGACTCTAGTTATTAAAGTCATTAATACAAAACCAAATAAAAAGTGCGAAAAGATTAAAAAACAAAAGTATTACACTAATTACTTGTCTTCACCAAGTGATGTAAGAGACTTAGGCAGTTTGTCTGTATTAGTTTACCCTTCTTCTCTTTCTTCATTTAATGCAGTTTGTCTGTATTAGTTTACCACGCCCACGTGTCTGCTGGGCACGGCCCCGTGTGCAGAAGCGTATCTGTACTATCAAGATTTGCTCAGATTCTGCGAATCTTTGCGTTGACCGCAGCCCCGTGCCCGCTGCGCACACCCCCGTGTTGAGAAATAGAAGCTTCTACCCCTTTGTCTTTTCTGCAGACACTTGGGCACGCCCCCGTGTCCGCTCGACACGGGGCGTGTTCAGCCTTCTGTTGTCTTGTTTTTTATTGCGAAGATGTTGTCGAGGGGTCGGGCATGCCACGTTTATTCATTTTCTTGTATTTATGTTAGATTTAGCTGTATTTTTGCTTCTTTTGTTCGTTTAAGCTCTTTTAACCCTGAAAATACAAAAGAAAGGCAAAAGCATACTTTTTCCAACATTAGTACTAAAAAAGGGTTAGTTTTATGCCTCATTTGATGTAATTTATATGTTGCATTTTACACACATCAGACGTCACCTAGACAACAATATCTAACAGTGTAACAAACTCCCAACATCTGCTATTAGCCTAACCACAATTATATTGATAAGCTCTGTTGAGCAGCATATGTTGAATATCATATGTTGGACTTTAACATTTGTTGACCCATAGCAGACCTTTGTTTCTTCAGACGTTGTCTTCATCAGCTAAGAATCACTTCAAGCAGATGTTCTCTTTTGGCAGACTTTAGCTTTGGCAGACCTTTAGAGAAGCAGATGTTGAGTCTTTGTCATTAGGCGGAGCAGATTCTTCAAAAAATTGTTATTCATCATCATATATTCTAGCCTATTTTGGATTTGTAATCATCTGTTCTTTTGTAGGGTCAACTGGAACCAACACAAGTAATACTATTGGCCTTACATCTACCTTCAGATCGGTAGTAGCCCTTTGAACATCTACTCAGCCTTAAACCAACATGAGGGATTTAAAGCTCTGTTCACTTACCAAACATCTGTTCAGGCTTAAACAGATGTTTGGAATTCTATATTAGTGACTTGTCTCTAACAGGGCGTTGTTTGCAATTCTATATTCATGCACAATTTAACATCAACATAAACTAATTCTCATGCATACTCGTTCCTCACCAAAATTCGGTTCCAAAAAATCAGATGATTCACCCAAATCATAAAACGTATTGAAGGACCCATCCCTTGAGATCTGTAAGTTCACATATCCAGATATCTGGAGCTTGAAATCCTGCTTTCCTCCGAAAACTGTTTTCCGACCCTTCGATCCATCTGCACAAAGCGACGCCGTATTGGAGACTTGGATTTATTACCATGCACTCTCTTTTCTTCTAGGGTTTTCACACCCTTTTCCCTCTTTAACCCAGAGCTTCTTCGAACACACTTGCATAAGTATCAGTCAAGTTATGCCGATGCTATGGAGAGCTCTGTTTACCATTGAAGAAGTCATCGAGAAAGAGGGTTTGCAATTCGACGTCCCTGAGTTGGCTTATCTGTATACCTTGGTTACCCACGGTTCTAACCGATTTCTCTTTAAGTCTAAGCCCCACTAGCCAATCCCTGTCTTAAAAACTACCAAAAATGATTCTTCTTGGAAGAATCAGTTTTTCTTCGTTAAGAGAGATTCTTTGCCGGAGGGGGACACATTGCCTCTTAGGTGGATCTCAAAGGGTAGGAGATAGGATTTTTGTTTGTCACTTGTTTACATTCTAACCATCAATTGATTTTTCTTTTTTTTTCAGTGAAAAATTTCGCGAATCTTGCTGAGCTGCCGGGAACCACTGAATGAGCCAAAGATTTTTTTTGGACCTTGACCCTATTGACAGGACATTCAAGGTAAGGATCTAGGATCCTACAGAAGACGATCAAACTTCTTCAGCCCATAGCATGTCAAGTAAATAACTATAAAATGTAATATGTTAATAGATAACAAAATTTAGGACAGATACTTATCTTTTTTATATTTGATGATTAGGCATTCAGAAATCTACTCCAAAGTCTTCAGCTTTTTCCCTTGATGATATCAACAACATCATTATCTCCAAGGCAACCAGAAGGACTGTCCCTGGTGCTGAGCCTCGCCAAGTTACCACCAGAGCTAAGTCTAGATCAAAGAGGATGAAGACCTCTGAACTAGACAGCGACCTGTTTGTAAGGATCCTATATCCTAAACCTTGTTTGTTGTTATGCAGGAATTCAGCCGCCTGAAGATCCATCACGAGAAAAGAATTGCTGAATATGAGGAGACTCTGACTGGGATATGCTCTTCTGCCGCCACCAAGGACAAGACCATCACAAAACTGGAGAAAGACAAACGGGACTTGGAGGAGCAGCTGCTACATGCCGAGGTAGGGATCCATTAGGCTGCTATGAATGCAACCGATGAAGCCAATGTTTGTGCTGCACGGGCTATCCTCCAGGCTCGAAAGAAGATGGCTTAGGAAGCAATGGACCCCAGCTTTGATTGGTCAATTTGGGAGATAGCTTCCTGGGAGATGGCGCTGAAGAACCTGGGCGGTGATGAGGAGTCGGAGCAGGCAGATCCGGATGCAGGTGAAGCTGGAACCGGTGGAGTGCTGAAGGATGTTGAGGAGAAGGTTGATGGCGGTGCCAGAGGTGATGGCACAACAGTGGGTAATGAAGGATAATGTAGACGAGTCCTGAGCCCACTTTTTTAATTTTCATGTTATGGTGTTTTTATTCGAACAATTTGGGGTTGTAAGTTTGATCAATAGTTTTCTAGGTTTAGGGTTCACCGATCCTTCAGACAATAGGTAGGATAGCAAAGGTGGGGGGATCCTCTGTTTGGGGGATGAAGCCTTTGTTATCCTGCTTCTTTAATTTCTGCACAAACTTTAACCGTTAGCTGAACTTGATCCGGCCTAGGTGGATGGTCCACGTTTTTGCTGGGAAATCTAGGCTGGAAACTTTTGATAAATATTAATGGGCTTTTAATAATATTAGACTTTTAACTATATGTTGTGCCCATTATATTGCTTTACTTGATTGAAAATTCATCTTGTTTAAAAATATATATATAGTTTGTATGAAAGATATGTTATGCAAAATTATAAGGATCATAAATCCTTTAATAATAAAGGTTAAAGATTTAACCTTGTAATAAACAATATTAGTTAAACATAGAACATACCAGAGAATCCAAGTTAGGATTATTTAACTCTAGATGTTACCAAACTAAAAAGAGTCAGGCGAGAAAACACAAACACTTGAGATCTTTTTAAAATTTTCATAGGATCTTTGATCCTTCTAGGGAATGTTGCTCATGTACCTATTAAGATCAACTTAAAATTGAGTCAAACAAACTGGGAATAATCCCAACAAACTGGGGACAAGCCCAAATAAGTTGGGGACAAACCCAAATAAACTGGGGACAAGCCCATATAAACTGGGGACAAGCCCAACGTAAATGACATGAAAATGCCAAAACCTTAGCTAACATGAAAACTTTAGAAACCTTAGGATAACGGATGTATGGTACGTCTACCATTATACTTGAGATCCTACATATGGCCAACAACAATGAAATTGTCAGCCACTAAGCGTGTACTGGTCCCATTGCCTCGAACCATACTCGGATAAACGTGCGCTACTGGCGGGGTGTCAAAACCCAATTTGTATGAAAGGTGAAAACCTTTAAACCTTAGAAGGTATAAGATACCTTAAATGTGGGAGAGAGGTGGCCAACCCCTTAATCCTCTGTTAACGATGTCATAAATTTCTGCAAAACCTTAAAACTTGGTAAAATTGGATGTTAAATACATAACATCCTTTCCTCACAACAGCTAAGGTATATAAAATAAATGGAAATTGAAGTAAAGTATTACCAAAGTAAGGATCATATATCTTTTGAGGATCATTGATCCAATTATCAGAATATTGAAACCTTTAAGGATCCTTGATCATTGTTACATAAAATATTTCTTGAGATGGATAGTATTCCAAGCCCTTGGTAAGAGATCACCATCCATGGTCAATAGGCGGTATGCCCCATTTCCAGCCTTTGCTTCTATCAAATATGGGCCTTCCCACTTAGGTGCCAATTTACCATCGGCCGGGTTTGTAGTGTTTTGAAATGCTTTTCTCAGCACCAAATCACCAACTTGAAATCTTCTGATCCTAACGTTTTTGTTGTATGCTCCAGCCATCCTTTGCAGATAAATGGACATCCTTATCCTTGCCAAGTCTTTGAGCTCATCCACAGTATCCAAGTCTTGAGTCAGATTTCAGCTTTTTCCTGAGGATCACAGATGCTTGTCCTGGCTGAAGAAACCACCATTTCTGTAGGGATCACTGCCTCAGTCCCAAAGACTTGGGAGAATGGGGTCTGGCCTGTGACATTCTTTGGAGTCATCCTATCTTCCCAAAGGACATATGGCAACCCTTCAGCCCACTTTCCTTTCTTGGATCTTAACTTCTTCTTCAAGTTGTTGATGATGATCTTGTTACTTGATTCTGCTTGGTCATTAGCTTGTGGGTGGACTGGTGTTGAAGCAATCATCTTAATCTCCCAGTTGTCACAAAAATTAGTAGTTCTATTTCCAATAAATTGGGATCCATTATCACATATAATTTCAGAAGGAATTCCAAATCTAGTAATAATGTTTCTTTTAATAAAGGATATGACTTCCTTTTCCCTAACTTGAACAAAAGCTTATGCTTTTATCCATTTGGAGAAATAGTCGGTCATAGCTAGCATGAACACTTTTCCACCTGGTACTTTTGGGAGTTTGCCTACTACATCCATTCCCCATTTCATGAATGGCCAAGAAGAAATTATTGGATATAAAGGCTCTGCTGGCTGATGTAAGATGTTGCTATGTCGTTGGCAAGCATCACATTTCCTTGCATAGTCTACGGCATCCTTCTTCATTGTAGGCTAATAGTAACTTGTTCTAAGGATCCTTGAAAATAATGCTTTGCCCCAAGAGTGATTTCCACATTCTCCTTCATGAAAATCCTTCAAGACCTCTTGAATTTCTGGATCCTCAATACATCGCAAATAGGGACCTGCAAGAGATTTCTTATACAAAATGTTATTTAATATAGTGAATTGAGATACCTTAACCCTGAAGGCTGTGGGAATTTCCCATGTGGGAATTTCCCCATTATGAATGAACTTCATGATTAGGAGGATCCATAATCCTAAATTTGGTTGCGTATCACTGGGTACAATTGTAGTATCCTCTACTATCTCCATTGTTTCATTCTCCTCTATTGCTAGAAAGAGAATGTGGATGATAGGTATCCTCATATCTCCTAGTATTTTCAAGGATGATCCTAGGTTTGCCAAGGCATCTGCCCATGCATTCTCCTCTATATGCACCTGTGTTAAGCTGAAAGAATCAAAAGAATTTGTTAGTGTAACGACTTGCACAAAAATGTCCTAAAACGCTCCGTGAGTAGAAACCCGAACAAAAAAAAAAACCCTAATTTTTATGAAAAATCAAGAAAAACAAATTTTGTTACTTGGTCGCGGGGCGCGACAAAGTTAGATAAGGTCTTCGCGGGGCGCGACAGACCTTAGAATCTCCGGATAAGCATCAGGGCCACGTGTCGCACACGTGGTAGGCCTAGGGGATGACACGGCAGCCCTAGCCTTAGCTAGGTTGCCCCTCGCATGGCGCGAAGGATTCCCTTAAGTGTGTCGTGGGCCACTAGAAACCTAAAATTCAGCTATAAATTGAGCGTTGCATGGCCAGTTCAGTCTGCTCGCAAATTTCCTTCAAAAATCACCATAATCTGCTCAAAATAACAATTTAGAGTATCGAGATGCTGCTACGATAACAGGGTAATAACTCGATCACTACTACGATACAATGTCCGATCGATTAAACCGATCCGATGAATGTTTAAGTGCTGCCCGAATCCTGGGCTATACTTTGTCATTCGTCGTGAGGGTTTCGATCTCCTGAGCTATCGTGAAGGTTGTATTAAGTTACTAACCTAGTTTCGTTTGCATTTTTATTTAACTAGGTTTACCGGCTTAATCAGTAGGCTACCTGTGATCTTTTAAATCTGCAATGTGAGTCATTCTCTTTTTACCAAATTGTTTTACAAAAACCTCAAATTATTTTCCCTTTATAATTACAGTGATTAAGTCTTTGCAAATCTTTAATTACTGGCAGTAAGTGGGGTTTTGTATACATTACTGCTGTTTTATCAGATGTTAGGTGGGCGCGCCTAAATCATGATCCACGTCACTTTTGGGTGACAGGACCCAATAGTGATATGACCACAGTCACAGATCCGGTCGAGTGACAACTGGACCAGATAATTATAAGATAGGGGCAATTGTAATCGCTCTTAATACTGTAAATTATAGCACTGTGTCTTTTTGTATAAAATGGAATGCACTCGTCAGTATTTCCCGCTGATAAAATCTTTTTAAAACATGTTTCAGGTGAATTACTATGATCAAGGAAAAGTGCCGCGTAGCACTCCAGCTTGAATGAAGTGGCCCAGTAAATAAATAAATATGTTTTCTGTAATCAGGGAATTTCTCAGTGAAATTCCTCTACTGTAAAATACGGGGTTTGTCCCGATATTAAAAATAAAATAATCCGGTGTTTTCCATTTTAAACGATCATGTTAAAAGTTTCCGCTACCAAATAAAAACAAATACCACGGGTTTCTGTCCCGCGGCTTCCGAACCAGTAAAATGGATCGAGGGTCGTGACAGAAAAAGGTGGTATCAGAGCCACTGGTTTAAGCCAATTAAGTATTTGAAAAATACTTAAATTTTAGATACAAAATTTTTGTGCTTCTGTGAAAAATTATTTGCAATAATTTAAAATTTAGTTTGGAAATTTTGTGTTTCCTTATCTGTGACTAACAGCATGAGTGAACTATCTGAGGCTCTCCAAAATCTCTCAATACATTGCACTGAAATGGAAGCTACCGGGATCCAGGCCGGATACCAGGCTGATGCAGACGAGCCACTAGTGTTTCAAACCCAGGAAAAACCCAAACCCAAGAAAAGAAGGAGGCTTTTAGACTGAAAAGAGGAAGAAGGAAGAAACCTGCTTCACAAAAAGTGAAGAAAACTGGTGATCCAAAGGGAAAAGAAAAAGAAGTGGGAGAAAGTTCTGGCCAAGATCCAACTTTACCACCCTGGGAGGAGCTAGATAGAAAACTGGCAAACTGTGACCTTTTCGGCCCAGCTGATGAAACCCTTCTAAATTTTCCCGCGTAATCGGAACTCCCTATCAACTTGGAACCTACCATCCCTGAACCTATTGTCAACCCCCAACCTCTTTCAGGTCAAATGGAAGAATGGTGGACTAGCGACTGGCACTTCCAAAACTTCATGAATAATCCAAATGTGTACTTCCCACAGCCTGACCCAACCCCTGCTCCTTTTCCACCCATGAACCCAGAAAATGTTGCTGAACTACGCCGATATGGCGAGGAGCTGATGGATGCAGGAAACCGGTTCCGGGCTGTAGGAGAAAACCTCTCCTGGAAGTACGACGAACGGGAGTTTCGTTTTTGAAGAACTGTTAACCGTAGCATAGTTAGTTTGTGTAATAATAATATGTGAAAAAAATATAAATATATAATATAATAATAATAAAAATATAATATATCATATTATATAATAATACTAAAATAAAACATCTGTAAATATCTGGTTTGTATGGATGCATAAATATTATATATAAAAATATATAAATGTCGCAATGTCGACGATTTTGGTTATATGTGTTGACTTAATTGTGGTTATGATTGCTCTATTGTGTTTAGTTGCTATCCATTTTATGATAATAATCCGTGTATATTATTAATAATTCAGATGGCAGACGCAGTAAACCAACCGGAAAACGAAGTTAACCAATTCGAACCAAATAATCAAGAAGGTTTTCTCAATAGAGAGGATATAGAAAATATAGTTGCTCAGGGTATAGCCAACGCTATCCCATCAATTGTTGCTGCTGCTAGAAATCCCGTAGAACCTTCTAAAATGCACAATAGCAAACGCACTCGCGACGATAATTTCAGTTACAGTGTAAACGGGGACAACAATAATAATAATGTAATTCCAGCTCCAGTACTTAAGAAAATGAAAGTGATGACGACTGGTTGCACTTATAAGGAATTCCTCGCCTGCAAACCAAGCGAATTTGCAGGAAATGAAGGAGCCACTGCTGCACTTCGTTGGTTAGAAAAGACGAAAGCTGTGATAAAAATAAGTAAATGCGCTGAAGAAGACAGGGTAATGTATGCATCCCACCTTTTCAAGGAAGAAGCATTGGAATGGTGGAACATGGTGCAACAAGCTAAAGGAAGTGACGTGGCCTATGCCATGGGTTGGGAGGAGTTTAAAGACTTAGTAGAAAGGAAATTTTGTCCTTCCTACGAAAAGGAACAGATGACAAACAAATTCATGAACCACTGAATGGTAGATGTTAATTGTCGTGAGTATACTTCGACCTTTTTCGAGTATGCTAGAATCGTACCGACTCTGGCTTCACCAGAAGCTGTACTTATTTCTCGCTATATCTGGGGACTGATTAGCGAGATTCGCGACATAGTTAAAGCTGCGAGACCTAGGACGATCGACGATGTCGTCGAGTTAGCCAACACCTTGACCGACGGTTTGGTGCATACAAGAGAGGAGAACAGTAAGAAGGAATTGGCTCAAAAGATTACCCAAGGTTTCCGTGTGGGTAATAATAGTAACTTCAAGAAAAAGGGAGCAGGGCAGTCCTCCACCCCACCATTTTGCGGAAACTGTAAAGGGAAACATTTTGGGAATTGTAAGGAATATTGCAATTTCTGCAAAAAGACCGGGGCACCGAGAGGAGGAGTGAAGGAGGAAATCGATAATCTGCTACAACTTCAGAGAAGCAAGGCATTTTAAGCCAAATTGCCCTAAATTGGTCAAGACAACTGACAACAAAGCAAAAGCGACTGATGGAACCAATAAGAAGAATGCTAGAGCCTTTCAGCTAACAACGCAAGAGGCAGATCTGATACCGGACGTGATAACTGGTACGTTCCCTGCGCATGACATTTACGCAAAAGTATTATTTGACTCTGGTGCAAACCAAAGTTTTATAAATACTTCATTCTACCAAGCTCTTAAGCAACCTTTAACCAAACTTAGGCACGTTTATACGGTAGAAACGGCAGACGGAAACTCTGTCAGTATAGATAAAGTACTGCAGGAAGGAAAAATAGAACTCTCAGGACATAAGTTCTCAGCAAACCTTTTACCTGTGAATTTAGCCGGATTCGACGTGGTGTTAGGAATGGATTGGTTAGTAGCCAACCATGCTTGAATCCTATGTGATCAGAATTCCTTAGAAATTCGTGCGCCAACAGGAGAAATAATTCTGATTACCGGAGATAAACCACGCAAAACACTGAAATTCGTTTCAGTAATGAAAGTCGCTAGTTATGAACGAAAGCAAGGTATAATGTATATGGTTTCAGTAATCATTAACACTAAAGGCAAAGAACTTAAAGAAATTCTGGTAGTATCCGAATACCCCGTTGTATTCCCAGAAGATCTCCCGGGAGTACCACTCGATAGGGAAGTAAAATTTAGAATTCATATAATTCCTGGATCTGCTCCTATAGCAAAGGCACCCTATCGGTTAGCACCAACAGAAATGTTAGAACTGGAAAAGCAGATAGATGAGTTATTAGGGAAAGGATTCATACAACCCAGTTCATCCCCTTGGGGAGCGCCGGTGTTGTTCGTGAAAAAGAAGGATGGTTCGATGCGAATGTGTATCGATTATAGAGAATTGAATAAGGTTACTATTAAGAATCGATACCCATTACCTAGGATTGATGATCTTTTTGATCAACTTCAAGGGGCTAGATACTTCTCTAAGATAGATTTACGCTCCGGATACCATCAATTGAAAGTACAGGAAGAGGACATTCCTAAAACTGCTTTTAAACCTAGGTACGGTCATTACAAGTTTACAGTCATGCCATTTGGGCTGACAAATGCTCCAGCAGCATTCATGGATATGATGAATAGAATCTGTAAGCCGTATTTGGATAAATTCGTAATTGTCTTCATCGACGATATACTTATTTACTCCAAAAGCCAGGATGAACATTGTGAGCACCTGCATGCACTCTTAACTCTGTTAAGAAATGAAAAACTTTACGCCAAATTCTCTAAGTGTGAATTTTGGTTACATGAGGTGCAATTTTTAGGGCACATGGTTAATCACGAGGGTATTCACGTAGATCCTTCCAAGATAGAAGCGATCACAAGTTGGAAAGTCCCACAGTTAGCTAAAGAAGTCAGAAGTTTTCTAGGATTAGCTGGATACTATAGGCGTTTCATCCGAGACTTTTCTAAGATAGTTGTTCCCTTAACCAAGTTAACCTGTAAAACTGTTAAGTTTGAATGGGGACCTAAGCAGGAATAAGCTTTTAGAGTTCTAAAGAAAAGGTTAACAAACGCCCTAACCCTACCAGAAGGAAAAGAAGATTTTGAAGTCTACTGCGATGCTTCTAAGCTAGGATTAGGATGCGTGCTAATGCAACGCAAAAAGGTGATTGCATATGCATCAAGGCAATTGAAAAAGCACGAGGAAAATTACACGACTCGTGACTTAGAATTAGGTGCAATAATTTTTGCCCTTAAGATTTGGAGACATTATCTGTATAGTAGTAAGTTTACTGTCTTTACAGACCATAAAAGCTTAAGATATATTTTTGGGCAAAAAGAATTGAACATGAGGAAAAGAAGATGGATGGAAATCCTAAGTAATTATGATTGTGATATTCGATATCACTAAGGAAAAGCAAATGTAGTAGCCGATGCCCTAAGTTGTAAGTATCATGAGAACCAAAAGCGAGTCTGTGCCCTTAGATTAAATCTGCAACTAGATTTAATGGAACAATTGAAAAATATTCAAGAAACAACAATCAAGGATGATGCTGAAGGAATGAAAGGACAAATAAAGGAATTAGAGCAAGGAAATGATAGAATTTGGAGATTCCACAAGAAAAGGATTTGGGTACCTAGACAAGGAAACTTAAGAAATAAGATATTAGAAGAAGCCCATAAATCTAGGTATACGATGCATCCTGGTAATAACAAGATGTATCAAGATTTGAGGAATAATTTTTGGTGGATAGGGATGAAGAGGGACATAGCTAGTTACGTTTCTAAGTGTTTAACATGTTCACAAGTTAAGGCCGAACATCAGAAACCTTCAGCTTTACTTCAACAATTAGAAATGCCTGTATGGAAATGAGAATTAATAACAATGGATTTTGTTACTAAGCTAGCCAAAACCAGGAAAGGTAACGATGCAATCTGGGTAGTCGTAGATATATTAACCAAATCAGCCCATTTCCTACCAATGAAAGAAACTTTTAGCATGGAAAGACTAGCTAAGCTATGCGTAGATGAAGTAGTATCACTGCATGGAGTTCCACTCTCCATAGTATCAGATAGGGATAGTCGTTTCACTTCACATTTCTGGACAAGTTTCCAACAAGCAATGAGGACCCGATTAAATTTAAGTACAACATATCATCCCCAAACAGATTGACAAAGTGAAAGGACGATTCAAACCTTAGAAGACATGCTCAGGGTATGTGTGATAGATTTCGGTGGAAATTGGGACGACCATTTGCCATTAATAGAATTCTCCTATAACAATAGTTATCACACAAGCATCAGTGCTGCCCCGTTTGAAGCACTTTATGGACGAAAATGCCGAACTCCAGTATGTTGGGCAGAAATAGGAGAAAGTTAGTTATCAGGTCCCAAGATTGTACAGGAAACCATCGACAAGATAACTCAAATCAAGGAGAGACTGAAGACGGCTCGAGACCGCCAGAAGAGCTACGCTGACAATCGACGCAAGCCGTTAGAATTTCAAGTCGGGGATAATTTGTTGGTGCATTCATCTGTCGTCTTCGTCTTATGTCGAGTCTCGGTTCGTTGCGAAGTTATTCAAGCATGATGTCATGATGTCATGATGACATCATCAAAGTGACATCATCATGACATCACTACACATAAGACAAAAAGCATTTATGGCTTAGTTAGGTGATTTCGTTTTTTTGTCAAAGTTGATTTCGTTTTTATGTCAAATGTAATTTCGTTTATATGGCATGAGGGTGATTTCGCTTATGTGTCATGAACATAAGAGCGAAATCATCACACCTATAAATAGCCACATAAACGAAATCAGATATAAGGTGAGAGGTGTGTTCTTCCGGTGAGCCACGAAGTGCTGCCGAAGTGTTGATCGGATTGTAAATGTCATTCAGTTTAATAGAATCAACATATTAAAGTGAATTCTCGCTGAATTGTACTCGGTTTGTCTGTTTCCGCCGTTCAAACTGAGATAAACTCTTCTACACGACTCGTTTAGGTCCGAATTCGATCCTACAATTGGTATCAGAGCCAGTGAAGAAGAGTTCTACACAATTCAGCCGATAATTCTGTTTCTACACCATTCTTTTCCGAAAATTAAAAATTTTTACGGTCAGAATCGGTTTAAATTCATACAGTGTGCTCGGAATCATGAAGTAACAAAGCCTTGAAAATTTCATAACTAAAATCGATCTAAAACCTTGGATTTTTTAGATTTCGTTCATACGGACTTGTGATATTGATGATGTCAGCAGTTATTTAGTCTTGATTCCGCTTTTATGAACAGTTTGATTCCGCTCTTTTGAACGACTGATTTCGCTTTTGTGACCACTAGTTGTTTCGTTTTTGTGACAACTAAGAGTTGATCCTAATTCCGTTCTAAAAGAAGATTGTCGATTTGCATGTGTGTTGGTCGGTTTGCATGTGATAGACATTTAAGTGTGTCAGTTTGTTGGGACTAGAATTCACGAGTTTGTGTCAGTTGGTCACACGAAATTGCTTGGTTCAAGAATTGCATGTGACATTGGTTTGTTGGCTAGTGTTGATTAATCATAATAGCTGGTTATTTTTTGGAAATGATGAGAGAACTAATGAACTGGCAAGTCACGTGAATTGTTTACAAAATCTAGAGATATAGTGTCAAGTCTTTGATAGTTGGGAAAAGAATTCATGTCTGCATGTGATTTTGGGGTATAGATATTCAAAGTAAAATCAGACAATTACATGTAATTTTTTAATCGGTTTAGTGGAATTAAAGGTCCAATCATATTATATTGAAAATAGAATCAGCACAAGATATATTCAGCTCATGTGATCTCATTAAAGATGTCAGCCATTTAGTATGTGCATGTGATTATTCAGTATTTCGATAAAGGTCAGCCCAAATATTCAATCGGCCCAAGATATCAAATAAACAAGTATTTGTTTTGAAGCCCAGTCATATCGGATTGTATATTGTGTGAATATATGTTGTTTTCGGCCCAATCATTGTGTTGTTTGATTCAAATCTTGACCCATTGAAGTTGGTTAAAAACAGTTTGGAAGTATTTCAGATTGTGTTGGGACTTTTTGGGTGATTTGACTAGGTGAATCAGTTCGTGTGAAAGCTTGTTTGAAAAATTCTTCGATTCCGAATCATGGATATAAATTTTTTTAATATGACTAAAGAAACAATTGATAGAATAAATGTATTAATGAAAGAATTTGATTCATTTTCAGGCTGTCCAGGAGAAAGTACAAAAGGTATCATTGAGAGGTATAGCCATCTTGTTCGCTCGATGTCTGAGAAGGGTATTAAGAAAAGTCCAAATGAATGGGTTGAGAAATTAGCCAATGCCTTATCTCAACAAGAGTGGGGTTCATTTCTTTTGGATTTAAAAAGAACTGGAGAATACTCTGATTTGGCAATTGGTCAATTCATTAAGAAACTTGAAGAACAGATGGAGAGGAATGCTGTGAAGAAGAAAAGTCAAAGTGGAAAATCAATATTAAAGAAGAGCAAGAGTAAAGGTATCTAAGTGGGAGAGGAACAGACTGAAGAGATTCCAGTTATGAAGAATGAAAAGAAATCTGCTGATAAACAGATTCTTGTTTTGCAGGAAAATTGTGAGAGGTTGAAATCTGAAAATGAAAAACTGTTAAATGATTTGAACAGTTTGACATTAGAAAACAAGGTTTTGAAAGAGAAAGAAAAGGATTTTGAAAGCAAAAAGAAATCTTCAGAAGATGAAGATTTTTGGATAAAATTGGAGAACAAAAATCTGAAAGCAAATGAAACAAAATTTCAAGAACAGTTAAAAGTTTTGGAAAATGAAAAATCTGTTCTTGAAAACATTAAAATTGAAAACGAAAAAACAATCAAGTCTCATCTTGAACGAATATCTCAGCTTGAAAATGAAGCTGAGAATTCAAGGAACAAAATTGATGGGCTTGAAAAGAAATTGAAAGGTTTTGTGACTTCATTTGTGTTCCCCTGTCCAAAACTGATCAATTCCGTTCCAATAAGTGACTGTGTCACAAACTTTGACAAAGTCAAAGTTGAAGATTGTGATGATAAAACTGATGATAAAAATGAAGAGTTTTATTCAGCAGATGAGTCTGAGTCAGAGTCTGATGCTGAAAATGAGAAAAAGAAAATATTTTTGAAATTAAAAGAAAAGTTTCAGAAAACTGTTCTGCAATCAACTGAAAGGGAGAATGCTCTACGCAAAAACCTTTGAAGAAGAAAGTGGAACAGAAACAAAAAGTTAAAAATTCAGAAAATGTTAAAAAAAAGAATAAAAGCTCATCAGTTCAATCATCCAATCGTAATCAAAAATCACAAAAATTAGAAAATCAAAACTCAAAAATTGTTGGTAATAAGTGGTGCAGGTCGGACCACAGTGCTTCAAGGCCAAATCCAGCTTTTAGGAGGAGAAATGATTATCACCAAGCCAAACAATGCTATGATCTGAATGTTTGGACTGAAAGTGGTGATTGGTACGATAACAGAGTGTGTTACAGATGCGGCTATCAAGGACACATTGCTGTTAACTGCCAGAGTTGGAGGTTTGAATCAAGGAGATGCTTTAACTGCAACATCATTGGCCATATTGCTAGAGAATGCTCAATGAGATCAATGAGAAGATCGAGGGTAGAATTTCAAAAGCAAGTAAAGATTCCAGTCAATGTCAAGCCCAAAGAACAGAAGGTTCAAGAACCTAAAGTTCAAGAAACGAAAGTGAAGCTTTCACAGGGGCAAAAAGACAGACTGAGGAAGAAGAGGAAGAAGGCTAGAGAGTACCTCGAGAAGATTTTGTCCTCGGATACAACTGGTAAAACAGATAAAAGTTCTGATAAATCGTCTTGCTCGCTAAAGACTGACAAATCAAGCAAAACGAATTCTTCAGATACAAATCTGAGGACAGAAAAGAGGAAAAAGAAAGAGAAGGAAGTTAATCAAGAGATTAACGAATGTGGCAATGAATCTGTTTCTTCGGAAACAAAGGAGCCACATGTCGGCGATGAATCTGGCTCATCAAAGTCAGACAAGCCACATTCAGGCAATGAATCTGGTATGGTAAAACCAGAAGAGCCATGTGTTGAGGTAAAAGTTGAGAATTCTGGTCTAACAATGGATGATGCAAATTTTCCATCATTGTTGAACAAGAATTCAAAATCACCCAAGGACCGTCAGGCTTGGGTGAATCTGTTTAAATGAAAAACCTGACTTGCCGGAGTTCCCAGGTTGGTAAGCGTGGAACATGAATCGGCACATTTCTTGAGAAATTCACATTTGTGATATTTCGATTTAAAAGTGGTAAATCAGGGACATTAAGTTGTACTTGATTTTCTACAAGTGATGTTTGAGATCTAAAACTGAAATTGTAAAATTTGTCATGTGTACGAAGAACAAGGTGATGAAGTGACCCCGAACCTACAAATGTTTGGTAAACAAACTAATTTTTTCCGGAAAAACCATTTTGATTAAAACAAACTTAAGTGTTTTGAAATCACTATGGGAAAATAGTTTGTTGTTAGGGGGAGTTCTGATTGTTCAAGCCAAGTGAATGGAGAATTGAAGTGATTCTCATCAAGTTGTCAAGTTTGTATAGTTTGTTTCAAATTTTCCCAGAAAATCAAAATTGAGACATATTTTGATTTTAGGGGGAGTAAAATTTTTAAAAAATTAGAAAATTTGAAAATGTCAAAAACATTAAAAAATTCAAAAATGAGTTTTTGTTGTTAAAAAGAGGAAATGATAGTAGATCAGTTGGACTATCACAGCATGCTAAAGAAATGTAAAGTTAAAATGTGATAAACGATCTTACTAAAGATGTGACGGTAGGCTCAGCTAGACTAGTAGATTTGAGAAAACGATACAAACCTAAAGCAAAAAGCCTAGTTCTAGTGGGAAACATGGTCGAAAGCATAGTACTTAGTTTTGTCCTTCTTGCCTGTGTGCCTACTCAGTAATCACTGATTGTCGAAAGACATAAAACTGGTTAAGTTTGTGAATTTTTACAAACTTTGCTAAAAAGTCACTGTGATTGTGCATTTTATTTTGCAAAGATTTAAACTTGTTTTATTTCTTTATTTTGTTTAAGCATCGGACATCCTCTGCGTATACGTGAGTATCGACCTGGATGTTGTTGCCTAAACGTTCTGCTTTATTTTCTTTGGTGTTTCGTTTAAGCTTTGGATCACCTCTGCGTATACGGGAGTATCGACCTGGTGGTTAAAGCCTAAACATTCTGCGTTGTTTTCGCACAAATCACAGTCGATAAAAGTTTAAAGGCATTACTTGAGTTAGTGTATTGCATGATGAGGGGATATGCTGAGATTGTGGGGTCCATAAGAACTTAGTGCTATCTAAATATACCTAATCGTATCGGTAAGCATTTCGAAAATTTTTAGATTGAGCTTAAGTGGACAACAATATCGTCAATCTACGTGAATCGTTTAGAACTGAAAATGTTTAAAGCTTAACGGTGCTAGTGATTGGTCACAAAAACTGATATGATCCTCTTTCGCAAACTCACAAAAATATGTTCGTACATATTTTATTTCTGCAGTTAATTTCTGTTATTGCATTCATGTTTCATTATTTTGAAAAGTCCAAAAAGATTTTCGACAGCTGATGTTGGAAAGCTGATATTCAAAATTTCAAGTGCTGAACATGATGAACAGGTTTGAGTGTGTGTATTGAATTGAGAAATTTATTTTGAGAAATAAGTTTGTTTAGTTAATCAGGGTCATTAATTTGAACTTGATGTAACTATTTCCAGTAAGTTTTTCTTATGGTTTTAAGTAAAAACTTATGTTTTTGGTGAGAAAATGTGTGCAGGAAATGAGCTTAAACAGAGTTAAAGCCAGGATGCAATCTCAAGGTGATAGCGAATTCCAGACAGCGATCCCATCATGATGAGAGGGGGAGTCTGACGAGGTTAGAGCCAAAAAGAAGATCCTGGTATATGCTAAGAAAGAAAAGAGATTGATAAAGACTGAAGATGCGAAGACTCGACACTTAAGACTCGTCAACATCTGAGGGGGAGTCTGTTGGTGCATTCATCTGTCGTCTTCGTCTTATGTCGAGTCTCGGTTCGTTGCAAAGTTATTCAAGCATGATGACATCATCAAAGTGACATCATCATGACATCACTACACATAAGACAAAAAGCATTTATGGCTTAGTTAGGTGATTTCGTTTTTTTGTCAAAGTTGATTTCGTTTTTATGTCAAATGTAATTTCGTTTATATGGCATGAGGGTGATTTCGCTTATGTGTCATGAACATAAGAGCGAAATCATCACACCTATAAATAGCCACATAAACGAAATCAGATAGAGTGAGAGGTGTTGTCTTCCGGTGAGCCACGAAGTGCTGCCGAAGTGTTGATTTGATTGTAAACGTCATTCAGATTAATAGAATCAACATATTAAATTGAATTCTCGCTGAATTGTACTCGGTTTGTCTGTTTCCGCCGTTCAAACTGAGATAAGCTCTTCTAAGCGACTCGTTTAGGTCCGAATTTGATCCTACATGTACTGTTGAAAGTTTTTCCTTGGAAAGGAGTAGTTTGTTTCGGTAAGAAAGGGAAACTGGGTCCAAGGTATGTAGGACCATTTACCGTTATCCGACGAATAGGACCAGTAGCATACCAATTACAACTCCTAGAAGAACTGGCAGGTGTACATGATGTATTTCATGTATCTAATCTTAAGAAATGCTTATTTGATGAATCATTGGTAGTACCTCTTCAAGATATAGAGATAAACGAAAAGTTAAAGTTTGTTGAGAAACCTCTTCAGATAGAAGACAGAAAGGTCAAGCAACTCAAACATAAGAGATTGATGCTGGTCAAAGTAAAATGGGATTTAAGAAGAGGACCTGAATATATATGGGAGCTGGAATCAGAAATGAAAAGGAAATATCCTTACTAGTTCCAGTAAATCTCAAGGACAAGATTTTAAACAAGCTGGGGAGGATGTAACAACTTGCACGAAAATGTCCTAAAACGCTCCGTAAGTAGAAACCCAAACCAACAAAACCCTAATTTTTATGAAAAATCAAGAAAAATAAATTTTGTTACTTGGTCGCGGGGCGTGACAAAGTTAGATAAGGACTTCGTGGGGCGCGACAGACCTTAGAATCTCCGGATAAGAATCAGGGCCACGTGTCGCACACGTGGCAGGCCTAGGGGATGACACGACAGCCCTATCCTTAGCTAGGTTGCCCCTCGCGGGGCGCGAAGGATTCCCTTAAGTGTGTCGCGGGCTGCGAGAAACCTAAAATTCAGCTATAAATCGAGCGTTGCATGGCCAGTTCAGTCTGCTCGCAAATTTCCTTCAAAAATCACCATAATCTGCTCAAAATAATAATTTAGAGTATCGAGACGCTGCTACGATAACAGGGTAATAACTCGATCACTGCTACGATACAATGTCCGATCGATTAAAACTGATCCGATGGATGTTTAAGTGCTGGCCGAATCCTGGGCTATACTTTGTCATTCGTCGTGAGGGTTTCGATCTCGTGATCTATCGTGAAAGTTGTATTAAGTTACTAACCTAGTTTCGTTTGCATTTTTATTTAACTAGGTTTACCGGCTTAATCAGTAGGCTACCTGTGATCGTTTAAATCTGCAATGTGAGTCATTCTCTTTTTAGCAAATTGTTTTACAAAAACCTCAAATTATTTTCCCGTTATAATTACAGTGATTAAGTCTTTGCAAATCTTTAATTACTGGTAGTAAGTGGGGTTTTGTATACATTACTGTTGTTTTATCAGATGTTAGGTAGGCGCGCCTAAATCATGATACACGTCACTTTTGGGTGACTGGACCCAATAGTGATATGACCACAGTCACAGATCCGGTCGAGTGACAACTGGACCAGATTATTATAAGATAGGGGCAATTGTAATCGCTCTTAATACTGTAAATTATAGCACTGTGTCTTTTTGTATAAAATGGAATGCACTCGCCAGTATTTCCCGCTGATAAAATCTTTTTAAAACATGTTTCAGGTGAATTACTGTGATTAAGGAAAAGTGCCGCGTAGCACTCCAGCTTGAATGAAGTGGCTCAGTAAATAAATAAACATGTTTTCTGTAATCGTAGAATTTCTCAGTGAAATTCCTCTACTGTAAAATACGGGGTTTGTCCCGATATTAAAAATAAAATAATCCGGTGTTTTCCATTTTAAACGATCCTGTTAAAAGTTTCCGCTGCCAAATAAAAACAAATACCACGGGTTTCTGTCTCGCGGCTTCCAAACCGGTAAAATGGATCGAGGGCCGTGACAGTTAGTTTCCTGACTATTTCTAAATATTTGATTAGTTTTTCCCTTTGACAATATATGAGCCATTAAAATGGTTAGTAATTAGTAACGAATCTATGTACACTTGAAGATACTTGATCCTCATTTGCTTAGCTAATTGCAAACCTACTATTAGGGCTTCATATTCTGCTTCATTGTTAGTGGTTTGAAATTCACAGGCAATGACTGGGGTATTATGCCCCTTGTGGCGATTTTAGTAGTATGCCTAGTCCAGTTCCTTAGACATTTAAGGCTCCATCTGTGAAGAGTGTCCAAGGATCCTTGGTCTCCTCAAGTTGTTGAACCTCTAGTTCAGCTTCCCTTTGTAGATCACTATTGAAATCAACCACAAAGTTAGCCAAAGCTTGAGACTTGATGGCAGTCCTTGGTTCATATTTAATATTATATGCACTAAGCTTGACTACTCACTTCGCCATAATGCCTGACATTTCAGGTTTCCTGAGGACATTCTTAATAGAAAAATTAGTTTTCACAATAATAGTGTGAGTTTCAAAATAATGTCTAAGTTTAGTTGAAGCCATAATCAATGCAAGAATTAATTTCTCTAAATGAGAATACCTGGTATAACAACCCTCCTAAAATTTTTCTGATACCCTAATATATTTTAAAATACCCCTATATATCTTAAAATACACCCCGTATGTGAAAACAAAGCCCAAAATATAAAATATCATTAAAAATAATTAAAAAACAAGAAAATTGAAGTTTGCGCGGGGCGCGTAAGCCTTCTCTTGAGCTTACGCGGGCCGCGACAGCTTAAAGGTCAGGCGAACCCCTGTGATGACACGTGTCATAACGCGTGTTGAACCTAGTTCGTGACCCGGATCAGCTACAGCCTAACCCCCCTAGTACGCGGGCCGCGTAGGCCTTGGCCTAAACCTTACGCGGGCCGCGATGACTTCAATTTTCAGCCCTATATAAGAAGGCCTCGGGATTTCATTTTCCGTCGCTCAATTCCTTTCTTTTTAAACGAATTCTCACATAATAGGCATAATTTCCGAGTATAATACCCCTAATTAGCGAGGTTCTGTTCCGTTGTAAGTATTATAACCCCAATTACGTATTAGATACGCTGCCCGATTGATCCAGGGTTCCGTAACAACTGTCGTGGTTCTGCCCGACGTAGTTGTTGGGATACCGTCTCGGGGAGGGTATCGTTAATATAAATAAAGGGTTATTATACTAACATATATACATTTGTGTAAATTATAGATTAACACCAGGAAACCCTAGAAGAAGTCTAGAACAGCAATGTGATTTTATCCGCTTTTGGAAAACCTTTTTGTGAACTGTTTTACAAAACCTTAAATGCTTTACAATATGATTAAGCAGTGATTGAGTCTTTGTAGTTCTTCAATTACTGCCGGTATGTTGGGGTTTTGTATACAAAATGTGGAACACGTTACCATTGGACGACGAGTTAGCCAATGTGTAATATGACCCATCAGTCAGGATTGACAGTACTGAATGAGTAATTGTGTAGAAATAAACAATGTGATCGCTCTCAATACTGTGTTAATTGATAAAACTCTTCTTAATTAAACTGGGATTCACTCACCAGTATTTCCTACTGACAAATGTTTTTTTTAAAACGCGTTTCAGGTAACACAATGTGACAGCCAAATTAGAAGAAAGCCAGCTTGAGAGCACTGACGGCTTGGAAAAATGTGGCTATAAAAGCTACCTAAAAGACGATGTTTTAAAATTCAATAAAATAGGGTTTATCCCTGTATTGTAATAAGAAACTTGGGTTTTACCCATGTGGTTATTAATATAAAATATGGTGGTTTTCCTCTGATAAACATTTCCTAACTACGGTCCTGATGTAATTTCCGCTGCCAATTTAATAACTGATACCACCACAAACGAATGTCCACGGCCGCCCGTTCCCGGGACAGATAAGGGGGCAGGGGTTGCGACAGAAGGTGGTATCAGAGCTTAGCCACTGATTCAGCCACGGGAGTGTTCTGCTGACAACAATATATTATCTAAATTGTTAGGAAATAAAATTTTTAAAATACATGAATATCTGTATTTTATTCTTATGTGTTATTTGACTATTTGTTAGTTTATAGTATGAGTGATCAAGGACCCTCAGACGTGTATCGTCAATTGTCCGATTCACCTAGGAGTGAAGGTACCTCTTCCCAGCCTACCCTTTCTGGGTATTCCGCTGATCAGGAAGAAGAAATGTTTGCCTTTAAAGCTCAGTCTGAAGAGCCATTCCCTCAGAAAAAGAGAGGATGGTTCAGTAAGGGAGCATTTGAACGTAGAAAAAGAATGCGAAAGTTGCAACAGCAAAGAGTCCTAGCAGTCGCTAAGTGAGAGTCAGATACCCATACACAAGATATGCTTAATAGGAGCTTAGAAAATTTCCATATCCTAGCCGCAACTACTGCCGACCCAAGTCTGGAACAACTAGTAGCCCCACAACCCTTACCTTAATTCCCACTCAGCCGATGGAGGTAGAAATGCATGATTTTAACCCTGAGGAGATACCTAGGATACCAGCCCCTAATCCCTTAGACCCAAATTATGATCCATGGTTTGATGATCTTAGGGATTATGTGCCACACTACCATCTAAACAACGAAACCTTGCCAAACATAGCAGCGTATCCAGGTCTGGACCCTCTAGATCCCTATTATGACAACGATGAATACATTAGGGAGATTTTAGAGAATTCGTACCCTCAGGAGAATCCCATGCCATAGTACCCAGATCCAGTACCCGCACTTGCACCCCCAATGAGTGTAGAGAATTTGCAAGAACGCCGAACTTTCGGAGAAGAAATCTTAGAGAGTAGTGAGAGGATGAGGTATGTAGGAGAACAACTCGTCTGGAAATATGACGAGCGTCAGATGGATTTCGGGAGAAATCCATACCCATGAAGATGATAGTGAAGTTGGTAATAATAATAATATAATATATATATAATATGTTTGTATGAGAAAAAAAATATAATCTATATATATAATAATAATATATATTGTAGTATAGACCACTTTGTGGTTAGTGATGCATAATAGTGTTGTAATTTCCTGTTTTAGTGTGTATTTGACGCATACTATATAAAAAGAGTAAAGTCTCAATGCTCGACGTTTTTGACCAATATGTGTATTATGTGGTTGTTACTTAAACTATTAATTATTCTGCGATATTAATAATTGGCAAATGTTTAAATTCAGATGGCCGACGAAGTGAATCAGGAAAATCTGAATAATGATAACGAGAGTAACAATAACCCGGGTAACGAAAATCCAAATAACAATAATGGAAACCAAGTGGATAACAGTGTCATTCAACACATAGTAGCACAAGGAATAATAGATGCAATGCCATATATTCTTCAAACAGTTAGAGAAGCAGAAAATAAAAGTAAACATGATAGCAAGCGACCATCTGAACCTGAAAACAGCGTGAACAATGGACCCGTACTTCAAATACCCATCCCCAAATGAAGAAGAACCGTGTCTTACGGTTGTTCTTACAAAGAATTCTGGTCTTGTAAACCAATGGAATTCTCAGGTAACGAAGGGGCCATTGCAACTCTACGTTGGATAGAAAAGACTGAGGCAGTCTTAAGAATAAGCAAGTGCGCAGAAGAAGATAAGATAATGTTTACTTCCAATTTGTTTAAGAATTCAGCACTAGAATGGTGGAACACTATTCTCCAGACTAAAGGAAGTGATAGAACTTACAATATGGAATGAGAGGAGTTTAAAAACATGGTAGAAAGGAAATTCTGCCCTCCTAATGAAAAAGAACAGATAGCAAACAAATTCTTAAACCTTAGAATGACTGGAGTGGATAGTAAGGGGTACACTAAGTTATTCTTTGAATATGCTAGAATAGTGCCAACCCTTGCTTCACCTGAACCAGTGTTAATCTTTCGTTACATCTAGGGATTAATCGGGGAGATAAGGCATGTAGTCAAGGAAGCTAGACCTCAAACCATAGAAGAAGCTGTAGAACTAGCCAACACCTTGACAGATGAATTAGTCCGTACGCGAGAAGAGGATCAAAGAAGAAACCTAACCCAGAAGCTTACACAAGAATTTTGTTCTGGAAATTCTAACCGTGGGAAAAATGTAGGCTCTACCTCTGCACCCTACTGTAAGAATTGCAAAAGGAAGCATTCAGGAAGATGCTCCATATACTGTAGCTTCTGCAAAATATCAGGACATAAGAAAGAAGACTGCAGGAAGAAAGCTAACAACAGAATATGCTACAACTACGGAGAACAAGGTCATATCAAGCCAAACTGTCCAAAGTTAGCTCCAGCTACGAATAACAAGAATACAAAAAATGCTAGAGCATTTGTTCTGACTGCAGAAGAAGCAAAGATGATCCCGGATGTGATCACTGGTACGTTTTTAGTTAATGATATTTTTGCTAAAGTATTATTTGACTCTGGTGCAAACCAAAGTTTTATTAATACTTCATTTTGCAAACTTCTCAATCAATCATTAACTAAACTTCCACAAGAATGTCTAGTAGAGACAGCAAATGGGGAAACCATTAAAATTTCTGAAATCTTGCAGGGAGCAAGAATAGAAATTCTAAATCAGAAATTTATTGCAAACCTTTACCCCATGAATTTGGCAGGATTTGATATCGTATTAGGAATGGATTGGTTAATAGCCAATAAAGCCAGTATTTTGTGTGATCAAAAGTCAATACAAGTAAATTCACCAAAGGGTGAAAAGATCATAATTAAAGGATATAAAACCTCTAGATCCACTAAATTCATATATGTGATGAAAACAACAAGTTACATAAGAAAAGGGTCATTAGTGTATTTGATTTCTATAATCACTAACACTAAAGGAAAAGAATTAAATGATATTTCAGTAGTATCCCAGTTTTCAGACGTATTTCCAGAAGAATTACCAGGGCAACCTCCAGATAGAGAAGTTGAATTTAGAATCCATTTAATACCAGGGACAGCACCAATTGCCAAAGCACCTTACCGTTTGGCACCTGCAGAAATGCAAGAACTAAAGAAACAATTAGACGAATTGTTAGAAAAATGATTCATACAACCAAGTTCATCCCCATGGGGAGCGCCAATTTTATTCGTCAAAAAGAAGGACGGATCAATGCGTATGTGCATTGATTACCGTGAATTAAACAAGATCACGATTAAGAATCGGTATCCATTACCAAGAATTGATGATCTGTTTGATCAGTTACAAGGAGCATGATTTTTCTCAAAAATCGATTTAAGGTCAAGATATCATCAATTAAAAGTACAGGAAGAGGACATTCCTAAGACCGCCTTCAGAACAAGGTATGGCCATTATGAATTTACTGTCATGCCATTTGGTTTAACCAATGTCCCAGCTGCATTCATGGACATGATGAACCGAATATGTAAGCCATATTTGGATAAATTCATAATTGTCTTTATAGATGATATTCTCATTTACTCGAAGAGTAAATAGGAACATGCAAGGCATTAGCACGCACTTTTAAGTTTATTAAGAAAAGAAAAGCTTTATGCTAAGTTTTCAAAGTGGGATTTTTGGTTAGAACAGGTAAAATTTCTCGGACATCTAGTTAATCATGAAGGAATTCATGTGGATCCCACCAAGATCGAGGCAATAACCAAGTGGAAAACCCCTGAGTCACCAACTAAAGTAAGAAGTTTCTTAGGACTAGCCGGTTATTATAGAAGATTTATTCAAGATTTTTCTAGAATAGTCATTCCCTTAACTAAGCTAACTTGTAAATCTGTTAAGTTTAAATGGGAACAAAAACAAGAAGAAGCCTTTAGAATCCTTAAGTAAAAATTAACCCATGCACCCATACTAGCGTTACTAGAAGGAACTGAAGATTTTGTAATCTATTGTGATGCTTCTAAATTAGGTTATGGATGTGTATTGATGCAACGTCAAAAGGTTATAGCTTATGCATCCAGACAACTTAAGAATCATGAAGAAAATTATTCCACTCATGATTTAGAATTTGGAGCTATAATTTTCGCTCTTAAGATTTGGAGACATTACCTGTACGGTAGTAAGTTTACTGTTTTCACCGATCATAAAAGTTTAAGGTATGTCTTCGGGAAAAAGGAATTAAATATGAGACAGAGACGCTGGATGAAATTTCTTAGTGATTATGATTGTGATATCCAGTACCATGCAGGAAAAGCAAATGTAGTTGCTGATGCTTTAAGCCGAAAGTATCACGAACATCCAAAAAGAGTACGTTCTCTTCAATTAAATCTACAAGATTTAAATGAACAGATTAGGAAAGCACAAGAATCAGTAATCAAGGATGATACTGAAAAACTAAAAGGAATGATCAAAGAATTAGAACAAGGAACAGATGGAATTTGGAGATTCCATAAGAAAAGAATATGGATACCTAAATTAGGAAACCTACGTCATCGTATATTAGAAGAAGCCCATAAATCTAAGTATACAATGCATCCATGAAGCGATAAAATGTACCAAGATTTAAGAAAGAATTTCTGGTGGATAGGAATGAAAAAGGATATAGCAGCATACGTTGCAAAGTGTTTAACTTGTTCACAAGAAAAAGCTGAACATCAGAAACCTTCAGGTTTATTGCAACAATTAGAAATGCCTGTTTGGAAATGGGAATTGATAACAATGGATTTTGTTACTAAATTACCCAAAACAAGGAAAGGCAATGATACAATCTGGGTGATTGTAGATAGACTAACCAAGTCAGCTCATTTCCTATCAATGAAGGAAACTTTCAGTATGGAACAATTAGCTAAATTGTATGTAAATGAAATAGTTTCTTTACATGGAATTCCTCTATCATTTGTTTCTGACAGAGATAGTCGTTTTACCTCTCATTTTTGGACAAGTTTCCAAAAAGAAATGGGAACTAAGTTAAATCTAAGCACAACTTATCATCCTCAAACAGACGGACAAAGCGAAAGGACAATTCAGACAATGGAGGACATGCTTAGAGCTTGTGTAATTGATTTCGGAGGTAATTGGGACGATCACTTACCATTGATAGAATTTTCTTATAATAACAGTTATCACACAAGTATCAATGCTGCACCATTCGAAGCACTTTATGGACGAAAGTGTCGAACTCCAGTCTGTTTGGCAGAAATTGGGGAAAAGCAACTATCTGGGCCTGAGATAGTACAAGAAACAACAGACAAAATCATTCAAGTCAAGGAACGACTGAAAGCAGCATGTGATCGATAGAAGAGTTATGCTGATAACAGACGAAAACCATTGGAATTTCAAGTAGGAGATAAAGTGTTATTAAAAGTCTCTCCTTGGAAAGGAGTGGTAAGATTCATAAAAAGGGGAAAGCTAAGCCCCAGGTATGTTGGACCTTTTAAGATTATTAGACGAATAGGACCTGTAGCCTATCAACTACAACTGCCAGAGGAAATGGCAGGGATACATGATGTATTTCATGAATCTAATCTCAAGAAATGCTTAGCTGATGAATCACTAATAGTACCTCTTAAGGATATAGAGGTAAATGAACAGTTAAAATTTATAGAAAGGCCTCTACAGATTGAGGACAGGAAGGTCAAGAACCTCAAGCACAAGAGACTAGTTCTGGTCAAAGTGAAGTGGGACTCCAAAAGAGGACCGGAATACACATGGGAGCTTGAATCAGAAATGCAAAGGAAATATCCACACTTATTCCAGTAGACCTTGAGGACGAGTTCTAAAACAAGGTGGGGAGGATATAACAACCCTCCTAAAATTTTTATGATACCCTAATATATTTTAAAATACCCCTATATATCTTAAAATACACCCCATATGTGAAAACCAAGCCCAAAATATAAAATATCATTAAAAATAATTAAAAAACAAGAAAATTGAAGTTTACGCGGGGCGCGTAAGCCTTCTCTTGAGCTTACGCGGGCCGCGACAGCTTAAAGGTCAGGCGAACCCCTGTGATGACACGTGTCATAACGCGTGTTGAACCTAGTTCGTGACCCGGATTAGCTACAGCCTAACCCCCCTAGTACGCGGGCCGCGTAGGCCTTAGCCTAAACCTTACGCGGGCTGCGAGGACTTCAATTTTCAGCTCTATATAAGAAGGCCTCGGGATTTCATTTTCCGTCGCTCAATTCCTTTCTTTCTAAATGAATTCTCACATAATAGGCATAATTTCCGAGTATAATACCCCCTAATTAGTGAGGTTCTGCTCCGTTGTAAGTATTATAACCCCAATTACGTATTAGATACGCTGCCCAATTGATCCAGGGTTCCGTAACAACTGCCGTGGTTCTGCCCGACGTAGTTGTTGGAATACCCTCTCGGGGAGGGTATCGTTAAAATAAATAAAGGGTTATTATACTAACATATATACATTTGTGTAAATTATAGATTAACACCAGGAAACCCTAGAAGAAGTCTAAAACAGCAATGTGATTTTATCCGCTTTTTGTAAACCTTTTTGTGAACTGTTTTACAAAACCTTAAATGCTTTACAATATGATTAAGTAGTGATTAAGTCTTTGTAGTTCTTCAATTACTGCCGGTATGTTGGGGTTTTGTATACAAAATGTGGAACACGTTACCATTAGACGACGAGTTAGCCAATGTGTAATATGACCCACCAGTCAGAATTAACAGTACTGAATGAGTAATTGTGTAGAAATAAACAATGTGATTGCTCTCAATACTGTGTTAATTGATAAAACTCTTCTTGATTAAACTGGGATTCACTCACCAGTATTTCCCACTGAAAAATGTTTTTTAAAACGCGTTTCAGGTAACACAATGTGACAGCCAAATTAGAAGAAAGCCAGCTTGAGAGCACTGATGGCTTGGAAAAATGTGGCTATAAAAGTTACCTAAAAGACGATGTTTTAAAATTTAATAAAATAGGGTTTATCCCTATATTGTAATAAGAAACTTGGGTTTTACCGATGTGGTTATTAATATAAAATATGGTGGTTTTACTCTGATAAACATTTCCTAACTACGGTCCTGATGTAATTTCCGCTGCCAAATTAATAACTGATACCACCACAAACGAATGTTCGCGGCAGCCCGTTCCTGGGACAAATAAGGGGGCGGGGGTTGCGACACCTGGCTTCAACATAATATACTGGATGTTGTTGGCCTTCATGATCCTTAACTAATACTACACTTACTGATTTACATAAAATAGCTAAGTACAAGGATAATGGCTCACCATCCTCTGGTTTCATTAAGGTTGGTGTTGAGGATAGATAATCCTTGAGAGCCTTGAGTGTAGCTTCATGCTTCTCAGTCCACTCAAATTTCTTATTTTTCCTAAGAATGTCATAAAAATCCTTGCACTTCTATGAGGACATTAAAATAAACCTTTTTAAGGCTGCAATCCTCCCTGTTAGCCTCTTGACGTCCTTTGCACTGGTAGGAGACTTTATGTTTACAATCGCCTTTATCTGCTTAGGGCTAGCTTCAATCCCTCGTTTGGTCACCGTATAGCCCAGGAACTTCCTAGCTTTAACACCAAAGTGGCATTTTGAAGGATTCAGTTTCATGTTGTACTGGTCAAGGATATTGAATGCTACTTCAAGATCCTTGAGGTGATCCTCAGCTTTCTTTGACTTGACCACCATGTCGTCTATATAGACTTCTATAGTGTCTCCAATTTGCTCTTTGAACATCATATTGACTAGTCTTTGGTAAGTGGCACCTGCATTTCTTAGTCCAAAAGGCATTGCAATATAACAGTATATGCCAGTAGGAGTCATGAATGTTGTATCCTCTTGGTCAGATGGTTCCATCTGAATTTTTGGAATCCAGACGAAGCATCCATATAGGTGAGCAATTCATGTTCTGCTGTTGCATCCACCATGGAGTCAATGTGTAGGAGTGGGAAAGGATCCTTGGGATATGCCTTGTTTAAATCTATAAAGTCGATACATACCCTCCATTTTCCATTTTTCTTTTGAACAACCACCACATTAGCTAACCATCTTGGGTACTTAACTTCCCTGATCATACCTGCTTTCAAAAGTTTGTCCACCTTCCCTTGGATAATGACATTCATTTCAGTTGCAAATTTTCTTCTTTTTTGATGAATTGGCCTGAAAGATTTATCAATACCCAATTTATGAGTAATAATGTCTTTAGAGATACCTATCATATTGTGAGTGCATATGTTTATCGCTTTTATCAATCATGTATCGAGGCTTAAATCAGATGAGACAAGACTGGTGCTGAACTGAGCAAAACATAAAGATCATAAGTTTTAAGGTCCATTCGTACGAATGGACATAGAAGTCCATTCGTCCAAATCAACAAGTTCATCTATAACATTCAAAGTCCATCCGTACGAATGGAGGATGTGCATCCGTATGAATGGAGGTTCTTTCGAAGATCTTGTCCATTCGTAGATGTTCATTCGTCCAGATGAGGTTCATTCGTAGATGTTACTTACGGATGTACTGTTGCCTATAAATAGGTGTAGGGTCTTGTTCATTTGGCAACTTTTGCTGACTTAGAGAGGAAACTCTATCAGGTTGATTTCGTGGTTTTGTAACGTTCTACAATCAATAGAAATCATAGTTTAATTATTTCTTGGTGTTCAATCTACACACGTACTTGGATTTCGCACAAGATACGTGTTCTATGCATTTAACGGTTAAAGATTCGATCCTAGAGCAAATCCACAAGTGGTATCAGAGCAGGTGATTGATTGCATGGATTGAAGACACAAAGATTCAAGCAGATTCATCAGATTCAGAGCTGAATTCATCATCTTCTACACATATCTTCTTCTACTCATTCTTTTTAACTTTAAAATCAGATTTACGAAGATTTCACAGTTAAAATTAGTTCAATTTTGGATATGTTGTGTGAAAATCAGTTTTAATCAATCCTACAAAGTTTCAGGACAAAATTCGAACAAAATCATAATCAAAGCAGTGAAAAATATGGCAATTTGTGTTCTCACAGTTTCGAACGAATCTAGTTGAGTTGTACAAATAGAGTCGATCCGTCCAAATTGAGTCCATTCGTCTGAAACGAGTAGATCCGTCTGAATCAAGTATATTCATACCAATCCATTATTCCTCATTCGTCTGAATTGGTTTTGCGTTGATTGTCTTTTTCAAATTTGATTCAAGTGTTTGTTTGACTGTTTGCAGGAATCATGGAAGAGAAATTCTATAATGAGTTTTACAACGCATTCACAATTAAAGCAACACCCGTGATAAAGACTGCTTCAAGTGTTATTTCCGAGAGTTTGAACTTTGATAATATGTAAGACCCATCTTAAAATAACAAAATTTATAATATTTAACACGCATTTATTACAAAAATGCGAGCTTACAAAAACTTTGTTGGGTTTACAATCATACATGATCAAAATATTTGAGTTATCATTCTAACTAGTTTAAACATTCAAATGCAATTCTTATTATTTACATATTAATTTAAACAAAATAAATCAATGCGGAAGCTTGTTCGGTGTGTTCGGTTCTTGAAAGATGCTTGATCTTCATCTGGAAATCTTGTGAGCATTCACCTAATGCCAAAACCACATAAACTGTTAGTTTTGACAACTTTTAAATACGTATAATCAAGTCCTACGGCCCAACAATGGAAATAAAAGAAAATTTCTGAAATAAAGATCGGTCGCACCCCGCGACCGTTTTCGTCTCAGCTTTCGCGGCCCGCGACAAGTGTCGCGTCGCGCGACCAGTTTATTAATTCGCTGTCGTGTAGCGCGACGACCTATTTTTCACAGCAGGTTTGTTTGTTTGAGCTGCAAATGCCCAGCTCCGAGTTTTAACCAAATTCTAACTTTAAAATTTCATAACTTTAGTTCTACATGTCCGTTTCGCGTGATTCTTTTTCCCACGCGACCGTAATTTGATTCTCCATCATATGGAGTTATAATTCAACATTCAAACTAATAAAATTCCAAATTTTTAAGCATTCGACTTATTATTCAAAATCAACATTTTGACCCGTTTGTATTTAAAACCACCAACTTGTTTCTTAAACAACCAAATACATACATCAATGTATTTAACTCAAGATCTCTAGTTCGGGTTTATAATTCTTATGAATTATGCTATTAGTATGCAAGCTATGCTCATAAATCGGTTTTTAGACATTCGACCCACGAATGTCATTACCTATAATTTTTAGGCCAATTGGATTTTAACACCTTTAACTTTGAAGAGTTGGCCGATAACACCCGCAACTAACACTTTGATCTGTGACACCCCAAACTTTTAATTTTGTTTGTCATTTCACCACTCAGTTAAAAAATCAGTAACTGAGTTAGTTTTCAATCCTAGGTGGCATCATTAATCCTACATGGCACGAGTGACGTGGCCATATTTTGATGACTTGGCTTTTTTTAATGAGTTGTCATGATGAGGTGGCCAAATTATATTATATATATAACAATATGTGTATGTATGTATATGTATAGGCAATAAATATACCAGATTCAATACATAAAATCAAATCATCATATCATCTTCATCTTTAACCCCAATTTAAAGCCTCATCTTCATCACCGGAATCGGCACCACCGGTTCAACTCCTCCGCCACCACCAGTTCCGGCACCCCCGGTTAAAATATCATCCTCCTCTGCGGCGGACTACGACAAAAGTTAAAGGTATCACCCCGTCCACCAACCACCACCATCTCCGACTACCACCCTCAACCCACAACCACCCTCGAATCACCCTCACTACCAACATCTTCATGAGCAACAAATTCTGCCCTAATTCATGCTAGTTCCGCATCTGGAGTGCAGGGTGTAGGGATCGAACTCTTTTGAGAGGAATCTTTGACAGCAGGAGAACCCAAATCACCCTTAAAATGCTCGTAAGGATGAACGCCATCCTCCTGATGGTTCAACTTCGGATCAATTGCTGATGTAGGTAAGTTTTGAGGTGGCGACTGTTTAGGGTTTAGGGTTTTACCTTCGGGAGTAACGGACGGCGGAAAGTACTCCATCTTTACTGACTCGAGCTCCATGTTTCTGGCTATCATCTGCCCATACGACAGCCCACCCCCAACCGTTCTGTCCCAAACCGACACCTTTTGAGTAGGCAAAGTTCTGTCACCAGTGGAACTGACTGCTAAAGGACTTGTACCATCCCCCATCTCAACATCAGGTTCAATCGTAGGGCCTAGTTTCTGAACCGGAGCTGATTGGGCTTCGCCCAGGGAGGATAAAGAATTCGAATCCCATTCCGTACTCTCCACTGTCATCTGATCAGTCCCGTTAACCTCATTTTTGTCATTTTCAGCCCCCAAAACCGATTGGGATGTATGTTTGTAATTTAGGGTTTGTAAGTTAGTATAGGATTGGGATGTATGTTTGTTGGATGAATTGGGAGATGAGTTTTATACCCATGAATGTGCCACATCTGCAAAAATAGTCCACGTAGGATGCCACCTAGGATTGAAAACTAACTCAGTTACTGATTTTTTAACTCAGTGGTGAAATGACAAACAAAATTAAAAGTTTGGGGTTTCACAGATCAAAGTGTTAGTTGCGGGCGTTATCGGCCAACTCTTCAAAGTTAAAGGTGTTAAAATCCAATTGGCCTAATTTTTATACATATCAAAGGACTACATAATCATAATACAAGTTCCTAAACAACCTCTAAGGGTCGTTTACCCGACTTACCCCTCAAGGGGTTTTTGGTCAAATTTATGTCCTTCATTTTACAGCGAGGGACCGTCACTATCTATTTGACCAAAAATTACACTTTTAACTATAAATTCAGTTAAGTGTACCTGGCTCGGGTTATAGAATTAACCCGTTTAAATACCTTTTGCTTTTAAACTTGCTAGTTTAAAGCAACGCAAGCCATAAATTAATTCCTGTGATCGCAAAACTCAACAAACGGTCATCAGTTATTGTTGTCAAATGGTATTAACACACCATTTGACCCGTTTAGTCGAAATGACCAATTGTTATTATGAGAGGATATCTAGTTACCATCTCGCCCTTTTTACCCATTCCGGTTTTCTCCTTGAACTCTTTTTACTTAAAAACTGTTTCTTGTCTTGTTTGACCCGTTATGACTTTCGCCATATGATATCTATTTGAATATCTTTTCCCATCCGTCCACTCATGTCCGGATTACCTTTTACCATTTTTTTTTGGTTTCTTACCATTTCTCCCTTGTTCCGACTCGCATTATTTCGTGCCGGAACATCATATTTCAATTACTTAATAAAGTTCATATACAATACTTGCAAATAAGTATTTCGTAAATAATATAAAGGGGCGTAAGCTTACTTATCTTGCATCTGAAACACACTTTTCCTTCACACTTGATTCGTTTGACCCGCTTCCTTTCCAATCCTCCACCTAGCTTGTCAAACGTCAAACTATAATCATAATTCGTAAGACGGTTAGATTAGTCATTATCACATACTACTATTCCATCTTACGAATTCTATGTCGAATCTACTATTCGACTTCATCATTGGTTGATATGACTTATAAAAGTCATTTACCCTTAATCATACAAAATGCAAATTTGCGTTCAGTAACTCACTTAGGCAAACCCATCTATTATCAAAGACACGCTATTAATTAGACAACATCTACGGGTTTTCATCTATAAATGAACCCCCCCCCCCTTTTTTTATCATGTTATTAGGCATTCCTATGGATACCCCATCAAGCCAAGTTCATATCACTGAAACTAGGCTGTTTTTGGTGACCTGTTTAACCTGTTTACAAGTCTTCAAAAATTATGATTTTTTTATACGACGTACCTCTTGGAGGGTTAGGCCTTGTGTTAGAATTTCAAGGTCTAACTCTTTACAAAAAATTCGTAAAAATTCATTTACTAAGCTGCAATCAGATTCGTCACTTCTAACTGTAGCTTACGAAAAAATTCATTTAAAATTCCTCGTTTATCCGATTGACAAAATTCCAATTGGAGATTTTTTAATCACTTAAAGATATCTACAGTAAAAATTTGAGATCATAACTAAATTCCTAAATTGAGTTATGACATTCGTAATGGGCTGCAAATTCTGCCAGAAAACGCAGCTTGAACTTTCGATACGGAAAAATTAATAAAACGCTCAATTTTCGTCGAAAAAATGCAATTCTAGTGGGGTTTTAAAGATATTTCCTGGAATTACATTTTAGACTCAAGAAACACATGTTCTTGTCACGTTTTGTCCATGTTACAGCCAATACAAGTCGGCTGTAAATTCTGATCAGAAGCTGTTTGAATTCAGCTTTCAATTAAAACATGTTTATGACATTATAACACTATTTTTTGCAATCAAAACCCTAAAAACATCACATACACGAATTTAGCATCAACAAATCTAAATTTACTTCATGGAACTCAAATTACACTAGAATAATAATCATAATCCTAGTGTTTGACATGTTTCTACAAAACCCGCTAAGCACCTATATTGGTGATTATGGATTTTCATAGTGATGAACATAATTGAACAAACTAATGGCTAGGGTATATTCATAGACATGATTTCAACCCAAATTCACCCAAACAACTATCATGCAAGCTCAATTTCGAATCATAAGTGTTCATCCAGAATTTTAGATTGAACCAAATAGTGAAATTTTTACATGCCTTATGATCCCTGTACCGAGGAGATCACTAATCTATGCTTGGATTTCGATTTGAAATCGATTTGAGCCTTCAATTTGATCAATTAGCAAGAACTAGGGTTTGGAGGTGAGTTTGGTCGCCCTCCTGTGTTTTGTTCGATCCAGACACACACAAGTGTGTGTTTGGAATTTCAATTTTTTTGTTTTAATTAAAACTAGTTTAACTTTTAACACCTTTAGCCCCTCTAATTCACCCAAGCTACATAGAGTGCATTTTAACCAACTTCTTTATTACTACAAGACTTATAATTAACTAGGTTATTTATTTCCTAGTTAATTTATCTTGTTCATAACCGATATTTAATAAATATATAACACCTATATATTTTTCGGGTTTTACCTAACCCGTTTCACTTTAAGTCTCGTTAACTCGGTCCTTTTATATACTTTGTTTTCTCAAAATATTTATCCTCCTTTTTATTAATATTAGATTTGTTTATTTAAATCCTAATATTTACCGGGTAAATTTTCACCGCTAACGGTATTTTACCCGTCGTCAAAATTAACGTGGTTCGGTTACAGAACCCGTTTTTAGGGTGTTACATAATATTTACGGAAATCATCAAAAGCCACCAAAACTAATGAATATAGAAGATTATCATTGGTGGAGCAGTAGATTTGAAAACTAGGTGAAGGCTTATGCTTATGATAGTTGGGTTATGTTAACACTCGGATATGAAAAGCCGATAAACGATAAAAATGAATTACTTCAAATTAAAGCATTTTCAGATAGTGATAAAAAGGAACACTCTAATGAAGTAAGAATGACAACATTGCTACAACAATCTGTTAGAGAAGACATTCTTTTCTTGCTTCACCATGATGAAACGTCAAAGTCAATGTGGGAAGCATTAAAGCTGAAAGGCGAAGGTGGAAAGGATATAAAGAAAAAAAAATATCTTTGTTGAAAAAGGAGTTTGATCTGTTCGGATGCATGAAAGGAGAAACTGTCCGAAAAATGATAGAAACGTTTGTGATGATTTTGACAAACTGATCGAGGCATTACCGCATGTTGATGATTTGCAAACGTTTGTGATGATTTTGAAAAATGATGCCAAGTTTGACGAGATTACTTTGGATGGTTTGATTGAAAAACTTGAAGGACATGATCTGGAATTGCAGAAACACAACAAAATGATCAGTTCAAGTTATCAGCAGAATGTCGATTTGTACTACCGTAAAAGTATGCTGATGAATAATCAAGCACCAAAGATCAGTACGGCGTTTAGTGCTAAAAATTTAGGAGATTCTTCGAAGAGCAAATCTCAGAGCTATGATTCAGGATATCATTCATCGTCTGCATCAGCTAAATCCAACCCGAATCAGAACTGGAAAGATTCTCCAAACTTGAATACTGATTTTGCCAGACAACATATGAGTTTCTTAGCTTCCATTCTAGAGTCCTATGAAAGTCTGGTCGCAGGAAAAATAGGTAATCCGAATATGACAAAAGAGGACTCTGACCAGGTAGATCCAGAAGAGATGGAGCTCATGGATATTCGATGGTGTATGGCTAGTGTAATCAGGAGGGCTCAACATTTTATGGAGATCACTGGAAGAAAATGTCTTGAAGGTCCTGACATGAAACTGGGGTTTGATAAAGCTAAGGTCACTTGTTTCAAGTGCAAATAAAAAGGACATTTCAAGAGAGAATGCATAAACCGACAAGTATATGATAGTGTGAATTCGTTTCATGAAGACTATTACAAGAAAGCTATCTATCATCGCACAAATGAGCAGCCTTCAAAAGCAAATTAAAAGCAAATCGATGAAGGTCCATCAAAAGAGAAAAAACAAGCCTTGATAATAGTTCAAGAGGATGAAGGTTTCAATTGGAATAAATATATTCCAAAAGAGAAACTTGCTTTGGTTGCTGAAATAAGACCAAGCCGAGAGGAACGTCAAGCCCGAATGAGATTGAGTGATGTGTATGAGATTTTCATGGAAGCAAAGCGTGCAAATAGATGGGATGATGAGAGAGAATGCTTTGTAGATCCTCAAGGGAATCCGGTAGTTGATCCTAAAATGGTAGATTTTGAAGCGCTTGTTGTTGCTATTCCAACTACAGGAGTTTGGGCCTCAACGACCAGTGAGGAACCGAACTATAAGAATGAAGTGGAGGAGGGCATAAGAAGGGTAATCTATGCCAGTGTGGAGAAGAAGAAGACTATAGAAGAAATTGTTGATGAGAGCCAGAAGATGAAGGATGAGATTCTGAAGAAGACGACCGAAAACACACCTGTGACAGATCAAGTTGAGGTACCAACTCAAACTGAATTTACTAAGTCGTCCGATAATGCTAAGTCAACTGATAAAATTGATGAAATTGAAGATAAATCTAAAATTAAAACTCAAGTACAATGCAGGAAATGCATAGAAAGATACAGTGCATGTACTGAGAAGGATGAAAATTTAAGATCTAGAAATATTGAGTTTACAAAAATAGAAAGTGTTTTTAAAGAAAAATGTATCGAAATGCTTGAAAATGAAAAAAATTTGAAACAAAAAGAAGAAGAGCTAACACAAAAATGTGATAATCTTGAAAAAGAAAACAAAGTTTTAAAACAAAAGTGTTCAGCTGATTGCAATGAATGTTTACAAAAAGATAAAATTATTCAAGAACTGTAAAAAGAATATGATGGAATAAAATTGTCATATCATACTTTAAAAGAAGCATATGAAACTTTGAAGACTCAAGTTAAAAGTTTGGATGGGACATTGTCAAAATGTTTAAAAACAACAAAACTTGTTGAAGCCAAGTATGAAGAAAAACAACTGGTTTTAAATCAATATATTGATGAAGTAGCTAAACTTAAACAAGAATTGGCTGAAAAAGAAAAGGTTGTGAATAAACTTCAAAGTTATCATGCTTCTTCATACATTCTTGAACGTATTTTCAACATCACACCAGATGATAAAGATTCTGAAAAGAACAAAAAGGGAATTGGGTCAAAATTTCATCAGGTGCTACCAACGTTGAAGAATAATTATACATTCTATGATGATGAGAAAGTGGTAAAAGCAATAAACATTGTTTACCAATTTCCTGACAATACTGATGTGACTTACACCAAATCTGATGATATTGGTGATTCAGATGTGGTAGGTAATGTTGCTGAAAGCGTTTTGAAAGATGAGTCTACCAAAAATGGTAAGTCCGAATCACAGGATGAATTTGTGAAATTGAGTTATATGTATCTGTTCAATCTCTTCTTAGTGTTTACCATCCCATATGCACTACTTTTGTGCTTCTGATGGCAAGATGCGTTTTAAAATGCAAATTTATAGTGAGTTTTGTATGTGCAAAGCAATAATGTAATAAATTATGATGAAAAAGTGATGGATGGTTTTTTATGACGTATACAGGATTGCTTCAAATTCAATCACACAAGGGAAGATACCATTGTTAGTGGACCTTCAAGCAATAAGCGTTTCAGATAATTTCGACAATGAAGTAATTTTAGTCAAGACAATGGTTGACAAGGATCTACGGTACATCGAAGATAGAGTTTCTACTATCTCAGTCGAATGCCAAGCCGCTGGGACGACTCAAATTATGAGCATTTTAATCCAAAAAATTGCTAATGCTGTTGTTGGTCAAATGGGTGGGCCTGTAACTGATGCTGATGAAATGTTGAGAAAGTGGACTTTCAGAAGTTACGAGTTAAGGAACTTAATGAACACTATCATTCTTCCTATTGGTTGTCTTGATGTTGGTCCTTCCCGCCATAGAGCGTTGCTCTTTAAGGTATGGAGTTTTGCTAATAGCCTCTATAATTTGTATAACTTTTTTAGCACATTGTCAAATATTTATTCAATGCTAGGTACTTGCTGATAAGATCAACCTTCCATGTAGTCTGGTCAAAGAGAGCTACTATACTGGAACCGATGACGGAGCTGTGAACTTGATCAAGATTGATAACGGAAGGTATGGTGATCATGCCCTTTGATTAACTTCAACAACCGTTGTTCCGCTCGACCCGACCCACGCAGTTGTTCTTGCGTGATGTCTAAATCAAGTGAAGTGTGTGTGTCTGTTTTTTTTTTTAATTTGCAAACTTATCGGAATTTTTGACAGCTTTTGCATTGGACAATCAAGTGAAAGAAAAGAGTAAATGGTCATCATCTTTAAAAGACATGTCATTTTTACTGATAGATTATTTCTATATTGAATTTGTTTTTTGTTTTTTTTTCTTTGATTATGAACTTATGGTTCTTGATTGGTAATCTGAGGTTTAACCTTTAACCATCACCATGTCAAAAACTTCCAGGGATTCTCTGATGAGGTGGTCCGTGCTGCCGAAGTTCATAATTTGTCTGAAAGGGTGAGCAAATTCATTTATCGATGCTTGATTTCGTATTTGTTTGCTTGGTTTTTGTTCTTTTTAACCATGGTAACCATCAGGTTGAGCCTAGAGGTTGCGGTATGGGCGGGTTGGGTAATGGGTCAAAACAGGTAGTACATTCGGCTTCGCAGAAATACAAATGTAACCCCGTTGCATCGCAGCGGGTAGTACTTCTAGCTATAGCTAAAAATTATCGCAAAGTTGTAGGTATCTATTTTGATTTTAATGATTTTAACTACACTACTTTATTTCTTGCAGGAGCTTTTATGATGTATCTTCACTCTATAACTACTTCAGCATTGCTCCAGTTAAAAGTTGTTTCCCAAAGTCGGTAAATGGGGTTCTGCATCTGAACGTCCATCCTCTAAACTTGATTTTGTGTTCCAAGTGTGAAATCATGTGGTCTAATTATCATGTAATTCCTTAATTTGTTTCAGTTACATTTTTTAAGGCTATGAGAACCCAATAAATTAATTATGTTTACATCCATAATTGGTCGACCCCTATTCATCATGAAGTATTGAACGATCTTGCCTTAGTTTTGGTTACTTGTGATCCGCTAGAATGATTGGTAAGAAGTCTTTTTTTTACTTAAATGCCTAAGGCTTGTCTATTTGTTACTAACTGTTTTCCATTGTAGAAGTTAGAACCTCAATTTGAAAGTCAGCAGCAGAGAAAAGACCACCTCAGTCTTCTTCAATTCAGGCCAACATCATACATCTTTTGTCTCATTTCCTGGCATTTGATCCTAGAGGGTTGATGCACGATTTGCTCCTTTAATTTGTAATGACAATTTGGTAAATGATTATGATGTACTCAACACTTTTAACACATAGCAAACTGTGAAATACGATTGCTTGATTTTGAACATCTGATGGATTAACCTTTGAACATCCAATGTATGTATTTTGTTGAATCCGCATTTCACGCGGGCATTAGCCTAGTATTGCTATATAAAAAAATCAAAAAAAAATTGTTTCATTTTTATGTTGTTAGACATTTTTATGTTGTATTTTTTGTATTGTTTTCTTCATACTGGATTTTTTGTATTGATTTTTTTGTACATGACTTTTTTTGCAGAATTAAGTACTATATTTTTTGTGTTATACTTAAAAAAACAAAATGGTCGGTAGTTGTGTTTTAGGACCAAAATATCTTTAATTCTACGGAAAAATACAAAAATAGCAGTTGATCAAATGCATTTTCAAAAATGTCTAGCTCACGCGTCCTTGGAGCGGCAGATCAAACACGGGATGCGTCCATATGCATACATCCAATAAAAATGAACATGTGTCCTTTCAAATGTTGCAGGTGTGCCTAGACGCATCCCGTGTCAAGCTCACACGTCCTTGAAGTGGCGCATCAAGTCTGGGATGCGTCTTTGAAAATCCCTTAAACGATACATCTGGGGCCCACTTGCAACATTTGAAAGGACACGTGTCCATTTCTTATTGGGTGTCTGCATATGGACGCATCAAGTGCTTGATGCGCCACTCTAAGGACGCGTAAGCTTGATATTTTTGAAAATGCACTTGATCAAACTACTATTTTTGTAAATATCCCTTAATTCTAGTTATAGGAGTAACACATGTCATATTTACAATCCTTTTTAAACCTTAATCAAAACCCACACTTTAGAGGATCTTCTATAAAATCAAATAAACCCGGGTAATGAATGGACCTGGTTGGTTATTTATGTTACGTTCTAACCAGAACAATCGACCCTTAGATAACAAAAAAAAACATAATTTTAATATAAAAGACCTGTATTATTTCTGAATAATCTAACATCTTTTGTGTGTCTTTTAATACAATTAAATTGCTATATAAATTAAAGATTTTGAACTAAAATTTTAATAAATAAAAAAATTCTTGATACCATAGACCAGTATTTAGGGCCGGACCTATAGTACAATTAATCCAGGCTTGGGCATAAGGTCTCCAAAAAAATAGGGCCTCTGTCGAAAAGAAAATTAATATGCTAACTATTAATATTAGTGCAAACTTATTGTTTAAGATTTCTTTGATTCCTTATATAAGCAAACCACTATGTCTTATAGTTGTGTTAGATTTTTGTTTGGTTCCAAACACGGATAAAGGAGTACCGTTTATAATAACCAAAGAAGGAAAAAAATGCCTCAAAATTTCGTTTCGCCTTAGACCTTCAAAAAGCTTGAGACAGTCATCCCACATTTAAAGTTTTGGAACTTACACTACGTTTTATATGCAAAAGGTTTGATACTATGTGGGCGTGACCACACACATGATATTAACATGTATGAGAACCACAATCTCCAAACGTCATACTCGTGTGATTGTGTTTCCACTTCAACTTTCTAGCTTCTAGAAGTTAAGATAAACCAAATAGTTATTGCTACCTAGCTTTCGCTTTATGTACATGACTACTATTCGTGATAAGATGATTTGATATTACGGTGTTTGTTCCGCGTAAAAATAATGTAATTTTAGATCTTTGCAATTGTAAGGTTGGGTGGTGTGGTATAAAGCCCCTAGAGGTTTTATCACGTCATATCAGCGTCAGGCTCTATGTCACATAGGGGGCTTTAAAGTCTTCCCCTTTAACTTACACGCAATAGTTTAAAGCCTCTATCACGATTATCTAATGATTTTTTATTTTGTATATTTTTTAATTTATATACAATTTTTATTTAAAACAAAATTAAAAAAAAAACATAATTTTAATAAAATAAATAAAAGATTACAAAACCAGGATGCGGTGGTGGCGTTGTCGGATGAAGGGAGGTTGGAGTGGTCGGTGGCATCGGATAATACCCAATCTCACTCATTCGCGAGTCTCTTTGATACCGTTTTTCTTGCTCGTTGTTTGCTAAATTACCTCTAGACAAATTGTTGGGGTCCCATGCGTTTTGTTAGTTGGAAAACATTGTGTGAATTAGGTAGTTTGTATAAAAAAATATAGAGAAAAAGATATTAGAAATAGTATGGATTTGTTAAAAAAAAAGTAGGATATGTATAGTGTTAAAATTAAAAGTTTAATTTTTTTTAATTTAGAGTCACTACCAACGAATATAATCTGAAATGGACCCACAAAAGAGCCGTTAGCGCTTGTTACCGTGCCAACGAGCCATCAATGCCCCCCCCCCCCCCCCCCCCCGGCGCCTAGGAAATAGGGTATGGGGCAATAAAGTTGATGATTTGGTAGGGGCGTGAGACCATATCCTATAGCCTAAGTGGTTAAAAAATTATTGCTAAAAATATGAATATGATGGCTATATGCCAGTTTAATGTATTTAAGTGTATTTTTGGGGTAGAGTTATGTAAATACATAATTATTTTGTATAAATAAGAGTAAATTGCCATTTTAGTCCATGAGTTTTTGTTTAAATTGTCATTTTAATTCAAATAGTTTTTTTTTTCTCCTCTGAGTCTCTAACTTTTCATTTTTCTTGCCATTTTGATCACATTGCCTAACTTATTCTAAAAACCAGGTTATAATCAGGGGTATTTTTGACATTAAATTATTATGAGGTTTATAAATTATGTTGTATACTACCCCTGGTTATCACTACAGAATAGTTATGCCAAAAACACCTCTGGTTATAACCAGATTTTTAGATTGAGTTAGGCAATGTGATCAAAATGACAAGAAAATGAAAAAGTTAGAGACCCAGAGGAGGAAAAAAAACTATTTAGATTAAAATGGTAATTTGGACCAAACCTCGGGGACTAAAATCGCAATTTACTCTATAAATAAATAAATTGTTTGCATATTGCTCAAAAGTCCACTTCTAATAATAGAGCATTAACTGTTTCTTGTTACTCAAAAAAGAAAATGAGGTAGGCTAAATGTACCCCCTCTTATTACTTTTTATACCCCTTTCCAAAAAATCACATTAAAACGTGTAATATTTACCCCCTATACAAATCATCATTTTAAAAAATATTCTTTTTGTTACCAAACAAATTCAAAAGTGTAAATAAATGATTACTGATGTTTTTTAAATATTTATTTTTTAATTTTTATTTAAATCATATTTTTTAAAAGTTTTTCATATATTGTATCTAAAGACACTTTCTCAAATAGTATTTTGATTATGTTTTTTATTGAACATCTTTACAAATAAATAATAACATTTTTTCTTATAAAAATAATAAAAAAAGTTTTAAACTTTCTTTTTGAAAAAAGTCTATACTATGTTTTTTCCTCGTGTAGTTTGTATTTTAAAGGTCTTACTTTTATATTTTTTAAACTTTAGACGTGTTTATAAAATAATTAACAATTTTTCTTTATCAAAAAAGTAAAAAAAGTTCTTTTAAAATAGCGTGTACAGCCCTAACATATATTAATCATTCAAACCATCTATGTAAGTGAACAAATAAACAATAGGTACTAAAATTATTTTATCAAACTACAAATTAACAATCTATATAAATTCAAATTTAATTAGTGTAAAGAGTATGTTATAAACAAGTTAAAACCAGTTTAAGACTTAGATCGAAGTGAACACTTTTCTAAAGAAAAACAAATTGATAGGGTTGATTCACAAATATTTTCTCTTCTTCATTTAAAAAATATATTAAACTGGTTGATTTCAAAAATATTTGTGGATTTTTTTTTGTAATCAAAAGTAGGTCATTCGAAACCAAAAGTCACTTAAAAGCATAAACTTAATTACGAATAATCATCGGTTTTCGACCACGCATCAGATACCCACTTCAAGTCGTTCCAAAATAAAAAAAAAACATTTTAAAATATTAAAGGTAATAAATATAAGACATTTAAAATACAAAGTAGACGAGTAAAAAAATATAATGTAGACCTTTTCCAAAAATAAAATTCAAAACTTTTTTATTATTGTTTTATATGAAAAACATTATTAGTAATTTGTAAAGATGTTCAATAAAAGAAAACATGATCAAAACACTATTTGAGAAAGTATAAAAATATCTAAAACTTTTTTAAAAAAAAATATGGTTTTTTTAAATAAACAATTTATAAAAAACGTCTATAATATATTTTTACACTTTTGAATTTGTTTTGTAACAAAAAATAATACTTTTAAAAAAATATGACTTGTTTAGGGGGTAAATATGACAAGTTTAAATGTGATTTTATGAAAAGATGGTATAAAAAGTAACAAGAGGGGGTACATTTAGTAGCCCCCAAGAAAATATATACGAGAATGATGGCTAAATTTGTGTTTGTTGAAATTTCTGAATTTGTAGAAATTTCTTAAAGATTCTGATTTGTTAGAAATTTCTTAAGGAAACTGATTTGTGTAGATATTTTTTATATATACTATTATAAATTAAAAATTATAAAATAGTAGAAAAAATAAATTTATTACATGTGTATATATATTTACATATATTTATGGAAATTCGAATTTATTGTATGATTGTAAAAGTATGACAACTCATCTTTTATAAAATAGGGGCAAATTAGTTTACAGTTTTGTAGTAACTTGTGATCGAAATCCCAAGCAAATAGTTTGATTGCAAACTGATTTGGGTCAAGAAATGGTCGCAAGTCGATTTCTGTCTCAAATTCCCTTTAGCAAATGATTTTTATCAATTATAGAAAATATGACTTATAGTCCAATTTTTTTGTTTGCTTTGTTATAAGTGGACAGAGCAAAAGAAAATATATTATTAAAGAAAGAATTAAAGAGTAAGCTAGGATATTCATTATTCGGTTTCAAACTAATTAAGCCTAAAATCAAAACCAACCAAAACCGAAAACGAATTACAAAGTCGGTATTAGCCTCAAGGTCTTAGCCTAAATTTAGACTTATATTTAAATCTTCTTGAGTTCAAAAGAACCTATGCCATGAATAGTGGTAGGAAAAATACACTCAGATAGGTGGAGTGGAGTTACCAGTAAATCTAAATGAAGTGATCTCCATAGCAACATTGCCTCAAGAAATGCACACAATGGCCACAAATGTCTCCATCCAAGTATCCATCGCTTATATATCACCTTATCACCTTTTATCAACACCATATATACATTTGACATGTATTTACATAATATTTGGTTAGGGAGTTGGCCTGTAATAATCCCAACTAGACGTCATTGGCCATTGACAGTCTCACATTTCAATATTCCCCATGTCAGTCCCACATTTCACCTATTTTTTCTACAATGGTCCCCTGTTAAAAAACACTAACCCAATTAATAAAATTGCTGATATGGCAGATGATTATGCGATGATGTGTCAAAAACATGTTACATGGCACAAGTTATATAGATTTTCCCCTTTTAAAATCCCTTAGCCCCTTTATTAACTGAAACCCAAAAAAAACCCTAGTTCACAAGAATTCTGCCTCACAATTCCATTAGGGGATATCGATGAGTTCTTCTTCATATTCTTCAAGCTCTCGAAACAATAAACCAAGAATCTATAGGATTGGGACCGATGGGAATGTTTATTATAATCATGACATGGTAGCAGTGAAGCGAGTTGCTGGTTCTTGAAGTTCTACACAAGGGAAGGAGTTTTATGGATGCCCTTTTATGGCCTGTAAGTAAAATTAGTTTGTATGTTGATAATTATGCCTTGAAAGCTACCTCATTTTGTGATTTAATTTGTTAGAAATCGGATTGCAAGTTCTTTGTTTGGAAAGATGTTGATGTCAACTGTTATGGTGAAGGCAAAACCCCTAGTTCACAAGAATTCTGCCTCGCAATTCAATAAGGGGATATCGATGAGTTCTTCTTCATATTCTTCATGCTCTCAAAACAATAAACCAAGAATCTATAGGATTGGGACCAATGGGAATGTTTATTGTAATCATGACATGGTAGCAGTGAAGCGAGTGCTGGTTCTCGAAGTTCTAGACAAGGGAAGGAGTTTTATGGATACCCTTTTATGGCCTGTAAGTAAAATTAGTTTATATGTTGATAATTATGCCTTGAAAGCTTCCTCGTTTTGTGATTTAATTTGTTAGAAATCGGATTGCAAGTTCTTTGTTTGGAAAGAAGATGTTGATGTCAACTATTATGGTGAAGGCAACAATAATCTGGTTGAAATTAACAAGGCACTGCAAATGAAGATTGCAAACTTAGAAATTGAAAAGATGGTTCTTATGGAAGAGAACAATAAGTTGAGAGAAAGGTTGTCTGGATGTTACAAGAAGAACATATTTCGTTGCATCACTAACTTTAGGTTTTGTATTTTGGTTTTTTATTAACTGATGTTATCAGTTTGGAATGAAATCCAATTAAACAAGATTGTAGTTTTATCAATTAAACAAGATTGTAGTGTTTTGTATGTTGTTATGAATTGGAATGGCAATTTGGAATGAAATCCAATAAACAAGATTGTAGTGTTTTGTCAATTTGACTTATGCATATTAATGGCAATTTGGACCATACCCGCATGTCTGCAACCATAACCATATAATGGTATGGTATGGAATTGAATCCAATTAAATGGCAAACGACATAACCTTTACTAACCATTAGCTACACATGCACTTTCACTTTGTCACTAAGAATTGGCTGCACATGCACTTTCACTTTGACATTAAGAATTGGCTACACAATAACCATAACCATCACAAGGCATGCACTAACCATTACATTATAAAATGGCATAAAGCCTACAAAACACAAGATATGCAATTACTAAAACAAGTTAACCATTACATAAAGTTTTAAATGAACCATCCTAAAGGCATAAAGCCAATAAAAGACGACATAAAGTGACCATTACATAACAAGTTTAAAGTTTAACATCCAAAAGGCATAAAGCCTAACAAAATACAATCAGTTTCAGATAATATGCATAAGAGTTTCATAAACATAACAAAACATCCTTATCTGCAGGTTTAAGCTTCTAGGGTAGTTTTTGCAGCCTTCCTTGGTCTTCCCCTGGATTTTTGAGTTACCTGTGACTGCTGAGACAGTTGTTGACTGCCAAGATTTTCAACTACTGTGACCGACAATGAAGCAACTGGATTATTTTTGCGCCTGGTCCTTTTCTTTGTTTGCTGACTTGATCCTGCTGAGGCTTCAGTACAAGATTTCCTGTTATGCCCCTTGCCTTTGCAGATGCCTCATCTCATAAACATACCATGCCTACTACGTTTACCCTTTTTGGGGACTTCATAGGATCTTTCTTTTTGTTCTTCTTAGGTCTGCCAGGACCAAATTTGACTAGTGGAGGTTTTAGGGGGAAATCAACAGATGGCCAATACTTATCTGAAGGTAGTGGTGGGATTGTAAACTGATAGGATTTGAGATATATGTCTATGGTGTAAAAAGGATGAACAAATTCCTCGGCATTCTTATGACGAAAACCTGCAACTGCACATACATGTTGACATGGAATACCACTTAAGTCCCATTTTCTACAACTACATCTCTTGTGCTTGATATCAACAGAAACATCATCAAAGTACTTCACTTGAAATCGTGTGTTGCTTGAAGGGTATATAGTGCATATGTAAACCCAATCCTTCTCTTTGTCAAGTTTTTTTCAATATCCAAAGGGAAACAACAACACTTTTTGCAGTCATCTCATTGTGTTTTTAACTAATCTGCTCATGCTTCCAACCCTTATATCCTCTAACATATTGATGATGTGCTTTGATCTAGACTGTAGTATATAACCATTGAAGGTCTCTGCCATGTTGTTGACAAGAACATCTGACTTTACTTCACTAATAACATAACACCTGCAAAAACATTTAGGGTTCTGACTGTTGAATGCTTTTGTTGCTTGATCATCCATTTGCTTTATCTCATCAATTGTCATCTTGTAATCAGGTATGTTGTAGGATCTAGCAGCTCTCCAAAACAATTCCTTTAAGTCATCACCCTTGAATTTCTTATGCCAATTTGCATAGATGTGCCTAGCACAGTTTCTATGCTCAGCATTGACCCTAATTAAAGAAACAACATTTAGTAAACCCTGATATAAAAACATTGTTATTCACAAACTGTCATTATGATACTAAAAAACAACATACATGACAAATTAGAATTATCATCTTAAAATATAACAGATATCAGATTCAACATACCTTATGTTGGTCAGAAACAAGTGTCCACCCCTTCCTTTCTTCATTGACTTCTAAACACTTCTTCAACTCAGTCATGAACCAAGTCCAACTGTCATTGTTCTCACCCTCTACCATAGCCCATGCTACTGGATACATTTGATTATTTGCATCCTTACCCACTGCAACTAGTAACATATCTCCTAGAAATGTTTTTAGAAAACATCCATCAAGATATAAAAGTCTCATACACCCTACTAAAAAACCTTTCTTCAAAGCATCAAAACAAATAAAGAGCCTAAAGAAGACTTGTGCACTACTTTGCATACCATAGTGTTCAGGTGGATAGTTACAAGTTCAAAAGTTGACTCAGGATTTGCTTCCCTAAGGGCTTCCAAATATGATCATAGTTTACTATAATGTGCTTTCATTGATCCATGTAGTTTCCTAGAAGCTTTGTATTTTGTCTTATAGGCCAACTACTTAGTGATGATAACCTTGTACTTCTCTTTCACTGCATCTTGGATGTCTTTTGCACTCCAGTTTAGATTTGCTTTAAATAATGTCAAGAACTGGTCAGATATGAAGTCAGCAGTAAATTGCCTATTCTTTGACATGTTTCTTTGACAAGTGTGTTCCTTCTCTTCAAATTTAACCATATAACATCCCTTTATAGGATGATAGGAACAATACACATTAAATGGAAACCCTGTTACATAGCTAACACCTATTCTGCCATGCCTGTTCTTGTTACTAACTGATATCTATAGATCCCTACCATTAGTAACTACATACTTCCTAAATGTTGTTTTGAAAGCTTCCCTTGAAGGGAACCTAGTACTGACCACCCAATTCTACTTACTCTAATCTGTATATTTAGTAACCACTGGGACAATTTCCTTGTCCTTTTTTCCTCTTATGTCATCTTCCTCACCCTCTCCGGGTGAAGGAACGCCCCTATCAGAAACTTCATAGCTACTTGCACCACTATGTTCTTCCTACTCTGCAGTATTATGTTCACCAATTGGTTTCACTAACTTTAAAAGCAAGTCTTTCTTTGACAACTGACTGTTATACTTTATAGCTTTTCTTGATGCTACCCACTCTTCATCATCCTTGTCTGACTCAGAAGTATTTAAATCATCTGCTCTCCACTCTTCATCAGACCTATCCTCAGCTTCAATCCCAACATCAGATCCATCCTCACCATCAGATCTAGCCTCAGATCCTGTTTGAGATGTTGTTTGGGGTTTAGAAATGTTAACTGTCTCTTTTAGAGGTTCAGAAATGTTGATTGTGTCCTTTACAGGTTCAGAAATGTTAACTGATTCTTTTAGAGGTTCAGGATTGGTAACAATTGGTGTAAGAGTTGGTGGTTCAGATATTGTAACTGTTTTGGTAGGTGTGGGAAGTCTTGTAGCAGATGATCTCCTAAAACCAGAAGGTTTCTTTGGTGTTGTGAGGAGTGCACTTGAAGATGATGTACCAAAACATGGAGGCTTAATAAAACTAGCAATTGTCATCTGGTCTTGTGTGGGTGTAGGGTTTTGCTGGGCTTGTGTGTTACTGGGTTGGCCTTCTTTGTTCTCAGATGAGTTTTTGGAACACTAGTCTGTGGCTTTTGGCAGTAAAGATGGATAATATGCCTGACATCATCCCCCAATTTCACCATCATGTCGTTAACATCTTTTCATTATTTAACTTAGCAAGGCCATCTTCAAACTTCATTCCAGGAACTAAGTAGTACATTTCAAAATCCATACTTTTGTATGAACCATGCTCCATTACAAATCCAAAAGCTCAAAATAGGACATTTTATCTACTTTAACTTAAAACATAATAGATTCACCCTATTATAGTGCAATTTTGGTTTGTTGTTAAGCTTGCCACCATGCCAAGCTTTCACAATCACCGATTCAGCCATCCCACTACAATTTAATTTTATGAAATCTTTAACTATAATTACAGGGTTTAAAAGGTTTAAAGTCGATAATCATATAATCACATACCTGTTGTTGGTCTTGAACGGTAGTTAATGATCGGCTAGATTTGCTGATGTCGATGATCATTCTTATGCACTTCGTCGTTCTAAGGTGTAAAGGATCAGGGAACATTTAGGGTTTGATAAAGAGGATTTATGGGTTTTAAAGGCTTTAAGTTGTAAAGGATCAGGGAAAATCTATATAACTTGTGCCACGTAACATGTTTTTAACACATCATCGCATAATCATCTTTCAACAATTTTATTAACTGGGTTAGTGTTTTTTAACGGGGGACCATTGTAGGAAAAATATGTGAAAGGTGGGACTGACATGGGGAATATTCAAAGGTGGGACTGACACTGATCAATGACGTCTAGTTGGGATTATTATAGGCCAATTCCCCTGTTTGGTTAAAAGTTTGTCCAATGACAGAAATAGTGGTGCCCAATCGGTCTATTTTCAGTTAAATAATTTATTCGTTTTTTTAACAACAAATTGGAAAAAAAATCCCCTTGTGGGAATTAAACCCATAACCTAATGGTCATAAGCCTTATCCGACACTCAAGATACCACTATGCTATAATTCTGTTTAATTTATTCAGATTTTGACAAACCACTAATCACTTAAGACAAAAACTAAAAGTGAGTTAACTCAATTCAAACCAACCATTATATAACATTTTTGAAACATGGGTTTAGGGTAGACAGGGCGCAATTCAACCTGCAGCTACCCGTTAGAACCTGGAGACATCTGCGACATTGTTCCCGTCTATCCGCACAGTTCTCTCTCTCTTCACACATAAAACAACTCTATACAGTAGAAACTCTATAAAATAATACACTTGGGACCACCAAAATTTATTAATTAAAAGAGTTTATTAATTAATCGATAAATTAATAATTATTAATTTATATATTAATTAATATTTTATTAATTTATAGTAGAATACTTAGTTTACAAACACCTTTCAAGCTTCCACTTAATAATTGTATACAATGCATGTATATCAAATGAACAACCCAATTTGAAAGAAACCTTCAATCTCCCACCTTATTATGCTTCTTGTGTTCAATGTATCACTTTATGGACATTAAAAATATTTTCTATATAAATACAAGATCAAAATAGATTAACACAAACAAATCATACACACAACATGGCTTCCCATCTTAAAGGTGTGAAAAAAACAACAATGACAGACGAGATTCGAAGAGCATTATGCAAGCACAACAAGGATAATCCAAGTCTCACTCAAAAGCAATTGCAAGAATGGGTTCATAGTAACTATGGTTTGCAGGTGAGTCAAGCGACAATATCAAAGAGTTGGGTTATCGCAATGCAATGGATGTCGAAGATGTTCTGACTCACCCAGAAGAAAATGTAGTTGCACAGTTGTTGACTGATGAAGAAATTATTGAAAGCGTTATTGGAATTAATAAAGATGATATCGATGAAGAAGATGATGAAAGTTCTACAATGGAGCCCCCTACACGAAACGAAGCTATTAAAGCGGCAATCACATTGAACAATTTCTTGTTGAGCTATGAGAAAACAACACCAGAAGTTCTTACCATGTTAAGGAAAATTAGAGACGAGATTCAAGGGGAAATTGATTTCAACAAAAAACAAAAGACAATTGAGTCATTTTTTAAGAAACCTTCATAAATCATTCATGTAATATGCTATATATAAGGAATTATTAATTTATATTTTATATGGGGTCTAAAGAAATTATCAAAAATGTATTATCTTATAATTTTAGCGAATTATTAATTTAGCACCCTATCCCCTAGTCGGGACCGGCAAAAAATATTATCTTAGAGAGTTTATTAAATAATCGAGTATTAATTTATCGAGTTTCTACGGTATGTCCCATCCTCTTTCGTCGATAAACAATCACCGAGTGACCTACCCGATTTTCGCTACCCATGGGAGTGTCGTCAGTGTTAACTATCAGGTACCACTACCCAGTCAAAGTTACCAGATAACACCCCATCTACCCTTAGTTTATCCAAACATATGAATTACCCAAATACCAATTTAAGTCGTTTTATTTTTTCATGCTAGGTTATTACTGTTTTGGTCAAAAAAATCAGGCTAGGATAATACAACCAAATCTTTGTTGTGAGGAATGATGCTTGAAACAATGAACAAATGTGTGAATAACTTGTAAATGATATGAACAAATGACACAAGGATTTATACGAGGAAAAAGCCCTTGATCAAGAGTTGATCTCCGGCATAAAAAACCTCGGGTGATGGAAACTACCGATCACCAACTACTATTAAACAAATGATTGTTACAACTAGGGATGATAACAAGCTTGTTACAAGGATCACTTTAGTGAAATGTGTATGAAATCGCCAAGTAAACTGTCGAAAGCTATTGAGAGCTGTTCCGAATGTGTGTGTTTTGCTAAAATTAGCTAAGTGTGATAATTCAAGCTTGTTATCCCCTTTTAAATTTAGAAATAACTAAAACAACTAACTATCCGCAATTCATGCTAGCTTCCCATGATCTCCATAACGTTCACTAAGCCATGCACGTGCGGAATATTGAGAGCATATTCTCCAAGAATATCGGCAAGACCAAGTCTAGGGCGTATACTCCTGCAAAACAAACTCAAACATAGCAAAGACAATCGTTAGTATAAGGATAATCATGAGGATCCTGGATCCTGATCCTGCAACACCTTCTGAGGATCCTTAATTCAAACAGAATTGAGGATCCGTGATCCTGGCAGTACTTGAGGATCCGTGATCCTTAGGATTGGTAAATCCTCCCCTAACAATTGCCCCCAAAATATAAGGAGTAAAGTGTAATTTTAACGAGTTATATTTTTGATCTTATCTCCAACTGACTAACGGATATATAGCCGTTTGGATCGAACTAGCCGTTGCTGGTCTTACGTCATTGAAGTGACAATCCTGCAAAATCATCATTATAAATTCAAGTTAGAGATAAGGATCAGAAGGCATTTAAATTCGTGCGTTACACCCTTTAAATCCTCATTCGAAGATTAATCAGGTATATCTCTTCCCTTTCTCTCTTCATCTTTTTACTCTGTTCTTCTTCGAAACCTTTGAATCACGATGAAGTTACGATCATCCCCCGCCAAGGATCACCAAAAGGATAGTCCTTTGAAAAGCCAAGGGATTATCAAAAGTACTCCGAAGGAACTCTGCAGCTTTACCGATCCGGAGATCGACCGGATTCGCCATTGTTTTCCGGCGGACACTGTCTTCAAACCCTTCGACCCTACCGCCAGAAGTGACTTTATTTCTGAAACCTGGGTTTCTTTTCCGGCCACCCCATTCCTGATAGGATACTTCTATCCTTTCCCTGCCTTCACTGAATCCTTCTTCTCTCTCACCGGCATGTGCTACGTTCAAGCCATGCCCATGATGTGGAGGGTTTTATATACCTTGGAGAGAATCATTGAGCAAGAAGCCATAGAATTAGGGATGTCGGAACTGGCTGAACTATATAACCTTGTGAGCCATGGTTCACACCGCTTTTTATTCAAACACAAACCCGGTGAAGCACACCCAATCCTCAAGACCACCAAAAATGACACCAACTGGAAGAAGATTTTTTTCTTCGTTGGGAGGGATTCTATCTCGGATGGGAAGGATCTCCCCGGAAAATGGGCCACTCATGGTAGGATAGAGGATCCTTATAGAAGGATCATAGGATAACCCTGTTCCTGTGAGGATAACTGATCCTTTTCTGTGTCTTTTTGTGCAACTATCTCTGTTTCTCATATTATTCCATCACCTGCAACGAAAGAGAGGATTGTTGCATTCCGGAGTCTTGATCCTGCAATAAGATCATTCCAAGCAAATACAAAGGATTCTCAAGAAGTATCCTCCGGCTCAGTCACAATGTCAAGTAAGTATCCAAGTCTGTATATGATTAAATGTTTAAATGAAAATAAAACAAGAATACTTATCTGTTGTTTTGGATTGTTAGGCGCTGGAAAATCCTCAAAGTCAGCCACCCGCTTCAGTGTCACCGATCTTAGTGCTGTTGCTCCCAGGTCTGGGAAGAAGAAGTCTGCTGCTAGCCCTAGCGTTCCAGTTCCAAAGCCTACCACCTCCAAGGGAAAAGGAGGAAAGAAGAGGAAATCCTCTGAAGCTGATAACCTTGAAGGCCTGCCCCTCATCCGTCACCAGTTCAAGGAATACTTTGCTGATGTAAGGATCCTCAATCCTTAATTCCATCCTGTACATTTTAAGGATAACGGATCCTGAACTGACCCCTTTTTTCTTTAAAGAAATTTGCCGAGATCCAGATGCTATTTGATGCTTATGTTGAAGAGGCCGAGATGAAGGAGCTGGACTTCCAGAAGATCTTCCTATCCAAGGATCAAACAATCTCCAACCTTGAGAAAGACCTCAATGTTGCAAAGAGGCAGGTGGTCATGGCCCAAATCACTGCTGACCAGGAGAAGAATGAGGTGTTGGAGGATGCCAAACTCTCTGCTGCTATTGCTATGTACAAGACCAAACTGCAGATGGCTCAAGAGGCTGAGGATCCTGACTTTGACAGGACCAATTGGGACCAGGAGGGCTGGAAGGTTAGACTGCCTGAGCTTGATGATGAAGAAGAGGCTACAGAGGTCTTGGCAATTGAGGCAAGTGGCAGTGGAGCTAAGGATCAGGCTGGTAATGCTAGGGCAGGATATGGTGGTGATGCAGCGAAGGTGTGAGCTGCTAAAATGGGCGATAATGGATTTATCTAGACGCGGTCAGAGCCCATTTTTTATAGTTTGGTAGTGGTTTTTGTTTGATGGTGTTTTTCATGAACAATTGTTGGTCTGTAATAACTTAGACAATAGTTTTTAGGGTTGAGGATCATGGATCCTTGGACAATAGGTAGGATAATGGGTGGTGGATGGATCCTCTATTTGGGGGATGAAACCACTTGTTATCCTTCCGCCTTTAATTACCTGCACTTAGACCTTTGTTAAATATGGACACCCTTTGCCAACCCAAGTGGACGGGCCACGTTTTGCTGGTAGAAATTTGGGTTGGCAATTTTGAAAACCTTTTAAGGGTTTAACTATTGATAAATAAATAAAACCTTAATTTTTTGGCTTATCATGTGTTGTTACATTTGTGAACACTTTACTTTTCAGTTGCTATTATACATTTTGTTTGAATTCATTAAGTTAAGAGTAAAATTTTAACAGATTATGTCAAAAAATTTAGGATATGATCAAGGATCAAATATCCTATAATCGATCAATTCAATAAAGTAGTATAACTTAAGGATCATAAGTCCTGTTGTCAAAGAATAAGGGTCACTAAGATATATAAAGAATAAAATCAAAATGATCAAGGATCATACCTGAGAATCCAAGTTAGGATCCTAAACCTTTAACATTTACAATCAGGATAACCAAAAGACAAACCTTAGTAAAAGGTAAGGATCAAGGATCCTTAGCTGTTTAACTTCAAAAACCTGAAATGGAACATAACTTGAGACTAAGCCAATATAAGAGAAGAGTTAGCAACTGGGGACAAACCCAACAATTCTGGGGACATGCCTAATATACTGGGGACAAGCCCAAAAAAAGACTGGGGACAAGCCCAAAAAAACTGGGGACAAGCCCAAAGGATCTTGTGTAAACTGGAGTATGGCCCTCACTGGCGACTATCCAAACTTAGTGACATGAAAATGCCAAAACCTTAGCTAACGTGAAAACGTTAGAAACCTTAGGAATGGATGTATGGTACGTCTACCATTATACGTAGGATCCCGGATACAGCCAGTACAATGAAATTGTCAGCCCCTAAAGCGAGTACTGGTCCCATTGCCATGAACTGTACCAGGATCATCGTGCGCTGCTGGCGATACTGGGGACGGGCCCAAATAACTGGGGTCAAGCCCAAATAACTGGGGCCAAGCCCAAATAACTGGGGACTTCTGAAGATACTCAATCCTTCGTTAAGGATATATGAACCTTCTGCAAAACTCAGAATCAAGTGAAAGGGGGATAAAGGATCCAGGATCCTTTTCCTTGTATATAGGGTAATTAAAGAATGAAATAGTTTGAGATTAGATCATTACCAGAATGAGGATTATCCATCCTCTAAGGATCCTTCGAGGATGTGGATCATGAATATTGCTAAGGATCATGAATCCTTATCACATGAAGTATTTCTTCAAGTGGACAGCATTCCAAGCTCTTGGTAGCAAATCACCTTCCATTGTTAGCAATCGATATGCCCCCTTTCCAGCCTCAACTTCAATCAGGTAGGGGCCTTCCCACTTTGGTGCCAATTTTCCATTAGCAGGATTTGTGGTATTCTGAAATGTTTTCCTCAATACCATATCACCAACTTGGAATTTCCTGATCCTGACATTCTTATTGTAGGCTCCAGCCATCCTTTGTTGATAACTAGCCATCCTTATCCTTGCCAAATCCCTGAGTTCTTCTATAGTATCCAAGTCTTGAACCAAGTTTTCAGCATTTCCTTCAGGATCACGGATGCTTGTTCTTGCAGTAGGAACCACCATCTCTGTAGGGATCACTGATTCTGCCCCAAATACCAAAGAAAATGGAGTTTGGCCAGTGGCATTCTTGGGAGTTGTCCTATCAGCCCATAGTACATAAGGTAGCTCTTCTGCCCATTTTCCTTTCTTGGATCCAAGCTTCTTCTTCAAGTTGTTGATGATGATCTTGTTGGATGATTTTGCTTGACCATTAGCTTAAGGATGGACTGGTATTGATGTTATCATCTTAATCCCCCAGCTGGCACAAAAGTTAGTAGTTCTGCTCCCAATAAATTGGGATCCATTATCACAAACAATTTCAGAAGGAATACCAAATCTAGTAATAATGTTTCTTTTAATAAAGGATATCACTTCTTTTTCTCTGACTTGAGCAAAGGCTTCAGCCTCTATCCACTTAGAGAAGTAATCAGTCATGGCAAGCATGAACACCTTTCCTCCTGGTTCTTTGGGAAGTTTACCAACTATATCCATTCCCCATCTCATGAATGGCCAAGAAGAGGATATAGGATGCAAGAGCTCTGCTGGTTGATGAAGGATATTACTATGTCTCTGACAAGGATCACACTTCTTGGCATAATCCACAGCATTCTTCTTCATTGTAGGCCAATAGTATCTTGTCCTAAGGATCCTTGAGAACAATGCCCTGCCCCCAGTGTGGTTTCCACAATCTCCTTCATGAAATTCCTTTAGGACTTCTTGAATTTCAGGATCCTCTATGCATCTTAGATATAGATCTGCAAGAGATCGTTTATATAACATGTTATTCAATATTGTAAATTGAGATACCTTAATTTTGAAAGCCATGGGGTTTTCTCCTGTAGGAATCTCTCCATGTTATATATATCTCATGATTGGAAGGATCCATGATCCTGAATGAGACTGTGCACCATCACTAGGAACCATTGCAGAATCATCTTCTATCTCCATAGTTATGTGATCCTCAATAGCAGGAGCCAAAATATGGATGATAGGAATCTTGATATCCTTTGGAATCTTTAAGGATGATCCTAGGTTGGCCAATGCATCAGCTTCTGCATTTTCTTCCCTGGGTACCTGTGTCAAACTAAAAGAAACAAAAGAGAGTGCCAATTCCTTGACTATCTCTAGGTATTTGATTAGCTTTTCACCTTTAACAGCATAGGATCCATTAAAGTGATTAGTGATTAACAATGAATCTACATGTACCTCAAGATACCTGATCCTCATATGCTTGTCAATTTGCAAACCAGCTATCATGGCTTCATATTCAGCCTCATTATTAGTAGTTTGAAACTCACAAGCTATGGAGTGGGGTATTATGTCCCCCTGTGGCGATTTTAGTAGTATTCCAAGTCCTGTTCCTTTGACATTAGAAGCTCCATCAGTGAAAAGTATCCAAGGATCCTTAGTCTCTTCAAGCTGCTGAACTTCTAACTCAGCTTCTCTTTGCAAGTCACTACTAAAATCTGCCACAAAGTCAGCTAAGGCTTGGGATTTGATGGTAGTCATTGGTTCATATCTTATATCATAAGCACTAAGCTTAACTGCCCATTTAGCCATCATTCCTGACATTTCAGGTTTCCTGAGAATATTCTTAATTGGAAAATTAGTCTTAACAATAATTGCATGAGTTTCAAAATAATGTCTTAGTTTAGTAGATGCCATAATCAAAGCAAGAATAAGTTTTTCTAAATGTGAATACCTGGATTCAGCATCAAGCAAACTCTTACTTACATAATAGACAGGATGTTGTGTACCTTCGTGATCCTTAACAAGGACCGCACTTACTGCTTTAGAGGATACCGCTAGGTACAAGGATAATATATCCCCTTTTTCTGGTTTCATCAAGGCAGGAGCTGAGGATAGGTAATCCTTAAGAGCTTTGAGAGCATTTTCATGCTTTTCAGTCCATTCAAATTTCTTGTTCTTTCTCAAAATGTCGTAGAATTCCTTGCACTTTTCTGATGATTTTGATATGAACCTATTCAAGGCCGTGATCCTCCCTGTCAACCTTTGCACATCCTTGGCATTGGCAGGGGATTTGATATTCACAATAGCCTTAATTTGCTCTGGACTTGCTTCAATGCCTCTTTTAGTTACCATATAACCTAGGAACTTGCCTGCTTTAACGCCAAAATGACACTTTGAAGGATTTAGCTTCATATTGAATTGGTCAAGGATATTGAATGATTCCTCCAGGTCTTTAAGGTGATCCTCAGCTCTCTTGGACTTAACCACCATGTCGTCTATATAGACTTCCATAGTGTGTCCAAGTTGTTCCTTAAACATCATATTGACTAGCCTTTGATAAGTAGCACCTGCATTCCTTAGTCCAAATGGCATAGCAATATAACAATAGATACCAGTTGGGGTCATAAAGGATGTATCCTCTTGATCAGATGGTTCCATCTGAATTTGTTGAAATCCAGATGAAGCATCCATAAAAGTCAACAACTCATGACCCGCGGTAGCATCCACCATGGAGTCAATGTGGGGGAATGGGAAAGGATCCTTGGGACATGCCTTGTTTAGATCAATAAAATCGACACATACCCTCCACTTTCTGTTTTTCTTTTGAACAACAACCACATTGGCTAACCATCTTGGATACTTAACCTCTCTAATCATACCTGCTCGGAGTAATTTGTCTACCTCCTCCTGGATAATGGCATTCCTCTCAGGTGCAAACTTCCTCCTCTTCTGATGTATGGGTTTGAATGACCTTTCAATACCAAGTTTATGAGTAATTATATCTTTAGAGATACCTGTCATGTCTTCATGTTTCTAGGCAAAGGTATTTTTTCTCCTTTTAAGGAAGGATACTAGATCCTGTTCAATGTTGCTGAGGATCCCTGATCCTATGAAGACTTTGGATTCAGGATCATGAGGATCCACAAGGATTTCTTTCACATCATGTTCTCTTGCCTCCAAGACATCTCTTGGAGGATACTTTAGTTGCTATTGCTCCCTTGGTCTTGAGGCTGGCTTCATTGATGAGGTATAGCAATTTTTGCTTCTTGTTGGTCACTCTCAATCTTTATCACCCCCCATGGACTAGAAAGCTTTACACATTGGTGATATGTAGATGCAACTGCCTTCATGTCATGTATCCATGGCCTGCCAAGGATAACATTGCAACAAGATAAGCAATCTATAACACAAAATTTTTGATAAGAATGAAGTCCTTCAATGTAGATGGGAAGTTTAATGTCCCCCAATGTATTCTTGGTTTCTCCGCTGAATCCCACAAGAACTGATGATCTTGGGATAATGTCTGATTCAGGGATATTCATCTTCTTGAGGACATCAAGCTGAATGATGTTCACCGAGCTTCCTTCATCGATTAGGATCCTGCGAACAAAATGGTTAAAAATGAACAAAGTAAAAACCAGACCATCATGATGAGGATCCTGAACATCAACACGATCATCCTCATCAAAAGTTATAACTTTCTCCTGTGTAACAGTAGAGGTCCGGATGGGTCTATCTCCATTATCCATCTTGGTCTCCTTGGCATGTCTTTTGGCTGCTGAAAAGGAAGTACCACAAATGTCTGATCCACCGGATATGAAGTTTATAACCTGTGCATCTGCTGGAGGAGCAGGAGCTTTTTCTGGGATCTTCTCAGGATCCTGGATCCTTGACTTCTTCCTACCCAAAAGTTCCTTTAAGTGCCCCTTGCTTAACAAGTAACCAATTTCTTTTCTAAGTGCAATACACTCTTCAGTGAGATGTCCGAAATCCTCATGATATGCACACCATTTGGACCTGTCTTTTGTTGCAGCTGGTTTATCACTTTTCCTTGGCCATCTTGCTTTCTCACCTAGATTCTGCATTGCAAGAATTAGTTCATTGTTATCAACAGAAAAACAGTATTCAGAAATGGGAGGATAAGCCTCATCATCCTCTTCCTGTTCTACTGCATGCACGTTCTGATTATCAGATTTGTTGTAGGACTTGAACTTGTTGTTCCTGAAGTAGGATCCTTGTTTTTCCTGCTTCGAGGATCCTGCTAGTCTTTCCTGGATCCTTTTATCATCCTCTAATCGGATGAATCTAAGGGCCCTGGTTCTCACTTCATCAAGATTCCTGCATGGGGTCATGACAAGATCATCATAGAATAATGAATCCCTAAGTAAACCCATTTTAAAGGCTTCCACAGCCGTAGCTATATCCAGATTGGGAATATCTAAGGATTCTTTACTAAACTTAGTGATGTAATCTCTAAGTGATTCATTTTGACCTTGTGTTACCCTATATAGATCACTAGTTAAACGTTCAAATTTTCTACTACATGAGAATTGACTATTAAACAGATTAACTAGATTAGCAAATGAAGTAATAGAGTAAGGGGGAAGACTTAGCAGCCATTTAAGAGCTGATCCTGTGAGTGTGGATCCAAAACCCTTGCATAGACATGCTTCCTTTAACCTCTCAGGAATTGGATTGATCTCCATCATTTCCCTGTATTGAGCTACATGTTCCTCTGGATCCGTCGAACCATCATACAGCCTCATAGTTGGTATCTGGAACCTTTTGGGTATCTCAGCATCACAAATAGGTGGTGCAAAACGAGATATCCTATGGCTACCATCTGCGATTTCAGGAATGGGCTTAACCACTCCTGGAACGTTGGATATCATATCCTTTAGTTTCTGTAATTCCCTAGCCATAGCTTGATTGATACTTGTATCCTGCATAAAGCCATGGTTAGTGTTGTAAGAATTATTCAAAGTGTTACCTCCCGGAGGATTCAGGTTTGGAATCCCAGATGTGAATCCATATTGACGAGATTCTGGTATGATTGAAGGACCAGAAGTAGCAATGGTCTGTATTGGAATGAAGTCTCCTTGATGAACATCTGAACTTAAGGGTTGTACACTTCTTAAGAATCCCTGATCCTGAAAGATGTTGGATCCTTGGTGCGCTGTGACTGGGGGTCTTGGAGGATAATTCATGGATCCGTAAACCTGAGATGAAGATCCTTGAACCTGAAAGGAGGATCCTTGAACCTGAGAGGATCCTTGGGCCTGAGAGGATCCTTGAGCCTGAGAGGATCCTTGGAACTGAGAGGATCCTTGAACCTGAGAGGATCCTTGGACCTGAGAGGATCCTTAGACCTGAGAGGATCCTTGATCTGTGTGCGTCCCCACATATCCTCCTGAGCTGATGAAGGATCCCTGATACTGGAAAAAGAGGATCCCGAGGGCTGAAAGCAGGATCCTGAAGGCTGGAAGTGACACCCAAAAGCCTGACTCATAGTTGTTGTTCCATAACGCCTTCCCAATGGTCCACTCTGATACTGGATATCCGGAGCTGCAGATTGCTGGGCAGTCATAGCTGGAGTGTCGAAGTCCAGTGACCTTGGTATCAGAGGAGAGTGATCCTCCCCTGATTTCTTCTGTTTCTTGATATCACCAATTTCCCGGAGGATCCTTTCGTTGGTTTTGTCCTGCTCTTGTATGTGATACCTCATCTGCAAAATCAAAGAAAAAAGATCACTAGTAGTAGGGTTAGAAGAAACAGCAGAAGTTGTTGGTTTTGAAAAAATGGGGCTTTGTCTCTTTGCAGCATTTTCAGCATTCTTCTGGGATCCAATAGGTGGTGGAGGCAAAGGTGGTACGCCCTGTGAAGAATCGATTGCCGGCATAGAGCTTGAAGTGTTCTTTGCTGAGGAAGCCATGTAGTTGAAGATGATGAACCGAAATGAACACAATGAGAAATTTTTTTCAGAAACGAAGCACCAATTGCCCCACGGTGGGCGCCAAACTGTATTGGTAAAAAAAAATCAGGCTAGGATAATACAACCAAATCTTTGTTGTGAGGAATGATGCTTGAAACAACGAACAAATGTGTGAATAACTTGTAAATGTTATGAACAAATGACACAAGGATTTATACGAGGAAAAAGCCCTTGATCAAGAGTTGATCTCCGGCATAAAAAACCTCGGGTGATGGAAACTACCGATCACCAACTACTATTAAACAAATGATTGTTACAACTCGGGATGATAACAAGCTTGTTACAAGGATCACTTTAGTGAAATGTGTATGAAATCGCCAAGTAAACTGTCGAAAGCTATTGAGAGCTGTTCCGAATGTGTGTGTTTTGCTAAAATTAGCTAAGTGTGTTAATTCAAGCTTGTTATCCCCTTTTAAATTTAGAAATAACTAAAACAACTAACTATCCGCAATTCATGCTAGCTTCCCACGATCCCCATAACGTTCACTAAGCCATGCACGTGCGGAATATTGAGAGCATATTCTCCAAGAATATCGGCAAGACCAAGTCTAGGGCGTATACTCCTGCAAAACAAACTCAAACATAGCAAAGACAATCGTTAGTATAAGGATAATCATGAGGATCCTGGATCCTAATCCTGCAACACCTTATGAGGATCCTTAATTCAAACAGAATTGAGGATCCGTGATCCTAGCAGTACTTGAGGATCCGTGATCCTTAGGATTGGTAAATCCTCCCCTAACAATTACAATAAACGGATTTGTATGTGAATTATTTTGATTGAGTTATTCTAATAATTAGAGATGCATTTGAGTTTTTTGGGTTTCCATCGAAACCCAATTTAAAAACAAATTCGAAGCCAATTAATTAATCTAACTAGTTTTTTTACGTCGCGCGTTGCGGCAAAATCGAGTAAATGATAATGTAGAACAAACGTGATTTGAAAATAAATAATGTTGTTTAGAAAACCAAACCATTAGAACGATTTAGTTTATCGCCGTACCATTTTATGATACGAAATAAATACTTTATTTTAAGTACAACTTCGTTTTTTGACAAAATTTATAACAGAATGTCCTGGAAAAAGTTAAGCACAACTATGTACTTAATTTTTTAGAAAAAAGTTATAAACGTAAATTATTAAAAAAGTCTCAAATTAATCGATAAATTAATATATGTTCTAAAAAAGAAAAAAAATAATTGTTAAAAAATGGTAAAGGAAATATATGTTTTTAAAAAAAGGAAAAAAATTTAAAATATATCATTAAAAGTAAATATAATAATAAACTATTATAATATATTAAATAATAAATAATAAAAAAGTATATATTATTATAAAAATAAAATCACTATTTATTATTCCTCATCAACAATATATATAACAAGGGTTAAGACCCGCCCGCGTTGCGGCGCGGGTACATCGTAAATATTGAATGGATTAGTCCAAACGTTATATGATGCATTAACCATATGAAAACATATATTTCGACGTATCTAGTTGAACTCAGTGTAACATGTATAAGCATTGTGATTGGATCAAACGTAAAGTAATTGGAATTCATATCGAACAATCATAACGTATTATATGTGACCTAACTCATACACAGAAAACGTAACAGGTATGAAGGAAAATATGTACATGTAATCGAAAGGGATTAATTAGAGCTTTCGAAAAAAAGGGAGAAAAAAAAATAATTTGACTCCACTCGGTTCGAAACAAACTTTACGAAACATACATAAAATAAACACGAAAACATATTATATTTGACCTAAATCATTTCCCAAAAAAGTTTACCTCAAAACGTAGAACAACTTGAATTTATACCAAAACGTACGTAAAAATATGCACGTAAAAATGGTTTCTTTAAACGAAAACGTATTATATTTGACTTGACTCGTCTATAAAAAAGTTTACGTCGGAATATAGAACAAATCATATATATACATACCGGTACATAAAATATGCACACAAAAATTAATTTTTAAGTAAAGGAAGAATAGGGGTAAACCGAAAGAAAATATTAGTAAAAAATTTAATAGGTTAAAAACGTTCGTAAAACCGTGCCAAGTAGTACCAATGCCACAACGACATCGACTCTCAACATCGTAAAAATAAAATAGATAAAATGGTAAAAATTACACAGAACGAAAAGTAGACTAAAATCGTTGAACCATGCGCACCCGTTACAGTGTCTTAATGCGAAGAAATTAAGCAGAAACGTAAAATGTAGAAAATAATAACTTAGTTTATCTACGACCCGCCCAATTGCGACGAACTTTACAAAAGGGGAAAAATGGACGCGTTGCGACGGGTCTGTCAAATATGAAAAAAATAGAGCAAAAACGTTGAACCTCACATGCACGCTACGACATGTTAACTCGCAAAATTTAGAACGAAACGTAAAACGAAAAACTTGCAAAAGATAAAAAGTATGGGGGACCAAAGTTGTAAATAACAAAGTGTTGTGTTAAATTATAAAAGATGGAAAACTTAGAGTTAAAAGTAAAAAAAAAGGGGGGTTAAAATGTAAAAGATAAAACTTTTAGGTTAAAAGTGAAAAATTAAGTTTTTTTTTTGGAAAACTCCCCAAACACAAGTTACAAGTGCTAATGCATCAAAAACTTACTAATTTATATATGGAATAATATATATAATATATATAATAACTCAAGCAACATAGATGAACTTGATAAATGGAGTGATGCATGTAAAACCGAATAACAAACTTAAAAGAAACTAGGTTGTTTTATTATTCTTTTAACATTAAGACATTTTTTATCGATATAGCAGGAAAAAACATGACTAAAATTTTATAAAAGATATTTTGATCTAAGGTTTAACAAATATAAACTCACAACACCGAAGATTTGGCATTTTGGAAAAGAGAAGAATCTTAACGAGTCCGTGTCATTATAGCCTAGTAACATTTTAGATGTGTAATAAGGCTTAGAGACTATTAGGTTCTGAGTTTGATTCTCACATGGGGGTTTTTCTCAGATTTATTGGGTTTTCTCCTGAATTGGTCCGTGGTCCAAATTTACTGTTATAAAAAAAGAATCTTAACGAACGATTTTGAGCTTTGTCGAGACATTGTTTATATGCATTATTTAGGTTTGACAATGGTTAAGATGTAGGCGTGACTACACATGACACACTTGCACATAATGAGAATTGATAACTACCATCCGAACGTTATTGTACTATTGCATGTGTTGCCTAACTTGACTCTTCTAGAACGTTATTATACTAGGCTTAATTTGCTTCTAGAAACGATAACTATACAACAATTTAATGCAAATATAATTTTTTTTAGTTGTTATATATAGTGTCAGTTTAATGGGAAACTAGATAATCATGTAAAAAACCTATAAAAACACAATTTTACATGTAAAAAAATTATTTTTACCTAATTTTTTTCGGAGTTTTTATACATAAACACATACAGATAATGTTTTAATAAAAAAAGAGTAGAGTTAAATGCAATCTGCCACCCTTTAGTTTGGTGACGGGATCATCGTCACCATCATCATCATCCTCACCACCACCAACGACAATCAACAAAAATCCCTACACTTAAATGCTCAAAAGCAGAATTCTTTACAAAATTCAACTTGCAGAAAACTTGATTACGGCATATCAAAGGCATAAGCGATTGCTGAAGCCCTTTAGGAATACCATGATACAAAGTATATAAGATTTACTCACATCTCATCCTGAGAGTTACTAAGAAACCATCCTCGTATGCAATTAGTTGTGCTTTCGCATGCCGACTCTAACGATTAAGGGGTTGATGATTAGTTTAATTATGTAGTTTGTTTAGGTTTAATTATCTAGTTTGTATAATGTTTTTAATTTTAATAAAATTGTTTTTTGGTTTATAATTTTTTATATATTTGTTTTTTTTAATTCATTGCTATTTTTTAATTTATTATACTTATGTTATTAAATTTAAACAATTTTAATTTTTTTTTATTTAAACAAGTTTTTTTTTCATTTTAAGTTGATTTAAATAATGGTGGGGTGGGGGCTTTTGGACCAAGCGATATGGATGCTCTAATTAAAAGTTACAATCAACTCCAGAAACATGTAAATATAGATTTGACATAAATTATTATTTTACATGTATATATAGACTTTACATAAATTATTATTTTACATAAGCTTCAAAAACATGCTTATAACATATCAAACTTTTTCCCCCTCTTGAGGCGGCTCTCAACTCGTCAAGCCCTATAGTTGGGGTGAGATACATGTGGGGTTTTTCTTTGAACGTCAGTCACTCTCTGATGCCAGTTAGAGTACGGCTAAGACACTCACGTCTGGCCGGAGTGAGGCGACGGGCCTCCCCAATTATCAAACTTTTAATATGTAGTTTTAATTTACAGTTACCAACATAACATTTTTATATAATGCTAACTATAATGAATAACATTATTTGATGTAACAAAAATTTATTTGATTAGTAAAAATTACGATATGAAACCCTAAATTGTTAAGCATGAAAAAAAGGTGGTGTGACTTTAATTTAAGGATATTGGCCTCTAATAATTCCTATTAGACATTATTGGCTATTTAATATTGATAGTTCCACCTTTTTTTATTCTCTCTAACAGTCCCACCTTTCAGCTATTTTTCCTTCACCGGTCATCGGTTAAAAAAACTTAACGGGGTTAAGTTTTTTTTTCCGAATTACAAACTGACATTTTAGGGTTTTTTATCAGAACGAGGATACGAGTCGAATGCTGTAAAACTTACCTTGCAATTGTGCCCCAAACGATGAAAAGAGTGCTTCAATTCGGGTGTTTAAACTTCCAATTAACAAAAATCAAGTTGTTTGAAGCACCGTTTCAAGGTAAGTTTTACATAACTAGACCCGTATCCTCATTCTGATTAAAAGCCCTAAAACGTCAGTTTGCAATTCGAAAAAAAAAAAAAAAACTTAACCCCGTTAAGTTTTTTTAACCTATGACCGGTTAAGGAAAAATAGTTGAAATGCGGGACTGACAGAGGGAATAAAAAAAGATGAGACTGTCAATGATCAATGACGTCTAGTAGAAATTATTATAGGCTAATATCCTTTAATTTAATTATTATATCAAAATCAAAGTATAAGACTAATGGGTATGGGGGTCGGCTAGCCCCGGCTAGGTCCGGCGCCGAGCCCCCACACCGCCCCCCTTTGCCTCGGCCCGGCCCAAACGACTCACCCACGCCGATTCAGACGAGGCCCCACCTCTGAGTTGTGGCCCCACTTGAATATTATATTTTACTTTTTCAATTTAAATACACTCTCTCTCATCCTTTTTCAATTTAAATACCCTCTATCTCATCCTTTTTCAACTTAGAAAATTATAAAATAATGAGGTGGGGCCCCATCCCCCACGAGCCTCCATTCCCCTCAAATATGATAGAGGCTCATCCCCCACGAGCCGCCTACGTGGTGCCTACGTGGCGGCTCATCCCATCCAAGCCTATCCTCTCCATACCCTTTAGTCTAAAAGTATCAACAATGACAATTTCAAACGGCGATAAATGTGTCACGTCACCTACACATCAAATCAATTCCAAACACCTAATTCTGCTCCAAAGCTACACAATTTCAAACACCTAATTCTGATGGCACAGACTTTGTCAGTTTTTTTTATTCTATACGGGCCGTATAACAGTATACGACCCGTATACACCATGTGTAAATAAGTTTTCCCATGTGTTAATATTAGGACCCTAAAATAATCTACACTACATGTCTACATGTACGGGAGATGTTTCAAATGGATGTTTGTTGGCATGTTATGTTTGGAAATGCTGGCGAGCTTAAACAGACACACAAACGGAGAGTAGAATAGTAGTGCTTGTTTGACATTTGGATGTTAATTTTAGAAATTCCAATCGAACGCCATGCACCGTGAGATAAAAAGATATTGGTGTCTAATAATACCAAGTAGACGTCATTTACCATTGGCGGTTCCACCATTTTTTATTCCGCCTGCCAGTCTCACATTTCAACTATTTTTCCTCCATCGGTCCTCTGTTAAAAAAAACTTAACGTAGTTAAGTTTTTTTTTTAAATTACAAACTGATGTTTTAGGGCTTTTAATCAGAACGAGGATACGAGTCTATTGATGTAAAACTTACCTCGAAATGGTGCTCCAAACGACTAGATTTTTGTTAATTGGAAGTTTAAACACCTGAATTGAAACACCGTTTTCATCGTTTGGAGCATCATTTCAAGGTAAATTTTACATCAGTAGACTCGTATACTCGTTCTGATCAAAAGCCTTAAAACGTCAGCTTGTAATTCGGAAAAAAACTTAACTCCATTAAGTTTTTTTAACTGAGAACCAGTGGAGGAAAATAGTTGAAAGGTAGGACTGCCAGGAAGAATAAAAAAGGAGAGACTGCTAATGGCCAATGAAATCTATTTAGAATTATTAGAGGCCAATATCCCTCGGATAAAATGTGTCACATATGTTTTTTTTTTATTTTTTTTTTATTTTAGTGTACCATACTTTTATAGTGTAAAACATTTGATGAATACCCATAACATCATTTAGTCATGTCTAGAATGACGTATGGTTGTGATATTAAATGGGGGACCTGCTCTAAGGGTTTGAGGTATAGGCGAAGATGGGATTCATATGGTGTGACTTTTGTTGGGTGTGGGGTGATATGGCTTCGGCTGTCGTGTCCGGCCATGTGGCACTGCTATTTTCTTTTAAACTAGAGTTAATAGCCAAAATTGTCCCTGAGGTTTGCTCACTTTTGCCATTTTAGTTCAAAATCCAAAATTTTTAAATCTGGGTCCCTGAGGTTTGCATTTTGTTGCCATTTTAGTCCAAATTTCAAAAACTCCATTTTTTGACTGTTGCAACCAGCCTATTTTGTCCTTTTGCGCAGAGGTATTTTGGTCATTTTTATGAGTTATTATAACAAACCCAGATCAAGAACCCAGATCATCTCTCTCAAAGCAGATCAAGAACCCAGATCAACACTCTCCCCCTTCTCACCACCGCCATATCCTCCCCCTTCTCACCACTGCCACCATCAACACCCACCCCACAAGCACCACCTCTTCAGAGCACAACCACCCCCGTTCTCCCCCCCCCCCCAAACCCTAGCTTTTACCCTCTCTTTCTCTCTCTAAACCTCGCCGGAGGCGATGATGATACAACAACTCTCTGCACCTCCCCTCTCTCTCTAAACACACTTGACTCTCTCTCTCTCTTCTCTCTCCCTCTATAGCTTTTACCCTCTCTTTCTCTCTCTAAACCTCGTCGGAGGCGATGATGATACAACAGCAACGATCAGAGGGTTTTGACTTGATATGAGGTACAACAACAACGATCAGAGGCGATGATGATTTTTTCGTTGTCTGAGTGAATCGAGTGAACTTGACACTTACCGTATCTTGGCGGGGTAATATCCGGCTGTTGAAGCAGCCGCGATGTTTGCAGCCATGGCGGTTGCTTCCTCTTTGTTTTGATTATAATTAACAGATCTGAGCCTCTTCTAATTCTTCTTTTTCATATTTTCGTTTTTTATTTTTATCAAGGGTTTTGACTTGATATTTTCGTGAATGGAGGTAGAAGGGGTGTTGATGGGTGGGTGTTGATGATGGCGGTGGTGAGAAGGGGGAGGAGGTGGCGGTGGTGGTGGTGCTTGTGACGGCAGAGAGGAGAGAGGGAGAGAGAGGGGTTAATTAGTGTTGTTGATTCGTCATAGTTGCAGGTGTTGATGTTCAGTTGTTTGAGAAGATGATGATGATTCAGTTGTTTGATGATCTACTTTGAGAGAGATGATCTGGGTTCTTGATCTGGGTTTGTAATTAGTTGTTTGTTATAATAACTCATAAAGAGGCGATGATGATTTTTTCGTTGTCTGAGTGAATCGAGTGAAGCTTGAGACTTACCGTATCGGCGGGGTAATATCCGGCTGTTGAAGCAGTCGCGATGTTTGCAGCCATGGTGGTTGGTTCCTCTTTGTTTTTATTATTATTAAAAGATCTGAGCCTTCTCTAATTCTTCTTTTTCATATTTTCGTTTTTATTTTTATCAAGGGTTTTGACTTGATATTTTCAGGGTTAATTAGTGTTGTTGATTCGTCATAGTTGCAGGTGTTGATGTTCAGTTGTTTGAGAAGATGATGATGATTCAGTTGTTTGATGATCTGCTTTGAGAGAGATGATCTGGGTTCTTGATCTAGGTTTGTTATAATAACTCATAAAAATGACCAAAATACCCCTGCATAAAAGGATAAAATAGGCTGGTTGCAACAGTAAAAAAAGGGGGTTTTTTAAATTTTGGACTAAAATGGCAACAAAATGCAAACCTCAGGGACCCAGATTTAAAAATTTTGGATTTTGGACTAAAGTGGCAAAAGTGAGCAAACCTCAGGGACCATTTTGGCTATTAACTCTTTAAACTAATTAAAATTTCATTTAATAACAAACTAACTAAAAAAACTACATAAAATTAAAAAAACAAGTATATTAAAAAAATAATAATAAAAACTTAATCATTTATCCATGTTATATTTTTGCAAGATCTCTTTTTTCATCTCCAACGTCGTTACCAATTCTGCTCCGCTAAGGTGATCAACGTTAATGGCGAGAAACTTCATATCCACAAGTTTTTCTTTGTGAGATGCATTTTTTTTCGCGAGCCGCTTGGATACTATTCTTCACCTCGACCCTTTGTTGTTGGATGAAATTGAATGTGTCAATTTTCGTCCCAATTTCAACCAACTGGTTGGAGTACAACCCTTTACCCGAAGCCGAACCCGAGGCCGAACCCGATCTACCTCTTTGAACCCGCTTTTTTGAAGTGTCTCTACCGAGTAGGCGGGAAAGAGAATCTTCAAAATCATCTAAACTTAGATCAAGCTCTTGATCACGAGCATCAGATTGAGCTTGGGACGAGGGTGTTCTTGCCCTTTTGGATGAGGTTGATTCGCTAGCAGTAGGGACTGTTGTCCATTTAGAAGCGTACTTACATATATTCCAACAATACATGTACTTGAACTCGGCCTTCTTGTTATCTCTATACGAGACCATGACATTTTGGATAAAGTCGGCTTCAGTTTCACCGCTCCTTGGCGAGTTCTTCACCTTATGGAAACAACCATTGAACAAGGTGACCTGGTTATTTATTTCACTCAACTTGGACGAGAGGCTATCATTTTCACGGTACACCTATTTGCTTTGCATTTGTATATGAAATGATTTTTTATGGCATTCCAAAAATATGTGTGGTGTCATGCATTCCACATTCCAAAAAAAAAAAGTCATTAAAAAAAAATTAGAGTAAACTTCCGTTTTCCTTCCTGTGGTTTGGTCATTTTAACAGTTTTGCCCCAATAGTTTAAAAATGGTCATTTTCCTCCCTGATCTTTCGAGTTTGTCGCCAGTTTCCTCCCTGATGAAGTTAGAGGCTGGGAGTAAAACGAAGATAAGTTAGAAAAATCAGGGAGGAAAATGGTTATTTTTAAACTATTGGAGCAAAACCGTTAAAATGACCAAACCACAGGGAGCAAAACGGAAGTTTACTCAAAAAATTATAATAAAACGAAAAAAATAATATTGTTATATATAAAATACCTTTGATTGAATATTGCGATTCGTCGATATAACATCTCGTCAAAGTAGCTTCTTCTTAAGCCGTCCACTTTTTTTGTACTCGTTGAGCGGCCGCTATTGCTTTCTCTTCATCCGTTTTTTTTTGTGACTTCTTTTTTGGCCGGTTTGGATGACGAACCACCGTCTTGCAGTTGTGTTTCGGGTACGGAATCGGGTTGGGATATGTTAACTGGAATAAATGTATCATCATATGGAAAGTTCGTGAAAACACGCCCCTTATATACGACGCGATTCCAGCTAGCTCGGGACAAGCCGAGTATACAAAACCTTGTGGTTGGCCGTGGGTAAGGGGTATTTGGGTCGGGTTTGGTGGTTGGCGGGCTAGTGTTCGGGTTCTCTTGGAAAGCGAAGAGATTGTTCGGGTCGAGGTTTCGGTTAAATGGAAACATTGTAGAGGATTAAGTGGGTTGAATTTATAAAAAAATATAGAGATTGAAGAAGGTGAAAAGTAGAGAAGTGCTAAAAGTTTTAAAAAATAGGTGAGTATTTATAAGTTTGAAAAAGAAATATATTTTTTTTTTTAAATCTAGCCGTTACCCAACAGCTAGCCCAAACAGTCGAATTTCCTAGCCAATCCCAATCATCCACATCATCTTGCCAACCCGCCCCACGCCAGGCTCCATACCACGCCAGCAGGGCAACGCAGCTACCCACGCTTGCCGGGTATGACTAAATGGCGTTGGTTGGCTTCCAACGCCCCAAACCCAAGCTCACACCCCGCGCTCTTAAAAGTTTAATTTAACTTTCCAATTACCCCTAGCAAAATAAATGTTTGGTCCCCTCTGTAGTATTATTTACTGCCAAGCCTAAATTTGCACCGCTTCCCTGTTGCAACTAAATGCCGACAACCACACATTTCTCCACCGAACTTCTCATATATATATGTTTACACACAAACACAAAACACATACAAAGTCACAAACAAATGGCTTCATCACTTCCTGTTGGTTCAACACACCGCCCTCACATCGTACTATTTCCATTCATGTCCAAAGGCCACACCATCCCGCTACTCCACCTAGCTCGCATGCTAGTGACCCGCGCGATCAGGGTCACTATTTTCACCACCAAAGCTAACAAACCATTCATCGCTCAGGTTCTTGAAACCTGCCCAGATGGTAATTCCATATCCATCATACACCTTCCATTTCCTAGTAACATTGACGGCATACCTGACGGTATCGAGAGCACCGATAAGCTACCTTCAATCTCTCTTTTCCCCCAATTCGCTGCCGCGACAAAACACTTGCAGCCTCACTTCGAAACGTCACTCAAAAACCTCGGAAACGTCACATGCATTGTTTCCGACGGGTTTTTGAGCTGGACGCTTGCGTCCACAAACAAGTTCGGCATCCCTCGGCTGTCGTTTTACGGGATGAACGCGTATTCAGGTGCGGTGCAGCATTCCGTGAATGTAAACCAGAGTCTGTGGGGACCCGAGTCGGATGATGAATTAATCACCGTGCCCGGGTTCCCGTGGATTCAAATCACACGGAATGATATTGATTACCCATTTACCCAACGTAACCCATCCGGTCCCTTCCATGACTTCATAATGGAGTCGATTGTCACATCGGTAAACAGTTATGGTACGATACTGAACACGTTCCACGAGCTGGAGCCGCGGTTTATAGACTACATGAACCGCGAAATGAAGCCCACACCATGGTGTGTAGGGCCACTCTGTTTAGCCGAGCCGTTCGGCTGCTCTGATAAGCAGCCGAACGGCTCGAACAGCTCGAAATGGATAACGTGGCTCGACCAGAAACTTCTCCAAGGAAGTTCTGTGTTATACGTCGCATTCGGGTCACAAGCCGAGATATCAACACAACAAATGGAGGCCATATCAAAAGGTTTAGAGCAATCCGAAGTTAATTTCTTGTGGGTAGTGAGAAACTGCGAGTCGAATGTTCTTAGTGAGCTCGGAGATAAGGTAGGAGACCGAGGGATGATCGTGACGGAATGGGTGAACCAAATGGAGATACTAAAACACGAGAGTGTGAACGGGTTCGTGAGCCACTGCGGATGGAACTCGGTGTTGGAGAGTATATGTGCGGGGGTGCCGATTTTGGCGTGGCCCATGATGGCGGATCAGCCGCTGAATGCGAGAATGGTGGTGGAGGAGATAAAGATCGGGTTACGGGTCGAGACGTGTGATGGTTCGGTTAGAGGAGGGTTTGTGAAGGCGGATGGGTTGAAGAAGATGGTTAAGGAGTTGATGGAGGGTGAGAAGGGGAAAGAGGTGAGGAAAAGGGTTAAGGAGGTTGGCGCGGCGGCCAAGGCAGCGGTGGCGGACGGTGGTTCGTCGTGGCGGACGTTGAACGAGCTCATAAATGAGGTGGAGAGTGTTAGGAACAAGGGGAAGAGTGATGGAGAGATGTGAATTTATGGGTGGTTGTTAAATACTTTAATAATACAGTAGCTTAGAATTTATCACTTGTATTAATGGTGATAACTAGTTGAGTGGACCATAGGTTTTTTTTTTTTGATCGGCTAGCTCAGTTGGGTACACCCCAACATATTGCGGGACGCGGCCCGAGTTCGAGACGGCGCCAAAGCGCTTGCAACTAACATACCACACCAAGGCCCGGCCAAGAGTAACTTGGGGCTGCCAGGAATCGAACTCGTGACCTCAAACAGGATGGGAACCACCTTAGGTGGAAAAACCCACCCTACCTCAAACTAGCTGGGCTGGAGATCATTGGTGACCATAGGTTATATGTATGGTGTTTTATTGAAATGGTTAGTACTTAGTAATGAAGTGAAATGAATAATCTAAATCAAAATAGTTGATAATTTTAGGCCCCAAGGTATATAAGTAAAAAAAATTGGTTCGTATCGGGTCGGTTCGAGTCGGGTCGGGTCGGGTCATGTAAAACAAAAGAACATCAAACTAAATGGTTGATATGGTCCTCTTAGTAGATATGCCCTTCTAATCTCATCTCGTTGATTCACGTTATATGATTCAATCGGCTTGCGATTATAAGCATCCGAAGGAAGAGTATCCACATCAACGAATTCGGAAGATGTATCAACTTTCCTCTTGAGAAATCGCGCCATAACGTCCCTACTCATGGTTCCTATCGGCTATCACAAACAAATTGATCTATAAGTTCATGGCTCCATAACATGTTACATAATGTATCAAGTATTCAAACACTAGAAATCATAATGTAAATCACACTAAAAATCATCTAACATCATATACACCATTAAAAAAAAACCAAACATGATCGTATATAACCCACCATAAAAAAGACAAAATATCACCATCATCACTAACAAAATATAAATATATAACCCACTACAAAATAAAATATCATCACTAAGACTTAGTAGTGGGCTAGTTAAAAGGTATTGGGTATTTGAGTTTAGTTATTTAGGTATCAAAAGTTATATAATTTAGGTAGTGTTTTTAAAAAAATAAGAGTTTACTAAAAAAAATTTAAAATATAAATGGATAACACTTTTTACCTAAGGGGTGCGGACGGGATTTTCGACGGAACTTAACACTAAATTTTTTTTTCCCGGGGGTGCGCCCGCCCACCTTGAACAACCCTTAAGTCCGCCCCTGTTGATTGCATTTTGATATTGTATTTAGAGGTACTTAACAAGTCAATCAAGTCAAATATGAACAATCAAGATTTGTCTTAAGCAGGTAATCTCCAATGGTGCATTCTAGAGAGTTATATGGTACATCCGAATATCTTGGTGGACGGTTGGATGCATTGGAGGACTCATACGGATTCAAAAGTTTGTGAGGTCGTTTGAAATTCCAAACTTAAGAGCATCTTCATCGCACGTGATGTGGCAAGGTCTTGATTTTCGGACTCACCTCATGGACCTAACCTTGCGTTGGAGGAGGCCAGTGGTTCGGTGTGTACAAGGCCACCCCAAGTCCCCAACGGACCTCAATGGACTGAGGATCGTGGTGACCACACACAAATATTTTTTAAGATATATTTTTATAGAAAAATAGAGTGTGAAGTGAAGGTTGGTGTTTGTTTTTGAGTTGGAGTTCTAGAATGATATTTGCATGTGGAGGTGAAGTTTTGAAAACCAACCCAATGGTTCACATGGAAGAAGATGCTCCTCTAAAAGAATTGAGTGATTGTAAGGCACTAGCTCTCACACACAAAAAATATATATCGGGCCAAATATAAACATTTAGCAATAGATAACCATTAATAAATTATTTATACAAAACAAAAATAAAAATTTTCCTGAAATTATGCATATAAAGGATCGAAGCAAAATTCTTGCATGAAATGGCTAAGTTTTGTTGTCCGCTATAGGCCACAAATTCCTTGTCATCTCGTCTTACGTTTTGAGCTTGAACTCAGACTCCATAGGAACTCAACTTTATTGAGTTGGAGTTTGAGCTCGTATAAGTAGAGAAAATTCCAACTTGTTAGCAAGCCCATGTGGCTCGTATGGCCGATTGTACTTAAAGAAATAGGGTCGGTAATCTAAACAAACCACATTGCATGGTGCAAAGACTTCCAAATACTCGTTTCTAGAAACAAATTTTATTTGAACAATTCATTTCCAAATTTAAACCCGCACATAATTGTTGTAAGAAAAAGTCCTTGTGTACTCACTCAGTTAATCATAATTTTTCGCCATAATAGACTGCCGTACCAACCATGAGTGCAACTGTTGCACCTTGAGTTACTACACGAGCTCGCATCAATGTCTGACCCAACTCCGAATTCCCTTTCTTAAAACTTATCAAACCAGCTGTCAACACCCCTACCGTGATCAAGGCACTTGGAACACAGAAGCGATCTAGTTGGAAGATATGATTTGATAAGGTTTCCTCAGGGGCGCAGCATGTAAGGGGCGGGGAGGGGGCGCCCGCCCCCCCGAACTTTTCGGTTAGTAGTGTTACGTATGTGTTTTTCGTATAGAAATTTTTAGGGATATACGTTTTCACCCCCCCCCCCCCCCCGAATTTAAAAAAAAATTATGTATATACGTGTTCGACCCCCTCGGTTTTATAATTTTTTTTTTGTATATACGTATTCGACCCCCGGTTTTCTATTATGTAGCCCAAATAAAATACTTAATTAGCCCAAATCAATTTATTATACACCAAAATCATACAAGCCCAAAATAAAAGCCCACCATCCAAAAAAAAAAAACCCAAATTTGGTCCTGGTGGAATACGAGCATAACCAGTCACACGCACAGAACAGAAGGGGGAAAGAAACCCCAAATCGTTGCTGACCTGCTGTTGTTGTTCGAGTCCGAGGGCAGGGGTCTTGAACTTGCTTGATTTCTTCACGAATCACGGCTCATCCTCAGGTATGTGTGGTCTTGTACTTGTTCGACTTCTTCAATTATCTTTAGGTTTAATCTAGGACTTCAATTTATATGATTTAGGTTGAAATTGGGGGTGAATTTTAGCCCTAAACTTGTTGAAATTGTCAATCTTCGACGGATTCTTCTTGAATCTTCATAAGGTATGTGTTTTTAATCTTTAGGTTTAATTTAGGGTTGCAATATATGTGATTTTGGTTGACATTTGGGGTGAAATTAGGGCCGAATTTTTGCCCTAAACTTGTTAAATCTTTATGTTAACTTGAAATTTGGGGTGATTTGTTAATTTGTTATTAGATTATGCTATGGGATTGACCGGCTGCTGTTGTGCCTGCTCTTGTTTGACTGCAAGCTGCTGCGCTACTTGTTGTGGTCTTGTTTGACTTCTTCAATCTTCATAAGGTTAAAGGTATGTGTTTTTCTATCTTTAGGTTTAATTTAGGGCTACAATTTATGTGATTTAGGTTGAAATTAGGGGAGAATTTTAACCCTAAACTTGTTGAAATTAGGGGTAGAACTATAATTCTTCAGGCAGAAATTAGGGCAGAACTGAATTTTAGCCCTAAACTTGTTGAAATTAGAGGTGAATTTTAGCCCTAAACTTGTGATTTAGGTAGAAATTAGGGGCAGAACTGAAATTAGGGCTGCAATTTATGTGATTTAGGTTGAAATTAGGGACAGAACTATAATTCTTCATCCAAGTGAACCGGGTACCCCACCTTCCTCTTCTTTTTAATGTTTTGGTGTCTTTGTTCAATTGTTTGTTAAACAATGTTTAAGTTTTAATGTTTGAGAACATTTTTTATTTGATATTAGCGTTTGACCCGACCCGAATCGAATCACCGACGTCCGACCCGAACATAGAAATTTTTTTTTAGGTCCGGTGCCTTCCGCCCCCCCGAACTTTTTTTCCAAGCTTCGCCACTGGGTTTCCTAGATTAATAATAATAATAATAATAACAATAACAATAACAATAACAATAACAATAACAATTGAAAGCCAACAATACTTTAATTCGCTTTCATAGATTAATATAAACAAGATGCAACATATCGCTTTTTCACATACAAAACTAAAATCAAAGCATGATCATATATCGATTTGCAATCAATATATAAACTATCACTAATGGATGAGAAATTTGTCGATTTGCAACCATAAGGGTTTGAATAGAGGTTAATACCAATTGGAACGAAGGGATTCCTGACACGCTTTTTCTCTGGAAACACGGATTTGATTTCACGATTAGTGGCTTCCATATTCTCCATTTACAAACCTTAAAAAATATATCGAATCTCTCTTGATCGGAAAATGCAATACCGACAGGAAATCAAATGGATGAATCAAACTACCCCTTCATTTTTCTTGGATTTTTTGTTCTTGCTCAGTTTATATGGTCAGGGATAAAATAGATCTTATTGTTATGTTTAGACGTTTAGTTACAGAATTCACCCCAAGATTTGGTTAGACTGTTAGTTTTCCAGTTTTAAATTAACCATATGCAACTTCCCTATTTCCCCCTACTTTTTATAAAAGGAGAGACAATTTGCACATTTGGAGTTGGAGTCTAGATAGTCAGCCTAAAAAGGGCTTTTTTGTCTTATATGCACACTCTGCAGTGTCAAGCTGTGGCCAAAGCGCGGCGTTTTGGTCCGGTCAATCAGACAAAGACTGACGGGTGTCTGACGGGTCTGTTGACCGGACCAAAACGCCGAGCTTTGGCCTTGTTTTGGTCCTGTCAACCAGACACCCGGTCAGTATTTTGTCTGGTTGACAGGACCAAAACACGGCCAAAGCTCGGGCGTTTTGATCTGGTCAACAGGCTCGTCAGTCTTTTGTCTGGTTGACCGGATCAAAACGCCGCGCTTTGGCCACAGCTCGACACTGCAGGGTATGTATATAGGACAAAAAAACTCTTTTTGGTGTGCATATAGGCATTTGGGTGTGCCAATAGACATACCCTTTATAAAATTAAAAGTATATAGTAAATTACACTTTTCACTCTTCAATGATTACATGAAACTTCATCTACTTTACCGCGTGTCACACATTTTGTTCATTTTATAGTATGACAATTTAATTCTTTTCAATAAGGCTATGCAAAGCCTATGAAAACAATTGGGTCTTTTTACCCTTTAATTTATGAAAAGACAAAAAAAATATATATATGAAAAGATTAACACGTCTCTAACCAAATCCACACACATCTTGCTACTCATTCCACAATTCATCACATGAGCATAGTATAATCTCGTCAAGTGGACATGTTGATAGTCAGGAGCGGAGTTTTTAGGGGCAAGGGGTGCACCTGTCCTCGCCAATGATTCGGTTATTAGTATAATTTTTCTGATTTTTTCGTTTCAAATTTTCTAGAATTATAAAGGTCCGTCTCCCGCCAATTATTTTGCCTAAAAAAATTCCTACCCCTACCAAATTTATTGTCCAAAAAAATTATACATATTTTCATATTGAGTTAAAAAATGTGAAAAATAAGGTTGTTAATATTTTTTATAATTGTTTTTAAACTTGAAGAGAGTTTAAATAAAGTCTCAAACTAGTTTTTATATAAATGAAACTTGAGAGTTCAAATTTAGGTTTTTTTACATGTAAGAACGGGTTCTTTAAATGAATGAAGTTTATTTGGTTTTATTTGAAGTTATTATTATTTGACCCTACCTTAATCGAATAGCGATCCGAACATATAACCCGAAACATAGCAATCGAATTTTTTTTTTGGTCCCATGACTTATCTCCCCTGTGAAACTTTTGGTCAAGTTCCGCCACTGTTAATGGTTAAGTGATTTCTTTCCCAGGTGAAATGTTAAAAGTTCAAATCTTATGATAAATATTATAGTGTATTTATCTTAGAAAATCTAGGAGTTACTATTAAAAAAATAAACATGCTATGATGGTGAGTCATTTGGTTTGCCACAGAGCTTCAACTAGACTCATATATATTTGTGGTTAGTATTTTATGAAATGAATATTGAATTTTATAATCTCAACTATTCGTCGTTGGCCGCCAACAGTTCCAACTAAAAAATAACTACTGGCAGCTCCAACCATTCACATATTGGCCACCAATGGACCTTGATTAACAGAACCCTAACGCTGTTAGTCTCTGGTCACCGGAAAACCGTTTTTGTCCAGAAAAATGTTTCTAAAGTTCCGATCTAAGGTTACAAAGGGGTTTAGGACGAAAATGTTGAATTTTCCGGCCAAATAGTTGAGTTTACTGACCAAAAAGAAGTTTTCCAGCAAAAATGAGTTTTCTGACAACTTTAATAATTGGGGCTTTTACTAGAAAAAGGTTCCTAAAGGTCCGTAATAAGGTTACAAAGAGGTTTGAGACGAAAATGTTGAGTTTCCGACCAAAAATGAGTTTTTCAGCCAAAAACGTTTTTCCGGCGACCGGAGACTAACGACGTTAGGTTTCTGTTAGTCAGGGTCCATTGGAGGGCAATATGTTAATAGTTGGGACTGACAGTTGTTATTTTTAGAGTTGAGATTGTTGGCGACCAACGGCTTATAGTTGGGATTATTAAAAGCCAATATTCCTTTATGAAATAATAAAATCATTATTTTGATAAAAAAAAAAGTTATTGGATTTTAAATTTTAACCTCTTGGCCGATTATAATCCCAAATTAAAAGATTTTCAACAACAATCTCAACTTTTAAAAATTTGGCCTCTATCGATCCTTTTCTAACTAACGTCTAACCCAATTAGTTATATGCTGATGTGCCAAACTTATGTGGCATAACCCTTAGTGATTTGCTGAGATGGCTGCTTATGTGGCACCATCACCACATCCACTTTCACCACTCACCACCACCACCTTTAGCATCGCCGCCTACCACCACCACCTTCAGCCATCGCCCCAACCACCACCTTTAGCCATCACCCCCACCACCACCATGGTTTTTATCCAAGTATTAGGCTTGAATCTTAGAAGATCGATAAAAAAGAAGCAATCAAAGAAATGTAAGCCTTTTTCTTACCTTACATACAAAATATCCAATTCCTATTGAAGTTTTAGATTAAATTAACTTAACACACTTCTTTGTGCACAAAACTGGCTGTGCGATCTTCATAAGCTTGATGATTTCATCAATAGATTGGTAACGTTTTGTTAGTTTTTCCTGGTTGCTGACGATCCACGCGCACACACGCACGATTCCTTGTTTGCTTTTTTAGGAACAGAGTATGAACTCACTCACCTTTATAAATTTTATGGTCATTAATCTAAATTAACCTCTCATGTTTACAAGATATGTATTTTAAACCCAAAGTTGTAGAATAATTATAAATCCTTTCTTAAGAGTATGAATAATTCTAAATCCTACACAAACGCTAAGATCTGATCTGCCCCTCTCTCAATCTTCATAAACAGGATTTGCCCCTCTCTTACCACCTCAACCAGTGGCGGATCCAGAAGAATTATTTAGGGGTATCCTAACTTTTTTTTACCTGGGTCCGTCTCTGAGAATTCGAGGGTCCCTGAGGTCTATGTGCGGCTTAAAAACAGACCCTTAACATTTTCTTTTACCAAAGTTCATCAAAGAGAATTCGAGAGCCCTTAGGGGCCCTATGCGGCTAGTGTGTGTATATTTTGGAAACCCAATCAGTTGAGCAATCCCTGCAAATCCTATGTTTCGATTTTTTTTTTTTAAATAAGACATGTAATCTACATAGTTTTAAGCATTTCGAGCCAAAAAAGCACCGAGTAAATTTTTAAAAAAAAATAAAAACCAAAAAGATGTAACACTGGCACTTTGCGTTTTTTTGGTCTGTAACCCGTTACATTTTGTTGTTTCTTTTTTTTGCTCAAAATGTTTAAAGTTATGTATATTACATGCCCTAGTTTAAAAAAAAGTTCTGGAGCATAGAGTTTGCAAGGTTTGCTTAACTGGAGGGGGTTTCCTGTTTAGAATTAGCCTATATATATATATATAATTACAGACACATGTATTACACGGGTTATATAAAAAATATTATACAATTAGTAATAAATTTTAAAGATTATAATATGATATTTTTAAGATATTATTTAGTTTGTAATAAAAATATTTTCAACAACAAAAAGAACGGAAAACTTATTGTCTTTCAATGTTTGTTAAAGCAAGTAGTCTTGTATGATTTTTAAATATTAGAAATCCGAGACTTTAAAATGAATCTTATCTAAGTTCTTTATCTTTAATTTAATATAACTAGAGTTTAAAAAGTGTAGGTGCATAACATTTTCAACAAAAATGAATCTTATCTAAGTTATTTCATCATGTATTATTTTAACTTTTAAGCTTTCTGTTGTTTAAAAAAGTGTAGGTGCATAACATTTTCAACAAAGCTTTTGTACAAGTAAAACTATAAATAAACAAAGTAAAAATAAAAAAATAAAACAAATAATTAATGTTTAACAATAAAATAAATTAAATAAAATAAACAGAATATTGGGCGTGTTTGGGATTCCTTCTCAAAAGGACTTTTAACTTCTTTGAAAAGTTATTAAGTCAGAAATTCTGACTTATTAACTTCTTCACTCACATCACATGCAATCTCAAACACCCTAGAAGTCCTTTTTAGAGGGTGTTTGGGGTTGAGTTTTGAAAATAGATTATGTGTTTTGAATAATCAGAATCAGATAATTAACTGTAACAAAACGTGATGTTGAAAGATAGTGTTTGAATTTGATTATGTTGTTTGATATCACAATAATCAGATAATCAACTATTTAAGTGTTTGGCAAATATAAAATACACAAATGAAAATCCTTTTCTAAACGTAAATAATCAATTTTTGGAAAACTGTGTTTTGTTGCAGTAGGGTAGGGGGGTGCTTTTGGAAAACTGCGTTTTGTAACTTTCTAAACGCAAATAATTAATTTTTTTTTTAATTTTTTTACCTAAACACTCAAAACTGACTATTTACGATTTCAAAACTCAATAATCTAAAAATCTCCTTCAAAACTCAACCCCAAACACCCTCTTAACTTTTCAAAAAGTTAATAAGTTAATAAATTGTGAAAATAAGAAATCCCAAACACCCACATTATAATTTAAAGTTTGACTTTGCAAACCTGTGTTTTTTTTTTCAATTCCCACCGTTCATTTGGGAGCAACAAAACCACCACCATTACTGCCTCTAAACTAGATATTCGACTTCGTCCTACTCTAAACCATGACCATGAGAAAATTACTCATCGACATGGATAACGTTGATTGTTGGTGGTTGTCACATAATGTGTGGTGGATGTTGAATGTGCAGGTATCGGTTACATCTCAGATCAAGAGGAACGACCGAGGCGGTGACCTATAGGCAGGCCCGGTGATAAGTAGGGGCAGGTAGGGTAATGGACCCAGGCCCAAAGTTGTTGAGGGCCCAAAGTTTTTTTAAAAAATCCACAGACTATATGTTTTTGTTATTGATTAACCTAATTATTATAATCTGCCTTCATTTGTGATTGACGTCAATACGTGATGAGTGGGAATCTGGAATAGAATACGAAGCGACGACAGATAACAGGCAGCGCATCAGAATTCAAAGATTCAAATCGGGTCGGTTCACTGTTCTGTTCGCTGTTCAGCAATCAGCAGTGACGCGGCCACGAATCAGTGATTCGGAATCACGTTACAGGTCTGTTCACACTTCACAGCGACGATTTTGTATGAATGTATGATTCTGAATTCTGAATTTCTGATTTATTGTCTATTTGTGTGATTCTATTAAGGGTTAACTTATGATTCTGAATCTGGATTTTGATTATTTAAGTATGAATTCTTGGTCGGTTCTGTATGATTCTGGTTAGAAGTTTATGGTTGTAAATTGTTCAAGTGTGATTAGAAGTAATCGCTTTGTGCTCAAGTGTGATTCGGGTTGTAATCGCTTTGTGTTTATGTGTGATTCGGGTCGTAATTTACTAATAGGGTTAGGATCGTTTGGTATTATAGGTAAATTTAGATCATTTTGGTACAATACTTTTATTTTGATGATTGTTTTAACAATTAGTGTCATATTATAGTTTTTTTTATATATGATTATTGTGTTTAAATTATATGGGCCCGATTTATTTTTAGTGGCTCCAGGCCCAAAACGTTTCGAGATTTCTCGAAGACGGCACTGCCTATAGGTTGGGGACAACAAAAGGAAGCTTGGCCTAGTTGTACATCATTCTAATATAAAGTGAACTCTAGATTCTTTTCATAAAGAAAATGTGATATATAATTATTAAAGTATGTGATGAAGAAATAAAGTTTAGTATATCAAACATAGATTTCAAACTCAATATAAATTATGTAACCATTGTAAAATAATAAATATTGTGACTTCATTATATCACTTTTACTTCATAGCCTATTTTGTAACTTCTTTATATTGAGATATAACTATTCTAAATTATAACTTTTTTAATATTAAACCTCACTTTTTAGCAATATTGATACAAATATAAAACAATTAAATATATATCTAGAACATTATACATATTATACATAAGTGTCCATTAACAGTAGTTTTAATATTTTGATAATATATAGTTTTTCTTTAATATTATATAGTTTTATTATATTATACCTTTAACCTTAAATATATTTAGATTTTTTATTTTAACTTTAATGGTTTTTTTATTATTACTAATACCGTCCGAACAACATCAGTACTGATACCGTATAACAACGGTTTAATTTCTTTTGCATAATGATGTTGATTACCCCTTTTCGTTTTTATTAATATATATGGCTTTATAAATTTCAAATATGCTATCTATTCAATATAATTTTTATTTGAACGGGTCAAATATACTTGATATTTTTTATCGTCACAAGCCAAACAAATACCGACAAACAACGCCGATACATGTACTGTACTCGTTTTAATGGTTTTATCGACATGACTGTATAAAATTAATTAAACATAAAGTTGTATTCAAAATCATGTTGTAACGCCCCAAAACCCGAATGTTTATATTTGTCGTATGTTCTCATAGGACATATCATGAAGTAAATAACTAGGCTATTTAATCTAGTTAAATAGTATGGTCAAAAGTATTAAATGACGAAAGTTATGTCAATTATGTTTTAGTGGCAAACACGAGGGACTAAAGTGGGATAATATGAAAGTTGAATTATCAACTTAAAAGAAAAAAATAACACACACAAACACATATTCGTGTGTGTTCGTGAAGCTGCAGGAGCTCCATGGGAGCCAAACCCTAAATTCAACCAAATCATCAAATTGAAGGGTGAATCGAAGCTCAAATTCACAACCGAACATGAATTAATGATCACCATTACTAGGGGATCATAAGGTATGTCTTAAATCTATGATTGGTTATCTTGTATGAAGTGGGTTATGTTTTAATTCGTGAATCGGGATGAAATTGAGTATGAATATGTGTTAGAATCATCATATAGAACATAGATTATGCATGGTTAAGGTTAATTTGATGTTTAGAGGTGAAACCCATTAGTTATGGTGAGAATGATGATTTGAATCATCATCCATGTTTAATTCTTGTAGAAAGATTGATGTATTGTGTGGGTATGATGAATTCTTGTTAGATGAATTGGGAGAAATGTGATGATAATGTGTTTGATGTTTATTTGGGAATGATACATGTTGATTAGTAGAAGGATTCGATGAATATTGTATGAACTTAGAAGATTATGCATGAATTAGTTGTACACTGTGCTTAGGAAGTTGTATGCACACCAAGTGTAGGAAGAAATGTATATAGAGTCATCTGTATAGCCTATTATGACGATACAAATACATGAGGATAAGCCGAGAGTTCGTATGATGAACAGTTGACTTTTGAAGGTCAACTACGCATAAGAAGCATGATTTGATTTGTTGTCGTAAAGGTAGGATTATAGGAAGTGAATGTACAATCTAAGACTCAATCAAGATCCAAAGGCAGAAGCGAATGTAAGTATGCACTTATGTATGGGTATAAAGAAACTAACGGTTTTGTATGTACAAGGTAAGCATAAGTGTTTGAAGAGGATGATCCGTGAATGCAGAATAGGATGAATACTAAGGCAGGCAAAGATGCAAATCGGCAAATGAACCCCAGGTACACACTATTAATATGTATGGGCACCGATGTTAAAAGAAAAGGGAAGAAATCTCCTTGGGAGGGTAATTATTAAACGGAAGACAATGATATGGTCTTGGTGAAGTTTTAGAGATGTGCACGAAACTGAAACCCATTTCTCGGACATAAGGCGATGATTACACGAAGGCAGGAAACTAGTATGTGGATTGCGTACATGGCCAGCACGCAAGAAGCATATGACGTTCGTGAGACCGTGGTAATTATCACGGGTATGTCCAGTAGAATTGGGTAGCAGATGGGCGTGCGGGTAAAATGGGTAGTAAGACTCTCGGGAAATTGAGAGTACTACGTAGGAATGAAAAGCATGAGTGATAAGAATGAAGGATGTTGAATCCGTAAGAAAGTACGGATCAACAAGATATGAATGAAATGTTTGAATCCGCGAGATGGATTCAAGGAATGAAAGGTATGAATGAAATGTTTGAATCCGCGAGACGGATTCAAAGAATGAAAGGTGTGAATGCAATGTTTGAATCCGCGATACGAATTCAAGGAAAGAAAGGTATGAATGAAATGTTTGAATCCGTGAGACGAATTCAAAGAATGAAAGGTGTGAATGCAATGTTTGAAATCGCAAGATGGAATCAAGGGATGAAAGGCATGAATGAAATGTTTGAATCCGCGAGACGGATTCAAAACATCGAAGGGACGAAAAGTATGAATGATGTGTTCAAATCCGTGAAACGGATTTAAAATATAAAAGGATGAAACTAGTCTACATAAGAAGGTGTTGATGGTTCGACCATGATTGAGTTGAACGGGTCATGTAAGTTAGTATAAAGTAAAAGGTGATAATATAATGAAAGAAGTTTTGTATGAGCTACGTGTTAGATGTGTTAGGAATTGACTCTTGGGAGTCAGAATGGATGACGGGCTACGACCCGGACAATAACTTAAGTATTGACGGGAAGGGTAAGTTTGGTAAGAAATACTGAAATGATGTAATAAAGTCTTTGCAAGTAAGAATGAAAGGAAAGAAGTAAGAGCATGTACTTTAATACATTTACGATAAGTAAGAAGTCCCATTTGACCTTGAAAAGTCAAACTGTGGCAAGTTGGCGAAATGACTAATAGAATGAAAGAATTGTGTGTAAGAAATGGAATGTGTGATGTGTTATAGCATGTACGTAGGAAATGGTAGAAGAGTTATAGGTGAGTAATCCCTTAGTAAAATGAATGTTAGGATAGGCATGGTATGGTACACGATGTCTGACTTTTAACAGTCAAGCATAAGAAGAAAATAAGGTCATTAAAAATTAACTCACAGAAGTTTTGAGTGAAAGTGTTGGGTATTAATTAAACTCTCGTATGATGGACTAGTATGACACGTTTACTTATGTAGATTAAGTAATGCATTAAATAAGAGCAAAAGTAATGTAAAATGAATGGGATGATTTAAAGGTAATGTAAAGGTACGCATGGTATAAGTAACTGTAGAAAACGTAGAATGACGTTAACTTTAGAGCTAAGCACGTAGGTGTGACTATGAAACAACAGTTTTGTTGTGATAACAAAACAAGAGTTAACTGTTACACAATTCATGAAGAGAATGTAATTTTAAGAGATGAGATGAAGGTATTAGATCCGTTATGAGCGGATCATACGAATGTATGTATAATTACAGGTTGAAGAAGTATGTATATTGACCTGTTACTAACGGATCAATGAAATGAGGACGTTATATGAAAGTATGGTATGAAAGGTATAGACTTATTGAGAAGGAGTCAATTATATGAAAAAAAATTATGAATCGAGAATGGATTGTTACCTATTATTATGATGTACCAGTCAAAGTTTAACATATATGTGTATGTATAAATTACGAAGTAAGATCTTACAGTCGACGAAAATAATGTGAATGTTGAAATAAACAAAAAGAAATGTTATTAATGGGATGTTGGAATTGTTTCAAGTAAACAAAATGATATATTGCACAGGATATATGAGTATTAGGATGATGAATGAACCACTAGCTATGAAGTGCGTTAGAAACTAGCGCTATTAGTGAAAGCGACACTAATAAGAACCCTGGGACGGGTTCTTGAAGCTAGAAGATTGTCATTGATATGGGCTAGTGGTCGTGTTGATGGACTGGAAGAAAAGATAAATTGTGTTAAATGAAAGTGAGAAAGGTTTCGGGGACGAAACCTCATTTAAGGGGGGTAGACTTGTAACGCCCCAAAACCCGAATGTTTATATTTGTCGTATGTTCTCATAGGACATATCATGAAGTAAATAACTAGACTATTTAATCTAGTTAAATAGTATGGTCAAAAGTATTAAATGACGAAAGTTGTGTCAATTATGTTTTAGTGGCAAACACGAGGGACTAAAGTGGGATAATATGAAAGTTGAATTATCAACTTAAAAGAAAAGAATAGCACACACAAACACACATTCGTGTGTGTTCATGAAGCTTCAGGAGCTCCATGGGAGCCAAACCCTAAACTCAACCAAATCATCAAATTGAAGGGTGAATCGAAGCTCAAATTCACAACCGAACATGAATTAATGATCACCATTACTAGGGGATCATAAGGTATGTCTTAAATCTAAGATTGGTGATCTTGTATGAAGTGGGTTATGTTTTAATCCATGAATCGGGATGAAATTGAGTAGGAATATGTGTTAGAATCATCATATAGAACATAGATTATGCATGGTTAGGGTTAATTTGATGTTTAGAGGTGAAACCCATTAGTTATGGTGAGAATGATGATTTGAATCATCATCCATGTTTAATTCTTGTAGAAAGATTGATGTATTATGTGGGTATGATGAATTCTTGTTAGATGAATTGGGAGAAATGTGATGATAATGTGTTTGATGTTTATTTGGGAATGATACATGTTGATTAGTAGAAGGATTTGATGAATATTGTATGAACTTAGAAGATTACGCATGAATTAGTTGTACACTGTGCTTAGGAAGTTGTATGCACACCAAGTGTAGGAAGAAATGTATATAGAGTCGTCCGTATAGCCTATTATGACGATACGGATACATGAGGATAAGCCGAGAGTTCGTATGATGAACAGTTGACTTTTGAAGGTCAACTACGCATAAGAAGCATGATTTGATTTGTTGTCGTAAAGGTAGGATTATAGGAAGTCGTATGGTACATGTTATGTCAATACGCGTTATTTGTGATGACATGATGAATTACATGAGTTTGAAAGGATATGAATTTGATTATATGTCTTTTGCTTGTTAGTTGTGACTAAAAAAAGTCAAAGGTGAAATATGCGATTGATATGATCGTTAACATGTACAATTGTGTATGCTAACGAGAATATGATTTGGTGACATGAAAGTATAGGAATCATGTCGAGATGGACTCAAGCATGAAAGGCTAACGGGTCAAGAGGAGACAAGGAAGCGGATACGAACACGGATGCGTAAGGTAAGTGATTTCTGTAATCACTTCTTAGTTGTTTATGTAAAGTTATGTGCGACTTAATTAAGTATGATAATTGAGGTCAAATAGGAATGAGTTGTATGAAATCGATGAATTTCGCTAAGTAAATCAAATGGGTCAAGATGAGGTTTTATTGCATACCGGAAAGGTTGCATAAGTAACGACTTCGGTATGATAACCGGGTAATGGATAAAATTGTATGTAAGCATGCTAACCAAGAAACGGTGACGCGGGTTAATGGGCAAGAGGTTCAGTAGTAAATTATGAGTAAATGAATAAACAATTTCATAGATGGAAATTGTACTATTTAATGTTTAATTACGTAATAACGAATGAATTTAACGAATACCGGGTATCGGGTTTGTAAACCCCAAGTACGACACTCCGGATAGTGTAAAAGTATTATGGTCATAATGTTCATGTAAGTTTTGGGTTAAAAGGAATGAGTTATTTGATAAAAACATGAACGGGTCGAATAAATCATAAATGAATAATAAGCCGATAACGCGTAAGTTAAGAATTTCCTTAATCCGGATATGGGATTTCAAGTTCACATGATAGAATGTCAAATTACGAGCATGTAGGAAGAAACGGGAGGTTAAACGGGTAAACGGTTCAAAAGTTATGCGCGTTTTAGTGCATACAGACGACGAAACAAACCTGCAGAAAAAGGCAATATCTAGAGGGCGTCGCCAACGGGGTCTACAAACTCAGTTTTCTCCGACGCGCTATTTACCTGTCTACGCAATGTTTTAGCGACGCGACAAACCATGGGCCGTCGCCGACGCCCTCCCCATGTCCAAAAAGCTGAAAATTGTTATCTAAGCTGATTTATGGGTCGTGGGCTTCGGTAGGTTAACCGTGGACTACGGCGGGCCTCCCATACATGATTTTGATCGTTCCTTTGATGATTATGGGTTATAAATCTAAGTTTAAGACCCACGTAATTAATGTATGGTTATGTAAGAGGTATGCGAGAACTTGTACGTGTATATATGGTTAGGTACATCTGAGTGTATGTATGTACGTGAAGATATAGGAAGGTATGTATGTATGTGGATGTCTATGTATGTATGCATAAAGGTATGTATGAGTGTATGCAAGTACGTGAAGATGTAGGAAGGTATGTACGTATGTAAATGTATATGTATGCGTGCGTGAAAGGATGTAGGAAGGTATGTACGTATGTAGATGTGTATATATGTATGTAAGAATGTATGTATGCATGATTTTGATACGTTGAGTATTAACGTTATTAATGGTGCTCCTTGAGAATGAAACGCAATGCAGGTACATGATTGAAGCCACACATGTGAATAGATACACAGATGAAATCCTTAAAGTTAGAAAGATAACAGAATGGGAAGTTTACATAAGTGAATCTGGTTTATACATAATGTGCACTAATGTTATGAATGTATGTGGTGAGTGCAGGTTATACGAATCACGGATTATCATCACGAGGATTAGCGATCGAAGACCGAGTCACAAGGTAGATTGTACGGGAATACTGGAGTATGTAGTTTGGTAAATACAAGTGATGCTTTTATTTTGTAAAAGAGTTAATTCAAAACGAACTTTCAAGTATGTAAAGAGACTTATAATGAAAAGAAATTTTATGGTACGAATTTCCGCTGCAAGTTTTGTCAAATACGTGTTAGGGTCTTACACATTTGATTTTTTTGGTATGGTAACATATATGGTGTGCCAGCACTAACCGAACAACACCGGTACAAATATCTGTTTTTATAGTTTTTAATCAATGTAAAACACGTGTTGATTGCTATGCCAAATGCCGATATCGTACTATAATGAACCGGACAGATACTGCCTGAAAGCCCGCCGCAAAGCGCGGCCGAGTCCAACTAGTTAATTATTATTTTCAACTTGAAGAAGGGACATGCATGTCTGATAAATTTTGTTTAACTTAGGTAATAACTAACATGCCTTCTAATAAATAACATATTAAAAAAGATGTCCATGATGCAATTTTCCAACAGTTACTTCTGTATCATATACTGTAGATTAAACAAATTAAGGTGTTTGATTTTTATTTTTTTATATTAGAATTTAGATATTAACTTGAATAACAATCTTAGGCATGTGAAGGTTTGGGGGTGTTATATATATATCAATAAAATTTCGATCTTTAACATATTTTAATATATGTTTGATGCAGGTCAAAGAGTTTTTGGCACTTTCAAATTCAGGCAATTATATTTCAAATTCTAGCGCAACCTTTGGTGGAATTGGAATTGGATTTAGAAAAATGTGGGGCGTTTAAAGGGCTTGGATAAAATGTGAAGGGGCCCAATGTTTTCCAATGAAAAATATATCATTAATGGGCTGCTGTTGAGTAGGGGCCTTCCCTCCTCTCAGCCCAACATGAATCCGCTCATGGCCGAAATTGAAACTCGAAAATATAAAACACTTGAATTAAATTATAAAGAAATAATCTGTTTCTTTGCCAAGTGACATAATGCACTTATTAATTAATATAAATAAATGCCAATTATTTGGTATAGTGAGGGATTTTGGGTCCAATCACAAACAATAAGTAGTTTATGATTTATTTAGTGTGATTTAGGAGTGAGTAACAATTGTTATTAAAAAATTAATATAAATAAAAAACTATATTATATATTCAAATTGACACAATATCTCTAGAAAAATTTAGTGAAAAAGATCAATGTTGATATCTTCTTATTATAGAATTAAATGTTGTTCTTTAACACAAAAGTTAGACAACCATTTGTAAAATATAATCAAGAATCACCATGAGGTCATGACTATTATGTTAATAAGTTCTTTTGAGATTTAGTGGAAAACACTTTAGGGATCTTGATATATCTGACAATCCAGTAGTGGTTAGAGATGAAGAAGAAGCTATCTTGATCGGTTGTCGTTTAGGGTGAGTAGTTAGGATGGAGAGTAATGATGATAGCAGTTAGATCACCAGTTGAATAATACGTATTAGGTTATTGCAGTGAGGGGGACGAAAATTTTAGGGTGTGTTTTTAGGGTTCCCCAATAACCAGTATTTATAGGCTTCACCCAATGGGAAACCCAAATTAACTAGTACGGGCCTTTACGTCCATTAAATAAAGCTCAATTAATTTTATTGAGATATTAAGGTAAATTGACCTGTTTATTAGATAAATGATCAATAAGGGCACCATCAATTATTTATTAAATAATTTAAGCTAACTTTCTCTCACTTGACCGAATGATCATTTATTATGAGTATTAGGTAAGTCTGAGCAGGAATTAATATTCATTTTAGTTTAAAACCAAAATTGTAGCAGAAAAATACAGTCGTTGAGTCAGTTATTCATCTCAGGACCCCTCATTAATCATACTACAATCCCAAATTTAAAACCTAAGAAAAGTAAGGATCAATTTACAAGTAAGCCCTTAAACGATGATTTGTATAATAATAGTCTTTACATCATTAGGCTAGCGAAACGTAGTTAGAGACAAACAAATCAAATGAGAAAATTTTTATCATTAAAATGTAAGTAAGTACAATATGCATTTAAACAAGGTCTTTACAAAAGCCCATCTTCAAAACATGTTCTTCGAATACTTTAGGTGGGAGACCTTTAGTCATCGGATCAGCAAGCATATTTTTCGTACTTATATACTCAATACAAAGCTTATTTTCCTCAACACGCTCACGTACGAACAAATACTTTGTATCAAGATATAATCCAGCTCCGGTCGAACTGTTACTGTTCGAGAATTTAACGGCAGCTGAGTTATCACAGTACAGTTTCAATGGTCTAGATATGGAATTAACAACTTTGAGTCCAGTAATTAGATTCTTTAGCAACATTCCATGACAGGTAGCGTTATATACAACAATGTATTCTGCCATCATAGTGGATGTTAAAGTTAGTTGTTGTTTATGACTCCTCCATGAAATAGGTCCGCCGGCTAACATAAAGATATACCCTAAAGTGGATTTCTTATTATCTTTGCATTTAGCAAAGTCAGATTCAGAATAACCAACCACTTCCAAAACGTCACTTCTTCTATAAGTCAGTTTATAGTCTTTCGTCCCCTGAAGATATCGAAGTACTTTCTCGCTGCTTTCCAATGATCAAGGCCAAGATTAGACAGATAACGGCCTAGCATCCCTGTAACATAAATGATATCTGGATGAGTGCAGACTTGAGCATACATAAGGCTCCCAACTACTGAGGCATATGGTATCATTCTCATTTGCGCCTTTTCATCCTCAGTTTTCTTACATTGAAAAGAACCGAAAAACATCTTCTTTAACTACTGGAGCTACAGAGGGAGAGCTATGTTGCATGTTATACCGACTAAGGACACGATCAATGTATGTCTTTTATGATAAGCCAAAATTCCATTTCTTCTATCTCGGTGTATTTCGATGCTAATAACGCAAGAATCCTCTCCGAGATCTTTCATGTCAAAGTTATGCGAGAGTAAGCGCTTCGATTCATGCAACATATCTAAGCAATTACTTGGCAATAGAATATCATCTATGTAAAGGACAAGAATAGTAAAATTTCTCCCACTCATCCTCAAATAGGTGCATTGATCCACTTGGTTCTTCATAAAGCCTTGTGTTTTCATGACTTCATCAAACTTAAGATACCATTGACGTGATGCTTGCTTCAAACCGTATATAGATTTCTTCAGCTTGCAGACAAGATGTTCTTGACCTTCAGGTTTGAACCCTTCAGGTCGCTTCATGAACACGTCTTTATACAAGTCTCCATTGAGGAAAGCAGTCTTGACATCCATCTGATGCAGCTCTAAATCAAAATGAGCTACTAGGTCCAAGACGATCCTTAAGGAATCTTTTCGAGAGACAGGTGAAAAGGTCTCCTGATAATCGATTCCCTCTTTCTGAGTGTAGCCCTTTGCAACCAATCTAGCTTTATATCGTTCAACGCTTCCATCTGGATTTAGTTTTGTTTTGAAGACCCATTTACATCGTACGGGGTTAACACCGTCGGGTAATTCAACCAAATCCCAAACGTCATTTCTCTTCATGGAGTCAAGCTCGTCAATCATAGCTTTGTTCCATTCAGAAGACTGATCACTATTAATGGCTTCATTGTAAGAGGTAGGATTGGTAAACTTTCCATCATCTGATACGACTTTAGCTAGGTAGGTTTCATAATCATTAAAATTAGTAGTCCTTCTCACCCTAGATGACCTCCTAGGTTGTTACTCAACTTCAACCTTTGAGGGTCCTTCATTCTCAGGTACATGCGGAGCAACATTTAATTCTGAATGAGTTGGAGGTGGTGCAGTGACATGTGGTGTAGCATCGAGTACAAGAGGAGTAGAAATAGGAGGTAATGAAATAGACGAGTGTCTCCCCCCCGCGACTTGTACTTCTTGTAAATCATTATAAAGATTTTCACTGCTCCCACTGACCTTAAAGTCCTCAAGAAACACGACACGCTTGGTTTCTACAATACGAGTAACATGGGAGGGACAATAGAATCTATAACCCATTGAGTGATCTGGATATCTAATAAAGAAACAACTTGTTGTTTTCATATCCAGTTTCTTTAAGAATGTCACACCCTGCTAGTAGCGGAAATGTATTGTGTGTGACGTAAGAAAGGTAACCATTGCATCCAAATGTCTAAACAATATAAACCAACAACAGTGCCATAGATATATCGATTTCAACAAATGTTTACAAGTTTTCCAACACATAGATTTTAAGTTATATTACACTTCACAAAAGATTGTTTTTGACATAAAACCTATTGAGTTTTTGTCCACTACATACCCATACAAAGTTGGGATATAAAAGGCATATCCTCCAAAAGCGGCAATTGTTGTCATTGTTATTCCCGTTTCCTGTAGTGTATCACCGGCTCAAGACTTGTTTCCTGAAATACATGTAGTTTTAAAAAGTCAACAAAAGTTGAGCGAGTTCATGCAGTTATTGTTATCATATGAAATCTCATAAGTGTTATCTTGTAATGAAATCATGGTATGTAATTATCATTCATGGAGTTTAAGGATCAATCAGTGTGTAGCTTGCACCCTGACATATGTGCCATAAGTAAGTAACCAACCCGAGACAGCTTTGACACCATAGGGATCACAAAAGCACTCCTAAGGGTATACCAACCTAGAGTGGAGCGCGCCTCAAGCTCGATAGATCTATACCTTTTGCACCTTGGTCACTAAGTGATTAATGGTTACTATGCCATCATCCTACTTACGCATATTGATCATGTTATCATCTAAACCCATAGCTAACATACCGTTTGTTATGACATGTATTTCCCCTCGATTGTTTTAAAAACAAAACATTGAAATCATTGAAAAGAGGGACATGAACTCATAAATTTGCGTTCCGTGTATTGTAATACTGAGATTGAGCGTCCGTGCACGTGAGTAACCTACATGTGTACTAACTTTATTAGACACTTAGGTCTTATTGGACCTCGTACAAGTTCTTCATCTTGAATTCTTATTATGTTTTCACTTTTCATATTTGGAACGACTTTGTATTTTAGAGTGTTGGTAGTTTGTTCGTTCGATTGTTATATATATATTTTCTTCACAATGGTATATATATTTTGTTTGTATTGAATCATGTGTGAACGAGCCTCGCCCTTCACATGTCCTTGTGCCTTGCACGCGTGTCATTGGGCCTCGCCCATGTCATTGGGCCTAGCCTATGTCATTAGGCCTAGCCCATGTCATTTATGTCATTGTGTCCTTCCCATGTCTTTTATTTCATTGGGCCTTTGCCCATGTCTTTTATGTTATTGGGCCTTACCCATGTCTTTATGTTATTGGGCCTCTGCCCATGTATTTATGTCATTGGGCCCTTGCCCGTGTTTTAATGGTATTGGGTCTTGCCCATGTTTTGATGTCATTGGGCCTTGCCCATGTTTTAATGTTATTGGGCCATGCCCATGATTTATTGTTACTGGGCCATGCCCATGATTTATTGTTATTGCCCATGTATTCAAGTAATTGGCCCTAGCCCAAAATGAGTTTTATGAGTCCATAAATTCAATAACCTTGCATTTTTATAAAAAATCACCAAGTATAGAATTTTTAGGATGTTCCTTTACTTATAAAATACTTAGTAATTTTTATAGATTCTTAACTTTCCAGATTTTGTTATCGGTAATGTATATATGTATTCGTTAAGCGTCTAAAAATATATTATTTTTAGACTCATCGTCGTAGCAGTTCCTCGCGATGACGATACGCCCATTTTGTTGTCGTCGGTTGTTATGTACTCCTTTTTCGACCGATTTGTTTACATATCTTATTTGGTCGATTGAAATATACATTATTTCTTAGGAATATTTTCTTGTAATTTTTGGTTCCGTCGTCCGTATTGTCCGCTCGCCCGTTTAACTCGTTTAGGGATGAGATATATATAAAGAAGTTTTATGTATTCCGTTTAATTTAGCATTTATTGGTAATATGGGGATATTGGTTTATTTGTATTTATGTGTATTTATACTTGTCATCTTTCAAGTATTTCCTTGGTATCCTTCGTGTATTATTTAGATCAACCTAATATATCTAAAGGATAAAGATCAAATACAAATAAACTTAACGTACTAAACGTACGAATTGAAAGAAAAGTCAAAAAAAGGCGGTGGCATTTTTGTAATTACAAGTAACTATCAAAGTTAGTCTACAAATGTACCTGTAGAATAATTTTGTTCTTTTGTAGAGTAATTTTGTAAAATGGTCTTGTAGAGTAATTTTGTTCTTGTAGGGTAATTATCAAAATTACCCTACAAGTGTATCAAAATTACTCTGCATCAAAATTACACTGTAAGTTTATCAAACAACATACAATTCAAAATTACTCTACAAATGATCCTGTAGAGTAATTTTGATCTTGTAAAGTAATTTTGTAAAATGATCCTGTAGAGTAATTTTGATCTTTTGTAGAGTACTTTTGTTCTTGTAGGGTAATTATCAAAATTTCTTTACAAATGATAATGTAGAGTAATTTTGTTAGTATTTAATTATGGGGTTTAGCTTTATGGTTTAGATTTTAGTTTGGGGGGGGTATGTTTTTTTAGGTTTTTGGGGGGTGGGGGGGTTAGGTTTTTTAGGTTTTTTTTTTTTTTTGGGGGGGGGGGGTTAGTGTAATTTTGATAATTGCCCTAGAAGACCCAAATTATTCTACATGAACATTTTACAAAATTACTCTACAAAAGATCAAAATTACTCTACAATATCATTTGTAGAGTAATTTTGATAATTACCCTACAAGAACAAAATTACTCTACTAGACCATTTTACAAAATTACTCTACAAAATATCAAAATTACTCTACAGGTACATTTGTACATAATTACAAACATGCCGCCTCCTTTTTTCTTTTCATGCAATTCGTACGTTTAGTACGTTTATTTTATTTGTACAGGAACTTAACTCTATATCTAAATACATACACTTAACACACTATATATACACCTTGATGAGTTTTCTAAATATATATTTTTCTATATATATATATATATATATAAGTTTCCATTTTTAACTTATAAAAACCATTATGAGTTATTTAGAAACTTACTTAGATGTTTAATACTTAAACTTTTCACCAAAAAGTTTGTTGGTACACTGAATGTCTGCTGACTACGTCTTAATCAAGTCTTAGGTCTAGATAGGTTAGATTGGAGTTTGGAATTGAAATAGTGGCTTAATGTTGTAATTCCGCTCGAAATGACATTTGTGTCATTTCAAGCGAAATCAGTTTCTTGGTGATTCCGCTCCAAATGTTATTAGGTGATTCCGCTTGAACCTGAATCTTAGGGGTTCCACTTGAATCGAACATGTTGTTTCGAGCGAAATCAGGAGGCTATAAATAGGTGTGTGATGAATTCATTGGTAACAGTTCGAGCTGAATCAGGTCATGTTGTAAGAGAGGAGATGCTGTCAAAATTCTGTCAGAATACATTGTAAAAAGCTTTGATTTCAGAAATAGAGAAGAGATTAAGAGGAAACAAGCTGATTGAAGTTGTTTACTTTGATTCCGCCTTAGTAATCAATGATGAACTACCTTTACTGACTGCTTAGGGTCATGCACACGATCCAACAAAGTTCGTTTAACCATGATTAAAATCCTTAAGTGCAATTAACTATTTTAATCACACTTTAACCCCCGTTTAATCATGATTATGATTTTAGAAAATTTTGCCATAGTTTCCCCTAAACTATGGCGTTTCCCACGTTTTCAAAACGCGTTTAGATCATCAAATCAATTTTCCAAAAATCACCACAATTAACAAATATCACCAAAGATCATGTTTGCGTCAATAATCATACTTATTCCTTCAAAGCTTCTCATGAGCATTACTTTGGTTAAACTTTCAAAACTTTAAAGTTAACCATTTTTCAAGTTAATTTTTTACATAAATTTGATTATACTTGTTTTTCACTTTTAAAAATTCCCACATCTTTATGTAAACATTTCCAAGACTTTTTATACCATACTTTTTACAAATAATATTATATAAACTTGTTTTATGTTAACAATCAAGTTCACAAGTGTTTTTAAAAGCCTTGATTCATGATTATTTTAAGTTTCATCTTTCAAGAATCACTAATCAAGTTCACATACAAAATGCTCATCATCTTTGAAGATGATGATCTTGTGTGATTTAAACATATATATGTTTAAACCACATTTTTAAGTGTAACATGGCAAGATTAACACTAATCTAAATTACAACATGTTATAAACCACAAGATCATCATAAATCTAGACTTTAACCCATGAATCTTTACAAAATCAACATAATCATCAAGATTACACCAACTAACTACACTAATCTATACAAATAATCACATAATAAGTTATGATTAGTAGATCATTAAGTTTGAGATTAGGGTTTTTTATTATATTTTTCTTAATCTTCAAGATAATCAACTTGCACTTCTTAATTCTACACATAATAAGAAGCTTAAAAATGGTAAAAGATTATCTTACAACTTTGCACAAGCTAAATACGGTGATTAAGAAGAGATAAAGCTCCCAAAGAACTCCCTAAAGTTTCCTCATGCTTAATCTATGTTTAGATGATATTGTAGTGGCTAGATTAAGTGAAATCAAGGTGTTTAGTGGTGATTTTTGGTGAGTTTAGTGGGGGGGTTTTATGGCTGCCAAAATTGGGGGTTTCAAAGGGGATTTTGAGGTTTAAAGGAAGTTGTGGAAAAGTGATAAAAATGATGTCTAGATATGTCTAAAGTAATGGTGCATTCCCCATGTTTTTAACAACAACCGCATCCTATGCCATACTCAAAATCTTGCATTTTTCATCAAAGATCAAGTGGGGTGGGACCCACTTATTGACCAAAATTGACTAGGGGTAAAGTGTAAAAATTTTATAAAAGTTATTAATTTATTAGATATTTTGGCGATTAATCAAAGTATGGTGATTAGGGGTTTAATTGCACCACTAGGGGGTAATTAGGGATTCAGAATGTTAATCGACATTAACTAGTTCGCCAAACTAGTAGAAATTGTAGTTTGATACTTTAGATGCTTTCCGTTCGGTCGTCGGCTATTTTACGACACTTTTGCTTCGTACCGATGAAGGTTTGTCGCAAGTTGTTATTCCGCTATCAAATGATGTATGAAGTGATTTTGAGTCCCAAATAAGCTTAACTAGTTCATCATGTCTTTCGTTTGGTTGTTTTGGCGTCGGAAATGTTATTTACTAGCTTGTCGGTTAAAAAACGGACAAGTTGTGGGGGTTGCAACGTAGCACCGAAGCTTATGTTTCGCACACCCTATTAATATCCTCATATTGTTTTCCCTGTATTTGTTATCATTTGTCATCATTCCGGAGTCTCAGAAATGCTAAATTATTAGTTCGGACGAGTTAGAATTGTTTAATTTTTAGCGAAACGGACGATTTTGTATTTAGGGCGTTGTACTGGAAAGTTGTGAATTTTCGCAAGATGTGTTCTCATATTTGTGTTTTCTTATATATACGGACTCTGTTATGTCATTCATGTGTCATTTTTCATTGTTTTGTTCTGTTTTCACGGTTTTGCTGGCATGAATAGTGTAACCGAGAATAGTGCACGCAACACTTGCTACCAACATTTTTAGGACATAGTTTTATTGGTTTCGCAACCCAACGAAAATAGCATATGTTATATCATTTTTTTCTTGTCCTAACCCTGTTATCTAATTTACGACACAGTTACGTAACTAAATTACGCTAATTGCATGAGATTACATACTAAAAATAGTGATTAGATTGTACGGAATCACTTGTTATTTGTCATTTGTCACATTCCCCCCCCCTGTTAAAATGAATTTCGTCCCGAAATTCACGTTGAGTTATCCTTTAAAGGAGTCTTCTTGAATAGGTGGGGGTACTTTGTCTTGATCTGATCTTCACGTTACCAGGTATACTCGGGTTCGTGACGTGAGTTCCAGCGGACCTTTACTAGTTTAATACGACTTCTCCTTGTCTTGTGAACTTTCCAGTCCATAACCTCATTAGGTTTTTTGGTAAACTGGAGTTTGTCATCTACTTGAATTCCATCCGTTGGGATGATAACTACTTTGCTGGTTGGACTTTTCTTGAGGTCCGACACATGAAATGTGTCGTGTATGTTATTGAGTTCTTCTGGCAACTTTAGCTTGTAAGTAACTGTACCAACCCTTGCCAGAATTTCAAAAGGTCCAATGTATCTCGGGTTTAGTTTTCCGCGCTTCCCAAATCTAACTACGTCCTTCCAAGGCAAGACTTTTACCAAAACTTTGTCTCCGACCTCGAAGGATAATGGTTTGCGTCTTATGTCCAAGTAGCTCTTTTGTCTATCACAAGTCGCTTTAATTTGGTCTTGTATTTTTGATATTTTATCAGTAGTCTCTTGGACAAGTTCAGGGCCAATAAATTGTTTGTCACCGACTTCTGCCCAACATAGCAGTGATCGGCACTTTCGTTCATATAATGCTTCAAATGGGGCGGCTCTAATGCTTGTGTGATAACTGTTATTATAAGAGAAATCTACCAGAGTTAATTGAGTATCCCAGTTTCTGCCTAAATCCATCACACAGGCACGAAGCATGTCCTCCAAAGTTTGGATGGTTCGTTCGCTTTGGTCATCATTTTGTAGATGAAATGTTGTGCTTAGATCTAACGGGATCTAAACGATGCTTGAAATGATTGCCAAATCCTTGACACAAAGCGACCATCTCGATCAGAGATTATTGAAACAGGCACTCCATGACGTGCTATAATCTCTTTAAGGTAAAGTCCAGCTAACTTCTCGGTACTATCTTTCTCGCGAGTCGGTAAGAAGTGAGCTGACTAGGTTAATCGATCAACGATAACCCAAATCATGTAATGACCTCGAGAGGTCCGTGGTAGTTTTGTAATGAAATCCATTTATATATGTTCCCATTTCCAAACAAGAATCTCGGGTTGCTGTAATAAGCCATACGACTTTTGATATTCGGCCTTGACCTTTGCATAAGTTAGGCATTCCCCAACATAGGTTGCAATATCTCCCTTGGGATTAGGCCATCAGTAATATTCCTTTAAATCTTGATACATTTTATTGGATCCTATATGCATTGAATATTTCGACTTGTGTGCTTCATCCAGCACCAAGTCTCGCAGACCGCCAAGATAAGGAATCTAGATCCTTCCCATGAAATATAAAGTGTCATCTTTGTTTGTTTCCATTTGTTTCTCCAATCCCCGTAGGGATTCCGCTTGAATGTTTTCTGGCTTTTAAGGCCACGGTCCAGAGGAATAAGGGCAAACCTGAGTTGGCTAAGATACTGCATAACATGTCCATTAGGGTTCTATTTATTCTCTTAGCAACACCGTTCTGCTGAGGAGTACCGGGCATAGTATATTGGTTCATAATACCCTGGCCCTTACGAAACTCATAAAATGGACCAGGAGCGTTCCAAAATCCTTGAAATCAAGAGGTAGTAAGACCTCATCCATCACGAGTCGAGTTAAGCGTTCTCGTGAAATGTGGCCTAAACGTCGATGCCACAACATGGATGAAGTTTCTAAGTCTCGTTTACGTTTTCTCTTTGTTAAGTTCTCATTAATATTATATGATAACAAATACTTGGAAAATTCGCCATCTAATTCTAATCGATTGAGACCACCATCCAAGAAGCCATAACCAAATATTTGAGAATTAAAACTGATAGTAAGTTTGCCAAGACCATAAGAAACAAGAAAACCATCTACGTCTAACTTTGGTCCTGATACAAGATTCCGAGTAATCTCAGGAATATATAAGGTGTCATAAAGTTTAACAGTTAAACCAGTTTTCATAACTAAATCTAATGTCCCCATGGCCTCGACTACTAGCTGCTTTCCATTTCCCAGCCTAAGCGTTCTTTGGTTTCTTTCCAGCTTCTGGATTGTATGGAATCCCTGTAAGGAATTGGTTACATGAAACATAGAACCAAAATCAAACCACCAAGTATTAGATGGAACACTTAAATTAAAGGACTTAAGTATCACGAAAATATTATCACCTTTCTTGGCTAGACACTCCTTAAAGTCCGGGCAGTCTTTCTGCTTATGTCCCACCTTACGGCAGAACTTGCAGCGAATCTTCCCTTTGGAGTCATTAGAGCCAAAAGCACTTGCACCTGCATCCCATTTTTGGACCTTTGCATTAGGCTTCTTATTATAGTTCCCCTTCCTTTTCTTCGAGTCAGCAGTAATCAGGTAAGCAACATTGGCTTTCTCCAGTTTCAGGCGTTCTTCTTCTTGCACACACATGGCAATCAACTCGTTCATCTTCCATTGGTCCTTCTGAAGGTTATAGTTAACTTTGAATGCTTCATGAGATGTGGGTAGAGAATTCATGATAAAATGCACCAGAAAGCCATCACTGATCTCCATGCTTAATCCCATGAGCTTTTGGGCCATGTCTGTCGCAACCCCCGACCCCTGCCTCGGGAGGCGGGCGGCCGCGGCCTACTCAGAGATAGTGGTATCGGTGTTTATCATTATTTGGCAGAGGAATTTACATCAGGACTGTAGTTAGGAAATATTTTATCAGAGTAAAATACCGCATCTTTTACTAAGACATACATTTGGGATACAACCCAAGTTTTCATTACAAACTGGTTTATAGGATTAAATCCAACTTTATTGAAATAAAACATCTTTCTTTATTTAGGTAACTTTTATAGCCACATTTTCCCAAGCCTTCAGTGCTCTCCAGCTGGCTTCTAATTGGCTTTCACATTTTGTTACCTAAAATGTGTTTTAAAACATTTGTCAGTGGGAAATACTGGTGAGTGAATCCCAATTTAATCAAAACAGATTGTATCCTTGTACAGCATTGAGGGCAATCAGCAATTACATTTGTTTATTATTCTACCTTAATTACCACACACGGTACTGTCGACCCGACTTGTGGTCATGTTACTACTCACAGTGTAGTAACAAATTTTGTATACAAAACCCCAACATACTGACGATAATTGTAGAATTATAAATGCTCAATCACTGTTTAATCAAGCATTGAGGTTTTGTAAAAACAGTTTGCAAAAAGGTTTACACAAAAAGGAGATTACTCACATTGCTATATTAGGGTTTTCCTTTGTGATTTCCTGGTGATTATCTATTAATTACACAATGCACACGCATTAGTATAATAACCCAATATTTACATTAGTAATACCCTCCCCGAGACATAACTCTAACGACTACGTCGGGCAGAACCCCGACAGCCGTTACGGAGAACTAGATCAATCGGGCAGCGTATCCAATACGTAACCGGGGTTATAATACTTACAACGGGGCAGAAATTCGTTAATTAGGGGGTATAACACCCGATTATAGCTTCTACACTTTAGAAATTCAAGAGGGAAAGTTGCTATTCTCCAATTTCTGCCCAACAAACTGGGGTTCGGCACTTTCGTCCATAAAGTGCTTCGAAAGGTGCAGTATTGATACTGGTATGATAGTTGTTGTTGTAAGAAAACTCTATTAATAGTAAGTGATCGTCCCAATTTCCTCTGAAATCAATTACACAAGCTTTAAGCATATCTTCCATTGTCTGAATTGTCCTTTCACTTTGTCCATCCGTTTGAGGATGATAAGCGGTGCATATTTAGCTTGGTTCCCATTGCTTTTTGGAAACTGGTCCAAAAATGAGAAGTAAAACGGCTATCTCTATCAGTAACAATTGATAAAGGAATGCCATGTAATGAAGCTATTTCATTTACATACAACTTGGCTAATTGTTCCATACCGAATGTTTCCTTCATTAGTAGGAAATAAGCAGATTTGGTTAATCTATCTACAATCACCCAGATTGTATCATTACCTTTTCGTGTCTTGGGTAATTTGGTAACAAAGTCCATTGTTATTAATTCCCATTTCCATACAGGAATTTCCAATTACTGTAATAAACCTGAGGGTTTCTGATGTTCAGCTTTGACTTGTGAACATGTTAGACACTTGGCAACATAGGCTGCTATATCCTTTTTCATTCCTATCCACCAGAAATTCTTTCTTAAATCTTGATACATCTTATCATTTCCAGGATGTATCGTATATTTAGACTTATGGGGTTCTTCTAATATTCGGTGGCGTAGATTTCCTAATTTAGGTATCCACATTCTTTTCTTATGGAATCTCCAAATTCCATATGTTCCTTGTTCTAGTTCCTTAATCATACCTTTTAATTTTTCAGTATCATCATTGATTACTGATTCTTGTACAGCTCTAATTTGCTCATTTAAATCTATCCGTAAATTTAATTTAAGAGAACATACTCTTTTTGGCTCTTCATGATACTTTCGACTTAAGGCATCGGCTACTACGTTAGCCTTTCCTTCATGATACTGGATATTGCAATCATAATCGCTAAGGAATTCCATCCAACGTCTTTGTCTCATATTTAGCTCTTTTTGCCCAAAAATGTACCTTAAACTCTTATGATCAGTGAAGACAACAAATTTATTTCCATATAAATAGTGTCTCCAAATCTTAAGGGCAAAAATTATGGCTCCTAATTCTAAATCATGGGTTGTATAATTCTCTTCATGATTCTTAAGTTGTCTAGACGCATAGGCTATTACCTTTTGGCGTTGCATCAACACGCATCCATAACCTAATTTAGAAGCGTCACAATAGACTTCAAAGTCTTCAGTTCCTTCTGGTAACGCTAGTATGGGTGCGTTGTTTAATCTTTGCTTAAGAATTCTAAAGGCTTCTTCTTGTTTTGGTCCCCATTCAAACTTAACAGACTTACAGGTTAACTTAGTTAAGGGAATGACTATTCTAGAAAAATCTCGAATAAATCGTCTATAATAACCGGCTAGTCTTAGAAAACTTCTAACCTCGGTTGGTGACTCAGGGATTTTCCATTTAGTAATTGCCTTAATCTTTGTAGAAAAAACATGAATTCCTTCATGGTTTACTAAATGTCCAAGAAACTGCACTACTTCTAACCAAAATTCACATTTCGAAAACTTAACGTAAAGCTTTTCTTTTCTCAGTAAATTTAAAAGTGCATGCAGATGCGCTGCATGTTCCTCTTTACTTTTAGAGTAAATGAGAATATCATCTATAAAGACAATTATGAATTTATCCAAATATGGCTTACATATTCAGTTCATCATGTCCATAAATGCGGCTGGGGCATTGGTTAAACCAAATGGCATGACTGTAAATTCATAATGCCCATACCTTGTTCTGAAAGCGGTCTTAGGAATGTCCTCTTCCTATACCTTTAATTGATGATATCCTAAGCGTAAATCGATCTTAGAAAAGAATTGAGCTCCTTGTAACTGATCAAACAAATCATCGATTCTCGGTAATGGGTACCGATTTTTAATCGTGACTTTATTTAATTCAGGGTAATCAATGCACATACGCATTGAACTGTCTTTCTTTTTGACAAACAAGATCGGTGCTCCCCATGGTGATGAGCTTGGCTGTATAAATCCTTTTTTCAAAAGTTCGTCTAGCTGGTTCTTTAACTCTTGCATTTCTACTGGCGCCAAACGGTAAGGTGCTTTGGCAATCGGTGCTGTTCCTGGTAGCAGATGAATTCTGAATTCAACTTCCCTGTCTGGTGGTAGTCCTGGTAATTCTTCTGGAAATATATCTGAAATTGGGATACTACAAGGATATCTTTTAATTCCTTTCCTTTAGTATTAATGATTATAGAAATCATATATACTATTGATCCTTTTCTTGCACAACTTGTTGTTTTTATCACGGAGATGAATTTTGTGGATCTAGTTAGCTTATCTTCTTTAATTGTGATTTTTTCACCCTTTGGTGAATTTACTTGTATTGACTTTTGATCACATATACAATACTGGCTTTATTGGCTATCAACCAATCCATTCCTAATACAATATCAAATCCTGCCAGATTCATTGGGTAAAGATTTGCAATAAACATATGGTTTAAAATTTCTATTCTTGCTCCCTGTAAGATTTCAGAAATCTTAATGGATTCTCCATTGGTTGTTTCTACTAGACATTCTTGTTAGAGTTTAGTTAATGGTTGGTTGAGAATTTTGCAAAATGAAGTATTAATAAAACTTTGGTTCGTACCAGAGTCAAATAATACTTTAGCAAAAACATCATTAACTAAAAACGTACCGGCAATCACATCTGGAATCATCTTTGCTTCTTCAGCTGTCAGAATGAATGCTCTAGCATTCTTAGTAGTTTTGTTGTTCGTGACTGGAGCTAGTTTCGGACAATTCGGCTTGATATGTCCTTTTCTCCACAATTGAAGCATATTCTATTACTTGGTTTCCTCCTACACTCTTCTTCCTTGTGTCCTGGTATTTTGCAATAGTTACAGTAGGTGGAACATCTTCCTGAATGCTTCTTCTTGCAAGCCTTACAATAAGGTGCAGAAGTAGAACCTATATTTTTCCTATGGTTGGAATATCCGTAGCGAAATTCCTGGGTAGGCCTTTGAGCTAGGTTCTTTCTTTGGTTTTCTTCTTGTGTCCGTATTAGTTCATCAATCAAGGTATTTGCTAGTTCTACTGCTACTTCTATGGTTGGTGGTCTAGCTGCCTTGACTACATGTCTAATTTCACTGATTAATCCCCAGATGTAACGGGAGATTAACATTGGTTCTGGTGATGCTAGGGTTGGCACTATTCTAGCATATTCAAAGAATGTAGTAGTGTAACCCTTGTTGTCTACTCCAATCATTCTAAGGTTTAAGAATTTATTAGTTATCTGCTCCTTTTCGTTAGGAGGACAAAATTTCCTTTCAACCATATTCTTAAACTCATTCCATTCCATACTATAGACCCTGTTACTTCCTCTAGTCTGGAGGATAGTGTTCCACCATTCCAGAGCGGTGTTCTTAAATAATTTGGAAGCAAACATGATTTTATCTTCTTCTGCGCACTTGCTTATTTTTAAGACTGCTTCAGTCTTTTCTAACCAGCGTAAAACTGCAATTGCTCCTTCCTTGCCCGAGAATTCTATTGGTTTACAAGACCAAAATTCTTTATAAGAACAACCATAAGACATGGTTCTTCTTCCTTTCGGAATTGGTAATTGAAGTAACGATCCATTATTCACGCTGTGACTGGGTTCAGTATGTGTTCGCTTACTTCCACTATTACTTTTATTAATTTCCGCTTCCCTAACATTTTGGATAATACCTTACATAGCATCTCTAATTTCTTGGGATACTATATCTCGAATAGCACTGTTATTTATCTGATTTTCATTATTCTGGTTTTCCGGATTTACTGCGTCAACCATCTGGATTTTAAACAATTACCAAATATTAATATCATAATATATTATCCAATGCAAACAATCATACAACAATCATATTGATCCAAAATTGCCGAACATTGCGACTCACTCTATTTTATATTATGCATCTATTACAGACCATAACTGGAAAATAAATTACAATACTAGTATGCATCACTAACCACAAGATGGTCTATACTACAATAGATATTATATATATATTATTACTATTACTATTACTATTACTATTACTATTACTATTACTATTACTATTACTATTACTATTACTATTACTATTACTATTACTATTACTATTATTATTATTACTATTACTGATAGGGGTTCATCCAAAAACTCCATATTACGCTCGTCATATTTCCAAATGAGTCGTTCCCCTATTTGTCTCATCCTCTCACTTCGTTCTAGTATCATCTCACCAAAGGTTCGGAGTTCGTGCACATTTTTAGTGCTCATGGGTGGTGCGGGGGCTGGTATGGGATCTGGGTATTGTGGTATCTGTTCCTCTCGTGGGTAAGGATTTTCTAGAATCTCCCTGATGTCTTGGTCATTATCATAATATGGGTCTAGGGGATCCAAGTCGGGATAGGGTCCTACCAGGTCTTGCATAGGCTCCTCTCGTGGGATTGGGTAACGTTGCTGGTAGTCCCTGTGGTCGTCAAACCAAGGGTTGTAAATCGGTGGAGGGGGTGCTGATATTGTAGGGATGTTGGCTGGGTCAAAAGCAGGTACTGGGGGTTAGTCTACTGGGTTTAGTTCAACTTCCATGGGTTATGTGGGAAATAGTGGTAAAGGTTGGGGTGCTATGAGTTCTTCTAGATTAGGGTCGACAGCGGTAGTAGCTAAAATGTGGAAATTAGCTAATCTCCTATTGAGAATATCATGAGTTTGAGCATTCATTTCTCTATTGACCGCTGCTAAGGCCCGCTGTTGTTGCATTTTTCTCATCCTCTTTCTACGTTCATTAGCTCCTTTGCTGAACCATCCTCTCTTCTTAGAAGGGAATGGCTCCTCAGATTGAGCCTTGAATACGAAAATTCATTCTTCGGTATCAGCCGAATACCCCGAGGGAGTAGGCTGGGAAGAGGTTCCTTCGTCCCTAGGTGAACTAGACAGTTGACAGTAAGCGTCCGAAGGTCCTTGATCACTCATACTGTAAACTAACAAATTGTCAAATAATAAAATAAAATAATCTATACGTGTGCACATAGTCGCATTTATTATTTCCTAACAAAATTGACAATTTTAGTGTCAGCAGAACACTTCTTTGGCTGGAATCAGTGGCATAGCTCTGATACCACCTTCTGTCGCAACCCCGACCCCTACCTCGGGAGGCGGGCGACCGCGGCCTACTCAGAGATAGTGGTATCGGTGTTTATCATTATTTGGCAGCATAATTTACATCAGGACCGTAGTTAGGAAATATTTTATCAGAATAAAACACCGCATCTTTTACTAAGACATACATTTGGGATACAACCCAAGTTTTCATTACAAACTGGTTTATAGGATTAAATCCTATTTTATTGAAATAAAACATCTTTCTTTATTTAGGTAACTTTTATTGCCACATTTTTTCCAAGCCTTCAGTGCTCTCCAACTGGCTTCTATTTGCCTTTCACATTTTGTTACTTGAAATGCGTTTTAAAACATTTGTCAGTGGGAAATACTGGTGAGTGAATCCCAATTTAATCAAAACCGATTTTATCCTTGTACAACATTGATGTCAATCAGCAATTACATTTGTTTATTATTCTACCTTAATTACCACCCACGGTACTGTCGACCCGACTTGTGGTCATGTTACTACTCACAGTGTAGGAACAAATTTTGTATACAAAACCCCAACATACCGACGATAATTGTAGAAATAGACATACTCAATCACTGTTTAATCATAATGTAAAGCATTGAGGTTTTGTAAAAACAGTTTGCAAAAAGGTTTACACAAAAAGGAGATTACTCACAATGCTATCTTAGGGTTTTCCTCTGTGATTTCCTGGTGATTATCTATTAATTACACAATGCACACGCGTTAGTATAATAACCCAATATTTACATTAGTAATACCCTCCCCGAGACAGAACTCCAACGACTAAGTCGGGCAGAACCCCGACTGTCGTTACGGAGCACTAGATCAATCAGGCAGCGTATCTAATATGTAACCGGGGTTATAATACTAACAACGGGCCAGAACTTCGTTAATTAGGGGGTATAACACCCGATTATAGCTTCTACACTTTAGAAATTCGAGATAGAAAGTTGATGTAAGCGACGGAAAATGACTGCCGAATGTCTCAATTTATAGGGTATGATTTCAGGTTTCTCGCGCCCCGTGTAGGATTCAGCCAAGGGCTTCGCGGCCCACGAGGCTAGCTAGGGTAGGCCTTAGCCTGGCTGATTTGGCCACTAGGCTCGACACGTGGCAGCTCTGGGATACGCCCTGATATTAACCTGTCGCGGCCCGCGTAAGACGAAAAGGATGTCTTCGCGGCCCGCTAGAAAGCTTTAAAAATTGTTTTTTTTTTATTTTTTTTTCTAAAATTAAAGGTATTAGGGACCGGTTTTCGTATACGGTGTGTGTTTTAGTAATAGAGAAGAGATTAAGAGGAAACAAGCTGATTGAAGTTGTTTACTTTGATTCCGCCTTAGTAATCAATGATGAACTACCTTTACTGACTGTTTAGGGTCACGCACACGATCCAACAAGTGGTATCAGAGCTTAGGACGAGGAGTTCATACCATAGCAGCTTGATTCTACCGGATTTTCTCATTTCTACTCACTTCTTCTCATACTTTTCTGATTTGAACATATTTCAGCGGTGAAAATGACCTGAATTTGACATATTACAAGCGAATCGTTGTGATAACTAATCCCTGAGAGAATTGGACATTAAATCGAACAAAATCATACAAAAACTTGACCTTCCGCTTGAAAAGTTTTTCGGAAATGCTGATGTCACTTGATTCCGCTTGAAAATTTTCAAGCTAAACCCCTTTAAATACTGATTCCGCTTGAAATTTACCCCTGATTCCGCTCGAAAGATCAGATTCAGATTCAGCTTGAAAGATAATCTCTTATTCCGCTTGAAAGTAAAGTCTGATCCGCTTGAAATCAGACTAAGTCATATTCCGCTTGAAATACATTTCTGATTCCGCTCGAAATCAGAATAATTCTTATTCAGCTTGAAAGTTTTACTTTCTGATTTCGCTTGAAGAGATTCTGCTTCAAGTGATTCCGCTTGAATTTGCAATTTTTCAAAAATTAAAAATTTTCTAAGTGTTTGCTGATTTTTCAGGTACTTGCAAGATGGATGATCTATTCATGAATCCGTTTAGCGATATATATGCTTTTTCTGGAAATTCTGGAGACGATATTTCTTCAAACAACACCAATGAGAACACGCCTAATACGAAGAAAAGCATATCGGATGCCTTGGATGTGGAGAGTACTTTCGGAATGTATAACAAACCCCCGAAGTTGATGGCTATCAAAGAGTACAGTCGGTGGGCCAAGAAGTTTGAAGAATGGTTGAAGGCTTTTGCTTATCTCAGCTGGAAGAGTCTAAAGAATGGATATGCTAATGGAGGCAAAATGGGTGAAAGTTTGACATCAACTGAAGAAATAGATTCGTTTGTTGCTGAGCAAAAATGCATCGCACTGCTATTTCATTCTGTTCGAGAAGATATAATATCCTTGACCGAGTACGATAGTTCTAAAGATCTCTGGGAAAAGTTGAAAAATAAATGTTTGGGAAGTGCTGAAATAGTGAAAAACAAAAAGAAGTTGCTTAGAAAAGAATTTGATTTGTTTGGTTGTTTAAAGAATGAATAAGTTTGTAAAATGATTGAGAGGTTTGGGCACCTGAAGCTGGAACTGGCGAGACATGAAATTTTCTATTCTCAAGAAGAGCTAGTCGATAAATTGTTTGACTCGTTGCCAGATGAGATGGATTGGCAATACTATGCCTTGATGTTGAAGAATACGATCAAGTCTGATCAGCTCACAGTGGATTTGCTAATTGAGAGACTAGAGAGTCACGAGCTGGAGTTAAGGAAAACACATAAAGTCAATCACTCATCATACCAGCAGAACTTGGATTTGTATTATCCAAAAAGCATGATGCCAAAGAATACTTCCCCCAAGACAGCATTTTCTGCTGAGAGTTCCAACACTTCAAACAAAGAAAGCCAAAGCAGTAGATTTCACAGTGGTTCTTCGTCACATTCAAATCAGTCTGATGCAAAGAACTTATTTCAATGCAACATCGCTGTAGACTTAAAGAATGCTCAAAACTTCAGCGAATAGTCGGCAAAGCAGCAGATGGTTTTTCTAGCTTCTGTGCTAGAATCCTATGAAAGCTTAGTGGCAGGGAAGATTGGCAACACCAACCTAACAAAAGAAGATTATGATCAAATAGATCCTGAAGAGATGGAATTGATTGACATAAGGTGGTGCATGGCCAATGCAGTTCGTCGGGCACAGCGTTTCATGGAGATCACAGGAAGGAAGTTTATTGGTGGACCTTCTACCAAGTTAGGCTTTGACAAGTCTAAAGTGACATGCTTTAAGTGTAAACAGAAAGGTCACTTTAAGCGTGAATGTCGGAATGCTTATGCTGATGAGTCTGAAAATCCGTTCAGAGAAGATTACTACAAGAAAGCGATTTATCATCAGAATAAATCGGAGCCGCCGAGAATGAAGCAGCTTGAGGATAACAAAGAGAAATCTAGAGCTCTTGTGGTGATTCATGACGATGAAGGTTTCGACTGGAGCGAGTTGTTACCTGAGGAGGATGCGGTTGGATATGCATTCATGGCAAAATCTGAACCTGAACCTTGGAAAGACACCAGACCTGAATCACAGAGGTATGCTTATAGGAAGATGATAGCTCAACAAAAAATGATCAATATATCTGTTATCTATTGTGAAGCAAAGAGAGCGAGGAGATGGGATCTAGACAGAGAATGTTATCTTGACCCCAATGGAAACATTGCTATTGACCATAACACTCTTGATATGGAAACCATAATTAAAGAAATGAAAGAAGAAGATGATTATTGGCAAAGAAAATGGTGGGGAAGCGGAGAAGAGAAGGAGAAAGAAGAGAAGGAGAAAGTAGAAGAAGAAAAAGAGAAGTCAAAGAAGGTTGATACTGGAATAATTGACACGACTCAAGAGTTGAATGCTGAAAACATGGGAAAGATGGCTGACAAGGTGCTGGCTGCTAAGGCACTTGAGGTAGACTCTAAATCTGTCTCTGAGTCTAAAAGCCAGGTCAGTTCAAACGCGTCAACAACTGAGTCAGGTAAGAAAATCAGTGGTGATGTTGACTGCAAAAATTGCATCAAAGAATGCAAAGTTTGTAGTATAAACACTTATCTCAAAGGTAAGAAGATTGATGATCTGACTGCTAGAGTCAGAAGTGTTGAGGATCAAATCCTTGATCGTGATAAAATGGTGAAAGCTTCAACTAAACGATTAAAGGAATTAACTAACAAAATTGAAAATGATAAAATTGACCTAGAAAAGGTTAGGAAAGAAAATGAGAAGTTAGTTCTTGAAAATCGTGAGATCACTGAAAAATTTGAGAAGCTTAAACGCACAATGAAAGATAATGATGATAGAAACGGTAAAACATATAAAGAAAATTGTCACTTGCAAAGTGTTGTGAGGGTTAAAGAAGAATTGATCAACAAACAATTGGATGAGATTTCTAAATTGAAACTTCAGTTTGAAGAAGCTAAGATTGAGAATGAGCGTATCAATTTGAAATTGAACAGTTACAGCTCTGCAAGCTTTGTTTTGCAACACATTGTTCCCAAACCCATCAGGAAAAACAAAGCAGGCGAAGATGTATACTGTGATGGAACTGGGGTCGGGTTTCATCAAGTTCCGCTACCAGTTCTAGACAATTATTCGAAAAAGCAATCTGGGTTGGTTAATCATGAAGATGAAAATGAAGTGAAACTTCCTGATTCAATTGATGTTACATTTTCTTCTTCATCATCTGATGATAGTGTTCAGACAGAGATTATTAAAAGCACAACTGAAAGTGTTTTGATGTCTGAAAATGAATCAGCTGAAGATGATGGATGTTTCTTAGACAAATACATTCCGAAACAAAAGTCCAAAAACAACTTAAATGATAAACCTAATCATGTCATGTACAAGATGTCGGGATCTGATAAGTTGTATTCGGATTCTGAGTTTCCTTTGGAGAATGTAAATGTTTCAAAATTAACAAATGTGTTCAAAATGGTTGAAATCAATTTGTCTGAAGTAAAAAGTTTAAAACAAACAAAAAGGCAAATGAATTTTGAGAAAGATAAAGCTTACTACAAGAAACCTGTAGTTCCACCGCGTTTTTATAACAACAATCGAAAAAAATGGTCGGGTGGTTATCAGGGTGGTAAGAACTATCAAAGAAAGAATTTTCAGAACAAGAAGTTTGCTGAGAAGAAAGTGTTTGTGAACAGTTCAAGTTCACTTTCTGATGAAGAGAAAAAGATTTTTTCGAAATCAAATGAAGAGTTCTTTGAGGAGAGGGCCTCACAACCTCAGTCTGAAGGCACAAGTCGAGTAGTTGATACTCGTACATGCTTTAGATGCAACAAAGTTGGTCACATTGCAAGAAATTGCACCAACTTCAAGCCTAAGACTGAAGTTGTTGAAAATCAAAAGAAGAAGGTTGATGCTAAAAGAAAAGCTCCATTGGTTGTTGAGAAAATTTTGAAAAATGTGAAAACAAAAGTCAAAATTGAACCTGTTAAGAATGAGGTAACTAAAAATGACAAATTTTACAAACGGGTTGCGTCACCTCAACAAATATGGAAGCCGAAAATTGCTGAAAAGAAAGCAAGTGTTCCAAAACCAAAGGTTTCTGAGACTGGAAAACAATCATCTTCTACCACATCGGTAAAGATGAATGTACCTTTGGATTACTATGAGGAACTGGAACCAAGAGAGAATGTTGTTGAAAAGAAAAATGTTTCAAAGAAAAATCAACCAATCGGTCAACTTAAGATATATGAGTTTTTCTTATACAAAAAGGTTGAGGTTGGATCTGAAGAAAGTTTAAAAATGAATGACAAAAACTTTCTGCCACTTTACACTACAAAATCTCACATTAAAGTCCAGTTACCTGAGTCAAAAGAGGCTTGGGTAGCATCAAAATCTCACTAAAAATTTCGGATTTGCCGGAGCTTCCTAGTTGGTAATTGTGAAGCATGATTCGGCATCTTTATTGAAATGTGTTTTTAAATCAAATTGTGATATGTGCAGGAACTTCCGAGAGCTGTTTCACGATGGATTATGGATAGTGGAGCGTCTCGACATATGACAGGAAAGACTGCATTGTTGTATGATAGAAATTTCAATGGAGGTTATGTAGGGTTCGCAGGAAACCAAGGTGGTAGAATTGTTGGTGAAGGAATGTTATCTAATGGGATTGTTACGTTTGAAAGAGTTAACTACATTGCTGAGCTGGAGAATAATCTGCTAAGTATCTCACAGATTTGTGACAGGATGTATACCACTCACTTCACAGACAAAGAATGTTTGATCTTGAAACCAGGTTTTGTTATCCCTGAAGAATGGATTATCATGAGGGCACCAAGAGTCAATGATCTGTACGTGTTGGACATGAGCGTAGCTACTACAACCATGGGTCAGGCTCATTGTTTTGTGTTTAGAGCAACGGAGAAAGAATCGCAGTTGTGGCATCGCAAGATGGGGCATATTCATCTTAGAAAAATGAATCACTTGGTACACAATGATTTAGTTTTGGTTATTCAAATTAAAGGTTTTCGTTTGGAAAGGGAGTGCATTAGTTGCATCAAAGGCAAGCAGAAGAAAAAGTCACACTCTAAAAAGCAAGTCAATTCAGTTTCTGGACCGTTAGAGAGACTTCATATGGATCTGTTTGGTCCAGTAAACGTCAAAAGTATTACAGGGGATCTCTACTGTCTTGTGGTTACTGATGATTATTCCAGATTTTCGTGGGTATCATTTTTAAAGTCGAAAGATGAGACATTTGATAGTTTGGTGGCGTTGTTCAGAAAGATTGAAAATCTGTACCAAAGGCGTATCAAAAGAATTAGAAGTGATAATGGTACTGAATTCAAGAACAACAAGATGGAAGAATTTTGTGATGAAAGAGGTATATTGCATGAATTTAGTGCTCCTTGTACTCCGCAGCAGAATGGAGTAGCTGAAAGAAAGAACAGGACGCTAATCGAAACGGCTAGAACAATGCTTGCTGATTCAAAGCTACCGATAAACTTTTGGGCAGAAGCAGTTTCTGCCGCATGCTATATACTCAACAGAGTTCTCACTGTTAAGAAATTCAACAAAACATGCTTTGAGTTGATCAATAACCGCAAACCAAATCTGAAGTATCTTGAACCGTTTGGGTCACCCTGTACTGTTCTAGAGCCTTTTGGAAAGTTTGGTCCGAAGAGTATTGAAGGGATATTCATAGGTTATGCAAGTCCATTACGACGAGTCGTCGTTCCAAGTCTGAAGCGGATTATTGAAGCTCCCAATGTTGAATGTCAAGGTTATACAATGCCGCCGCAGAATCCTGGAGATTCATGGCGTTTTAATTACGATAAATTGTGGGATTCGTTTGACATGGAAGAAGAAAAGGAAGATGAAGAAGATTTCTTTGACGAGTTGGATATTTTACGAGAGTATGAAGAATCGCAGGAAAGGTTCCCAGCTGAGTATTCAAGTCGACCGAAACAAACATTGAATGATGATGAAGCAGGCCCGAGCAATGCTGGTGAACATGATGATGTCCAACAAAATGAAGTTGCTCAAGATAATCAGACAGCACAGAATGATAATCAAGAATCTGAAAACATGCCAGTTTTTTATCGTGGTGATTCAGATTCTGAGGGGGAGCAAATTCAAATTTCAAGTCAAACAAACCCAGTCAGTGAACAAGGTGCAAACCAGAATGTTACTAATCTGGAAGGCGATGTAGATGTTCCAGGTGAAGTGATGCCATGAACTCTTTCTTACCATCCAGAGGAGTTGATTATTGGAGAATTGTAGTCAGGCGTCCGCACTCGAAGACAGCTTAATCAAGGGCTTACATGTTTTTATACAAAAGTTGCTCCTTTGCAAACTGAATTCTCATTGAGTTGTTTTATTTCGCAGATTGAACCAAGGACTTATAAAGAGGCACTTACTGAAGATTCTTGGGTCAATGCGATGCAGGAGGAACTGAGCCAATTCGAAAAGTTAGGTGTGTGGAAGTTAGTGGATTTGCCTGATGGTTAGAGGAAGATAAACACCAAGTGGGTGTTCAAATATAAGAGGGATGATAGAGGAGTTGTGGTTCGTAACAAAGCTCGACTCGTAGTCCAGGGTTTCAGTCAGCTGGAGGGTATAGATTTCACTGAAGTGTATGCTCCTGTAGCTCGACTAGAAGCGATCAGAATCTTTCTAGCATTTGCATCTTGGAAAAACTTCAAAGTATATCAGTTAGATGTAAAATCGGCGTTTCTCTACGGGAAGGTAAAAGAGGAGGTATATGTCGGTCAGCCTCCGGGCTTCACCGATCCGAACCACAAAGACAAGGTCTACTTGCTAGACAAAGCGTTGTATGGTTTACACCAGGCCACGAGAGCTTGGTATGAGACATTGTCTCAACACCTACTAGCCAACAACTTTATTCGTGGAAAAGTGGATGCCACTCTCTTCACCAAAGAGGTCGACGGACATCTTCTTATTGTTCAGATATATGTGGACGACATCATATTTGGGTCAACAAATGAGAATTTGTGCAAAGATTTTGAACAAGTTATGAAGCAGAAATTTGAAATGTCATCAATGGGTGAGATAAAATTCTTTTTGGGATTATAGGTTGATCAACTACCCAAAGGAATATTCATACATCAAACGAAGTATGTTCATGATATCTTGGAGAAATTCGGGATGTCAGGTTCTACTCCAGCCTCCACCCCATTAGCAACGAATCATGGGATAAACCCTGATCTCACCGGAGAGAAGGTAGATAAAACGATGTATCGTTCCATGATCGGATCGCTGATGTATTTGACAGCTTCATGACCCGATATTATGTACCCAACCTGCCTCGCAGCAAGATTTCAATCTAACCCGAGAGCTTCGCATATGGTGATTGTGAAAAGGATCTTACGCTACCTGAAAGGAACTTCATCATTGGGGTTGTGGTAACCAAGAGAAGGCGTGCTCGAAGGTTATTTCGATTCCGATTTTGGATGCTGCAAAGTTAACGCTAAATCAATAACAGCGGGGTGCCAGTTTTTCGGACCACGATTGGTCACCTGGCAATGCAAAAAGCAGATCTCTGTGGCTTTATCCACATGTGAAGCGGAGTATGTATCTGCTAGCAGCTGCTGCTCTCAGATCTTATGGATCCAGCAACAGATGCGCGACTACGGTTTGCAATTTCTAAACACCCCTATCTTTGTTGATAATGAGGCAGCAATTAACATTACTAAAAATCCAGTTCATCACGCTAAAACGAAACACATTGAAATTCGTCATCACTTCATTCGCGATTGTTTTGAGAAGAAGTTGATACGAATTGAGAAAATCCACACTGACGATCAAAAAGCTGATTTACATACCAAAGCTTTTGACAAAACTCGTTTTCAATATTTGCTAAAATTGAACGGTATGAAGCTTTTATCGGTGTTGGAAGAGATTCTTGGCGTTGATGAAGAAGACATTGTAGATGATGTTGAGAAGCAATCTGCAACGGTTTGTCGATTTTTTACCTGTTTTGGTATTTAGGTGGAGGTATAGGGTAATATTTCAGAAAATACAAAAACAATAAAAAATGACAAAAATACAAAAACATGAGATATTTTCAAAATTCAAAAACAATAGAAAACCATAAAAGAGCTTGTGTAAAAAGGGAAAATGATAGTACATCAGCTTGACAGTTACGGTATGCTAAAGAAATGGAATGTTTAAATGCGTTAAACAGTCTCGCTGATGATGTGCCGATAGGTTTTTACACATTTAGTAGGTTTGTTCGGGATATAAACAAGTTTGTAGTATCCTGTTGTATGGGGAATACGCAAGTTTGTAGTTACCGTTCAGTTCTTTAACCCATTCCCAACCCTTGGGAATCCCATGCCTTGGATAGAGTGTGAACTCACCTTGGTTTGCTCGGTATGCTAACTTATGTGCTCGCAAGTAATCAATCAAGTCCTATAGTATGCACGTATATTAAATCAGTTCAAGTTTGCAACGATTCACATGAAATCTATGTCACCAAATGTGTTCGGCAGTTAACATCACGTAACACATATACAGTTAGTCAAACCATACTAGGTTCCAAGTTACTTGCAAGTTCCTTAACTAAGTTATCATGCTCATCAGAGTTAATGTATTTATTAACTGAGTTAATAAGCTTTACAAAGTTTACAACTTAACGGAATTAACACACATACAGGAAATATATAAACTAACAGTGTTAATTATCTAACGGAGTTCACAAACAAATAGGTTATCAACTTATCAACTTAACTGAAATTCACTTGTTTAACAGAGTTACACACTTTACAGAATTACATGCATACTTAACAGGGTTAGTAACTAACAGCGTTAAAACTAACAGGGTTACTATCTAGAATGCTGGACTAAGACATATGTGACGAAATCACCTTCTGGGCGAAAACACTTATTGGCGAAATCACCCAGAAGACGAAATCAGAAAGTGATTTCGTTGGGTATGTGTTTTCGTTGGGATGGAGTTAACATCATCATCATCAACAGTTAAGTAATCTCAGAAACCTAATCGTTACAACAGCTGCAGGTAATCATTTGCTACATCAGATCTAATCATGAAACTGGATCAATTCGTGAAACCACATATTACTAAATCCTTACACAAACATAATCACCAATCCATCCTCATTCAATCATCAGTAATTTTGTTGAGGTTATCAAGTATACATCGCATCATTATAACATAGCATTCTAATCCGTTAAACATCTCTAATCATACTAACAACATATCCGGATAGTAAATCATTAAATCGAGGACGATCAATACGCGTAACATAGTGTAACTGATCATACAACAGATTATAAAGATCCTTAACATGCTCATCCAAACAATCCACAACCAATTCACATAACAGTTGATTCATGGTAACAACCAGATAGTTCATGAAGAATTAGATTAAATAACTATAAATACTAGATTACTAACCCAAACAGGAGAGCAATGAATCAGATAAAGTGAGAGGCTTCAAGGGCTTCAAAATTGCCGTTGAAGGGTGGGAGGTGACTAGGGTTTACGGATTGAAACTCCACGAAAAAGTTGGAACTCAAAGCATATAATAGATCATCACTGGGCCAAGGGCCCATTTCCTGTTTTCGTTGGCCAGGTAGTGGACGAAAACACATGAAGTGTTTTCGTGAGTGGGGGGTTTTCATAGGGTGGGGGTTTTCGGCTAGGGGTGGTGGCATAGTCCCATGTTTTAAATGATTAATCAATTCAAATAAATATAACATATACACACATATAATACATATCACAAATAACATTTATATTGCACCTCAAATAATATTAAACACGCTTAGCAAATACGTACGAAGTTAAATCGGATAGAGACCTTGAAAACTCGAGTTGTCACATTATCCCCACCTTGAAAGAAATTTCGTCCCGAAATTTAGCATGCGGTTACTGAGGAAGCTAGTTGTGTTGCGTTGTTTACTGGTTTTCCTGGGGTGTCACATCATTCCCCCGTTGATTTGGAATTTCGTCCTGAAATTCTGTAGTAGCTTCAGCCTCAGTAGTGGTTGCACTGTTTCCGAATAACTGGGGATACTTGAGTTTCATTTGATCTTCTCGTTCCCAGGTAAACTCTGGGCCACGACGGAAGTTCCAACGAACTCGAACAAGAGGTATCCTGGTGTGCTTGAGGACCATAACGTCCCGGTCCGTGATTTCAACTGGTTCCTCGACGAATCGCAACTGATCGTCGACAGTGAGTTCCTTCAAAGGAACTATGAGGGTTTCATCTGACAGACACTTCTTCAGATTTGACACGTGAAAAACATTGTGAACTGCAACCAAAAAGACCCCACCATATTAAATCATGAGTCAACTGAAAATACCAAGCAGAAAAATTCCCAAAAGCTAGAACAGGGTCAAAAGATTTCATATAATCACAATGCATCGTCTCCTCCACCTTTTGTTTCGAAAGAAAATGAAGTAAATATACGTTGAAACTTTATTACCATTATCACTTTTGATCTTAATATTACAAAATAGTACTGATGCTGTTGTGGATTGAACAGGAGCTGCGGGGACCAATAGTGCTTGCTGATGTGATTAGAACAGAAGGTACACTCAGAGGCGGATCTAGGTAGAGAACTATGGGTTCGCACAAACCCACTCAGTTTCAACTTTTTAGTAGAAAAGATAATAGAAAATTTGGGATGAAACCATTAACTAAATTGTAGGGATGACACAGTGGTTAAGGAATGCTCCTTCCATACATCAGGTCGCCGGTTTATTATGATTTCGTATTTTATTATGTTTCTCGACCCGATCCAACCCGAAATATCTAACATTTAGTTGTGAGAGATTTGACCACCTAAAAAAATTGAACCCATAGGAAAAAATTCCTGGATCCATCGTTGGGTGCACGGCCATTGGCGCCGCTGCAGTTTGGGTTGGTTCACAGCTGCAACTGTCTAACTAAATGGTTCAGTTTTATTACTTTTATTACTGGGACAACCTTTTTGTTTTCAAATATTTCAAAAATGATATAAAAAACCTAAAGCTAAATGGGTTAGAGTTTTAAACTTTGAACTGAACTCTTACATCCAGCTTTGAATTTTGTAGGCCACCCTGCCTATTTTCTCAATGATTTCAAACGGTCCGACATATCGCGGATTGAGCTTGCCCCGTTTGCCAAAATGAACCACACCCTTCCAGGGTGAAACTTTGAGTAGCACTCGATCCCCAACTTGGAACTCGAGTGGTTTCCGGCGCTTGTTTGCGTAGGCTTTCTGACGGTCGCGAGCTGCCGCCATGCGTTGTCGTATCTGAGCAATTCTTTCCGTTGCGTCTACTACAAGTTCTGGACCCGTGATCTGACTGTCACCCACCTCTGCCCAACAAAGAGGTGATCGACATTTACGCCCGTACAATGCCTCAAATGGAGCGGCTTGAATGCTGGTGTGGTAACTGTTGTTATACGAAAACTCCACTAACGGGAGGTGTTTTTCCCAGCCGTTGCCGAAATCGATTACACATGCACGAAGCATGTCTTCTACAGTTTGGATGGTGCGTTCAGACTGCCCATCTATTTGCGGATGGTAAGCGGTGCTCATGTCCAATCGAGAGCCAAAAGATTTATGCATCGCTTGCCAAAGTTCTGAAGTGAAACGTGCATCACGATCTGAGATAATAGAGGTTGGCACCCCGTGCCTTGAGACAACTTCCCTAAGGTAGACGTTTGCTAGAGTGGAGAACTTATCCGTTTCCTTGATAGCCAAGAAGTGTGCAGACTTTGTGAGTTGATCCACGATCACCCAAATAGTATCATTCCCACGTTGAGATCTTGGCAGGCCAGTAAAAAAATCCATGTAAATTTGCTCCCATTTCCATTGTGGTATCTCTGGTTGTTGGAGTAGGCCCGATGGTTTCTGATATTCAGTCTTGACTCTCGCACAAGTCAAACACTTTCTAACGTAAGTTGCTATGTGAGCTTTCATGCTAGGCCACCAATATGTAGTTTTGAGATCGTGGTACATCTTATCCGAACCAGGATGTACCGAGTAATGAGACTTATGTGCTTCATCCATTACCAGTTCTCGTAGATTGCCATAGAGTGGAACCCAGATGCGTCCTGTTACATAGTAGGCACCGTCTTCCTTTTGTTCTAACCGTTGCCTTGAGCCGCGTAGGGCTTCAGCCCTGACGTTTTCTGGTTTCAATGCTTCTACCTGAGCATCTCGTATCTGTGAAGGAAGACTAGATTGGATGGTGAGTTGTAGTGCTTGCACACGCCTAGGTGCAGTATCTTTTCGACTGAGGGCGTCAGCCACGACATTAGCCTTGCCCGGATGGTACTTGATAGCATATTCGTAATCATTCAGTAACTCGACCCATCGACGTTGTCGCATGTTCAACTCCTTTTTCTTGAAGATATGCTCGAGATTCCTGTGATCGGTGTAGATTGTGCACTTGGTACCGTACAGGTAATATCTCCATATCTTAAGCGCGAAAACAACAGCTCCCAGCTCCAGATCGTGTGTAGTGTAGTTCCTTTCATGAACTTTAAGTTGGCGTGAGGAATAGGCTATGACCTTATCCCGTTGCATCAATACACAACCAAGACCCTGAATTGACGCGTCACAATAAACCACGAAGTCGTCTGTGCCCTCTGGCAATGAGAGAATAGGCGCGCTACAAAGCCTATCCTTTAAGTGCTGAAATGCTGATTCTTGCGACTCACCCCAACGGTAAGTGACTCCTTTATGAGTTAGTAAAGTGAGAGGTTGCGCAATCTTGGAAAAATCCTTGATGAACCTTCTATAGTAACCTGCCAAACCCAAGAATTGGCGAATTTCCGTTGGTGTGCGAGGTGCAGGCCAGTTCTTAATCGATTCTACCTTAGATGGATCAACATGAATCCCATCCTTGTTTACCACATGGCCTAGAAAGTGGACTTCACGAAGCCAGAAGTCGCATTTTGAAAACTTGGCGTACAACTGTTCTGCTCGAAGGAGTTCCAAAATGAGTCGTAAATGGTGCTCGTGTTCCTCCTGACTCTTCGAATAGATCAGGATGTCGTCGATGAAAACAATAACGAACTTGTCAAGGTAAGGCTTGCACACTCTGTTCATAAGATCCATGAAGACTGCAGGTGCGTTTGTTAGCCCGAATGGCATGACCAGAAACTCGTAATTGCCGTAGCGTGTTCTGAATGCTGTTTTGGAGACGTCCTCATCCCGGACTCTCAGTTGATGGTAGCCTGACCTCAGATCAATCTTGGAGTAGTAGCTCGACCCTTGCAGCTGGTCGAATAAGTCATCAATACGTGGAAGAGGATAGCGATTCTTCACGGTCACCTTGTTCAGTTCGTGGTAATCTATGCACATGCGGAAGGTACCGTCTTTCTTCTTCACAAATAATACTGGAGCTCCCCAGGGCGAAGAGCTAGGATGAATAAAACCCTTTTCCAAAAGTTCTTGCAATTGCTTAGACAGTTCTTCCAGTTCGGTTGGAGCTAAGCGATAAGGTGCTCGAGCTATGGGTGCTGCTTCAGGAGCTAACTCGATTTGGAATTCGACCTGGCGATGAGGCGGTAGCCCAGGTAAATCATCAGGAAACACTTGAGGAAAGTCGCGTACTACTGGAATATCCTCTATCTTTTTCTCTTTCATTGATGCATCAGTAACAAGCGCTAAAATAGCGGTGTGACCCTTTCACAAACACTTCTGGGCCTTAAGGAAGGAGATGATGCCCACTACAGCACCACTCTTGTCGCCTTGAATTTCGAGAGGTTCTTTTTCAGAACGGGGAATACGAACAATCTTCTCTTTGCATAGGATCTCTGCTTGCTGTTGGGATAACCAATCCATCCCAATGACGATGTCGAAACTACCCAGAACTATAGGAATGAGGTCGATAGAGAAAGTCTGACCAGCTAAGACGAGATTACAACCCTTAACTATGTGAGTGGCCTCTAAACTTTTACCATTTGCTAACTCTACGACGTGTTTGATGTTCAAAAGTGTTGGTGTGCGCTTGAGCATTTGACTAACTTTTAGAGACACATAACTGGTATCGGCACCCGAATCAAATAAGACAGTAACATAAAAGTCATCGAGAAGGAACTTACCCATCACCACATTAGGATCATTCCTTGCGTCACCCTGACCCAGCACGAACACTCGACCCCTGGCGCCATTCTTTCCATCATTGTTTCCCCCGTTGTTGTTACCATTGCCCTAATTATTGTTGTTGTTCGGATTTTGATTTAACTGGGGGCAGTCCCGCTTGAAGTGGCCTTCAGCACCACACTGAAAGCATCCCCTGTTCCCTCGCTGTCGCTGTTGGTTCTGTTGAGCTGGTGGTTGTTGTTGTTGGTTCTGATTCGCAGGTCGTGAGCTCCTGCAATCCTTAGCTTCATGACCCATCTTGAGACATCTCTGACAACGACCCCTGTTGCACTGACCACTGTGGTGCCTGTTGCATCTGTTGCACTTTGGGTGGTTTCCTCGATATCCACCCTGCCCTTGACTACCAGAGGATTGCTGACCAGGGCTCTGAAAGTCATCAACTTTTCGTTGCTGTGCCTGGGACTGAACTGAAGTTGAGCCCTTAATGGAGGTTCCATCCCACTTTCATTTATTATCACTAGGAATAGCAGAAGTAGTAGTAGCAGTAACACCTATACGCTTAGGCAGCCTGTTCTGTTCCACTGCCTGGTCTGTGAGACGATGAGCAAGACGAGTAACATACTGGATAGTAGCAAGGTTAGCAGCAGTCACTTGGCTTTGAATCTCTGGTACTAAGCCTTTGAGGAACAGGTCAATGCGCTTGATGGGAGGATCAACCATAGTTGGACATAACACTGCCAACTCGTTGGATCGTTTCGCGTACGCTTCTATCTCTGACCCCGTCATCTTTAGGTTAAAGAACTCCACTTCCAACTTGTGGATGTCATCACGACTACAGTATTCACGTTTGATCAGTTCCTTAAAATCATTCCATGGGGTGGCATTAGCAGCCGCCAGCCCCAGCATCTGAACTTGCGCGTTCCACCAAGTTAGCGCAGTGCCTTCGAGAGTACCAGTGGCGTACTTCACCCTACGAGCCTCGGGGCATTCACACATTTTGAAGACTGATTCGAGCTTCTCGAACCAGTGGAGGAGTCCAACGGCCCCTTCAGTGCCACTGAAAGTAGTAGGACGATAGTCCATAAAAGTCTTGAAGGTGCACACAGGCTGCTAAGCATGCTGACCTGTTGCGTGTACAAGAATAAGACAGAGTTAAACACAAGAGTTGGTTTATAAGGGTAGGATCTAAAGATCCTAGAGTGAGTTGCGATTGCAGGGTATACCTCCCGCTTGGGCAGCTGCGAGTGCTGCAGTAACTTGTTCAGTGATCAAAGCCGCCAACTGGGCTTGAGATAGGTTAACGCGTCCACTCATGATCTTCATATCAAAGTAAACATGAGTGAGGAAGGTTCGCGAAAGTGCGATGACAGAAGAGAGTAAGCACATAAGTGTTTTCAAACAATAGTTGTTACGTTTATCTAAGCATACCATGAGCAAAGTTCTATGTAATCTAGCAAGTAGGCAATGTAAACATAAATCATATCACCTAGAATGTCGAGTCTTGCACGTGGAGCGAAGCGTCGTTGTGGATAGTTGAGCACTGTTCAGGTTATAGTCTGGTTTTAACAAAAACTTTTTCCCTTATTAAAACCAAGTTCACTATAACCAATGGCTCTGATACCAATCTGTCACACCCCCAAAATCCACACGCGGAGTATCACCGCTTGGAGGCGTGACATGACCAGGATCAAGCCACCAATCATATTGAACATAACAAGTATTAAGTAAAACCCAAACACACACAATATGAAAGGTGTTTCAAATCGAAAACGTAGTTAAGTGTTTAGCGGAAGCATAATTGTAAAACTCAATGAAAGTATTAAGTACGAAATAAAGTAATGTTTTTAACATGGCACACACTGCCATGTCCCACAACGACTGCGCCTCCCTGTGCAAGCTCCATGAGTACCTAACGATCTGCAAGGCATCTAGCAACGAATCAACAACAAAGTTGAGCGAGTTCACAGTTGGTTGTTTAGTTAAAGCATTCGTTTCGTAAATCATATGTTCGTTTTGTAAACCAAGTATCGTATTTATTCATATCGCGGTCTCCCAGACATGTTTACGAAGATTAGTGGGGGCTTCCCATGTGTTACTAGACCACGCGTATCGAATGCTATGAAAATGTAAGAGGTGCCCTAAGTCAATGTCTATCAGCATTGACCCTTTGCCCATAGTCCATTAGTACACGCCCGTCCGACTGGCACGGTGTGAGGTTTGTTAAACCCTAATAGCGCTATCTACTAATGACCCGCTCGCCATAGGCCTCGACGATTAAGTCGATAAATTAGGGACTTCAAATGATAGAGTGATGGTCTTATGGTCGTACGTATCCTGTTGTATGGGGAATACACAAGTTTGTAGTTACCGTTCAGTTCTTTAACCCATTCCCAACCCTTGGGAATCCCATGCCTTGGATAGAGTGTGAACTCACCTTGGTTTGCTCGGTATGCTAACTTATGTGCTCGCAAGTAATCAATCAAGTCCTATAGTATGCACGTATATTAAATCAGTTCAAGTTTGCAACGATTCACATGAAATCTATGTCACCAAATGTGTTCGGCAGTTAACATCACGTAACACATATACAGTTAGTCAAACCATACCATGTTCCAAGTTACTTGCAAGTTCCTTAACTAAGTTATCATGCTCATCAGAGTTAATGTATTTATTAACTGAGTTAATAAGCTTTACAGAGTTTACAACTTAACGGAATTAACACACATACAGGAAATATATAAACTAACAGTGTTAATTATCTAACAGAGTTCACAAACAAATAGGTTATCAACTTAACTGAAATTCACTTGTTTAACAGAGTTACACACTTTACAGAATTACATGCATACTTAACAGGGTTAGTAACTAACAGCGTTAAAACTAACAGGGTTACTATCTAGAATGCTGGACTAAGACATATGTGACGAAATCACCTTCTGGGCGAAAACACCTATTGGCGAAATCACCCAGATGACGAAATCAGAAAGTGATTTCGTTGGGTATGTGTTTTCGTTGGGACGGAGTTAACATCATCATCATCAACAGTTAAGTAATCTCAGAAACCTAATCGCTACAACAGCTGCAAGTAATCATTTTCTACATCAGATCTAATCATGAAACTGGATCAATTCGTGAAACCACATATTACTAAATCCTTACACAAACATAATCACCAATCCATCCTCATTCAATCATCAGTAATTTTGTTGAGGTTATCAAGTATACATCGTATCGTTATAACATAGCATTCTAATCCGTTAAACATCTCTAATCATACTAACAACATATCCGGATAGTAAATCATCAAATCGAGGACTATCAATACGTGTAACATAGTGTAACTGATCATACAACAGATTATAAAGATCCTTAGCATGCTCATCCAAACAATCCACAACCAATTCACATAACAGTTGATTCATGGTAACAACCAGATAGTTCATGAAGAATTAGATTAAATAACTATCAATACTAGATTAGTAACCCAAACAGGAGAGCAATGAATCAAACAAAGTGAGAGGCTTCAAGGGCTTCAAAATTGCCGTCGAAGGGTGGGAGGTGACTAGGGTTTACGGATTGAAACTCTACATAAAAGTTGGAACTCAAAGCATATAATAGATCATCACTGGGCCAAGGGCCCATTTCCTGTTATCGTTGGCCAGGTAGTGGAGTGAGTGGGGGGTTTTCATAGGGTGGGGGTTTTCGGCTAGGGGTACTAGGCAAAATCCCATGTTTTAAATGATTAATCAATTCAAATAAATATAACATATACACACATATAATACATATCACAAATAACATTTATATTGCACCTCAAATAATATTAAACACGCTTAGCAAATACGTACGAAGTTAAATCGGATAGAGACCTTGAAAACTCGAGTTGTCACAGCTTTTTAGTTCTGTATTTCATTTCTAGTTTAGAAGCTTTATTAAAATCCAAATAGATTTTTCACTTCTGCATTATTTTCTGACAAACCAAAGTGGAGAGTTGATCTTCAGATTCGAATTGAAGCAGATGCAGGAGGTTTCTGGGCTGGATGATGAGTTTGGAGCTAAACATGATAAATTTGTGAAATTGGAAAGTTAAAGCACGTTCATTAACTTGAAACTTGTAATTTTCAGAAAATGATTGAATCAAATGTCAGTGTGAATTATCTCAGATCAACCAAGGTCATTAAGTTGGACTTAGTATACAAATTGAGTAATCAGGGTCATTAACTTGGACCTGAATATTTAAGTGGATTTCTAACACTGAAGGTTAAATGGCAAGTTTGAATTGAAATTGTTATTGTCATATATCTTATATTTGGGTAGAGTATACGCAGGTAACAGAAATCCCCATGGCAATGAAAAAGTCAAAGTTTGAACCAGAATTAAGGCCCTAGCTTATCGAGAGGGGGAGTCTGTGAAATGGGGAGTCAGGATTCTGGATCAACAATCAAAGGGGAGTTTGAAGATAAAGATTGAAGAGAGATTTTACAATGACAAATTAAGTTGGAAAGTCACAAAGACTGAAGACTCGACGCCGAAGACTTCGTCAACATCCAAGGGGGAGTTTGTTGGTGCACTGAATGTCTGCTGACTACGTCTTAGTCGAGTCTTAGGTCTAGATAGGTTAGATTGGAGTAATTTTGATAATTACCCTACAAGAACAAAATTACTCTACTAGACCATTTTACAAAATTACTCTACAAAATATCAAAATTACTCTACAGGTACATTTGTACATAATTACAAACATGCCGCCTCCTTTTTTCTTTTCATGCAATTCGTACGTTTAGTACGTTTATTTTATTTGTACAGGAACTTAACTCTATATCTAAATACATACACTTAACACACTATATATACACCTTGATGAGTTTTCTAAATATATATTTTTCTATATATATATATATATATATATATATATATAAGTTTCCATTTTTAACTTATAAAAACCATTATGAGTAATTTAGAAACTTACTTAGATGTTTAATACTTAAACTTTTCACCAAAAAGTTTGTTGGTACACTGAATGTCTGCTGACTACGTCTTAATCAAGTCTTAGGTCTAGATAGGTTAGATTGGAGTTTGGAATTGAAATAGTGGCTTAATGTTGTAATTCCGCTCGAAATGACATTTGTGTCATTTCAAGCGAAATCAGTTTCTTGGTGATTCCGCTCCAAATGTTATTAGGTGATTCCGCTTGAACCTGAATCTTAGGGGTTCCACTTGAATCGAACATGTTGTTTCGAGCGAAATCAGGAGGCTATAAATAGGTGTGTGATGAATTCATTGGTAACAGTTCGAGCTGAATCAGGTCATGTTGTAAGAGAGGAGATGCTGTCAAAATTCTGTCAGAATACATTGTAAAAAGATTTGATTTCAGAAATAGAGAAGAGATTAAGAGGAAACAAGCTGATTGAAGTTGTTTACTTTGATTCCGCCTTAGTAATCAATGATGAACTACCTTTACTGACTGCTTAGGGTCATGCACACGATCCAACAAAGTTCGTTTAACCATGATTAAAATCCTTAAGTGCAATTAACTATTTTAATCACACTTTAACCCCCGTTTAATCATGATTATGATTTTAGAAAATTTTGCCATAGTTTCCCCTAAACTATGGCGTTTCCCACGTTTTCAAAACGCGTTTAGATCATCAAATCAATTTTCCAAAAATCACCACAATTAACAAATATCACCAAAGATCATGTTTGCGTCAATAATCATACTTATTCCTTCAAAGCTTCTCATGAGCATTACTTTGGTTAAACTTTCAAAACTTTAAAGTTAACCATTTTTCAAGTTAATTTTTTACATAAATTTGATTATACTTGTTTTTCACTTTTAAAAATTCCCACATCTTTATGTAAACATTTCCAAGACTTTTTATACCATACTTTTTACAAATAATATTATATAAACTTGTTTTATGTTAACAATCAAGTTCACAAGTGTTTTTAAAAGCCTTGATTCATGATTATTTTAAGTTTCATCTTTCAAGAATCACTAATCAAGTTCACATACAAAATGCTCATCATCTTTGAAGATGATGATCTTGTGTGATTTAAACATATATATGTTTAAACCACATTTTTAAGTGTAACATGGCAAGATTAACACTAATCTAAATTACAACATGTTATAAACCACAAGATCATCATAAATCTAGACTTTAACCCATGAATCTTTACAAAATCAACATAATCATCAAGATTACACCAACTAACTACACTAATCTATACAAATAATCACATAATAAGTTATGATTAGTAGATCATTAAGTTTGAGATTAGGGTTTTTTATTATATTTTTCTTAATCTTCAAGATAATCAACTTGCACTTCTTAATTCTACACATAATAAGAAGCTTAAAAATGGTAAAAGATTATCTTACAACTTTGCACAAGCTAAATACGGTGATTAAGAAGAGATAAAGCTCCCAAAGAACTCCCTAAAGTTTCCTCATGCTTAATCTATGTTTAGATGATATTGTAGTGGCTAGATTAAGTGAAATCAAGGTGTTTAGTGGTGATTTTTGGTGAGTTTAGTGGGGGGGTTTTATGGCTGCCAAAATTGGGGGTTTCAAAGGGGATTTTGAGGTTTAAAGGAAGTTGTGGAAAAGTGATAAAAATGATGTCTAGATATGTCTAAAGTAATGGTGCATTCCCCATGTTTTTAACAACAACCGCATCCTATGCCATACTCAAAATCTTGCATTTTTCATCAAAGATCAAGTGGGGTGGGACCCACTTATTGACCAAAATTGACTAGGGGTAAAGTGTAAAAATTTTATAAAAGTTATTAATTTATTAGATATTTTGGCGATTAATCAAAGTATGGTGATTAGGGGTTTAATTGCACCACTAGGGGGTAATTAGGGATTCAGAATGTTAATCGACATTAACTAGTTCGCCAAACTAGTAGAAATTGTAGTTTGATACTTTAGATGCTTTCCGTTCGGTCGTCGGCTATTTTACGACACTTTTGCTTCGTACCGATGAAGGTTTGTCGCAAGTTGTTATTCCGCTATCAAATGATGTATGAAGTGATTTTGAGTCCCAAATAAGCTTAACTAGTTCATCATGTCTTTCGTTTGGTTGTTTTGGCGTCGGAAATGTTATTTACTAGCTTGTCGGTTAAAAAACGGACAAGTTGTGGGGGTTGCAACGTAGCACCGAAGCTTATGTTTCGCACACCCTATTAATATCCTCATATTGTTTTCCCTGTATTTGTTATCATTTGTCATCATTCCGGAGTCTCAGAAATGCTAAATTATTAGTTCGGACGAGTTAGAATTGTTTAATTTTTAGCGAAACGGACGATTTTGTATTTAGGGCGTTGTACTGGAAAGTTGTGAATTTTCGCAAGATGTGTTCTCATATTTGTGTTTTCTTATATATACGGACTCTGTTATGTCATTCATGTGTCATTTTTCATTGTTTTGTTCTGTTTTCACGGTTTTGCTGGCATGAATAGTGTAACCGAGAATAGTGCACGCAACACTTGCTACCAACATTTTTAGGACATAGTTTTATTGGTTTCGCAACCCAACGAAAATAGCATATGTTATATCATTTTTTTCTTGTCCTAACCCTGTTATCTAATTTACGACACAGTTACGTAACTAAATTACGCTAATTGCATGAGATTACATACTAAAAATAGTGATTAGATTGTACGGAATCACTTGTTATTTGTCATTTGTCACATTCCCCCCCCCCCCTGTTAAAATGAATTTCGTCCCGAAATTCACGTTGAGTTATCCTTTAAAGGAGTCTTCTTGAATAGGTGGGGGTACTTTGTCTTGATCTGATCTTCACGTTACCAGGTATACTCGGGTTCGTGACGTGAGTTCCAGCGGACCTTTACTAGTTTAATACGACTTCTCCTTGTCTTGTGAACTTTCCAGTCCATAACCTCATTAGGTTTTTTGGTAAACTGGAGTTTGTCATCTACTTGAATTCCATCCGTTGGGATGATAACTACTTTGCTGGTTGGACTTTTCTTGAGGTCCGACACATGAAATGTGTCGTGTATGTTATTGAGTTCTTCTGGCAACTTTAGCTTGTAAGTAACTGTACCAACCCTTGCCAGAATTTCAAAAGGTCCAATGTATCTCGGGTTTAGTTTTCCGCGCTTCCCAAATCTAACTACGTCCTTCCAAGGCAAGACTTTTACCAAAACTTTGTCTCCGACCTCGAAGGATAATGGTTTGCGTCTTATGTCCAAGTAGCTCTTTTGTCTATCACAAGTCGCTTTAATTTGGTCTTGTATTTTTGATATTTTATCAGTAGTCTCTTGGACAAGTTCAGGGCCAATAAATTGTTTGTCACCGACTTCTGCCCAACATAGCAGTGATCGGCACTTTCGTTCATATAATGCTTCAAATGGGGCGGCTCTAATGCTTGTGTGATAACTGTTATTATAAGAGAAATCTACCAGAGTTAATTGAGTATCCCAGTTTCTGCCTAAATCCATCACACAGGCACGAAGCATGTCCTCCAAAGTTTGGATGGTTCGTTCGCTTTGGTCATCATTTTGTAGATGAAATGTTGTGCTTAGATCTAACGGGATCTAAACGATGCTTGAAATGATTGCCAAATCCTTGACACAAAGCGACCATCTCGATCAGAGATTATTGAAACAGGCACTCCATGACGTGCTATAATCTCTTTAAGGTAAAGTCCAGCTAACTTCTCGGTACTATCTTTCTCGCGAGTCGGTAAGAAGTGAGCTGACTAGGTTAATCGATCAACGATAACCCAAATCATGTAATGACCTCGAGAGGTCCGTGGTAGTTTTGTAATGAAATCCATTTATATATGTTCCCATTTCCAAACAAGAATCTCGGGTTGCTGTAATAAGCCATACGACTTTTGATATTCGGCCTTGACCTTTGCATAAGTTAGGCATTCCCCAACATAGGTTGCAATATCTCCCTTGGGATTAGGCCATCAGTAATATTCCTTTAAATCTTGATACATTTTATTGGATCCTATATGCATTGAATATTTCGACTTGTGTGCTTCATCCAGCACCAAGTCTCGCAGACCGCCAAGATAAGGAATCTAGATCCTTCCCATGAAATATAAAGTGTCATCTTTGTTTGTTTCCATTTGTTTCTCCAATCCCCGTAGGGATTCCGCTTGAATGTTTTCTGGCTTTTAAGGCCACGGTCCAGAGGAATAAGGGCAAACCTGAGTTGGCTAAGATACTGCATAACATGTCCATTAGGGTTCTATTTATTCTCTTAGCAACACCGTTCTGCTGAGGAGTACCGGGCATAGTATATTGGTTCATAATACCCTGGCCCTTACGAAACTCATAAAATGGACCAGGAGCGTTCCAAAATCCTTGAAATCAAGAGGTAGTAAGACCTCATCCTTCACGAGTCGAGTTAAGCGTTCTCGTGAAATGTGGCCTAAACGTTGATGCCACAACATGGATGAAGTTTCTAAGTCTCGTTTACGTTTTCTCTTTGTTAAGTTCTCATTAATATTATATGATAACAAATACTTGGAAAATTCGCCATCTAATTCTAATCGATTGAGACCACCATCCAAGAAGCCATAACCAAATATTTGAGAATTAAAACTGATAGTAAGTTTGCCAAGACCATAAGAAACAAGAAAACCATCTACGTCTAACTTTGGTCCTGATACAAGATTCCGAGTAATCTCAGGAATATATAAGGTGTCATAAAGTTTAACAGTTAAACCAGTTTTCATAACTAAATCTAATGTCCCCATGGCCTCGACTACTAGCTGCTTTCCATTTCCCAGCCTAAGCGTTCTTTGGTTTCTTTCCAGCTTCTGGATTGTATGGAATCCCTGTAAGGAATTGGTTACATGAAACATAGAACCAAAATCAAACCACCAAGTATTAGATGGAACACTTAAATTAAAGGACTTAAGTATCACGAAAATATTATCACCTTTCTTGGCTAGACACTCCTTAAAGTCCGGGCAGTCTTTCTGCTTATGTCCCACCTTACGGCAGAACTTGCAGCGAATCTTCCCTTTGGAGTCATTAGAGCCAAAAGCACTTGCACCTGCATCCCATTTTTGGACCTTTGCATTAGGCTTCTTATTATAGTTCCCCTTCCTTTTCTTCGAGTCAGCAGTAATCAGGTAAGCAACATTGGCTTTCTCCAGTTTCAGGCGTTCTTCTTCTTGCACACACATGGCAATCAACTCGTTCATCTTCCATTGGTCCTTCTGAAGGTTATAGTTAACTTTGAATGCTTCATGAGATGTGGGTAGAGAATTCATGATAAAATGCACCAGAAAGCCATCACTGATCTCCATGCTTAATCCCATGAGCTTTTGGGCCATGTCTGTCGCAACCCCCGACCCCTGCCTCGGGAGGCGGGCGGCCGCGGCCTACTCAGAGATAGTGGTATCGGTGTTTATCATTATTTGGCAGAGGAATTTACATCAGGACTGTAGTTAGGAAATATTTTATCAGAGTAAAATACCGCATCTTTTACTAAGACATACATTTGGGATACAACCCAAGTTTTCATTACAAACTGGTTTATAGGATTAAATCCAACTTTATTGAAATAAAACATCTTTCTTTATTTAGGTAACTTTTATAGCCACATTTTCCCAAGCCTTCAGTGCTCTCCAGCTGGCTTCTAATTGGCTTTCACATTTTGTTACCTAAAATGTGTTTTAAAACATTTGTCAGTGGGAAATACTGGTGAGTGAATCCCAATTTAATCAAAACAGATTGTATCCTTGTACAGCATTGAGGGCAATCAGCAATTACATTTGTTTATTATTCTACCTTAATTACCACACACGGTACTGTCGACCCGACTTGTGGTCATGTTACTACTCACAGTGTAGTAACAAATTTTGTATACAAAACCCCAACATACTGACGATAATTGTAGAATTATAAATGCTCAATCACTGTTTAATCAAGCATTGAGGTTTTGTAAAAACAGTTTGCAAAAAGGTTTACACAAAAAGGAGATTACTCACATTGCTATATTAGGGTTTTCCTTTGTGATTTCCTGGTGATTATCTATTAATTACACAATGCACACGCATTAGTATAATAACCCAATATTTACATTAGTAATACCCTCCCCGAGACATAACTCTAACGACTACGTCGGGCAGAACCCCGACAGCCGTTACGGAGAACTAGATCAATCGGGCAGCGTATCCAATACGTAACCGGGGTTATAATACTTACAACGGGGCAGAAATTCGTTAATTAGGGGGTATAACACCCGATTATAGCTTCTACACTTTAGAAATTCAAGAGGGAAAGTTGCTATTCTCCAATTTCTGCCCAACAAACTGGGGTTCGGCACTTTCGTCCATAAAGTGCTTCGAAAGGTGCAGTATTGATACTGGTATGATAGTTGTTGTTGTAAGAAAACTCTATTAATAGTAAGTGATCGTCCCAATTTCCTCTGAAATCAATTACACAAGCTTTAAGCATATCTTCCATTGTCTGAATTGTCCTTTCACTTTGTCCATCCGTTTGAGGATGATAAGCGGTGCATATTTAGCTTGGTTCCCATTGCTTTTTGGAAACTGGTCCAAAAATGAGAAGTAAAACGGCTATCTCTATCAGTAACAATTGATAAAGGAATGCCATGTAATGAAGCTATTTCATTTACATACAACTTGGCTAATTGTTCCATACCGAATGTTTCCTTCATTAGTAGGAAATAAGCAGATTTGGTTAATCTATCTACAATCACCCAGATTGTATCATTACCTTTTCGTGTCTTGGGTAATTTGGTAACAAAGTCCATTGTTATTAATTCCCATTTCCATACAGGAATTTCCAATTACTGTAATAAACCTGAGGGTTTCTGATGTTCAGCTTTGACTTGTGAACATGTTAGACACTTGGCAACATAGGCTGCTATATCCTTTTTCATTCCTATCCACCAGAAATTCTTTCTTAAATCTTGATACATCTTATCATTTCCAGGATGTATCGTATATTTAGACTTATGGGGTTCTTCTAATATTCGGTGGCGTAGATTTCCTAATTTAGGTATCCACATTCTTTTCTTATGGAATCTCCAAATTCCATATGTTCCTTGTTCTAGTTCCTTAATCATACCTTTTAATTTTTCAGTATCATCATTGATTACTGATTCTTGTACAGCTCTAATTTGCTCATTTAAATCTATCCGCAAATTTAATTTAAGAGAACATACTCTTTTTGGCTCTTCATGATACTTTCGACTTAAGGCATCGGCTACTACGTTAGCCTTTCCTTCATGATACTGGATATTGCAATCATAATCGCTAAGGAATTCCATCCAACGTCTTTGTCTCATATTTAGCTCTTTTTGCCCAAAAATGTACCTTAAACTCTTATGATCAGTGAAGACAACAAATTTATTTCCATATAAATAGTGTCTCCAAATCTTAAGGGCAAAAATTATGGCTCCTAATTCTAAATCATGGGTTGTATAATTCTCTTCATGATTCTTAAGTTGTCTAGACGCATAGGCTATTACCTTTTGGCGTTGCATCAACACGCATCCATAACCTAATTTAGAAGCGTCACAATAGACTTCAAAGTCTTCAGTTCCTTCTGGTAACGCTAGTATGGGTGCGTTGTTTAATCTTTGCTTAAGAATTCTAAAGGCTTCTTCTTGTTTTGGTCCCCATTCAAACTTAACAGACTTACAGGTTAACTTAGTTAAGGGAATGACTATTCTAGAAAAATCTCGAATAAATCGTCTATAATAACCGGCTAGTCTTAGAAAACTTCTAACCTCGGTTGGTGACTCAGGGATTTTCCATTTAGTAATTGCCTTAATCTTTGTAGAAAAAACATGAATTCCTTCATGGTTTACTAAATGTCCAAGAAACTGCACTACTTCTAACCAAAATTCACATTTCGAAAACTTAACGTAAAGCTTTTCTTTTCTCAGTAAATTTAAAAGTGCATGCAGATGCGCTGCATGTTCCTCTTTACTTTTAGAGTAAATGAGAATATCATCTATAAAGACAATTATGAATTTATCCAAATATGGCTTACATATTCAGTTCATCATGTCCATAAATGCGGCTGGGGCATTGGTTAAACCAAATGGCATGACTGTAAATTCATAATGCCCATACCTTGTTCTGAAAGCGGTCTTAGGAATGTCCTCTTCCTATACCTTTAATTGATGATATCCTAAGCGTAAATCGATCTTAGAAAAGAATTGAGCTCCTTGTAACTGATCAAACAAATCATCGATTCTCGGTAATGGGTACCGATTTTTAATCGTGACTTTATTTAATTCAGGGTAATCAATGCACATACGCATTGAACTGTCTTTCTTTTTGACAAACAAGATCGGTGCTCCCCATGGTGATGAGCTTGGCTGTATAAATCCTTTTTTCAAAAGTTCGTCTAGCTGGTTCTTTAACTCTTGCATTTCTACTGGCGCCAAACGGTAAGGTGCTTTGGCAATCGGTGCTGTTCCTGGTAGCAGATGAATTCTGAATTCAACTTCCCTGTCTGGTGGTAGTCCTGGTAATTCTTCTGGAAATATATCTGAAATTGGGATACTACAAGGATATCTTTTAATTCCTTTCCTTTAGTATTAATGATTATAGAAATCATATATACTATTGATCCTTTTCTTGCACAACTTGTTGTTTTTATCACGGAGATGAATTTTGTGGATCTAGTTAGCTTATCTTCTTTAATTGTGATTTTTTCACCCTTTGGTGAATTTACTTGTATTGACTTTTGATCACATATACAATACTGGCTTTATTGGCTATCAACCAATCCATTCCTAATACAATATCAAATCCTGCCAGATTCATTGGGTAAAGATTTGCAATAAACATATGGTTTAAAATTTCTATTCTTGCTCCCTGTAAGATTTCAGAAATCTTAATGGATTCTCCATTGGTTGTTTCTACTAGACATTCTTGTTAGAGTTTAGTTAATGGTTGGTTGAGAATTTTGCAAAATGAAGTATTAATAAAACTTTGGTTCGTACCAGAGTCAAATAATACTTTAGCAAAAACATCATTAACTAAAAACGTACCGGCAATCACATCTGGAATCATCTTTGCTTCTTCAGCTGTCAGAATGAATGCTCTAGCATTCTTAGTAGTTTTGTTGTTCGTGACTGGAGCTAGTTTCGGACAATTCGGCTTGATATGTCCTTTTCTCCACAATTGAAGCATATTCTATTACTTGGTTTCCTCCTACACTCTTCTTCCTTGTGTCCTGGTATTTTGCAATAGTTACAGTAGGTGGAACATCTTCCTGAATGCTTCTTCTTGCAAGCCTTACAATAAGGTGCAGAAGTAGAACCTATATTTTTCCTATGGTTGGAATATCCGTAGCGAAATTCCTGGGTAGGCCTTTGAGCTAGGTTCTTTCTTTGGTTTTCTTCTTGTGTCCGTATTAGTTCATCAATCAAGGTATTTGCTAGTTCTACTGCTACTTCTATGGTTGGTGGTCTAGCTGCCTTGACTACATGTCTAATTTCACTGATTAATCCCCAGATGTAACGGGAGATTAACATTGGTTCTGGTGATGCTAGGGTTGGCACTATTCTAGCATATTCAAAGAATGTAGTAGTGTAACCCTTGTTGTCTACTCCAATCATTCTAAGGTTTAAGAATTTATTAGTTATCTGCTCCTTTTCGTTAGGAGGACAGAATTTCCTTTCAACCATATTCTTAAACTCATTCCATTCCATACTATAGACCCTGTTACTTCCTCTAGTCTGGAGGATAGTGTTCCACCATTCCAGAGCGGTGTTCTTAAATAATTTGGAAGCAAACATGATTTTATCTTCTTCTGCGCACTTGCTTATTTTTAAGACTGCTTCAGTCTTTTCTAACCAGCGTAAAACTGCAATTGCTCCTTCCTTGCCCGAGAATTCTATTGGTTTACAAGACCAAAATTCTTTATAAGAACAACCATAAGACATGGTTCTTCTTCCTTTCGGAATTGGTAATTGAAGTAACGATCCATTATTCACGCTGTGACTGGGTTCAGTATGTGTTCGCTTACTTCCACTATTACTTTTATTAATTTCCGCTTCCCTAACATTTTGGATAATACCTTGCATAGCATCTCTAATTTCTTGGGATACTATATCTCGAATAGCACTGTTATTTATCTGATTTTCATTATTCTGGTTTTCCGGATTTACTGCGTCAACCATCTGGATTTTAAACAATTACCAAATATTAATATCATAATATATTATCCAATGCAAACAATCATACAACAATCATATTGATCCAAAATTGCCGAACATTGCGACTCACTCTATTTTATATTATGCATCTATTACAGACCATAACTGGAAAATAAATTACAATACTAGTATGCATCACTAACCACAAGATGGTCTATACTACAATAGATATTATATATATATATATATATATATATATATATATATACTATTACTATTACTATTACTATTACTATTACTATTACTATTACTATTACTATTACTATTACTATTACTATTACTATTACTGATAGGGGTTCATCCAAAAACTCCATATTACGCTCGTCATATTTCCAAATGAGTCGTTCCCCTATTTGTCTCATCCTCTCACTTCGTTCTAGTATCATCTCACCAAAGGTTCGGAGTTCGTGCACATTTTTAGTGCTCATGGGTGGTGCGGGGGCTGGTATGGGATCTGGGTATTGTGGTATCTGTTCCTCTCGTGGGTAAGGATTTTCTAGAATCTCCCTGATGTCTTGGTCATTATCATAATATGGGTCTAGGGGATCCAAGTCGGGATAGGGTCCTACCAGGTCTTGCATAGGCTCCTCTCGTGGGATTGGGTAACGTTGCTGGTAGTCCCTGTGGTCGTCAAACCAAGGGTTGTAAATCGGTGGAGGGGGTGCTGATATTGTAGGGATGTTGGTTGGGTCAAAAGCAGGTACTGGGGGTTAGTCTACTGGGTTTAGTTCAACTTCCATGGGTTATGTGGGAAATAGTGGTAAAGGTTGGGGTGCTATGAGTTCTTCTAGATTAGGGTCGACAGCGGTAGTAGCTAAAATGTGGAAATTAGCTAATCTCCTATTGAGAATATCATGAGTTTGAGCATTCATTTCTCTATTGACCGCTGCTAAGGCCCGCTGTTGTTGCATTTTTCTCATCCTCTTTCTACGTTCATTAGCTCCTTTGCTGAACCATCCTCTCTTCTTAGAAGGGAATGGCTCCTCAGATTGAGCCTTGAATACGAAAATTCATTCTTCGGTATCAGCCGAATACCCCGAGGGAGTAGGCTGGGAAGAGGTTCCTTCGTCCCTAGGTGAACTAGACAGTTGACAGTAAGCGTCCGAAGGTCCTTGATCACTCATACTGTAAACTAACAAATTGTCAAATAATAAAATAAAATAATCTATACGTGTGCACATAGTCGCATTTATTATTTCCTAACAAAATTGACAATTTTAGTGTCAGCAGAACACTTCTTTGGCTGGAATCAGTGGCATAGCTCTGATACCACCTTCTGTCGCAACCCCGACCCCTACCTCGGGAGGCGGGCGACCGCGGCCTACTCAGAGATAGTGGTATCGGTGTTTATCATTATTTGGCAGCATAATTTACATCAGGACCGTAGTTAGGAAATATTTTATCAGAATAAAACACCGCATCTTTTACTAAGACATACATTTGGGATACAACCCAAGTTTTCATTACAAACTGGTTTATAGGATTAAATCCTATTTTATTGAAATAAAACATCTTTCTTTATTTAGGTAACTTTTATTGCCACATTTTTTCCAAGCCTTCAGTGCTCTCCAACTGGCTTCTATTTGCCTTTCACATTTTGTTACTTGAAATGCGTTTTAAAACATTTGTCAGTGGGAAATACTGGTGAGTGAATCCCAATTTAATCAAAACCGATTTTATCCTTGTACAACATTGATGTCAATCAGCAATTACATTTGTTTATTATTCTACCTTAATTACCACCCACGGTACTGTCGACCCGACTTGTGGTCATGTTACTACTCACAGTGTAGGAACAAATTTTGTATACAAAACCCCAACATACCGACGATAATTGTAGAAATAGACATACTCAATCACTGTTTAATCATAATGTAAAGCATTGAGGTTTTGTAAAAACAGTTTGCAAAAAGGTTTACACAAAAAGGAGATTACTCACAATGCTATCTTAGGGTTTTCCTCTGTGATTTCCTGGTGATTATCTATTAATTACACAATGCACACGCGTTAGTATAATAACCCAATATTTACATTAGTAATACCCTCCCCGAGACAGAACTCCAACGACTAAGTCGGGCAGAACCCCGACTGTCGTTACGGAGCACTAGATCAATCAGGCAGCGTATCTAATATGTAACCGGGGTTATAATACTAACAACGGGCCAGAACTTCGTTAATTAGGGGGTATAACACCCGATTATAGCTTCTACACTTTAGAAATTCGAGATAGAAAGTTGATGTAAGCGACGGAAAATGACTGCCGAATGTCTCAATTTATAGGGTATGATTTCAGGTTTCTCGCGCCCCGTGTAGGATTCAGCCAAGGGCTTCGCGGCCCACGAGGCTAGCTAGGGTAGGCCTTAGCCTGGCTGATTTGGCCACTAGGCTCGACACGTGGCAGCTCTGGGATACGCCCTGATATTAACCTGTCGCGGCCCGCGTAAGACGAAAAGGATGTCTTCGCGGCCCGCTAGAAAGCTTTAAAAATTGTTTTTTTTTTATTTTTTTTCTAAAATTAAAGGTATTAGGGACCGGTTTTCGTATACGGTGTGTGTTTTAAGATATATTGGGATATTCTAAATATATTAGGGGTGTCGAAATAAATTTGGAGGGTTGTTATAATGTCATTCATTTTCTGGATGTGCTCACGAATGCCGCTGACTGCATCATACTTTGTAGTCACCAATTTTAGAATGAGGGTGCTGGCTTGCGCCTTTGACGTCCATTGGAATTGAGCCTCCATATTAGTAAGATATTCCTTAGCTGTAGTAGCGTCAAGAATGGTTCCCCTAATAGCAGGACTTGTCGAGTTTTTCATGAAGATAAGAGACAAGCGATTAGCTCTCTCCCACTTTTGATGGAGTAGTTTTTCAGCTTCAGTACTCTTATCAGTAAGATCAGGGGGCGTTTTTAGTTAGCGCACAGTCAAACTCCATGAGTGTGAGAGTAAGGTTAAGAGAATCCTTCCATGAAGCATAGTTTGCACCAGTCAAAGTATCAATAGCCATAGCAGGAGCTGATAGTGGATTAAAAAATGAGAAGAATAAGATACATTGCAAAAGAAGAAGCTAGAGTGACTTATGGGTAACCTAAAACTAAGGCAGACAGAAATCAAGACCATTATATTAAGAAAGTTGTGATAACGTTATTTATACACACCAATTTTAAATAAAGTTCTACTTGAATGACGGTTTTCGCTTTGGCTATGGCCAATCATACAAGTATTATGAACAACCATACAGTGCAGATTAGATGTAACACATCACCTTTGGGCAGAAATTGAAACACCATAATTTTAGGCACAAGTCAAAGTTTGCGAGACATGAGTGTAACACATCACCTTTGGGTAGAAAATGAAACAATCATGCATCTTAGGCAGAAGTCATGTGTATATCATATGAACAAAACTAATAAGGCAAGTGTTACACTATGCTTGTCCATATAATAAGGATATACACCTAAGTTACTATGCTTAAGTTCACTAAATAATGTCACAAGTAAACACATCACCTTTGCGCAGTAGTGAAAACTTGAAATAATGTTATTTTTGTTAAGCAAATTTTAAATCAATCAAACGAATTAGTTTAATGATTACTTAAAAGTTAGGTTTATAAAACATAATACAGTAAAGTTTTATAAAACAAAAGTTAACGTACATAATGGCTTAACGTACATTGCGTACACGATTGTATTTTCAACGTGCGATTTAATTCTTCAACATGCGATATGTAAAAATAAATACAACATGCGAAAATTACACATGTGATTTCAACAACATACACACACATGCGATTTCATGAACAATAACATGCATATTAAAATAATAACATGTGATTAGACGTTGTGCACTTTAAATAATAACATACACATGCGATTTCATGAATAATAACATGCACATTAAATAATAACATGTGAATTCCAAAATGTTTAGTAACATGCGAATTCCAAAAAACATTTGTAACATGCGTTTCCTTGGAAAAAAACATTATTACGTAACATACGAATTTTATTATTGTTATTTTTTTCTTTCAATTCTAGATCATAAGGGAATTTAAGAACTGAGTAACATCACTCTGATACCACATGTTAATAAGTTCTTTTAAGATCTAATGGAAAACACTTTAGGGATCTTGATATACCTGACAATCCAGTAGTGGTTAGAGATGAAGAAGAAGCCATTTTGATCGGTTCCCATTTAGGGTGAGCAGTTAGGATGGAGAGGAATGATGATAGCCGTTATATCACCAGTTGAATAATACGAATTAGGTTATTGCAGTGAGGGGGGCGAAAATTTTAGGGTGTGTTTTTAGGGTTCCTCAATAACCAGTATTTATATGTTTCACCCAAGGGGAAACCCAAATTAACTAGTACGGGCCTTTACGTCCATCAAATAAAGTCCAGTTAATTTTATTGGGATATTAAGGTAAATTGATCTGGTTATTAGATAAATGGTCAATAAGAGCATCATAAGTTATTTATTAAATAATTTATGCTTACATATTACCAAATTGTTCTTTAACACAAGAGTTAAAATCTTAGCTTCTTGCCATTACTATTTTTAAACAGGAGAAAATATATATTAAAATAGAGTTAATTACTGTTTTCGTCCATGTGGTTTGTCAAAAATCACTATTTCAGTCTATTATTTTAAAAATTACAATTTCAGTCCCTATGGTTTCACTTTCGTAACCATTTCAGTCCCTGTGGTTTTACTTCCGTAACCATTTCAATCCATTATTCTGTTAAGTACAGAGACTGAAATGGTTACGAGGTGTACTGAGATGGTTACGAAAGTTAAACCACAGGGACTGAAATCACAATTTTTAAACTAATGGACTGAAATAGTGATTTTTGACAAACCACAGGGATGAAAACAGTAATTAACTCATTAAAATATGTTAAAGATCGAAATTGGACATTTGTTCCTTGGTTTTAAGCATATGTTTTATTTGATAACATCCAGCACTTAGTAATTGTTTGAATAAGTTATAAAATCAGTAGGATATCAACTTATATGCCAACATACTTTAAATAAGTTATAATATCAGTATGATATCAACTTTTATGCCCGTTAAGGTTTTAAATTAAACTATGCATCATAAGGGCGTTTTAGTCATTAAACGACTTATAAAAGGAACTTGCTATAAACTGATGTTATGAACATGATCATTCTGTAAAGATACTTTATTTGTGATATAATATCAGTATGTAACCAAACATATGTTATTTTTATGGTTTACGACCAAACTATGCACCAAAGGGGTATTTTGGTCATTATGAACATAGTTTGAGAACTCATTTATAAATCTGAGTTAAGATCATATACCTACTATATAAACATTTTAAATAAGTTAGAAAATCAGTAGGTAACAAGTTATGATTGATAGTTATGGTTTAAAACCATACGAGTTAATTGCCAAAATTGTCCCTGAGGTTTGGGCACGTTTGTCATTTTCGTACAAAATGACACTTTTGTACCAAATTGCCCTCAACGTTTGTAACTTTTGACATTTTCAACCAAACCACTAACTTAGTTTATTTTTTCTGTTAAGTTGAGGATATTTTGATGAAACTGGCAAATATAAAACCACAGGGACGATTTTGGCAATTTACTCAAACCCTTTTTAATTTCTTTTATTTAATTATTTTTGTTACATCTATCTACTATAATAAAAGAAACCAATAAGTGACACGTGTCATTCATTGAAAGCATTTATATTTGTAATTTCCTGTCTTTTCATACTTTTCTTATATCAATTAATTAAATAGTAAATAATCAATTAATATTAAATCTTATCTTACTTTGAATGCCGGATAGAATCATCCTATTTTTTCTAATAATATATTATCTTCAAATTTAAGTTATAAATTAAAGATATTTTTTAAATAATAACACAAAACAATAATCTTAAACTTAAAAAAACAATAATACGCTCATATAAAAAAATTTAAAGCACAAACAAAATATACAAAATAACTTATTAGACCTTAGATCAAACTTAAAAAAAACACTAATTAGGAAGAGAAGCTAATAATATAATTCTGTTTTTTATTTTTCAAATTGGGGTTCTAATCAATTCAAATTAAACTTAACCAAGTTTGTGATTTGATTCGAATTAAACCGAAACAAATTTATGAGGGGTTTTTAAAAAATATAACTTTTTTATTATGTAGTATATAAAATTAGATTTATTCAATCCATATAATACATAGGGTTTATAAAGATATAACTTTTTATTGTTTGGTTTATAAAATTACATGTGCTCAATCCGTATAACACATGAGTTTCTTAAAAATTTAACTTTTTTCATTATTTAATATATAAAATTAAATTTACTCAAACCGTACAATCACGGGGTTCTCAAAGATATAACTTTTTTTATTATTTAATATATAAAATTACATTTATTCAACCCATGTAATAAACAAGATTATTGTTTTATTATTTGGTATAAAATTATATTTATTCAACCCGTGTAATAAACGAGATTTTTAAAGATATATTTTAATATATAAAATTACATTTATTCAACCCACGTAATAAACGAGATTATTGTTTTATTATTTGGTATATAAAATTACATTTATTCAACCCGTGTAATAAATGAGATTTTTAAAGACATATTTTTATTATTTGGTATATAAAATTACATTTATTCAACCCGTGTAATACACGGGGTTCTAACCTAGTATATAATAAAAAAGAATATACATGGAGTTTTTAGAAAAAAAAAATTAATAGTTGTCACATAATTTTTATAAATTTTCATCCAAATCACTAACTCAGTTTATTTTTTCTGTTAAGGTGAAGGATGTTTTAAATTTTATAAATTAAGACAGAAATTAATTTATAGCTTCTTTATATAAATCAGTTTTATAAAGTGAAAACGTCATTTGTGTGCAACACATAACAATCGATTACAACTTTTAGTATTTATTAGTTGTAGTGATAGAAAAAAATTGTAAAACGTTACATATTTTTTAAATGTGCTGAGCACCTAGGAAATATGTTGGTAGAAATAAAATATTTATTTAATTAAGATTATGAGGGTAACTACAAATACTTATTCTGAGTGGTTTGAGTAAAGAAACTTTTTGTGCATAGCATTATAATTACAATTTAGTGGGTAATTTTAAGGTTTGGTAACGATACGTTGTTTGAGGGGGGGGGGGGGGGGGCACTGGCTTCTGTTTTTCCTTAGGAGCGAATTTAAAAGAGGAGAAGATAAATTACAAACCTGGTACATATGATAAGATTTTCTATTTGACATTTTTGAATAAGGTCATCAGCATTTTAGTTTTATAAAATTTAGAGGTTTAAGTAGATTTTATTTTTATAAAACTGATCTATATAAAAAATTAGAAATTAATTTATGTCTTAGTTTATAAACATCTTTCGCCTTAATAGAAAAATTAACTTAGTGGTTGGATGAAAATTTATAAAAATTATGTGACAAAGCTATTATTTTTTTCATATAAAAATTGCATGTATATTCTTTTTTATTATATATGTAACAAAATTAATTAAATAAAAGAAATTTAAAAGAGTTTGAGTAAATTGCCAAAATCGTCCCTATGGTTTTATATTTGCCAGTTTCATCCAAATATCCCCAACTTAACAGAAAAAATAAACTAAGTTAGTGGTTTGGATGAAAATGGCAAAAAGTTACAAACGTTGGGGGCAATTTGGTACAAAAGTTTCATTTTGGACGAAAATGGCAAACTTGTCCAAACCTCAGGGACGATTTTGGTAATTAACTCAAACCATACTATGCGCCAAAAGGGCGTTTTGGTCATTAAATGACGACATTTGCGATCTTTAGTCAAAAATCAGATTATGAATTGATTTGATATCCCAAAATATGTTAAGTATGATATTATATCAGCAGACAATGAGTTTGATATGACAAATTATGTTTAAAACCATATAGGTGCTGAAAGGGCACTTTGGTCAATTTAAAACATAATTTACGATCTTACATGAAAACTCAGTTTACGATCTGTTTAATAACATCAAAATATGTTAATTACATTAACACATCAGTAAGTAAGTCATTTGCAAGTTCGTTATTGATTAAAACCGCATGATTTGCAAAAAGGCATTTTGATCAAAGTATGACATAATAACGAAACATGTACAAAAACTCAGAATACGATTATGATCATGTAATATAACCTCAGAGGGTTATGCTACATTAAATTACGATCAAAATGCAACCTTAAATCAGTAGGTAACTAATATAAATCGGGTCAGAATCGAAAGTCAAAGCAGAAGTCAAACTTCGCGACTTTCGGATGCGAATCTACCTTAAAACTGGAATTGACGAACCGAACATGTTTACACATGTTCTAATAGTTATTACCAACTTATTTAAGTGTCAAAACATATTTTATAACATTTATAAACTCAGATTATAACATTTATAAAATCTGACCCGTTTGACTTTTTAAACATTAAAATTTGACCCGTCAAATGACCTAGTTAATGTGATTTTCAGGAGGTGCCCTTTTTTAGGGATTAACACCTACCTAATTACGATCACGTAGCCATGTTTGACTCGAACAATGGCTGGACCATAATGGTCTAACTGAAAGTCAAAGCAATTATCAAAATTGCTTAACTTTTGGCTTTAAAGCCTACAAAATGTGAAAGAACAAGGATGGAGCACTTACAAGTGATCCAAGAGAAGGATTTGAACTTCAAGGAAGCTCCCAAATTGATCAGGAACTTCCTGATAGTGAAAGTATGAAATGAGCACTTGAAAAGTTTGATCATGCTTGCTATTTAGAGCAATTGAAGATGAACAAGAGGATGCCAAGTGTTTAGCATCATTCTAGGATCAATACAAGTGTTTTGGGACGTGTCATAACCAGCTACATTTCCCATAGATTCGAATAAATGGTTTTCTTGGAGCCCAAACATGAAATCAGCTACTGGTGACCCCTTACGGACAGTAAGGGGTTTTCCTTAAAGTCTGTAAGGACCTGGCAGGGGCAGACTTTCCATTTTTGGCAGATTTAGCCCTTGGACGTGTATTGTCACTTTAACCCCCTTTAACCCCAAATTTAGGTTATATAAAGGCGTTAAGGCATATTTAACTCAAATTTTCCCAGAAATGTCGTGGATGTTGGTTCATTCAGTTGTACGGTTACACGTTTCACAAATAACGCACAACGCTTTATCGAACACGAAAATAATCGAAATTTTGCAACAATTGATAATTTTGCATTCTCATCAATAAAATACAAGATTTTATTGAATACAAAAATATTTGGATTTGTATACATGGTCCGTATACTGGGGTTTAGGCAGACTTTCGTAGTTTGTCAGAAATAGCCCCTAGACTTGTATAAACGTGTTTTTGTTATACCTAACCCTTCAAAACTTATATCTAAGTCATGTAAATGGTATTTAGGGTATGTGTAGCTTATGACCTAGATTTAATATCTTTGGCCATTTGACACTTTTAGTCCCTCTCCTTTCTCGTAATTGAGAATAGTCCCTGAATCGAGATTAGTTGGAGATTCTAAATACGTTTCAATGAACGTAGAATATAATTTCCTTCCTCCTTCCACACAGTCAGGAATTTAATTAGAGGATTTGATATGTATCGTTACACAGTGGAACGATAAATCCCCTTTCCTAATTTGGAAATTCAGGACACGTCACAATTGGACGAAATTTTACGGGTGTTACACTCTGATACCAACCTATCACACCCTGCTTCCCGGTGGGCCGGGATAGGTTTAGTCATGACGGTTGGGTAGCAGTTATCACAATATAATAATGCAGCGGAAGTATTAGAGTAAAAATATTCATTTAAGAAAATCTGAATATATAGTAAAAGTCGTACAAGCGTTTCAATATAAGCCCACAAGCGGGATCTAATAAACAGAGCTTTAGACATCATAGGCCTTAAGCTTGAGGAGTTGCAAATTCGTTAGTCTTCATTCTAGCCGACCCGGATTTCCAGTCTAATAGTAAGGTTCGGTACCTTAGGTTCAATCTTTTGAAAATACGTCAGCTTTCGCTGGTACATACAATTAATTGATTCATTTTGAAAACAGTTTTTCAAAAATAGTTTTATACATAAAGAAAGCCCGTAGGTTATCATTAAATATTTCTTGGGATTCTTTCTTGTCACCAGATTTACATACTTGTCATATAATGGGAACCAGATATTAGAGCTGGCCATTTTCAGTGCTATAATGATTAAGGTACACACCAAAGTTGAATAAAACGTGTCTTACAGTTGGTATGCCTACCCCTGCATTCTATTCCATATGGCCATAATAGTTAATGAGTCGGGACGCCCAGACACTGTACTATTAACCCCCAATTGTTTCAGTTATCAAGTAAAATAGATTAAACCGAGTTCATCCATTTATGAGCAGTCATGGTCGACTCATTTATGTAATACTCGCTCCAAGTGACGTATTCGCCATACCCCAAGTCTAAAAAAAATAAGTTAAGAGTATTTACCTTTTGCTAGCTTCCAATCGATATGATTATAATTTAGCAAAAGTGTCAAGTAAAAGTATTTTTGACCCAAGTCCGATTATCTGGGGGGGGGGGTTTCTATAGTCTGGAATGAATAGAATTATTATTTGTTAGAATGTATATGGGTCAAAGGTTAGCCCCTTTAGATATGAGCCGTTACTTAAGAATATGTTCGCTAGAATAAGCGTAGATCATATAGAATGTGGTTATACCTATAGGAGTGCAATGACTCATTGGATAAAGGTTATTTAACCAAGCATTCTGATTTGGAGAGGTTTGATAGTTAAAAACTTAACTAGCGTAAATCGCAAAGTTTACGTTTTTTATCATTTATTTAATATAAATGTGACTCGTCATTTCTCCTACTTAATGTGATCTTTAGAAGATTTGATCCCAGGGGATTATAACTTTCATTACTACGATCACGTAGCCATGTTCAAATCGAACATTGGCTTGACCATAATGGTCATAACCGAAAGTCAACCAGAAAGTCAAACTGTTTGACTTTTGGTTAATAACTAGTCTATAAAATGAATTAGACTATGAAAGAAAACTTACTTGTGTTCTAAGAGAAGCATATCTTCAGTAGGAGGCTTCCTTGAATCAGGAAACAACTCCAAGAAGGATTTAGAGAGAAAAGAAGGAATGAGCAAGTTGAACAATTTGCAAAAGGTTGCTATTTATAGTTGTAGAGGATGAACAATATCAAGACAAGTGTCCAGGGTTATTCTAGGATGTTAGCAGGTGTAATTTGAGGTGTCAAGATTAGGTGAAAGAGTGGCAATTCGAGCTAGGTGTCACCATTTGCAAAAAAGCCTTGGAGGCCAAGAATAAACTGCCAGTATGGTCCCTTACGGACCGTAAGGGTTTATCGCTTACGGTTCGTAAGGACCTCAGCGCACCAAAATCTTATTAAACTTACGGTCCGTAAGCCATATTAGCTTACGGTCCCTATGGAGTTGCCAGGAATGATATTTTGATATTTACATCTTTAACCCTTAGACTTTCATTCTTTTTGCCATTTGGCATAAATAGTCCCTCTCCTTCCCAAAGTCGGGATTATTCAGAGATCATGGATGCATTTTAGTTAACGCATAATAATAGTTTCTCTCATTCCTAGAACCGGGATCAGTCGGACATACGAAACACGTTTCAATGAACGTAGAATGTAAGTCATTCCTCCTTCCACATAGTCGGGATTAATTGGAGGTTCCTCCTTCGACATAGTCCGGATTAATTGGAGGACTGGACATGTATCGTTACTTAGTTGAACGATAAATTTCCTTTCCTTAGTTGGAAATTTGGGACACGTGTCGTCTCACAATTGGACGAAAATTTTACGAGTGTTACATATTGTGAGTTGTAGCAGTTCATTTTGTTGTGATTGTATAGGTATTTGTTTTGTTTTGTTTTGTTGTTTTAACTGGTTTGATGTTTTTTTTGGGCTAGTAATTGGATTTTGAGGAATCTATACAGTTGTGGAAAAATGGCAAAGGACACATTGTAGGCGCAATTTGGTGTAAACATTGTAGGTGACCCCACGCCCTTTATGTTTATTGGTTTGATGTTTCTTTTGGGCTAGTAATTGGATTTTGGTGGGAGGTGTACGGAGTGGTGGGTTTAGCAGTGATGGGAGGTGTACGGTGCTGGGTGTGCGATGGTGATGATTGGTGGCGGTGGTGTGATGTTTACGGTGGTTGGTTGTTGATGGTGAAGGTGGGTTTGCGGTGGTGGAGGTGATGTTAGGGGTGTTGCAGGTGGTGGTGGCCGGAGTTGTGGGTTGTGGATGGTGAAGGTGGGTTAAGAGGTGGTGGGAGGTGGTGTCACACCACAACCGATGGTGGAAATATCAGAGTGAGATGAAAACAAGATTGCAAGAGACTTCATAACACTATTGGTGACAATAATTAAATAATGGATTTCATTTCATTTCTAAAAGTCAATTACAAAGGTTGGAATCAAATACAACATCTTGAAATACAAGAATAACAATACAATAAGAATACAAAATTTTAAATGTTTATCTAAGCATCCTACTATGTTCCATGCATCGTCAACATCATCTCAAAACCTGCAACATGTTTTAAAAGCATAGTTCAATACAAAGATGTATTGGCGAGTATACAGGTTTTCATACATAGCATAAAAATAAGTAGTAAACAATTCCACATGGCAAGCTATTGAAACAAGATAAATAATAAAATTGGCATGTGTTTAACTAATCAACCCAATGATGAAACGCAATAAGCTCTTAACATAACCCAAAGTTTACAGGCGATGCGTTAATCCTATAGCGCTATATATGTCAAGGATAGGCTCGTACGAAGTTAATGATAAGTCTAACACAAAATGTATAACCCCAAGTTTAAAGTATCAAGTAGTCAAGTATGCATGCATGTATAAGGAATGTTTCTGCATTTATGAATAAGTTTTAGTATAAGTGTAATAATTAACATGTTACACCCCAAAAATGTGGTAAATGAAAAAGGGGTTTCAAGTATACTTACAGTTTTTCAAAGTTTCCTTTGGTGATTCCGTGAAGAGTTGGAGGTTGGAGCTTCAAAGCTTCCTTTAAAACAGTGTTTTCTTTTAGAACTCTTAGAGTTCTCTTCCTTGCTTTGAAGATTTAAGAGAAGTAGAGAGGTTGAAAGAAGTAGAGAGGTTGAAAGAAGAATGGTTGGAACACTTAGGTGCTGTTTGTTTTTTCTGAGGTAAAACGTCTGCAGTCTGCGGACCACATATGCAGACATCTGTAGCAGAAGTGCTGGACCAAATGTCCGCAGTCTGCAAGAAGAAGACTTTGTTTTTTTACTTCTGTAAACTGCTGAAATAAACTTAAATATAAATAAACTGATTTATTAAACTTAAAAGAGTTTTTCAACATTCATACTTAAATAATAGTTATACAATACTTAAATAATATTCATAAAAAAGACAATAACATTTTTTTAAAGCATTGTATCCGTGCTTTGCATTAACTGCTCAGCAATCTCATCTCGTAACTGATTCATATATTCTCGATCCGATGCAGTACCATGTGCTTCAACCTCGTCTTCACCAGCATTAACGTGCACTTGCCTATTATGCACCGAAACATTGGGTTGATCGTATTCTGTAAACAATTCATCACTCAAACCCTCTTTCCTTATAAAATTATGTAGCGCGAAACATGCAATGGTAATGTTCCTTTGTGTAACCAATGGAAATGGTGCCATCCTCTTCAAAATAGGGAATCTTGCGTTCAAGACACCAAAAGCACGCTCAATTACGTTCCGATGTCTTGCATGAGCATGGTTAAATTTCTCTTTATTAGTCAGTGCACGTCCTCGGCGAAAATCTCCTAGCCAATATGATGCGTAGTCGAGTGTTATATATATTAGGTGTATATTTTAAGCCCCTTTAACACTTTTTAGTCAAGTTTTAAATTTATAAAACACGATATTTACTAACACTAGACACACATATGGGCGGGCAAGTGCACCCATCGTGAGCGTAGTATAGTGTTGGTAAGATACCGAGGTCGTCCAAGGACACAAGAGCTTTTAGTACCGGTTTATCCTCAACGTCTAATCAAATCAAAAAGTTTAGAAAAATGTTTTAACTAAGAAAGATAAAAACTAACTAAAATGCTGAAAAATAAAAAGAAAAACAGATAGACAAGATGAATCACTTGGTTCCGAGTCGTATCTAGTGTAACCTTTGATTATTTCCACACTTTTACACTATTTTAAGAGATTATCTTAGTTATTGTAGTAGGCCCCTCTTTTGAAGGTGACGTTACCCTCACTCCAGTAGTTTGAGTCAGCAAGGATACAATCCTAAAAGGGTGGATTATTGGAAGATAATTAATTAAGTTATTAATGCAAATTATGGTAGGCCCCTCTTTTGGAGGTGACGTTACCCTCGACTAAGTAGTCTGAGTCAGCAGGGATACAGTCCTAAATAGCCGGGTTATAGTATTAATAGTAGTTAACTTATGAGGGGATCAAAGAGTTTGGACCCCCGCCATCCAATACCGTTAAGTATTGAAGGAGGTCCTACTAAATTTGACCCAGGTCCATTGCAGGACCTCTAAACGCTGAACAATGGCAAGACCTTTACCAAACTGTTCCCTTAACCCCTGACCAGGTAGCCAACATACCTCCATATAGACCGTGGAGATATGAATGGTGAAAATCTTTTATTTTATATATACAGTAAAATAATGCCAAGACACCACGGACAAACGATAAGGAAAGATCACCTTCAACATAAGAAACTAGTTATTAAAGTCATTAATACAAAACCAAGTAAAAAGTGCGAAAAGATTAGAAATAAAAAGTATTACACTAGACACTTTGTCTTCACCAAGTGATGTAAGAGACTTAGGCAAACGTGGCCTTGATTGTCAAGAACTCTTACGATCAATCTTGGATCCCGAGACGACTCACACACTCTACGATGGACAATGGATGATGGTGGTGGATGATGGTGTTATGGTGGTGGGTGAAGTGTGAGAGAGGTGGTGTGCCAAGGGATGGTTTGAGCTTGAGCCAAGCACTTCTATTTATAGGTTGAACAGAAGCTCGGGCACGGCCCCGTGTCCACATCCTTCTCTTTCTTCATTTAATGCAGTTTTGTCTTTTTAGTTTACCACGCCCCCGTGTCCGCTGAGCGCGACCCCGTGGTGCAGAAGAATCTTTGTACTATGCAGATTTGCTGGATTGTGCGAATCTTATAGTTGACCACGGCCCCGTGTCCGCTGAGCACGGCCCCGTGGTGGGCAATAGAAGCTTCTACCACTTTGTCTTTTCTGCTGACACTTGGGCACGCCCCCGTGCTGGCTGAGCACGGGGCGTGTTCAGTCTTCTGTTGTCTTGTTTTGCTTGGGAAGATGCTGTCGTGGGGTCGGGCATGTCACGTCTTGTTCCTTTTCTTGTATTTATGTTAGATTTTGTTGTCTTTTTGCTTCTATTGTGAATTTGAGCTCATTTAATCCTGAAAATACAAAGGGAAGACAAAAGCACACTTTTTCCAACATTAGTACTAAAAAAGGGTTAGTTTTATGCCACAATTGATGAAATTTATATGTTGCATTTTGCACACATCAAATACCCCCACACTTGAATCTTTGCTTGTCCTCAAGCAAAACTCTTTATAATGTGGCTATTACACTTCCCAAATGGAATGGGTAGAGAAGAAGGTTTTTGGGCTTGTCGTAGAGTGTCGGGATTTCCAAGATTCTTTATTTAATTTTATTTTTATTTATTTACAATCCTATTCGTCATGATTTATTTAAAACTTTTCATAAGATAAATTACTTATTAGGGCATAACATGCCTCTTTAAAATTCTATTTATATACAAGTTCACATACCTCACGGGGATCACTCAACACTCGGCCGAAAATGTATTTTTGTGGATCACTCGAGAACGGCATGGAACTTACTTCTACCATAGGCTTGCCAAGCAATCAATCCTCCTCCTTTTTTAACTTATATACCTTTGTAAATATCAAGAGGACTTTTTGGGTGAAGGGTTAGGCTTGGGTTAAAGGTAGGTGGTTGGGTTAGTGGTTAGTAAAAAAAAGGGCGAAAAGCGTAACAAGCGTCGGTTTTCGTAAGACTTTTTATTTTTGTAACTTTTATTTTGATGAAGCTATTATCCAAACAAAGTTATTTTTGATGAACTTGTTTGTTTATTTTCTTTTGCTTCATCATCAACATAATTTTTTTTTTTAAAAGTCATACGAGAAACCGAGCTTGTAACTAAAACAAGGGGTAAAAAAATAAAATAAAAAGGTTTTGGTGGGTGAAAGGGTGTTTGGTTTGGGTTATGAAATGAAAAGGTTTAGGCTCAAAGGGGCTAACTAGGGGGATTTTGGGTAGGTGGTAAAAAAAAGAAAAATAATGGTGTAGAAATAAAAAGGGTTAGTCCTAATGCCTCCATCATTTACTTACTCGGGTTTTAAGTTGGTAAGGACCGGGAATGTATCGTCATGGCAAGTTCTAGAGTCGTAAGAACCAAGCGGCTATTCACACAAGAAACGAAAGATGAGCATTTAGTCTAGTAATATGTAATTGTATGCTCAATAAAGGCTCAAAACTCACTTTTGTGGGAATGGGTTTTTATGTGATCAAGTATATATAATCAAATTTTAACTAAGCTTGTCATGCCTTTTCATAATTTTCTTATGTTGGTTTTTTTATCACGACGCTATCGGTTGTAAATTCGTAAAAATATAACCTTTTTAGAACTTGAAATTCCCGAGTTAAACCTTGACAAGTAAAAAAATGAAAAATTTTTGCAAAAAAAATTTGGGGTGATTAGCGGTTCCAATAGAGTTTTGTGTAAGGCTTGTATTTAGGACTTGCAAGATTCAAGGTTTTAGCATCCCCCCCCACACTTAAATTACACATTGTCCTCAATGTGTCCCAAAAATAAGTTTTTAGGTTGATTGAATGTGTAAAAGGTGTGAAAAAGCAAAAATTTTTGTTACAGGGCGCTGAACACGGCTGCCCCGTGTTAGCCGGGCACGGCCCCGTGTTGAAGTGCCAGTAACAAATTTAAATCAAGAGAAACAGAAGCCTGGACACGGGGGCGTGTTGGGTGAACACGGCTCGTGTCCAGTTACCTGAACTGGGTCTTTTTCTGCAGACTGTGCAGCACGAGGCCGTGTTGGGTGGACACGGCCCGTGCCGAACTTACTGTAAACGAAGAAATTGTCGGACGGTCCTGTTTTTCCTGCATGGAGTGCTGGTTCAAGTTTCCCTTGTATCCTTTGTCATTTCAAGTGTGTTTTATTTATGTCAACATCACCCAAACACCAAATTAACTAAAAACCATCATTCATTACTTCATAGAGAGTTACATACTAGTCCTAAAAATTAAAACACTAGATAGTTAGGTCAAAGAAACACAAGAAATCCAAACCAAGAAATTCTAGCCTTATTCTAATAGCAAAATTTCCGAAAAGGTAAATCTTCCGGTTAAATGTGGCTTGACAAACTTCTTTCTCCGGGTATGGGTTCCTCACACGTCGGCGAACCATTCTTCGATCTCCCTAGGGAGAAGAAAAGCGGGCTCATGAGCATCGGGTTGAGGAGGTGCAACTTCCACCGGGATTTCTTGGAGTTCTTTAAGAGAAGGTTCCGCCGGAATGTCGTCCCAACCGGTAGGATTTTGGATTCCAAGTGCTAGGTTCCAATCCTCTTGAGGGAGGATTGGTTCCATGGGAGGTGTCACAAGAATGTTTAACCTCTGGTGCAAGAGGTTTATTTCTTGAAAACAGTTTTCCAACCCCACCGAGAGATAATTTATACGGTCTATGAGGACCTCCTCCACCGAAGTCATCTCGTCAAGGGCTTCACGTAGCGCCATTACGTATCTTACGAGAGTTGCTTCAATCGATGGCCTCCTTTCCCGCCGACTGTTCCTTGAGTGCGCAGAAGAGGTCCCACTGTTTTGGCTAGACATTCTACGAAAACATACCAAAAATAGTGTGTTTTAATGAAACAGTACCATGGACACGGCCCCGTGCTCAATGAGCACGGCCCCGTGTTCAACTTTCTGCAGATTTTTAGAACAAGGAATCTTGGGGTTTCAAATTATTTTCTAAATTTTTGAAGCTTTTCTGAGCAGAAATAACTTAAAACAATGTTGTGTAACTTATTTTTAACAAGATTCCTTGAACAAAAATATCAACAATCATCACAATGAAGCTTGAAATCAAGCTTCAATGGAGGTGTTTGTTGCAAGAAAGGTGAAGAAGAAGGCAATGGATAAAAGAGGAAAGGACAAGATGTTTGTTGGAACCTTCTTTTAGAACTTACCTTGGATGGTAGGTCAGAAAATCCCTTCAAATCTATGTCCCTGGATGGTCCAAATGTGCAGGATTCTTGGCTGCTTTTATAGAAAACGACAGCGTGCTGGACACAGCCCCGTGTCGGATGGACACGGCCCCGTGTGCATGCAAGATCATTTTGTCCGTATTCTGACAAAAGTCAGAAAGGAATCTTTTGGTGGACACGGGGGCGTGTTGACCTGGGCACGGCCCCGTGTCGGAAGGCTGTTTTATGAAGTTTGTCTAGTTTCAATGAACTTTTCCGTATCGGGCGGTTCCTTACTGGATGGAACAACCCCAAAGTGCCTAAGATACCTTAATTGATCTAGACTAAGACGAGAACGCAAGAGGTTGTCGGTGAGGGTGATTCCTATGCTATATGTAGGTGGACAAGTCCAACCCTTTTCCGGGCTCTCGTTAAAGAAGGTGTATGTCGAATCGCTCAGGTCTATGTATGCATCAAACGAAGTTGATGGGGAGTCCTTCACGGCACAATCGACACAGGGACGACTATCGCTCAAGTCCTCACTAGAGTTAGGAGTATCGTTGGAAACAATGAAGTTGTTTGAATGCGTTTCCAACCCTTCTTCTTGGCTATTGTCTTGGAAAAGATTATTGAAATCTTTCCTAAGTTCTTTTAACCAATCAATAATTAGATCTTCTAGTTGAAATAATTTATCGAGAAGCATTTCTCCTAGAATATCCGGTTGGGAGCATTCGAGGGAGAGATAGGGATTATTTTTACTTTCGCCCCTCTTAAGGATACTAGGAAATGATGGGTCTATATAGTGGGGTTTATAGGTTAGAAAATAACATTCTAATTCCCTATGGTTACCACCACATAATTGACACCACAAAGTACCATAAGAGTGCCGAAAGTAAAAAGTATCAGTATCACTCATGTTTGTGTCAGAAATTACCAACCGTCGGGATCTTACGGTTCTGTTTTCAGTAACTGAAACTTGGGCACGGGGGCATGTTGAGTGGGCACGGCCCCGTGTTCAGCTTACTGTCTGACTTAAAACAGGATTCCCAGTTCCAATGATTGGGCACGGGGCGTGTTCAGCGGGCACGGCCCGTGCTGAGTTCTGCAGAAGCTGAATAAACTAAAAAAAATCCTAAAAAAATGAAAAATAAGAAAAACGATTAGGCCGTTGATTCCTAACTTTCTTAAAATCCTTGTGTCCCCGGCAATGGCACCAAAAACTTGATGCGTAGTCGAGTGTTATATATATTAGGTGTATATTTTAAGCCCCTTTAACACTTTTTAGTCAAGTTTTAAATTTATAAAACACGATATTTACTAACACTAGACACACATATGGGCAAGTGCACCCATCGTGAGCGTAGTATAGTGTTGGTAACATACCGAGGTCGTCCAAGGACACAAGAGCTTTTAGTACCGGTTTATCCTCAACGTCTAATCAAATCAAAAAGTTTAGAAAAATGTTTTAACTAAGAAAAATAAAAACTAACTAAAATGCTGAAAAATAAAAATAAAAAGAAAAACAGATAGACAAGATGAATCACTTGGTTCCGACTCGTATCTAGTGTAACCTTTGATTATTTCCGCACTTTTACACTATTTTAAGAGATTATCTTAGTTATTGTAGTAGGCCCCTCTTTTGAAGGTGACGTTACCCTCACCCTAGTAGTTTGAGTCAGCAAGGATACAATCCTAAAATGGTGGATTATTGGAAGATAATTAATTAAGTTATTAATGCAAATTATGGTAGGCCCCTCTTTTGGAGGTGACGTTACCCTCGACTAAATAGTCTGAGTCAGCAGGGATACAGTCCTAAATAGCCGGGTTATAGTATTAATAGTAGTTAACTTATGAGGGGATCAAAGAGTTTGGACTCCCGCCATCCAATACCGTTAAGTATTGAAGGAGGTCCTACTAAATTTGACCCAGGTCCATTGCAGGACCTCTAAACGCTGAACAATGGCAAGACCTTTACCAAACCGTTCCCTTAACCCCCGACCAGGTAGCCAACATACCTCCATATAGACCGTGGAGATATGAATGGTGAAAATCTTTTATTTTATATAAACAGTAAAATAATGCCAAGACACCACGAACAAACGATAAGGAAAGATCACCTTCAACACAAGAAACTAGTTATTAAAGTCATTAATACAAAACCAAGTAAAAAGTGCGAAAAGATTAGAAATAAAAAGTATTACACCAGACACTTTGTCTTCACCAAGTGATGTAAGAGACTTAGGCAAACATGGCCTTGATTGTCAAGAACTCTTACGATCAATCTTGGATCCCAAGACGACTCACACACTCTACGATGGACAATGGATGATGGTGGTGGATGATGGTGTTATGGTGGTGGTGGGTGGTGGGTGAAGTGTGAGAGAGGTGGTGTGCCAAGGGATGGTTTGAGCTTGAGCCAAGCACTTCTATTTATAGGCTGAACAGAAGCTCAGGCACGGCCCCATGTCCACATCCTTCTCTTTCTTCTTTTAATGCAGTTTTGTCTTTTTAGTTGACCACGCCCCCGTGTCCGCTGAGCACGACCCCGTGGTGCAAAAGAATCTTTGTACTATGCAGATTTGCTGGATTGTGCGAATCTTATAGTTGACCACGGCCCCGTGTCCGCTGAGCACGGCCCCGTGGTGGGCAATAGAAGCTTCTACCACTTTGTCTTTTCAGCTGACACTTGGGCACGCCCCCGTGTTGGCTGAGCACGGGGCGTGTTCAGTCTTCTGTTTTCTTGTTTTGCTTGGGAAGATGCTGTCGTGGGGTCGGGCATGTCACGTCTTGTTCCTTTTCTTGTATTTATGTTAGATTTTGATGTCTTTTTGCTTCTTTTGTGAATTTGAGCTCATTTAATCCTGAAAATACAAAAGGAAGACAAAAGCACACTTTTTCCAACATTAGTACTAAAAAAGGGTTAGTTTTATGCCACAATTGATGAAATTTATATGTTGCATTTTGCACACATCACAATACCTCACATTACGATATGGAGCCATAAATCCCCGTATGTGTGCATACGCGGCATCACAAAGATAATACTTGTCTGTAAAGATATACAATTATTTTAGAAAAGTAAACCAAGTGATAAATATCTAAAAGAACATAAACATACCTTGTGGTGGAAACGGGAATGGTGCATCTGGATCTGATAATGCCTCTGATAATATTCTTGCATCATGTGCTACACCCAACATCTATATTCTAAAACATAAGCATAACCGAAATTCAGCCAAGAACTAATTATACGCATAACCGAAATTCAACCAAAAACATCTATAAGCATCTATGTACTAAAACATAGTTAAGTTGATCTATAAGCATATATGTACCAAAACATATTTAAGTTGATGTAATAAAAAAAAAAAGAGTCTGACTAGAAAAGTATATATATACACATGACTAAAATCAAGTAATTACAAAATAAATCAACTGAGTTTGATAACATCCATGTTTCAAATATTTAAAGATTTAAAAAAACCCAACTCAATTCAATTTAACAATTGATAATAAATTCAGCCAAAAAAATGAAAGGTTTCAGATCGGGTGAAAACTTTCAGAAAAGTATATATATACACATTTCTTTGCTTTAACAGATCTGGAAGTGGAAGGTTTCCGATCGGGAGAAAACTTTCAGAAGCAAATCACACATTTTTTATAATAAATTCAGCCAATATTTTAGCAAGAACAAATTACCTTTAGATTGGAGGATGAGTGGAGATACAAGGGGCTGCGGCTATGGAAGTGGAAGGTTTCAGATCGGCGTGGTGCTCGGCGGTGGTGCTCGGCTCGGCGGTGGAGAACGATTGCGGGTGTAACACCCCGTGTTTCCGAAGTCAAAGTCAAGATTGAAGTCAAAGGAATACAAGATTGCTAATTGTGATCTGTCTCTTCTAACTCAATTCCTGTTTTGACTTCTTTGACTTGTAATTAGTCTATTTTATTTTCACTTTAGTTGTATTATGTGGAGTAAGTGCCAAAAATCACATCAATCGACGTGTGTTATTCGCTATTTAATCGACGTACGACTGTAAACTATAGGAAGTAACAATGCGATAAAGTCAATTAAACGCTAGTCAATCTAACTTAATCAACATCGAATCGCAATCACACTCGCAACTCGAAATACGCATTCTGGTTATTGTTGTATACGTGTGTGATGTGTGCAAAATGCAACATATAAATTACATCAATTGTGGCATAAAACTAACCTTTTTTTAGTACTAATGTTGGAAAAAGTGTACTTTTGTCTTCCTTTTGTATTTTCAGGATTAAATGAGCTCAAATTAACAAAAGAAGCAAAAAGACAGCTAAATCTAACATAAATACAAGAAAAGGAACAAACGTGGCATGCCCGACCTCCCCGAAAGCATCTTCCCAAGCAAAACAAGAGAGCAGAAGGCTGAACGCGCCCCGTGTTCAGTGAACACGGGGGCGTGCCCAAGTGTCAGCAAAAAAAAACAAAGTTGTAGAAGCTTCCATCGCCCTCCACGGGGCCGTGCTCAGCGGACACGGGGCCGTGGTCAACTATAAGATTCGCAGAATCTAGGCAAATCTTGATAGTACAGATGTGCTTCTGCACACGGGGTCGTGCCCAGCGGACACGGGGCCGTGGTCAACTAATGCAGACAAAAGCAATTAATGAAGACAGAGAAGAGGATGGACACGGGGCCGTGCCCAACGGACACGGGGCCGTGCCCGAGCTTCTGTTCAGCCTATAAATAGGAGTGCTTAGTTCAAGCTCAAACCATCCCTTGGCACACCACCTCTCTCACACTTCACCCAACACCCACCACCACCATAACACCATCATCCACCACCATTATCCATTGTCCATCATAGAGTGTGTGAGTCGTCTCGGGATCCAAGATTGATCGTAAGAGTTCTTGACAATCAAGGCCATGTTTGCCTAAGTCTCTTACATCACTTGGTGAAGACAAAGTGTCTAGTGTAATACTTTTTATTTTTAATCTTTTCGCACTTTTTAATTGGTTATGTATTAATGACTTTAATTACTAGTTTCTTATGTTGAAGGTGATTCTTCCTTATCGTTTGTCCGTGGTGTCTTGGCATTATTTTACTGTCTATATAAAATAAAAGATTTTCACCATTCATATCTCCACGGTCTATATGGAGGTATGTTGGCTACCTGGTCGGGGGTTAAGGGAACGGATTGCTAAGAGTCTTGCCATTGTTCAGTGTATAGATCCTGCAAAGGACCTAGGTCAAATTTAGTAGGACCTCCTTCAATACTTAACGGTATTGGATGGCGGGGGTCCAAACTCTTTGATCCCCTCATAAGTTAAACTACTATTAAAACTTTAACCTGGCTACTTAGGACTGTAGCCCTGCTGACTCAGACTATTTAGCTGAGGGTAACGTCACCTTCAAAAGAGGGGTCTACCACATTATGCATTAATAACTTAATTAATTTTCTTTCAATAATCCGACCCTTTAGGATTGTATCCTTGCTGACTCAAACTACTGGGTTGAGGGTAACGTCACCTTCAAAAGAGGGGCCTACTACAATAACTAAAATAATCTCTTAAATAGTGCAAAAGTGCGAAAATAATCAAAGGTTACACTAAACACGAGTCGGAGCCAAGTGATTCATCTTGTCTATCTGTTTTTACTATTTATTTTATTTTTCAGAATTTTAGTTAGTTTTTATTTTTCTTAGTTTAAAACCTTTTTTTCTAAAATTTTGATTTGATTAGACGTTGAGGATAAACCGGTACTAAAAGCTCTTGTGTCCTTGGACGACCTCGGTATCTTACCAACACTATACTACGCTCACGATGGGTGCACTTGCCCATATGTGTGTTTAGTGTTAGTAAATATCGTGTTTTATAAATTTAAAACTTGGCAAAAGAAAGTGTAAAAGGGCTTAAAATAAACATTAAAACCATAACACACTTCACGCACATCAGTGTGTGTGTGCCTTATGTGTTACTTGTGCATGTTTAAATTATGTTATGTGTAGTAATCAATCGAAACGCAATCAAGACTCAAACGCAATCGAACTCAATCGCAATCGAAATGGTATGATAATTGGTAGAGAAGAGATAGTGCAAGATATGAGTAGTTGGGATTAAAAGTAATTTGACTAGGAAAACTTATCGCATCGAAACAATCGCAATCGAAATCGAAACAGCAAAAATTGTCGCGCCAAACACCCGAACCAAGTGCCATCCGGCCGGATTGCCATCCGACCGGGCTGCCACTTGATAGTGATGCCAGGTTGCCATCCGACCGGACAGTCATCCGGGCGAGATGCCATCCGACCGACCTGCCCCTTTCCATTTTGGGAATCCTATAAATACCCCATGTCACTCTCATAGTTACCACTTTTGGCAACTGGCTTCTGAACAGCCCGTGCACCTTACCTTTTCTTCGATTTCTCCCAATTCCGGTAAGACCTCGTCCTAAATCTTGTACTTCCTTAATCTATACGCACTCCTACACCTTTCTATCTTTTGAATCTTAACTTTGAACCGTGAAATCACTAGATTTGAGGTGTTCTAGGATGACGTCATCATGGTGTTCTTATAAACTTCATGTTTTGGCCTCAACCCACCAAGAACAACTTAGATTTAACCGATTTCCACACAAGTAAACAAAGATCTTGCATAGATCTAAACACATTCAGGGTGAAAAAGGATTAAAAGATGGTTTCTAACTTTCTTTCAACTCTTTTACACTCAATGTACTCAAAACCGATAGAATCGGACCTTGTTCTAGTCTTCTACTCATTCGCGGTGTTGTACTTGCTCAAGACCAGGATTCTACTCACGAGACCACCGACTTTGGGTTAACCAAGAACAACCGTCTTGAACCGGTTAACTGGTCGAACTCGGGTGATTCTTGTTTGATCGGGTCACTTGGGTCAAGATGGGGTTCTGTTGATTAACACGTTGTCAAAACATCTCGATAACACGACAAACAATCAAAACGACCAAGTGTAAGATGAACGGAACGACCAGGACGGAGTGCTATCCGACCGGACTACTGTCCGAACGGATAGCCATCCGAGCGGCCGGCTGTCCAAACGACCTACATCTTGGGTCCCACACTTAACCAATTTTATCTGAAGTCTGAGTATTGAACGAGTTACTATCCGATCGGACTACCATCCGACCGAATTACCCTTCAGATCATGAGATACTTGGACTTTAACACTTAAACAATTTTCAACATGTTCAACAACAGGGTTGCCACCCGCTCGGATGGGCATCCAACCGAGTGTCCGCCCTGCTGTGAATTTGTTCTCACTGAGTAACCTCGCCACTCGAGTCATCGTCCAACCGGATAACCATCCGAGCGGATTGTCATCCGCACGACTGACCATCCGATCGATCGACTTGAAAGGTAGAGATACTTCAATGTTTTCAAAATGCTACAACAAAAACTTCAAAGGTCAAGCCATCATACACAAACACATCCTTCTCATAGGAAGAAACAATCCACTCGAATAGTCATCCAACCGGACTACCGTCCGATCGGATAACCATCCGAACGGATTGTCATCCGCACGATCTGGCTGTCCGATCGGATTACCATCCGACCGAACTGCTGTCCGAGCCACTTACACCTTGCATCGTTTTACGCGTCGCTTATCGTTATGCTATCGTTCTGATTAGGCTAACCCTACTCTCTAGCGCTCCCTTCAATCCATCATCGCTGTGAGTATACTCGATCCCTTTTTGCTTTATGCACTTTTGGGTGTTACATACGTTACTTATTCTAAATCACATCGAACACACTACGCAAGACTTTTAATGCTAACCGTTACCGCATGTTATACGTGACTTAATGAATGATTGTTTGTTATGTTTACACATGGAATGTTGTCTACCTGCCTTAGCAACGATCGTACTATTAGTTTGCACTCAGCACCCGTTCACTCGGGGGTGGTTAAGGACAATTATTTGCATGGATTACAGTGGTGATCATGTATTACGAACTGCCTTGGGCAGTCAACCCGCAGTCATTGGTATCGATAGGTCTATGTCGATAACTAACATGCCTCATTTCGCTCTATGTACATGCTGGTTATGCGTAACGCTTTCGAACTCTATATGCTACTATCAAAACTTGTATGTTCACCTTTACACTATGTGTATTGACTTGTATTTTAACGTATGTGACAGGTGCTTAGGATGCTTATTTACTACAAAATCAAGGCTAGAATAAGGCTCTAGAGGCCAACAAATAGTTGTCTGTACAAATGAAATCAAGGGTCTCTAGAAGCAGATAAACAATTGGGCTATTTGAAAAATCTGAGTTTTCGGAACAGAACTATTTGCCTAGAATTTTGTCTGTAATAATTTATCTACCTTTTGAGACATGGTATGGGACATGTTACTTTAAATTGAATGGTAATGATAATTGTTATGGAAACTTCTGGACAATCTGTTTTGCTCAGTACCATACCCCGATGTTTCCGCCATCGGTTGGGGTGTGACAGCGGGAGGGGTGGAGGGCGGCGTGGCGGCGGCTGGAGGTGGAGGAGCAGGGGAGGTCGGCTGGGCTGAGGAATGGAGAAGGGATCTAGGGTTTTGAGAGTTTTGTGTTTGGAAGAGGTTGAAGAGATATGAGAAGAGGTAAAACAAGATATGCCCGAGGAAGAGCTTCTAAAGAGGTTTTTTAATGAACTGTCTTCTGAAAAACAAACAAGCTTCAGACTCCTATGTCTGCGCGTGGTCTGCTTGGTGAAGACAAAAGAGGTCCTGAAGCTCTTTTAACAAAAAAACAAACAGCACCTTAGTGTCCTTTTAGAATTCTTGATTTAGAGAGATTGAGAGAATTAGAGAGATGGAGAGAAGAACGGTGTGAAGAAAATGGTAGAAGGAGGTTGGTATTTATAAGTAGAGAATGTGAAAAAGTGTGAAATATGATTGGTTAAAAAAGGTGGAAGAGGATTGAAAAGATGATTGGTGGAGAAAAGAGGTGGAAAAGGGTGAAATATGATTGGCTAAAGAAGGTGAAAGAGAATTGATGAGGTGAAAAGATGATTTGTATATTTCTTGGTATTTTTTGAGTATATATTATGTAATTGAGTATATAAAAAGTATACACGTATAAATCAAGTATTGCGGATGTGCGTATAAGTATTTATAGGTATAATTATGTCAGTTTACGTATAAATACGTATTTAAATGATCGGTTGTGTGAATAAAAAATATGTATAAAATATGAATTTTATTAAGATTAATGCCTCGAATTGTGAGATTGAAATTAAAATACGAATGTAATGTTTCTAAAATTAAAATACAAATACGAACATTTTTAAAATAGAAATCCAAAGATACAAGGCCTTACAGTCTCCCCTACTTTAGGAAATTTCGTCCCGAAATTTATTCAAGAAGAAGACCTTGGAGAAAAAGCATTTTGGCTAGAAGAATGATTGTCTAAAATCGAGACTTAGAAGTTTTGAAATGTGTTGAAAAGTATGAAGTTTCAAGGAACGAAAAGATGGGTTTGTAAAAAGGGTTCGTTTATCTAAAATGATTCGAGGCATTGTGCAGAAGTAAAACGTGCATGTGTGTGTATAGGTAAGCGAGTTTAAATAAGTTTGAATAACTCAAAATGAAGAGGTAACTTTAAAATATGATATCCAAAAACTTTCGTATAAAACGGTAAGCATTTCGATGGAAAGTGTGGTCGTTGTAAGATAGTTTTATTGATTTCAAAGAGTATTGATAAATCTCAGTTTTTGTAAATAATTCGATTATTGGTGAGAAACAAGAAAGTTGAGTATTTTAAATAAAGGGTTTTGGAGGTAACGGCCAACTAAGTGTGTTTGCACATAACAAGAATAGAAGATAGTTTTAAAAGCAAGAAAGTATTTTAGGATTCGAACGTGTACACAGATTTGATTGCAAACGAGGTTTGTATATAAGAGAAGGAATAACGGAGGTTACGAGGGTGAATTATCGATCTAGTAGATGAATACGAGTATAAGAATGGTAGGTGTATTGGACAAACGAAGGCGTTGTGTGAGGAATGAGGTCTCGTCGTGGATAATCGGATATTGCGCATTTAGCGATGCGTTTGTGAGTTGTTAAAGTTTGTATATTAGGTCTAAATAGGTTTGCAAAACACCTAGTTTCTCATGGCATGTTTTACGGAAGTTTGGTAACATGGTGAAATCACTTATATATGGGAAGTACCAGCGGCGTATCCACCATGTTTTGACCATGTTACGTGTGTTTCGTATTTGGTGTCATGTTATGTTCCGTGTCTTACCATACACAGCAGTACACTCTATGATTCTCATGCGCCTATCACTATAATCACATGTGCACCCGCAATTATTCTGATCGTCGCATGATCCGCATAGCTTATACTAGTTATGTATGAATCAGGGTATACATAAATTTGAAAACAAGATTGTGTACGTATAAGAATGTAGTATATAAGCATGTTTATGTTTAAGCATGTATGGGACCCACGTAAGCGAATCCCTCGGATTCCGATCGCGTACGGGTACGAATGTAGTATATAAGCATGTTTATTTTTAAGCATGTATGGGACCCACGTAAGCGAATCCCTCGGATTCCGCTCGCGTACGGGTACGGATGTATGAATCATGAGTTTGAAAGAAAGTATGAGAATGAGTATAAGTGTAAGTATAAATACGCATGTGAATGTAAGTATCAACATAAAACGTATGAGTATGAATATGAACATGAGTATAAGCATAAATGTATTGTCATGAGTATGAGTGTAGGTACGAATAATAAAGATTACGTATATAGTATATGTTGAAACATAACGAATTTAAGCATATAAAATGTTTGAGAAATTTGAGTATGTAAAACGTATGATATAAATGAAATCGTTACGAGGTGTCGATTAAAACGTGTACGATGATATGCATGTATAGTTGTTTAAGCGAAACGTTGAGTTTATCGAATCAAAAAAAATAGATTGAGTTTGATTTGGAAAGTAGAATCTAGTTTGTAAATGTAAGAGAATATAAAGTACTCATTGGTTATGCATAAGGTATTTTGTAATGAATGGAAATGCGACTTTTGTTTTAAAAGAGTTTACGTAAGTTGAAGATTGTCGGTCCCCATGAAGTCTTCTTGCCCACGTGTTTTGTAATTTGAATGACGTATTGAGCGGTGTAGGAAAAGGTTTTTGAAAATAATGGGTTCGCTTCATTTGCATCAAAACAAGAAATTTTGAATTTTGGAGGTTCTTTCGAAAACGTTGATCCTTAGAAAAGAAATTTAGCAAAGTGGACTTAGTGATCATTGAAAAGAGTTTTAACAAATGATTCGTTGATGTTGAAAAGAGTCTTTGGTAAAACGGTCTTATAATATCTATAAGATCTTATAAGTATATGAGAAAGTTGGTTTGATTTCCGATTGAGAATGAAAGTCTTTAGTATGGTGATATAACGTGAGTGTGTTTTAGTGATTAAGTCGAATATGAAGTTCATGGGAAAGGGATTCATTGGACCGATTAAATTGATAGGTAACATTTTGTAAGGTTTTGAAATTCGGGTAATAAAACTTTTTAAGGTATACCAAGAATTTCGTATATGTGATTTATGATAACATGGTTATAAGGTAAGAAATACATTTGAATAAACAATGCACTTTGAAATCAATATAAATAGGTGTAAAACATGATCGTGTTTGCATAATAAAGTATTTTGAGGGAAAATTTTGGTAACGATCACCTAGGTAAAGGAATCACCCCTAACCCGCTGGTGAGGTCATTTTAAGAAGAGAAAGGAGCGGAGTTAATCATCAAGGTATGGAAATCACTCCTCTCTTGATGATATGTCTCCATTTTAGTGTTACAAAGGATGTAAATAAAATTGAGTGATGTTTTGAAATCATGCATGTGAATAACGTATGTGTGTATGAAAAGATTCAGTATAATGTGTGTGGGAGGGAAATGATCTCGAAAATGTATTTGAATTTGAAAGGATTGCATCGCATAAAATTGATAATAGGAAAACATAAGTTTGATTAAAATTTGTATGGTTCCAAAACGGAACTTTGACTGACCAAAGTGGTCGAAAATTCTTAATTTTGAGAACCATACTTTGGCCTAATAGGTGGAATACTCTAGCCGACATGTCGGTTAACGGTATTCACCTTTCCGGTTACTACATGTCCCAAATCAATTGAAAACTCGAGACTTGGCGGGATTCATGAAAATCAAGGAGTGGGACTAGTCGACAAGATGCGGGTTTCATCCCTAACATGATGATTTCGTGCCCTAAGTATGGTTGGTACTCGTCGGGTCAAAATTTAATTTCAACACTTTGACGAGGTTCCACTAGAATTTGAAATGGAAATTCTCCATCAAGGTGAGGATTTCACTCCTAACTTGATAGTGAATTTGTAAAAAGAATAGGTGGATTGAGAGTCGTTCACCAAATTGTGGGTTTCACGCCTAATTTGGTGAAGTCGTCTCGTTTGTATAATACGAGTGATTTTGAGTTTAGCATAAACGAGTAAAAAGACGTATGTTTGAAATAATAATAAGTATAAGCACATAAAACATTTCAAGAAAATAACACGTAAGACACATTTCAGAAATTAGCATATGAATCAAGTATGGTCAAAAGGGTGCTTAACTATAGACTAGGTCGAACATGACAATTCTACCTAATTCCCTATAGTTATGGCTTTGATACCAATCTGTCACACTGTGACAACTCATATCTCAGAACCTTTCTTGATACTTTGATGTAACCTGTATGAACATTTCGTGACTAGTTGACGTGTTTGATTGTAATGGAATATTATGTTTTGTTATAGTATGTGCTACGTGATTTTATGTAAATGCTATAAGTATAGTTGCATAACACTTGTCCTAATCGCACAAGCCCTTTTGGGCCGTTCACCTCTCTCTCTCGGCTCACTATACTTGGCCGACTCGAAACCAAGGGCAACCCATTGCTGGGTTCGGCCCACTTCCCTTATTCACCCACACTTAGTAGTATAGGGGTTTAATTCCTCATATTTTACAAAAAAACACCAACACATACAAACCCTAAAGCTCTCTCCTCCTCCTCTCCACTCGACGGCAATAACCCTATTCCCTCGAAGCTGTCTCGGATCGCTACATCATCTCTCCCTCGTTCTATCACTTGAGTACACTCGAACATCTTGGTTAGTGTTCTCTTGATTATCGTTATGCTTTTGATGCTGTTTGTTTGTTATTTGATCGATTAGGGTTTCATGCTAGTAAACATGATTGAATCTATACACTTACTTCCGGTGATATGTGTTTATATACTGAAATATAATCGGATTGATAGTCTAAGGTTGTTTGTTGTTCGCCGCATCAAAAAGTTGATATAATCGGCTGAGAAGAATTGTATCTGGATGATTAGATATGTGGCCATGTAATTATGCATGATAATGTTCAAAGATTGTTAATCGGATCATATAATTGAATGCTTGATTGTTGATCATATATAGAGAACAATTAGGGTGAATGATTACTGATAATTGATGTTTGATCTGAATTGAAACTGCCAAAAGTTGTTTGCTGATATTACGGAATTAATGAGCTGCAAAGTAGGAAACTGTTACACGTTCAGTCTCGACACAGGTTGCGAGTCGAGAACCCTTAGTCTCGACTCGAGACCACGCATCATCATCATCACACAGCCAAGACTCGAGACCTTGGTTGCGGGTCCGGTTGCGACTCGAGACCGCCTAGTCTCGACTAGTACATGCATGACTCGAGACCTCCACAGTTGCGACTCGAGAACTCGTATGGTATAACTCGAGACCGCACAGTCTCGACTCGAGACCACGTACACATGCTCACTGATTTGGACTTGCACACTGTTACGGGCTTAGGTAATTGGGCTGTACTGTTGGGCTTTGTTTGCTACATGATTTCTACTGTTGAACTAGCACTGTTGTTGAACTGCCATGCTAGACGTGTATGCCATGATCGTTACTTGTGTACAATACGTGTAGAACATACGTGCATTACTTGGTTTGAATCTGACTTGTGTGGTAACCATACTAGGACGTGGTTGACCACAATTAGCTCAAGTAACCTTTCTGTGTATCTGCCGAGCAAACCAAGGTGAGTTCACACTAGCCAAGGCATGGGATTCCCAGGGGTTGGGAATGGGATTGGATAACTACTCGTACAACCATTACTATTAAACTACTTAATAATGTCCTCGGGTTGAAGGGCACGTACGTAAAACCTACGTACAGTTATACTTACTACTGTCCTCGGATTGAAGGGCACGTACGTAAAGCCTACGTACACGATCATAAGACCATCACCTCTATCAAAGGAAGTCCCTCATTTATCGACTTAATCGCCGAGGCCTATGGCGAGCGGGTCATTAGTTAATAGCGCTATTAGGTTTAACAAACCTCACACCGTGCCAGTCGGACGGGCGTGTACTAATGGACTATGGGCAAAGGGTCAATGCTGATAGACATTGACTTAGGGCACCTCTTACATTTTCGTAGCAGTCGATACGCGTGGTCTAGTAACACATGGGAAGCCCCCACTAATCATCGCACACATGCCTGGATTGGCCGCGATAAGGATTAATACGATACATGGTTTACTAAACGAACCTACGATTTACGAAATGAATACTATAACCAAACAACCAACTGTGAACTCGCTCAACTTTGTTGTTGATTCGTTGCTACATGCCTTGCAGGTCATTAGGTACCCATGGAGCTTGCACAGGGAGGAACGGTCGTTGTGGGACATGGCGATGTGTGCCATGCTTTAAACATTACTTTATTTCATATTTAATACTTGCTATGGGTTTTACGAATTATGCTTCCGCTAAATACTTAACTAAGCTTTGGTTTTTGAACACCTTTCATATTGGTTGGTTGAATTATGTTTATTTACATGCTTGTTCAATATGATTGGTGGCTTGATCCTGGTCAGTCACGCCTCCAAGCGGTGATACTCCGCGTGTGGATTTTGGGGGTGTGACACACACCCCAACCGATGGCGGAAACATCGGAGTGAGACGAAAACGAGATTGCAAGAGACTTTATAACACCATTGGTGATAATAATTAAATAATGAATTTCATTTCATTTCTAAAAGTCAATTACAAAGGTTGGAATCAAATACAACATCTTGAAATACAAGAATAACAATACAATAAGAATACAAAATTTTAAATGTGTATCTAAGCATCCTACTATGTTCCATGCATCGTCAACATCATCTCAAAACCTGCAACATGTTTTAAAAGCATAGTTCAATACAAAGATGTATTGGTGAGTATACAGGTTTTCATACATAGCATAAAAATAAGCTGTAAATAATTCCACATGGTAAGCTATTGAAACAAGATAAACAATAAAATTGGCATGTGTTTAACTAATCAACCCAATGATGAAACGCAATAAGCTCTTAACATAACCCAAAGTTTACAGGCGATGCGTTAATCCTATCGCGCTATATATGTCAAGGATAGGCTCGTACGAAGTTTATGATAAGTCTAACACATACGTATAACCCCAAGTTTAAAGTATCAAGTAATCAAGTATGCATGCATGTATAAGGAATGTTTGTGCATTTAGGAATAAAGTTTAAGTGTAAGTTTAATAATTAACATGTTACACCCCAAAAAGATGGTAAACGAAAAAGGGGGTTCAAGTATACTCACAGTTTTGCAAAGTTTCCTTTGGTGATTCCGTGAAGAGTTGGAGGTTGGAGCTTCAAAGCTTCCTTTAAAACACTTAGTGTTTTCTTTTAGAACTCTTAGAGTTCTCTTCCTTGCTTTGAAGATTTGAGAGAAGTAGAGAGACTGAGAGAAGTAGAGAGGTTGAGAGAAGAATGGACGGAACACTTAGTGTCCTTTTAGAATTTTTAGAATTTTTAGAATTCTTGATTTAGAGAGATTGAGAGAATTAGAGAGATGGAGAGAAGAATGGTGTGGAGAAAATGGTAGAAGGAGATTGGTATTTATAGGTAGAGAAGGTGAAAAATGGTGAAATATGATTGGTTAAAAAAGGTTGAAGAGGATTGAAAAGATGATTGGTGGAGAAAGGAGGTGTAAAAGGGTGAAATACGATTGGCTAAAGAAGGTGAAAGAGAATTGACGAGGTGAAAAGATGATTAGTATATTTCTTGAGTATATATTATGTAATTGAGTATATAAAATGAAATGACGAAGTATTAAGAAATATAGTTTTTGTTAACAAGAAAAATCATTCATGTATATCAGGGTGTGACAATTTATTATTGAGACAACATGTAATAACCATATCAAATTATATATATATAGGGTTTGATTTTATATAACAATAACTTGATTAGAATAAACAGATTGTAAAACACTCTAAATGTGTTTTGTTCCACCATGTTCTTTTACATGTTTTTTATTATTTTAAGAAATAATGTGAACTTTGAGTTATGTACTTGATGTAAATTATTTTTTAGTCCTTTAAATGCAACTCTTTCAACCAATTTTGAGTTAATTTGTGTTTTATATGACCAACCTTATTTGATTAATGGCTATATAAGTTTTTTCTTAATAATTTTCATGTCATAGAAATCTAGCTTAAGAAACCCAAAAAAGTTAGAAAAGAGCTTTGGATTTTGATTTCGCTTTAAGCCTTAAAAAACGTTGAGCCGGCCCTGAATATACGATACATGTTTCAACCATTATTGCTCAACGAAAGAATTGGATACTTTACTATAACAAGATAAACTCCATATGATTTTTTTTTTTTTGAACTTTTGTGTAATTAACTATTCTAAATAAAATTATATTGTGTAATTAACTATTCTACACCTCGCTAGTTTTCTTTAAAATGTGATTACATTTGAAGATAGTGGTGGGATTGAACCCTATCAGAGGAACAGATAATTAAAGCCAAAACTGGGTCAGAGCAGTGGATCTAGAATAAGCAGATGTTACATACAAGTCTCTCCCCTTGAAAGTGGTTTCAACATCTGCTGACATCCTATCTACTGATCGTGCAAACTGCTGACCTACAACTGCTGATCTAATAAATGCCTGATGAAAGACTAAAGCTCTGCTGTTCATTCTACTGCCTTGAGTCAAGCACTGCTGATCCGGACAAGTACTGTTGGGTTCACAGCAGTGGAGGGATGCAGCAGTTGTTTATTCTGTCTTTATGTAATATAATGTAATAGCAGTAGTTAGCATAGCAGTGTTTGTATTGATCAGATGTTAGAGTTTGTTAGGAGGTTAGATGTCACTTTCATGGTGACGTCAGCTTAAGATGATCAGTGGTTTGCTAATGCCTATAAATAGAACAGTGCTATGTACTGTTCTATTAGCTCTTTGCAAACATCGTCTTCTCTGCATGAACAAACACTGAGCTCTGGCTGAGGGGGAGTTTGTATTCAATCATTGCAATTGTAATCATAATTGAAATAAATTCAATCTTTCGGTTCATTGTGAAAAATGTTTAATCAAAGCAATACTCTCGTTTGATTGTATGCAAAGTTTGTTTCCATCTTAATTCCGCTGCACAACTCATAGATTTCCATCTTAATTTCAAACGTAAAATACAATCAAAACCAAACTCAGATCCAACAATTGATATCAGAGCTAGAACAGTCAAATTTGATTTAACAATCATTTTGACGAAAATAGTTCAGCTCATAACAGTTGATACTGATAGTTTGTTCGTTTGTGTTGAAAAACAGAGCAAGGTTTAATCACCATTAAAGTTGATTAATCAGTGTCAGTAAAACAGCCAGGATGACGTCATAATCTCAAGATGATAAGAATAACATTTTCTCGCTTTTTACACCACCTATGCTTAAACGAAATGAATACACCATCTGGGAGCGGAGGATGGGTCACATCCTCGCTCAACAAAACACTGGATGTTGGAGGTCTGTTGTTTTTGGTCCCCATGTTCCTATGGTGCCAAGCGCTGAAGATGCTAAGAAGTCCGTTCCTAAACCAACTGAAAACTATACTGAAACTGATTTCCAAAAGTTCGAACTCGATGCTAAAGCGTTTAGCATCATAGCATCTACGCTACCCAATGAGATTTATGCTGGACTGTTACAATGTAACAGTGCCAAAGAGCTTTGGGATGCGCTGAAGGAATAGTTTGGGGGAACCGAAGAAGTCATTGAAAACAATAGGGAAATACTGAACCAGCAGTATGAAACATTTTGTCACATCAAGGGTGAATCACTGACTCAACAATTTGAGCGGTTCAGTTGTCTTATCAGTGAACTAAGGCTTGTTAAAGTAACTTTTCCAAATTCAACTCAAAATAGCAGGTTCCTTAGGTCACTACCAGAAAAATGGGACACCATAACTTTTGTCACCAGAAACTCTGATGAGTTCAAAGATCTGACCCTGACCCAACTTCATGGTCGACTCCTGACCTATGAAAGGGAGTTGAACCAGAAAAAGAAGTTACAAGAGTTTGGTAAAGTTGTTGATGATTATTCATTCGGTAGCACAGCTCTGTTTGGTCAGGAAGAATCTGGGAGCAGTGGTAAGGATCAGGGTTATGATCACTTCATTGATATAACTGCTGGTGCAAATTTTAACAACCCTGATCCTCACTCTGCAAACTATGCATTTACAGCTAATGAAAACCAGATGTCAGATAATTTGTGTTTTGAACTCAATGATTTGCAACATTTTGATCCCACTGACTTAGAAGAGATGGACATTCTACACCAATTGGCTTTGCTCAGTGTTAGAACTAGCAAATTCTATAAAAGAACAGGGAGAAAATTCCCAGGGTTACATGGGAATTTAAGGGTGGGGTTGGATAAATCGAAAATTAAGTGTTACAAGTGCAATAAGCTTGGGCACTTTGCTAGGGAATGCAGAAATCAAAACACTGGACCAATAGTCACTCATCCCAGCTCAAACCCTAGACCACAAAATCAAAGCACTGTGCACTATACCCAATATACCCCTGCAGCTCATGTTAACACTGCTCACTATGTTGTTGCCCCCTGTGCCTATGCATTATGTCCAAACCACTGTTCCACAAATTCAGTATGTTCAAACCCCTGTCCCTCAGGCACAAGTGCAAACTGTTGCACCTCAAACAACTGCTCCAGCAAAGCTTCTTCACTTAAGGCTTTGTTGACTGGAGCAGTATGCCTGATGAGCTTGGTGATGAAAATTTTGCACTCTATGCTTCTAATGAATCTTCTCATGATAAATTTTGTTTGATGGCATTAGAGTCAATACCAGAGGGGGTTGAAACTGAAGGTGAACAACTAAGTGCTGAAACAGTGGATGAGGTGACTGAAGCAGTGGTTACTGCTGTGGCTGGTGAACTACAGCTGGGAGAAAGTTCAGGAACCCTGATTGAACCAATGACAGACCCATGGTCCAAAGAGGACAAAGAAGAAGAGAAAGATGAGATAGCAGGTGAGAAAAAAGAAAGAGCTGATGATGAAGAAAATCATCAATGTGATTGTGCAATGATGGCTGCTGCCAAGGTATCTCCTCAAGTTCTTGAAAAACTGTGTTCTGACAATTGCATTATTGCTTTTGCTAACATCAAAGAGGTAAATGAAAACCTTCGGGATAAAATCTTAACTGATGAAGTCAAATTTGAAAGGTCTGTAAAAGAACTTAAAAACAAATTGGCTGAAAAAGAGAAAGAGAACAGCAGTCTGAAAGATGAGCAAAGTGTAACCAAAACTCAACTCCAAACTATGGTAGAAAAATACCAAGTTTGCAAAAAGGAGTTGGAGTCTACCCAGATCACCTGTGAAAAATGGGTGGAATCATGCAAAGGGTATGAGGTTATGCTTGAAAAACATATTAAAAGCAGTGTAAAATTCGGTGTTGGTTATAGAAAATATGATGATGAAAACATTGCTTGTGAAAAATCTGTTCAAAACACTGATGTAACCACTGAGTTCATCCCCACAAACAAGAATGGCCAAGAAGTGAAAATCACTGACAAACTTGGTAACAAAATCACGCTTGACAGACCAATGGGATCCTCTACTTTTGAGGAGATTGAAAAATGTAAGTTTAAACCCAGATGGTCTGACGAGTGTGGTATTCTTGAAAATTTCAAGCCAATGGACTTTATAACCACTGATGGTATTAAAGCTCCAAAAGCTAAACCCACAAACAAGAATGGCCAAGAAGTGAAAATCACTGACAAACTTGGTAACAAAATCACGCTTGACAGACCAATGGGATCCTCTACTTTTGAGGAGATTGAAAAATGTAAGTTTAAACCCAGATGGTCTGACGAGTGTGGTATTCTTGAAAATTTCAAGCCAATGGACTTTATAACCACTGATGGTATTAAAGCTCCAAAAGCTAAAGTCATCCCTCTCAAGGACATCCCAGGAGAGGTTAAAAACTCTGCTGCAAAGGAGTCCGAAAAGAGAAAGAAGAAAGAAAAGATCAATAACCTGTTTTGTGAATTTTGTGAGAAAAGGAATCATCTAACAAAAGATTGTTTCCATTTAAAAGCATATGATTTGAATAAAACAAGTGTCATTGTTCCTGCTGAAAGCTGCATTGTATGTGGTAAAACAAACCACAAAACTCAAGCATGTGTGTATCTCAAAAACTTTGATGTGAAAAAGAATGAGTACACTGCTAAAACATCCTTGAGTCCATCAACATCATCTGTCAAATTCACCAAAAACCAACCACTGTTTGTGCCAGTTCAAACAGCTGTCACAAAACAGCTGAACCAAACATCTGTTAAAAGAGATGTTCAGGTTACTGATGCACCCCCTGCCAACCAGTTCAGAAGAGGTAAGGGACAACCACAACCATCTTACCAAAGGATTCCACACGTTTATGAGACCTACAAAAGGCCCTCTAAACCTAAAGTGAATAGGCATCCCTTTGGTTATCAACAGGTGATTGGTCAAGACCCCCAACAATGGTTAGCAAGAAACAGTCCTAAAACTGTCCAAACTCCTGACCTAACCACTGTCCATCAATGTGCATCCATCCCAGACACTGTTGAGACCCCATCCAAAGCCTTATGGGCTTTGGAAACCCTAATGAACTAATCCTTTTACTTCATGTGCAGGGAGCTTCTGCCTACTTAGATAGCCTGTGGTGTGTTGATAGTGGAGGCTCCAGGCACATGACTGGATGTAAAGCCCTACTCAAAGATTTCAAAATTCATGGAGGGGGTGATATATCCTTTGGGAATAACAGTAAAGGGAAAGTTCTGGGGTGTGGTACAGTACAATCTGGAAATGTAAAATTTGAAAATGTCAATCTTATAGACAGTCTAAAATTCAACCTTCTGAGTGTTTCACAAATGAGTGACAAGGGGTATGGGTCATTCTTCACAAAGGAGTGTTGTAGGATTGTTGGCCCAGAAATGGTCAAAAAGATTGAAGCAATAATAAAAACTGGTCAAACAAAACTTGTTGCTCAAAGAAGTGGCAATGTTTATGTTGTTGATATGTCAAAAGAGTGTCCCAGAGCTGATGCCTGTCTGTTCTCAGCTGCCTCTAACAAAGAGACAGAACTTTGGCACAGAAGACTGGGGCACACAAATCTTAAGATAATCACTGAAATTTCAAAAAATGGTTTGGTAAGAGGCCTACCACAAAAATTGTTTTCATGTCCTGAGCATTGTGTTTCCTGTTTAAAAGGAAAACAGCATAAAAGCTCTTTCAAGTCCATTGAAGAGTCCAAAACAACCCAGTGTTTGCAAATGCTTCACATGGATTTGTTTGGCCCAGTTCAAGTCATGAGTCTCAAAAAGAAGAAATATTGTTTGGTTATTATTGATGACTTTTCTAGGTTTACATGGACTTTCTTTTTACACTCAAAAGATGAGACTGCATGCATTTTGCAAGACTTTGTGATACAGGTTGAAAAGCAATTTGACCTTCCAGTAAAAGTCTTCAGGAGTGACAATAGCACAGAATTTAAAAATAAGGAGTTGGATGCCTTTTGTGTGAAGAAAGGGATTGTAAGGCAATACAGTGTCCCTAGAACACCGGAGCAAAATGGGGTAGTTGAGAGAAAGAATAGGACCCTGATTGAAGCTGCTAGAACCATGCTGGCTGATTCAGGTTTGCCTTTGACTTTCTGGGCAGAGGCAGTAAACACTGCTTGCTATGTCCAGAACAGAGTTTAATAAACCCTAGGCACAAAAAGACTGCTTATGAAATTCTGTATAAAATCAAACCACTAATCTCTTACTTCAAGGTATTTGGCTGCCCATGCTTTATTTTGAACTTAAAAGACTCCATTTCAAAATTTGCAGCCAAAATTGATTGTGGTTGTCATCTGGGATTCTCAACCACTGCCAAGGCCTACAAAGTGTTTAATACACGGACCAAGGCAGTGGAGGAGACCTTGAATGTCAAGTTCAATGAACTTTTGTCAATAAAAATCCCAGCAAATCCTGCAGATCTGTTTGATCTTGATAAATTCACTTTTGTAAATACTGCTGTCAAGACTAACAGTGCAGGTCCATCAGAGGATTCAACACCAGACTATGGGTATGAAATCATCATTCCTCAAAAGTCTGTCAGAATGGGAAGAGCATCAGATGTTCAAAACAGCTGTCAAAGCTCAACCATTGCTACCTCAACAGTAGTTGACCAAAGTAGCCCATTAACCACTGTTTCCACATCAACAAACACTGCTGACAAAAGTCCCCAAACAGTGGATAAAAGTCAGCATGTGTCCTCACCATTACCTCCTATTCCACCACCTTTTGAAGCCACTGCTGGGTCATCAAAGTCACCAGCAGTGGTTAGCTAAGATGATACACATTTGCAGCCTTCACCAACAAATGCCAGCATACCATACCAAGGAGATTTAATCTTCTTGAGATCTCATCCACCTGATCAAATCATTGGCAACATCAATGAAGGGGTGCTCACAAGAAGCCAAACCCAAAACATTTGTATTTTTGCTGGTTTTCTATCACTCCATCAGCCAGTCAAGTACCAAGAGGCACTGAAAGACAACAGCTGGGTAGAAGCCATGCAAGAAGAGCTCCAACAGTTCAAAAGACAACAAGTATGGGAGCTTGTACCACTGCCAAAAGATGTCAGTCCCATCGGCACAAAGTGGGTCTTTAAAAACAAAACTGATGAAAGGGGCATTGTTGTCAAGAATAAAGTCAGGCTTGTGGTTCAAGGTTACAGACAGGAAGAGGGGATTGATTATGATGAAACATTCTCCCCTGTAGCAAGATTGGAAGCGATAAGACTGTTTCTAGCCTTTGCTATCAACCACAACATGAAGGTGTTTCAAATGGATATCAAAAGTGCTTTCCTCTATGGTACAATTCAAGAAGAGGTATATGTCTGTCAACCTCCAGGTTTTGAGGATCCATTTTATCCAGATCATGTCTACAGGTTAAACAAAGCCTTGTATGGCCTGAAACAAGCACCTAGAGCCTGGTATGAAACTCTTTCCACCTTTCTACTCTCAAATGGTTTCAAAAGAGGTACCATTGATAAAACACTGTTTCTTAAATGGAGAGGAAAGGATTTAATGATTGTCCAAATTTATGTGGATGACATTATTTTTGGAAGCACATGTAACAAAATGTGTGAAGAGTTTAGGGAACTCATGACAGCTGAGTTTGAAATGAGTGCAATGGGTGAGCTGCAATGCTTTCTTGGTCTCCAAGTTCAGCAAATGCAAAATGGAACTTTCATTCATTAAAGCAAATATGCTAAAGAACTTTTGAATTAATTTGATATGAATGATTGTAAACCATGCAGCACACCCATGGCAACAAATAAGCTTGTCATGTCTGATGAAAAAGATGAGCTGATTGACCAAACACTTTATAGAAGCATGATTGGGTCCTTATTGTACCTAACTGCATCTAGACCAGACATCATGTTTGCAACATGTGTCTATGCAAGAAGTCAATCAGCTCCCAGAAAATCAAACCTCATTGCTGTAAAAAGGATCTTCAGATACATAAAAGGTGCTCCCACACTTGGTATCTGGTATCCAGCTAATGGGAATATCAAGCTTTCAGGTTTTTCAGACAGTGACTTTGCTGGATGTCACACCACAAGGAAGTCCACTTCAGGAGGGTGCCAGTTTCTAGGCGATTGCTTGGTTTCTTGGCAAAGCAAAAAGCAAGCAGCTGTTTCAACATCCACTGCTGAAGCTGAATACATTGTTGCTGCAAGCTGTACAGCCCAACTCCTGTGGCTTCAAAACCAGTTGCTGGATTTTGGTATCACTGCCTTAAAGACACCACTCATGTTGGATAGCCAGGCAGCAGAAAATATCATCAAAAATCAAGTTTCCCATTCAACCACCAAACACATCGACATCAGACATCATTTTGTGAGGGATTACTATGAAAAAGGTTTGATTTCTCTGCATCATGTCCCAACTAAAGACCAGTTGGCAGATGTGCTCACAAAAGCACTTGATACAGCCACCTTTGAAAGCTTGGTCTCTAGAATTGGGATGCTAAACATGGAATAACAAGCAACATCTTGTTTTTCTATGAATAAAAGCATTAAAATGTTTTCAGAAAATCAAAAATCCATCCTTAAAAATAGCTAAAAATGAAATTTTCATTAAAATCCTTAAAAGTCTGCCATAACCACTGCTTGTTCAAAAGTCTGCTCTGCTTCAAAGTCTGTCCACTGCTGAAAGTCAACCCCTGTTCCCTCATTTCTTTGATAAACACTGTTGTTCAAAAGCAGTATCTTATCCACTGATATGCTATCCACTGATAGTGAAAATCATCCACTGCTTTCCTAACCACTGCCTTCACCGGTAACTTTCATAAAAGTACTGTCCTTCATTTCATCAGGGGTTGTCACGTGGACAGTACATTGTGGTCAGACCTTTTGTAACCACTGCCACGTCAGCATTCACTTTTTCCTCTATAAAACCCCTACTCACCATCAAAACAGGGTTTTACTGTCGAATTGAATTCTCAAAAATTCTCTTCTCAAAGAAGTTTTTCCATCTCATTTCCTCACAAATTTCTTCGATCATCATTCTCAAAATGCCAAAATCAAAGCCATCTGCAAAACCCACCTCCAAATCATCGTCGAAAGCGGCCTCTCAAAAGGCCAATACCACTGAAATTCCACACAAGCCATCACTTCTGAGTCTTCTCACAAAACCCGGCACCACAGATGCTTTCGACTCCATCATCGACACAATGGCTAAATCAAAGTATAAAACTTTGTTAACAGCCGATGCACCAATTTACTTGGCAACCCAACGAGAGTTTTGGAAAAACGCAACCCTTGACAAACAAGGTGAAACTGTGGTAGCCATTAACTCCTCTTTAAAGGGTAAAGCTGTTCAAATCACGCCACAATCTATATCAGAAGTCTTTAAACTCGAGGATCAGCAATGTAACACTTCTTTCCCTAAAAACGAGTTAAAAATTGACTTCATTGAGAGAGGGTATGCAAACACAATGATGAAGAAAGCTACCTTACAAAAAGGTTTCTTTCCTTCTGCAACAAGTTTTTATTCCATACCCTCCTATTGTGTGTTTCAAACAAAACCACTTCTTTTAATGAAATACCATTAAAGATTCAAAATCTGGGATATGCTATTCTTCAAGCAGAAAATTTTAATTATTCTCGGGAAATCTTTAATGATTTGGTTAAAAATGTTGAAACAAAATCATTCTTACTGTTTCCAAGGCTTTTAAGTTATTATTTTGAAAAGAAATTCAGTAAGGATGATATTGCTGCAATACACCAAGGTGACTATTTTCAAATGAACAACTTAACTGCTGAAACTTTTACAAGAATGTTAACACCTTGCAAAACACAAGCAGAGGTGCCTGAGCAGAATTTAGCAGCTACCACTGCTCCTCAGGTATCTGCTGCTGAGCCCACTGCTCAAGGTGATCAAAGCAGCAGAACAACTGTTTTGAAACCCACACCTACAATCCACAAAAAGCCACACAAAAAGAAAAGTCAAAAACCCCCCAAACCCATCAAAAAGGCAACTCTGGAGGATGAGATACCAGAGCAACTGCCAGTGACAAAACAAAAGTCATAAGAAACCACTGCTGCTACTTCCTCACAGCAGTTGGTCAAAATATCTCAAACCATAACCGAAACTCCTCCTTCTTCTTCTTCTTCTTCTTCTCAAAAAGAACAGGTTGTACTCATAGGGACTCCACAATATGATGCTCTGGAATCACTTGTTTCCATCATCTACAGCCCAATGCCCGGGGCAAATTCTCTTTCTACACCCAACCTCACATCCACAATTCCCCCACAAACAAAATTTTTGTTGGATGCAATTGATTTGAACCAGGCACAAACCAGTCCTTCTCAATCACCTATTAATGAGAACATGCCTCAACAAATGACTGGGTCTGTTGTATCAATCTTTGCTAACCCACCAACACAACCTGAGGAGGTTACACCCCTTGAGTTACAAGTAACTCTTGGTGGTAATCCAAGTGAAGCAGCCACTACAACTGTTGAACCCATTGGTTTGCAGTTGGACAGTGGTTACATTAATAAGACTTCCTTGGAGGCAATTCCTTCCATAGCACCTCTGACATCTACCAGTGGACTTTTCTTGACCTCTGGCAACATCAAAAGACTGTCAAGTGTTGAAGGGAGAAGACCCCAGTACCAAGAAAAAGGGGCATCAGTGGTTAATGTTTGGAGTAAACTCCCTACCTCAACCGCTGATAAAACCACTGCTAGTGGGAAATCAGATGATCCCGTTAAATTGGATGATGGTTTAAAGTACCAGAAATTAACGGATCGTGTTGAAAAACTTGATAACTCTGTTGCAGAACTCAAAGATATGCTGCAACAGTTGTTACAAGTACAAAAGGTGCAATCCACTGCTGTTCCACCTCAAGCACCTGCTCCACCACAAGCACCTGCTACAAATGAACTCTGGAATCTATTTCAACCTTTTCTCCATCAACAAGCACAAATGGCAGATCAGCAACATGAAAAACATGTACTAAAGCTGAGAAATACAATGGAGTCTAGGTTCAAGAACACCCAGGCTGATCTCAAGGCTCTAAAAGCCCAGATCCTGCATACCACTGGCACTGCTCCTCCAACTGTCCTCTTTATTGATCAACTCCCTCCAGATAATGCCAAAAAGGGGGAGAAAATTCAGGAGTGGAAGAAGAAGGGAATAGATGATGGTCTTTACCTTGAACCAGAAAGAGAAAACATGACCAAAAATATCCCTTTGCCAGATGGTAGCAAGAAAATTGATGAGACCACAAATGCACTGGCAGAAGCAGTTGCAAGTGTCAAAAAGGATAGAGAGGCCAAGAAGAAAGCTAGGGTGGATTATCCAGATCAGGGTACTTCTGGGTCAAAGGATAATGAAAATCATGTTGATGAAAAGAAGAAGCCTACTAGAAAAGTAAGGCAACCCAAATCCATCCCAACCAGACGTTCAAAGTCTGCTCCAAAACCACCATCCAAAACAGCTGTTGTAACTCCTATTGTATCAACTACTGCTGGTACTTCAGTGGTTTCAACATCTGCTCTCACTTCAACACACACCACTTCAACACACACCACATCCACTGCTTTACCACCATCACCACCAAAAACAACATCACATGCTGCCAAAAAGCAGAAGACAACAGATGTTATAACATCTGCTGTAATGACAACAGTGGTTGAAACACCAGTTGTTTCAACAGTTGTTAGTCAATCACAAACCACTGCCACCCAATCTACCACCACTGTTCCACCCAAAACATCATCAGTCCCTCCTCAAACAAAAAGGAGAAGGCTAATTCTTAAAGATGATGACAATTCACCACCACCAACATCTTCAAAATCTTTGTCACTTGTCACAATACCCAAGCCTATTCCTCTCTCATCAGCACAAGTCCCACAACCCTTAGCTCCTGCAGGTGTTCAATTTCCTCTTGAGCTCATAGCAGTCAGAAAAGAAATCAAATCTTTCTACTATGAGGATGACCCTGCTAAAAGGAAGCTGCCATCAGTAAAAGGATATCCCAGGCCTAACAATATTGAAGAATATTTGAAAATCAAGGCTAAGCAAGCAGAGGATATCTCAAAAAGAAACACAAAAGGGAAATCTGATAGGGAAATACAGCAGAACTATCAATACTTGCTCACACAAGTCAGATCCCTGGAAGAATTTGCAAAAAATGTATGTCAGCAAATCTCAGAAAGAGCAGATGAGACTTTGAGAAAAGACTACATTGAAAGCATTAAGGCAACAAAGAAATACAAGGGAGAAAGGCACATGTACAAGGAGTGGACCATTCCTGAGCTTGAACAAGAAGCAGCCAGGATTCAAGAAATGATAAAGGATGAGGTCCAACACACTCCTCCAGAATGGTCAAAGTACAAGAAAAATGTGCCTGATAAAACACTTGAGCTGAAGAGAATGAAAGAGGAATTGGTTGTTGCTGGTTATGGGAACAAAAGACAAATAGCAAGATGGAAAGAAGATGTAGTCAGGGCTACCTACAAAAGGTTGGAGGAACTAAGAAAGAAAGATCCCAAAGTTCCTCAGAAGCCTGATTATCCTGAAGTAGAGGTTTCAAAAAGACCAACAAAGCTGCAAATCAGGAGAGCCACTGCTCTAACTGGTGCTGCTATCTACAAAAGAAAGCATCAAAAACCGTTGGTTACTGAATCAGTGGGTGAATTAATGGCAGGAGATGAGATTGTAAAGGAATGTATTAAAGTAATGTTAGCTGAATCTCTTGACCTGAATCAACTTGCAAGCACTGCTCAGACAGTGTTCAATAGGCCAGCATCTCCAAAATCCTCATCGAATAAAAATCTCCCAAGAAACCCACCAGGCTCAAAAGTACTAAAGTGGGTAACTGACAAACAGACCCATGTATTGACTCTGTTCAGGTCTGATGGAGAAGTGAAGAAAATAACAAGGGAACAAGCACTTGGCCTAAGTCTTGAAGATATGCAGGATCTCCTTGATCTTCCACTTGGCAGGGATGATGATGATACAGATGCCCTAGACTTTGAATTGCAACTTAAAGGTCAGATAAGGGAACTGTTGATGAGGCAATAAAGTTCCACAATAATGAAGGGTTTTGGCATTATCTGTTCCAGGGGGAGATTGTTGGGATTGAACCCTATCAGAGGAACAGATAATTAAAGCCAAAACTGGGTCAGAGCAGTGGATCCAGAATAAGCAGATGTTACATACAAGTTTCTCCCCTTGAAAGTGGTTTCAACATCTGCTGACCTCCTATCTGCTGATCGTGCAAACTGCTGACCTACAACTGCTGATCTAATAAAGGCCTGATGAAAGACTAAAGCTCTGCTGTTCATTCTACTGCCTTGAGTTAAGCACTGCTGATCCGGACAAGTACTGCTGGGTTCACAGCAGTGGAGGGATGCAGTAGTTGTTTATTCTGTCTTTATGTAATATAATGTAATAGCAGTAGTTAGCATAGCTGTGTTTGTATTGATCAGAGGTTAGAGTTTGTTAGGAGGTTAGATGTCACTTTCATGGTGACGTCAGCTTAAGATGCTCAGTGGTTTGCTAGTGCCTATAAATAGAACAGTGCTCTGTACTGTTCTATTAGCTCTTTGCAAACATCGTCTTCTCTGCACGAACAAACACTGAGCTCTGGCTAAGGGGGAGTTTGTATTCAGTCATTGCAATTGTAATCGTAATTGAAATAAATTCAATCTTTCGGTTCATTGTGAAAAATGTTTGATCAAAGCAATACTCTCGTTTGATTGTATGCAAAGTTTGTTTCCATCTTAATTCCGCTGCACAACTCATCCATTTCCATCTTAATTTCAAACGTAAAATACAATCAAAACCAAACTCAGATCCAACAGATATATATATATATATATATATATATATATATGGTAAGGTTCATGCGAGAACCACCTTTATTGCGAGAACCGCGAGAACCAATGTGAACACAACCTAAAATAGCTAAAAAAAAACCTAAAAAAAACTAACCCCCCCACCACACCCCCCCCCCCCCCCCACCCCCAAGCTAAAATGCTAAAAACTAAACCCACAAAAAACCTAAAAAAATCTTTAAAAAATCTAAAAAAAATTTTAATATTTTTTTATGTTAAAATCGTTACTTTTAGTAGCAAAAAAAAAAGTTAAAAAAAAAATTTTTGCTACTAAAAGTAGCGATTTTTTTATAAAAAAATATTAAAATAAAATTTGTGTGTTTTTAGCTATTTTTGGGCATTTTTTGTTGTGTTCACATTGGTTCTCGCGGTTCTCGCAATAAAAGGTGGTTCCTAACGGATCTTTGTCCTATATATATATTTCATATATTATACACTGATTTCAAAAGTATTTAATTTTATAATGTGATTACATTTGAAGAGAATCAAGAGATATATATATTTCATATATTATAACACTGATTCCAAAAGTATTTAATTTTAAAATATGATTACATTTGAAGAGATATATTTCATAAATTAAAAGTATTTAGGGGCTTACATTTGAAGAGATTCAAGAGATATATATATTTCATATATTATAACACTGATTCCAAAAGTATTTAATTTTAAAATGTGATTACATTTGAAGAGATATATTTCATAAATTAAAAGTATTTAGGAGCTGTTTGGTAGCCTCTGAATGGTCATTAAGAGACTATATCTTAATGGAACTATTAAGAATTTTACCAAAGAGAAGGTTAAAGAATGTGACATGTGATGATTTACCATTCAGAGGTTACCTCTTAACTATTCAGACTTGAGGTTACCTCTTATTCATTCAGAGGTTTTATACCATTAAGAGGTAGCATCTGAATGGTCATCAAGAGGCTACCAAACAGCCCCTTAGTTTTTGGTTGTCTTCTTCATTAAATATATGCGTCTACTCACATACAGACGTGACTCAGGTTGTCACCATAACTCTCTTATTATTGATCAGTCTATAAATAGGCGATCTTCTTATTCAAAATCTCACAAAACATATTAATTAAATCTATCTCCTTCAAGATCAAACTCAATATGATTCCATTCTTATCTTCTGCAAAATCTCTTCTTCTTTCACCCGCCAAACACTTCATCCATCACGACTTCCATGATGTCGTTCAAAAGATGCGATAGGCTTCTTTTCATGGTGCGTATATCCATGCATGCCGCTTTAATTTTCACTTTTTTTCTTAACTACGATTTATTATAGGGGTAACATTCTAAAATTTTTTAGTGTGTAAAGGGGCAATGAAATCAAAAAAACGTTAAAAATATTTTTTTACACTATTGCTGGAGCGTTAAAGAGCAGCGGGAGCTACCCCTCCGCCTAAGGTATATCCGCCCCTGATGATTTATAGAGTAAAACCAACCCTTAAAGATTTGGAAACCTCCAACTTGGATGCGCATCCAAAGTTTACCTCACTTATTTCTCGGCTAGCAGGGTTATGGGACGGGATAGTTACCGGAGATCCTGGTGCCCATGTGAAGATTTAAGCTTCTCAGACTAGTGGGTTAAGCCCGCCACTCGACTTTTCTTTAAGGATCCTAGACTGGTCCAACTTAAATTTTCAATTACTTTGATAATTAAAATGGTGGTATTAATTAATTAATTAATTGAAAGGGCTTTTATATATACATATTTATTGTTTTTGCAGATTATTCACGGTGTTGATAAGTTAGGGATCCGGTGGTACCGTCTGCCAGTGTTCTTGGGGCTGGTATACCTAGCCATACGGAGGTACCTTCATGACGAGTACAATTTGCTCAATGTTGGGAAAACACCGGTCAGTGTTCGGTTTAATCCGGTCGACTTTCCGTTCCGGACAGCTGACGGGAAGTTCAATGATCCTTTCAATGAAGGAGCCGGCAGCGAAGGGGCTTTCTTTGGCCGAAATATGCCACCGGTTGATCAGAAAGACAAGGTATAATTCTATACAAATGTCCACTACAAGACTCGAATACTAAATCAATACATAGAGATAAATACCAATTTATTCACAATGATACCATTAAGCTAGAATCCATATCGTAGGTACCCAACCAACTATAAACTGTCATAAAAGAATATGTCATAAAAGAATATGTAACAAAATTATATCAATATATCTTTTTGGCATGATTGCATAGCCAATCTCAATATACATTTAGTTTTATTACAAAACATTAAACTATCTATTGCTAGCCAGTCTCAATATACATTTAGTTTTATTACAAAAGATTAAACAATTTATTGCAATGAAGGTAAATAAATAAATTGTTTGACTTTTTTAATAAATGGTTAATATTATTTTAAAATTAATTTGTTACATACAAATTTGTTGTTATATACATAAAATCCATTAAACTTAGGTGGGTTTTCCCTCTAGAATTTCCATACACACACACACACATATATATATATATATATATATACAGAGGGATCAGTTGAGAAAAATATTTAATTGCGAAGAAAAAGAAAACATGGTACAATTGAAAAACATTAAATATTTTCTCTGTCTCATTTATTATTATCTTTGACTAATTAATAAATTGTAAAAACTATTATCATTCATAAAAAAAAAATTTGTCTACACACATCAAAATTTATCTTATACATTTTGAAATTTATCCAACACATATTAAAATTTATCTTACACATGTCAAAAATTATCCTACATTTTATCATACACAACTCACAATTTATCTTAATCTCTAACTTTTTGAAAAAAAAAATATATATTTTGAAAATAAGTTACAATTTAATGTTGTTAGCTATTAAAGAGATATACTACAAATTAATTATCTATATAAGTTTACCAATAAATCCTTACAATAACAATAAATACAAATATTAAATGAAACATTCCTATTAGTTAAAATTTCTTTTTTTCTTACAAATAATTTCTTCTTATTTGAATCATCCACTATATATATATATATATATATATATATATATAGGTTGGCTAACGTACATTACGGCTTAACGTACATCACGTACGACAGGTAATTACGCACGTTCATTTTAAAATCACGCACGTTATAACTCAAAAATCCAAAATCACGCATGTTGAAACACAATAATCACGCATATTGAAAGCATTAATCACGCATGTTATAGAACAAATCACGCACGTTGTTGTACGTGATATATATATATATATATATATATATATGGGGTAGAAAAGAAACACCCTTGAGTTAAGAAAATTTGAGAAAACCTTATGTAACAAAAAAAAATTCTAAAAAAATAGAGAATGTAAGTTACATGTTTTCGAACGTTCTGAGCAAAAAAAAAAAAAAAAAACTGACTAGATATTTTTTTTAAAAGTTGATTATTTGTATGTTACACTATTTTTTTAGTATATGTCAGATGTTACACAAAATTTTCAGCTTAAAAAAAACCACTCTGTGTTTTTTGGCTTAAAACATTTGAAAACATTTAACTTACATTCCCTAATTTTATTTGAAAAAAAGTTTGTTACATAAAGTTTATACAAAGTTTTCCTAAGTTTTTATCAATTTAGGTGGGTTTTCTCTCTATAATTCCCCTATATACGGAAGGGTCAGTTGAGAAAAAAAATTATTATTAATAAAAAGAATAAATGGGATAACTGTAAATATTAAGTTGTTATATCTCTCTTATTTATAATTATATTTGACTAATTAATTAGTTATAAAGAGTATTATCATTGACACTAAATTTTTTTACTACACACATCAATATTTATCTTATACATTTTGAATTTTTTCCAACACATATTGTATTTTATCTTATGTTGATGCAGTTTTTGTGTCCGATGCTGTTCGAATAGATTAGATTTATTTTATGCTGATTTTGTAATAGTTAGTGAAACGGTCAAACGAACATGTATTGACCCGCTCGTTTGAAGTGGTCAAACAAAAGGGTTATTCGTTTAACCGTGTGTGTTTGCAAGACAAGGGGGTGTGGCTATAAATACCATCCCTTTGTTCAGTTGCAACCAGATGAAGGTTTTAGAGTTTGGAGGAGAGATCACCACTTGGTCTCTCCCCGGATGTATGCTCCTTTGGTATGTTCCGGTTTAGCTTGTAATCTGGCCGCTTTGTAATGTTATGCTACCGAATTAATACAAGGAAGTTGTTTATCAGTCTCTAATCTCTCCTGTCTTGAACATAATCACATATTAATCACGGTTCATGGTCCGGAATCACGAAGCTACAATTGGTATCAGAGCCATGGTACCCGACTTAGTGAATCTAACCATTTACTAAGTCACATGTGCTCTTCATCAGTGATTTTTGTGATTTTTGTTCAAGATGTAAAAATGGTGTAAAGAGGAAAAACCCAGATTTGGACCCAAATATTCGGATCTGAGCTGAAACGGAACATACCAGAGGGTTGGGTTTTCTGTTTTACACCAAGAAAGTGAAGTTTTCATCTTGGTTTGAAGTTTTTTCGCCAGATCTGCAGAAGAACAGGTCGCTGTGTTGTTGAAGATGGTGGCGGCTGTTAAGAAACATTAGGGTTTCTTCACATCAGGTCCCACGAAGAACCATGTTGGTGCCTCCCTACTACGAACAACCCCTACTACGAACAATCCCTACTGCGAACAAACCCTACTACGAACAATCCCTACTACGAACAACCCCTACTACGAACAATCCCTATTGCGAACAACCCCTACTACGAACAACCCCTACTGAGTTCTTCATGGTTTGCACATTCTTGGTGGGCAAGAATGTCTGTTGTTTTGGTTGTTTCGGTTGCAGTGAATGGGTGGCGGTAATGGAGCTGGGTTTTTACCCTTGGCGGATGCACAGAAGTCATTTTTGGGGATTGTAGGGTGTTAATCATAGAGAGAGAAATGAAGGGTTTGATGAGGGAAGATGATGTTGGCGACTGTACACGGTGGATGTCGACAGGATCTTTTGTTTGGCAGCTAGGTCTTTTCGTTTGGGCCCACTTGGTGTGAGATGAAAATTTTGTTGAAATTGTTAGACTGAACAAAAAGGCCCAGTAATGTTGGACCTATTTGATTGGCCAAATTAATTTTGGGCTAGGATATATCATTCATCTCTTTTGGGGTCGGGTGTTCATGAAGCTTATTTGAATTAAGCTTTAACTTCAAATTCGTACGGGTTCGGGAGCGCGCGGGATGATGAGGCATGATGAAAACATGATTTTTACGTGGGGTAGTCACGGTTACTGATGCAAATATCAAAATTGGTGACTTGACTATTACGGGCCAAAAACGGTATATTTATTTCTGCACGTGAAAGTTTGTTTTGTTATCGGTGTTCGTAAATGCTCAAAAGAATTTTGTTTATTGTCATATTCTCGCATTTGGTAACGATTGAAGGAACCTAGAGAGCCAAGACCGGTCCTAACGAGTTCACAAAGTCGAAGAGTTATGCCTATGATGGAAGCTTTCGGATTAGGTGTTAGCAGAACTTTGGGGGGGATACAAGTCGGATCCTATGGGGCTAGGGGACTTTCATTATCAACTAGAATATGCAAAGAAGAAAGTCACTTTCGTGATTCTTAAAAAAAACTGAGAACATCTGAAAGATTCTGCTTAGTGGAGAGAATTTGTTCAGTGAAGTTGACGACAGTTCTGCTCAGTGGAGGGAATTTGTCAAGGTTTAGAGATTTCACCAAAGAAATGGGGGGATAAGATTTTCATATGTTAAATTTCTTCGGTAAATTTCTAAACGCAATCACAGGTAGTAGAGTTTGTGATTTTCTGGTGATACCAAAGGTTCGGTGTGGAATGTTTTGCACAGACACGTATTTGAGGATTTTAATTAATTCTCCAGCCAGCGTGAAGGGTTTTGCACGGAAACATACAGGTATCTAAAGTCAACAGTAGTTTCAAAGCGCTGTTCACTGAAGACCTGGGGAATCTTTATGAGATTTTACAAGGATCTGGGTGTAACTCAATTCGTTGAGTTTGCAAACGATGTACTTTGTCAAGCTGACATCCTAAGTACTGATGTTGAAGATCCGTAGTGCATTACGTGGTCAACTTCACAAAGGGGAGACAATGAGATCTGGATGTAGTTCAACTAAGCATGCTGGTTGAGCTTGCAAGTGATATACTCGGACTTCCTGAGTGTTGATGCTGATGAACAAAGTGCATTACTTGGTCGATTCCACAAAGATAGTTTACAGAAGACAGTTCACCAGAAAACTCTACCAATGTAATATGCTTGAATGAAATGGAGTTCTTATGAAAAGATCAAGACTTGATGCAGTTTTTTAAAGGATGAAACCCTTTATCAAATGCCGGTTGGAGTATTGGAAGATCAGCGGAAGATCGGTCAATTTAGCCTTGCGAGGAGATTGCACAACACCCAACACGGATACACTTACTTTGAGGGGGAAATGTTATACGAGAAGCTTTAAGGGTTTGGTATTGCTATGAAGACTCAAGTCAAGATACTACTTACCTAGATCATCGGTCAAGGGGGAATTTGTTAACACAGAGAAGATAACTTCAACAAATACTTGACTGAAGATCGATTGCAATTGCATTTTCAGCATTCGACAGCAACGGACAAGGGGGGATTTGTTGGTGCAGTTTTTGTGTCCGATGTTGTTCGAATAGATTAGATTTATTTTATGCTGATTATGTAATAGTTAGTGAAACGGACAAACGAACGTGTACTGACCCGCTCGTTTGAAGTGGTCAAACGAAAGGGTTATTCGTTTGACCGTGTGTGTTTGTAAGACAAGGGGGTGTGGCTATAAATACCAACCCTTAGTCATTTGCAACTAGATGAAGGTTTTAGACTTTGGGGAAGAGATCACCACTTGGTCTTTCCCCGGATGTATGCTCCTTTTGTATGGTTCGGTTAGCTTGTAATCGGGCCGCTTTGTAACGTTATACTACTGAATTTATACAAGGAAGTTGTTTATCGGTCTCTAATCTCTCCCGTTTAGAACATAATCACACACTAATCACGGGTCACGGTCCGAATCTTGAACCTACATCTTACACATGTCCAAATTTATCCTACATTTTATCCTAAACAGCTCGTAGTTTATCTTACACTCTAACTTTTTTAAATATATATACATATATATATATAGGGAGGAGCTAATGCGAGAACCACCCTTATTGTGAGAACCGCGAGAACCAATGTGAACACAACCTAAAAAAACCTAACCCCCACCCCCCCCCCCCCAAAAAAAACCTAACCCCCCCCCCCCCCCAAGCTAAATGCTAAAAACTAAAACCTCCAAAAAACCTAAAAAAATCCTAACCCCCCACCCCCCAAGCTAAATGCTAAAAACTAAAACCTCCAAAAAACCTAAAAAAATCGTAACCCCCCACCCCCCCCCCCCCCCAAAAAAAAAGCCTAAACCCCCCTCCCCCACCCCCCAAAAACCTAAACCCCCCCCCCCCCCCCACCCCAAGCTAAAATGCTAAAGACTAAACCCCCAAAAAACCTAAAAAAATCAAAAAAAAATCTAAATTTTTTTTTAATATTTTTTATGTTAAAATCGCTACTTTTAGAAGCCAAAAAAAAAAATTTTTTTTTTAAATTGTTTTTTTTTTTTTAATTTTTGGCTTCAAAAAGTAGCGATTTTTTTATAAAAATATTAAAAAAAAATTATGTGATTTTTAGCTATTTTTAGCCATTTTTTGTTATGTTCACATTGGTTCTCGCGGTTCTCGCAATAAGAGGTGGTTCTCGGATGATCTTCTCCCTATATATATATATATATATATATATTGAAAGTAAGTTACAAATTTAATGTAGTTAGTTATTAAAGAGGTAGACTACAAATTAATTATCTATGTAAATTTACCAATATACCCTTACAATAACATTAAATACAAATATTAAATAAAACAAAATGAATCATTCTTATTAGTTGAAATTTCTTTTTTTTTTCTTACAAAGAATTTTCTAATTTAAGCCCTATATATTGAAATGTTTAAATACAAAAGACTTTTAATGTGCAACATTTTTAAGAGTTTTTTTAATATTTACGTACATGTATATTGTTAATTCTTAAACTAATACATATGTTATAGTATGAAACATATATGTACGATACTTATTTTTCAACTTTAAACACGTATTTTACACATATGTACACTAGAAATAACATATTTAGAACCATCGTCTTCCTTTAGATACATATATCTATAATCATTTATACACATTTGTATGTATATATACATATTAAACATAGATGTACAATACTTATGTTTTAATTTTAAACACGTATATTCATATATTTATCATTCAAGATTGGCAATATAGCATTTGCATTATCAACTATACATATATATATATATATAAAAACTGATAGAAACAACTCTGATTTTTCAAAAAAGAATTACATTTTTGCTTAGGGAAAATGTGTGGTTTAGAGTGTTTCTCAATTAGGCTAGTGACTCTCACACATTTCTAACCCTCTATACACACACACACACACAGGTACGGGATCAAGAGAAAATGCCTAAAAATGTGAGAACGCATCCTGGCCCAATACGTGGCGCGGGATATGATCAGAGCGTGAGGGGTTTTTTTGTCTTTTCAATCTTCTTTTTATTTCCCAATTTTGCGTAACATGCTTCTTCATTTTTGGCGTCTAAGATTGTTTTGGCGTTAATTATATTCATTAACTAATTGGCGTTTTATTTTTTCTTAGATCCGTCACGTTGAATTAATTGTTTTTGTGTCATATAGATGATTTTTTTGGCGTTATAGCGTTTCCCTGATCAATTTATTGGCGTTTGTGGCGTTGTTAATAATTCACTACGATTTATTAATATTTCATAATATTTCAATAAGACCAAATGTTTTATGGCGTTTAGTCAATTTTTTTGGCGTTTAATACATTGACAAGGTGCTTTGCCAGCACCCGTTCTCACAGTTTTCATGCTATTAACGTTTTGGTGTTTGTAGTTTTTGGCGTTTTATATAATAATGTATTTTATTAGTAGAGAATTAGATAACAAACAACAGATAATTAGATAACAAAACAATAGAAAATGAAAAAGAAGAAAAAAACTAAAAATGGTAATCTAATTTCTCATCCAAATCTTCACTGTCATCAGCCTCTTCTTCCTGAATTTGTTTTGGCATTTTGAACCTTTGAATACCTTAGCTAGATGCCAACTTACCTAGATAACGCTCGTCTTTTTAGAGGAAGCTTTGTTAGTGGCATCCTGTTTTTTGGTGTGATATTCTTGTTTGGTGGTATGTCATTGAAGATCAACTCCTGCTTGAATTCTATTTATAATAATGGAGTCCAAAATAGCATTTACACTGGTATTGATCCCTTCATGCCATGCATATATTCATCAAGAACAAAGCTCATATGATGACATATCGTCATCAGTCTCTTTTTTCTTGAATATTTGTACATCTCATTCAGCAAAAGCTTATAGAGATACCCACCTCAGAGAAGAATCCATTCAGTGAAAGCTTTGTCATCTGTGGTTTTTTTAACTATTTTTTTGGCGTTTAAAGTGAGTGGTTTCTAGGGAACATGGCGTTTGTTTTCTGGATGTGATCAATTCATTATGTAGAGACCTCTCTCTTATAGGAGTTTTTTGACGCGTAGTTTAGGCGAGATTTTTATTATAATAAATTATAGTAATAAAGTAACCATCTTTTCAGTTATTGTGTATATTTACTGTTTTGTTCAGCTTTATCAGTTCTAGGGTGATAGACGTCTCATCTTCCAAGTTTGACGTTTTTTTTTTAAATGGCATTATGTAGACCAAGATGACAAAATACAATAACAGAGAAAATATTAAACAGGAAAAATAATTTTTATTATTTTTGGCGTTTTGTAAGCAATAACTTTTTGTAGTATTTTTTTGGCGTTTTGCAACTAAATGGAGAAATATAGCATTTAATTATCTTAAGAAAAAAAAGATTACACAGAAGAAAACCAAACAACCAAAAATTAAAACTTCTCGTCAGAAGGTACTTTATCCGAGAAGTATCCATCACTTCCGTCGGCTTCTTCCTCGGAGTCTTCATCTAGACTTTCATCCATGTCATCACCTTCACATTCATCGGCTTCTTGTTCCTGAAGATTCTGAAGCCTCAATTTGAACATGTCCTGCATCAACGCCATTTTGAGTCCATGTATGTGTTCAAACAAGTGGCGTTGTGCAATTCTTCCATGAACCCAATCCCCTACTTTGTCATGATGTGTTCAAGCAGGTAGTCTTCCTGCTCTCTACTGTCATATATAACGGTCACCATGTCTGTTTTCTCATCAAAACGCCATGATGTCATGACTGGGTCCGATTTTCCATCTGCTTTGATTGGTCCAAATTTCCTTGTTAATGTTTTTATAAGCTTATGTGTTTCATGACATTCGTTATCCAGAGCGATGCCAAGTGATAGGATACCTCTTTGTACCTCTTCTTCCATCTTCAAAATTGCCTTGATCTTCCTAACATACACCCTCATTCTGTTGTTAAAACGTAGGACGAATCGCCTGATTGCCAGAGTGTATCTCCACCAAACGATGGTTGCCATTTTTGGTGTTTTGGTTAAACTTGGCGTTTTTGGTAAAAGATGTTTTTGCAGAATGATAGATTGAAGTGATTATGGAAGTGATGTTTAACGTTGTTTATATAATGATATTTTTGGCGCGTAATTTAGGAGGGAATTTCTTCTAATAAATGTTAATAACTGAATTTCAGTTACTGTGTTGTTTCCTCTTCCTGTAATCTCCAACGCGTTTTATCACTAATTTTTGGCGTTTTGTATTTAATGGCGTTTTATTAGTTTTGAATGACGTGTTATCATTTTTTGTTGGCGTTTTGAATTTGAGCGGTAAAAGACCCTTTTACCATTAATGAAACGCGTCCACTTAATAGCATTTGTGTTATTTACGATAACGCCACCACGTCAATCTAGTACATAGATTGTTTTGATCTGACGATCCATAATCGTTCTCATTATTCTCACACTTTCCCCCGTTTTCTCTAAATCCTGACCATATATATATATATATATATATATTATTTTATCCCTTTTGCTTTCAATGTATTTTCTTAGGCCCCTCTGAATATATTCCTCTAATGTTGGAAGCATTTAGGTTTTTGTTAATAGGGAATTTATTTAATTCTTTCATTTGTTTGATTTGAACTCGATTTACAAACTTAGGTGTCTCTAAAGGTTTTGTCTTTATCGATGAGCCACCAACTCCATTGATAACTAAGGTTTAGTTATCTTCATAACTGTTTCATAAATACATAGATCTCGTTGTAATAAGCTAACCAACTGGGGTAGCCTAGTTGGCCAGCCTCACCCATCTCTTCCCCAGAGACCCGGGTTCGAATCCTGTGGCCGGTAGTCCACACAGGCTCTTCGATCTCGGTGGGTAATCACCGCCAGACAGCTATGGGGCTGGGCTAGCTTGTGGAGTGAGATCACTCCAGCGGTTGGGAGGACCGTGCAATATCCCCCCCCCCCCCCCCCCCCCCTCGTTGTAATAAGCTTTATAATCATACATCTTCCCTAACGCCAATCGATAACATTTAACACTCGAACATATACTCTCTATACAATTGCAAGCTAAGCTAGTTTTATATATGTATATTGTTTTGTAATAACATGGGGGTATGATTATATATTTACATATACAAATGACAACAGGGTGGTTGGATCGGAACTTTTTGAACCAAGTGATCTGAATAATAAGTAATCCTTCAAAGTATAATTAAGTAAAGTTATATTTTTTTTTTCTGAAAGTTATATAATAATCTTTTTTTTAAATATAAAGTACATTCACGATTTTCCTTAATCATTGAGGAAAAAGCACATTACTTTTTGGGTATGTGCAAAATACAACAAATTCCTTTGACCATATCTTAAACTAAAACTATAGTAAGACATGTTAATGATGGCTTTAAAACACTCATATACAACTGTTGGTTATTCAGGACCATACAATTCTCTTCCTTTGACGAAATGAAATACAATATAAGATACTTGTGTCAATGAGTAAGTCGGCATTTGTCTATTTTTGAGATTAATAAAATATAAACACCAGAATCGCTTTTAATCAACTTAGAAAATCATTATATTTAACTCAACTTAGATCTCATAGAATATATTTAATTATTTATTACGAGCAGTGAACAACGTATAAAAACAACGAATTAATTAATCCGGCTTCTATCCTCCACTTGTGGTGGAGTGGTGGAAAGGATTTGGTTTTCCTAGGATGGCCAAGTTCGATCCCCACACCCATCACATTTGGGGGAATGGCAATGAACGGGTGGAGGGCCAGTTGGTTCGAAACCCGGGAGCCACCCCGAGTTTTCTATTACAGTGCATTTACTCCAGAGAGTCCTCGACTCTTATGGAGGGTGCAACTACACGCTCCCGGTTAATCGGGTGGGCAGTGGGCTGGAAATTTTCTCGGGGAACGCCTTAGCCAAACTCTGATGCACCAAGCGTGGGCCCGGTTAAGACAACATAGCCTTGGATGCCGGAGTGGGGCGGAGGGGCCTACCCGAGTTATAGGGTAGGTGCGATCTCTATCGCCTGTTATAGAAATATCGCCGTTCAAAAAAAAAATTAATCCGGCTTCTGCAATTTGAATATAATTTAATTTAATAGGGACAGGATTGATGCTAAGATAAATAAATATTAAAACATTGTCACTTTTTACACCTTGTATAATTAATGGAGCTGTTGAACTAACCAGCAATTATATAATGCTTCTTAAAAAAATATCTTTTGTTCAGATTTTTAAGTAGATACTGAACATGAATAAATATATACTGTTGATCAGTTATGTTTAAACATGTTGGAAAACATGAAACACATACCTGTTATAGCATTCAAAGCAGTAGAGAATCCAGTCAGAGATCCAGCCATAGAGTTCGACATAGTTGTCAGGATGATCCGGTTCCTCCTTAGGGTGTAAAGTGATGATGGTGATGAAACCGAAAGTATGGTTGATTTCGGTTAGGGAGAGAGAGATACGAATTTGATGTTATGAGGGTTTGTAATTGTGTAATGTGTCTAACCCTTTAACTCTCCAATAAGCCCCTTATTTATACACCCAAGAGGAAACCTAATTAGTTAATAAGGGTAATATGGTCCATCAACAATTACCAACTAATTATTAATAGGTTATTAATATATTTTGATCTAATATAATATAAATGATTATAAGGCTACAAGATTAAATATTACATAAATAATATATTTAATCTCACATTCTCCCACTTAGCCGAGTAATCATTTATCATGAGTATTAGGTAAGCCTGGCCAGGAGTTAACACTCATTTTAGCCTTAAACCAAGAACTATAGCAGAGAAATACAGCCGTTGAATCATTATTCGACTCAGGACCCCCATTAGTCATACTATAGCCTCAATTTAAAACCTAATAGTTACGATCAAAATATGTATAAGCCCTTTAGCGTCTGATTTGTATTTATATTTGTCTATATGTCATTACACCGGCAGAACATATGTTAGAGACATACAAAATCAAACTGAGGAAATTTTATTAATTAAAACATAAGCTAGTACAATATGCCATTAAATAAGGTCTTTAGTAAGTCCCATATTCGATACATGTTCTTCGAAAACTTTAGGTGGGAGACCTTTAGTCATCGGATCCGCAAGCATATCTTTAGTACTAATATACTCAATACAAAGATTATTTTCCTCAACTCGTTCACTTACGAACAAATATTTTGTATCGAGATATAAACCAGCTCCAGTCGAACTGTTACTGTTCGAGAAACTAACGGCAGCTGAGTTATCACAGTAAAGCTTCAATGGTCTAGAAATGGAATTAACGATTTTGAGTCCAGTGATCAGATTTCTAAGCAACATTCCATGACAGGTCGCGTTGTAAACAGCAATGTACTCTGCCATCATTGTGGAAGTTGTAGTTAACTGTTGTTTATGACTCTTCCATGAGATAGGTCCGCCTGCTAACATAAAGATGTAGCCCGAAGTGGATTTCTTGTCATCTTTGCATTTGGCAAAGTCAGAATCAGAATAACCTACCACTTCTAAATGATCACTTCTTCTATAAGTCAGTTTATAGTCTTTCGTCCCTTGCAGATATCTAAGGACCTTCTTAGCTGCTTTCCAGTGATCTAGGCCAGGATTAGTCTGATAACGACCTAGCATTCCAGCAATATAAGCGATATCTGGGCGAGTACAGACTTGAGCATACATCAGGCTCCCGACTACTGACGCGTAAGGTATCTGGCTCATTTGCTCCTTTTCAACCTCTGTTGTCGGACATTAGAATGAACCGAAAACATCTCCCTTAACTACTGGAGCGACGGAGGGTTTGCACTGTTGCATGTTGTAACGTGTAAGGACACGATCTATGTAAGTCTTTTGAGACATTCCTAAGATCCCTTTCTGTCTATCTCGGTGAATTTCGATGCCAATGACGTAAGAAGCATCTCCGAGATCCTTCATGTCGATGTTATGCGAGAGTAACCGCTTCGACTCATGCAACATGTCTAAACTATTACTTGCCAATAGAATATCATCTACGTAAAGGACAAGTATAGTAAAGTTACTCCCACTCATCTTGAGGTAGGTGCATTGATCCACTTGATTCTTCATAAAACCTTGCCTCTTCATGACTTCATCAAACTTGAGGTACCATTGACGTGATGTTTGTTTTAACCCATAAATGGATTTCTTCAACTTACAAACTAGATGCTCCTGACCTTCAGGTTTAAAGCCTTTAGGTTGTTTCATGTAAACATCTTCGTCTAAGTCTCCGTTAAGGAAAGCAGTTTTGACGTCCATCTGATGCAGCTCTAAATCAAAATGAGCTACTAGGGCCATAACGATCCTTAATGAATCTTTACGAGAGACAGGTGAAAACGTCTCTTGATAATCAATTCCCTCTTTCTGAGTGTAGCCCTTTGCAACCAATCTCACTTTGTAGCGTTCAACGTTCCCATTCGGATCCAGTTTTGTTTTGAACACCCATTTACAACCTACAGGTTTGGCACCATTGGGTAATTCGACTAAATCCCAAACGTCATTTTTCTTCATGGATTCAAGCTCATCAATCATTGCTTTGTTCCATTCAGAAGACTGATCACTGCTAATGGCTTCATTATAAGAGATAGGATCATTGAGCTTTCCAGCATCCATTTCAGTCAGGTAGGTAACATAATCATCCCAATTAGTAGGCCTTCTTTGGCTAGATGACCTCCTGAGTTGATTATCGGGTTCAGCGTTGTCTTGGTTTTGAGCGTTTGATGTGCCTTCATTATGAGGTATAATGGGTTCTGATTGTGGAGATGGAATTTGTGCAGTGACTTCAGGTGCAGTTGCATGGGGTACAAGAGGAGTAAACGGAGTAATGATAAGCGACGAGTCTCTCCCCCCCCCCCCCCCGCGTCTTGTACTTCTTGCAATTCTTCGTAAGGGTTGGTACTGCTCCCACTGACCTTGAAATCCTCCAAGAACGCAGCACGCTTGGTTTCAACAATACGGGTGACATGGGAAGGACAATAGAAATGATAACCCTTTGAATGATCAGGATACCCGATAAAGAAGCAGGTAACTGTTTTAGGGTCAAGTTTCCTTAGGAAAGGATTATAGAGTTTTGCTTCAGCAATGCAGCCCCATACTTTCATATATTTAAGACTCGGTTTCCTTCCTGTCCAAAGTTCATAAGGAGTTTTAGGGACAGACTTAGAAGGAACTCTATTGAGTATATGAACAGCTGCTTTTAACGCTTCAGTCCAGAGGAATAATGGTAAATTTGTGTTGGCTAACATACTGCGCACCATGTTCATAAGGGTACGATTTCTTCGTTCAGCGACACCGTTCTGCTGAGGTGTACCAGGCATGGTATATTGGTTCACAATCCCCTGGCCCTTACAAAACTCATAAAATGGACCAGGAGCTTGACCCACATCAGTATGTCTTCCATAATATTCACCGCCTCTGTCTGATCTCACAACTTTAATCTGACGATCTAATTGCTTTTCAACTTCAGCTTTATAATCTTTAAAAGTTGTAAGAGATTCAGACTTTTCCTTTATAAGATACAAGTACATGTAACGAGAATAATCATCAATGAAAGTGATAAATGAAGTATGTCCTGTTATACCAGCGATTTGATAAGGACCACTAATGTCAGTGTGAATGAGTTCTAATAAATTAGAGCTCCTAGTGGCACCTTTCTTATTCGATAATGTCATTTTGCCTTTGAGACATTTGACACATGTTCCAAAATCAGTAAAATCGAGAGGAGGTAAGACTTCATCCTTTATGAGACGACTTAATCGTTCTCTTGAGATGTGGCCTAAACGTTGATGCCACAACATAGATGAAGTCTCTAAGTCTCGAACCTGTTTCATCTTTGTGAGTGATTCATTAATATTATATGACAACAAAGATTTGGAAAAATTATCATCTAGTTCTGATCTATAGAGACCACCATCCAGAATGCCAGTACCATAAACAATGGAATCATAGAGAATAGAGAGTTTGCGATGACCATGAGAAACGACAAAACCGTCCATGTCTAACTTTGGTCCTGATACAAGGTTCCGAGTTACCTCAGGAACATATAAGGTATCATAAAGTTTAATACACAAACCAGTTTTCAAAAATAATTGTAATGTTCCTATGGCCTTCACTTCTAATTCCCGATCATTTCCAACTTTAAGTGTTCTTTGGTTTCTTCCCAGCTTCCGGATTGTAAGGAATCCCTGAAGTGAATTGGTAACATGAACCATAGAACCAGAATCAAACCACCAAGAATTAGCAGGAACATTTAAATTAAAGGACTCAAGTATCATGAAAAAATCGTTACCTTTCTTAGCCAGCCACTCCTTGAAGTCAGGGCATTCCTTTTGCTTATGTCATGTTTTCTTACAGAACTTGCAGTAGGGTTTGCCTAAGGAGTTTTTAGAGCTGGAAGGTGCACTTCTATTAGGAGTTGGATTTGGCTTTTGAACCTTAGAAGCATCCTTTCTTTGATAATTGTGCTTCCTCTTCTTTGAGCTGGAGGTGGTGAAGTTAGCAACATCAGTAGTGCGATCCATCTTCATACGCTCTTCCTCCTGCACGCACATAGCGATCAGCTCACTCATCGTCCATTTGTCCTTCTGAGTGTTGTAATTGATCTTGAATGCTTTATAGGACGAAGGAAGCGAAGTGATGATGAAGTGAACAAGAAAACCATCACTGATCTCCATCTCTAGGCCCTTCAACTTATTGGCCATGTCATGCATCATCATGATGTGTTTGCGAATGCCACTCCTCCCATCATACTTAGTCGTCACCAGCTTGAGGATAAGAGTGCTAGCGTGTGCTTTTGATGTTCCCTTGAATTGATCCTCCACAGAAGCCAAGTAGGTTTTAGCATCTTCAGAATCAGGAATGGCCCCTCTGATTGAGTTATGAATGGACTGCTTCATGAACATGAGAGACATGCGGTTACACCTAGTCCACTTATCATGAAGTAACTGCTCAGCAGCAGTACTTGTAGCAGTAAGGTCCGCTGGCTTATTCTCTCTTAGAGCATAATCAAAGTCCAGCAGTCCAAGTGTAAGCATGAGGGCATCCTTCCATGCAGCAAAGTTATCACCAGTCAAAGGTGGAATCCCCTGATTGGGTGCTGATAGTGGAAATAAGATGAGCAAGTTATGATACTAAGAAAGAAGTCTTAATGTGATCTAAGGGCATGTTATACTAAGGCAGGCATAAGTAATGACCATTTCAATTATGAAGCTGTGATAATGTCTATTACTAACATCAAAATAATAGACTTAGTAAAATTCTATTTAAACGAAGACAAATCAGCTTTGGCCAGAAGTGTAATCATTTAAATATGTGTGCAAAGTAATTGTGACAAATCAGCTTTGGCCAGAAATGAGACAATCACTTTAGTTATGCACTTGTCAAGCATGCTAAACATAAATGAATTAAATCAGCTTTGGCCAGAATTAAGACATTTCACGTTTGTAATGCATACTTAACATAGCTTTTATAATACTTGAACAATAAATAGATGTATTAAATCAGCTTTGGCCAGAATTAATACATCAGAAGCTCATTCAAGTTAATCTATTTTGGTTTTGTAAAAAAATTATCTGATTCTGATTAATTAATTAAGTATTAACAAAACCAAGTATTTAATAGCAAACCACCTGTTAGCGCGGATCGAACTGAGTTATGAGATCTTTTAGGTCACATTAAACAGCTTAAAAAATAATGAGGTTTCGAGTTGGGTCTCGAGTCAGGTCTCGACTGAGTTATGAGATCTCGAGTCAGTTATGAGGTCTCGAGTCGCAACCTGTTGTCTCGAGTCGGAACCATGGTCTCGACTATCGTATTTTATGAGATCTCGAGTCAATTATGAGGTCTCGAGTCGAGACTGTTGTCTCGAGTTGTGAAGTTTTGAGCCCTTATGATTTCGAGTCGAGACCTTGTAGTCTCGAGTCGAGACCTGATGGTCTCGAGTCGTAATCTTCTGGTCCTGAGTTGTAAACTTCTGGTCTCGAGTTGTAAAGATTTGATGACCTTTATGATTTCGAGTTGAGACCTTGTGGTCTCGAGTCGAGATCTGATGGTCTCGAATCCACTGTTAACAGCTGTTTATTGTGATAGTAACTGAAAACTCGAACTTTTAGGGATTGTGAGATAATGTTTCCTATTTTATTTTTGATCTAAACTTATCAAAAGATTTCGAAAATAATAACTGAAAATCCATTAACAGTTTTCGAAAATTTTAATAGATAAAATTAAGATCAAAATAATAAAAACACCCACTAATCCAAATTATATTCCAAATCTTAGGGAATTTTCGAGTTTTCTTAGAACATTATGATGAACCCTAAAAAATTAAAAACATAATTCTGGAAATCCGAAACCTGAATTTTTAATGGTTTTGTAATGGATTTCGTGACAACAAGTTTAACCCTTTATGATTTCGAGTCAATTTATCAAATAACTTTTTCCGAAAACAGGGATTTCGGCAACAAGGAACTCGAAAACAGTTTTGATTTTAAGGCTTTAAAAAACTTCCGTTTTCCAGATTTTTTTTTATCCCAGAATGATGGATACGAAAAACAGAACTGATTTATCAACATATGCTCTGATACCAAATGTTGATCAGTTCTGTTTAAACATGTTGGAAAACATGAAACACATACCTGTTATAGCATTCAAAGCAGTAGAGAATCCAGTCAGAGATCCAGCCATAGAGTTCGACATAGTTGTCAGGATGATCCGGTTCCTCCTTAGGGTGTAAAGTGATGATGGTGATGAAACCGAAAGTAGGGTTGATTTCGGTTAGGGAGAGAGAGATACGAATTTGATGTTATGAGGGTTTGTAATTGTGTAATGTGTCTAACCCTTTAACTCTCCAATAAGCCCCTTATTTATACACCCAAGAGGAAACCTAATTAGTTAATAAGGGTAATATGGTCCATCAACAATTACCAACTAATTATTAATAGGTTATTAATATATTTTGATCTAATATAATATAAATGATTATAAGGCTACAAGATTAAATATTACATAAATAATATATTTAATCTCACATATACATTATTGTGATTCATATATATCTTATTCTATTTGGTTAATTATCCAGTGGTATAGAGTAGAAAGTGTTTTTAACCTAAAAAGTGTAAGGGCTCATCAAATCTGGCGCATGTCTTGAGACGAGAGATATATGCATCAATATATAATATATATTTGCACAATAATTACACACAAGTTATCCAACGTATTGTCGTTCAAAAAAAAGTTATCCAACGTATATAAATTACTAAGCACAATATTACGCAACGTATATAAATTATAACTACGCACAATATTACTCAACGTATCTAAATAATTACGCACAATATTACGCAACATAAATTTCTTTCAAATCTTTTTAATTTTAATAACAATAATCTTCGATTATCAATTGGGGTCCGTTCATCCTTGTTCGCTTACAATGAACGGTTGGTTATATATACACCAATTGTGAAGACCAACACATTTCCATCGATACAGTTGCAAACTTTCTATGTTTACATAGTGATGCTTAACTAATTACAAATACAAATTTTATATAACATAGACTTTCTAATAATAATAATAATAATTCTAAAACTTTAACCTTCCATAGACATACATTTTCAAAGTTGGTCAAATAATTAATTAAGGCTAACAAATTCGATGGTGCAAGAAAATGTATTCAACTCCAAGTTTTATATATGCAGTTACTACAACCAGATCCTATGGTGGTGGCAACAAAGCTCTTGACACGCAGAGAATTTAAAGGTACTGGAAAGCAGTTCAACATGATTGCTGCTTCATGGATTCAATTCATGATTCATGATTGGATCGATCATCTAGAAGAAACCAACCAGGTTTACTTTACTTGCATGCGTTCAAGAATTTGTTGGTCTTCAAGGTGGTATAGGGTTTTAAAAAGTGTTTGTATGTGGTTTATGAGAAAATAAGTGTTTCTAGGTAGTCCACTACTAGTACATCAAATGGACTTTAATCAAATTTGTCAAAGTCCATCCACAATCGTACAAGCGGACTTTAACCGTTTTTTTTTTTTTTTCAGAATTATCATGCTAGCTAAAGTCCAAACAAGCATAACAAAGCTAAAAGCAGACTTTACAAAGTCCGCTTGTATTATGAGCGGACTTTGTCAGATTTAGTTAAATTCCGTTAGGAACAAGGATACTCCCTTGAACCACCTACAACGCTCTTTGAAACTCTAAACCACCTAAACGACCAAAAATTAAAATTCATGCATTCGATCGTATTTATCTATCCTTAATCTACTAAAATGCATGAAGTGTTAACATATGACTATGGATTTTTTTTTTCAGATTGAGCTGAAGGCACCTGCAGAAGTAGCTAGTCAGTGCCCTCTTAAATCCTTTAAATTTTACAAGACTAAAGAAGTCGATACAGGATTTTATGGTATCAAGAAAGGTCATATTAACATCAGAACTCCTTGGTGGTATGAAAACTTAATTATATCTCCTTTTCAACAAGTTTCATATATTACTACTACAAATGCCATCATGATTTTATTTTAATATTTTGCAATAAATTATTGATTGCTAAGTACTACTATATAAAAAGAGTAAATTGTCATTTTAGTCCCTGAGGTTTGACCAAAACTGTCACTTTAGTCCAAATAGTTTTTTTCTTGCCATTTTAGTCCATATAGTTTTGTTTTCTGTCATTTTAGTCCCTGACTTTTGTCATTTTTATCCAACCCACTAACTCCATTCAAAAAAATTAGTTAACTTAGGTGAATTTTGGCCAAACCACATTTTTCTTTCTTTTTTTTGTAGATGCGATGGTATGGGGATGGTGTTGTGCCGGTTTACAGTGAAGATGATGGCGGTGGTTGTTGGTTTTACGATGATGGCGGCGGTGTTGGTTGATGACGTGGGTGGCGGAAAAGTGGCCGGTGGTGATGGAAATGGTGGGTGGTGATGGTGGTGGGGTGGGCGTGGGTGGTGACAGTGCAGGCAGGTGGTGGTGGTGGTGATAGAAGGTTGTGATGGGGTGGGTAGTGGTCGATGAAAATGGCAAAAAATGACAAAAGTCAGAGACTAAAATGGCAGAAAACAAAACTACTTGGACTAAAATGGGAAGATTAAAACTATTTGGAATAAAGTGGTAATTTTAGTCAAACCTTAGGGACTAAAATGAAAATTACTCATATAAAAATAGTGACACGTACGGAAACAATAAAGATATAAAGTTGTAAACATTTGAGTTCAAAGAAATAATATGGAAAAGCAGAAAATAGGAACTTGATTATACTGTTAATTAAGAAGCGAATACGACATTAAGAGGAAGGATGTTTCAGGGACGGGAGCGCGATATATGGAAGCAACTCGACTAAGTTGAAGAAACTGAGAACATTCAAAGACGGGAAACTAAAGATTGGAGAAGACGGCCTCCTCCAACATGACAATGATGGAGTTCCATTATCAGGCGATGTTCGTAATGGTTGGATTGGTCTATCAACCTTACAATCTCTCTTTATCCTAGAGCACAATAAAATATGCGATGAGTTGAAGGTTATAACTATTCAAACAACTTATTTCAAACTCATTAGTCATTCTCATTTGAAAATTAACTAATCATTTTATCAGAAAGAGGATCATACTTTGAGCGATGAAGATCTATATCGTCATGCAAGACTAGTAACTTCGGCTGTCATTGCCAAGATTCACACCATCGATTGGACCGTTGAGCTTCTCAAAACAGACTTGCTTCATGTAGCAATGAGAGCTAACTGGTAAATTAGTTGAAACTACAAAAAAAAATTTATTTTCAGGTTTTTTTTTAAATATAAGCGGTTCTAGGAGATTTTTGTACTTGTGTTGGTTTCTAGCGAGTCTGCTAGTCAATGGAGCAGGCACAATTGGAGTTCGCTAGTCATAGGAATAGACTCATTTCGTTTAGTTTTGTCATGTCAGCGTATTCAAGTAGTACGCTTGTCACGTTAACCAGAACACTTCCAAAATCGTGAAACTAGAACACTTCCAAAACCTTCTAGAAGCACTTATCATTTTGCTAAAACATCCGGAAATAAAAAAAAATGAAACTAATTATGTAGGGTACTATCTAATTGTGTGTTTAATTTCTTGAAAATGGTATGATTCAGGTATGGGCTATTGGGTAAAAAATTCAAGGACAAATTTGGGCATGTTGGAGGAGCCATTTTAGGAGGTATTATAGGGTTAAAGAAACCCAATAATCATGGGGTACCCTACTCACTAACCGAAGAGTTTGTGAGTGTTTACAGAATGCACTCTCTCTTACCTGATCAACTTCTTATTAGGGATGTCAATTCAACACCAGGCCCTAACAAGTCTCTAAATGTGACCAAAAAGTAAGACCTTTCACCACCTTAATTTATAAAACAATATTCAAGCATGTGTGTTCATGATAGATTTACAGGGTTGATATGATAAATTTGATTGGGAAGAAAGGTGAGAACGAATTATCGAAAATTGGATCAAGAACACTAATGGTATCAATGGGACATCAAGCATGTGGGGCACTTGAACTATGGAACTATCCGGCGTGGCTTAGGTATGTGGTGCCACAAAATGCCGATGGCACTGATCGTCCTGATCAGGTGGACTTACCCTCACTTGAGAGTAAGTATAGCTATTTCTCTCACTAAACTTGATCATATAAATGAATCTTATGACTCTATATATATATATATATATGTTCTTTTACATTCGATCAACTCTAACATAATTTGTTTATTATTTTTGAATGATAGCTATAAATGATGACAATATATATTACACAATTCTAACTAGTAAATTGGGCAATTGCGACCGAAACTTGCAAACAAAAGGGCGACAAATTAGCGATTGATTTGGGACAGAAATCATAACAGTCGCAAAACTTAGCAGTTGCAAATTTTGCGACCAAAACTGCAGTTGCTAAATTCGATCGAAGATTACCCTGGGCTGCAAAATTTAACGGTCGCAATTCATGGAAAATTTGGAGATTAAATCGTCATAAATTTTGCGGCCAAGAATGTGGTCGATTTACCCATGGATGTTTTTGCCACCACGATATCGATTACAAATTGGTAGTAAATTTGGCCATCTAAAATGGGTGGCGAATTTTGTGATCACTAATTTCGGTAGAAAAGTTTGTCACAATGATTTCGGTCGCAAATCCTTAGCCAAATAGCTATTTGCGACCAAAATTGCGGTGACAAATACCCAGTTTCTTTGTAGTGAAAACACTAAACCAAGACATTGTGATATTTTATGTTTGCTGTCCATTGATTTTATTTGTATGCATGATGGTGCAGTTTACAGGGATAGGGAAAGAAATGTAGCAAGGTATAATGAGTTTCGTAGATCACTTTTCTTGATCCCAATCTCAAAGTGGCAAGATCTAACAGATGATAAAAAAGCAATCGACACATTGCGTGAAGTGTATGGTGACGATGTGGAACAACTCGATCTTTTGGTGGGAATGGCGGCTGAGAAAAAGATCAAAGGTTTCGCCATTAGCGAGACGGCTTTTGTAATCTTTATCATCATGGCATCAAGGTACAACTCCAACAATAGCAAAACTGAAATATATAATTAAAAATATAACTAAGCCGATTAAGGCCCCTACTAAACCTATGCCACCCCCAAACTCAAAAGAACGATAGAGAAAAAATTCGAACAGTCGCTTAAAGGTAGGTGGCTATGATGCAAGCTCTAACCTTCAAACAGTTGTTCGACGAATCCTCAAACTGCCATTTTAAACTATGGAGCTATGACACTAGCCCTAACCTTTAAACGGTGGTTTAGTGCAACCTCTAACGACCGTTTGAAAATGGATGGGATTATATACATAGTAGTGGTGTGTGTATAGCAGGCCCCCTAAGGCTAAGACTATGGGGTATGGGGTTTGGGTTGGGGCGTGGGTTGGGGGAAAACGCCCAAGCCACCACCCCGGGTGGGCTTGGGTTGGGGCGTGGCCCTTGGGGCTTGGGTTTGAAGCCGGGCATGGGGCGGGGGAAGCAAGGTGACATGGCGGGCTGTCAATGGCAAAAGCAAACTAGCCGTTCGGCTTGCCGTTGGCCAACGGCTATGTTAAAAAAAATATTTATTTTCACTATAAATATCACACTTCAATTCTTATTTTTACCACATTCAACCACAATATCTTCTATAATCATCTTCAATTCTCATTCTACAAAACCGAAAATGCATCCTCATAATCGTGTTTACGACCCGAACAACCCGTTTGGGTTCCAAGAAAATAATCCTAGCCTACCACCCAATCGTCCAATGCCTTGTCCATTTTTCATACACTCCCCTATGCCCCTTGAAGCGAGTTGTGCATCGTATCTCGGGAATCGTGTGTTTACTAACTTCCCACACACCGACGATTCGATACCAACCCCGTTTACACAAACGCCCATCAACCTCCATCGACCTTTCACAAACCGAAACCGTCCCCCGAAACTCAACCACCCAACGATGGTTATTCCGCCTCAATAGTTCCCAAAAAGAGATGAGAGAAGAGATAAAGAAAAAACATAAGCGTTAGGAATTTTTTTATGTAATTTTCTTTATTTAAAAATATTAAAAAAAAATTTGTTGTTTTAAAAAATATTGAAATAGCCCATGCATGGTTTGGGTCAGCCCAGCGAAGCCCACCAAACCCAAGCCCCAAACCCCCGCCGCACCATACCGTCTACAATGTGAGTCAGCCCAGCGAAGCCCCCCCAAGCCATGTGTCAACCCATGCCCCAAACCCCCGCCCCACCATACCCCACGGTCTAAAGGGTATCGGGAGGGTCATCCCCATAAGGATGGGCCGTCACGTAGGACACCACATCACCATCCTCCATGGGATGGCTCTTCTAGCAAAATGAAGGGGGTGGAGGATGGGTCTACCCCACATCATTTAATTCTTATTGTTTAATTTTTTTATTTGTTTCACTTTTATTGTTTAATTTTTATTGTTTAAATTTTTTATTTATTTAACTTTATAAAAACAATTCAAAATTTAAATAAAAATAAGACATAAAAGAAGATAATAAAATCCATTACATAACATAAATAAAAATTACATAACTTAAAAAAAATTACACTACCTAAAATTTATAAAAAAAGACTAGATTTAAAAAAAACACACAAACATAAATACTACTCGCTATCGTCTTCGTCACCGTCCACGCCGTTTGCGTTGTTCCATATATGTTCTACCAAATCGGCTTGAAGGTTTGCATGCTTGAAATCGTTGGTTAGCGAGAACGAGTTTAAATCTTGTTGCGTCGGATCTACCGGGACAGTATTCCCGATAGATGCATTCACATTATACTAACAAATCGCCTGACCTTTGTCTTCAATAATCATGTTATGGAGCAAAATGCAAGTGTACATACAAAGGCGCAACCTCTTCGGTGTGAACGCACGTGCCGGTTGTTCAATGATGGCCCATTTTTTTTTGTAGAACACCAAAACAACGTTTGATGTCTTTTCTTGCCGCTTATTGACGCTTGGAGATTTTTTTTCTTTTTTCGTCCTTCGGATATGGAATAGTCTTGACAATTGTAGAGTAAGACGGATATATTCCGTCAGCAAGATAATAATCGCGGCTATGCTCAACCCCAGAAACTGAAAAACTAGTATCCGAACCGGTTTCATTTACGACGTCGCTGAAGATCGCTGATTGGTATAGCACGTTAAGGTCGTTAAGTGAACTGGGGAGACCAAAGAAAGCATGCTAGATCCACAAATCTTGTGATGCCACGCCCTCAAGTATTAACGTTGGATGGCCGTGATCGCCTCGCGTATATTGGCCTCGCCACGCATTCGGGCAGTTATACCACGCCCAATGCATACAATCAATGTTACCGAGCATTCCCGGAAACCCATGTCGTGCTTCATAAGCTTGGTACAACTGTTGAACATCATACGCGTTTGGTTTCCGCAAATATTTTTTGCTATATACTTTTACCACATTTTCGCAAAACCGATACAAACATTCACACGTAGTTCTTTCCGACATCTGTAAGTACTCGTCCAAAGCGTCGGCCACTGTCCCGTACGCCAGTTGGCGAATGGCTGCAGTACACTTTTGTAACGTGATGAACCCTTCATAACCATGAGCATCGTATCGTTGCGTGAAAAACGGATCTTGCCCCGCCAAATCATCAGCAATGCTTGTGAATAACCGGCGACTCATTCGGAACATGCGTCTGAAAATCTCGGCATTGTAAAGAGGTGCATCCGAAAAATAATCATTCACCAATTTCTCGTGCGCTCCTGTCATAAAAAAATATAAATATGAGGAAATAAGGAATAAGGATAATAAAATTTATTAATGATAAACCTTGGCGGTCTCTGTTAATCCATTGTTGCCTGGTAAATCTTTCAGACGAGACCTCTTCCTCTTCTTCCTCCATAATAATCTTCGTCGCCCTTAGCACAACGTTTGCTTAAAAATCTCCTCTTCCTCCGAAGATGAGGACCACCAAAAATTAAATTGCATTGTGGGTGAAAAGATATTTTTTTATAAAAGAATGGTATAAAAATGAGAGTGTTTTGGGTTGAAAGTGAGAAGAAAATGGTGAAAGATGGGTATTTTTATAGAAGGGGGGGTTATTAAATAACATAGCCCTTACAACGGCTAGTTGAATTGAAAAGAGCCCCGTCGCCAACGTCCTTGGGCCGACGGAGAAGACGGGACACCCATGAGGGGGGCGGTGTGGGGGTGCGGCGCCGGGGCTCGCCGGGGCAGGGCCGGCCCCCATACTGGGTAGTCTAGTTAATATAACATGCCCTAATCTTCAAATGTTCGTTTAATGCAACCTCAAACAACTACTGTTTGAAAACAGTTTAAGATTAGATTGTCTGTGACTGTGCATATCATGCCTCCTAATTAATATATTGATTTCTTAGGAGACTCGAAGCAGATAGATTTTTCACGAGTGACTTCAATGAAGAAGTGTACACAAAAAAGGGGTTGGAATGGGTGAACACAACCGAGAGTTTAAAGGATGTGTTGGATCGACATTATGAGAAGATGACTGATAAATGGATGAACTCAGCCAGTACTTTTACGGTGTGGGATGCTCCACGAGAGCCTAATAACCCGATACCAATATATTTCCGTGTGCCTTGATGTATCTTTGTGTTTTGTGTATATACATCTTTTGGGATTCCTATCTTGTTTGTCTTCCTGTGGAATTAAAGAATGATAAATGGTACTGCATGTTGTTAAAATGAAACATATGTATGTTTTGGATGATATAATATGTAAGAAAGTATGGATTATAAACATGAATAGAATGTGTCTGACACAAGAATGTAAAAGAAATGCCATTGATGTAGATAAGTGTAACTTATGATTTTCAACATCAGAACGTGGCTAGATCGTCGTTCATTAATGTAACACCCCATAAACCTCGGCATGTCATTTTTGTTAGATTTAATCATTACACACATCAGAAAGACCTTAAGACTCAAAACATTTAGAGTAAATTACAACCGGTATCCTTTACGTTTGTATCAAATTACAACCGGTATCCTTTAACTAAAGAAATTACAGGCTCTGTCCTTTATGTTACCAGTTTTTAACATGTTATGTTCTTTAGCCCTAACCTAGTTAAGTCTTTTAGTTAAGTCTTGTCATGTGTCTCGCATGAGGGCAACATGGTCTTTTCATCTCAATTTAACATGAATTACGATTTCCCTCTTGCATCTGATAACATCTGATTGTTCATATTCATCTCAAAAACCGTAGCTATTGTCTATATCTCTCAAAACTTCGATAAAAAAAACCTTATAGAAAAAAGGAACGTGAATTAAACCTTGCAATGGGTGCCTTCTACATATGACAAGCACTAGAACAAAACGACATCGATGAAATTTATGGTAAGCTTCCAACATCATCGTAGTCAGTTCTTTTGATTGGTTTGATAAAAAAAACCAAAGATTAATTCCCAAATATTGTTTATTTATTTATTGGTTTGAAAAAATAGGGGGATAAAAGAGATTTATTTATTTCGTATTTTAATATAAAATTGGGACGAAAAGACCATGCTGCCCTCATGCAAGAGGCACATAGTAAGACTTAACCAAAAAAACTTAACTAGGTTAGATCTAAAGGACATAACGTGTTAAAAACCGGTAACATAAAGGACAGAGTGTCACACCCCAACCGATGGCGGAATCATCGGGGCATGGCACTGAGCGAAACAGATTGTCCAGAAGTTTCCATAACAATTATCATTACTATTCAATTTAAGATAACATGTCCCATACCATGTCTCAAACAGCAAACAAATTATTACAGACAAAATCAAGGCAAATCATTCTGTTCCGACGACTCAGATTTAAATATAGCAATTGTTTATATGCTTCTAAAGACCCTTGATTCCTTTACTACAGACAACTATTTGTTGGGCTCTAAAGCTTTATTCTAGCTTCAAATTCCTACCATGTGTGCATCCTAAGCACCTGTCACATACGTTAAAATAAAGTCAATACATATAATGTAAATGTGAGCATACAAGTTTGATAATAGCATATAAAGTTCGAGTTCGTTTACGCATAACCAGCACGTACACATAGTGAAATGAAGCACGTTAGTTATCGACATAGATCCATCGATACCAATGACTGCGGGTTGACTGCCAAAAGCAGTTCGCAATACATGTTTACCACCGTAACCATGCAAGTAATTGTCCTTAACAACCCCCGCGAATGGGTGTTGAGTCCAAACTATAGTACTATCGTTGCTAAGGCAGGCAGACAACATTCCATGTGTAAACATAACAAACAAGCATTCATAAGCCACGTATAACATGCATTGACGGTTAGCGTTCAAATAGTATTGAGTAGTGTGTTTGATGTGATTTGAATAGTTATAACGTATGTAACACCCAAAAGTGCTTAAAGCAAAAAGGGATCGAGTATACTCACAGCGGTTGATGGATTGAAGGGAGCGCTTAGCGAGTAAGGTTAGCCTGAATAGATTCGATAGTATAACGATAAGCGACGCGTAAAACGATATAAGGTACGAGTGGGTCGGATATTTGTTCGATCGGATGGTAATCCGAGCGGAAAGCAATCCATGTGGATGACAATCCGTTCGGATGGTCATCCGGTCGGACGGTAGTCCGGTCGGATGACTATTCGAGTGGATTGTTTCTTCCTATGAGAAGGATGTGTTTATGTATGATGGTTTGACTTTTGAAATTTTTGTTGTAGCATTTTGAAAATATTGAAGTATCTCTAACCTTCAAGTCGGTTGATCGGATGGTTAGTCATGCGGATAACAATCCGTTCGGATGGTTATCCAGTCGGACAGTGATCCGGTCGGACGGCGACTTAGTGGCGAGGTTACTAAGTGAAGGCAAGTTCACAGCAGAAGTGTCACTCGATCGGATGTCCATCCGATCGGGTGGCAACCCTGTTGCTGAACATGTTGAAAATTGTTTAAGTCTTTAAAGTCTTAGTATCTCATGATCCGAAGAGTAATCCGTTCAGATGGTCGTTCGATCGGATAGCAATTCGTTCGATACTCAAACTTCAGATAAGGTTGGTTTAAGTATGGTTCCCAAGTGTGATCCGTTCGGACGACATTCCGTTCGGATGACCTATCCGTTCGGATAGCATTCCGCTCCGGTTGTCCCGTTCGTCTTACACTTGGTCATTTTGTTTGTTTGTCGTTTTGTCGAGACGTTTTTGACAACGTGTTAAGCAACGGAACCCTACCTTGACCCAAGTGACCAAACCGACTAGGAATCACCCTAGCTCGGCCAGTTACCGGTTCGGGTCGGTCGTTCTTGTTTAACCCGAAATCATGGGTCTCGTGAGTAGGATCCAGATTTAGAACTAGTACAACACTAAGACTAAGTAGGAGACTAGAACAAAATCCGATTCCAACGGTTTTGAGTGTTTTGAGTGTAAAAGAGTTGAAAGAAAGTTTGAAACCATCTTTCAATCCTTTTCCCACCGTGATTATGTTGAGATCTTTACAGGATCTTTGTGGAAATCGATTAGATCTCAGTTCCTCTTGGTGGATTGGAGTCAAACATGAAGTCCTTGAAGAACACATGATGACGTCATCCTAGAACATCCGAAATCTTAGTGATTTCACGGTTAAAAGTTAAGATTTAAAAGATATAAAGGTGTAGGAGTGCGTGTAGATCAAGAAAGTACAAGATTTAGGGCGAGATCTTACCTGGATTGAGAGAAATCGAAGAAAAGGTGAGGAGCACGGATGGTTCGGACAGAGGGTTTCCAAAAGTGGAAAGGATGACAATGACAGGGGTATTTATAGGATTCCAAAAGAGAAAGGGCTATCCGATCGAATGGCACACCGCCCGGAGGACTGTCCGATCGGATGGCATCTCGTTCGGATGGCGCCTGAAATGTGGCCAAGGTGGCTATCCGGCCGGATGGCACCTAGTTTGATTGCTTGACGCGACGATTTTTGGCGTTTCGACTTCGATTGCAAGCGGTTCGACACGATAGGGTTTCCTAGTCAAATTACTTTCAGTCCCAACTAATTCATGTCGAGCGCTGTCTCTTCTCCACTAATTATCATAATTCGATTGTGATTCGGGTTTGATTTCGAGTTTCGATTAATTTTCACAACACAACATAAATAACATGCACAAATAACACATAAGGCGCACACACACGTACAACAACTAAGTTTTCGTAAGTCGGGTTGCGTTTCGTATCACGTTTTGATGTCGATTTAATTAGCATAGCTTGATTATCAGTTGATTAACTTTATCGCATTGTTACTTCCTATAGTTCACAGTCGTAAGTCGATTGAATAACATGTCGATTATTTGTAGTTAACAACACTTACTCCACATAATACAAATAAAATAAAGAAATTACTATAAGTCAAATCCGTACAATCGGTCGTTGACTTTGACCTTGGCTTGACTTTGACTTATGAAAACACGGGGTGTTACACAGAGCCTGTAATTTCTTTAGTTAAAGGACACCGGTTGTAATTTAATGCAAACGTAAAGGACACCGGTTGTAATTTACTCCTTATATTAATTGTCATTGCAAAACGGACAGATTGTGACAGTAGAGATATGTGGATATATGGCCACAATGCAACATAGCAAAGTTAGATGTTGATAGTAAAAACGACCACTGCTTGCACACACTCCTAGACAGGTCTGTAGACTTTTTCGAAAGCCTGATTAAAATCTCATACACAAATATATCAATCTCAGAATGGTACATATACCAATAATAATACACATATTATTCTTAGCAATTATATTAGAACATAAATAATACAAATAGCACTTATAGTAATGATATTAATAAAACAATAATGTTTATTCATATGTATATTAATAGTTATAATAAAAATAGACAGATTGTGACAGTGGAGATATGGCCACAATGCAACACAGCAAAGTTAGATGTTAATAGTAAAAACGACCACTGCTTACACACACTCCTAGACCGGTCCGTAGACTTTTTTGGAAGCCTGATTAAAATCTTATACACAAGTATATCAATCTCAGAATGGTACAAATAATAATAATAATAATAAACATATTATTCTTAGGAATTATATTAGAACATAAATAATACAAATAACAATGATAGTAATAAAACAATAATATTTTTTCATATGTATAATATTTATGTATAACAACATTTATATTTATTTATATTTATATATACTATAATTTGCAACATTTTGGTGCATTAGAGGTTGTACACCATGCTCTACTAGTGTTTTGTGCATGTAATAGTTGTATTTGTACAAAAGCATCATTTACAAGTAAATAAAGCAAGCCATTTATCAACCCTATCTTTTAGCCACGTTTACGTGTAACTTATCTCCTTTCCAGTCTCCACCTCCAATAATTATTGTTTCAACATCTCTCTTGTCATTTGAAACTCTCTTGATTTCGAAGTCGGTGTTGACCAGGGCTAGCCATGGCGGAGATCGCCGGAGATCTCTTTGGTATTCTAGCCTATGATGATAAACCTATGTTGACGGAAAATCTGAGACAAATCTATTTTTCTCTATGGTCTCTCTCTCTCTCTCTCTCTCTCTCTCTCTCTCTCTCTCAATACCTGGCGTGGCAACCTGTGTTGCAGCTATGGAGGAGGGTTGATTGTTGCCATTCAAGGTTGTGATGATAGGAATAAAGGTAACCTCAGATCGAAGCCATGATCCAAGTAAAGGCAACGTGTGTTGTAGGAAATTTGAGCCTCTTATCATGTTTAGTGTAAAATAATTTTCTTGGTTATGGTGGTGGGCAGGAGAACCACTGAATTAACACTTTCATTGGTTTTTCGGTGGCACAAATTTGGGTGGTTTCCATCAACATTTTATCATTTTACTCATCATGTGGGTTTTTAAGGATTTTGTTTATTGTTTCATTACTGATTATTGATTGTTGTTTCTTCATGTCTCTTGTTTTTGCACCAATTTGATCTTATTTCAACCATGTTGTGGGTTTTTTTTCCAAGATTTTGTGTATTGTATGTATCTATCATTGTTTATTTTAGTTTGTTGATGTCTTTTGATAAATAAAAAAAAGAAGATGTTTTCCTTCATCAATTTGATCTTATTTCAATTGTTTTGCTATTTTGGGGTGGGTTTTTACAAGATTTGGTTTATTGTAGTTTATTGATGTGGATTATTTCAACCATTTTCATTGTAGTTTGTTGATATATTTTGAAAAAAAAATGAGTTTTTTTTTTCCATCAGTTTGATCTTAATTCTTATATAAGCTTTTTGATAGTGTTTTTTTCAAGTTTTTGTTTATGGTTATCTGCCATTGTTAATTGTAATTTTGATATCTTATTTTAACCATTCTGATGTGGGGTTTTCTTAAGCTTTGTTTACTGTAATCTACCATTCTTGATTATCTTCTCCTTATGTCATTTTTGAACTTAATTTGAGGCTACTTATAAGATAGTTATTATGGTTGATGGTAAAAAAGTTTTTGAAAAGTGAGGTAGGATGTAACCGGAAGTAATTTGCAGGCTTAAATAGGCTTCGAGTGATGCATTTGATCATTTCTTGGAATATTTAGCCAAGATACAATTTAAATCCAGTATAATCTAGGCAGAAATATGAATCTTTACAAGGTTAATTATCCTTTTATTTTAAGTTGAAATTAAAAAAAACAATGATTCTCTTGATTTCCTTGATGTGTATTGCTTCGAGATCTTATAACAATAACAATGGAAAATAACTTGATAAATAATACAATTAGATAACATTCATATGGTTCCAAGAATAGGAGGAAAGTTCATATGGTTCCAAGAAATAACATCCATAATGGCATTTGGAAAACGATAGCTGAAGTCGACAAAGACATGGAGAAAAGAGGAATAAATTTGGTAAAAAAGTTGACAAGCAAGGTGGGCAAAGGGGACAAAACAAAGTTCTGGACCGACGTATGGCTAGGTGAAACACCATTACGGGAACAATTCCCTCTGATTTACCAGTTAATGAAGGATAAAAAAGCAAAAATTCAAAATTATTACAAGCAAAATGGTTGTGGCAGAATATGGGACTGGGCCTGGTCGAATGTACCATGCTCGGACGAGGAGAAGCAACAAATGACAGATTTAAAAGAAAGATTATTGCAAGTCCAGTTGTCGGATGAATCTGATATATGGATCTGGGGGAACGAGGGTGAACAAACCTTTACGGTAAGAGGCGTGAGGAATTCTTTAGCTAATCAGTTGAATCTGAATGAAGTTGCGGATGATTTCCAGTGGAATAAGTGGGCTGCAAATAAGTGTAGCATGTTTGTTTGGAGGGCAATACAGGGTCGAATTCCCACAGCAACGCAGTTAAGGGGGAGAGGTATACAAATTCCATCAGTTACTTGCAAGGTATGTGGCCTAGCAGACGAGTCGCCGGACCATCTACTCGTATCTTGTTATTATGCGGACTTGGTTTGGGTGCAAATCCGGAACTGGGTGAAGCTTACTGGAACAAGAAAACCGGAGACATTAAAGGAAGTTATCGAGGAAATAAGTGGCTATCTGTAAGTGCAGTTCCTGCCGGGTAACTGTCGCTTATCAGTTCCGTATTAATCAAAACAGAAGTCCAAGTTAAAGTCAACAATAATGAAGAATTCAAGACCACATGAAGACCATGCACTGATCAAGGGGGAGTTTGTTAGTGCATTTTGGGTGATAAGTGCATGCTTTCCAATTGTTAGGGTCTTTATTGTACAAGTCTTGAAACTTAGTCCAAGGTTTATCCTTGGACATTTTGTCCAAGTTTATGCCTAGCACTTTTGTCAGGGTTTTTGTGTAGAGTATTTTGTCCGAGTTTTAGTCCCTAGTCTATATATATATGTTGTATAGGATTAGGGCAACCATGGAATCCAAGAAAACCCTTGAAGCTTTGTGCACCTCTCACAACTTGTTCATTCTCCTGGTGTGAATTCTAGAGAGAGAGACTATGTGTTAGTGAGAGAAAGCTAGGGTTTAGATCTTTGTGATCTAAACCAGCTTGTAGAAGATGATGTATACTCGTTTGGTATGTAATCTGTGATGATTGTATTGAAATGCATGAGTTTGTCTTGCATCTTCTTCTTCATCTATCATATTTTGTTCTTCATGTCTTGAATCAAGTGCAATGTTTGATGTTCGTCATCGATCCGGTGCTTCTACAGTGGTATCAGAGCATGGTTACCGATTCAGAATGGTCTAACCGCCTTCTGAATCACCATTGCTCTTGATTTGATGTTTGTTTCCGCCAAACATCTTGAAGACGTGAAGATTCTGGAGAAAACTTGAAGAAAATGAAGCTGTTCGTCGGCTGTGATGGTTTGCAGATCTGAGGTTTGATCCAAAAATTGCTCTGTCCGAGTTTTTCTTAGTGTTAAACTTGTCTGAGTTTTAAAACTCTGTGTTTGTTGTTTCCGGGGTTTTTGGTGAACCAGTGTGAAGTCACACTGGGGAAATAGTCCGGAGACTTGTTTCTAAGTCTCTGTCCGAGTTTTAAAATATTCAACTCCGAGTTCGGTTAAAAGATCAAATCTCTGAGTTTTATGTGTCTCCGAGATTTGTTCAAACAGCTTTTCAAAAGTTCCGAGTTTTGAAATAGCAATAAGTAACTCCGAGTTTTTGAAAATGGTTCAGAGTTTTGGCTTGTCCGAGTTTTGCACAGTATATTTAAAAAGGTTCCGAGTTTCTTTACATTATTCTAAGTTTAAAGTTAACAGCTTTGGTCCGAGTTTTTTAAAACCAGTCAACACCGAACTGGTAGTGAAACAGCTTTGGTCCGACTTTTGAGTTAAAATAAAGTTCCGATGTTTGTTGATTAAACAAGATCTGGTAACAGTCTCCGAATTGTAAAGTTTCTGAGTTTTGATACTTCCGAGTTTAACATGAGTCTCTCCGAGTTTTAAAACTTGAATATTGTTCTGAGTTTTGAAGAGTTGTCCGAGTTTCAAAGGTTCCGAGTTCTTTGTTTTTTAGTAAAGACTTGTCTCCGAGTTTTGTTAAGTTTGAACAGTTTCTGTGTCCGACTTTTCTGTGTCCGACCTTTCTGTTTAAACTGAGATATAAGGTGAAAGTCCGACTTTTCTGTTTAACTCGACTGTTTAAACTGAGATATAAGGTTGAACAGTTTCTGTGTCCGACTTTTGAAATATGTTGAGGTTCCGATGTTCCGAGCATTGCCATTGCCAGTCTTTTCTGTGTCCGACTTTTGAAATTCGGACTTTTAACACAAAGTTCGGACACCTAGGAAAACACAAAGTTCTGAAAGTTCTGACTAAGAATATGTTGATGATCAGCTCACATGGTTGATGATCGGAATTTATGTCGTCGGTGATTAACGTTTCCGGCCGGCGAATAAAAAAAAAATCCGGTGAAGACGGCTGCATAATTAGAATGCGGCTAGGGTTTGCAAAGTTTGAAAGTGCATGGGCTTGGGAGCTGGGCCCCATCAAATGATTGGATGATTATTGCTTTTGGGCCTCGCATGGCGGCCACATATTTTCTCGTTTTGGTGGGCTCTACAATGTATTGTTATTTCATAGCATTTCCTCATTATTCTGGCCGTAGATATCCTACACATTTGGATTATTCTGGGTCCCACATGTTTGTTGAAAGTGAGCATAACTACAGAATGCTTAGAATGATGAAAAAAAATGAAGAATACTGTTTCTCAGATTAAGCAGTTGATAGGGCAGCCTTTTTCTGATCCTGAGTTGCAACAGGATCGTAAGGCGTTGCCGTTTGCTGTTACTGAGGGATCGGATGGGTTCCCGTTGATTCATGCTCAGGATCTTAAGACTTGCTTGGACGCTGACAGTTTACAAAGAAAAAGGGGGAGTAAAAATTTTCTATTTTCTTCGTAAATATAAAGCTGGTGCGTGAAATAGCTCGTGTGTGATGGAGTTTTGTCACGTGTGTTTATGTTATTAATCAAATGTTGACGTGATGAAGCCGAATTCTCGGTTGACGACTAGTTGAAGATTGAGCCTTATTAAGTTGTTGTTTAGAGTAGAGAAGATTAGTTCTGGTCTCGAAATAATGTGGGGCTTCTTGATTTGAGGGGAAGGTCGGAGATGAAAGCCATCGGGGATTCAGCGGATTTGTGAAGATAGGAGATTGATCATGAGGATACATGACGAGATGAGATCATACATGAAGGGTTGAAGACTCTGATCAAGATGGTGGATGTACTTTTACAAAGTTCAGTTTGTTATTAACTTATCGAACTGAGCTTCATGTCTTTGTGAAGTTTGAAGTGTTCAAGGTTGGGCATTGGAAATCCAATGTTTCTTTCTGCTACTGGTTAGGTTGGAAGATTAATGTATCGAGCGATATTCCTACATGTGGTTGTAGGTCGGTTCGCGTTAGTTTGATTCGGGAGTAGTTTGAGGGGGAGGATTTACAGTGTTTGATGTTGGATTCTTCGGGTTTCACAAAGCGGCCTTAAGTGAACGTCAGCAAGTCTTTAATTAGAAGGGTTGAAGATCGCTGTGCTCTGCCAGAAAGATCAAGTCTCAGCCAAAGTTGATAGCAGCCATGATATCATCAGTCAAGGGGGAGACTGTAAGTGCAGTATTCGGTGACTGAAGATATCAGTGTTAGACAGAACTGATTGCAACAGTTAAGGGGGAGACTGTAAGTGCAGTTCCTGCCGGGTAACTGTCGCTTATCAGTTCCGTATTAATCAAAACAGAAGTCCAAGTTAAAGTCAACAATAATGAAGAATTCAATACCACATGAAGACCATGCACTGATCAAGGGGGAGTTTGTTAGTGCATTTTGGGTGATAAGTGCATGCTTTCCAATTGTTAGGGTCTTTATTGTACAAGTCTTGAAACTTAGTCCAAGGTTTATCCTTGGACATTTTGTCCAAGTTTATGCCTAGCACTTTTGTCAGGGTTTTTGTGTAGAGTATTTTGTCCGAGTTTTAGTCCCTAGTCTATATATATATGTTGTATAGGATTAGGGCAACCATGGAATCCAAGAAAACCCTTGAAGCTTTGTGCACCTCTCACAACTTGTTCATTCTCCTGGTGTGAATTCTAGAGAGAGAGACTATGTGTTAGTGAGAGAAAGCTAGGGTTTAGATCTTTGTGATCTAAACCAGCTTGTAGAAGATGATGTATACTCGTTTGGTATGTAATCTGTGATGATTGTATTGAAATGCATGAGTTTGTCTTGCATCTTCTTCTTCATCTATCATATTTTGTTCTTCATGTCTTGAATCAAGTGCAATGTTTGATGTTCGTCATCGATCCGGTGCTTTCACACTATCAGTGGCCAAAAGTCAAAAAGAAAGCCGTTCACGCAATATGCATTCTAACAGCTTGGATTATTTGGAAGAATCGGAACGCAAAGATCTTTAAAGATAGGTGTGATGAAGTCTACAAGCTAGTTGAAGATATAAAGGAGGAGTCGTACCAATGGATGAGGCAGAGAACGAAGGTGCAAATAGCATCGTGGGAGGAATGGAAGTTTTTCTCATGGTGTAAATAAAAATCTTTGGTTTAAAAATGTATCTGAAACTTGTAACTTTCGGTTTCTATAATCTCTTGCTGTAGATCCGAAGTGTTTTGATGTGGAATAAAATTTCGTTGTCTATTAAAAAAAAAAAAGATAACATTCAACTTTTATTAATAAGACTTGATTATTGAAAGTTTTTTTTCTAATGTTTTAAAAAATATAACTAATCTTCAAGACAAGGTAACTTTAGTTAGTAATCAATGCATGTGATTAGGTAATAGTAGTCGTACGATAAAGCTTAATAATCAAACTATGATTTCTATGTTGGAACTATGTTTTATAACCGCTATAATGCCAACATAATTACTACGGTTTCTATGTCAGAATTATGTTTTATAACCGCTATAACACCAACAAAATTACTATGGATTATCCACGCCCTCCGCCGCAACGCGTGGAGCTTAATACTAGTTTAAATATAAATAGAAGGTATAACAACATTAATAAAACGGAGAGTAAAATGTCAAAATGGTCCCTGAGTTTAGACAACTTTTGTCACTTCAGTCTAAAAATATTTTTTTTATATCTGGGTCCCTAACGTTTCATTTTTGTTGTCATTTTCATCCAATTAACAAACTTGGTTAGAAATTTATGTTAACTTCTCTCATTTTTTGTTGTTTTTCCCATTTAATTAAAATATAGTATGGTATAAAATGACGATTATACCCTTCATTTAAATGAGGAAAACGACAAAAAAGAGAGAAGTTAACAAAAATTCTAACTCAGTTTGTCAATTGTATGAAAATGGCAACAAAAAATGAAACCTTAAGGATGCAGATACAAAAAGTTTTATTTTCGTTTTTGACTGAAATAACAAAAGTGCCCTAAACTTAGAGACCATTTTGACATTTTACTCTAAAATGTAATCAATTAAAATAAAGATGAGATAAAATAAAAATATGGGTAAATGGGAACTTGATCATGTGATTTAAAAAGTGTATTATTAATGACTATAATTAAAAAAAAACAATAAAAAAAAGAAACTATATGATGGAGTGATGAAATCCTTTTCAGGATTAACTTTTTTTTATCTTAGTAACAGTTATGCGAAACTAAAAGGGGTTGTGATTTAGGCGGACAAAAAAAGAATTCTAGATAGCAATAATGATTGTCATGTGTCTCAAATTGTTTTTCTTTATTATATGGTATATAGATACATATATAGATTTGATTCAATTAAAATTTAAGAAACTTCTTTGTTTTCTTAACTAGCATGGCCTATCCGCCCCACGTCCGGCTTGAAAGCCAAGCCCCAAGGGCCACGCCCACGCCCAAACCCCCGCCCCAAGGGCCACGCCCAAAAGTAATTTATGAAATACTTTTGGGTGAAAAGTAAAAAAAATCAATTTTTTTTTTGGAAAACCCCTAAAGCCAAGGTTACGACAATAATATGCATAACCATAATAGACAATGTAAAAACGTTTACCCATACATGCACGTTACGTCGTGTTAACTGGCAAAATTTAAAATGAAACGTAAAAATGTTAAACCAAAGACGCATGTTGCGATGTGGTCACAAAATTTAGAACCAAGCATAAAGCGGAAAATTTGCGAAAAATGAAAACTATAAATGATCAAAATTGAAAGTAAAAAAAGTTATGAGGATAGATTGCAAAAGATAAAAAGTTTTGGGTTAAAAGTAAAAAACAAATAGTTTTTGGTTAAAAGTAATTTATGAAATACTTTTTGGTGAAAAGTAAAAAAAAAATCAAATTTTTTTTTTTTTGGAAAACCCCTAAAGCCAAGGTTACGACAATCATATGCATAACCATTTATTCTTTGGAAAACCCCCAAAGCACACCCCGCGTTGCGGCGGGGCGTAAAACGGTGTCAAATAGTACTAAGGTCACACAACCGTGATCGACCACCAACACTGACTCGAGCTAGGATCTGCATGTTGCGACGAACCTGTCAAACATGAAAAAATAGAGGTAAAATCGTTGAACCACACATGCACGTTGCGCCGTGTGAAGTTGCAAAATTTGAAACAAAACATAAAAAAGTTGAACCACACTCGTACATTGTGTCGTATTAACTCGAAAAATTTAGAACTATACGTAACGAAACGTAAAAACGTTAAACCAAAGACGAAAAGTATAATTGACAAAAGTTGTGAAGTTAAATTGCAAATAATGAAAAGTTTTAAGTTAAAGTTAAAAAAAACAATTTTGTAAGGTTAAAATTGCAAAAGTAAAAACCTTTGAGTTAAAACAAAAAAATCAAGTTTTTTTTTTTTTGAAGAATCCCCAAAGCACAAGTTACAAGTGTTTATGCATAAAAAAGTTACTTATTTATATATGGAATAATGTGTGGGTAGTTTTTATCAATATTACTTTTTGTCAACATTTAAATTAATAAACCACCTCAATCTAATTTAAACTTATCTTAATTCGGATTTTAGGACACATGGTTGGTGGTTTAGTTAGTTTTGTCATGCATTTAATGTGCACTTTTGCTATTAAAAACAAATTGAATTCTAACTTGTATCTCAAATACACAATTGTTCCAAGTGTCCTATGCATATTAAATATGTAACTGTTCCAAATCTTCAACTTTAAAGAAACTCATGACTCAAGATCAAACCCAACATGATTCCATTTCTGTCTTGTGCGAAATCTCTTCTTTTTTGGGTCATCAAACACTTCGTACATGCTGATTTCCGTGAACATTTTCAAAGGATGAAACCCCTGGACAGGCTTCTCTTCTTGGTACGTATTTGCACACATGTGGCTTATATATAGTTCAACATATCCTTGTAGCGGTGTATAGCGGCAAACAAGAACTTTTTAATCAAGGGTCATCACAAGGTTTTCTTATCTACCAGTTGGTCTGACTCATTTAAAAAAAAATCAATACCTTTATATTTAAGAATCCAATAAATTCTCGTGATCGGGTGGTCAACAGACCCTCTTGGCTACTCTTAGTTCCGCGTGAACGATGCATCATCGATTTTGATAGTTACTTTGTGCAGATTATTCATGGTCTTGATCACTGTTGTAGAAATCGGCCTAGGCGGCCGATTAATCGCCGCCTAGGCGCTAGGCGCTAGTCTACTGATTAATTTTAACCTAGTCGGTCAATTAATCGGTAATCGGTCCTAGGCGGTCCTAGTCGGCCCTAGGCGGTCCTAGGCGACCCTAGGCGGTCAAAAATCGGATTAATCGGCCTATAATTAATCGGACAAAATCGGTCCTAGGCGGTCAGAATTGGTCAAAATCAGTCAAAATCGAACCATACTATCTGAAACTTGAAGTATTTATGTGAATTTTGAAGTATTATTTTTATATTATTGGGTATATATATATATAATTTTGAAAAAATACATATAAAAATCCCATTCCGATTAATCCCGATTAATCCCTAGGCTGTACCTCACCGCCCGACTAGCGCCTAGCGCCTTCTACAACACTGGTCTTGATAGGTCAGGGATGGAGTGGCACCGTTTCCCCGTGTTCTTAGGGTTGGCATACCTTCTTGCACGGCGACATCTACATTACCACTATACTTTGCTTAACGTTGGAAAAAATCAGGCGGGTGAAAGGTTTAATCCTTCTGAGTTTCCCTATAGGACAGCAAACGGAAAGTTTAATGATCCTTCCAACGAAGATGCTGGCAGTATAGAAAGTTTTTTCGGACGAAACATAGCACCACTTGATTGTAGAAAAGGGGTATACAATTACAAAATCTTGTGAACTGGTATTATCTTTTAAGACCTAAACATTAAGGAAAGAAACCTGTCTTATATCAAGTTTACACTTTAAGATCATATCCCAAAATCAGAAAATAATTAAAGGACATTAGATGAGTTCAAGTACTAGGACGTGATCAAAGTAGTACTAAATAGAATATGATAGTTGGGTTTATTATAATTATCTTTACCCTTAAGAGTTATGATTTTGGAATAAAAATCATTTGGATATATCTTGAAGGAAATAATATGAGGGGAGAAATCAGCAAAGCCATGATAATTAAAATTATAATTAATATATCCATTATGTTTGGACACCATTTTTACAGTGCAAACAAAACAAACCAAATTGTGCAAACTCCTCTAAAAACTCCATATTTCACTGCTAGAAAATTAAGAGGTTTGCTACATGATAATGGGTTGCATACAGTCGACGCAAAATCCTTCGTAGCAAAAAGATTAGCAACAAACTTTCGGAAATTTTTTGACAAAAATATCTGGTTGGAAGTTCCTACGCCATCACTTTTTTTTTCTACGCATTTGTGACACAAACTTTGATACTGCATTTTCGTCAGTTCTTAACAAAGGAATCCATTTAGTTTATGGTGTTGTTTGTTTTTCTAAAAAAGATCCGCGCAGGCTCTTCTGTCTGTGCCACGCAGACCACGCGCAAATACTGCCATCTGCTAGACTGTTTGTTTTTTCGAAAACGTTTCATTAAAAGACGTCTGCGCAAGCTCTTCTTGGTGCAGACTTGGCCCAACCACTTCTAAGATCTTCTAAGGTCTGCAGAGGGTTAAACACCACCACCGTCCACAACCACCCATCACCACCATCGCCACTGCCACCGTACGTACACCACCACCAGTTTATTTTAAAAGTCTACATATGTTAAAAAACAAACACTCTTCTTCTTGTAGACCACTGGTCCACCTCTTCTTCTACAGATGCCTGCAGATGTGATCCGCAGACTGCAGACATTTTACCTCTTAAAAAACAAACAACACATATTTGTTTTGAAGAACTATCTAATGGAATAAATTGAATAAACATCATATGAAAGGTTTAAAGTCTTGGTTTTTTTATTATAGCTATTGAAGCCAAACCCTATGAAGGTGGCAACAAAGCTTCTGGCACGCAAACAATTCATAGACACCGGAAAACAGTTAAACCTAATTGCTGTTTCATGGATACAATTCATGACTCATGACTGGATGGATCATCTTGAGTCAACACAACAGGTTTCATTACTTTACATAATGAATAGATGTGGCATTTGTTGGCAAATTCTTTTATGCATATGCATGTCATCTCATGATCTTCACACACATGATCATTGATTTGCATCGCAGATTGAGCTGAAGGCGTCCGAAAAAGTGGCGAATCAGTGCCCTCTAAGATCTTTCAAGTTTTACAAGACTGAAAGAGTTAATACTGGCTTAGATAATATAAAGGAAGGCCATCTTAATATTAGAACATCGTGGTGGTATGAACAACCAAAGTTTCATCATTTGTTGCCCAAAAACAAATGTTAATAACATGTTGCAATGGACCGCTTTAATTTAAATAACACTACCACTTTTTAACATTAGTACTAGAAAATTGGGTAATTGTAACTGAAAACTCTCGTCGCAAAATTAGCCCTACTGAATTCTAAAATCTAGCCCAAATCAGTTAAAACAGTTACTCAAAAATTAAGTTATAACCCAATCGCAAATACGTGAGGTATAAAATTTAAAATTTAAAAAAAAAAAACAATAGTCACAAAACAAAATTACCCACGGAGATTGCGATTGGCTTTTCAGTTTTAAAATGTCAAGTGTGACACAAATTTGTTTTAATTATAGTATTTAATGTTATGGTATAAATTTGTTGAATATATTGTGAAATATTTATTTTGTAGGGACGGAAGCGCGATATACGGAAGTAACTCTTCGCAATTGCATGAAGTGCGGACGTACAAAGAAGGTAAACTTAAGATCGCAGGCCTCATCCAGCATGAGCAAGAAGGGTTAGAAAAAGCAGGTAACATTCGTAACGCTTGGATTGGTGTATCAAGCTTGATAGCCCTATTCATCCTTGAACACAATGCCATTTGTGACGCCTTAAAGGTACATCTATATATACACACTCATTCATCTAATTAACTTCAACTTATCGGTGATTCTGAATTGCAAACTGCTAGCTGTGATCAGAAAGAATACCCTAATCTGGATGACGAAAATCTATACCGTCATGCAAGACTAGTAACTTCCGCAGTCATGGCTAAGATTCACACTATCGACTGGACTGTCCAACTTCTTAAAACTGACACCCTTCTTGCTGGAATGAGAGGTAATTGGTAAGTAAGTAAATAAGTAAAATCACTTGGTTGACTAGTGCATAGCGACAAATCAGTCAATTGTGCGCATTATATTATATAAATATTGTTGACGAAGAACGATGAATAGTAACTTTATTTTTATAATGATATATAGTTTTTTTCTTTTATTTAATATATTATAATAGTTTATTATTATATTTACTTTTAATAACATATTTTTTATTTTTTCCCTTTTTAAAACCATATATTTCCGATTTTTTTTCTTTTTTAGAGCATATATTAATTTATCGATTAGTTTGATATTTTTTTAATAATTTACGTTTAGAGTTAATTACATAGTTAGTCCCTGGGGTTTGCACAGAATAACATACTTAGGTACTAATAGTTTAACAAACAATTAACGTTAATACCTCCAAACGTTATAAAATGAAAAGTTAATACCCTAGAAGGTGATTTTAAACTATTAGTACCTAAGTATGTTACTTTGTGCAAACCACAGGGACTAACTATATAATTAACTCTTACGTTTATAACTTTTTTTCTAAAAACTTAAGTACGTAATTGTGCTTGATTCTTCCCGACATTTTGTTATAAGTTTTGTTAAAAACGAAGTGTACTCTAAATAAAGTATTTATTTGGTATATGTTGACGAACGATGATGAATAGTAACTTTATTTTTATAACAATATATAGTTTTTTGTTTTTCTTTTATTTAATATATTATAATAGTTTATTATTATATTTACTTTTAATAACATATATTTAATTTTTTTCCCTTTTTAAAACCATATACTTCCTATACCATTTAAAAAAAATCTTTTTTTCTTTTTTAGAACATATATTAATTTATCGATAAATTTGATACTTCTTTAATAATTTACGTTTATAACTTTTTTTTAAAACTTAAGTACGTAGTTGTGTTTAATTTTTCCCCTGACATTCTGTTATAAGTTTTGTTAAAAACGTAGTTGTACTCTAAATCAAGTATTTATTTGCTATCATAAAACGATACGATGATAAACTAAACCGTTCTAATGGTTTGGCTTTCTAAACATGTTTTGTTTTCAAATTACGTTTGTTTTACATTATCATTTGCTCGGTTTCGCCGCAATGCGCGAATTAAAAAAACTAGTTTTTAATAATAGATAAAATGTACACTTAGCGTTGTTGATTATAAACAACTAGTATTAAGCACCCCGCGTTGCGGCGGGGGCGAACACTAATGCCACATTACTGTCAGCGACCACCGACACTGAAGTTGCGGTGTTAATGCGAAGATATTAAACCAAAACGTAAAACATAGAATAAAATAACTAAGTTGATCTAGGACTCTCGCGTTAAGATGAACCTGCGTCTATCTTTTCCCGTTTGACAGGTTCATCGTAATCTATATATAATATATATCATTACCACCACTGGCGGAACCAGAAATTTTTCCATGGGGGTGCGGAACATTTTTAAAAATTTTAGGCCTCAAGGTATATAAATAAAAAATCGGTTCGTATCGGGTCGGTTCGGGTCGAGTCGGGTCATGTAAAACAAAAGAACTTAATTTATATAACCCACCATAACATAATGAAGACAATACGAAGCACATGTCTACTATGGTTAGTATGGAGCTATAATAGGCTGTTGGAGGTGGCTAATATCAACCAAAAACCAACCAAAAATCATCAAAAATAACAAAGAAACTTACCCTTGGCTGATTACGGTGGTATGCGGCTGTTGACTGTTCACTGTTGTCCCTGTTGCAAGGACGATAAAGAGAGCATGATATAATAGAATATGTAAGGGTTTTGTGCTTGTTTATTTTATTTTAGTTTGAAATATTGTTGATTTGTTGGGTTTGTTTATTGGGCTAAGACTTAGTAGTGGGCTAGTTAAATGTATTGGGTATTTGGGTTTAGTTATTTAGGTATTAAAAGTAATATAATTTAGGTAGTATTTTTTTATAAAATAGGAGTTTACTAAAGAATATTTTTAAAATATAAATTGATAACACTTTTTACCTAAGGGGTGCGGACGAAAAATTCCAAAAGGTGCGGACGGAAAATTCCATGGGGTGCGGACGAAAAATTTCAAGGGGTGCGGACAGGATTTTCGACGGAACTTAGCACTAAATTTTTTTTTCCCGGGGGTGTGCCCGCCCACCCTGGGCTGGGCTTATGTCCGCCCTTGATTACCACTATACAAACCAGAATGCATACATTACAACAACCATTGCATCAATATGTTGCAAATTATATTTATACAAGATTGGCAAAATTAATTAGATTATTATAAATATTAATAATTTACAAATAAAACAACACAACTTTAAATGGATTAAACCGACTAAAATTATGGTAAGATAATGAAACCATTATTTGATTAGGGTACAACCACTTAAGCACAATTTACAACCATACATGCATACAAAATAGATTGAATTTGGTAAGGTAATGAAACCATTATTATTTGATTAAGGTACAACCATTTAAACACAACTTACAACCTATATTTGATTAAGATACAACCAATTAAGCACAACTTACAACTAAATGCATACAAATGTTTCAAATTAATAGTATATAAATATCGGAGAAATGTACCAAAAATGTTAAAAACTCTATACCTAAAAGTGTGAATAAGTTATTTATGTCTTCGTATTTTTAAATGTGTAACTAAAGTATCTAATATGAGTATGAAAGCTTTTATAGTTTCCATTAGCTATATTGGGTATGTTTGGCATGGAGCTTTTAGGAGCTTTTAGAAGCTTCTAGCTTTAAGCTTTTAAGAAAAAACTCCTACTCAATAAAAAGTCTTGTTTGGTTGAAGGAGCTTTAAGCTTTTAGGTTAGGAGCTTGAAGCTTTTGGTTGAACGCTACTACTAGTAGCGTTTAGAAGGAGCTACAAGCTTTTAGGGAAAAAATGACTATTTTAACCTCTAAAAATAGGAAACTTTTTAATGCATCAACTTTCTAAATTTTTAGTTATGTCCATTTTGGTCATTTTATATATTTTATTAAAACCTCCAGCTACCCTACCAAACACCAAATATATCTAAAAAGCTACAGCTACTAGCTACCAGCTTCCAGCTACCAGCTTCCAGCCACCAGCTACCAGCTTCCAGCTAGCAGCCACCAGCTACTTTTGCCAAACATACCCATTATGTGGACACCTCTAGGTGTTTACGTTTTATTTAATTTTTGCATGATAGGATCTTGATAATTTAAACTAGAGTAAATTACAAGTTTTGTCATTTATGTTTGTAGCAAATTGCATGTAGTGTTCTTTGTCTTTAAATTTGATTAGTTTTGTCCTTAACGTTTCAAAATCCTGCATGTTATGTCCTTTAGCCCTAACTCAGTCAGATTTTTTTGTTAAATATGGTCATATGACTTGCACATGAGGGCATCTTTGTCATTTTAACTCCTTATGGACTATTAAGTAAATAACTTGCAATTCAAGGGATTAATTGTGTAAGAAATAAAACATATTCTCTCTCTCCTCTCCACCCACTACCATCATCCACCTCCCACCACCCACCACCCACCACCAACACCCACCGCCGCAACTTCCCACCACTATCCTTCAGTCGTCGCCAAAACCTCCCACCACCAACCTTCAGCCACCACATCCCATCTCCCACCACCACCAACACCACCGCCTCCATTGCTCAGAGCTGAATCACCATCACCACCAAAAATTTACATGCTCAGTTTGCACCCCCTCCATAACCATACACAACAAATGCAATTCAAACAAATCATACACTACTACCACGGTATCACTATAAAAACAAGAACAAATCTGAACCACTTTCACAAATAGATTCAAAAAATCAAAACAAATATAGAACAAGAACAAATCACCTGAAACCTTCATATATAATAACCATTCCCAAACATCTTTCGCATCGATTCAATATTTCGAGCAGTTATTCAGTTGTTCAGTTCTTCAATCGTGAAAAAATAGGGCAAAATATGCAATCGAACTCTGTGAAGATCTCGGCGCTCGATCTGGTGACTGCGTTGCTAAACGAGAAGGGTTTTGACACATCGAACGCATCGGAATCCGGTGAATCGACGGCTCCGATGACGATAGCGATGATTATGGAGAATCGTGAGCTGTTGATGATACTCACGTCGGTTGCGGTTTTAATTGGATGTGTTGTTCTAGTGTGGCGGGGATCATCGATGAAGAAGTTCATGGGGCCGCCGGTGGTTGTGCCGAAGAAAGTGAAGGAGGAGGAGAGGTGGTGCTCTAAACTCTGAAGGTTAGAGAGTGTATAGGCTGGAGAGAGAGTGTGCAGGTTTCTTTAATTATATATTTTTCATTATATTACATAAGAGTCCCTAGACATTAAGCATTTACACAATAGTCCATGTAATGGTGAAAATACAAATATGCCCTCATGTGCCTTCATGTGCAAGGCACATGACTATGTTTAACTAAAAAATCTAACTAGGTTTGGTCTAAAGGTTAAAACATGCAGGATTTTGAAACGTTAAGGACAAAACTCGTCAAATTTAAATAAAAAGGACACCGCCTGCAATTTGGTACAAACATAAAGGACAAAACTTGTAATTTACTCTTTAAACTATAACTTAGTGGTCGATTATAATTTGTATCATCGATTTTACCTATAACACTCCTAACTTTTATTTCCGTTGTCAATGTCAATCTCACTCAAGTAATCATTATGATCATCATAGATTTACATTTGTTTTGCACTTGATTTCGCTCACAAGGAATGTAAGTTTTCTTATTGCCCTCCTAAGCGTCTCTGTGAGCGAATGAATCAAGTCTAAATCTATGATGAGTGTGCAAGTGTAGTGCTTTTGGTAACGAAAGTGAAAGTTCGGAGAGTCGTGAATTGGTTAAATTGTCACTATTATTCCATATATTAATAAGCAACTTATACATGCATCATCACTTGTAACTTTGGCTTAGGGAGTGCTTCAAAAAAAAACTTGATTTTTCCACTTCTAACCCAAACATTTCATATTTTACATTTTAATCTCTTTTCATTTTTTTTTTACTTTTAACCCAAAGTTTTCCATCTTTTATAATTTAACACAACACTTTATTATCTACAACTTTCGTACCCCATACTTTTTATCTTTCGCGCCGTTCTAAATTTTGCGAGTTAACATGTCGTAGCGTGGTTTTTGCTCTATTTTTTCATATTTGACTGACACGTCGCAACGCGTCCATTTTCCCCTTTTAAAAAGTTCGTCGCAACGGGAGGATCGTAGATCGACTAAGTTATTATTTTCTACGTTTTACGTTTCTGGTTAATTTCTTCGTCTTAAGACAATGTAACGGGTGTGTGTGATTCAACGATTTTAGTCTGCTTTTCGTTCAGCGTAATTTTTACCATTTTATCTATTTTATTTTTACGATGTTGAGAGTCGATGTGGTTGTGGCATTGGTGCTACTTGGCACGGTTTTACGAACGTTTTTAACCTATTAAATTTTTTACTACATTTTTGTTTCGGTTTACCCCTATACTTCCTTAGTTAAAAACTATTTTTTACGTGCATATTTTATGTATGGGTATGTGTAAATATGATTTCTTATACATTCCGACGTAAACTTTTTTTTATAGACGAGTCAGGTCAAATATAATACGTTTTTTGTTTAAAGAAACCATTTTTACGTGCATATTTCTATGTATGTTTTCGTATAAATTCAATTTGTTCTACGTTTCGACGTAAACTTTTTTGGGAAATGACTCAGGTCAAATATAATATGTTTTCGTTTACGTTTCGTAAAGTTTGTTTCGAACCGAGTGGAGTCAAATTATGGTTTTTTTCTTCCCCTTTTTTCGAAAGCTCTAATTAATCCCTTTTGATTACATGTGCATATTTTCCTTCATACCCGTTACGCTTTCTTTGCATAAGTTGGGTCACATATAATACGTTATGATTGTTCGATATGAATTCCATTTACTTTACATTTGATCCAATCACAATGCTTATACATGTTACACTAAGTTCTACTGGATACGTCGAAATGTGTGTTTTCATATCATTAATGCATCATATAACGTTTGGACTAATCCATTCAATGTTTACGATGTACCCGCGCCGCAACGCGGGCGGGTCTTAACCCTAGTTTATTATAATTATTAGCCGTTGAGTTTTTTTTTTTTTTTTTTTTGAACGGCAAATTTGGATCACTAACGGACCACTGGAGTATTATCTTGCCACTAGCGGAACCACCCGATCATATCCATCTACACAAGGCATAATGTCTATACACCAATTCAGAAGGAAAACCAATAAAAACAATAACAGTTTATATTTTTATACATTTACATAAAATGCAAAGAAATCTCATGTTTATTGTGCTGAGGTTTTGGAAAAAATTAAATGGATTAATTCAGGTATGGGCTATTAGGCAAAAGATTCAAAGACACATATGGGCATGTTGGAGGACCCTATTTGGGAGGTCTTGTGGGGTTAAAAGCACCGAATAATCATGGAGTACCCTACTCATTAACCGAAGAATTTGTGAGTGTTTATAGACTGCACTCTCTATTACCCGATCATCTTCTCATCAGAGATATTGATTCATCACCAGGTCCTAATAAGTCTCCAAAATTGAGCCACAAGTAAGCTTTTTCACATCCTCCTAAATTCATCTTGAATATATATTTTTCATTAATGACTTACAAAAATAAAATTTTGGTAATGACACTTTGTCATTTGCGAATTTGAACTCTTAGACTAATAGATTACCCTGAATCTACAGGATTGATATGGTAAATTTGATTGGGAATAAAGGGGAGAAGGAATTTTCCAAAATTGGATTTACGACACGAATGGTATCAATGGGACATCAAGCATGCGGGGCACTTGAGCTATGGAATTATCCGGTGTGGCTCAGGGACGTTGTGCCTCAAAACGTAGATGCCACAGATCGAGCCGATCATGTCGATTTAGCTTCACTCGAGAGTATGTGGCTTGCTTTCTTTCTTTCACTAAACTTAAATTTTGCGGCCAAGAATGTGGTCGATTTACCCATGGATGTTTTTGCCACCACGATATCGATTACAAATTGGTAGTAAATTTGGCCATCTAAAATGGGTGGCGAATTTTGTGATCACTAATTTCGGTAGAAAAGTTTGTCACAATGATTTCGGTCGCAAATCCTTAGCCAAATAGCTATTTGCGACCAAAATTGCGGTGACAAATACCCAGTTTCTTTGTAGTGAAAACACTAAACCAAGACATTGTGATATTTTATGTTTGCTGTCCATTGATTTTATTTGTATGCATGATGGTGCAGTTTACAGGGATAGGGAAAGAAATGTAGCAAGGTATAATGAGTTTCGTAGATCACTTTTCTTGATCCCAATCTCAAAGTGGCAAGATCTAACAGATGATAAAAAAGCAATCGACACATTGCGTGAAGTGTATGGTGACGATGTGGAACAACTCGATCTTTTGGTGGGAATGGCGGCTGAGAAAAAGATCAAAGGTTTCGCCATTAGCGAGACGGCTTTTGTAATCTTTATCATCATGGCATCAAGGTACAACTCCAACAATAGCAAAACTGAAATATATAATTAAAAATATAACTAAGCCGATTAAGGCCCCTACTAAACCTATGCCACCCCCAAACTCAAAAGAACGATAGAGAAAAAATTCGAACAGTCGCTTAAAGGTAGGTGGCTATGATGCAAGCTCTAACCTTCAAACAGTTGTTCGACGAATCCTCAAACTGCCATTTTAAACTATGGAGCTATGACACTAGCCCTAACCTTTAAACGGTGGTTTAGTGCAACCTCTAACGACCGTTTGAAAATGGATGGGATTATATACATAGTAGTGGTGTGTGTATAGCAGGCCCCCTAAGGCTAAGACTATGGGGTATGGGGTTTGGGTTGGGGCGTGGGTTGGGGGAAAACGCCCAAGCCACCACCCCGGGTGGGCTTGGGTTGGGGCGTGGCCCTTGGGGCTTGGGTTTGAAGCCGGGCATGGGGCGGGGGAAGCAAGGTGACATGGCGGGCTGTCAATGGCAAAAGCAAACTAGCCGTTCGGCTTGCCGTTGGCCAACGGCTATGTTAAAAAAAATATTTATTTTCACTATAAATATCACACTTCAATTCTTATTTTTACCACATTCAACCACAATATCTTCTATAATCATCTTCAATTCTCATTCTACAAAACCGAAAATGCATCCTCATAATCGTGTTTACGACCCGAACAACCCGTTTGGGTTCCAAGAAAATAATCCTAGCCTACCACCCAATCGTCCAATGCCTTGTCCATTTTTCATACACTCCCCTATGCCCCTTGAAGCGAGTTGTGCATCGTATCTCGGGAATCGTGTGTTTACTAACTTCCCACACACCGACGATTCGATACCAACCCCGTTTACACAAACGCCCATCAACCTCCATCGACCTTTCACAAACCGAAACCGTCCCCCGAAACTCAACCACCCAACGATGGTTATTCCGCCTCAATAGTTCCCAAAAAGAGATGAGAGAAGAGATAAAGAAAAAACATAAGCGTTAGGAATTTTTTTATGTAATTTTCTTTATTTAAAAATATTAAAAAAAAAATTTGTTGTTTTAAAAAATATTGAAATAGCCCATGCATGGTTTGGGTCAGCCCAGCGAAGCCCACCAAACCCAAGCCCCAAACCCCCGCCGCACCATACCGTCTACAATGTGAGTCAGCCCAGCGAAGCCCCCCCAAGCCATGTGTCAACCCATGCCCCAAACCCCCGCCCCACCATACCCCACGGTCTAAAGGGTATCGGGAGGGTCATCCCCATAAGGATGGGCCGTCACGTAGGACACCACATCACCATCCTCCATGGGATGGCTCTTCTAGCAAAATGAAGGGGGTGGAGGATGGGTCTACCCCACATCATTTAATTCTTATTGTTTAATTTTTTTATTTGTTTCACTTTTATTGTTTAATTTTTATTGTTTAAATTTTTTATTTATTTAACTTTATAAAAACAATTCAAAATTTAAATAAAAATAAGACATAAAAGAAGATAATAAAATCCATTACATAACATAAATAAAAATTACATAACTTAAAAAAAATTACACTACCTAAAATTTATAAAAAAAGACTAGATTTAAAAAAAACACACAAACATAAATACTACTCGCTATCGTCTTCGTCACCGTCCACGCCGTTTGCGTTGTTCCATATATGTTCTACCAAATCGGCTTGAAGGTTTGCATGCTTGAAATCGTTGGTTAGCGAGAACGAGTTTAAATCTTGTTGCGTCGGATCTACCGGGACAGTATTCCCGATAGATGCATTCACATTATACTAACAAATCGCCTGACCTTTGTCTTCAATAATCATGTTATGGAGCAAAATGCAAGTGTACATACAAAGGCGCAACCTCTTCGGTGTGAACGCACGTGCCGGTTGTTCAATGATGGCCCATTTTTTTTTGTAGAACACCAAAACAACGTTTGATGTCTTTTCTTGCCGCTTATTGACGCTTGGAGATTTTTTTTCTTTTTTCGTCCTTCGGATATGGAATAGTCTTGACAATTGTAGAGTAAGACGGATATATTCCGTCAGCAAGATAATAATCGCGGCTATGCTCAACCCCAGAAACTGAAAAACTAGTATCCGAACCGGTTTCATTTACGACGTCGCTGAAGATCGCTGATTGGTATAGCACGTTAAGGTCGTTAAGTGAACTGGGGAGACCAAAGAAAGCATGCTAGATCCACAAATCTTGTGATGCCACGCCCTCAAGTATTAACGTTGGATGGCCGTGATCGCCTCGCGTATATTGGCCTCGCCACGCATTCGGGCAGTTATACCACGCCCAATGCATACAATCAATGTTACCGAGCATTCCCGGAAACCCATGTCGTGCTTCATAAGCTTGGTACAACTGTTGAACATCATACGCGTTTGGTTTCCGCAAATATTTTTTGCTATATACTTTTACCACATTTTCGCAAAACCGATACAAACATTCACACGTAGTTCTTTCCGACATCTGTAAGTACTCGTCCAAAGCGTCGGCCACTGTCCCGTACGCCAGTTGGCGAATGGCTGCAGTACACTTTTGTAACGTGATGAACCCTTCATAACCATGAGCATCGTATCGTTGCGTGAAAAACGGATCTTGCCCCGCCAAATCATCAGCAATGCGTGTGAATAACCGGCGACTCATTCGGAACATGCGTCTGAAAATCTCGGCATTGTAAAGAGGTGCATCCGAAAAATAATCATTCACCAATTTCTCGTGCGCTCCTGTCATAAAAAAATATAAATATGAGGAAATAAGGAATAAGGATAATAAAATTTATTAATGATAAACCTTGGCGGTCTCTGTTAATCCATTGTTGCCTGGTAAATCTTTCAGACGAGACCTCTTCCTCTTCTTCCTCCATAATAATCTTCGTCGCCCTTAGCACAACGTTTGCTTAAAAATCTCCTCTTCCTCCGAAGATGAGGACCACCAAAAATTAAATTGCATTGTGGGTGAAAAGATATTTTTTTATAAAAGAATGGTATAAAAATGAGAGTGTTTTGGGTTGAAAGTGAGAAGAAAATGGTGAAAGATGGGTATTTTTATAGAAGGGGGGGTTATTAAATAACATAGCCCTTACAACGGCTAGTTGAATTGAAAAGAGCCCCGTCGCCAACGTCCTTGGGCCGACGGAGAAGACGGGACACCCATGAGGGGGGCGGTGTGGGGGTGCGGCGCCGGGGCTCGCCGGGGCAGGGCCGGCCCCCATACTGGGTAGTCTAGTTAATATAACATGCCCTAATCTTCAAATGTTCGTTTAATGCAACCTCAAACAACTACTGTTTGAAAACAGTTTAAGATTAGATTGTCTGTGACTGTGCATATCATGCCTCCTAATTAATATATTGATTTCTTAGGAGACTCGAAGCAGATAGATTTTTCACGAGTGACTTCAATGAAGAAGTGTACACAAAAAAGGGGTTGGAATGGGTGAACACAACCGAGAGTTTAAAGGATGTGTTGGATCGACATTATGAGAAGATGACTGATAAATGGATGAACTCAGCCAGTACTTTTACGGTGTGGGATGCTCCACGAGAGCCTAATAACCCGATACCAATATATTTCCGTGTGCCTTGATGTATCTTTGTGTTTTGTGTATATACATCTTTTGGGATTCCTATCTTGTTTGTCTTCCTGTGGAATTAAAGAATGATAAATGGTACTGCATGTTGTTAAAATGAAACATATGTATGTTTTGGATGATATAATATGTAAGAAAGTATGGATTATAAACATGAATAGAATGTGTCTGACACAAGAATGTAAAAGAAATGCCATTGATGTAGATAAGTGTAACTTATGATTTTCAACATCAGAACGTGGCTAGATCGTCGTTCATTAATGTAACACCCCATAAACCTCGGCATGTCATTTTTGTTAGATTTAATCATTACACACATCAGAAAGACCTTAAGACTCAAAACATTTAGAGTAAATTACAACCGGTATCCTTTACGTTTGTATCAAATTACAACCGGTATCCTTTAACTAAAGAAATTACAGGCTCTGTCCTTTATGTTACCAGTTTTTAACATGTTATGTTCTTTAGCCCTAACCTAGTTAAGTCTTTTAGTTAAGTCTTGTCATGTGTCTCGCATGAGGGCAACATGGTCTTTTCATCTCAATTTAACATGAATTACGATTTCCCTCTTGCATCTGATAACATCTGATTGTTCATATTCATCTCAAAAACCGTAGCTATTGTCTATATCTCTCAAAACTTCGATAAAAAAAACCTTATAGAAAAAAGGAACGTGAATTAAACCTTGCAATGGGTGCCTTCTACATATGACAAGCACTAGAACAAAACGACATCGATGAAATTTATGGTAAGCTTCCAACATCATCGTAGTCAGTTCTTTTGATTGGTTTGATAAAAAAAACCAAAGATTAATTCCCAAATATTGTTTATTTATTTATTGGTTTGAAAAAATAGGGGGATAAAAGAGATTTATTTATTTCGTATTTTAATATAAAATTGGGACGAAAAGACCATGCTGCCCTCATGCAAGAGGCACATAGTAAGACTTAACCAAAAAAACTTAACTAGGTTAGATCTAAAGGACATAACGTGTTAAAAACCGGTAACATAAAGGACAGAGTGTCACACCCCAACCGATGGCGGAATCATCGGGGCATGGCACTGAGCGAAACAGATTGTCCAGAAGTTTCCATAACAATTATCATTACTATTCAATTTAAGATAACATGTCCCATACCATGTCTCAAACAGCAAACAAATTATTACAGACAAAATCAAGGCAAATCATTCTGTTCCGACGACTCAGATTTAAATATAGCAATTGTTTATATGCTTCTAAAGACCCTTGATTCCTTTACTACAGACAACTATTTGTTGGGCTCTAAAGCTTTATTCTAGCTTCAAATTCCTACCATGTGTGCATCCTAAGCACCTGTCACATACGTTAAAATAAAGTCAATACATATAATGTAAATGTGAGCATACAAGTTTGATAATAGCATATAAAGTTCGAGTTCGTTTACGCATAACCAGCACGTACACATAGTGAAATGAAGCACGTTAGTTATCGACATAGATCCATCGATACCAATGACTGCGGGTTGACTGCCAAAAGCAGTTCGCAATACATGTTTACCACCGTAACCATGCAAGTAATTGTCCTTAACAACCCCCGCGAATGGGTGTTGAGTCCAAACTATAGTACTATCGTTGCTAAGGCAGGCAGACAACATTCCATGTGTAAACATAACAAACAAGCATTCATAAGCCACGTATAACATGCATTGACGGTTAGCGTTCAAATAGTATTGAGTAGTGTGTTTGATGTGATTTGAATAGTTATAACGTATGTAACACCCAAAAGTGCTTAAAGCAAAAAGGGATCGAGTATACTCACAGCGGTTGATGGATTGAAGGGAGCGCTTAGCGAGTAAGGTTAGCCTGAATAGATTCGATAGTATAACGATAAGCGACGCGTAAAACGATATAAGGTACGAGTGGGTCGGATATTTGTTCGATCGGATGGTAATCCGAGCGGAAAGCAATCCATGTGGATGACAATCCGTTCGGATGGTCATCCGGTCGGACGGTAGTCCGGTCGGATGACTATTCGAGTGGATTGTTTCTTCCTATGAGAAGGATGTGTTTATGTATGATGGTTTGACTTTTGAAATTTTTGTTGTAGCATTTTGAAAATATTGAAGTATCTCTAACCTTCAAGTCGGTTGATCGGATGGTTAGTCATGCGGATAACAATCCGTTCGGATGGTTATCCAGTCGGACAGTGATCCGGTCGGACGGCGACTTAGTGGCGAGGTTACTAAGTGAAGGCAAGTTCACAGCAGAAGTGTCACTCGATCGGATGTCCATCCGATCGGGTGGCAACCCTGTTGCTGAACATGTTGAAAATTGTTTAAGTCTTTAAAGTCTTAGTATCTCATGATCCGAAGAGTAATCCGTTCAGATGGTCGTTCGATCGGATAGCAATTCGTTCGATACTCAAACTTCAGATAAGGTTGGTTTAAGTATGGTTCCTAAGTGTGATCCGTTCGGACGACATTCCGTTCGGATGACCTATCCGTTCGGATAGCATTCCGCTCCGGTTGTCCCGTTCGTCTTACACTTGGTCATTTTGTTTGTTTGTCGTTTTGTCGAGACGTTTTTGACAACGTGTTAAGCAACGGAACCCTACCTCGACCCAAGTGACCAAACCGACTAGGAATCACCCTAGCTCGGCCAGTTACCGGTTCGGGTCGGTCGTTCTTGTTTAACCCGAAATCATGGGTCTCGTGAGTAGGATCCAGATTTAGAACTAGTACAACACTAAGACTAAGTAGGAGACTAGAACAAAATCCGATTCCAACGGTTTTGAGTGTTTTGAGTGTAAAAGAGTTGAAAGAAAGTTTGAAACCATCTTTCAATCCTTTTCCCACCGTGATTATGTTGAGATCTTTACAGGATCTTTGTGGAAATCGATTAGATCTCAGTTCCTCTTGGTGGATTGGAGTCAAACATGAAGTCCTTGAAGAACACATGATGACGTCATCCTAGAACATCCGAAATCTTAGTGATTTCACGGTTAAAAGTTAAGATTTAAAAGATATAAAGGTGTAGGAGTGCGTGTAGATCAAGAAAGTACAAGATTTAGGGCGAGATCTTACCTGGATTGAGAGAAATCGAAGAAAAGGTGAGGAGCACGGATGGTTCGGACAGAGGGTTTCCAAAAGTGGAAAGGATGACAATGACAGGGGTATTTATAGGATTCCAAAAGAGAAAGGGCTATCCGATCGAATGGCACACCGCCCGGAGGACTGTCCGATCGGATGGCATCTCGTTCGGATGGCGCCTGAAATGTGGCCAAGGTGGCTATCCGGCCGGATGGCACCTAGTTTGATTGCTTGACGCGACGATTTTTGGCGTTTCGACTTCGATTGCAAGCGGTTCGACACGATAGGGTTTCCTAGTCAAATTACTTTCAGTCCCAACTAATTCATGTCGAGCGCTGTCTCTTCTCCACTAATTATCATAATTCGATTGTGATTCGGGTTTGATTTCGAGTTTCGATTAATTTTCACAACACAACATAAATAACATGCACAAATAACACATAAGGCGCACACACACGTACAACAACTAAGTTTTCGTAAGTCGGGTTGCGTTTCGTATCACGTTTTGATGTCGATTTAATTAGCATAGCTTGATTATCAGTTGATTAACTTTATCGCATTGTTACTTCCTATAGTTCACAGTCGTAAGTCGATTGAATAACATGTCGATTATTTGTAGTTAACAACACTTACTCCACATAATACAAATAAAATAAAGAAATTACTATAAGTCAAATCCGTACAATCGGTCGTTGACTTTGACCTTGGCTTGACTTTGACTTATGAAAACACGGGGTGTTACACAGAGCCTGTAATTTCTTTAGTTAAAGGACACCGGTTGTAATTTAATGCAAACGTAAAGGACACCGGTTGTAATTTACTCCTTATATTAATTGTCATTGCAAAACGGACAGATTGTGACAGTAGAGATATGTGGATATATGGCCACAATGCAACATAGCAAAGTTAGATGTTGATAGTAAAAACGACCACTGCTTGCACACACTCCTAGACAGGTCTGTAGACTTTTTCGAAAGCCTGATTAAAATCTCATACACAAATATATCAATCTCAGAATGGTACATATACCAATAATAATACACATATTATTCTTAGCAATTATATTAGAACATAAATAATACAAATAGCACTTATAGTAATGATATTAATAAAACAATAATGTTTATTCATATGTATATTAATAGTTATAATAAAAATAGACAGATTGTGACAGTGGAGATATGGCCACAATGCAACACAGCAAAGTTAGATGTTAATAGTAAAAACGACCACTGCTTACACACACTCCTAGACCGGTCCGTAGACTTTTTTGGAAGCCTGATTAAAATCTTATACACAAGTATATCAATCTCAGAATGGTACAAATAATAATAATAATAATAAACATATTATTCTTAGGAATTATATTAGAACATAAATAATACAAATAACAATGATAGTAATAAAACAATAATATTTTTTCATATGTATAATATTTATGTATAACAACATTTATATTTATTTATATTTATATATACTATAATTTGCAACATTTTGGTGCATTAGAGGTTGTACACCATGCTCTACTAGTGTTTTGTGCATGTAATAGTTGTATTTGTACAAAAGCATCATTTACAAGTAAATAAAGCAAGCCATTTATCAACCCTATCTTTTAGCCACGTTTACGTGTAACTTATCTCCTTTCCAGTCTCCACCTCCAATAATTATTGTTTCAACATCTCTCTTGTCATTTGAAACTCTCTTGATTTCGAAGTCGGTGTTGACCAGGGCTAGCCATGGCGGAGATCGCCGGAGATCTCTTTGGTATTCTAGCCTATGATGATAAACCTATGTTGACGGAAAATCTGAGACAAATCTATTTTTCTCTATGGTCTCTCTCTCTCTCTCTCTCTCTCTCTCTCTCAATACCTGGCGTGGCAACTTGTGTTGCAGCTATGGAGGAGGGTTGATTGTTGCCATTCAAGGTTGTGATGATAGGAATAAAGGTAACCTCAGATCGAAGCCATGATCCAAGTAAAGGCAACGTGTGTTGTAGGAAATTTGAGCCTCTTATCATGTTTAGTGTAAAATAATTTTCTTGGTTATGGTGGTGGGCAGGAGAACCACTGAATTAACACTTTCACTGGTTTTTCGGTGGCACAAATTTGGGTGGTTTCCATCAACATTTTATCATTTTACTCATCATGTGGGTTTTTAAGGATTTTGTTTATTGTTTCATTACTGATTATTGATTGTTGTTTCTTCATGTCTCTTGTTTTTGCACCAATTTGATCTTATTTCAACCATGTTGTGGGTTTTTTTTCCAAGATTTTGTGTATTGTATCTATCATTGTTTATTTTAGTTTGTTGATGTCTTTTGATAAATAAAAAAAAGAAGATGTTTTCCTTCATCAATTTGATCTTATTTCAATTGTTTTGCTATTTTGGGGTGGGTTTTTACAAGATTTGGTTTATTGTAGTTTATTGATGTGGATTATTTCAACCATTTTCATTGTAGTTTGTTGATATATTTTGAAAAAAAAATGAGTTTTTTTTTTCCATCAGTTTGATCTTAATTCTTATATAAGCTTTTTGATAGTGTTTTTTTCAAGTTTTTGTTTATGGTTATCTGCCATTGTTAATTGTAATTTTGATATCTTATTTTAACCATTCTGATGTGGGGTTTTCTTAAGCTTTGTTTACTGTAATCTACCATTCTTGATTATCTTCTCCTTATGTCATTTTTGAACTTAATTTGAGGCTACTTATAAGATAGTTATTATGGTTGATGGTAAAAAAGTTTTTGAAAAGTGAGGTAGGATGTAACCGGAAGTAATTTGCAGGCTTAAATAGGCTTCGAGTGATGCATTTGATCATTTCTTGGAATATTTAGCCAAGATACAATTTAAATCCAGTATAATCTAGGCAGAAATATGAATCTTTACAAGGTTAATTATCCTTTTATTTTAAGTTGAAATTAAAAAAAAACAATGATTCTCTTGATTTCCTTGATGTGTATTGCTTCGAGATCTTATAACAATAACAATGGAAAATAACTTGATAAATAATACAATTAGATAACATTCATATGGTTCCAAGAATAGGAGGAAAGTTCATATGGTTCCAAGAAATAACATCCATAATGGCATTTGGAAAACGATAGCTGAAGTCGACAAAGACATGGAGAAAAGAGGAATAAATTTGGTAAAAAAGTTGACAAGCAAGGTGGGCAAAGGGGACAAAACAAAGTTCTGGACCGACGTATGGCTAGGTGAAACACCATTACGGGAACAATTCCCTCTGATTTACCAGTTAATGAAGGATAAAAAAGCAAAAATTCAAAATTATTACAAGCAAAATGGTTGTGGCAGAATATGGGACTGGGCCTGGTCGAATGTACCATGCTCGGACGAGGAGAAGCAACAAATGACAGATTTAAAAGAAAGATTATTGCAAGTCCAGTTGTCGGATGAATCTGATATATGGATCTGGGGGAACGAGGGTGAACAAACCTTTACGGTAAGAGGCGTGAGGAATTCTTTAGCTAATCAGTTGAATCTGAATGAAGTTGCGGATGATTTCCAGTGGAATAAGTGGGCTGCAAATAAGTGTAGCATGTTTGTTTGGAGGGCAATACAGGGTCGAATTCCCACAGCAACGCAGTTAAGGGGGAGAGGTATACAAATTCCATCAGTTACTTGCAAGGTATGTGGCCTAGCAGACGAGTCGCCGGACCATCTACTCGTATCTTGTTATTATGCGGACTTGGTTTGGGTGCAAATCCGGAACTGGGTGAAGCTTACTGGAACAAGAAAACCGGAGACATTAAAGGAAGTTATCGAGGAAATAAGTGGCTATCTGTAAGTGCAGTTCCTGCCGGGTAACTGTCGCTTATCAGTTCCGTATTAATCAAAACAGAAGTCCAAGTTAAAGTCAACAATAATGAAGAATTCAAGACCACATGAAGACCATGCACTGATCAAGGGGGAGTTTGTTAGTGCATTTTGGGTGATAAGTGCATGCTTTCCAATTGTTAGGGTCTTTATTGTACAAGTCTTGAAACTTAGTCCAAGGTTTATCCTTGGACATTTTGTCCAAGTTTATGCCTAGCACTTTTGTCAGGGTTTTTGTGTAGAGTATTTTGTCCGAGTTTTAGTCCCTAGTCTATATATATATGTTGTATAGGATTAGGGCAACCATGGAATCCAAGAAAACCCTTGAAGCTTTGTGCACCTCTCACAACTTGTTCATTCTCCTGGTGTGAATTCTAGAGAGAGAGACTATGTGTTAGTGAGAGAAAGCTAGGGTTTAGATCTTTGTGATCTAAACCAGCTTGTAGAAGATGATGTATACTCGTTTGGTATGTAATCTGTGATGATTGTATTGAAATGCATGAGTTTGTCTTGCATCTTCTTCTTCATCTATCATATTTTGTTCTTCATGTCTTGAATCAAGTGCAATGTTTGATGTTCGTCATCGATCCGGTGCTTCTACAGTGGTATCAGAGCATGGTTACCGATTCAGAATGGTCTAACCGCCTTCTGAATCACCATTGCTCTTGATTTGATGTTTGTTTCCGCCAAACATCTTGAAGACGTGAAGATTCTGGAGAAAACTTGAAGAAAATGAAGCTGTTCGTCAGCTGTGATGGTTTGCAGATCTGAGGTTTGATCCAAAAATTGCTCTGTCCGAGTTTTTCTTAGTGTTAAACTTGTCTGAGTTTTAAAACTCTGTGTTTGTTGTTTTCGGGGTTTTTGGTGAACCAGTGTGAAGTCACACCGGGGAAATAGTCCGGAGACTTGTTTCTAAGTCTCTGTCCGAGTTTTAAAATATTCAACTCCGAGTTCGGTTAAAAGATCAAATCTCTGAGTTTTATGTGTCTCCGAGATTTGTTCAAACAGCTTTTCAAAAGTTCCGAGTTTTGAAATAGCAATAAGTAACTCCGAGTTTTTGAAAATGGTTCAGAGTTTTGGCTTGTCCGAGTTTTGCACAGTATATTTAAAAAGGTTCCGAGTTTCTTTACATTATTCTAAGTTTAAAGTTAACAGCTTTGGTCCGAGTTTTTTAAAACCAGTCAACACCGAACTGGTAGTGAAACAGCTTTGGTCCGACTTTTGAGTTAAAATAAAGTTCCGATGTTTGTTGATTAAACAAGATCTGGTAACAGTCTCCGAATTGTAAAGTTTCTGAGTTTTGATACTTCCGAGTTTAACATGAGTCTCTCCGAGTTTTAAAACTTGAATATTGTTCTGAGTTTTGAAGAGTTGTCCGAGTTTCAAAGGTTCCGAGTTCTTTGTTTTTTAGTAAAGACTTGTCTCCGAGTTTTGTTAAGTTTGAACAGTTTCTGTGTCCGACTTTTCTGTGTCCGACCTTTCTGTTTAAACTGAGATATAAGGTGAAAGTCCGACTTTTCTGTTTAACTCGACTGTTTAAACTGAGATATAAGGTTGAACAGTTTCTGTGTCCGACTTTTGAAATATGTTGAGGTTCCGATGTTCCGAGCATTGCCATTGCCAGTCTTTTCTGTGTCCGACTTTTGAAATTCGGACTTTTAACACAAAGTTCGGACACCTAGGAAAACACAAAGTTCTGAAAGTTCTGACTAAGAATATGTTGATGATCAGCTCACATGGTTGATGATCGGAATTTATGTCGTCGGTGATTAACGTTTCCGGCCGGCGAATAAAAAAAAAAATCCGGTGAAGACGGCTGCATAATTAGAATGCGGCTAGGGTTTGCAAAGTTTGAAAGTGCATGGGCTTGGGAGCTGGGCCCCATCAAATGATTGGATGATTATTGCTTTTGGGCCTCGCATGGCGGCCACATATTTTCTCGTTTTGGTGGGCTCTACAATGTATTGTTATTTCATAGCATTTCCTCATTATTCTGGCCGTAGATATCCTACACATTTGGATTATTCTGGGTCCCACATGTTTGTTGAAAGTGAGCATAACTACAGAATGCTTAGAATGATGAAAAAAAATGAAGAATACTGTTTCTCAGATTAAGCAGTTGATAGGGCAGCCTTTTTCTGATCCTGAGTTGCAACAGGATCGTAAGGCGTTGCCGTTTGCTGTTACTGAGGGATCGGATGGGTTCCCGTTGATTCATGCTCAGGATCTTAAGACTTGCTTGGACGCTGACAGTTTACAAAGAAAAAGGGGGAGTAAAAATTTTCTATTTTCTTCGTAAATATAAAGCTGGTGCGTGAAATAGCTCGTGTGTGATGGAGTTTTGTCACGTGTGTTTATGTTATTAATCAAATGTTGACGTGATGAAGCTGAATTCTCGGTTGACGACTAGTTGAAGATTGAGCCTTATTAAGTTGTTGTTTAGAGTAGAGAAGATTAGTTCTGGTCTCGAAATAATGTGGGGCTTCTTGATTTGAGGGGAAGGTCGGAGATGAAAGCCATCGGGGATTCAGCGGATTTGTGAAGATAGGAGATTGATCATGAGGATACATGACGAGATGAGATCATACATGAAGGGTTGAAGACTCTGATCAAGATGGTGGATGTACTTTTACAAAGTTCAGTTTGTTATTAACTTATCGAACTGAGCTTCATGTCTTTGTGAAGTTTGAAGTGTTCAAGGTTGGGCATTGGAAATCCAATGTTTCTTTCTGCTACTGGTTAGGTTGGAAGATTAATGTATCGAGCGATATTCCTACATGTGGTTGTAGGTCGGTTCGCGTTAGTTTGATTCGGGAGTAGTTTGAGGGGGAGGATTTACAGTGTTTGATGTTGGATTCTTCGGGTTTCACAAAGCGGCCTTAAGTGAACGTCAGCAAGTCTTTAATTAGAAGGGTTGAAGATCGCTGTGCTCTGCCAGAAAGATCAAGTCTCAGCCAAAGTTGATAGCAGCCATGATATCATCAGTCAAGGGGGAGACTGTAAGTGCAGTATTCGGTGACTGAAGATATCAGTGTTAGACAGAACTGATTGCAACAGTTAAGGGGGAGACTGTAAGTGCAGTTCCTGCCGGGTAACTGTCGCTTATCAGTTCCGTATTAATCAAAACAGAAGTCCAAGTTAAAGTCAACAATAATGAAGAATTCAATACCACATGAAGACCATGCACTGATCAAGGGGGAGTTTGTTAGTGCATTTTGGGTGATAAGTGCATGCTTTCCAATTGTTAGGGTCTTTATTGTACAAGTCTTGAAACTTAGTCCAAGGTTTATCCTTGGACATTTTGTCCAAGTTTATGCCTAGCACTTTTGTCAGGGTTTTTGTGTAGAGTATTTTGTCCGAGTTTTAGTCCCTAGTCTATATATATATGTTGTATAGGATTAGGGCAACCATGGAATCCAAGAAAACCCTTGAAGCTTTGTGCACCTCTCACAACTTGTTCATTCTCCTGGTGTGAATTCTAGAGAGAGAGACTATGTGTTAGTGAGAGAAAGCTAGGGTTTAGATCTTTGTGATCTAAACCAGCTTGTAGAAGATGATGTATACTCGTTTGGTATGTAATCTGTGATGATTGTATTGAAATGCATGAGTTTGTCTTGCATCTTCTTCTTCATCTATCATATTTTGTTCTTCATGTCTTGAATCAAGTGCAATGTTTGATGTTCGTCATCGATCCGGTGCTTTCACACTATCAGTGGCCAAAAGTCAAAAAGAAAGCCGTTCACGCAATATGCATTCTAACAGCTTGGATTATTTGGAAGAATCGGAACGCAAAGATCTTTAAAGATAGGTGTGATGAAGTCTACAAGCTAGTTGAAGATATAAAGGAGGAGTCGTACCAATGGATGAGGCAGAGAACGAAGGTGCAAATAGCATCGTGGGAGGAATGGAAGTTTTTCTCATGGTGTAAATAAAAATCTTTGGTTTAAAAATGTATCTGAAACTTGTAACTTTCGGTTTCTATAATCTCTTGCTGTAGATCCGAAGTGTTTTGATGTGGAATAAAATTTCGTTGTCTATTAAAAAAAAAAAAAAAGATAACATTCAACTTTTATTAATAAGACTTGATTATTGAAAGTTTTTTTTCTAATGTTTTAAAAAATATAACTAATCTTCAAGACAAGGTAACTTTAGTTAGTAATCAATGCATGTGATTAGGTAATAGTAGTCGTACGATAAAGCTTAATAATCAAACTATGATTTCTATGTTGGAACTATGTTTTATAACCGCTATAATGCCAACATAATTACTACGGTTTCTATGTCAGAATTATGTTTTATAACCGCTATAACACCAACAAAATTACTATGGATTATCCACGCCCTCCGCCGCAACGCGTGGAGCTTAATACTAGTTTAAATATAAATAGAAGGTATAACAACATTAATAAAACGGAGAGTAAAATGTCAAAATGGTCCCTGAGTTTAGACAACTTTTGTCACTTCAGTCTAAAAATATTTTTTTTATATCTGGGTCCCTAACGTTTCATTTTTGTTGTCATTTTCATCCAATTAACAAACTTGGTTAGAAATTTATGTTAACTTCTCTCATTTTTTGTTGTTTTTCCCATTTAATTAAAATATAGTATGGTATAAAATGACGATTATACCCTTCATTTAAATGAGGAAAACGACAAAAAAGAGAGAAGTTAACAAAAATTCTAACTCAGTTTGTCAATTGTATGAAAATGGCAACAAAAAATGAAACCTTAAGGATGCAGATACAAAAAGTTTTATTTTCGTTTTTGACTGAAATAACAAAAGTGCCCTAAACTTAGAGACCATTTTGACATTTTACTCTAAAATGTAATCAATTAAAATAAAGATGAGATAAAATAAAAATATGGGTAAATGGGAACTTGATCATGTGATTTAAAAAGTGTATTATTAATGACTATAATTAAAAAAAACAATAAAAAAAAGAAACTATATGATGGAGTGATGAAATCCTTTTCAGGATTAACTTTTTTTTATCTTAGTAACAGTTATGCGAAACTAAAAGGGGTTGTGATTTAGGCGGACAAAAAAAGAATTCTAGATAGCAATAATGATTGTCATGTGTCTCAAATTGTTTTTCTTTATTATATGGTATATAGATACATATATAGATTTGATTCAATTAAAATTTAAGAAACTTCTTTGTTTTCTTAACTAGCATGGCCTATCCGCCCCACGTCCGGCTTGAAAGCCAAGCCCCAAGGGCCACGCCCACGCCCAAACCCCCGCCCCAAGGGCCACGCCCAAAAGTAATTTATGAAATACTTTTGGGTGAAAAGTAAAAAAAAATCAATTTTTTTTTTGGAAAACCCCTAAAGCCAAGGTTACGACAATAATATGCATAACCATAATAGACAATGTAAAAACGTTTACCCATACATGCACGTTACGTCGTGTTAACTGGCAAAATTTAAAATGAAACGTAAAAATGTTAAACCAAAGACGCATGTTGCGATGTGGTCACAAAATTTAGAACCAAGCATAAAGCGGAAAATTTGCGAAAAATGAAAACTATAAATGATCAAAATTGAAAGTAAAAAAAGTTATGAGGATAGATTGCAAAAGATAAAAAGTTTTGGGTTAAAAGTAAAAAACAAATAGTTTTTGGTTAAAAGTAATTTATGAAATACTTTTTGGTGAAAAGTAAAAAAAAAATCAATTTTTTTTTTTTTTGGAAAACCCCTAAAGCCAAGGTTACGACAATCATATGCATAACCATTTATTCTTTGGAAAACCCCCAAAGCACACCCCGCGTTGCGGCGGGGCGTAAAACGGTGTCAAATAGTACTAAGGTCACACAACCGTGATCGACCACCAACACTGACTCGAGCTAGGATCTGCATGTTGCGACGAACCTGTCAAACATGAAAAAATAGAGGTAAAATCGTTGAACCACACATGCACGTTGCGCCGTGTGAAGTTGCAAAATTTGAAACAAAACATAAAAAAGTTGAACCACACTCGTACATTGTGTCGTATTAACTCGAAAAATTTAGAACTATACGTAACGAAACGTAAAAACGTTAAACCAAAGACGAAAAGTATAATTGACAAAAGTTGTGAAGTTAAATTGCAAATAATGAAAAGTTTTAAGTTAAAGTTAAAAAAAAACAATTTTGTAAGGTTAAAATTGCAAAAGTAAAAACCTTTGAGTTAAAACAAAAAAATCAAGTTTTTTTTTTTTTGAAGAATCCCCAAAGCACAAGTTACAAGTGTTTATGCATAAAAAAGTTACTTATTTATATATGGAATAATGTGTGGGTAGTTTTTATCAATATTACTTTTTGTCAACATTTAAATTAATAAACCACCTCAATCTAATTTAAACTTATCTTAATTCGGATTTTAGGACACATGGTTGGTGGTTTAGTTAGTTTTGTCATGCATTTAATGTGCACTTTTGCTATTAAAAACAAATTGAATTCTAACTTGTATCTCAAATACACAATTGTTCCAAGTGTCCTATGCATATTAAATATGTAACTGTTCCAAATCTTCAACTTTAAAGAAACTCATGACTCAAGATCAAACCCAACATGATTCCATTTCTGTCTTGTGCGAAATCTCTTCTTTTTTGGGTCATCAAACACTTCGTACATGCTGATTTCCGTGAACATTTTCAAAGGATGAAACCCCTGGACAGGCTTCTCTTCTTGGTACGTATTTGCACACATGTGGCTTATATATAGTTCAACATATCCTTGTAGCGGTGTATAGCGGCAAACAAGAACTTTTTAATCAAGGGTCATCACAAGGTTTTCTTATCTACCAGTTGGTCTGACTCATTTAAAAAAAAATCAATACCTTTATATTTAAGAATCCAATAAATTCTCGTGATCGGGTGGTCAACAGACCCTCTTGGCTACTCTTAGTTCCGCGTGAACGATGCATCATCGATTTTGATAGTTACTTTGTGCAGATTATTCATGGTCTTGATCACTGTTGTAGAAATCGGCCTAGGCGGCCGATTAATCGCCGCCTAGGCGCTAGGCGCTAGTCTACTGATTAATTTTAACCTAGTCGGTCAATTAATCGGTAATCGGTCCTAGGCGGTCCTAGTCGGCCCTAGGCGGTCCTAGGCGACCCTAGGCGGTCAAAAATCGGATTAATCGGCCTATAATTAATCGGACAAAATCGGTCCTAGGCGGTCCTAGGCGGTCAGAATTGGTCAAAATCAGTCAAAATCGAACCATACTATCTGAAACTTGAAGTATTTATGTGAATTTTGAAGTATTATTTTTATATTATTGGGTATATATATATAATTTTGAAAAAATACATATAAAAATCCCATTCCGATTAATCCCGATTAATCCCTAGGCTGTACCTCACCGCCCGACTAGCGCCTAGCGCCTTCTACAACACTGGTCTTGATAGGTCAGGGATGGAGTGGCACCGTTTCCCCGTGTTCTTAGGGTTGGCATACCTTCTTGCACGGCGACATCTACATTACCACTATACTTTGCTTAACGTTGGAAAAAATCAGGCGGGTGAAAGGTTTAATCCTTCTGAGTTTCCCTATAGGACAGCAAACGGAAAGTTTAATGATCCTTCCAACGAAGATGCTGGCAGTATAGAAAGTTTTTTCGGACGAAACATAGCACCACTTGATTGTAGAAAAGGGGTATACAATTACAAAATCTTGTGAACTGGTATTATCTTTTAAGACCTAAACATTAAGGAAAGAAACCTGTCTTATATCAAGTTTACACTTTAAGATCATATCCCAAAATCAGAAAATAATTAAAGGACATTAGATGAGTTCAAGTACTAGGACGTGATCAAAGTAGTACTAAATAGAATATGATAGTTGGGTTTATTATAATTATCTTTACCCTTAAGAGTTATGATTTTGGAATAAAAATCATTTGGATATATCTTGAAGGAAATAATATGAGGGGAGAAATCAGCAAAGCCATGATAATTAAAATTATAATTAATATATCCATTATGTTTGGACACCATTTTTACAGTGCAAACAAAACAAACCAAATTGTGCAAACTCCTCTAAAAACTCCATATTTCACTGCTAGAAAATTAAGAGGTTTGCTACATGATAATGGGTTGCAGACAGTCGACGCAAAATCCTTCGTAGCAAAAAGATTAGCAACAAACTTTCGGAAATTTTTTGACAAAAATATCTGGTTGGAAGTTCCTACGCCATCACTTTTTTTTTCTACGCATTTGTGACACAAACTTTGATACTGCATTTTCGTCAGTTCTTAACAAAGGAATCCATTTAGTTTATGGTGTTGTTTGTTTTTCTAAAAAAGATCCGCGCAGGCTCTTCTGTCTGTGCCACGCAGACCACGCGCAAATACTGCCATCTGCTAGACTGTTTGTTTTTTCGAAAACGTTTCATTAAAAGACGTCTGCGCAAGCTCTTCTTGGTGCAGACTTGGCCCAACCACTTCTAAGATCTTCTAAGGTCTGCAGAGGGTTAAACACCACCACCGTCCACAACCACCCATCACCACCATCGCCACTGCCACCGTACGTACACCACCACCAGTTTATTTTAAAAGTCTACATATGTTAAAAAACAAACACTCTTCTTCTTGTAGACCACTGGTCCACCTCTTCTTCTACAGATGCCTGCAGATGTGATCCGCAGACTGCAGACATTTTACCTCTTAAAAAACAAACAACACATATTTGTTTTGAAGAACTATCTAATGGAATAAATTGAATAAACATCATATGAAAGGTTTAAAGTCTTGGTTTTTTTATTATAGCTATTGAAGCCAAACCCTATGAAGGTGGCAACAAAGCTTCTGGCACGCAAACAATTCATAGACACCGGAAAACAGTTAAACCTAATTGCTGTTTCATGGATACAATTCATGACTCATGACTGGATGGATCATCTTGAGTCAACACAACAGGTTTCATTACTTTACATAATGAATAGATGTGGCATTTGTTGGCAAATTCTTTTATGCATATGCATGTCATCTCATGATCTTCACACACATGATCATTGATTTGCATCGCAGATTGAGCTGAAGGCGTCCGAAAAAGTGGCGAATCAGTGCCCTCTAAGATCTTTCAAGTTTTACAAGACTGAAAGAGTTAATACTGGCTTAGATAATATAAAGGAAGGCCATCTTAATATTAGAACATCGTGGTGGTATGAACAACCAAAGTTTCATCATTTGTTGCCCAAAAACAAATGTTAATAACATGTTGCAATGGACCGCTTTAATTTAAATAACACTACCACTTTTTAACATTAGTACTAGAAAATTGGGTAATTGTAACTGAAAACTCTCGTCGCAAAATTAGCCCTACTGAATTCTAAAATCTAGCCCAAATCAGTTAAAACAGTTACTCAAAAATTAAGTTATAACCCAATCGCAAATACGTGAGGTATAAAATTTAAAATTTAAAAAAAAAAAACAATAGTCACAAAACAAAATTACCCACGGAGATTGCGATTGGCTTTTCAGTTTTAAAATGTCAAGTGTGACACAAATTTGTTTTAATTATAGTATTTAATGTTATGGTATAAATTTGTTGAATATATTGTGAAATATTTATTTTGTAGGGACGGAAGCGCGATATACGGAAGTAACTCTTCGCAATTGCATGAAGTGCGGACGTACAAAGAAGGTAAACTTAAGATCGCAGGCCTCATCCAGCATGAGCAAGAAGGGTTAGAAAAAGCAGGTAACATTCGTAACGCTTGGATTGGTGTATCAAGCTTGATAGCCCTATTCATCCTTGAACACAATGCCATTTGTGACGCCTTAAAGGTACATCTATATATACACACTCATTCATCTAATTAACTTCAACTTATCGGTGATTCTGAATTGCAAACTGCTAGCTGTGATCAGAAAGAATACCCTAATCTGGATGACGAAAATCTATACCGTCATGCAAGACTAGTAACTTCCGCAGTCATGGCTAAGATTCACACTATCGACTGGACTGTCCAACTTCTTAAAACTGACACCCTTCTTGCTGGAATGAGAGGTAATTGGTAAGTAAGTAAATAAGTAAAATCACTTGGTTGACTAGTGCATAGCGACAAATCAGTCAATTGTGCGCATTATATTATATAAATATTGTTGACGAAGAACGATGAATAGTAACTTTATTTTTATAATGATATATAGTTTTTTTCTTTTATTTAATATATTATAATAGTTTATTATTATATTTACTTTTAATAACATATTTTTTATTTTTTCCCTTTTTAAAACCATATATTTCCGATTTTTTTTCTTTTTTAGAGCATATATTAATTTATCGATTAGTTTGATATTTTTTTAATAATTTACGTTTAGAGTTAATTACATAGTTAGTCCCTGGGGTTTGCACAGAATAACATACTTAGGTACTAATAGTTTAACAAACAATTAACGTTAATACCTCCAAACGTTATAAAATGAAAAGTTAATACCCTAGAAGGTGATTTTAAACTATTAGTACCTAAGTATGTTACTTTGTGCAAACCACAGGGACTAACTATATAATTAACTCTTACGTTTATAACTTTTTTTCTAAAAACTTAAGTACGTAATTGTGCTTGATTCTTCCCGACATTTTGTTATAAGTTTTGTTAAAAACGAAGTGTACTCTAAATAAAGTATTTATTTGGTATATGTTGACGAACGATGATGAATAGTAACTTTATTTTTATAACAATATATAGTTTTTTGTTTTTCTTTTATTTAATATATTATAATAGTTTATTATTATATTTACTTTTAATAACATATATTTAATTTTTTTCCCTTTTTAAAACCATATACTTCCTATACCATTTAAAAAAAATCTTTTTTTCTTTTTTAGAACATATATTAATTTATCGATAAATTTGATACTTCTTTAATAATTTACGTTTATAACTTTTTTTTAAAACTTAAGTACGTAGTTGTGTTTAATTTTTCCCCTGACATTCTGTTATAAGTTTTGTTAAAAACGTAGTTGTACTCTAAATCAAGTATTTATTTGCTATCATAAAACGATACGATGATAAACTAAACCGTTCTAATGGTTTGGCTTTCTAAACATGTTTTGTTTTCAAATTACGTTTGTTTTACATTATCATTTGCTCGGTTTCGCCGCAATGCGCGAATTAAAAAAACTAGTTTTTAATAATAGATAAAATGTACACTTAGCGTTGTTGATTATAAACAACTAGTATTAAGCACCCCGCGTTGCGGCGGGGGCGAACACTAATGCCACATTACTGTCAGCGACCACCGACACTGAAGTTGCGGTGTTAATGCGAAGATATTAAACCAAAACGTAAAACATAGAATAAAATAACTAAGTTGATCTAGGACTCTCGCGTTAAGATGAACCTGCGTCTATCTTTTCCCGTTTGACAGGTTCATCGTAATCTATATATAATATATATCATTACCACCACTGGCGGAACCAGAAATTTTTCCATGGGGGTGCGGAACATTTTTAAAAATTTTAGGCCTCAAGGTATATAAATAAAAAATCGGTTCGTATCGGGTCGGTTCGGGTCGAGTCGGGTCATGTAAAACAAAAGAACTTAATTTATATAACCCACCATAACATAATGAAGACAATACGAAGCACATGTCTACTATGGTTAGTATGGAGCTATAATAGGCTGTTGGAGGTGGCTAATATCAACCAAAAACCAACCAAAAATCATCAAAAATAACAAAGAAACTTACCCTTGGCTGATTACGGTGGTATGCGGCTGTTGACTGTTCACTGTTGTCCCTGTTGCAAGGACGATAAAGAGAGCATGATATAATAGAATATGTAAGGGTTTTGTGCTTGTTTATTTTATTTTAGTTTGAAATATTGTTGATTTGTTGGGTTTGTTTATTGGGCTAAGACTTAGTAGTGGGCTAGTTAAATGTATTGGGTATTTGGGTTTAGTTATTTAGGTATTAAAAGTAATATAATTTAGGTAGTATTTTTTTATAAAATAGGAGTTTACTAAAGAATATTTTTAAAATATAAATTGATAACACTTTTTACCTAAGGGGTGCGGACGAAAAATTCCAAAAGGTGCGGACGGAAAATTCCATGGGGTGCGGACGGAAAATTTCAAGGGGTGCGGACAGGATTTTCGACGGAACTTAGCACTAAATTTTTTTTTCCCGGGGGTGTGCCCGCCCACCCTGGGCTGGGCTTATGTCCGCCCTTGATTACCACTATACAAACCAGAATGCATACATTACAACAACCATTGCATCAATATGTTGCAAATTATATTTATACAAGATTTTGGCAAAATTAATTAGATTATTATAAATATTAATAATTTACAAATAAAACAACACAACTTTAAATGGATTAAACCGACTAAAATTATGGTAAGATAATGAAACCATTATTTGATTAGGGTACAACCACTTAAGCACAATTTACAACCATACATGCATACAAAATAGATTGAATTTGGTAAGGTAATGAAACCATTATTATTTGATTAAGGTACAACCATTTAAACACAACTTACAACCTATATTTGATTAAGATACAACCAATTAAGCACAACTTACAACTAAATGCATACAAATGTTTCAAATTAATAGTATATAAATATCGGAGAAATGTACCAAAAATGTTAAAAACTCTATACCTAAAAGTGTGAATAAGTTATTTATGTCTTCGTATTTTTAAATGTGTAACTAAAGTATCTAATATGAGTATGAAAGCTTTTATAGTTTCCATTAGCTATATTGGGTATGTTTGGCATGGAGCTTTTAGGAGCTTTTAGAAGCTTCTAGCTTTAAGCTTTTAAGAAAAAACTCCTACTCAATAAAAAGTCTTGTTTGGTTGAAGGAGCTTTAAGCTTTTAGGTTAGGAGCTTGAAGCTTTTGGTTGAACGCTACTACTAGTAGCGTTTAGAAGGAGCTACAAGCTTTTAGGGAAAAAATGACTATTTTAACCTCTAAAAATAGGAAACTTTTTAATGCATCAACTTTCTAAATTTTTAGTTATGTCCATTTTGGTCATTTTATATATTTTATTAAAACCTCCAGCTACCCTACCAAACACCAAATATATCTAAAAAGCTACAGCTACTAGCTACCAGCTTCCAGCTACCAGCTTCCAGCCACCAGCTACCAGCTTCCAGCTAGCAGCCACCAGCTACTTTTGCCAAACATACCCATTATGTGGACACCTCTAGGTGTTTACGTTTTATTTAATTTTTGCATGATAGGATCTTGATAATTTAAACTAGAGTAAATTACAAGTTTTGTCATTTATGTTTGTAGCAAATTGCATGTAGTGTTCTTTGTCTTTAAATTTGATTAGTTTTGTCCTTAACGTTTCAAAATCCTGCATGTTATGTCCTTTAGCCCTAACTCAGTCAGATTTTTTTGTTAAATATGGTCATATGACTTGCACATGAGGGCATCTTTGTCATTTTAACTCCTTATGGACTATTAAGTAAATAACTTGCAATTCAAGGGATTAATTGTGTAAGAAATAAAACATATTCTCTCTCTCCTCTCCACCCACTACCATCATCCACCTCCCACCACCCACCACCCACCACCAACACCCACCGCCGCAACTTCCCACCACTATCCTTCAGTCGTCGCCAAAACCTCCCACCACCAACCTTCAGCCACCACATCCCATCTCCCACCACCACCAACACCACCGCCTCCATTGCTCAGAGCTGAATCACCATCACCACCAAAAATTTACATGCTCAGTTTGCACCCCCTCCATAACCATACACAACAAATGCAATTCAAACAAATCATACACTACTACCACGGTATCACTATAAAAACAAGAACAAATCTGAACCACTTTCACAAATAGATTCAAAAAATCAAAACAAATATAGAACAAGAACAAATCACCTGAAACCTTCATATATAATAACCATTCCCAAACATCTTTCGCATCGATTCAATATTTCGAGCAGTTATTCAGTTGTTCAGTTCTTCAATCGTGAAAAAATAGGGCAAAATATGCAATCGAACTCTGTGAAGATCTCGGCGCTCGATCTGGTGACTGCGTTGCTAAACGAGAAGGGTTTTGACACATCGAACGCATCGGAATCCGGTGAATCGACGGCTCCGATGACGATAGCGATGATTATGGAGAATCGTGAGCTGTTGATGATACTCACGTCGGTTGCGGTTTTAATTGGATGTGTTGTTCTAGTGTGGCGGGGATCATCGATGAAGAAGTTCATGGGGCCGCCGGTGGTTGTGCCGAAGAAAGTGAAGGAGGAGGAGAGGTGGTGCTCTAAACTCTGAAGGTTAGAGAGTGTATAGGCTGGAGAGAGAGTGTGCAGGTTTCTTTAATTATATATTTTTCATTATATTACATAAGAGTCCCTAGACATTAAGCATTTACACAATAGTCCATGTAATGGTGAAAATACAAATATGCCCTCATGTGCAAGGCACATGACTATGTTTAACTAAAAAATCTAACTAGGTTTGGTCTAAAGGTTAAAACATGCAGGATTTTGAAACGTTAAGGACAAAACTCGTCAAATTTAAATAAAAAGGACACCGCCTGCAATTTGGTACAAACATAAAGGACAAAACTTGTAATTTACTCTTTAAACTATAACTTAGTGGTCGATTATAATTTGTATCATCGATTTTACCTATAACACTCCTAACTTTTATTTCCGTTGTCAATGTCAATCTCACTCAAGTAATCATTATGATCATCATAGATTTACATTTGTTTTGCACTTGATTTCGCTCACAAGGAATGTAAGTTTTCTTATTGCCCTCCTAAGCGTCTCTGTGAGCGAATGAATCAAGTCTAAATCTATGATGAGTGTGCAAGTGTAGTGCTTTTGGTAACGAAAGTGAAAGTTCGGAGAGTCGTGAATTGGTTAAATTGTCACTATTATTCCATATATTAATAAGCAACTTATACATGCATCATCACTTGTAACTTTGGCTTAGGGAGTGCTTCAAAAAAAAACTTGATTTTTCCACTTCTAACCCAAACATTTCATATTTTACATTTTAATCTCTTTTCATTTTTTTTTTACTTTTAACCCAAAGTTTTCCATCTTTTATAATTTAACACAACACTTTATTATCTACAACTTTCGTACCCCATACTTTTTATCTTTCGCGCCGTTCTAAATTTTGCGAGTTAACATGTCGTAGCGTGGTTTTTGCTCTATTTTTTCATATTTGACTGACACGTCGCAACGCGTCCATTTTCCCCTTTTAAAAAGTTCGTCGCAACGGGAGGATCGTAGATCGACTAAGTTATTATTTTCTACGTTTTACGTTTCTGGTTAATTTCTTCGTCTTAAGACAATGTAACGGGTGTGTGTGATTCAACGATTTTAGTCTGCTTTTCGTTCAGCGTAATTTTTACCATTTTATCTATTTTATTTTTACGATGTTGAGAGTCGATGTGGTTGTGGCATTGGTGCTACTTGGCACGGTTTTACGAACGTTTTTAACCTATTAAATTTTTTACTACATTTTTGTTTCGGTTTACCCCTATACTTCCTTAGTTAAAAACTATTTTTTACGTGCATATTTTATGTATGGGTATGTGTAAATATGATTTCTTATACATTCCGACGTAAACTTTTTTTTATAGACGAGTCAGGTCAAATATAATACGTTTTTTGTTTAAAGAAACCATTTTTACGTGCATATTTCTATGTATGTTTTCGTATAAATTCAATTTGTTCTACGTTTCGACGTAAACTTTTTTGGGAAATGACTCAGGTCAAATATAATATGTTTTCGTTTACGTTTCGTAAAGTTTGTTTCGAACCGAGTGGAGTCAAATTATGGTTTTTTTCTTCCCCTTTTTTCGAAAGCTCTAATTAATCCCTTTTGATTACATGTGCATATTTTCCTTCATACCCGTTACGCTTTCTTTGCATAAGTTGGGTCACATATAATACGTTATGATTGTTCGATATGAATTCCATTTACTTTACATTTGATCCAATCACAATGCTTATACATGTTACACTAAGTTCTACTGGATACGTCGAAATGTGTGTTTTCATATCATTAATGCATCATATAACGTTTGGACTAATCCATTCAATGTTTACGATGTACCCGCGCCGCAACGCGGGCGGGTCTTAACCCTAGTTTATTATAATTATTAGCCGTTGAGTTTTTTTTTTTTTTTTTTTTTGAACGGCAAATTTGGATCACTAACGGACCACTGGAGTATTATCTTGCCACTAGCGGAACCACCCGATCATATCCATCTACACAAGGCATAATGTCTATACACCAATTCAGAAGGAAAACCAATAAAAACAATAACAGTTTATATTTTTATACATTTACATAAAATGCAAAGAAATCTCATGTTTATTGTGCTGAGGTTTTGGAAAAAATTAAATGGATTAATTCAGGTATGGGCTATTAGGCAAAAGATTCAAAGACACATATGGGCATGTTGGAGGACCCTATTTGGGAGGTCTTGTGGGGTTAAAAGCACCGAATAATCATGGAGTACCCTACTCATTAACCGAAGAATTTGTGAGTGTTTATAGACTGCACTCTCTATTACCCGATCATCTTCTCATCAGAGATATTGATTCATCACCAGGTCCTAATAAGTCTCCAAAATTGAGCCACAAGTAAGCTTTTTCACATCCTCCTAAATTCATCTTGAATATATATTTTTCATTAATGACTTACAAAAATAAAATTTTGGTAATGACACTTTGTCATTTGCGAATTTGAACTCTTAGACTAATAGATTACCCTGAATCTACAGGATTGATATGGTAAATTTGATTGGGAATAAAGGGGAGAAGGAATTTTCCAAAATTGGATTTACGACACGAATGGTATCAATGGGACATCAAGCATGCGGGGCACTTGAGCTATGGAATTATCCGGTGTGGCTCAGGGACGTTGTGCCTCAAAACGTAGATGCCACAGATCGAGCCGATCATGTCGATTTAGCTTCACTCGAGAGTATGTGGCTTGCTTTCTTTCTTTCACTAAACTTAAATTTTGCGGCCAAGAATGTGGTCGATTTACCCATGGATGTTTTTGCCACCACGATATCGATTACAAATTGGTAGTAAATTTGGCCATCTAAAATGGGTGGCGAATTTTGTGATCACTAATTTCGGTAGAAAAGTTTGTCACAATGATTTCGGTCGCAAATCCTTAGCCAAATAGCTATTTGCGACCAAAATTGCGGTGACAAATACCCAGTTTCTTTGTAGTGAAAACACTAAACCAAGACATTGTGATATTTTATGTTTGCTGTCCATTGATTTTATTTGTATGCATGATGGTGCAGTTTACAGGGATAGGGAAAGAAATGTAGCAAGGTATAATGAGTTTCGTAGATCACTTTTCTTGATCCCAATCTCAAAGTGGCAAGATCTAACAGATGATAAAAAAGCAATCGACACATTGCGTGAAGTGTATGGTGACGATGTGGAACAACTCGATCTTTTGGTGGGAATGGCGGCTGAGAAAAAGATCAAAGGTTTCGCCATTAGCGAGACGGCTTTTGTAATCTTTATCATCATGGCATCAAGGTACAACTCCAACAATAGCAAAACTGAAATATATAATTAAAAATATAACTAAGCCGATTAAGGCCCCTACTAAACCTATGCCACCCCCAAACTCAAAAGAACGATAGAGAAAAAATTCGAACAGTCGCTTAAAGGTAGGTGGCTATGATGCAAGCTCTAACCTTCAAACAGTTGTTCGACGAATCCTCAAACTGCCATTTTAAACTATGGAGCTATGACACTAGCCCTAACCTTTAAACGGTGGTTTAGTGCAACCTCTAACGACCGTTTGAAAATGGATGGGATTATATACATAGTAGTGGTGTGTGTATAGCAGGCCCCCTAAGGCTAAGACTATGGGGTATGGGGTTTGGGTTGGGGCGTGGGTTGGGGGAAAACGCCCAAGCCACCACCCCGGGTGGGCTTGGGTTGGGGCGTGGCCCTTGGGGCTTGGGTTTGAAGCCGGGCATGGGGCGGGGGAAGCAAGGTGACATGGCGGGCTGTCAATGGCAAAAGCAAACTAGCCGTTCGGCTTGCCGTTGGCCAACGGCTATGTTAAAAAAATATTTATTTTCACTATAAATATCACACTTCAATTCTTATTTTTACCACATTCAACCACAATATCTTCTATAATCATCTTCAATTCTCATTCTACAAAACCGAAAATGCATCCTCATAATCGTGTTTACGACCCGAACAACCCGTTTGGGTTCCAAGAAAATAATCCTAGCCTACCACCCAATCGTCCAATGCCTTGTCCATTTTTCATACACTCCCCTATGCCCCTTGAAGCGAGTTGTGCATCGTATCTCGGGAATCGTGTGTTTACTAACTTCCCACACACCGACGATTCGATACCAACCCCGTTTACACAAACGCCCATCAACCTCCATCGACCTTTCACAAACCGAAACCGTCCCCCGAAACTCAACCACCCAACGATGGTTATTCCGCCTCAATAGTTCCCAAAAAGAGATGAGAGAAGAGATAAAGAAAAAACATAAGCGTTAGGAATTTTTTTATGTAATTTTCTTTATTTAAAAATATTAAAAAAAAAATTTGTTGTTTTAAAAAATATTGAAATAGCCCATGCATGGTTTGGGTCAGCCCAGCGAAGCCCACCAAACCCAAGCCCCAAACCCCCGCCGCACCATACCGTCTACAATGTGAGTCAGCCCAGCGAAGCCCCCCCAAGCCATGTGTCAACCCATGCCCCAAACCCCCGCCCCACCATACCCCACGGTCTAAAGGGTATCGGGAGGGTCATCCCCATAAGGATGGGCCGTCACGTAGGACACCACATCACCATCCTCCATGGGATGGCTCTTCTAGCAAAATGAAGGGGGTGGAGGATGGGTCTACCCCACATCATTTAATTCTTATTGTTTAATTTTTTTATTTGTTTCACTTTTATTGTTTAATTTTTATTGTTTAAATTTTTTATTTATTTAACTTTATAAAAACAATTCAAAATTTAAATAAAAATAAGACATAAAAGAAGATAATAAAATCCATTACATAACATAAATAAAAATTACATAACTTAAAAAAAATTACACTACCTAAAATTTATAAAAAAAGACTAGATTTAAAAAAAACACACAAACATAAATACTACTCGCTATCGTCTTCGTCACCGTCCACGCCGTTTGCGTTGTTCCATATATGTTCTACCAAATCGGCTTGAAGGTTTGCATGCTTGAAATCGTTGGTTAGCGAGAACGAGTTTAAATCTTGTTGCGTCGGATCTACCGGGACAGTATTCCCGATAGATGCATTCACATTATACTAACAAATCGCCTGACCTTTGTCTTCAATAATCATGTTATGGAGCAAAATGCAAGTGTACATACAAAGGCGCAACCTCTTCGGTGTGAACGCACGTGCCGGTTGTTCAATGATGGCCCATTTTTTTTTGTAGAACACCAAAACAACGTTTGATGTCTTTTCTTGCCGCTTATTGACGCTTGGAGATTTTTTTTCTTTTTTCGTCCTTCGGATATGGAATAGTCTTGACAATTGTAGAGTAAGACGGATATATTCCGTCAGCAAGATAATAATCGCGGCTATGCTCAACCCCAGAAACTGAAAAACTAGTATCCGAACCGGTTTCATTTACGACGTCGCTGAAGATCGCTGATTGGTATAGCACGTTAAGGTCGTTAAGTGAACTGGGGAGACCAAAGAAAGCATGCTAGATCCACAAATCTTGTGATGCCACGCCCTCAAGTATTAACGTTGGATGGCCGTGATCGCCTCGCGTATATTGGCCTCGCCACGCATTCGGGCAGTTATACCACGCCCAATGCATACAATCAATGTTACCGAGCATTCCCGGAAACCCATGTCGTGCTTCATAAGCTTGGTACAACTGTTGAACATCATACGCGTTTGGTTTCCGCAAATATTTTTTGCTATATACTTTTACCACATTTTCGCAAAACCGATACAAACATTCACACGTAGTTCTTTCCGACATCTGTAAGTACTCGTCCAAAGCGTCGGCCACTGTCCCGTACGCCAGTTGGCGAATGGCTGCAGTACACTTTTGTAACGTGATGAACCCTTCATAACCATGAGCATCGTATCGTTGCGTGAAAAACGGATCTTGCCCCGCCAAATCATCAGCAATGCGTGTGAATAACCGGCGACTCATTCGGAACATGCGTCTGAAAATCTCGGCATTGTAAAGAGGTGCATCCGAAAAATAATCATTCACCAATTTCTCGTGCGCTCCTGTCATAAAAAAATATAAATATGAGGAAATAAGGAATAAGGATAATAAAATTTATTAATGATAAACCTTGGCGGTCTCTGTTAATCCATTGTTGCCTGGTAAATCTTTCAGACGAGACCTCTTCCTCTTCTTCCTCCATAATAATCTTCGTCGCCCTTAGCACAACGTTTGCTTAAAAATCTCCTCTTCCTCCGAAGATGAGGACCACCAAAAATTAAATTGCATTGTGGGTGAAAAGATATTTTTTTATAAAAGAATGGTATAAAAATGAGAGTGTTTTGGGTTGAAAGTGAGAAGAAAATGGTGAAAGATGGGTATTTTTATAGAAGGGGGGGTTATTAAATAACATAGCCCTTACAACGGCTAGTTGAATTGAAAAGAGCCCCGTCGCCAACGTCCTTGGGCCGACGGAGAAGACGGGACACCCATGAGGGGGGCGGTGTGGGGGTGCGGCGCCGGGGCTCGCCGGGGCAGGGCCGGCCCCCATACTGGGTAGTCTAGTTAATATAACATGCCCTAATCTTCAAATGTTCGTTTAATGCAACCTCAAACAACTACTGTTTGAAAACAGTTTAAGATTAGATTGTCTGTGACTGTGCATATCATGCCTCCTAATTAATATATTGATTTCTTAGGAGACTCGAAGCAGATAGATTTTTCACGAGTGACTTCAATGAAGAAGTGTACACAAAAAAGGGGTTGGAATGGGTGAACACAACCGAGAGTTTAAAGGATGTGTTGGATCGACATTATGAGAAGATGACTGATAAATGGATGAACTCAGCCAGTACTTTTACGGTGTGGGATGCTCCACGAGAGCCTAATAACCCGATACCAATATATTTCCGTGTGCCTTGATGTATCTTTGTGTTTTGTGTATATACATCTTTTGGGATTCCTATCTTGTTTGTCTTCCTGTGGAATTAAAGAATGATAAATGGTACTGCATGTTGTTAAAATGAAACATATGTATGTTTTGGATGATATAATATGTAAGAAAGTATGGATTATAAACATGAATAGAATGTGTCTGACACAAGAATGTAAAAGAAATGCCATTGATGTAGATAAGTGTAACTTATGATTTTCAACATCAGAACGTGGCTAGATCGTCGTTCATTAATGTAACACCCCATAAACCTCGGCATGTCATTTTTGTTAGATTTAATCATTACACACATCAGAAAGACCTTAAGACTCAAAACATTTAGAGTAAATTACAACCGGTATCCTTTACGTTTGTATCAAATTACAACCGGTATCCTTTAACTAAAGAAATTACAGGCTCTGTCCTTTATGTTACCAGTTTTTAACATGTTATGTTCTTTAGCCCTAACCTAGTTAAGTCTTTTAGTTAAGTCTTGTCATGTGTCTCGCATGAGGGCAACATGGTCTTTTCATCTCAATTTAACATGAATTACGATTTCCCTCTTGCATCTGATAACATCTGATTGTTCATATTCATCTCAAAAACCGTAGCTATTGTCTATATCTCTCAAAACTTCGATAAAAAAAACCTTATAGAAAAAAGGAACGTGAATTAAACCTTGCAATGGGTGCCTTCTACATATGACAAGCACTAGAACAAAACGACATCGATGAAATTTATGGTAAGCTTCCAACATCATCGTAGTCAGTTCTTTTGATTGGTTTGATAAAAAAAACCAAAGATTAATTCCCAAATATTGTTTATTTATTTATTGGTTTGAAAAAATAGGGGGATAAAAGAGATTTATTTATTTCGTATTTTAATATAAAATTGGGACGAAAAGACCATGCTGCCCTCATGCAAGAGGCACATAGTAAGACTTAACCAAAAAAACTTAACTAGGTTAGATCTAAAGGACATAACGTGTTAAAAACCGGTAACATAAAGGACAGAGTGTCACACCCCAACCGATGGCGGAATCATCGGGGCATGGCACTGAGCGAAACAGATTGTCCAGAAGTTTCCATAACAATTATCATTACTATTCAATTTAAGATAACATGTCCCATACCATGTCTCAAACAGCAAACAAATTATTACAGACAAAATCAAGGCAAATCATTCTGTTCCGACGACTCAGATTTAAATATAGCAATTGTTTATATGCTTCTAAAGACCCTTGATTCCTTTACTACAGACAACTATTTGTTGGGCTCTAAAGCTTTATTCTAGCTTCAAATTCCTACCATGTGTGCATCCTAAGCACCTGTCACATACGTTAAAATAAAGTCAATACATATAATGTAAATGTGAGCATACAAGTTTGATAATAGCATATAAAGTTCGAGTTCGTTTACGCATAACCAGCACGTACACATAGTGAAATGAAGCACGTTAGTTATCGACATAGATCCATCGATACCAATGACTGCGGGTTGACTGCCAAAAGCAGTTCGCAATACATGTTTACCACCGTAACCATGCAAGTAATTGTCCTTAACAACCCCCGCGAATGGGTGTTGAGTCCAAACTATAGTACTATCGTTGCTAAGGCAGGCAGACAACATTCCATGTGTAAACATAACAAACAAGCATTCATAAGCCACGTATAACATGCATTGACGGTTAGCGTTCAAATAGTATTGAGTAGTGTGTTTGATGTGATTTGAATAGTTATAACGTATGTAACACCCAAAAGTGCTTAAAGCAAAAAGGGATCGAGTATACTCACAGCGGTTGATGGATTGAAGGGAGCGCTTAGCGAGTAAGGTTAGCCTGAATAGATTCGATAGTATAACGATAAGCGACGCGTAAAACGATATAAGGTACGAGTGGGTCGGATATTTGTTCGATCGGATGGTAATCCGAGCGGAAAGCAATCCATGTGGATGACAATCCGTTCGGATGGTCATCCGGTCGGACGGTAGTCCGGTCGGATGACTATTCGAGTGGATTGTTTCTTCCTATGAGAAGGATGTGTTTATGTATGATGGTTTGACTTTTGAAATTTTTGTTGTAGCATTTTGAAAATATTGAAGTATCTCTAACCTTCAAGTCGGTTGATCGGATGGTTAGTCATGCGGATAACAATCCGTTCGGATGGTTATCCAGTCGGACAGTGATCCGGTCGGACGGCGACTTAGTGGCGAGGTTACTAAGTGAAGGCAAGTTCACAGCAGAAGTGTCACTCGATCGGATGTCCATCCGATCGGGTGGCAACCCTGTTGCTGAACATGTTGAAAATTGTTTAAGTCTTTAAAGTCTTAGTATCTCATGATCCGAAGAGTAATCCGTTCAGATGGTCGTTCGATCGGATAGCAATTCGTTCGATACTCAAACTTCAAATAAGGTTGGTTTAAGTATGGTTCCTAAGTGTGATCCGTTCGGACGACATTCCGTTCGGATGACCTATCCGTTCGGATAGCATTCCGCTCCGGTTGTCCCGTTCGTCTTACACTTGGTCATTTTGTTTGTTTGTCGTTTTGTCGAGACGTTTTTGACAACGTGTTAAGCAACGGAACCCTACCTCGACCCAAGTGACCAAACCGACTAGGAATCACCCTAGCTCGGCCAGTTACCGGTTCGGGTCGGTCGTTCTTGTTTAACCCGAAATCATGGGTCTCGTGAGTAGGATCCAGATTTAGAACTAGTACAACACTAAGACTAAGTAGGAGACTAGAACAAAATCCGATTCCAACGGTTTTGAGTGTTTTGAGTGTAAAAGAGTTGAAAGAAAGTTTGAAACCATCTTTCAATCCTTTTCCCACCGTGATTATGTTGAGATCTTTACAGGATCTTTGTGGAAATCGATTAGATCTCAGTTCCTCTTGGTGGATTGGAGTCAAACATGAAGTCCTTGAAGAACACATGATGACGTCATCCTAGAACATCCGAAATCTTAGTGATTTCACGGTTAAAAGTTAAGATTTAAAAGATATAAAGGTGTAGGAGTGCGTGTAGATCAAGAAAGTACAAGATTTAGGGCGAGATCTTACCTGGATTGAGAGAAATCGAAGAAAAGGTGAGGAGCACGGATGGTTCGGACAGAGGGTTTCCAAAAGTGGAAAGGATGACAATGACAGGGGTATTTATAGGATTCCAAAAGAGAAAGGGCTATCCGATCGAATGGCACACCGCCCGGAGGACTGTCCGATCGGATGGCATCTCGTTCGGATGGCGCCTGAAATGTGGCCAAGGTGGCTATCCGGCCGGATGGCACCTAGTTTGATTGCTTGACGCGACGATTTTTGGCGTTTCGACTTCGATTGCAAGCGGTTCGACACGATAGGGTTTCCTAGTCAAATTACTTTCAGTCCCAACTAATTCATGTCGAGCGCTGTCTCTTCTCCACTAATTATCATAATTCGATTGTGATTCGGGTTTGATTTCGAGTTTCGATTAATTTTCACAACACAACATAAATAACATGCACAAATAACACATAAGGCGCACACACACGTACAACAACTAAGTTTTCGTAAGTCGGGTTGCGTTTCGTATCACGTTTTGATGTCGATTTAATTAGCATAGCTTGATTATCAGTTGATTAACTTTATCGCATTGTTACTTCCTATAGTTCACAGTCGTAAGTCGATTGAATAACATGTCGATTATTTGTAGTTAACAACACTTACTCCACATAATACAAATAAAATAAAGAAATTACTATAAGTCAAATCCGTACAATCGGTCGTTGACTTTGACCTTGGCTTGACTTTGACTTATGAAAACACGGGGTGTTACACAGAGCCTGTAATTTCTTTAGTTAAAGGACACCGGTTGTAATTTAATGCAAACGTAAAGGACACCGGTTGTAATTTACTCCTTATATTAATTGTCATTGCAAAACGGACAGATTGTGACAGTAGAGATATGTGGATATATGGCCACAATGCAACATAGCAAAGTTAGATGTTGATAGTAAAAACGACCACTGCTTGCACACACTCCTAGACAGGTCTGTAGACTTTTTCGAAAGCCTGATTAAAATCTCATACACAAATATATCAATCTCAGAATGGTACATATACCAATAATAATACACATATTATTCTTAGCAATTATATTAGAACATAAATAATACAAATAGCACTTATAGTAATGATATTAATAAAACAATAATGTTTATTCATATGTATATTAATAGTTATAATAAAAATAGACAGATTGTGACAGTGGAGATATGGCCACAATGCAACACAGCAAAGTTAGATGTTAATAGTAAAAACGACCACTGCTTACACACACTCCTAGACCGGTCCGTAGACTTTTTTGGAAGCCTGATTAAAATCTTATACACAAGTATATCAATCTCAGAATGGTACAAATAATAATAATAATAATAAACATATTATTCTTAGGAATTATATTAGAACATAAATAATACAAATAACAATGATAGTAATAAAACAATAATATTTTTTCATATGTATAATATTTATGTATAACAACATTTATATTTATTTATATTTATATATACTATAATTTGCAACATTTTGGTGCATTAGAGGTTGTACACCATGCTCTACTAGTGTTTTGTGCATGTAATAGTTGTATTTGTACAAAAGCATCATTTACAAGTAAATAAAGCAAGCCATTTATCAACCCTATCTTTTAGCCACGTTTACGTGTAACTTATCTCCTTTCCAGTCTCCACCTCCAATAATTATTGTTTCAACATCTCTCTTGTCATTTGAAACTCTCTTGATTTCGAAGTCGGTGTTGACCAGGGCTAGCCATGGCGGAGATCGCCGGAGATCTCTTTGGTATTCTAGCCTATGATGATAAACCTATGTTGACGGAAAATCTGAGACAAATCTATTTTTCTCTATGGTCTCTCTCTCTCTCTCTCTCTCTCTCTCTCTCAATACCTGGCGTGGCAACCTGTGTTGCAGCTATGGAGGAGGGTTGATTGTTGCCATTCAAGGTTGTGATGATAGGAATAAAGGTAACCTCAGATCGAAGCCATGATCCAAGTAAAGGCAACGTGTGTTGTAGGAAATTTGAGCCTCTTATCATGTTTAGTGTAAAATAATTTTCTTGGTTATGGTGGTGGGCAGGAGAACCACTGAATTAACACTTTCACTGGTTTTTCGGTGGCACAAATTTGGGTGGTTTCCATCAACATTTTATCATTTTACTCATCATGTGGGTTTTTAAGGATTTTGTTTATTGTTTCATTACTGATTATTGATTGTTGTTTCTTCATGTCTCTTGTTTTTGCACCAATTTGATCTTATTTCAACCATGTTGTGGGTTTTTTTTTCCAAGATTTTGTGTATTGTATCTATCATTGTTTATTTTAGTTTGTTGATGTCTTTTGATAAATAAAAAAAAGAAGATGTTTTCCTTCATCAATTTGATCTTATTTCAATTGTTTTGCTATTTTGGGGTGGGTTTTTACAAGATTTGGTTTATTGTAGTTTATTGATGTGGATTATTTCAACCATTTTCATTGTAGTTTGTTGATATATTTTGAAAAAAAAATGAGTTTTTTTTTTCCATCAGTTTGATCTTAATTCTTATATAAGCTTTTTGATAGTGTTTTTTTCAAGTTTTTGTTTATGGTTATCTGCCATTGTTAATTGTAATTTTGATATCTTATTTTAACCATTCTGATGTGGGGTTTTCTTAAGCTTTGTTTACTGTAATCTACCATTCTTGATTATCTTCTCCTTATGTCATTTTTGAACTTAATTTGAGGCTACTTATAAGATAGTTATTATGGTTGATGGTAAAAAAGTTTTTGAAAAGTGAGGTAGGATGTAACCGGAAGTAATTTGCAGGCTTAAATAGGCTTCGAGTGATGCATTTGATCATTTCTTGGAATATTTAGCCAAGATACAATTTAAATCCAGTATAATCTAGGCAGAAATATGAATCTTTACAAGGTTAATTATCCTTTTATTTTAAGTTGAAATTAAAAAAAAACAATGATTCTCTTGATTTCCTTGATGTGTATTGCTTCGAGATCTTATAACAATAACAATGGAAAATAACTTGATAAATAATACAATTAGATAACATTCATATGGTTCCAAGAATAGGAGGAAAGTTCATATGGTTCCAAGAAATAACATCCATAATGGCATTTGGAAAACGATAGCTGAAGTCGACAAAGACATGGAGAAAAGAGGAATAAATTTGGTAAAAAAGTTGACAAGCAAGGTGGGCAAAGGGGACAAAACAAAGTTCTGGACCGACGTATGGCTAGGTGAAACACCATTACGGGAACAATTCCCTCTGATTTACCAGTTAATGAAGGATAAAAAAGCAAAAATTCAAAATTATTACAAGCAAAATGGTTGTGGCAGAATATGGGACTGGGCCTGGTCGAATGTACCATGCTCGGACGAGGAGAAGCAACAAATGACAGATTTAAAAGAAAGATTATTGCAAGTCCAGTTGTCGGATGAATCTGATATATGGATCTGGGGGAACGAGGGTGAACAAACCTTTACGGTAAGAGGCGTGAGGAATTCTTTAGCTAATCAGTTGAATCTGAATGAAGTTGCGGATGATTTCCAGTGGAATAAGTGGGCTGCAAATAAGTGTAGCATGTTTGTTTGGAGGGCAATACAGGGTCGAATTCCCACAGCAACGCAGTTAAGGGGGAGAGGTATACAAATTCCATCAGTTACTTGCAAGGTATGTGGCCTAGCAGACGAGTCGCCGGACCATCTACTCGTATCTTGTTATTATGCGGACTTGGTTTGGGTGCAAATCCGGAACTGGGTGAAGCTTACTGGAACAAGAAAACCGGAGACATTAAAGGAAGTTATCGAGGAAATAAGTGGCTATCTGTAAGTGCAGTTCCTGCCGGGTAACTGTCGCTTATCAGTTCCGTATTAATCAAAACAGAAGTCCAAGTTAAAGTCAACAATAATGAAGAATTCAAGACCACATGAAGACCATGCACTGATCAAGGGGGAGTTTGTTAGTGCATTTTGGGTGATAAGTGCATGCTTTCCAATTGTTAGGGTCTTTATTGTACAAGTCTTGAAACTTAGTCCAAGGTTTATCCTTGGACATTTTGTCCAAGTTTATGCCTAGCACTTTTGTCAGGGTTTTTGTGTAGAGTATTTTGTCCGAGTTTTAGTCCCTAGTCTATATATATATGTTGTATAGGATTAGGGCAACCATGGAATCCAAGAAAACCCTTGAAGCTTTGTGCACCTCTCACAACTTGTTCATTCTCCTGGTGTGAATTCTAGAGAGAGAGAGACTATGTGTTAGTGAGAGAAAGCTAGGGTTTAGATCTTTGTGATCTAAACCAGCTTGTAGAAGATGATGTATACTCGTTTGGTATGTAATCTGTGATGATTGTATTGAAATGCATGAGTTTGTCTTGCATCTTCTTCTTCATCTATCATATTTTGTTCTTCATGTCTTGAATCAAGTGCAATGTTTGATGTTCGTCATCGATCCGGTGCTTCTACAGTGGTATCAGAGCATGGTTACCGATTCAGAATGGTCTAACCGCCTTCTGAATCACCATTGCTCTTGATTTGATGTTTGTTTCCGCCAAACATCTTGAAGACGTGAAGATTCTGGAGAAAACTTGAAGAAAATGAAGATGTTCGTCAGCTGTGATGGTTTGCAGATCTGAGGTTTGATCCAAAAATTGCTCTGTCCGAGTTTTTCTTAGTGTTAAACTTGTCTGAGTTTTAAAACTCTGTGTTTGTTGTTTCCGGGGTTTTTGGTGAACCAGTGTGAAGTCACACTGGGGAAAAGTCCGGAGACTTGTTTCTAAGTCTCTGTCCGAGTTTTAAAATATTCAACTCCGAGTTCGGTTAAAAGATCAAATCTCTGAGTTTTATGTGTCTCCGAGATTTGTTCAAACAGCTTTTCAAAAGTTCCGAGTTTTGAAATAGCAATAAGTAACTCCGAGTTTTTGAAAATGGTTCAGAGTTTTGGCTTGTCCGAGTTTTGCACAGTATATTTAAAAAGGTTCCGAGTTTCTTTACATTATTCTAAGTTTAAAGTTAACAGCTTTGGTCCGAGTTTTTTAAAACCAGTCAACACCGAACTGGTAGTGAAACAGCTTTGGTCCGACTTTTGAGTTAAAATAAAGTTCCGATGTTTGTTGATTAAACAAGATCTGGTAACAGTCTCCGAATTGTAAAGTTTCTGAGTTTTGATACTTCCGAGTTTAACATGAGTCTCTCCGAGTTTTAAAACTTGAATATTGTTCTGAGTTTTGAAGAGTTGTCCGAGTTTCAAAGGTTCCGAGTTCTTTGTTTTTTAGTAAAGACTTGTCTCCGAGTTTTGTTAAGTTTGAACAGTTTCTGTGTCCGACTTTTCTGTGTCCGACCTTTCTGTTTAAACTGAGATATAAGGTGAAAGTCCGACTTTTCTGTTTAACTCGACTGTTTAAACTGAGATATAAGGTTGAATAGTTTCTGTGTCCGACTTTTGAAATATGTTGAGGTTCCGATGTTCCGAGCATTGCCATTGCCAGTCTTTTCTGTGTCCGACTTTTGAAATTCGGACTTTTAACACAAAGTTCGGACACCTAGGAAAACACAAAGTTCTGAAAGTTCTGACTAAGAATATGTTGATGATCAGCTCACATGGTTGATGATCGGAATTTATGTCGTCGGTGATTAACGTTTCCGGCCGGCGAATAAAAAAAAAATTCGGTGAAGACGGCTGCATAATTAGAATGCGGCTAGGGTTTGCAAAGTTTGAAAGTGCATGGGCTTGGGAGCTGGGCCCCATCAAATGATTGGATGATTATTGCTTTTGGGCCTCGCATGGCGGCCACATATTTTCTCGTTTTGGTGGGCTCTACAATGTATTGTTATTTCATAGCATTTCCTCATTATTCTGGCCGTAGATATCCTACACATTTGGATTATTCTGGGTCCCACATGTTTGTTGAAAGTGAGCATAACTACAGAATGCTTAGAATGATGAAAAAAAATGAAGAATACTGTTTCTCAGATTAAGCAGTTGATAGGGCAGCCTTTTTCTGATCCTGAGTTGCAACAGGATCGTAAGGCGTTGCCGTTTGCTGTTACTGAGGGATCGGATGGGTTCCCGTTGATTCATGCTCAGGATCTTAAGACTTGCTTGGACGCTGACAGTTTACAAAGAAAAAGGGGGAGTAAAAATTTTCTATTTTCTTCGTAAATATAAAGCTGGTGCGTGAAATAGCTCGTGTGTGATGGAGTTTTGTCACGTGTGTTTATGTTATTAATCAAATGTTGACGTGATGAAGCTGAATTCTCGGTTGACGACTAGTTGAAGATTGAGCCTTATTAAGTTGTTGTTTAGAGTAGAGAAGATTAGTTCTGGTCTCGAAATAATGTGGGGCTTCTTGATTTGAGGGGAAGGTCGGAGATGAAAGCCATCGGGGATTCAGCGGATTTGTGAAGATAGGAGATTGATCATGAGGATACATGACGAGATGAGATCATACATGAAGGGTTGAAGACTCTGATCAAGATGGTGGATGTACTTTTACAAAGTTCAGTTTGTTATTAACTTATCGAACTGAGCTTCATGTCTTTGTGAAGTTTGAAGTGTTCAAGGTTGGGCATTGGAAATCCAATGTTTCTTTCTGCTACTGGTTAGGTTTGAAGATTAATGTATCGAGCGATATTCCTACATGTGGTTGTAGGTCGGTTCGCGTTAATTTGATTCGGGAGTAGTTTGAGGGGGAGGATTTACAGTGTTTGATGTTGGATTCTTCGGGTTTCACAAAGCGGCCTTAAGTGAACGTCAGCAAGTCTTTAATTAGAAGGGTTGAAGATCGCTGTGCTCTGCCAGAAAGATCAAGTCTCAGCCAAAGTTGATAGCAGCCATGATATCATCAGTCAAGGGGGAGACTGTAAGTGCAGTATTCGGTGACTGAAGATATCAGTGTTAGACAGAACTGATTGCAACAGTTAAGGGGGAGACTGTAAGTGCAGTTCCTGCCGGGTAACTGTCGCTTATCAGTTCCGTATTAATCAAAACAGAAGTCCAAGTTAAAGTCAACAATAATGAAGAATTCAATACCACATGAAGACCATGCACTGATCAAGGGGGAGTTTGTTAGTGCATTTTGGGTGATAAGTGCATGCTTTCCAATTGTTAGGGTCTTTATTGTACAAGTCTTGAAACTTAGTCCAAGGTTTATCCTTGGACATTTTGTCCAAGTTTATGCCTAGCACTTTTGTCAGGGTTTTTGTGTAGAGTATTTTGTCCGAGTTTTAGTCCCTAGTCTATATATATATGTTGTATAGGATTAGGGCAACCATGGAATCCAAGAAAACCCTTGAAGCTTTGTGCACCTCTCACAACTTGTTCATTCTCCTGGTGTGAATTCTAGAGAGAGAGACTATGTGTTAGTGAGAGAAAGCTAGGGTTTAGATCTTTGTGATCTAAACCAGCTTGTAGAAGATGATGTATACTCGTTTGGTATGTAATCTGTGATGATTGTATTGAAATGCATGAGTTTGTCTTGCATCTTCTTCTTCATCTATCATATTTTGTTCTTCATGTCTTGAATCAAGTGCAATGTTTGATGTTCGTCATCGATCCGGTGCTTTCACACTATCAGTGGCCAAAAGTCAAAAAGAAAGCCGTTCACGCAATATGCATTCTAACAGCTTGGATTATTTGGAAGAATCGGAACGCAAAGATCTTTAAAGATAGGTGTGATGAAGTCTACAAGCTAGTTGAAGATATAAAGGAGGAGTCGTACCAATGGATGAGGCAGAGAACGAAGGTGCAAATAGCATCGTGGGAGGAATGGAAGTTTTTCTCATGGTGTAAATAAAAATCTTTGGTTTAAAAATGTATCTGAAACTTGTAACTTTCGGTTTCTATAATCTCTTGCTGTAGATCCGAAGTGTTTTGATGTGGAATAAAATTTCGTTGTCTATTAAAAAAAAAAAAAAAGATAACATTCAACTTTTATTAATAAGACTTGATTATTGAAAGTTTTTTTTCTAATGTTTTAAAAAATATAACTAATCTTCAAGACAAGGTAACTTTAGTTAGTAATCAATGCATGTGATTAGGTAATAGTAGTCGTACGATAAAGCTTAATAATCAAACTATGATTTCTATGTTGGAACTATGTTTTATAACCGCTATAATGCCAACATAATTACTACGGTTTCTATGTCAGAATTATGTTTTATAACCGCTATAACACCAACAAAATTACTATGGATTATCCACGCCCTCCGCCGCAACGCGTGGAGCTTAATACTAGTTTAAATATAAATAGAAGGTATAACAACATTAATAAAACGAAGAGTAAAATGTCAAAATGGTCCCTGAGTTTAGACAACTTTTGTCACTTCAGTCTAAAAATATTTTTTTTATATCTGGGTCCCTAACGTTTCATTTTTGTTGTCATTTTCATCCAATTAACAAACTTGGTTAGAAATTTATGTTAACTTCTCTCATTTTTTGTTGTTTTTCCCATTTAATTAAAATATAGTATGGTATAAAATGACGATTATACCCTTCATTTAAATGAGGAAAACGACAAAAAAGAGAGAAGTTAACAAAAATTCTAACTCAGTTTGTCAATTGTATGAAAATGGCAACAAAAAATGAAACCTTAAGGATGCAGATACAAAAAGTTTTATTTTCGTTTTTGACTGAAATAACAAAAGTGCCCTAAACTTAGAGACCATTTTGACATTTTACTCTAAAATGTAATCAATTAAAATAAAGATGAGATAAAATAAAAATATGGGTAAATGGGAACTTGATCATGTGATTTAAAAAGTGTATTATTAATGACTATAATTAAAAAAAACAATAAAAAAAAGAAACTATATGATGGAGTGATGAAATCCTTTTCAGGATTAACTTTTTTTTATCTTAGTAACAGTTATGCGAAACTAAAAGGGGTTGTGATTTAGGCGGACAAAAAAAGAATTCTAGATAGCAATAATGATTGTCATGTGTCTCAAATTGTTTTTCTTTATTATATGGTATATAGATACATATATAGATTTGATTCAATTAAAATTTAAGAAACTTCTTTGTTTTCTTAACTAGCATGGCCTATCCGCCCCACGTCCGGCTTGAAAGCCAAGCCCCAAGGGCCACGCCCACGCCCAAACCCCCGCCCCAAGGGCCACGCCCAAAAGTAATTTATGAAATACTTTTGGGTGAAAAGTAAAAAAAAATCAATTTTTTTTTTGGAAAACCCCTAAAGCCAAGGTTACGACAATAATATGCATAACCATAATAGACAATGTAAAAACGTTTACCCATACATGCACGTTACGTCGTGTTAACTGGCAAAATTTAAAATGAAACGTAAAAATGTTAAACCAAAGACGCATGTTGCGATGTGGTCACAAAATTTAGAACCAAGCATAAAGCGGAAAATTTGCGAAAAATGAAAACTATAAATGATCAAAATTGAAAGTAAAAAAAGTTATGAGGATAGATTGCAAAAGATAAAAAGTTTTGGGTTAAAAGTAAAAAACAAATAGTTTTTGGTTAAAAGTAATTTATGAAATACTTTTTGGTGAAAAGTAAAAAAAAAATCAATTTTTTTTTTTTTGGAAAACCCCTAAAGCCAAGGTTACGACAATCATATGCATAACCATTTATTCTTTGGAAAACCCCCAAAGCACACCCCGCGTTGCGGCGGGGCGTAAAACGGTGTCAAATAGTACTAAGGTCACACAACCGTGATCGACCACCAACACTGACTCGAGCTAGGATCTGCATGTTGCGACGAACCTGTCAAACATGAAAAAATAGAGGTAAAATCGTTGAACCACACATGCACGTTGCGCCGTGTGAAGTTGCAAAATTTGAAACAAAACATAAAAAAGTTGAACCACACTCGTACATTGTGTCGTATTAACTCGAAAAATTTAGAACTATACGTAACGAAACGTAAAAACGTTAAACCAAAGACGAAAAGTATAATTGACAAAAGTTGTGAAGTTAAATTGCAAATAATGAAAAGTTTTAAGTTAAAGTTAAAAAAAAACAATTTTGTAAGGTTAAAATTGCAAAAGTAAAAACCTTTGAGTTAAAACAAAAAAATCAAGTTTTTTTTTTTTTGAAGAATCCCCAAAGCACAAGTTACAAGTGTTTATGCATAAAAAAGTTACTTATTTATATATGGAATAATGTGTGGGTAGTTTTTATCAATATTACTTTTTGTCAACATTTAAATTAATAAACCACCTCAATCTAATTTAAACTTATCTTAATTCGGATTTTAGGACACATGGTTGGTGGTTTAGTTAGTTTTGTCATGCATTTAATGTGCACTTTTGCTATTAAAAACAAATTGAATTCTAACTTGTATCTCAAATACACAATTGTTCCAAGTGTCCTATGCATATTAAATATGTAACTGTTCCAAATCTTCAACTTTAAAGAAACTCATGACTCAAGATCAAACCCAACATGTTTCCATTTCTGTCTTGTGCGAAATCTCTTCTTTTTTGGGTCATCAAACACTTCGTACATGCTGATTTCCGTGAACATTTTCAAAGGATGAAACCCCTGGACAGGCTTCTCTTCTTGGTACGTATTTGCACACATGTGGCTTATATATAGTTCAACATATCCTTGTAGCGGTGTATAGCGGCAAACAAGAACTTTTTAATCAAGGGTCATCACAAGGTTTTCTTATCTACCAGTTGGTCTGACTCATTTAAAAAAAAATCAATACCTTTATATTTAAGAATCCAATAAATTCTCGTGATCGGGTGGTCAACAGACCCTCTTGGCTACTCTTAGTTCCGCGTGAACGATGCATCATCGATTTTGATAGTTACTTTGTGCAGATTATTCATGGTCTTGATCACTGTTGTAGAAATCGGCCGCCTGTAGAAATCGGCCTAGGCGGCCGATTAATCGCCGCCTAGGCGCTAGGCGCTAGTCTACTGATTAATTTTAACCTAGTCGGTCAATTAATCGGTAATCGGTCCTAGGCGGTCCTAGTCGGCCCTAGGCGGTCCTAGGCGACCCTAGGCGGTCAAAAATCGGATTAATCGGCCTATAATTAATCGGACAAAATCGGTCCTAGGCGGTCCTAGGCGGTCAGAATTGGTCAAAATCAGTCAAAATCGAACCATACTATCTGAAACTTGAAGTATTTATGTGAATTTTGAAGTATTATTTTTATATTATTGGGTATATATATATAATTTTGAAAAAATACATATAAAAATCCCATTCCGATTAATCCCGATTAATCCCTAGGCTGTACCTCACCGCCCGACTAGCGCCTAGCGCCTTCTACAACACTGGTCTTGATAGGTCAGGGATGGAGTGGCACCGTTTCCCCGTGTTCTTAGGGTTGGCATACCTTCTTGCACGGCGACATCTACATTACCACTATACTTTGCTTAACGTTGGAAAAAATCAGGCGGGTGAAAGGTTTAATCCTTCTGAGTTTCCCTATAGGACAGCAAACGGAAAGTTTAATGATCCTTCCAACGAAGATGCTGGCAGTATAGAAAGTTTTTTCGGACGAAACATAGCACCACTTGATTGTAGAAAAGGGGTATACAATTACAAAATCTTGTGAACTGGTATTATCTTTTAAGACCTAAACATTAAGGAAAGAAACCTGTCTTATATCAAGTTTACACTTTAAGATCATATCCCAAAATCAGAAAATAATTAAAGGACATTAGATGAGTTCAAGTACTAGGACGTGATCAAAGTAGTACTAAATAGAATATGATAGTTGGGTTTATTATAATTATCTTTACCCTTAAGAGTTATGATTTTGGAATAAAAATCATTTGGATATATCTTGAAGGAAATAATATGAGGGGAGAAATCAGCAAAGCCATGATAATTAAAATTATAATTAATATATCCATTATGTTTGGACACCATTTTTACAGTGCAAACAAAACAAACCAAATTGTGCAAACTCCTCTAAAAACTCCATATTTCACTGCTAGAAAATTAAGAGGTTTGCTACATGATAATGGGTTGCAGACAGTCGACGCAAAATCCTTCGTAGCAAAAAGATTAGCAACAAACTTTCGGAAATTTTTTGACAAAAATATCTGGTTGGAAGTTCCTACGCCATCACTTTTTTTTTCTACGCATTTGTGACACAAACTTTGATACTGCATTTTCGTCAGTTCTTAACAAAGGAATCCATTTAGTTTATGGTGTTGTTTGTTTTTCTAAAAAAGATCCGCGCAGGCTCTTCTGTCTGTGCCACGCAGACCACGCGCAAATACTGCCATCTGCTAGACTGTTTGTTTTTTCGAAAACGTTTCATTAAAAGACGTCTGCGCAAGCTCTTCTTGGTGCAGACTTGGCCCAACCACTTCTAAGATCTTCTAAGGTCTGCAGAGGGTTAAACACCACCACCGTCCACAACCACCCATCACCACCATCGCCACTGCCACCGTACGTACACCACCACCAGTTTATTTTAAAAGTCTACATATGTTAAAAAACAAACACTCTTCTTCTTGTAGACCACTGGTCCACCTCTTCTTCTACAGATGCCTGCAGATGTGATCCGCAGACTGCAGACATTTTACCTCTTAAAAAACAAACAACACATATTTGTTTTGAAGAACTATCTAATGGAATAAATTGAATAAACATCATATGAAAGGTTTAAAGTCTTGGTTTTTTTATTATAGCTATTGAAGCCAAACCCTATGAAGGTGGCAACAAAGCTTCTGGCACGCAAACAATTCATAGACACCGGAAAACAGTTAAACCTAATTGCTGTTTCATGGATACAATTCATGACTCATGACTGGATGGATCATCTTGAGTCAACACAACAGGTTTCATTACTTTACATAATGAATAGATGTGGCATTTGTTGGCAAATTCTTTTATGCATATGCATGTCATCTCATGATCTTCACACACATGATCATTGATTTGCATCGCAGATTGAGCTGAAGGCGTCCGAAAAAGTGGCGAATCAGTGCCCTCTAAGATCTTTCAAGTTTTACAAGACTGAAAGAGTTAATACTGGCTTAGATAATATAAAGGAAGGCCATCTTAATATTAGAACATCGTGGTGGTATGAACAACCAAAGTTTCATCATTTGTTGCCCAAAAACAAATGTTAATAACATGTTGCAATGGACCGCTTTAATTTAAATAACACTACCACTTTTTAACATTAGTACTAGAAAATTGGGTAATTGTAACTGAAAACTCTCGTCGCAAAATTAGCCCTACTGAATTCTAAAATCTAGCCCAAATCAGTTAAAACAGTTACTCAAAAATTAAGTTATAACCCAATCGCAAATACGTGAGGTATAAAATTTAAAATTTAAAAAAAAAAAACAATAGTCACAAAACAAAATTACCCACGGAGATTGCGATTGGCTTTTCAGTTTTAAAATGTCAAGTGTGACACAAATTTGTTTTAATTATAGTATTTAATGTTATGGTATAAATTTGTTGAATATATTGTGAAATATTTATTTTGTAGGGACGGAAGCGCGATATACGGAAGTAACTCTTCGCAATTGCATGAAGTGCGGACGTACAAAGAAGGTAAACTTAAGATCGCAGGCCTCATCCAGCATGAGCAAGAAGGGTTAGAAAAAGCAGGTAACATTCGTAACGCTTGGATTGGTGTATCAAGCTTGATAGCCCTATTCATCCTTGAACACAATGCCATTTGTGACGCCTTAAAGGTACATCTATATATACACACTCATTCATCTAATTAACTTCAACTTATCGGTGATTCTGAATTGCAAACTGCTAGCTGTGATCAGAAAGAATACCCTAATCTGGATGACGAAAATCTATACCGTCATGCAAGACTAGTAACTTCCGCAGTCATGGCTAAGATTCACACTATCGACTGGACTGTCCAACTTCTTAAAACTGACACCCTTCTTGCTGGAATGAGAGGTAATTGGTAAGTAAGTAAATAAGTAAAATCACTTGGTTGACTAGTGCATAGCGACAAATCAGTCAATTGTGCGCATTATATTATATAAATATTGTTGACGAAGAACGATGAATAGTAACTTTATTTTTATAATGATATATAGTTTTTTTCTTTTATTTAATATATTATAATAGTTTATTATTATATTTACTTTTAATAACATATTTTTTATTTTTTCCCTTTTTAAAACCATATATTTCCGATTTTTTTTCTTTTTTAGAGCATATATTAATTTATCGATTAGTTTGATATTTTTTTAATAATTTACGTTTAGAGTTAATTACATAGTTAGTCCCTGGGGTTTGCACAGAATAACATACTTAGGTACTAATAGTTTAACAAACAATTAACGTTAATACCTCCAAACGTTATAAAATGAAAAGTTAATACCCTAGAAGGTGATTTTAAACTATTAGTACCTAAGTATGTTACTTTGTGCAAACCACAGGGACTAACTATATAATTAACTCTTACGTTTATAACTTTTTTTCTAAAAACTTAAGTACGTAATTGTGCTTGATTCTTCCCGACATTTTGTTATAAGTTTTGTTAAAAACGAAGTGTACTCTAAATAAAGTATTTATTTGGTATATGTTGACGAACGATGATGAATAGTAACTTTATTTTTATAACAATATATAGTTTTTTGTTTTTCTTTTATTTAATATATTATAATAGTTTATTATTATATTTACTTTTAATAACATATATTTAATTTTTTTCCTTTTTTAAAACCATATACTTCCTATACCATTTAAAAAAAATCTTTTTTTCTTTTTTAGAACATATATTAATTTATCGATAAATTTGATACTTCTTTAATAATTTACGTTTATAACTTTTTTTTAAAACTTAAGTACGTAGTTGTGTTTAATTTTTCCCCTAACATTCTGTTATAAGTTTTGTTAAAAACGTAGTTGTACTCTAAATCAAGTATTTATTTGCTATCATAAAACGATACGATGATAAACTAAACCGTTCTAATGGTTTGGCTTTCTAAACATGTTTTGTTTTCAAATTACGTTTGTTTTACATTATCATTTGCTCGGTTTCGCCGCAATGCGCGAATTAAAAAAACTAGTTTTTAATAATAGATAAAATGTACACTTAGCGTTGTTGATTATAAACAACTAGTATTAAGCACCCCGCGTTGCGGCGGGGGCGAACACTAATGCCACATTACTGTCAGCGACCACCGACACTGAAGTTGCGGTGTTAATGCGAAGATATTAAACCAAAACGTAAAACATAGAATAAAATAACTAAGTTGATCTAGGACTCTCGCGTTAAGATGAACCTGCGTCTATCTTTTCCCGTTTGACAGGTTCATCGTAATCTATATATAATATATATCATTACCACCACTGGCGGAACCAGAAATTTTTCCATGGGGGTGCGGAACATTTTTAAAAATTTTAGGCCTCAAGGTATATAAATAAAAAATCGGTTCGTATCGGGTCGGTTCGGGTCGAGTCGGGTCATGTAAAACAAAAGAACTTAATTTATATAACCCACCATAACATAATGAAGACAATACGAAGCACATGTCTACTATGGTTAGTATGGAGCTATAATAGGCTGTTGGAGGTGGCTAATATCAACCAAAAACCAACCAAAAATCATCAAAAATAACAAAGAAACTTACCCTTGGCTGATTACGGTGGTATGCGGCTGTTGACTGTTCACTGTTGTCCCTGTTGCAAGGACGATAAAGAGAGCATGATATAATAGAATATGTAAGGGTTTTGTGCTTGTTTATTTTATTTTAGTTTGAAATATTGTTGATTTGTTGGGTTTGTTTATTGGGCTAAGACTTAGTAGTGGGCTAGTTAAATGTATTGGGTATTTGGGTTTAGTTATTTAGGTATTAAAAGTAATATAATTTAGGTAGTATTTTTTTATAAAATAGGAGTTTACTAAAGAATATTTTTAAAATATAAATTGATAACACTTTTTACCTAAGGGGTGCGGACGAAAAATTCCAAAAGGTGCGGACGGAAAATTCCATGGGGTGCGGACGAAAAATTTCAAGGGGTGCGGACAGGATTTTCGACGGAACTTAGCACTAAATTTTTTTTTCCCGGGGGTGTGCCCGCCCACCCTGGGCTGGGCTTATGTCCGCCCTTGATTACCACTATACAAACCAGAATGCATACATTACAACAACCATTGCATCAATATGTTGCAAATTATATTTATACAAGATTTTGGCAAAATTAATTAGATTATTATAAATATTAATAATTTACAAATAAAACAACACAACTTTAAATGGATTAAACCGACTAAAATTATGGTAAGATAATGAAACCATTATTTGATTAGGGTACAACCACTTAAGCACAATTTACAACCATACATGCATACAAAATAGATTGAATTTGGTAAGGTAATGAAACCATTATTATTTGATTAAGGTACAACCATTTAAACACAACTTACAACCTATATTTGATTAAGATACAACCAATTAAGCACAACTTACAACTAAATGCATACAAATGTTTCAAATTAATAGTATATAAATATCGGAGAAATGTACCAAAAATGTTAAAAACTCTATACCTAAAAGTGTGAATAAGTTATTTATGTCTTCGTATTTTTAAATGTGTAACTAAAGTATCTAATATGAGTATGAAAGCTTTTATAGTTTCCATTAGCTATATTGGGTATGTTTGGCATGGAGCTTTTAGGAGCTTTTAGAAGCTTCTAGCTTTAAGCTTTTAAGAAAAAACTCCTACTCAATAAAAAGTCTTGTTTGGTTGAAGGAGCTTTAAGCTTTTAGGTTAGGAGCTTGAAGCTTTTGGTTGAACGCTACTACTAGTAGCGTTTAGAAGGAGCTACAAGCTTTTAGGGAAAAAATGACTATTTTAACCTCTAAAAATAGGAAACTTTTTAATGCATCAACTTTCTAAATTTTTAGTTATGTCCATTTTGGTCATTTTATATATTTTATTAAAACCTCCAGCTACCCTACCAAACACCAAATATATCTAAAAAGCTACAGCTACTAGCTACCAGCTTCCAGCTACCAGCTTCCAGCCACCAGCTACCAGCTTCCAGCTAGCAGCCACCAGCTACTTTTGCCAAACATACCCATTATGTGGACACCTCTAGGTGTTTACGTTTTATTTAATTTTTGCATGATAGGATCTTGATAATTTAAACTAGAGTAAATTACAAGTTTTGTCATTTATGTTTGTAGCAAATTGCATGTAGTGTTCTTTGTCTTTAAATTTGATTAGTTTTGTCCTTAACGTTTCAAAATCCTGCATGTTATGTCCTTTAGCCCTAACTCAGTCAGATTTTTTTGTTAAATATGGTCATATGACTTGCACATGAGGGCATCTTTGTCATTTTAACTCCTTATGGACTATTAAGTAAATAACTTGCAATTCAAGGGATTAATTGTGTAAGAAATAAAACATATTCTCTCTCTCCTCTCCACCCACTACCATCATCCACCTCCCACCACCCACCACCCACCACCAACACCCACCGCCGCAACTTCCCACCACTATCCTTCAGTCGTCGCCAAAACCTCCCACCACCAACCTTCAGCCACCACATCCCATCTCCCACCACCACCAACACCACCGCCTCCATTGCTCAGAGCTGAATCACCATCACCACCAAAAATTTACATGCTCAGTTTGCACCCCCTCCATAACCATACACAACAAATGCAATTCAAACAAATCATACACTACTACCACGGTATCACTATAAAAACAAGAACAAATCTGAACCACTTTCACAAATAGATTCAAAAAATCAAAACAAATATAGAACAAGAACAAATCACCTGAAACCTTCATATATAATAACCATTCCCAAACATCTTTCGCATCGATTCAATATTTCGAGCAGTTATTCAGTTGTTCAGTTCTTCAATCGTGAAAAAATAGGGCAAAATATGCAATCGAACTCTGTGAAGATCTCGGCGCTCGATCTGGTGACTGCGTTGCTAAACGAGAAGGGTTTTGACACATCGAACGCATCGGAATCCGGTGAATCGACGGCTCCGATGACGATAGCGATGATTATGGAGAATCGTGAGCTGTTGATGATACTCACGTCGGTTGCGGTTTTAATTGGATGTGTTGTTCTAGTGTGGCGGGGATCATCGATGAAGAAGTTCATGGGGCCGCCGGTGGTTGTGCCGAAGAAAGTGAAGGAGGAGGAGAGGTGGTGCTCTAAACTCTGAAGGTTAGAGAGTGTATAGGCTGGAGAGAGAGTGTGCAGGTTTCTTTAATTATATATTTTTCATTATATTACATAAGAGTCCCTAGACATTAAGCATTTACACAATAGTCCATGTAATGGTGAAAATACAAATATGCCCTCATGTGCAAGGCACATGACTATGTTTAACTAAAAAATCTAACTAGGTTTGGTCTAAAGGTTAAAACATGCAGGATTTTGAAACGTTAAGGACAAAACTCGTCAAATTTAAATAAAAAGGACACCGCCTGCAATTTGGTACAAACATAAAGGACAAAACTTGTAATTTACTCTTTAAACTATAACTTAGTGGTCGATTATAATTTGTATCATCGATTTTACCTATAACACTCCTAACTTTTATTTCCGTTGTCAATGTCAATCTCACTCAAGTAATCATTATGATCATCATAGATTTACATTTGTTTTGCACTTGATTTCGCTCACAAGGAATGTAAGTTTTCTTATTGCCCTCCTAAGCATCTCTGTGAGCGAATGAATCAAGTCTAAATCTATGATGAGTGTGCAAGTGTAGTGCTTTTGGTAACGAAAGTGAAAGTTCGGAGAGTCGTGAATTGGTTAAATTGTCACTATTATTCCATATATTAATAAGCAACTTATACATGCATCATCACTTGTAACTTTGGCTTAGGGAGTGCTTCAAAAAAAAACTTGATTTTTCCACTTCTAACCCAAACATTTCATATTTTACATTTTAATCTCTTTTCATTTTTTTTTTACTTTTAACCCAAAGTTTTCCATCTTTTATAATTTAACACAACACTTTATTATCTACAACTTTCGTACCCCATACTTTTTATCTTTCGCGCCGTTCTAAATTTTGCGAGTTAACATGTCGTAGCGTGCATGTGAGGTTCAACCTTTTTGCTCTATTTTTTCATATTTGACTGACACGTCGCAACGCGTCCATTTTCCCCTTTTAAAAAGTTCGTCGCAACGGGAGGATCGTAGATCGACTAAGTTATTATTTTCTACGTTTTACGTTTCTGGTTAATTTTTGTGTCTTAAGACAATGTAACGGGTGTGTGTGATTCAACGATTTTAGTCTGCTTTTCGTTCAGCGTAATTTTTACCATTTTATCTATTTTATTTTTACGATGTTGAGAGTCGATGTGGTTGTGGCATTGGTGCTACTTGGCACGGTTTACGAACGTTTTTAACCTATTAAATTTTTTACTACATTTTTGTTTCGGTTTACCCCTATACTTCCTTAGTTAAAAACTATTTTTTACGTGCATATTTTATGTATGGGTATGTGTAAATATGATTTCTTCTACATTCCGACGTAAACTTTTTTTTATAGACGAGTCAGGTCAAATATAATACGTTTTTTGTTTAAAGAAACCATTTTTACGTGCATATTTCTATGTATGTTTTCGTATAAATTCAATTTGTTCTACGTTTCGACGTAAACTTTTTTGGGAAATGACTCAGGTCAAATATAATATGTTTTCGTTTACGTTTCGTAAAGTTTGTTTCGAACCGAGTGGAGTCAAATTATGGTTTTTTTCCTCCCCTTTTTTCGAAAGCTCTAATTAATCCCTTTCGATTACATGTGCATATTTTCCTTCATACCCGTTACGCTTTCTTTGCATAAGTTGGGTCACATATAATACGTTATGATTGTTCGATATGAATTCCATTTACTTTACATTTGATCCAATCACAATGCTTATACATGTTACACTAAGTTCTACTGGATACGTCGAAATGTGTGTTTTCATATCATTAATGCATCATATAACGTTTGGACTAATCCATTCAATGTTTACGATGTACCCGCGCCGCAACGCGGGCGGGTCTTAACCCTAGTTTATTATAATTATTAGCCGGTGAGTTTTTTTTTTTTTTTTTTTTTGAACGGCAAATTTGGATCACTAACGGACCACTGGAGTATTATCTTGCCACTAGCGGAACCACCCGATCATATCCATCTACACAAGGCATAATGTCTATACACCAATTCAGAAGGAAAACCAATAAAAACAATAACAGTTTATATTTTTATACATTTACATAAAATGCAAAGAAATCTCATGTTTATTGTGCTGAGGTTTTGGAAAAAATTAAATGGATTAATTCAGGTATGGGCTATTAGGCAAAAGATTCAAAGACACATATGGGCATGTTGGAGGACCCTATTTGGGAGGTCTTGTGGGGTTAAAAGCACCGAATAATCATGGAGTACCCTACTCATTAACCGAAGAATTTGTGAGTGTTTATAGACTGCACTCTCTATTACCCGATCATCTTCTCATCAGAGATATTGATTCATCACCAGGTCCTAATAAGTCTCCAAAATTGAGCCACAAGTAAGCTTTTTCACATCCTCCTAAATTCATCTTGAATATATATTTTTCATTAATGACTTACAAAAATAAAATTTTGGTAATGACACTTTGTCATTTGCGAATTTGAACTCTTAGACTAATAGATTACCCTGAATCTACAGGATTGATATGGTAAATTTGATTGGGAATAAAGGGGAGAAGGAATTTTCCAAAATTGGATTTACGACACGAATGGTATCAATGGGACATCAAGCATGCGGGGCACTTGAGCTATGGAATTATCCGGTGTGGCTCAGGGACGTTGTGCCTCAAAACGTAGATGCCACAGATCGAGCCGATCATGTCGATTTAGCTTCACTCGAGAGTATGTGGCTTGCTTTCTTTCTTTCACTAAACTTAATTTGTATATTGTTGAATTAATAACCATAACTATGCAATGTTCAAAAGGGGGTGGATCTATACACAATATATTATGAGAACATTTAGAAAAAAAAAAATCATTCATTTTTACAATCTTAATTTTTTTTAGAGTTAATTACTGTTTTCGTCCCTGTGGTTTGTCAAAAATCACTATTTCAGTCCATTAGTTTAAAAATTGCGATTTTAGTCCCTGTAGTTTCACTTTCGTAACCATTTCAGTCCGTGTGGTTTCACTTTCGTAACCATTTCAATCCATTTATTCTGTTATTACAGGGACTGAAATGGTTACGAGGTGGACTGAAATGGTTACGAAAGTAAAACTACAGGGACTGAAATCGCAAATTTTAAACTAATGGACTGAAATAGTGATTTTTGACAAACCACAAGGACGAAAATAGTAATTAACTCTTTTTTTTTAAATATAAGAAAATTGTTGAGATTCAATGTTTGTTCATTTCTCCCCCCTGAAAGTAAGAAAAATGAACAATCGTGTATGTACAAAACCACATATGTATAGCCGTGTAGGTAAATGGTTAAATACACACACACACACACACACACACATATATATATATATATATATAGGGGAGGGTTAAAATGAGAACGCCAAATATCGCGAGAATCGTGAGAACGAATCAAAAAACCGCGAGAACTTTGTCAAAAACAATTCAAATTCAAAAATTTTTTACACTTATCATTATTATTTGAATACAATGTTATAAATTTCATTTATACGTTTAAATTTACTTGAAAATAAAGAAAATTTACACATGTGTAAGTTTGTCATTTACACATGTGTAAATTTGTTATATTTACACATGTGTAAAAATTCTATTAAAAGTGATTGTGAGGGAAGAATGAATTATTTGATGTTGTAAATTCTTTTTTTGATGTTGTATTTTAATTACAATGAGATTTGTATTAAAAAATTGGTTTTGATTGGTTTTCTTATTCGTTCTCACGGTTCTCGCAATATTTAGCGTTCTCAGGATAACCCTCCTATATATATATATATATATATATATAGGGTAGGGATCCTAAGAGAAGTCCACCCTATTTGAGAAACTTGAGAAGCAATCTGGATCACACATTTTCACTAAGCAAAAAATGCAAAAAAAATGTGGAAAAATGCAATTTTTTTTTGAAAAAATCGGAGATTTTTCTTTATGGTTTTAATTTTTAATTTTTTTTATTTTTTAAAAAAAATTTGGGATTTATATACATTTGTATATTGTAGATCTTTTAACTATACATATATGTATATTGTCAATTATACATATATATATACATGTTTAAAATTGAAAAATAAGTGTTATAAACCCTAAAGCTAAACCTAAACCCTAAAGCTAAACCCTAATGTTAAACCCTAAAGCTAAAGCTAAACCCTAATGCAAACCCTAAAGCTAAAGTTAAACCCAAAAGCTAAAGCTAAACCCTAATGCTAAACCCTAAATACTATTGTTAAACCCTAATGCTAAACCCTAAAGCTAAATCCTAAATACTAATGCTAAACCTTAAACCCTAATGCTAAACCATAAATACTAATGCTAAACCCTAAATAACATTTATTTTTCAATTTTAAACATGTATATACATATATGTATAAATCCCAAAAAAACAAAATCATAAAGAAAAAGCTCCGATTTTTTCAAAAAAAAAAAAATTGCATGTTTTACATTTTTTTGCTTAGGGAAAATGTGTGGTCCAGAATGGATTAAACCCAAATCAAAACTCAAAACCATATCTCATCTTCTTCTTCGTAATATTCTGCACAAGGAAAAAACCCAAATCAAAACTCAAAACAACCACCACACACCCTCCTTCTCCGGCCCCCTCCCCCCATGTACAACCTCCTTCTCGGCCACAACTCCGGCGGAGCAGGAACATCGGTGGCGGCGGCGGAGCAGCAACATCGGCGGCGGCCACAAGTCCGGCGGAGCAGCAACATCGATTGTTATCATTTAGTTATGATGTTCGTTCGGATCCATAAGACGCCTTCCCGGTCGCCGTCTCCGGTGGATGCCGCTGCCGCACAGTCGGTGGCTGAGCCGGTGAAGCCGGATCCAGGTTTGATTTTTTTAATCTTGTTTGATTTCTGGATCTTTATGATGTTTGATGTTCCATCTGGGGTTTGTTTGATCTGTTAGAACTTGTAAATTGATGTTTTGGAGCTTGTAGGTTTTGAAAGGTTTTTTATATATATATACCCAGTTTTAGTTTTGGGGGTTTTTTACTGGTACTTTTTTGTGATGAATGTGGGCGACGGTTGTTGGTGGTGGTGGTGGCGTTTGGGGGGTTTTTGCTGATGCTTTTGAATGTTTTGAAATAGTGAACTATGTGTGGGTTTTGATCTGTTCGATTGGGCGGCGATGATATGTGTTCTTTGATCTATGTTTTGATTTGGTATGTTGGGATTTTGATTTGTGTTATTTTGAATATGTGGTGATTCTGGTGGGTTTTGTGTTTGCATAAAGTGACCCTCAATGTTTGATCTTTGTGGTTGAAAACTTGATTTTAGAGAAACAATTGATTTGTGGTGCCGGTGCTGCCCCGTGGTCCCCGCGCGTTGGTGCCCTGTGGTGCCCGATCGGTGCCGGTGGTGCCCCGTGGTGCCGGTGGTCGATTGAAGTGTGGTTTTGGATTTGGGTGGCGATGATGAAAAAAAACGTAGATTATGATAACGATGGCGCGGTAAGGACGGCGGAGGGTAGGTTTTTTGAACCTGCAACCCCACTTTTTGTTGCCTTCTGATTATCGGATAATCTGAGCCAAACCCTGTTTTTTTTTTCGAGATACACTTTGTTTTGATGTTGTTGGTTTTTTATTTTTTCCCCCTAGTCGATGATGATAACAATATATCTGAGACACCTCCCGAGTTTCCGATTTCTGGGTGCGTTCGTTTTTGCGTAAAAAAGTTTTTGTAAAAAAAAAAGTTAAACCGTAAACTTTTTAACGTAAAAATTTTTACGTAAAACGTAAAAAGTGGAAAAAACGTGGAAAAAACGGCGCGTTAAAACGACGTGTAAAAAAACATGTAAAAAACGGCGCATTAAAAAAACATGTAAAAAACGACGCTTGAAAAAACGGCGCGTTAAAAACAAGGGGCGTGAATGTGGCGCATAAAAACGCCGCGAAAAAAAACGGGACGTAAAAAACACCGTGGTAAAACGGGACGCCAAAAACCGGCGCGAAAAAAAAATCGCTTTGTAAAAAAAATCTGAATTTAAAAATGTTTTTAATAAAAAAATTCTTTTTAAAAAATAAAAAGTAATATAATAAAACAAAAAAGTAATAAAAAAATAATAAAGACAAAAAGACAAAATAGAGTAATTTTACTATACTACCTTTTTGGATTAAAATATTAAAGACATAATAAGACAAAATCTATTTAATATTATTTTTAGTTACTTTCAATCTCATCCATCCATCTTCTTGATCTAATGGCTAGAAAGTGGTTCTATCAGTTCTTACAACTGGAGGTGGTTTTCATTTTAGCGGTCCCCTATATATATATATATATATATAGTGGAGAGTTCAAATGAGAAGAAAATTTTTGTAAGACGAAAAAAGAAGAAATTTCAACCAATAAGAATGGTTTATTTTACTTCATTTAATATAAGTATTTAATATTTAATGTTAGTATAAGGGTACATTGGTAAATCTACATAGGTCATTAATTGGTAGTTTTCCTCTTTAATAGCTAACTACATTAAATAATTTATAACTTATCTTCAAAATATATATTTTTTCAAAAAAATAAAAGAAATAATTTAAAGTGTAGGATAAATTACGAGTTGTGTAGGATAAATTACGAGTTTTGTAGCATAAATTTCAATGTGTAGGACGAATTTCGAAATATGTAAGATAACTTTTGAAGTGTGTAGGCAAAAAAAGTTAGTGTGGAGGATAATAGTATTTATGACTAATTAATTAGTCAAAAATGATAATAAATGAGATAAGTGAAAAAACTATTTAATGTTTTACAAAATTACCCTTTGTTCTTTTTATTCTCAATTAAATTTTCTTCTCAAATGAACATTTCCCTATATAATATATATATATATATATATATATATATATATATATATATATATATATATCTGTGTGTGTGTGTGTGTGTGTGTGTGTGTGTGTGTGTAAAGTTAGTGTAATGGTTTTCTTATGTACATAACATATGCATTTTCATCTAAGAAGTTAAAATAATAAATAAAAATAGCCAATGAGGTGGTGGTAGAGTGGTAAGGGAGAGACTTGGTGTTCTAAGGGACTCAAGTTCGATTTCTGTCATCCCCATTATTTTCTGCGGCACCTGGTGATGATGGGAGACTAGGCGAATAGGTGGAGATCGCTAGTTCGATCCTTGAACTCAGCGGGTTTTACCTCACCGCATTGTCGTGCCTTCGGGCGAGTGTTCACTGGCTTCGGCCCTGGGTGAGGGTTTTCCTCGGTTCGGATGTGAGCAGGGGCGGACCTAGTGTGGTCCTCGGCGTAGCCCGGGCTACGGCTCAACTTTTACCCGCTAGTGTAAATTTTTTTTTTTTTTTCGTTTTTTATACTAAGGACACCCCTCAACAATTACTAAGACACCCCTCAATAAAATTTACAAACTGAAATTAAGCCCAATTTATTATGATTATATTGGCCCAAATAATCAAATGATAGCCCAATACTAGTTAACCCAAATAACAAAATAATAACCCAATTGAACAGAATTATGATTTGGGCGGCAGATTATTATGCGGGGATAATCAAAGGTCACGAACAACAAACAGGCGGAACACGGGAACAGTCGAACAGAATTGGGCAATTCGCTGAAGCGCTGAACTGCTGTTGTCGAACAAGAAGTCACGAAGTCAGTCTCGCAGTCGCAGATTTGCTGTTGTCGAACTCGAACAGTCGCAGATTTGCTGTTGTCGAACACGAAGAACACAGAACAGTCTCGCAGATTTGCAGGTTTGTTTGTTGATTGTTTCACTTTGATTCTTTCATCTTTGATAGTTTGATTAGTTTTATCACTTTATGAAATATGAATATTAAAGTTTGATTAGGTTTGTTAGTCGATTGTTACTTTCAGACTTTCAGTTTGATACTTTAGTTGATTAGGTTTGTTAGTTGATTAGTTTTATCACTTTATGAATATTGTTACTTATTGTTAATGGCAGTTGAATATCGAACAGAACATCGTCTTCGAATTTCGAAAAGAATTGGCAGTAGCACGTCCGCCACGTCGAGTCATCGAACAAGGTTGATTATTGGTTAGTTTGATCATTTCTGATTTGCGGTTGATTATTGGTTAATTGAAGACGGATTTACGCAATCGAATCGGTCCGGAATTCTTGAACAATGCTATGGTTTGTGCGGTCGAAAAGGATTTTTTAAGTGAAGTAAAAGACGACGATGTGATGGAACGATTTCAAGCTATTAAAAAAAGAAGAGGACAAATCTATTAGGTATTTGTTTTACTTTATTTTATGTATTTTTTTTTAATATTGTATGATTGCACGGTAAAAAAAAAAATTGGGATACCCCTGAATTTTTGTTCTAGTTCCGCCACTGGATGTGAGTGTATCCCGATGTGGAAAATTTCGCCAGTAGCCCATTTAGAGGATTCGTTGACCGTTCAAAAAAAAATTGAAATAAAAATAAAAAGTTTGAATCATTGATAAAAATAATAGTTATGACAATTTAGGTTTGTTCACGTGATAAATCAGTGTTTTGTAACAAACCTCACTCTTATTCAATATCCGTGCTTGCGTTTACTAACTACGACAGGTATGTGATTTGGGCATATATGCCTTTCTCTACACAACTTAGAAGAATGTGTAAGTTTTCATCAAGTTGTTTAGATTTATAAACATGTGAAGATATAGTCTACAGGGATAGAGAAAGGAGTGTGCCAAGATACAATGCGTTTCGGAGATCACTTTTCTTGATCCCAATATCCAAGTGGGACAATCTAACCAACAATAAAGAAGTCATCGACACATTGCGCGAAATGTATGGCGATGATGTTGAGCAACTCGATTTGTTGGTAGGAATGTTGGCCGAGAAAAAGATCAAAGGGTTTGCAATTTGTGAGACTGCATTTGTAATTTTCCTCATCATGGCGTCAAGGAGACTTGAAGCAGATAGATTTTTTACTAGTGATTTTAATGAAAAAGTGTATACGAGAAAAGGGTTTGAATGGGTAAACACATGCGAGAGTTTAAAAGACGTGTTGGACCGACACTACCCGGGGATGACCAACCGGTGGATGAACTCGACAAGTGTTTTTACAGTGTGGGATGCTCCACCGGATCCTCATAATCATATACCAATTTATCTCCGGCTCCCTCATTGAATTATTTTGTTTTATGTATATTTTTTTAGAATTGCAACTTATACACCCATCTATCTACTCCTCATTTTACTTCACAATACATTACGGGACTCAAATTGCTTTAGGTACTTTTTTTTAGTACGTTGTTGATCTGGACTAGCTAGGAAGATGTTCTATTAAAAAGGGGTGGCAACATGATCAACCGAAAACATATACCCAATTTGTATGGAACGATTACTTTTACTTTTACTTTAATTAGTGGAATAAAAATCGGTGCATTGCGCCAGTGGATTTGCCGCGTTACGCGACGAAATTTGGTTAATATTGGTTCGTTTCATTACGGTATCAGCACTCGTATAGAAACCAAAAGAGGAAAATTAAATAAATAGAACAGTGACATGGAATAACAACACTTGATTTACATAGATCGAAAACAATTTGCTAGGAATTGATTCGGTTCCTCACGGTACTGTTACGGTGTCGACACTCATATGCCCTATGATACCAAGGAAACACTCTATTTTGAATGCAACTCTACTCTCAACGAAATTTAAGTCAGAAAGTCAGAAAAAATTATGTAAAGTCAGTTATTTATGTAATTTTTTTTTCCTTAAAGTTAACAAACGCTAGTTACCGGAGAAAAATCATATAGCACATATTTAATTACCAAAAGAGTTAATTACATAGTTAGTCCTTTGATTTACACAAACTAACAATCTAAGGTACTAATAGTTTAAAATCACTTCTTAGGGTATTAACTTTTCATTTTTTAACATGTGGGGGGTATTAACGTTAATTCCCTAGTTAACTATTAGTACCTTAGATTGTTAGTTTGTGTAAACCACATGGACAAACTATGTAATTTACTATGTAACTAATACTCCCACATGTTAAAAAATGGAAAGTTAGTGCCCCAGGAAATGATTTTAAACTATTAGTACCTTAGATTGTTAGTTTGTATAAACCACAGGGACTAACTATGTAATTAACTCTCACAAAAAAACACTCTACCACGTGGCATGTTCTAAATGGTAGGGGTGTGCAAAAACTCGAATTAACAGACCCATAACCAAATTAACCGCAAAAACCGAACCATACCAAAACCAGTGGGTCGGTTAATTGTTCTTCTGAAAACCGAAAGTAGTGGATCGGTAATGGTTATCAATCATACCCATTATAACCTAACCGAACCAACATATAGTAAACTTTTTGTCGGATTTAGGGTTTTCACTTTTTTTTTAATATTTGATATTTTTGGTTGAACGTTTTTAGCATTTATGAGTTATTTCATATCATGTTAGTCAAATGTTTACTTAAATTTATGGAATATATCATATCACTTTGTTTTAATATTCGGTATTAATATTATAGGTTATATATATTTCTTAATAGTATGTGATACACTAGTATATAGAAATATGTAATAACAATTTATTCCATGTTTTTTTAAAGTGAACTATTTTTAGCTAGGCCTAAATTCATGGTTAACCACCTATAACCAACCCAACTGACCCAAACTGACTCATGCACACCCTTACTAAATGGTGAAGTTATTATTCGTTACCTTTACTTTTTAATATATTTATAAAAAATTATTTAAAGTTAACAAATGCAAGTTGTTGCAGAAAAATCATATAACGTATATTATTTTATTTAATTAAAAAACACTCTGTCACATGGCAGGTTCTGAATGGTGAAGCTAATATTCATTACCTTTGCTTTTTAGACCATCCACACTAAGAAGATCTAAAAACACTAAAAATGTATCTAATTAACTGAAATATTATAAAATTGCTCCTCTTTAAAAACAACCAAAACACACACAATAAGGAAACCTAAAAACAAGTAAAAACATTGACACATCGGCACCATCGGAACATGAGGTCCGAAGATAACCGACTTCCAGCAACTGGTGTTTTGCTATGCAAGGACATGGCCCATCCTATGTTGTCAGATTCAGATCTGACAAGCATAGGAGGCTTGTACAGGGTGCCAGTGTTATGAGGATCTTGTGTGTTTGAAGACATTTTGGTTGTTTTACAAAGTTTTTGATTAACCAACTTTGAACGTGATTAAACTTTTAACTCTGTTTTTCAACAAATACGAACAAACAGTATCAATGAAATTGAGCTGATCTTTTATATCAAATTGATTGTTAAATCGAATTTGATTAACCTATTCTCTGATACCAATTGTTAGGATCTGAGTTTGAATTGTTTGTGTTTGTTTAAAGATGAACAAATGGAAGATGATAAAAAGATGAAATAATTGCAGCGGAATGATGTAATCTTTATAACACAAACAATGGAAGATATGATTTCCTCATGAATACTTTTTGTTGAATGATTTGAATACACAAACGATTCACGTATGCATGAATTACAACTCCCCCTCAGCCTGAGATCACAGTGTTTGTTCGTACAAAATGCAAGTGAGTGAAGTGATCTAATAGAACAGTACATGCACTGTCTATTTATAGTACAAACCTAACCACTGTGGAATCTTTGCTGATGTCACCGAGACAAAGACATCTAACAATACTAGCAACCTCTAAACTGTAACGCTTCGGTTTTTCATAACTTTCCTAATTTAGAAAACGATTCTTGAAAATCTATTTCTTGAAACTTGTCCCATTCAAAATCAAAATCGTTGTAAAATCCGAGACTTGAATCATAAAGAAATTCATATTTTCGTTACGTTTATGCTTTATACACTTCATACATTCAAAAATATTAAACAAGTGACACCTTGTTCTTATTTCGTGCAAAATACGACAAACTTGTAAACGTGTGATTTATATGTTCAATTTATACTTGTCATACTCGAAAACGCATATTGGAAACCCTAATTCAAAACTATGTCGCAATGCGCGTAAACAACCGATTTAAACGCGTTTACGCGCAATACATGTTCAATACCGACAATTAACGATTTCAATACTTACTTTACACTAATTTATATTTGTAATCACTTTTGATATGCTATGGATACTTGCAAACATGATTTATTAGACAAAACGTGCTCATACTTGCATTTTGTGCTTTATCCGACAACTTTGTGTACAACCGGCATTCTCGATACTTGTCAATACATGAATACGCATACCCTGTCACACCCTGACTTTTGCGGAAGCGTATGATGTGTGACTTGCTCAATATCATTGCATTCAATTATAATAAACAACTATATGATTAAAATAAGATGTTCATCCATTCATAAGATTGAAATGTTATTAACACAAGTCATTTAAGTTTCGACCAAAACCCTTAAGTTATGATACAAAACAAAAGTGGATGACATCTAATCTTGAAATTTACGTCTTGAAAACAACTCCAGCGCCCAAGATCCAACTTGTTTCCTGAAATACATGTGAGTTTTGGAAAATCGTCAACATAATGTTAGTGTGAATTCATGCAGTTTGTGTAAACATTTTAAGCATTCGTTGTAGAAAACATGGTATGTAATTATACTGAAAAGAGTACTTCTGTAAATGTAAGGAAATCGAGATCGCTAATGGTTTGCAAGGCCATTAACATGTGACACGACATAGGAAGCATCCAAACCATAGGCATTTTTACTTGTCGATTCACGACTAGAGACACAAAAGCACTGCTTGGTAAAAGAGTGGCCAAGAGTGTGGTTGCCTGAAACCCATTAGATCTAACCTTTTGTTTCGCGGTCTTGGTATGTAACTGATTAATGGTGCTTATGGCACCCTATACGTCACAAGATCTATAGTATCATTCCTTAGTTTTTGTATTCAACATACCATAGCACATGTATTTTCCCCAAGTTTAGAAAACAAGTAAAAGTATAGAAGTGGGGACATGAACTCAAAACTTTGCGTATCCTGCGCCGCAAACTTCACTGGTTGGTTTTGTAGCGTCGTGACCTATACGTGTTCTATTAATGTTAGTCACTAGACTTGTATCACACAAGTACAAGTCACCATCTTTTGTTTATGTATATGTTCTTCGTATGTTCATTCTTAGTGAGGGGTGTGCCCTTGTTTGTCGGGTCTCGCCCGTTGTGTATATATTGTTTATTTGTAAATATATATTTCTCTTCTCAAATATATATTCATTTATAAAGGCTTTTTGTCAAGGTAATAAGTTGTTAAAAATAATTTATATTTTTAACTTTTCAAGTATGTTACTTATATTATTTTCCCAAAAATAAATATAAGTATTTTGTGAAATAATATTTTCATTATTATTTTGGTACACGTATTCTTAGGAAAATATACTTTGATTTTTATTACTTTCCGGAATTGTATTTCTTAAAAATAATATATTTTTAAGACTTGTATGAAATATATATATTTTGTTATGTTATAAAATATATATATGGTTATTCTTGTTATCCACCCGATTTTTGCATAAATTCCATTACTTGGTAATGGTTATATATTTGTCCAAAAAATATATTTTTAAGCCCAAAGTGTCCAAATTCAATAATATGTTAAGAAATATATTTTCTTAAATATATTTTCTTGTATTTGTCCATGTGCTTCTTTGTGAGGTATTTTGTATACTTATATATTCTCATGTATTTGTATGTGTATTTTTGTATTCATACTCCTTGGGAGTATTTAGTGTATTTTCAAGTCCTAATACACTACTACATATAATGCACATAACATACACTTAGCACAAAATTTGGTGATCACTAAATATATATATTTTCCCTAAAAATATACATACTTAATATTAATTTTAACTTGAAGAAATCACCATTTCTTGACTTGTAATTTTACACAAAAATTAGGGAAACCTTGGTAAATATTTTTAAGTGAATTTTTAGGGAATAAGTTTCACCAAAACTTATATTTTTCTAAGTGTCAAAATTTTATAAAAATTTTGACATAGTTTCCCCTAAAAATGGAGGTTTCCCATGTTTTCAAAACATGTTTTTATTTTCTTTTCAACACCAAAATAATTTTCCAACAATAATCATCAACAACATACACTAATTTTTCCATATGAAACATCATGCTGAACTTGTTTCTTGTTAAAATGTGTAGTCTTTTAGATCTACACTTTACATAAGATGATCTTTCCAAAAATAAGTGTTCTTGAGTATTTTAACAAACTTTTATGAAACTTTATTTCATTAACCAACTCATCCATGAGTTTAATGATCTTTAAAGTTTGTAAATCATGTTATAAAACCACTTTTATGTTTATTAGAAAGATCATCATTTTTAACATCATGTTTAACCATGGATCTTTCAAGATCCATGCTTAATATCTTTAGATCTTTCAAAAACAAGCTTTATGTTAAATTTTTAAAAACACTTTCCATGAATTTTAGTTTCAAAAATTAGTTCTACACACACTTTATTACTTCAAGATTACAAGATTATGCATCAAAATTCATTCTTCATGTTCACATAATGCTTCATATGTTCATCTTCGAGTTTAACCATGGATCCTTCAAGATCCATGCTTAAACTAGTTAGATCTAAGCTTTAACATACTTGAACTAAGCATAAACACAAGATATAACATCAATAACATCATTACATTCACCAAAAATTCATGTAATCACTTATTTTCTTCCTGAATATGTTAGATCTTTTCATTTTCTTCTTTAAAAGTTAAGTTGTTTAGATGGTGGAACTTGTACATAACATAAACATGACTTATATTAGTGATCAAGAAGCTTACTACTAGCTCTAATGGCTAGGGAAGTGGCACAAAAATGAAGATGATGATCAAGGAAGAAAATGAGAGGTTAAAAGCTCCAAAGTGAGGTCCTTCCACTTCTAGAACCATACACCTTCTTAGATGGCCTCCATACACCTCTAGATCACCTTGGATTGTGAGGTTGAAGCTTGAAAATGGTGGGTTGTTTGTGGGAGTAGTGAGCCGAGAGCAAGAAGGGGCCAAAGGAAGAAGATGAAGTTTATTTGGTGTTAATGGACAATAGTTACATCTTATGGTCTTTATAAAGAATTCTCCAACATATGATCACCTTTAGAGATTTTGTGCACCAATTTAGGGGAAAAGATCAAATAAAATATTAAAATTCATGTGGGGCCCTTTGGGGCCGGCCATGGGTGAAAAGGGGGGTAAAGTGTAAAATTTGGGAAGTTGGGGGTTTAAAGTGCAAACGAGGGGGTTTAACTTAGTTTAAGTGTGTTTAGGGGTTTTTATGATTTTTAAGGTGTTCTAGCACCAATACTAGTTCAATATCATAAAAACATTACTTCTAGTCAAATTTTGATGTCCCGGTTATTGTCCGGTTGTTCGGTTTGTTACGGTTCGTTAAAGTGCTGAATTGCGCAGTTTTACTAAGTATGAAGCACCTTTTGTGGCAGTTTTAATTCCTGACTCTTTGTAAGTTATTTTGGACAATAAAACATAAATTTTGCATGATATTATTGTGTTAAATAGTTTATTATAGCTGAATTAGTGCTGATTTATGCAGAATTCTGCATTTAAAGTGAGTTTCGGGTGTTTTTTAGTGCATAGTTTGGCTTCCGGAAAGTTTATATGTTAACCCTTGTATCCACACTTGGGTTTTAATGTATTTTGGATGTTGGACCTATTCCTAGGCCCTAATTCCATTATCTGACTGCTTTCTGCAGAATTGCTGACACAACGTGTCTTACCGGTGAGTTTACTAGACTTTCTGATGCAACGCTAAAAGTAATGCACAAAGCAATATTTGAAGTATAAAAGGTGCATGAATTCACATGTATAGCATGTAATTAGACAATGTTGACATTTAAGCACACAATTTGCAGATATTAAATAATAATTAGACTGTACGGAAATTACTGTTTTGTGCCAGTTGTCACATACCCGGACATACTTGACATCAATTGTATGTTTATGATAATTTCATACGTTTTACACGCTTAAAACTACACGAAAAGCACTTAAAAAAAGAACATCCAAAAACCTAACTTTGAGCCCTGATTGCATATTTATCAAACTTGAGGGAACTTTTGTGACAAAAATCCAAACTCCCCCCTAAATCCACGAATTCTAATCTGTATTTTAGGCTCCAAACTTCACCCTAAAATTATAATTTTGAATTTTGGTATTATTACTCCAACCCCCACCTCCATTCTCCACCAATAGCCTACTAACTACCATTAAACACCCTCCCAACCACCTAGCACTATAAATACAAGTCCTACACTTCTTCTAACATTTTGTTCATCATCTAATCTCTCCAAAAACACCAAGAATCTGCTGAGAATTGAAGATTTTGACAGAATCATTCAAGTCCAAAAGTGAGCAAAACTCACCTTTCTTCTTCACTTTCTTCTTGTTTTTCTTGTTCTTAACCACTTGGACTCCACTAAGGATCAATGCCCTACTATTATATGATGTTAAACATCTGGGAATGATCTGATTTTGAGGTCCAAAGGTGGTCATTTTTCTGTTTTTAAAAGATTTCAAAATGTCCTTTAAGTTTTCTTCATGTTCTCCATGTTTCCTTCAAGTTTTCTTGTGTTCTTGTTGTGTCCAACTTATGTACAACAATGGGTGAATTTACTGATTTAAATCAATAAGTTAATTGGTTTATATACTCCCAAACTTTCTGTTTGTGGAGACCTTAAGCTCACTAGATGAGTTCTCAACTAAAACACACCTTAAACACACTAATCTTAACCTTGTTCATGACCAACCAAGTTGTAATGACTTGTGCTTTGGTGAAAACTCATACTCATGACCAACCGACCTTCGGGTTGTGTTTCGGTGAACTTATATCGAGGTCTAAATGGATGCATATCATCCTCCTCTTTGCTTGATAAACTCTATGACCCCTCTTGGGGAATGCATGACTAAATAACTTAATGAACCTTTACGTTTATGTTATTACTTCAAGTCTTGTAAGCCCTAAACTAACCCGCCTTTGTTTCCCGTTATAGGGTGACCTCGGCTCCCAACTCAACCTTCTTAAACTCCAAATCAAACACATTCAACTTTCTAGTCTCAACAATCTCGTCACCTTTGGATAAATCGGAAAGCATATGCAATTTTGTGAGTATACTCGATCCCATTTTACTCTTTAAACACTTTGGGATGCAACATGTATTCTATATTTAAACAAATTTGAAACTATTTGAATCACTCTCTATCCATATTTGAACATGAAACTATATGATGCTTGTTAATCTTGTATGTTAATGTAAACTTTTCGTGTCTATATGCTCATTAACTTCGTACAAGCCCACCTTAACAATTATAGCGCTATAGGGGTAATGCACCGCCCACGAGAATTGGGTATTGTTAAGTTAAACTATTTTACCTCCCGCTAAACTATTGGGATAGGCTATTTTAACGCATTGGAAACTTGGGTTTAAACATATACTTAACACCGTTTCAACGTACTAGTAACTTGCATATTGTGATTCATGTTGAATACGAGCCGTTAGATTATTTTAAACTATTTTTATGCTATGTATCAAACTTGTATACTCGCCAACTTTTTTGTTGATATTTTAATACATGTTGCAGGTTCGATAGACAAGTTGATGCTAAGTGAAGAAACAAGATTAAGTAGACATAGAAACACACTTAAATTAATCTATCTTGTTATGTTATGTTTTGAAACAATGTTGTTCTTTTTATTTGAATCTTGTATGACATTTAGTATTAAAATGAAATTTGAATATAAATTATATTGTCAGATAGTGTTATGAAGTCTCTTGCAATCTAGTTTTCGTCTCATCCCGATGTTTCCGCCATCGGTTGGGGTGTGACAGATTGGTATCAGAGCCATAACTATAGGGAATTAGGAAAAGTAGGAATGCTTTTACCTAGTCTATAGTTTTAGAGCTTTATTCTTATGTTTTGTTTGAAACTACTACATGATACTTTATTTGTTTCTTATTTATGCTCTTTTAAACATATATGTCACTAATGTGTAATATTTGACATGTTATTCTTATGTATTAATACTTGTTTTATTATGTGTTAATACTTGTTTCATTGTTCGATTCTTTATATGTTATTCGTGACATATTTCTCTATGTGTTAATACTTGTTTTATTATTTAATTCTTTTGTACCATTCTTGATATGCTTTCTTATGTGTTTATATTTGTTTGTGTATTCCTTTGACATACATTTTTCCTCATGCATTTTACTCGATTATTCTAAATCCGACAACACTCATTGTTTTGGTCAAAAATCAAGCAAAGATAATGCAACCAAATATTTTTGTTGTGAGGTGTGATGCTTGAATCAATGAACAATATGAAGGATCACTCAGAAATGTAATGAACAAGTGACACAATGATTTATACGAGGAAAAAGCCCTTGATCAAGAGTTGATCTCTGGCATAAAAAATCTCGGGTGATGGAAACTACCGATCACCAACTCAAATTAAATAGAAAATGTATTACAACTTTGGATGATAGCGAGCTTGTTACAAGGATCACTAGAGTGTAATGTGCAGAAAAGTGTGTAATTGCCGAGCAAACTGTCGAGAGCTGATAAGAGCAGTTACGAGTGTGTGTGTTTAGCCAAAAATAGCCAGGTGTTCTAATCTAGGTCGCTATCCCCTTATAAATTTGGAAAATATCTAAGCTAACAAACTATCCGCATTTCGTGCAAGTCTTCCACGACCTCCATAACGTCCATATTAGTCAAGCACGTGCGGAATAAAAAGAGAATATGCTCCAGGAATATCGCCAAGACCAAGTCCAAGCACGTACTCCTGCAAAACAACATCATATTCAAAGCCGACAATCGTTAGTGTAAGGATCACTATGATGATCCTGGATCCTGATCCTACAATACTTTCTGAGGATCACTAATTCAAACAGAATTGAGGATCCCTAAGCCCGACAGTAATTGAGGATCACTAATCATTGGAAAATCCTCCCCTAACAATTGCCCCCAAAATATAAGGAGTAAAGTGTAAATAAACGAGTTATATTTTCTCGTTCTTATCCGTCACAAACCAACGGATATATAGCCGTTGCATTCTGACTAGCCGTTGCCAACCTGACGTCATTGAAGTGACTATCCTGCAAAATCATGATTATAAATTGAAGTTAGAGATAAGGGTTAGGAAGCATTTAAATTCGTGCGTTTCATCCTTTAAATCCTCATTTGAAGATCTGATCAGGTACTTCTCTTTCCTTTCTCTCTTCATATTCTCATTCTGTTTCTTCTTCTTCACTATCATCATGACCAAGATGATGCTAAGATCTTCACCGGCTAAGGATCACAAAAAGGACAGTCCTTTGAAGAGCCAAGGGATCATCGAAGACTCTGCGAAGGAATGATGTTGCTTTACTGATCCGCAGATAGACAGGATTCGCCATTGTTTTCCAGCGAGCGCCGTTTATAAAGCTTTTGACCCCACCATCCTAAGCGACTTTGTTTCTGAAACCTGGGTAGCTTTTCCGGTCACCCCATTTATGATAGGATACTCGTATCCTTTTCCTGATTGCACCCAATCTTTCTTCTCTCTCACCGGCATCTCCTACATCTAAGCGATGCCAATGATGTGGAGGGTCTTGTATACCCTTGAAAGAATCATTGAGCATGAAGGTATTGATCTGGGAATGTCGGAGTTAGCAAAAACGTACGACCTTGTGAGCCATGGATCTCATCGATATCTATTCAAACACAAACCCGGTGAAGAACACCCCATCTTCAAAACCACTAAGAATGACACCAACTGGAAGAGGCGATTCTTCTTTGTCAGAAGGGATTCCATCCCTGATGGGAAGGATCTTCCAAGAAAATGGGTTACTCATGGTAGGATAGAGGATCCTTATAGAAGGATCATAGGATACCCTGTCTCCGCTGAGGATCACTGACCCCTTTGTTTCTATTTTGCAGCTATTACTGTTTCACACATTATTACAACACTTGCAACGAAGGAAAGGCTTGCTGCTTTCCGGAAGCTTGATCCTGCAATAAGATCATTTCAAGCAAATACCCAGGATTCTCAAGAAGTATCCTCAGGCTCTGTTACGATGTCAAGTAAGTATCCCATTTTGTGCATAACTAAATGTTTCAATTAAAATGAAATAAGGATACTTATCTTTTTTGGATGTGTAGGTGCTGGAAAATCATCGAAGTCTGCTACTCGTTTTAGTGTCACTGGCCTTGATGTTGTCCGATCCTCAAAGAAGAAGCCTGCTGCTAGTCCATCCGTCATGATCCCCAAGGCAACCACTTCTAAGGGAAGGGGCGGAAAGAAAAGGAAGACTGCTGATACCCTTGAAGGTCTGCCTCTGATCCAGCATCAGTTCGAGGAATATGTTGCTGAGGTAAGAATAACTGATCCTTAAATGTGATTCTTATACATGATCCTTCCATACTGAGGGTAAGGGATCCTGAATTGTATCCTTTCTTTTGCAGAAATTTGCTGAAATCCAAGATTACGTAGGGAGTATTGAAGAGGTTGAGCTCAAGTGTTTGGACCTTCAAAAGATCATGCTGGCCAAGGATCAGAAGATTGCCTCCCTCGAAAACGATGTTAATCTGGTGAAGAGGGAACTTGTCCTGGCTCATATCACTGCTGATCAGGAGAAGGCTGAAATCACAAATGATGCTAAAGTCTCCGCTGCCATTGCTATGTACAAAACCAAGTTGCAGATGGCCCAAGAAGCTCAGGATCCTAACTTTGACAAGAGCAACTGGGACATAGAGGGCTGGAAGGCTAGGTTGGCTGAGCTGGATGACAAAGAAGAGGCTGGTGAGGTCTTAGCAATCGAGGCTGGCAACAGTGGGGTTAAGGATCATGTGGGTGATGCCGGAGCTGGAGGAGCTGGTGAAGGTGATGGTGATGCAGCAAAGATTTGAGCTGCTGGAATGGGCGATGATGGATATTTCTAGACGCGGCCGGAGCCCATTTTTTAGGACTTGGTCGTTTTATTTTGGTTAAGGTGTTTTGAAACAATATTGGGTTGTACTTTGAACAATACTTTCTAGGGTTATGGATCAAGGATCCTAAGACAATAGGTAGGATAATAGGTGGTGGAGGGATCCTCTGTTTAGGGGGATGAAGCCACTTGTTATCCTGCCATCTTTTATTTCCTGCACTCTCAAGACCCGTTAACAATGGACACCCTTTGCCAACCCATGTGGACGGGCCACGTTTTGCTGGTAGAAACGTGGGTTGGCAATTTTGACAACCTTGAAGGGTTTAATGTTTTGTGAATAAATAAAACCTTAACTTTTTTACTATTTCCCGTGTTGTTATCCTTGTGAATACTTTACTTTTCAATTGTTGTGATATACATTTTGTCTAAATTTATTAAGTAAAGAAGAAAAAGTTTAATAAATATCCTCAAAAAATTTAGGATATGATCAAGGATCACACATCCTATAGTCAACAAGTTCTGAAAAGTAGTGTAGTTTAAGGATCATAAGTTCAGTTGTCAAAGGACAAGGGTCACTCATGTAAATAAAATCAAAGTAATTAAGGATCATACCTGAGAATCCAAGTTAGGATCCTAACCTTTAATACTTATAATCAGGATAACCAAAAGACAAACCTTAGTAAAAGGTAAGGATCAAGGATCCTTGGTCGTTTAGCTTCACAAAAACCTGAAATAGGATACAACTTGGGACTAAGCCAACATAAGATAAAAGTTAGTAACTGGGGACAAGCCCAACAATTCTGGGGACAAGCCCAAAGAATAACTGGGGACAAGCCCAAAGGATAACTGGGGACAAGCCCAAAGAATAACTGGGGACAAGCCCAAAGGATCGTGTGTAAACTGGAGTATGGCCCTCACTGGCGACTATCCAAACTTAGTGACATGAAAATGCCAAAACCTTAGCTAACGTGAAAACGTTAGAAACCTTAGGAACGGATGTATGGTACGTCTACCATTATACGTAGGATCTTGAATATAGCCAGTACAATGAAATTGTCAGCCCCTAAAGCGAGTACTGGTCCCATTGCCATGAACTATACCAGGATCATCGTGCGCTACTGGCGAAACTGGGGACAGGCCCAAACTGGGGTCAAGCCCAAATAACTGGATACTTCTGTGGATACTCAATCCTTTGTTAAGGATACCTGAACCTTCAAAACTCAGAATCAAGTGAAATGAGGATAAAGGATGCAGGATCCTTATCCTTATATAAGATAATTAAAGAATGAAATAGTTTGAGATTAGAATATTACCAAAATGAGGATCCTCTGTCCTGTAAGGATCCTTCAAGGATACTTGTTAGGTAAGGATCATGGATCCTTATTACATGAAGTATTTCTTCAAATGCACAGCATTCCAAGCTCTTGGTAGCAAATCACCTTCCATTGTTAGCAATCGATATGCCCCATTTCCTGCCTCAGCTTCAATCAAGTAAGGGCCTTCCCATTTTGGTGCCAACTTTCCATCAGCAGGATTGGTGGTATTCTGAAATGCTTTCCTTAACACCATATCACCAACTTGGAATTTCCTGATCCTGACATTTTTGTTGTAAGCTCCAGCCATCCTTTGTTGATAACTGGCCATCCTTATCCTTTCCAAATCCCTGAGTTCTTCTATAGTATCCAAATCTTGAACCAAGTTTTCAGCGTTTTCTTCAGGATCACGAATGCTTGTTCTTACAGTAGGAACCATGTAGGACCGGTTTTGACTTTTTCAAAATTTTTCAAATATTTTTGTATTTTCTGACAATTTTTCTCCCCCTAAAATGCAAAATCCTATAAAGAAAATTTGACAACCAACACTGATAGCTTTTGTCTCGCCATCCATTTTCTGCTAAAAGTGCTCTGATTTGCAGAAAAACTAATATAAAGTACCCCTATGATTTACAACACATTGATATTTACAGTTTGAAAACCGTGTTTCAATCTAGTGAAATTAATCATGTTTGTTCAGCCGTGAGGGTTTCGGCATATTCAATCAAAACTCCCCCTTACAACAAACTATTTTCCCATAATGATTTCAAAACACTTAAGTTTGTTTTAATCAGAATGGTTTTTCCAGAAAAATTAGTTTGTTTACCCAACACTTGTAGGTTCGGGGTCATCACATCACCTTGTTCTCTTTTAACCAATTTGAAAATTTAACATTATTAGGTCAAACACCACTATCACTTGTAGAAAATCAAGTACAACTTAATGTCCTTGATTAACCACTTGTAAGACGAAATATCACAGTTACCATCCTGTGAATTTCTCAAGAATGATGCCGATACCTGCTTCACACTTACCAACCTGGAAGCTCCGGCAAGTCAGATTTTTCTATTTGAAAAGTTTCAACCAAGCCTGACTATCCTTGGATGTATTTTGAGCTTTTCTCTTTTCTTCATAAAATTCTTTTACTCCTTTTTCCTTACCATCAGCCATTTTACTAAAAATATGTTTAACATTGCTATTAAACATTTTTTCAGCATCAACACCTTTTGATTTTAGATTTGCAGCTCGTAATGGTGGAAATTTCTCATCATTCATTAAAAGAACTGTTTCTTCATTTTTTACCTCAACTTGTGGCTCATCTGATTTTGTGGAATTAGATTCATTGCCTGAACTTGGCTTGTCTGACTTGGATGAGCCAGATTCATCGCCAATAACTTTCTTTTTCTTCTTGTTTGTCCTCAGATTTGCATCTGAAGAATTCAATTTGCTTGACTTTGTCGTCGAGTGAATTGATTCATCAGAACTTTTATTCGAACCAACTGGTGAACCTGAAGACAAAATCTTCTCCAAATACTCTCTTGCCTTCTTTCTCTTTTTCCTCAGTCTGTCTTTTTGTCCCTACGAAAGTTTCACTTTCTGTTCTAAAACCTTCTGTTCTTTGGGCTTGACATTGACTGGTTTCTTCACCGTTCTCTGAGATTCAACCCTTGATCTTCCCATCGATCTCCTTGGGCAATCTATGGCAATATGTCCTCTGATATGGCAATTATAGCATCTTCATGTTTCAAAATTCCAATTCTGGCAGTTAACAGCAATGTGTCCTCTAACACCACAGCAATAGCACACTCTGTTATCATACCATCCACTTCTGTCAGTCCAAACCTTCAAATCATAACATTGTTTGGCTTGGTGATAATCATTTCTCCTCTTCAATGCTGGATTTGTCTTTTGAACACTGTGGTCAAACCTGCACCACTTATTACCAACATATTGTGAGTTTTCATTTACAAATTTTTGTGATTTTTTATAATGATTGGATGACTAAACTGATGATCTTTTATTTTCATTTTTAAATTTTTCCGAATTTTTAACTTTTTGTTTCTGTTCTACACTCTTCTTAACAGGTTTTTGCTTAGAACATTCACCTGTTTCAGTAGATTGAAAAACAGTATTTATAAATTTTTCTTGTAAATCTAAAAATATTTTTCTTTTCTTTTCTTTTTCTTTTTCATCATCAGCTTTGTCATCACAATCTTCAATTTTGACTTTGTCAAAATTTGTGACATTGTCACTTATTGGAACAGAATTGATCGGTTTTAGACAAACATACGATGCAGAAGTCACAAAACTTTTCAACTTATTCTCTAACTCAGCAATTTTCTTTCTATTATCTTCGGCTTCATGCTCAAGTCGAATGATTTTATCAAGATGAGAATTTATCGCACATTGTTTTTCGAGATTATTTTTACCAAAAATATCTCTCTCATCTTCTAAAATCTTTATCTGACTTTTGAAATCATTTTCTAATTTTTAAAAATTTTTGTTTTCTGATGACAAACTCTCAACATTCTTCAAAAGTTTGTCATTTTCAGATCTCAATTTTTCGCAGTTCAAGCGGAACTCCAGAATCTGTTCACCATCAGTTTTCTTCCCATCTTTCAAAGCTTTGTTTTCCAATGTCAAATTCTCCACGTCTTTCAAGAATTTCACATTATCTACTACAGATTCATCACATTTTGAACATTTTTTATTCATCTTTCCAGCATCAGCTTCTTTCTTTGTTTCCATCTTGAATGTTCCTGCACAAAAAAATTTAACAAAATCAAGAGGGTTTGCATATTCATCAATAAAACAACCTCTCTTAATATCATATTTCATGACATTTTTTGCAGCAAGACATACAGAGATTCTTTTTCTCATTTCAATGATCATATCCAAATTTATCTTTTCTAAGTCCCTTTTCATTTCATTCATCAACTCTTCTTTTTTTTTTCTTTATCAAACTTATGTGAACTAAGCTTATTGATGAATTCTCTAAAATGAAGCTTTGAGAAACTAGCATCCCTTTTTAGCTCACTCAAAAATTCATCCCATTCTAAAGGTAATGCATCAGCAAATTTTGAAATTTTTTCAGCATTTGAAACCCTTATCTCATATTTATCTAACTTATCAATCAACTCATCAAACCGTCTATCCAACTGTTCCAAAGATTCATGTTTCATGCACAAAAAATTTTCGGATCTTTTAATCCAAATGTCCTTCTTATTCTTCTTATCAATCCAAGATCCAGAAGTCCAATCATTTAAATCTTTAAGATTCTCGTTTTCCTGTTCATCAAACACTTTAGCCATGATTTGAAATTCTTGAATAAACTTGAATCACCTGCAAACAAATTTTCAACTCCAAGACAAAATGATCGTCAAAAGTTATTCACGTGATGTATGGTCCCAAAGCAAACAATCTTATGCAATTACTTGAGTTTAAAAGCCGACAATCAACAATCACAAATCAATCCTATTGGGCCGATTTTATGTAGTGGGCTTATGTCTTTGATTTTTATGTAATCAATGTGAGTGGCCGACAATCATTTAATGATCACATGTAGCAAATTCTTGGTAACAACAAATGTATTAAGTAACCAACAACTTATAACACTCAAAATCAGTGATTGGGCCGAAAACTGAAATCACATGATTCTCGATGTAGTGGACAGTCAACAATTAAATGTTTCACATGCAAACTTGTTGGGCTAAGTTCTTCTTGAGTCACATGCAGCCGAAAATTATTTAATGAGTCACATGAATTTGTCCGACAACACTTTGATAGAACCGTCCAACTTTAATCGCGTGATCAACTAAACCAATTTCAAACAGTACCCTCAAACGGTCACACCTTCAAACAGTCACACCCTCAAACTGTCACACCCTCAAACGGTCAGTCATTTTCAAATGGAAAGGTGCAGATTTCAAATGGTCACATGCATTTTCAAACGGTCACATCAGATTTCAAACGGAAGTGTCATGTATTTTCAAACGGTCAGTCAGATTCAAACGGTCAGGTCAATTTCGTTCAAACGGTCACCAATTTTCAGACGAAATCGGACCTAAAAACTCGAATTTCTCCTAAACAGCTAGGAGTTTGAATCTGAAATTTGGTAGGGTTATAGATCAGGTGTTTTCGCACAACATATCAAAAAATCAGACGATTTGGACCGAAAAAACCCGTTCAATTTGACGAAAATCAGTGAAAAACGTGAAAAATATGAAAAAGATGAAGAAATAGATGAAATCCGGATCTGAATCTGATAAAATCACGATCAGAAATGTGTGTTGGATCAGTGCAATCGAGCTCCTGCTCTGATACCACTTGTAGGACCGGTTTTGACTTTTTCAAAATAGCTCATATTTATAGGCCTTGGCTTTTAATGAGATTTCTCATTAATTACAATACTGCCACCTTGCGTTTTGTCTAGATATTACATCATAATGACTTGTTTTCTTCTGTTTCTCGCTACGGCTCGGATTGACGAAGGCTATAGACATAAATGCATTAACAAACCACCATCTCTGTAGGGATCACTGATTCTGCCCTAAATACCAAAGAAAATGGAGTTTGGCCAGTGGCATTCTTGGGAGTTGTCCTATCAGCCCATAGTACATAAGGTAGTTCTTCTACCCACTGTCCTTTCTTGGATCCAAGCTTCTTCTTCAAATTGTTGATGATGATCTTGTTGGATGATTCTGCCTGACCATTAGCTTGTGGGTGGACTGGTGTTGATGTTATCATCTTAATCCCCCAGCTGTCACAAAAGTTAGTAGTTCTATTCCCAATAAATTGGGATCCATTATCACAAACAATTTCAGAAGGGATACCAAATCTAGTAATAATGTTTCTTTTAATAAAGGATATCACTTCCTTTTCTCTGACTTGAGCAAAGGCTTCAGCCTCTATCCACTTGGAGAAGTAATCAGTCATAGCAAGCATGAATACTTTTCCACCAGGTGCCTTAGGAAGCTTACCAACTATATCCATTCCCCATCTCATAAATGGCCAAGAAGAGGATATAGGATGCAAAAGCTCTGCTGGTTGATGAAGGATATTACTATGTCTCTGACAAGGATCACACTTCTTGGCATATTCCACAGCATCCTTCTTCATGGTAGGCTAATAGTATCCTGTCCTCAGGATCCTTGAGAATAATGCCCTGCCCCCAGTGTGGTTTCCACAATCTCCTTCATGGAAATCCTTTAGGACTTCTTGGATTTCAGGATCCTCAATGCATCTTAGATATGGTCCTGCAAGAGATCGTTTATACAACATATTATTCAATATTGTGAATTGAGATACCTTGATTTTGAAAGCCCTAGGGTTTTCTCCTGTAGGAATCTCTCCGTGTTGTATGTATCTCATGATTGGAGGGATCCATGATCCTGAATGAGATTGAGTATCATCACTGGGGATGATTACAGAATCCTCTCCTATCTCCATGGTTATATTATCCTTGATAGCAGGTGTCAGGATATGGATAATAGGGATCTTAATATCCTCCGGAATCTTTAAGGATTGTTAGGGGAAGATTTTCCAATGATCAGTGATCCTCAATTACTGTCAGGCTTAGTGATCCTCAATTCTATTGAATTAGTGATCCTCAGAAGTTATTGTGGGATCAGGATCATGGATCATCATAGTGATCCTTACACTAACGATTGTCTACTTTGAATATGAAGTTGTTTTGCAGGAGTACGAGCTTGGACTTGGTCTTGGCGATATTCCTGGAGCATATTCTCTTTTTATTCCGCACGTGCTTGACCATTTCGAACGTTGTGGAGGTCGTGGAAGACTTGCATGAAATGCGGATAGTTTGTTATCTTAGATTTTTTCTAAATTTAAAGGGGATAGCGAGCAAAATTAGAACACTTGGCTATTTTTAGCTTAACACGCACACTCGTAACTGCTCTTATCAGCTCTCAACAGTTCTCTTGGCGATTACACACTTTTTTGCACATTACACTCTAGTGATCCTTGTAACTAGCTCGCTATCATCCGAAGTTGTAATACATTTCTTATTTAATTTGAGTTGGTGATCGGTAGTTTCCATCACCCGAGGTTTTTTATGCCGGAGATCAACTCTTGATCAAGGGCTTTTTCCTCGTATAAATCATCGTGTCACTTGTTCATTACATTTCTGAGTGATCCTTTGCATTGTTCATTGATTCAATCATCACACCTCACAACAGAAAGTTTGGTTGCATTATCTTAGCTTGGTTTTTGACCAAAACAAGGATGATCCTAGATTGGCCAATGCATCCGCTTCTGCATTCTCTTCCCTTGGTACCTGTGTCAAACTAAAGGAGACAAAAGAGAGTGCCAATTCTTTGACTATCTCTAGATATTTGATTAGCTTTTCACCTTTAACAGCATAGGATCCATTAAAGTGATTAGTCATTAATAATGAATCTACATGTACCTCAAGATACCTGATCCTCATATGCTTGGCAATTTGCAAACCAGCTATCAAGGCTTCATATTCAGCCTCATTATTAGTAGTTTGAAACTCACAAGCTATGGAGTGGGGTATTATGTCCCCCTGTGGCGATTTTAGTAGTATTCCAATTCCTGTTCCTTTGACATTAGAGGCTCCATCAGTGAAGAGTATCCAAGGATCCTTAGTTTCTTCAAGCTGTTGGACTTCTAATTCAGTTTCCCTTTGCAAGTCAATACTGAAATCTGCCACAAAGTCAGCTAAGGCTTGGGATTTGATGGCAGTCCTTGGTTCATATCTTATATCATATGCACTAAGCTTCACTGCCCACTTTGCCATCCTTCCTGATATTTCAGGTTTCCTGAGAACATTCTTAATTGGAAAATTAGTCTTAACAACAATGGCATGAGTTTCAAAATAATGTCTTAATTTAGTAGATGCCATAATTAATGCAAGGATAAGTTTCTCTAAGTGTGAATACCTGGATTCAGCATCAATTAAACTCTTACTTACATAATAAACAGGATGTTGTGTACCTTGGTGATCCTTAACAAGGACCGCACTTACTGCTTTTGAGGATACTGCTAGGTACAAGGATAATATATCCCCCTTTTCTGGTTTCATCAAGGCGGGGGCTGAGGATAGGTAATCCTTAAGAGCTTTGAGGGCACTTTCATGCTTCTCAGTCCATTCAAATTTCTTGTTCTTCCTCAGGATGTCATAGAATTCCTTGCACTTTTCTGAGGATTTGGATATGAATCTGTTCAAGGTTGCGATCCTGCCTATCAATCTTTGCACATCCTTGGCATTGGCAGGAGATTTGATATTCACAATAGCCTTAATCTGCTCTGGACTTGCTTCAATGCCCCTCTTTGTCACCATATAGCCTAAGAATTTACCTGCTTTAACACCAAAATGACACTTGGAAGGATTTAGTTTCATATTAAATTTATCAAGGATATTGAATGCTTCCTCCAAGTCTTTAAGGTGATCCTCAGCTTTCTTGGACTTAACCACCATGTCATCTATATAGACTTCCATAGTGTGTCCAATTTGTTCCTTGAACATCATATTGACTAGCCTTTGATAAGTAGCACCTGCATTCCTTAGTCCAAATGGCATAGCAATATAACAATATATACCAGTTGGGGTCATAAAGGTTGTATCCTCTTGATCAGATGGTTCCATCTGAATTTGTTGAAATCCAAATGAAGCATCCATAAAAGCCAATAACTCATGACTCGCGGTAGCATCCACCATGGAGTCAATGTGGGGTAATGGGAAAGGATCCTTGGGACATGCCTTGTTTAAATCAGTAAAATCGACACATACCCTCCACTTTCCATTTTTCTTTTGAACAACAACCACATTGGCTAGCCACCTTGGATACTTAACCTCTCTTATCATACCTGCCTGGAGTAGTTTATCTACCTCCTCCTGGATAATAGCATTCCTTTCAGGTGCAAACTTCCTTCTTTTTTGATGAATTGGCTTGAATGACCTGTCAATGCCAAGTTTATGAGTAATTATATCTTTAGATATACCTGTCATGTCTTCATGCTTCCAGGCAAAGGTAGTTTTCCTTCTTTTAAGGAAGGATACTAGATCCTGTTCAATGTCGCTAAGGATCCCTGATCTTATGAAGATCTTGGATTCAGGATCATGAGGATCCATGAGGATTTCTTTTACATCCTGCTCTCTTGCCTCCAAGACATCTCTTGAAGGATACTTTAATTGCTATTGCTCCCTTGGTCTTGAGGCTTGGTTCATTGATGAGGTATAGCAATTCTTAGCTTCTTGTTGATCACTCTCAATTTTCACCACTCCCCATGGACTAGGAAGCTTTACGCATTGATGATAAGTAGATGGGACTGCCTTCATGTCATGTATCCATGGCCTGCCAAGGATAACATTACAACAAGATAAGCAATCTATAACACAAAACTTTTTATAAGAATGGAGTCCTTCAATATAGATAGGGAGTTTGATGTCCCCCAATGTATTTTTGGTTTCCCCGCTAAATCCCACAAGTACTGAGGATCTTGGGACAATATCTGATTCAGGAATGTTCATCTTCTTGAGGACATCAAGCTGAATGATATTCACTAAGCTTCCTCCATCTATAAGGATCCTGCAAACAAAATGATTAGAAATAAACAGGGTAATAACAAGACCATCATGATGAGGATCCTGAACATCAAGACGATCATCCTCATCAAATGTTATGATCTTATCCTTCGTGACAGTGGAGGTCCGGATGGGTCTGTCTCCATTATCCATCTTAGTTTCCTTGGCATGTCTTTTGGCTGCTGAAAAGGAAGTACCACAAATGTCTGATCCACCGGATATGAAGTTTATAACTTGTGCATCTGCTGGAGGAGCAGGAGCCTTTTCTGGGATCCTTTCAGGATCCTGGATCCTTGACTTCTTTCGTCCCAAAAGCTCCTTCAAGTGGCCCTTGCTTAACAAATAACCAATTTCTTTTCTAAGTGCAATACACTCTTCAGTGAGATGCCCAAAATCCTCATGATATGCACACCACTTTTCCTTGGCCACCTAGCTTTCTCACCTAGATTCTGTATTGCAAGAATTAGCGCATTGTTATCGACAGAAAAACAGTATTCAGAAATTGGAGGATAATCCTCATCATCCTCTTCTTGCTCTATTGCATGCACATTCTGGTTGTCAGACTTGTTGTAGGACTTGAACTTGTTATTCTTGAAGTAGGGTCCTTGCTTTTCTTGTTTTGAGGATCCTGTCAATCTCTCCTGGATCCTTTTGTCATCCTCTAGACGGATGAACCTAAGGGCCCTGGTTCTTACTTCATCAAGATTCCTGCATGGGGTCATAACAAGATCGTCATAGAACAATGAATCCCTAAGCAAACTCATTTTAAAGGCTTCTACAGCCGTAGCTATATCCAGGTTAGGGATATCTAAGGATTCTTTACTAAACTTAGTGATGTAATCTCTAAGTGATTCATTTTGACCTTGTGTTACCCTATATAGATCACTAGTTAATCATTCAAATTTTCTACTACAAGAGAATTGACTATTAAACAAATTAACTAGATTAGCAAATGAAGTAATAGAGTAAGGGGGAAGACTTAGCAGCCATTTAAGAGCAGATCCTGTGAGTGTGGATCCAAAACCCTTGCATAGACATGCTTCTTTTAACCTCTCAGGAATTGGATTGATCTCCATCCTCTCCCTGTATTGAGCTACATGTTCCTCTGGATCCGTTGAACCATCATACAGCTTCATAGTTGGTATTTGGAACCTCTTGGGTATCTCAGCATCACAAATAGGTGGTGCAAAGCGAGATATCCTATGGCTACCATCTGCAATTTCAGGAATGGGTTTAACCACTCCTGGTACACTGGATATCATATCCTTAAGCTTCTGTAACTCCCTAGCCATAGCCTGATTGATACCTGTATCCTGCATGGAGCCATGGTTAGTGTTATAAGAATTATTGAGAGTGTTACCTCCCAGAGGATTCATGTTTGGAATTCCAGATGTGAAACCATATTGATGGGATTCTGGTATGATTGAAGGACCAGAGGAAGCAATGGTCTGCATTGGTATGAAGTCTCCTTGATGAACATCCGAACTTGGAGGCTGCATACTTCTTAAGAATCCTTGATCCTAAAAGATGTTGGATCCTTGAACCTGAGAGGATCCTTGAACCTGAAAGGATCCTTGGACCTGGGAGGATCCTTGGACTGTGTGCATTCCCAAATATCCTCCTGAGCTGACGAAGGATCCCTGATGCTGAGAAGAGGATCCCGATGGCTGAGAATTGGATCCTTGAGGCTGGAAGTGAGCGCCAAATGCCTGACTCATAGTTGTTGTTCCATAACGCCTTTCTGATGGACCACTTTGATACTGGATGCCCGGAACTGCCGATTGTAGGGTAGTTACAACTGGAGTGTCAAAATTTAATGACATTGGCATCAGAGGAGAGTGATCCTCCACTGATTTCTTCTGTTTCTTGATATCACCAATCTCTTGGAGGATCCGTTCATTGGTTTTGTCTTGCTCTTGCATGCGATCTCTCATCTGCAAAATCAGAGTAAAAAGTTCATTAGTAGTAGGATTAGAGGAAACAGAAGAGGTTGGTGGTTTTGGGAAAATGGGGGTTTTTCTCTTCGCAGCATTTTCAGCATTTTTATGGGATCCAGAAGGTGGTGGAGGCAAAGGTGGAACGCCCTGTGAATAACTCATTGCCGGCATAGAGCTTGAAGTGTTCTTTGCTGAGGAAGCCATCTGCTTGGTTGTAACGAACCGAAATGACCACAAAAATATGAATCTTCTGAGGAATGAAGCACCAATTGCCCCACGGTGGGCGCCAAACTGTTTTGGTCAAAAATCAAGCAAAGATAATGCAACCAAATCTTTTGTTGTGAGGTGTGATGCTTGAATCAATGAACAATATGAAGGATCACTCAGAAATGTAATGAACAAGTGACACAATGATTTATACAAGGAAAAAGCCCTTGATCAAGAGTTGATCTCCGGCATAAAAAACCTCGGGTGATGGAAACTACCGATCACCAACTCAAATTAAATAGAAAATGTATTACAACTTTGGATGATAGCGAGCTTGTTACAAGGATCACTAGAGTGTAATGTGCAGAAAAGTGTGTAATTGCCGAGCAAACTGTCGAGAGCTGATAAGAGCAGTTACGAGTGTGTGTGTGTGTTTAGCCAAAAATAGCCAAGTGTTCTAATCTAGGTCGCTATCCCCTTATAAATTTGGAAAATATCTAAGCTAACAAACTATCCGCATTTCGTGCAAGTCTTCCACGACCTCCACAACGTCCATATTAGTCAAGCACGTGCGGAATAAAAAGAGAATATGCTCCAGGAATATCGCCAAGACCAAGTCCAAGCACGTACTCCTGCAAAACAACATCATATTCAAAGCAGACAAATGTTAGTGTAAGGATCACTATGATGATCCTGGATCCTGATCCTACAATACTTTCTGAGGATCACTAATTCAAACAGAATTGAGGATCCCTAAGCCCGACAGTAATTGAGGATCACTGATCATTGGAAAATCCTCCCCTAACACTCATAATGTACAAACGAGACGAGTTTACCAAAATAGGCGTGAAACTCACAATTTGATAAACGAGTCCCAATCCGCTTAATTATATTTTTGCACGAAATTATACCATTAAGTTAGGGGTGAGACCCACACCTTGATGGAAATTTCAAATTTTCAATTTCAAATTCTAGTGGACCCTCGTCAACGTGTCAAAATTTGATTTTGACCCAACGAGCACCAATCACATTTAGGGTACACAGTCGTCAAGTTAGGGGTGAAACCCGCATCTCGTTGACTAGTCCCCCTCCTTGATTTTCATAAATCCCGCCAAGTCTCGAATTTTCGATTGAATTGGGGCATGTAGTAACCGGAAGGGTGAATACCGTTAACCGACTTGTCGGCAAGAGTATACCACCTATTAGGCCAAAGCATGCTTTTCAATTTCAAAAGACTTTTCGACCACTTTGGTTAGTCAACGTTCCGTTTTGGAACCATCCAAGTTTCTTTTTATCGAACTTATGCTTTATTATTTTCGATCTTTTATGATGAAACTCTCTCTTATCAATTTTGAACCATTTTTGAGATTTCACTTTTGCACATACATCATGTTATTACTTTTTATACGATTATACATTATTAGCATGCATAATTTCACGTGATTTTATTTACACTTTTGCAACAACGAGTGGAGACATATCATCAAGATATGAGTGATTTCCTTACCTTGACGATTAACTCCGCTTCTTTTCTCATCTTACAACGACCTCACCAAAGGATTAGGGGTGATCCCCTTACCTAGGTGATCGTTATCGATACTTTCTTTTAATAGACTATATTATGTAAACACGATCATGTTTATATCTGAATCGTTTATCATTAGTCAAACCTCTAATTATTTCAAAATGCATTGTCTATATAAACGAACTTCTTATCCTACAATCTACTTTCATATAGCTCACACACACGAAATTCTTAATTTTTTCGTAGACACTTGTTCTTCAAATTTCAAAACTTCACGAAATGCTACTCACCAACTCAGTCAGTGTAATGAATCCATTGCCCACGAAATTTCACATTCAACGTAATTATTAAAACAAGCTCACCTCGTATTATTAACCTAGAAATCTTCTATTTTCGATTGGGAATCAAACCAACTATTTCGCACACGCCTATAAAATATTACAAATATTATTCAACATTTACTAAAACTTCTATCAAAAGCAATAAAACATTTTATTTAAAAAAAACGCTTTTTCAACAAACACTAAGTTCATATACCAAATTCCTTTTTCTAAGGATCAACTTTTCACAATAATCTATAAACTTCAAAATTTTCTAATACAAAGTTATTTAAAACGATGCAACTTATTAATTCCTAGAACTTTTCAAAACCTCATGCGATACGACAATTAAATCAAAACACGTGGGCAAGGAAACTTCATAAGAACCAACAAATTTTCAACTATATCAACTCTTTTAAAAACCGTAGTAGCATTTCCATTCGTTTACAGGGTACAACTCACGTAATCAATAGATGCTTTATACTCTCTTTACATTCACAAACTAGAGTCTATATTTCGTGACAACTCAATCTATTTTAGCTTTACGTTTTGCTCAAACAACTATATATGCATATCATTTTACGTGTTTTAGTTTATATCTCACGACAATTTCACGTATACTACTCATTTTGGTTTTCTTTTATAATCAAAACTTCTTGATCTTTTACGTACTTAAGTTCACATACTACGATTAATACCGCATATAAAATCATTATCGCTTACACTAATATTCATATTCATACATTTTATGTTATTTTACACTTATATCCAATTTGTATTAATATTCATACAATTATACGACCATACTTATATTCACATCTATACATTTATGTTTATACTTATATTCACATTCATATTCATACATTACACGTTTATACTTACATTTATACATTTACGCTTACACTTGTATTTATGCTCGTACTCATACCCACACCTTTTATTATACTCATATTTGTACACATAATTACGATGATACTTTTCATATTTATACTTATACTTATGTTCATACTCATACTCGAACTTTTCTTCATGTGTTTTATGCTTATACTCGCATGTGTATTCAAACTTAAACTTATGCTATGTTTATGCTTTTATTCCATACTCAAAACTTATACATTTTCACCTGTACGGGAGCGAAGCCCGAGGGATTCGCTTACGTGAGTCAGATGCTTATACACTACATTCTTTCACGTACGCAATCTTATTTTCAAAATTTATGTATACCTTAATTCATACGCAACGAGTACAAGCTATGCGGATCATGCGACGATTGGTATAATCGCGGGGGCACACGAGATTATAGTAATAAGCGCATGAGAACCATAGAGTGTACTACTGTGTATGGTAAGACACGGAACGTAACATTGCACCGAATAACGAAACAGACGTAACGTGGTTAAAACATGGTGGATACGCCGCTGGTACATCCTATATATAAGTGTTTTCACCATGTTACCAAACTTTCGTAAAACGTGCTATGAGAAATTCAGTGTTTTGCAGACCTTTTTGGGCCTAATACAAACTTTAAACAACTCACAAACGCATTATATCTGATTATCCACGACGGGACCCCATTTTTTTAGCACTACGTTCGTCTATCCAATACTTATGCCATTCTTATACTTGCATTCGTTTACTAAAGGTCAATCGTTCACTTTTATACTCCTATTATTCTCCATTATTCTTTTCCTTTTATACGAACCTCGTTCACAATCAAGTCTGTTTAGATGTTCGAATCCTAATCCACCTCCTTAGTTTTGAAGCTATCTTTCTATTTCTTCATTCTTGTGTGAACACTCATAGTTGGTCATCACCTCCAAAACTGTTCTATGTAAAATGTCAAATCTTCTCGTTCCACTTAATAAAATAATTTTCTACAAATAAGCGATTTAGTGATATCCTTAGATTTTCCATGCAAACTACCTCACTTTTCATCAAATACAAACCATTTTATACAAATTTCTCCTTCTTAAATACGACACATTTTTAATACATCTCCAATTTGATATAAAACTATTTAAACTCACACACGTACACGCTTTTACTTATGCTAAATACTTCAATTCATTTTCAGCCAAACAAACCCCCTTTACAACCTATCTCTTCGTTATTTAAATTTCATACTTTTCAAAACGTCCCAAACTTCAGGGTCCCAATTATAAAACAAGCATCTTTTGGTCAAAACCCTTTTCAAGTCTTCCTCTTCAATAAATTTCGGGACGAAATTTCCTAAAGGAGGGGAGACTGTAACGCTTCGGTTTTTCATAACTTTCCTAATTTAGAAAATGATTCTTGAAAATCTATTTCTAGAAACTTGTCCCATTTTGAAATCGAAATCGTTGTAAAATCCGAGACTTGAATCATAAAGAAATTCATATTTTCGTTACGTTTATGCTTTATACACTTCATACATTCAAAAATATTAAACACGTGACACCTTATTCTTATTTCATGCAAAATACGACAAACTTGTAAACGTGTGATTTATATGTTCAATTTATACTTGTCATACTCGAAAACGCATATTGGAAACACTAATTCAAAACTATGTCGCAATGCGCGTAAACAACCGATTTAAATGCGTTTACGCGCAATACATGTTGAATATCGAAAATTAACGATTTCAATACTTAATTTACACTAATTTATATTTGTAATCACTTTTGATATGCTATGGATACTTGCAAACATGATTTATTAGTCAAAACGTGCTCATACTTGCATTTTGTACTTTAACCGACAACTTTGTGTACAGCCGGCATTCTCGATACTTGTCAATACATGAATATGCATACCCGGACATACTTGACATCAATTTTATGTTTATAATACTTTCATACTTTTTACACGCTTAAAACTACACGAAAAGCACTTAAAAAAAAGAACATCCAAAAACCTGACTTTGAGCCCTGATTGCATATTTATCAAACTTGAGGGAACTTTTGTGACAAAAATCCAAACTACCCCTTAAATCCACGAATTCTAATCTGTATTTTAGGCTCCAAACTTCACCCTAAAATTATAATTTTGAATTTTGGTATTATTACTCCAACCCCCACCTCCATTCTCCACCAATAGCCTTCTAACTACCATTAAACACCCTCCCAACCACCTAGCACTATAAATACAAGTCCTACACTTCTTCTAACACTTTGATCATCATCTAATCTCTCCAAAAACACCAAGAATCTGCTGAGAATTGAAGATTTGGACAGAATCATTCAAGTCCAAAAGTGAGCAAAACTCACCTTTCTTTTTCACTTTCTTCTTGTTTTTCTTGTTCTTAACCACTTGGACTCCACTAAGGATCAATACCCTACAATTATATGATGTTAAACATCTGGGAATGATCTGATTTTGAGGTCCAAAGGTGGTCATTTTTCTGTTTTTAAAAGATTTCAAAATGTCCTTTAAGTTTTCTTCATGTTCTCCATGTTCTCCATGTTTCCTTCAAGTTTTCTTGTGTTCTTGTTGTGTCCAACTTATGTACAACAATGGGTGAATTTACTGATTTAAATCAATAAGTTAATTGGTTTATATACTCCCAAACTTTCTGTTTGTGGAGACCTTAAGCTCACTAGATGAGTTCTCAACTAAAACACACCTTAATCACACTAATCTTAACCTTGTTCATGACCAACCAAGTTGTAATGACTTGTGCTTTGGTGAACACTCATACTCATGACCAACCGACCTTCGGGTTGTGTTTCGGTGAACTTATATCGAGGTTTAAATGGATGCATATCATCCTCCTCGTTGCTTGACAAACTCTATGACCCCTCTTGGGGAATGCATGACTAAATAACTTAATGAACCTTTACGTTTATGTTATTACTTCAAGTCTTGTAAGCCCTAAACTAACCCGCCTTTGTTTCCCGTTATAGGGTGACCTCGGCACCCAGCTCAACCTTCTTAAACTCCAAATCAAACACATTCAACTTTCTAGTCTCAACAATCTCGTCACCTTTGGATAAATCGGAAAGCATATGCAATTTTGTGAGTATACTCGATCCCATTTTACTCTTTAAACACTTTAGGATGCAACATGTATTCTATATTTAAACACACTTGAAACTATTTGAATCACTCTCTATCCATATTTGAACATGAAACTATATGATGCTTGTTAATCTTGTATGTTAATGTAAACTTTTCGTGTCTATATGCTCATTAACTTCGTACAAGCCCACCTTGACCATTATAGCGCTATATGGGTAATGCACCGCCCACGAGACTTGGGGTATTGTTAAGTTAAACTATTTTACCTCCCGCTAAACTATTGGGATAGGCTATTTTAACGCATTGGAAACTTGGGTTTGAACATATACTTGACACCGTTTCAATGTATTGGTAACTTGCATATTGTGATTCATGTTGGATACGAGCCGTTAGACTATTTTAAACTATTTTTATGCTATGTATCAAACTTGTATACTCGGAAACTTTTTTGTTGATATTTTAATACATGTTGGAGGTTCGATAGACAAGTTGATGCTAAGTGAAGAAACAAGATTAAGTGGACATAGAAACACACTTAGATTAATCTATCTTGTTATGTTATGTTTTGAAACAATGTTGTTCTTTTTATTTGAATCTTGTATGACATTTAGTATTAAAATGAAATTTGAATTTGAATTTAAATTATATTGTCACATAGTGTTATGAAGTCTCTTGCAATCTAGTTTTTGTCTCATCCCGATGTTTCCGCCATCGGTTGGGGTGTGACATAAACACTGCTAAGGCTAAACATTGTTACATATTACAAACACTGATTACAAGACTTTGTTGGTTCTATCCTCTGATGAGCTCTAACCTCTGATGAAGCTTTAGTAGACTTTCTTCAAAGGGCGATCAGACCTTTGACTTACAGCAGACCTTTGACTTCTTCTGTAGTTTAGCTTTAACAGTCCTTATAATCTAGCAGAGCTTAGCACTGAGCAGACCTTAGAACCAGCAGTTGTTAGATGACTTGCCATTGAAGGAAGAAATAATTCAAAGCACTCTTATTATGAATCAATTGTTACAAAACTGTTTTGGCTTTGTATCATCTGGTCTCAAGGAAGGATTCACATGAGCCAACACTTCATCTCGTTATGTTACAGTACCGACGCTCGATATAGCAACCGAAAAGGAAAAAAACAAATAAATAAAATCGTGATATAACCAAAAAGAATATCAACATGTGATTTACATCAGTTGAAAACAATTGTTTGGTAGGAAACTAGGAACCGGTTCGGTTCGTCAGGGTACCACCACGATACTGGCATGCACTCATATAACATATATAAAAAAACAAAATGTACACTCTATTCTGAATGCAACTCTGCACTCAACAAAAATTGAAACTAAACGCCTGAAAAAATTAAGCAAAGTTACGAATTTAGGGCATGTTTGGCTTAGCTTTTTGAAACAACTTATTGACTTATTGGCTGATGAAACAGTGGTTAACCGGGGAGGTTAATTCAGTGGTCTCGCCAAGTAGGGTTAATCCATTCTTTCCGGGGATCGGTGGCTGGATAGTCTGCTAACCTGTCTTCTGCACAAGGAAACAAACTGTGACTCGTAACAAGGAGGATGGGGTGGGGGTGCTCCTTGTTACCACTCTCCGGCATGAGAATCAGTACTTGCTTGAGAGCAAAGTGGGTGTTTGTAGTAAGTGTGAGGGAGCAGATAAGAGATACCTAAAACCTGGTCCGGGATGAGTATATATAGCCGAAGAGTTCAGGAGGGTAATTGAGTGGCTAGACTGACAACGCACAGCCCCTTGCAGGTGTGTCAGACGTGTAGGTCACGGAGGTGATGCCACGTCCTGCTGTGGCTGTCAGTCAATTCGTCAGCGTTGCATACATGTGGGCTGGACAGGTGACTGCTGTCAGTGCCACTTGTTGTTTTGGACACTTGAGCCAAAGTGCCAGTCTCACTTGCGCCGTCAATAGGATGCGGTGTGCGGTAACCACGGTTGTGTCCGCGTCCCTTGTCTTGACGGAAGTATCTATAGGATGCGGTCCTGGGCCGCATTGCTATGTGCGGTAACTGCGGTGGTTACCGCGTCCCTTGTCGTGACGAAAACAGCCGTTTTCATACACGAGGTAAGTCTTCTCATCACTTGACCGATTGGAACAGTTAACCGCGTTCGCGCGTGCCCGCACGGACGCAAATAAGTCTTTGTTGATAGGAGTATTTAATAAGGGTGATGGTCACTCATGACCGCTTTGGTGTGAGATCTGGGACCATACCCTTCGTGCCCGCACGGACGCAGATAAGTCTTTGTTGATAGGAGTATTTGATAAAGGTGATGGTCACTCGCGACCGCTTTGGTGCTAGATCTGGGACCATACCCCTTCATTGGCTTTTTGGAAAGTCAGCATGGAGTGACTTATTGGCTTTTTCCCTCACATACACCCTCATTGCCAAACATCATTTTGGAGCTTATGACTTTTCAAAAAGCCAATAAGTCAATAAGTTGTTTCAAAAAGCTTAGCCAAACATGCCCTTAGTTTTTTTTTTTAAGTTAACAAACACGAGTTATTAAAGAAAAAATATACATCATAAACAAAAAAAAAGAGTTGCCACGTGACAACTAGGGATGAGCACGGTACCCATTCGGTACCAAATCGATACATGTACCAAAAGTACCGTTACTGTTACCGAATATACCAGTACAGTACTGATATTTACCGGTGTTTTAAATATTCTATGAAATCAAAACAACTTTTTCTTACACATTTTTAATAGTTATAAATTAACCAAGAGCATATTTTTTAATTACAAATTTGTAATAGTTTTATTATTTAAATTGTATAATAATAATGGTATTAATTTATAGGGGTTGGTTCCGGTACAAACCATATTTATCCTACAAATCGTAAGAACAGATCCTAGCACTTAAAAAAAAGTTAAATTAGCACATATTAAAACAATACATACATAAAAGTAGCACTTTTGAATTATATTAGCACATGAAAATTAATCAAGATAATTGATTTTAGCACATGTGTGAAATGATATCAACACTTTTTTTATCAGCACATTGAAAACAAAAGAAAGATTCAAATAAAGAATTAATTGTTTGTTAACATAATTATAAAGAATTCAAGTTAATTGATATTATTTAGATTATCATTTTACCATTTCTGTATAATTAATTGGATGCCACATGACACTTTTTAGACCAAGCGGTATGGGGGTCGGCTTAGGCCTGGCGAGGCCCGGCGCCGGTCCCCCACACCGCCCCCTCGCCCCGTCCCGTCCTTTCCAGCTCCCTCTAGACGATCTCGACGGGCCTCCCTTCTCCTCCCTTCTCTCACATATACCTATACATACATACATATATATATATACATAAAGGGGTTCATCCCCACCCCCCTAGGTCCATCCCCTCCAAGCCACTCCTACGTGGCGCCAACGTGGCGGCCCATCCCCTTAGGGATAAGGCTCTCCATACCCACTAGTCTTAAATGGTTCTTACAAGTTGTATACGAAATGTGGTTTGTATCTCATCATACTCCTTGATTTATAATTTATTTTGCTTGATAAAGTAGTAAGGCTGGAGGATGTGGGGGCGCCACCCCCGCCAACTCAGCCACTATAGCGCCCCTAAGGACTCCATCACCACACCCTCCATTTTAAGAGGGGGCGCCATGGGTGAGGCGCTAGCATGGCAACGAGCAAATTACTAATGTGTTCAGGTGGGGCCTACAACATATAAACCAATCAATTTTTTTTTTAATTTTGTTTAACAAGGAGCTATATCCACACCTTGTAAATTAAAAGGAGATCCATGACTGATGTGGATTCTACGTGGGAGGGGCTCTAACCACACCTCCTAAGTCCGAACGTAGTGGGGCTCTATATACCGCCCATCATCAAAGATAGCGCCCCCATAGCGCCCGCACACCGCGACGGGGGGCGTTATGGGGGAAAAAGTGGGGCAGGCGCGATATTTTTCGCGGCGTTATGGGCTTTCCTTTTCATTCTTTGACCAATGAAAATAAAGCATGTGTTTTTATAATTAATTAATAAAAACAAAAATTAATAATTAGGTAATGATGGGTAGGGGCGTTATGACTACGGGCTCAAGTGATATAACGCCCCATAAAGCCCCTGTGTGACGTGGCACGACACGTGTCGCATAACGCCCCACAGGGGGCTTTATGACTACGGATGGCCTAAGCACAGTCAAACTTACATTCCTGAAAAAGAGTATAGAACCCGAACCAAAGCCCTAATCTCACCGTCACGTCCACCTTCTTCAAAGCTCTCTCTAAAAGGTAACTGATCTTCACTTTCATCTCGATTAGCTTTTACACAACTTCATCCCCCGTTTGCTAACCTAATCTCTCTTCACACTTTAACCAGTATTCCTCGATTTTGCTAACCAAACGTTCTGCTTCAACCAGTTTTAAACCTAACCTTTTCAAAATTGCATGTTCGATCCTACTGTTAACTCGAGTTTTGGCATAATTTCAGGTGAAATTGTGTATTGGATGCAAGCTAGGGCTAATTGTTAGTAATGGAGGATGAGAAAGATGTGTTTTATGTTGTGAGGAAAGGGGACATTGTTGGTGTGTACAAAAATTTCAGTGATTTTCAGCCTCTGGTAAGATAGATATTATGAAATCTACATTAGATGTTATTTGTTTTGATGTTATGTGACTGATTGCTATCACTGTCTTTTATTTGTTTTGTAGTTTAATTTTGTTTGCACTTTGTTTGTTATGAAAGGTGTATTAATTTGTGTGTCAAATATACTACTTTTGGTGTGCAAAAGATAGAAACTATACCGGCTGTCCTAGCGGATTGAAAAACTTAACATGTTTTATTTGTTTGTGAATACAATGAATGTTGGTTAAAACAAATGTGAGGCGTTTAGGTCCTAAAAGTGCGTTGCACGTATGCTAGGTGTTGCTCTATGTAGAAATAAGCTTTATTTACAACCAGATGTTGCGTCTCTCTCGTCTGTTTACATATTAACACATATTAACCTTTTTATCAAGTAAATGTTTTATAATATCTTGATCACTTTGGTTGGTTTTTACATATTGTATTATCACCCTCCTAAAGACCCCAATCTTGACCGATTTTGGCCCGTGTGTATATGAGGCACCGCCTCAAGCTCCTGATGTGTTTTCACGAGTGCATATATATCACTATCGACCACTTGTTTTGTAGTTTCTTTTGGTTTGCACTTGATTTGTTATATAAAAATTGTAACTTGTATGTCAAATATAGTACTTTTGATGTGCAAAAGATAGAAACTATACCGGCTTTCATTGGAAAGTTTGAACAGTATTCTATTTGTTTGCAATACAATGAATCTTGGTTAAAAAAACAAGGTGTTTAGGTCCCAAAAGCTGTGAGACGCTCCCTTTGCGAGGTGTTGCTCTATGTACAACTAAATAAGCTATATTTACAACCAGAAGTTGCATCTCTCTCGTCTGTTTTACACATCAACCTTTTTATCAAGTAAACATTTCATAATTTTTCATCACTTTGGTTGTTTTTACATGTCACCCTCCCAAAGACCTAAATTTGACCAATTTTGACCCATAAGTACATGAGACACTGCCTCAAGCCCCTGATGTGTTTTCCAGAGCGCTGAGCGCCTCACGCCTCTTTTAAAACCTAGCAATGAATAGCAATAAACCACAGTTTGGCTTTCAGATGCAGAAGAAATTGTTTACGTAATACCATTACTAGTACATTTGTTTCCCTTTGGCTGTGTTGCAGTTGGTTTTCAAACCATGTATGCCTATCAAGATATTTACTGTCTTTATAATTTATGAATCTTTCTGTGTCTCTTAAGATAGTTTACTGTATTTGCAATGTGTATACTATATACGTTACTCAAGTTAATTATTGTATTTGCAATTCTCAAACTCTATGTGCCGCTTATTGTAGTATTCTTTTATTATTTATAGCTATATGGACCCAATGTTGCTGTGTTCAAAGGCTACCGATTACCTAAGGCTGCTGAGGAATATCTTGCCACACACGGGCTGAACAATGCAATATATTCTATTGGCGCCTCGGATGTACAAAGTCAACTTTTCGGTCAACTTGTTCCGTGTCCTTTTCAGGTTTGACTATTTCAATTCATTTAGTACTTCCTTATTGTCATAGCATGCTCATTTATTTAACGCGTTTCCAGCTATACATGTGTGGTAACAAGTAACAACAATCATTATATGACATTAAATAATTCTGATATTGTTTCAGCAACCATCTTCCGTGAACGGTAAAGCTGGAACTAAAAATGCCGCTGATAACTGGATAAAGGTAACATGTTACTTACAGTTGTAGTGTTTTGCATTTCTTTATCACCGCAACTTAAAGTTGTAATTTTGTTATTTTTATGTGTTTTTTTTCTACAGAAAAAAGCTGGATCAACTTCTACTCCAGAAGGTTCTCAGAGGAAGCTACCGGAACTTGAAAGCTTTATGGAGACTCTGCCAGTTTCCGCTTATGGTGTGAGGTTTTAAATCATTTAACTTTACAGTAATTAGCGTGTCTCAGTGAATTAGTTTCGCTAAGACTCTGTGTAGTGGTTTTAAGTTTTACGTCATTGTTAAAGTGCCACATCGTTGCCATGTAGGCAGTGGGCCTTTAACTAAACCACCCTTTAACTTAGGGATGAGATTAGTACAGTACCTGTACTCGTACCAGTACTGAAAATACCGGTACCGGATTTGAACAAAACTGGGTACCAAATACCGTACCGAATATATGGCTACGGGTACGGATATTTCAATACGGTACCCGCTTTGGTACCACTTTGTTTTTATTTTATTTTTTGAGCACTCATACCCGTACGGGTACTAAAATAGGTAAAATTGGCACGAGTACCAATACAATACAATACCAAATAGGTAAAATCGGTACGAGTACCAATACGATACGGGTACCAAATAGATAAAATTGATACGAGTACCATAATATGAAATAAAACATAATATAAACAAAAAACTTTTAAAGTTTTAAAGTTTTATATATAATTCGGTACCAGTACCCGTTTTTACCAGTACGGCAGTACCGATTACCGAAATCAATAAAATTGGGTACTGCTACATGGTACCGAATACCTAAAATCAGTACGGGTATGGGTATATGGTAAAAAAGCTCATCAGTTTAACTACACGTCATTAATATCTAAGTAATTATTTTGTCTCAGTCAATGATACTTTTGTGTTTTTGTTCGTCTGCTACACCAATTAATATGTTAACCATTTTCAGTGCTCATGTATTCTCGAATTTGATGGTGCATCAAAAGGAAACCCTGGACCGTCTGGTGCTGGGGCCGTGTTGCGTGCAATAGATGGAAGTTTGGTATACACTTAAACACCACACCCTCCTTGTATAATAATAGTAATAATTATGCGTTTTTGGCAGTATTTAGGTGTCTGAATTTGAAATTTTGTAGGTTTATCGTTTGCGTGAAGGTTTGGGCGTTGCAACAAACAATGTTGCCGAATATCGGGCAGCCATTTTAGGATTGAGATATGCCCTTGAGAGAGGATTTAGGCATATTAGGGTGCAAGGGGACTCCAAACTCGTTTGTATGCAGGTACACTTTTCTCGTTATGCGTGCCAAACTGCCAATGTTTGTTAAGATCTAAATTTGGGAATATTGGTGCATTGTAGAGTCTAAAGGGTTTCTGTCGTCTTTTCAGACCATCTATGTAGAGTAGGAAAACATAGAAAATAGGGGTGTGCACGGTTCGGTTCGGTTTGGTTTTATGGTAAAACCGTAACCGAAATGTTCGGTTTTAGCCTTTTGGTTATTGAAAACTGTTTGGTTTCGGTTTTTTCGGTTTTAGCAATGGTTCGGTTTTTCATTTTTTGGAACAAATTACGTAAGATTCAAAATTAAAAAGTATAATCCAAGATTTAAGAATCTTTGCTTAGATGTTACATCTTATTTTATGTTTCTACAAAGTTTTTTTTAAGACATTTTTTTTTAAATACTTTGAAATCATTTAATTTTTATGTTAAATTTTGTTATTTCTTGTAGGCAATGAATAAATCATTTCAAAGATAAACAAACATGCTAATGTTTTTATTATAAATACTTAACATTCAAGAATAAAGCTAATAATTCCTAAATCAATATATAACAAACATAAAAAATGACTTTTTAGTTATTTGGTTCGGGTTTTTTCTGGTTTTTTGTGCGGTTCGGTTCAGTTAAATCGGTTTTTTCAGTTCAGTTAAATCAGTTTTCTCGGTTTTCTCTTACCCCTTATAGAAAATACAAAATACATTATCCTAATAAGTCTTAATCAAACTAGTAAATAAATACTAGATTGCAAGATTTCTTTTTGGCAAATCTTGTAATTAAATCAACTATTTGCCCACATCAATCGTTTCTAAGAGCCGATGTCTTAAAACATGTGTAAAACAGGTAAACGGTTTGTGGAAAACCAAAACTGAGAACATGACGAGCTTGTGCAAAGTAGCAAAGGAGCTGAAACATAAGTTTGCATCTTTCCAGATTTGTCATGTAGAAAGGGTATGCGTTCTTACTTTGTACTTCAGTTGTTTATATAGTTGGCAACTTACAAATGAAACCTCGTCTAATGATCTTTTTTATGATATTTGAAAGGAGTTCAACACTGAAGCTGATGCTCAAGCGAATATGGCAATACATCTCCAGGGTAAGAATGAGATACAAATATTGTTTATGGGTTTTCTTATGAAAAAATTGTGAATATTTTTTTTCTACAGTTGGTGAGGTTCAGGAGGAAGTGGAGAGGAGATAATTTAACGGCTTTGTAAGGATCGATCTGTCACCATTTTGTGTAGCATGAGAATGTATTTGTGTAGATTGATCATTGTACCCGTAACTTGTAGGTAAATATGCAGGACTATGTTGTGTTAATTTAGAACATGACCCTTTTTAAACCTGAAGGTTACTTTATGAAGTAGGTCACGTTTTGAGCGGTTACTATAACGGCTTCTTGAGATCGTCTTAAATCGATTGCTTTATATAAATGTGAAGATATCTGTCTATGTAACAATCTTATGTACTTTTGAAAATGCATAAAATATAAGAAAAAAATGTGTGTTAAAATTGATTATATGTTATTAATATAATCAAGTAATATAGATTTGGATAGTGATGATTGTTGAAACCAACCAAACCCAAAAAGCAGGCCGGTATAAGTGGTCTGAGATTCATATGGTTTCGGTGCATGGTTTGTTTAGACATTTTGGTTTACGCTTTGGGACTTGATAGTTGAAACCCTTGGTTTATTTTAGAAGTTGGGACTTGAAAGTTGAAACCCATTGTTTATTTTAGAAGTTTAGGTGCAAGCTAGCAACTTTATTTTGTGGTGTCTTCACTTTGTAACATATTTAGTTCCAACTTTTATCAAAAGTAAATGGATTTGTGGTTTGCACTTTGTAACACATTTGATCCCTAACCTAGATTTGTTAAAACATTTAAATTTATTAACTGGGGATTAAATGTGCTACAAAGTGTAAACAATAGGGATCATTTGTGTACTTATAAAAGGCTGTGGATCAAATCAAAATTTTTGGTTGATGGTTAATCACATATTCACATGAACCATTCGTGTTCTTTACTCAAAAATAATGACTAACTAAAACTATTAACACTGAAATAATTGGTCCATGAACACTTTGTAGTAATATCAACCAGATGGTTATTTGCTGATGATGGCATGGCACATGCTTACCTCTATTAAAGTGGTGCATGTTAAGTTTCACAAAGCAAGCAAATGAGCAATAGGTGACTATGAATGTTTATTATTACTATGTCAGATAGAAGCGAAAATTGTTTGATTTTGTTCGCCAAGCAAGATGGTATTTGAAGACAATGTCATTTGTGTTTTAGATTAGAGTTGCGACTTTCATTCTAAATAGTTGCGAATTATGTTAGTCGATTGCAAAAAAAAAAAAAGATGACGCACCGTTTGAAGAAAGTGTTGGTGAATTAATTATCATATACATCATTTGTTATGCACGTCGGATGCAAAAAAAATATAACAATAAGTGATGCACCGTTTAACGAAAGTGTTGGTAATTTAATTACTATATACATTCTTTCATTCTAAATATGTCGGTTGCAAAAAAGTTATGCATCGTTTGAAGAAAGTATTGTTACATCATTTGTTGTGCGTGTCGGTTGAAAAAAAATTCGCAGCTTTTGATTTGATGCATCAACAAAAATAAGAATGTAGTGTATTAAATTATGTATTTGATATACAATTGCATTGTAGTTATAATATTATAATGTATCATATTTAATTAAAATTTACTACTAAGCATCCTTTCGGTAAAGGATATTATGTATTTGATATACAATTGCAATGTAGTTATAATATTGTATCATATTTAATTTAAATTTACTACTAAACACCCATCCGGTAAAGGATATAGCGGTTTGGATAGGTGCACGGTAACATATATATACATAGTCGCTCATTTCATAGTAAATTTTATTGCATTTTTGTGTGTGTATATATATGAAGGGTTGCGACATTTGTAAGGGGCGTGATATATTTAAAAATAGTTTAAACGTTTGAGACTTTTTGAAGGGGTGTGATATATTTAAGAGTTGTGACTTTTTGTAAGAGTTGTGATATATTTATTTAAAATTAATTTGAAGTGTTGTGACTTTTTATATGTATATATAAGAGGGTTTTTTTTTTTTATTGTAAGGGACGTGATATATTTAAAAATAGCTTAAAGGTGTATGACTTTTTGAAAGGGTGTGATATACTTAAAAGTTGTGATAAGTGTAATATATTTAAAACTTATGACTTTTTGTAAGGGGTGTGATATATTTAAAAGTAGTTTGAAAGGTTGTGACTTTTTTTAAGGGGTGTGATATATTTAAAACATTTCATCCAAACCATTGTGTCTATATCCAAACCATTGGTATATGTGCGGTTTTTTAAAAATCAGCAACTTTTCATTCTAGAGAGGCAACCCAAGTTGCTTTTTGTATGGTTATATGATGTTAAATTAGCAATAGGTAAAGCTGTAAACGAACCGAACAAACACAAACGGTGCCATGTTCGTGTTCGTTCGTTAAGAAAATGCAGATGACCATGAACTATTCGCGAACACATGTCAAACAGAAGTTTATGTTCGTGTTTGTTTGTTAAGAAATTTTAGTTGTTCGCAAACAGCTTGTGTGAACTGGTCACGAATGCAAATGAAAACTAAACTTGAAATTAAAAAAACACCATTAACCTTAAACATCTGACACAAGTAGTCAAATACAACCACTAAGTTTATGTTCTTTTACCGAAATACCGTTACCGTACCGATACCATACCGGTACCGTACCGATGCCGTATCGTACCGATCATAAACGGTACCGGTATCGGTAATAGATTTTTCGAAATTCGGTATCGGTAAAAAACGGTATCGGTACCGGTATTTTTCGGTAAATACCGGTATTAATACCGAATTTAATAATGACTTTATGTATTTTGCTATTATCTTAGATCTCACTATGAAGTTATATTTTCTTGAACATTGTTTTACAAAAACCAATATCAAATTTCTTTTGTTTGGTTATTTTTAATCAATTATGATGATTTTTTAAATATGTTGGAATTTGGATGTTAAAAGTCGAACCCATGGATGTTTACCTTTTGATTTTTTTGACTACTTAATATGTTTACCTTTTGTTTACATTCCTCTATATATTACTCTAGTTCAGTTAATAATGGATGGATGGTTGCACATGAAGGTTTTTTAGGTAAAACAATGGATGACACCAAAGCGGTACCAATGTGGTAAAGTACCGAAATACCGGTACCGTACAGGTACCGAATCTATAAATACGATACGGTAATCGGTATCCATATTTCCTCAATTTTGGTAACGGTATTTACGGTATCGGTACCGGTATTTACGGTATCAGTACCGGTACGGTACAGGTATCGTACCAATCTCATCCCTACTGTGGGGATAGGGTGATGATATTAGTTCCACTGTGAAACAACCCAGATTCACCATCGACTCAATCTTGTAGCAACAACAATGTCGACTGTTTCTGCATCTTCTTCCATCTCATGTTACTCAATTTTCAAACCCCACAAAAACCCCAACACCCTCTTATCATTTTCTCTACCCATTCCACTTCAATCGTCCCATCCTTGCATTAGCATTAGCATTCCCAATTCTTATCCTAATTCACCTGTTGTGCTCCAAACAAGATTCTCGAATTTGAACAAGATAAGGTCTTCTGTAGCCGAAGAAGAAACAGTTGTAGTTCCTGAACAAGAAGAACAGACCAGTGGTAATCAAGGGGATGTTGTTGAGGCCACTGTTACTGTTCCTGTTTCCCGTTCTGATGTCCTCACCATGGTCTTTCAGGTAGTTAGTTTCTAACAAGAAAAATAGCATTTTTTTTCAGTGGGTGTATGTTTTTTGATTGATATATGAATGCACACCAAGTGTTTGATGTTATGCCAAAGAGAACTATTGTACTTTGTTGTGTACTGAAACATAATGTCAGTTAGTTGAGCATATGGTGGATTGCAAATCCGGCATAAAGATAAATTAGTTACAGTTTTCATGAACAACTCGATGAGAAGTTGGTTTATTTAACAAACGAAAGAACATGAACAATCTTTTTTGTTCATTTAGTTAAACGAAGGAATATGAACAAATGTCCGGTTCGTTCATTTATGCTCGTTTACGTTCATTTATGTCTGTTTATGTTTGTTCATTTACGTTCATTTATGCCCGTTAGTTTAAGTTCGTTTGTTAACCTTTGTTTATATATTCATTTAAAATATTTAGGCTCATTGCAATTTAGTTCAGTTTTAGGAAATTAAAAATATTATCTCTTACATTAAAGTCTACTTTTATACTATTCACAAACGAACATAAATGAACACGAACACATTCATTTTCTTAACGAACAACAACATTCCGTTTGTTTAATTGTTCGTGTTCGATCATTTGTTTGGTTAAAGTTAACAAACAAACACGAACACGCCTTGTTTATGCTCATTCATTTGTTTAGAAGCCTACATATTTCTTTCAACATAATGTAGAAAGATGAGTTAGACATCTGTGACACCAACTCAAGATTTTGGTTTCATATCTTCCCCCCAACGCAATCTGCGTTTTACCTAGTCTCATTGGTTAGCAGGGTATTGGTGGGGTCCCGTGATTTCTCTGGACACAGATTCTCACCTATGAAGCACGGGGACGGCATATTGCATCGAGTACCCGTCCCGGGGACGGCTCAGGGACGGAAACGCGTAGGGAACGGTTCGGGGACGTTTCCAATTTGATAACAGTATTTACCTGTAATAATCTTATCTGTGTTATCCAATTTGATTCATCACAACTAATGATCTTTCATCTTTTTTGTATATGAAGGCTGAGGGAACAATGAGTGAAGGGGCCATTCCTTCTGTAACAAGTGCTCTAGAGGTAAACACAACCTATCTCCAACCTTAATCTGTATTGAACACGGAAAATGATTCGTGTACGTTGTACATGTGTAAATAAATGGTGTGTCAAATTTGGTGGCGTACAAATCATCTCCCGTTTGACACACGATGGATAAATTTCATATCTTGATGCCAATATGACAATATCTTACATAGAGCAATTGTTTCATATGTGTTATACTAGTTACATTAGCTTATGGTGATGAATAGTGACTATTTTGTTGTCTTTTAGTCTATTTTGTTTTTTTAGTGTAAACTTTCATTCAGAGCCCCTGAACTTTAATTATTCTAATTTTTTTTACCATTTTACTTTTCTACCCCTAAACTTTAATAAAGTTAGCATACAACCCCTAAATTTCAATAAAGTTGTCGGTATAAATTCGATTTCGTCTACGTTTTACTTCACGCGAGTCACTTGGTGTTTTTGTTTTTGTTTTATTTATCTTAAATGCCGCCAGTTTTGGGAACTACATCTGTTTGCAACCTGAATTATGCAAATGCACATATTTTTTTCTTTCAGGAGACGGAGGGAATCTCAAACCTAAGGGTCCAAGTTCTCGAGGGTATTGCAAGTGTCGAGGTGAACTGATTGTATTATATCCTTCAAAGATTCCAGTACTCAGTAGGAAGACATCTTCAAATTTTGAATGCTAAATGACCCGTTTTTGTTTTGTTTTAGTTGAAGAAGAAAACAACCGTGCAGGCTACCGGAGTGGCTTCTAATCTGGTTGAGATCATACAAAATTCCGGATTCAAGTTACAAGCACTGAATTTGAGCTTTGATGAAGATGCCAACTAAATACACGATCCCCTTTGTTCATTTCTTTCTAATCTTGAACCAAGAGCATCTACGTCCTTGTAGTTAAGGCATCTCGAAATTTCTTGAACATGTTTTTCATTCGTGTTTTGCTGTCTTCCCAAGTAATAGATATATGGAACATATGTAGAGTTAACATTTGACCCACAATGTCCCACTTTTAATGTTGTATTTTGCTAGTTGATAATGGGTGTCCCGCAGAACTATTAATGACTGGAGTTTTTTAAGTTGCAGATTGTTTTTTTCCTGTCATATTTTTTTTCTTTTTTGAACGGTAAACTTCATTATAAAAAATAAAAAAAACGACCCAAACTGGGCCGGCTAAACAACTACAGAACTTACATAAATACAAATTTACACCAATTGCAAGAACTTACATAAATACAAATTTACAAATTACCCTTGTGTAGTTAATGCATTAAAGTTTGAACCTTGTGCATAAGTTATACATAGATGATGGACGTATATTGTTTTTGTACCAACTTAACCGTCAGAGGGTGGTCTTGGTCTTGTGGCCACAACCTTTGGACCCTTTCTAACATGTTATCTCCGAATTATAGCTCCGTTTCAGGCTCGGGTAAGGCTAGATTCGGTATTTTATTACGAAATATACAAATTACAACAAACACCACCAAGCTTAAAGTACTTGCACCTGCAAGCAGCCAATAATATTTGTCAAGCCTTGCTTCACTCACATCGTCCGAAAAACAGTTCCCTTTCCCATGTTCGGAGCTCGTAAAGCATTCAACCAAATACACCATTAACGCGCTCAAAAAGCTCCCGACGCCAAACACACTTGAATAAGAGCTATCCCCGTCGTCCTCGTCTCCTTCGGCACTGTACTGTAAAAAAAACTCCTGCATTCCAACAACTGTGAAATATCCGAAACACCCAACAATATGTAATGCGGCAACAGCCAGAAAATGGTTTTGGTCTCCGGTTCCGATTCCAGCCTTTTTGTTTCAACGATGGCATAGCGATGACGGAAAGGAACATTCCTGTGGAGATCCTTCGCATTGTCGTGATCTCATTCATTGTCATTTCGTAAGATGAAGCGGCTGAATGGGATGAAGCTGGTGTCGTAGAATGGCATGAGGAGGACTATGGATATGGTTATGGCGGTTTGGAGGGTGGTGGGCGGGATCTTGTAGTTGTGTCCGATGTTTCTCTTCATGGACATTCCTTGTTTTATGAAAACAGTTGCTGGTTGTTGGAAGATTACGGCGAACATTAGCAGTGCTGTCCAAATGGGTAGCAGCTGGATGACGGCTTTTGCTGTTTTGACGTGACAGTCATTGTCGTTTGGTTCTTGGTCGGCTAAGCATTGTGTTTCGGTTTCTACTTCTAGAAAGAGGAGGCTGTTTGGTTACTTGAAAGAAGAAAAAAAAAACATACCAACCCAAAACGAAAGGTTCATAGTCTCTTTCAGAAATGATGAAACAACATAAATATATCATACTCTATAGTAATAGTATAATCGAAAAAAAATCGATAACCCTTCTCTGCACCCAAAATTTGAAGCTCCATCCAGATACTCAGTCTTTTGACCTATGCTTTCGTTTCTTACTCCTATTTTCGATACACGGTTAAAAATAAATTAGATATTTGCCAAACGTCAAACACGACTATTTGTAAAAGTCAAACTCCACTATATTTGAAGGAATAAAAGAATAAGAGAGTACTTTTCATGTGATCCTGGATCCCGGCAATATTTTAGCTTCCGGTCAATGTGCTTCATATCCGCCGCAGTAGGTGTAACAAGATTATTTACCTATGTAATACAATATTGTATTCAAGTAAATGTTTCTCATGTGACATAATCAATGAACAACCATACTTACCATCTGGTCAATAGCATCTAGATATTTTGTGAGCTCAGGAACGGGACGTGCTGGATGCTGACGAGAAAGAATGTTGTTCAGGTATCTGCATACGAACACCATTTGAAGAAACTAAAACAGTTGCATTTCAATATATATAAATGAAGTAATAATTCTAGGAAAAAGATTAAACCTTTCAAAGTTAACAACCGGGCACTCCTCGTTCGCTCTACGCAGAGCAGCCAACGCCAGCTACACCATATCACCAACATTAATTAATGTAAATAGTTATAAGTTAATTATGATTAAAAAAACATTGAAAATGGATATACCTGACCAGGAGAAAACAAAAGAGACGCCTCTGTTCGCATCGTCTTATCAGCTACCATCTTCGCGGTCTCGTGTAAATCCTATACCGAAGACAATAATATTAATCCAAGGAGTACTTATAGCTACAATTAATTTAAATAAAGAAATTTATGCACAATAAAGGATTAAGAATAAAAAGACAATCTATCGAGAACAAAGTAAAATTCTGATCAGACAAAAATAAAACATATTTAGGGACAATGTTGCATAGAGGTAATGAGAACCTTCAGATGTTGAAGTTGACCGTTGTTTGAGTAGATAAAATCCTGTAGGACAACATCATGTGCAAGAACAGAACTAAATAAACAAATACAAGAATAAAACATTTCAAAAGTTTAGAAGAACGGTGCAGGGAAATAGGTAAACCGACCTCCATATCGTTGATAAAACCGTCAATGGAGCGGTAGGGTGAATAGACAATAAGATCAAATCCGAGAGACTGCAACAGACAAACTAATGTTTAAACAACATGAAAGCCACGGAAAAAAAATGAAAATGAAAAGGGAAAAGTTATGTGAGTCATTTCGTGCCTGTAGAACAATCATCTCGTTATTGAGAATCACTTGATGATCCTGATCGATTCCCTTACCAAGCTCTTCGGCTGATACGTGGTTTTCTTCTGCTTTACAGGCCGTATATATGCAAGTCAACCTGTCTAAAATTGCATATATAATTATAAAAAAAAAAAACAAAGACGAAACATGTAATATTTTCTTTTCAGGAAGAAAGATTGTGAATTAGGTTGAATCAAACTTTACATGATGTCTTTCGGATGATGTTCCATCACTGACCATTGCAGATAGAACCTTTTAAAATATATAAGAGCTGTTGCCTATAAAGCATTAAAAATTATTAAAAATATATAAAAAAAAATCCAAAACGTAAACTTGTAAACTAAAGACTATCCCCTGTTTTCTGTTTATTTTCTTGGTAAAAGAAAAAAAAAGTTGAGTACCTGTATTTTTCGAGGGAATTTGAAGGCGTCACATACGTCTTGAATTTTGAACTCGTAAAACGCACGCAGAAGTTGTTCCTCGTCTATCTTAAGAGGCTTTGTACGAGAATGCTTCTCAGCTAATTGGATATCAAAGTAAAAAGTAATCAGCGAATAGAAGAGCCGAGTGAACTCAGTGAGTCAAATCTCATTCTTAATTACCATTTTCCTTTACATCACTTTGAAGCTCGGGATACGCCAACGAGCCATCAAGATCAACATCCACCCTTGTTGCTCCATACTACACACACACACCAGTCAAAAAAATATATATATCCATGAATGGTCATAATATACAATCTAACTAATTTTCAAAATAATAAAAACATAAAACTAAATGATATACTAATACCTTGTCAAGCATCTGTTTTGCTCTATGATTAGCAGCCTTATACTTATCTTTCTACACACAGAAATCAAAATTAGTTACTTCAATTCAATTCAAGTCACCATACTAAATTCAAACACAAACCGAAAGAAAAGAATATCAAGTACCATCTTTGATAACAAACCGACAGAGAGACCAAGATGAAAAGATTGTGTACCAATTCATGGGGAGTAAAGATCCACTTCGCCCGGTGCGTAGAAGTTAAAAAATCCGCCATGTCTAGAAAAGATAAATCAATAACAAGTCACATTGTTATTCACAAAAAAAATATGAATAAAGTTGTGATCAAATAATCAACCATAGTCACATAATTCGCGCACGATTTTCGTTTTGGTTCGTCCGATGGTACGAACACGATCCGGCATCCGACGACCATAATGGCAACAATTCAAATGTAATAGAGAAGAAATGGTGGCTAATCGAAGTTGCTGAATCAAAGCTTACCTGCTGGCTGGCTGGCTGGCTGGCTGGCTGATTGAACCTTACCTGCTAAATGGGCTATGTATATCACGGCTAAATGGGCTATGGCGCCGTTAGGGATAAAATTGGATGTCCCGTGACCAGCGAGGAAGAAAGGACCTAAGTTCAATTGCCGTTAAATTTTATGAATAATTTATGTAAGGAGAAAGCTAATTGTTGTTATATGGCGGAATTAGGGCAAGAATCGGTGGAATAGTGAGTAGAGCGGTTGAGGAATCGTACCTTTCGTTGAAGGAATTGGTGGAGAAATCGAAAGGTGCTGCTGATATGTCTGATTCGGAGAAGAAGAAGAAGAAGAAGATTAGTATATTCAAGTATTTGGTGAAGACGATGCTGTTCTTGCTCGCTCAGTGGAAATAGAGAAGAGTTTTAAGGGAAAATTCTGTTTGGAAATAGATAAGTGTTTTTTTTTAATAATTAATAAAATTTAAATTAAATAATTAACGATGGTTCAAATAAAAAGTTGAGTTAACTGTCATTTTCGTCCCTGTGGTTTGGTCACTTTGGCCATTTCAGTCCATTTTTCAAAAATGCGCCATTTTCGTCCCCCACGTTCTGGAAAGGTGTCATTTCAGTCCAAAAATCATAACCCAGTTAAGTCAGTTTGTAAATAAGGACTGATTGTGTAAATTTGTAACATAAAGGACTGATTGTGTAAATTTGAAAAATGGACTGAAATGACAGTTAACACCACCACCACTAGCCCTGCCACCACCACCACTCCGCTGCCACCACCACCACCACCACCGCCACCACAGCCCTGCCACCACCACCACTCCGCTGCCACCACCACCGCCACCACCGCCACCACAGCCACTGCCACCACCACCACCGCCGCCGCCGGAACCAACACCATCAACATCATGGCAAGACCCATATTTTCAGACGTTTGTATGTAATATAAAGTCAGAATTTATTGTATTTAATCCAAAAAGTAAACGAGCAAAACAAAGGAACGAGAACGGTATACCGAAACGAAAAGCTTGCGGGTTACGGGGACGTCTTCGTCTTCTCCGGTCGTCTTCTCCGATGAACTCCGAACTCCGGCGAGTTGCAGAAATGAACAGGGGTGGAACTAGATGTTTGTGGGGATGGAATTGGAATTGAATTGGAGTTGCAGAAATTATCGTTAAAACTTTAGATGCCAAATGTTGCACTTCCAAAATTCTGGATTGGAATTGAAATTTTACCGACATTCCGACAGTTGAAATTTTACCGATTGAATCAGCGAGAGATTGTTTTAGGCGGTTTAATACGACAGTTGAAAACAATACGCCAGAAATTTACACGTTGCCGACAAATACGACAGTTGAAAACAATACACCGGAAATTATGATTGGCTGATGCTTTATTTGTAGGTTTGTCTGAAACCAAGTTGAATTGTCATTCATTATCATTGAAAATCCCAACGATCAGGATGAGCAAATTTCAAGGTATGAATTTGATCCCCTGTTTTATTATATTTCATGTTTTTTTATGTTTTACTCAGTTGACACACTTTTACTAACTTACTAATTTGTTGTAACTAAAACAGAGGACTGATCTTGGTACACATATGGGTAGATAGATAGATAGATGATGGTTGGAAGATCTATTGTTTGCAGGTTTAGATCTCTCAATGTTGAAAACCAACTTCAATTGCCTATCACTGAAAACCCCAACGATCAAGAAAAGCAAATTACAGGGTATGACTTGTGAGTTTTTTACCCTGTTTTTTTCAGATTTCATTTAGGAGTGTTAACTAGCCGAGACTGTTCAATTAGGTGGATGTTTTGAGAGAGATATATATAAAGTGGTGGTCGGAATGGTGGGTGTATCGATGAACTTAACCTGAACCTCACTCCGGTCATCGTTCACCACCATTGTTCACCTCCGTTCATCGTCGTCATCCTCTCCGACAACCCTCGTTCACGGTGTGGTGGCTGTGGTGGCAGTGGTTGTGGTGGGGGTAGTGGTTGTGGTGGCGGTGGTGGTGGTGGTGGCGGTGGCGGTGGTGGCGGTGGTGGTGGTGGTGGTGGTGGCAGCGGAGTGGTGGTGGTGGCAGGGCTAGTGGTGGTGGTGTTACAAATTTACACAATCAGTCCTTTATGTTACAAATTTACACAATCAGTCCTTATTTACTAACTGACTTAACTGGGTTATGTTTTTTGGACTGAAATGGCACCTTTCCAGAACGTCGGGGAGGAAAATGGCGCATTTTTTAAAAATGGACTGAAATGGCCAAAGTGACCAAACCACAGGGACGAAAATGGCAGTTAACTCTAAAAAGTTTATTTTGGCTAGGAAACAATAAGAGTATGACATATCACATATGGCAAAATTTAAAATAAAGAGTAAGTGTATTATAGTCAATCGTATCCAATTTTCTTCCTTCTTCTCCTCATTAACTTCAAAACCCACTATTTTCAAAACCCACCATCTTCAACCTTTTATTCACTTTCTATCTCAATAATGCTACATTATAGTGCGATTTTCGTCACCAATCAATGATTCCTTCAACTTTTTTGAAGAAACCCAGTTTAACTTCATACAATATCTCATTTTTTCCCATGATTTTGAAACGAATCACTCAATCCGTTCGATTCAATCGCTGATAAGTGTTTCTATCATTCAAATTTCGTCAATCGTTGAAGAAATCAGCTTCGATCCATGTAAGAAATTCTTGAATTGCATTTTTACGATCTGGGTTTTTTAATTGAGTCATTGTGTTATACGATCTTGACGGGGGTCCGGGGGCAGCGCCCCTGCGAGCAGGGTCTAAGGGGCAGAGCCCCTGGCTTGGGGAAAAAAATTATTAAACTGCTTTAATAAAATTGCATCAGAAAATTTAATTTTCTGGAAATTGCCTCATTTTCGTAGACAGTTTATGGTTTAGAGAGAACAGTTTCAGTACATTGCGTTTTAGAAAAAACGCTCGTTTTTTGTGCAATTTTTATAAAAAAAATAATGTCGTATGAAAAAGTTATTAGCGTTTTAGGTAAAACACATTCAGTTCATTGCGTTTTAGAAAGTACACTTTCTTTTTTGTTTTTAGGCTATTGCGTTTTAGAAATAAGACATTTATTTGTGTTTTCTGGCCATTGTGTTTTAGAAATAAGACATATTTTTGTGTTTTTGTGCATTGCGTTTTAGAAAAAGTCATTTTTTTACGTTTTTTTTTTCCATTGCGTTTTACGCAACGGGGGTTTTTTCCATTGTGTTTTACGCAACTGGGTTTTCAAAAAAAAATCGAGAATATAGCAATAGTATATTCGTTTTAAAGATAAAAAACACTCGTTTTTTTGTGAAATTTTTATAAAAAAAATAATGTCATATGAAAAAGTTATTAACGTTTAAAAAATTGGGGGAATTGGAGGAGAGAGAAACTATTGTGCTGGAATTACTAGAATGTCCTTACACAAACACACACGCCTCTTTTTTTTCTCTTCAATTTCACTCACTTAATTTTAGTCGTTGATTAAATCTACTGATAGTCAAGATTACTTCCTAGCCTTCCTAGTCAAAAATACTTCCTATTATATCCTAACCCAATTTTAGTCGTTGATTAAATCTACTAATAGTCAAGATTACTTCCTAGCCTTCCTAGTCAAAAATACTTCCTATTATATCCTAACCCTAGATAATGATGGGTAGGGGCTTATAATTTTTTTTTAACGGCTAATTTCTTTAATCCCCTATAGTCAGTGGGACTCGAACCCAAGACCTTCCCCTTCCCAACCTATGTGTTTTAAAGGTTTTGTCTTTGCCAATTGACCATCATCCCATTGATAACTACAGGCTCTATGACTACACATTAGGGGTGTTCATCGGGTTTTTTCTTCGGGTTTCGAGTTTTTCGGGTCGGGTTGTTCGGGTTTTTCTCTGGAAAAAATTGACCCGATAACCAATCCATTTTAAAGTTCAGGTTAGTAGGGTTTGCGTTATTCGGGTTCGGGTTAGTTCAGGTCGGGTTATTCGGTTTTCAGGTTTATATGTAAAATAAAAATAAATGTTTTTTTTACAAAATATCATCAAAATTCATATTGTTACTTTAAATATATAATCAAAGTTCAAAAAGTAGTTGACAATATGTTATTATAATATTTAAAAGTCCCAAAACTTAGTGTTCTGTCTATTAAAGACTCCAAATCTAAACACTTTTATAAGACAAAAAAATAAATGTTCGGGTTTTTTCGGGTTTTTCGGGTCGGGTTGTTTGGGTTTTTGGCCTGGAAATAATGACCCGATAACCGAACCATTTAAAATTCGGGTTGGTCGGGTTCGGGTTTCTCGGGTTCGGGTTTTTCGGGTATTAGCTAATTCGGGTTCGGGTGGCTTTGAATTCGGGTCGGGTTTCGGATTTTGGATAAAAATGAACAGCCCTACTACACATAAAGCTCCTCTATTTGTTCTTTTTCCCTTTCTTTTTTTATTGCCTCTTGGTCAAATCAAACAAGATACAAGTTAATTTACAATTTTAAAATCCATGTCTTTTTTAAAATTAAACAAATTAATGCAATGGTTGTTGTAATGTATGCATTATGGTTTGTATAGTGATAATAATATATATTATATATAGATTACGATGAACCTGTCAAACGGGAAAAAATAGACGCGGGTTCATCGTAACACATGAGTCCTAGATCAACTTAGTTATTTTATTCTATGTTTTACGTTTCGGTTTAATTTATTCGCATTAACACGCCGCAACTTCAGTGTCAGTGGTCGCTAGCAGTAGTGTGACATTAGTGCTCGCCCCCGCCGCAACGCGAGGGTGCTTAATACTAGTTGTATACAAATATGGTGTGTTATCTAATATTAAAAAATATGATATAATGCTATAACCTATTATTCTTTTAAATGATTATAACATTTTAATATAATATATTATATTAATTAGTTTTCTTTTATATTTATATTGCTATTTTCAATTAATATTATAGTTAACAATATAAAAATAAATACATTACAAAAAGTGTAACAAAGCCAACAAAATTTTGGAAAATGCACTAAAAGTTGTACACTTTTAGATTAGGGTTATTAGATTTTATCACCTCTAACTATTGGCTATTGGCCGCTGCTACCCCCAACTATCACTTTGACGCCCGTCACCCCCAATTTAACACTTAGTGTGTTATCTCACCACGTCGTTAACTGATCACTAACTTTTGATCCTGTTACTACACTTTTTTGGGTGTCATAGAGATCTTGGGAAGGTTTTAGGAATCATAGGACATCCCCAAAAGTATAATAACTAGATCAAAAGTTAGTGATCTGGTGACAGAACACACTAAGTGTTAAGTTGGGGGTGACGGCCGTCAAAGTGATAGTTAGGGGTGTCAGCGGCCAATGGCCAATAGTTAAGGATGATAAAATCCAATAACCCTTTAGATTAAGAAACTCACTTTAGCACAACAACGATCGATTATTCCTTTTCGGATGAAAAATTTTAGACGTGTACTATGTGAACTATTTAACGGCAACGGCTTCAACAACTTCCTCCATAGATTTGATCCGATCATGGCTATAATAAAACCGGTTGCCGCCGGAAACACATAATCATGGACACCACCATGGCCATGGCAGACATCGTGAACCTCAAACCCCAACCCACCGAGTCTTGTATGTTGGGCATGATTGACACGCCTAAAAGATTACCGCTGCATACACCAAAATACCACCATTGAAAAAACATGCTTTTCTCGTTGGAACTGATCTTATCGGTTTTTGTCACCAATGCACAAATCATCACATGGATTATTTGGATGGTCATGAACATATGTACAATAAAGTAAACAACTTATCTAATTCACCAAGCAAGCAACTGGGTTTAATTAGACGAGTGCTTCCAACATGGTAATGGTTGGAGACTTGGTGTACGACTTTGATTACTTGAAAGTTACTTGGTGGCTTAGATGATTTGTAATGTGAGTTAAAACACCTATCATATCTGGAACAATCATCAATCCAACCTACCAAACCAATGGGATTTGTGCCAACTTGAAGATGTTCAAGAAATGAAGGAAGATGAACAACGTTTTGAAAGATTTGTTAAAAACAAAATTTATACTCCACTTTTGTCACACCCCGATTTCCACGTGTCACCGGTGGGCCCGGTGGGGGAGTATCGTGACGTGGTTGGCAACGTAATAGTCAAACAACACAATATAATAATGCACAGCGGAAGCAAATTTAAAATATAATACAACCGAATTTATTATTGTAATATCAACTGTTTACAATATTCGGAAGTTTATCCACAGAAGGATCGAACATAAAATGGAACAATAGTTCAACAGACTTTTAGGCATCTTAAGCTTGCGAGACTTCTATTGATGCTAAGGAGACATATCCAGCCAATTTCGTATAGTACCTGCATTTAGCCTTTTTGGAAAATACGTCAGTTTACACTGGTAAATACATTCAACTGACTCATTTTGAAAATGGTTTTAAGAAAAGTGATTTGGATGCACGTGGCACAAAATACCTTTTATAATTTGATTAAAATGCACAGAGGCAAAATTAATCTTTTTAACTTGGGAGAATTATTTAATATCATAATCTTGTGAACGAATTACATGTTACTTATGCGTTCAGTAGCCCGGATCTAGTCCGGGTTAAAGATCAATAAACACACCACATCAAAGAGTTATACACGGGTGTACGCCTACACCCCGTGCTCTGGTCGTGGCCATCTCGTAAGATGATGCCAGGGATATCCGGGACATGGTCATTAACCCCCCAAAGGCTGTAAAGTAAACAAGACTGTTTAAAACGAGCCGATCAAATTATTCAACTACCCACTAAGCGTGGAGATTTGATGCTCGATCAAGCGGTATGCTATATACCGTAACCCAAGCCCGTATAGGGAAAATAAGTTAAAAGTATTTACCTGAGCTAAATATAAATTCAATCCCAGCCGTATATCAAATCAGCAAGTACAGGTAGCTTTTACTGGGCTCCTAATCTGGAACGAAGGTTTTTAATAACCTATTAGAATCCTAACGGGTCTTTAATTAAGCTTAAGCTTAGACCGGCTAGTTTCAAAGATACGGTTCGTACGCACGATTAAGCGAAGACCGGATAGAATGTGATTTAGACCCGACAAGTTTGAAGACTTGTTTAATATGGGTTTATTATTCACATTCTGGATTTTGAGATAAAACCGATAAGGTTTGACCCGTTTCGGCTAATTTATGTAAACTTGTTACATAAACCGAGCCGAACGCTTAATATGCGTAACGGGTATCCGTAAGAGCCATATACAGGTTTCCTAAGTTAATATGCTTCAAATATGTTGTAACATCAGTAGGATGTCTTTCGTTATGCCCGAAATGAATTTAAACACAAACTATGCCCCGTAGGGGTAGTTTGGTCATTTTAAAGTTTGTAAAAGCGTTTATATGTTCAACTGAGTTACAGGTCTGATGTAAACAGCAAACATACTTAAATTGATAATTTATATCAGTAGGCTAAAGCATATATATGAAATTTATCATCTTTAACCAAACTATGCCCCGTAGGGGTATTTTGGTAATTTCACATAAGCCGAAAAGCTCAAAAACGAAGTCTGAGTTTATCAACCTTTGCTTACTGTTAAAATATCATAATTTGCCTCATATATCAGTAGGTATCAACCCGGTATGTCAAATATGATTTTAAGACATACTATGCGTTAAAAACGCTAATTTTGGCGATTAAAGGCCATTTCCGGGTTCTATACTTAAATCTGATATTTTTTTTATATTTCCAGAAGGCTTAAAATAATTTATTAACCATATGTGATCAGTAGCAAAAGGTTTGGAGTCGTTTAGATAAGTAAAACTCATTTTATGGCCCGTAAGGGCTAAACCGACAATTACCGGATTAAGCCTACGACTACTAGTTATGCTCAGCCTAAAATTAATTAAAAATCTTTAAAAATCCCAAAATAATATATAACATCAGTGGGTAAAAGATTGGATATCAAAAAGTATGTTTAACTAGGCTATACGCTAATTACGCCGTTTAATTAACATAAAGCATTAGTTTTGCGATATTGAGCATAACTCTAAATCTATAAGTCAAACTGATGTCAAACATTGCATACAAGTTTATATATCAGTAACCAAGGTTTCTACACTTTTACATTTTCATAATTCATGTTTTAAGGTAATAAGGGCATAACGGTCAACGTATGAGCAATTAACGGAAATATGCATATTAATTGGATAACTAGTGAACCAAGGTGTATAATCACAGAGGGTTGTTCTAACATGTATCCTAATCCAATTTAAGCTCTGAGGCATTTCTAAAACATGCCCAAACGGGTCAGAACTGAAAGTCAAAGTGAAAGTCAAACTATGTGACTTTCGGTTCCGAACCGGGTCTAAACAGGAAATAGTCGGGTTTAACATGTTTAGACATGTTCTTACACTTATTACTAAGTTATAACAATGTTCAAACAGGTTATATATGTTCTAGATAGCTAATTATGCATAAATGACCTTTTAAGCATTATGTTGACTTTTTAATTAAAAGTTTGACCCGACATTTGACCTGGTTAGGATGGTGATCAGGGGAAACCCTTTTGGGGTTTTATTACCCACATAAATACCAACCTATAACTACTTTTAATTCGACTAATCACTGGACCATTAGTGATTAATCTTAAAGTCAACCGTTAATTACGACGGTTTGACTTTTAAGCTAAAACTTAATCAAGAAAGGTTTAGCAAACTTACCAAGGTCCTATGCACGAAATGTGATCACTAGAGCCTGCTTGGGAGCTCTAGAATTGATCAGATGAGCAAGGAATGGTGTGAAGAACAACATTGCACATAATGGCCTTTATATAGTGTTCAAGACACCACAAATCTTTGACAACCAAGTCTACTACTGACCACAAGTTGTTTACAAGTGTCCCTAGTATTCTAGGGGTTGTTTAGGGGCTTCTTGGAAGTGTTTGAGGGTAACAATTGACGTTTAGAAGGCTGAACAGGCAACAAGCAAATTTCTGGTTGCTGGCAGGTGCTAGCGCACCGTTACGCTACTAATGTAGCGGTGCGCTAGCTTCATCAGGAGCCAAAAATGTTTTCTTGTTGTTGCATCACACCCCTTGGCCCTCTTGAAAGGTCAATTGAGCTAGAACTTGCAATTTGACCCCTTGTAATATACCCATAAGGGGTTTAGGACTTATACCCACTTTGCCAAGTCCCTGGACACTTCCGGTTAACCCGAAAAGTCTTAATTTTCAACGTTAACACTTTAACCCCTCGCACACGAATTTGATCATAACTTTCTCATACGATAACGAAACTTTATGAAATTTTAATCGTGCATTCTAGTGAGCATAATTTATATTTACAAAGCTTCGGGTTTGTCAAAAGGTCACTCAGAGGTATATCTTTAACATGTTGACACATTTAACCCCTGTAGTTTGTAATTTCTCACTTTTAGCTTCGTATGATCCATGATTTATTCGTTTGAAGGTATGAACATTGTGTAGGGTTAATGTACCTTATATTTATTCACAGTTGACACTTAGAATCCGTATAAACACATACTTTCCATGTTTGTCAACTTTAGTCCTTTTATAACATTCTTTCACACGTTCAAACTTTATGACACGTGTCAACACATTATGGGACGTGAATTTTCGAGGTGTTACATCCTCACCCCCTTAAAATAAATCTCAACCCGAGATTTACTGAAATAAGTAAGGGTACTTTTCCTTCATCGTGGATTCAACCTCCCACGTGAATTCGGGACCTCTACTGGCATCCCAATTGACCTTAACAAAAGGTATATGCTTTCTTCGAAGCTTCCTTACCTGTCGATCTTCAATCGACACAGGTTTTTCCACAAATTTTAAGCTCTTATCTATATGCACATCAGTATGCGGTATAACCAGTGATTCTTCAGCGAAACACTTCTTCAGATTGCAGATGTGGAGCACATTGTGAATTCCACTGAACTCTTCCGGTAAGTTTAACTTATAGGCAGTTGACCCGACACGTTCGATAACCTCGAAAGGTCCTATGTATCCCGGGCTTAGCTTGCCTTTCTTACCAAACCGCATCACTCCTTTACAGGGTGACACTTTCAGTAGGACTTTGTCACCTACTTCGAAGTGAAAAGCTTTATGCTTTGGATCAGCGTAACTCCGCTGCCTATCACGGCAGTTTTGGGACGGTCACGATACTGGACAACCTTGTCCGTCGTTTCAAACACTATCTCTGGTCCTGATAACTGGACACCTCCAACTTCTGCCCAACAATGGCGCTCTATACTTTCTACCATATAATGCCTCAAAAGGCGCAGCCTTATTGCTGGTGTGGTAGCTATTGTTGTAGGAGAATTTGACTAAGGGTAGGTGATTATCCCAACTACCACCCAAGTCAATCGCACATGCACGTAGCATGCCTTCTAACATTTGAATAGTACGCTCACTCTGACCGTCTGTCTGAGGATGGTAAGCCGTACTAAAATTCAAACGTGTGCCCAAAGATTGTTGGAAGCTTTTCCAAAAATGGGACGTGTATCTAGTATCTCTGTCAGAGATAATAGCTACGGGTATGCCATGTAATGTTACAATCCTATCAACGTATAACTGGGCTAACATGTCGGAGCTATAAGTCTCCTTAATGGGCAAGAACCGTGCTGACTTAGTCAGTCTGTCAACTATAACTCATATCGTATCATTTCCTTTCCTTGTCTTGGGTAACTTGGTAATAAAATCCATAGTTACCATTTCCCACTTCCACGTAGGAAGTTCAGGCTGTTGTAGCAAGCCTGACGCTTTTGATGCTCGGCTTTGACTCACGCACATGTCAAGCATTTAGCTACATAGGTGGCTTCAGACTTTCCAAGCCTATCCACCAAAATTTGCCCTTATCCTGGGTAGCTGATGGCAAATTTCTTAGTCGTTGCCTAGTTAGGGTTGCGGTATTTAATACGTAAGTAATATGAACCGTCTTTCTTATTTAACAATATAAAACCCTCAGAAGATTGAGTCAGGCTATATGTGCCTATGTCTTAAAACTTACTAAATCAAGGTTTCGATTTTTCCATAATCGATATGGAGTTTTCATAATACTCCAGCCCACAGCGAGATGTTAATCTTAGTTCTACCTGTCTTCCAGGAGGTAAGCAGGGAAAACTTATGAGAAGATAATTAAGATACAAGGAAGCTATAGAGATTTTCCATATCTCAGGCTCCAGTTCATCCATCATTGTTCGTGTCAAATGAGTGACACCTGATGGAGGTTGTGAAATCCGAGTGTTAACGTGCTTAGTTTGTGTGATTTATTGTCGTTTACTTGATTGTACGTTTGGAATATGTTCACTACGAGAATTTGTGGTTTTGTAGGTCAATCGTCTAAATCAATGGAGTTAAGATGTTTAGAGATGAAGCGGAACACATGTGGATGATAACCGAGGCACATCGCGTTGCTAGGTACTTGTTACGGGTGATAAAACAAATTCGAAGCACAAAGAATGGAAGATGTAATCTACGGTTAAAGGAAGCTGGTGTCATCAGAAGATACGAACCGTAGCCTACGGTGTTAATCCGTAGGTTACAGTGGGGAGATTCTGGCAACTTAGAGGCACAAGCATAAAAAGGTCAACAACATCAAGATAATTTTCATCATCACATCATCAGCAATATACGCTGACTTTTGGGGGCCGCACATGACTAGACATGAGGTGGAGAGATTATTATCAAATATTACATCACATCATTATTAACGGCACAAAGGTTTTGAGAGGAAACATCACGTGCACTAGAATTAATAGTCATCAACAATTAAAGGAGGGAAGTCACGTGAATATAGAGAAGGGTTTGGTCAAAGATATACAAGACTTCATTAAACAACATCATCATTAGCGGCAGACCTGGGACTTGGGGAACGAGATTGGCAGCTTTTCACAAGAACTTTTGTCAACATTAATTACACAAGACATCATCATCTTGAGTCATTAATCATCATCATCGAACAGACCTTGGGTAGAGTGGTTGACTTTTGTAAACAATCTTTTGGAGGCTGCACATGCACGTCAGATTTGGATCGGGCAGCCAACACACATCATCACAACACACGCACATGGGCTTGGACACCTCACGCAGACTTTGTGGATTTCTTTTGGGTGATTGGGCCGAACTCTAAGCCTAGTTGGACAATAGTGGGCCGACATAAGGAACAGATTCTTGGAGGGGATGATTATATTTTTCTACGTAAAAAAAGATCGATGATCATGAGTTCGACGGCAGACAGGAGACACGAACGGAGAGAAGGAGGCGGCTATACCTCACAGGGTTTCAACCGTGATTCGAGCCTTTGACGATCAATCTTTCGCGATGAACGGCTAGTCTCCTAGTGGTTTTCTCCGGATGGAGGGTTTTTGTAAGTTGGATAGTTTTATGTGTTTGTGACAATCGTATAACTCGGTGATCTAAGCATTCGATGCTTTTCACCTTTGATTTGATTTATTGGTTGTAAACAATTGCATTTATTTAAACCTTAATTTCTAAGCATTCAGTTCCCGAGAGTTCTAGTAATTGGGATATATTTGACATGGGGTTAGGGTTTGTAATTGTAATTGATAATCATTCGATAACCTCCCGTTATGTATTAACCGGAGTACTTAGTCGTTGGTTATCACAATTGATGAATTAGGTTAAACACTTATGTCTATGTGAGTGTTTCGATTAAACACATAATTGAATCTAGCTATAAAACCTGAAATCTGGAGGAACCATTGTTCTTTCTCTTGATTTAAACCTCACTTTTTAGTTCGTAATTTTTAGATAATCAATCAAATCCAACAGCTGAGTTTTATTTTTTTAATAGTAGTTAATCAAAACTGAGCATTACACACTTTCCACAATCCTCCTCTGGTTCGATATCCGACTTACCCTATCTACTGGTTTAGTTGGTTTTTGCATGTCACTAACGACAGACATCAAAATGGCGCCGTTGCCGGGGAGGCGTGCGCAAAGTGTTTAGTGTTAAGTTTCATAAAAAAAAAAAAAAAAAAACCCTAAAAAAAAAAAAATTTTGTTTTTATTTTGTTATCTTATTTGTTCGTGATTTACTTGGGTAGTTGAGCTGTGTTTGTGCAGGATGACAGATCTTACTATATTTTGCGGCTCTTCTACATGTATTTTGTGCGGGGAACCACTTCACCCGTATATCGGTTGCCGCGAGGCCCGATTTAAACGGGAAAGAGCGAAATTGAAAGAACCATCGATGCCTTGCTATGGTAATCCTTCCCCTCCACCATATTTCTATGATTCTGATACAACGGTGGAGGATGATTATTACTCGGATGGATATGATCGGGACGAGGATACTTATTATGAGCCAAGGACGGATGGATGGTGTTTTTGTTGCGGTCGTTATCATACTTCTGTTTATGATGATGTGTGCGCGGTGTATTTGGAAAATCCAGAGTACTGGAATAAAAAAATGATGGATGCGTACATCTCAACACCGTATCAGGGATACCGACAGTATCATCCCGAGGAATATCCTGAGCCCGAGGGTGTGTATGCTTATCAGACCGAGGAGGAGAAAAAGCTTGCTATCTTGGAAGCGAGTTTGTCCAAACTCGAGCAGTATTTATCAGCACCCAACCTTTCCGATGAAGATCGAATCAGCTGCCTAGTTTCCAAGTGCCAGAAGTTAAAAATGAAGATAGAAATAGAAGAGCGTCTCTCACCATTACCTGTTGATATTAGAGATTATTCTCACATGGAGGATGAGGTTGTGGAGGATAATACCACACCAATGAATCCTTTATCTGATGAAGAGTCACTGGTGGATCAGATGGTGTGTGAGGATGAGGAGGCAGAGCAGTCTGACGAGATGAATATGCATACTGAACCTCTTCCCATATCAGGTGTTCAAAATAACAAGTGTGGGGAAGAGAGTTCAAGGAAGAAGATGAGAAGGGTGAAACAACAAGACATCAGGGTACAAATTGTGAAGTGGATCAGAGAAACCCGTAGGTGCAGTCTGAACATGCCAATTATACTTACAAACCTATGGAGATGGCATGTAAATTTCCGGGCATTCATCGGAAATACATTAGGTAAGTGCGCATTGAGACCACCATAACGCATATCAGGTACGGTCTGGCTGAAGACCTAAAACTTAGCGCTCTCGGGAGGCAGCCCGAGGATGTAGAGTATTGTATTTTGTTTGGTTTGGTTTCGTTTGGTGTGTTGTGTTTTGACAGGTTTCTATGTTCCATCTTCACGGATGCAATGAATTAAGTGTGGGGATGTTTGGCAACATCCCCGATGAGATGTTTACGTCCCTGTCCGATCACAGCAGCTGCACCGCTACAGACACTTGCTGATTTACTGATCAGGTCCATGTGTCTCTCTATCTTGTGTTTTATTTGTTTTCGTGTATTTGGTGGTGTGAAATTTTTGTGTTGGGAGTGGTTTTATGTGTCGAGTCGTCTAGTTGTTAGCCGTTCATGGTTTGCGGGTCGTATCTCTCGGGTTTTTACTATAAATTGCACCATACATTGGGGACAATGTATCCCAAGTGTGGGGATGCGATAACTCGAGAGAGGGTTGGTAAGATTTTTGATGTCAAATGTTTGAAGGGTTGAATTTGCTTAAAATTGAAAAATTTTGAAAATTTTTGTTTCTCAAGTATGCTTGAACTACATGAAAATCTAAATTTTCAATTGCTAAAGGGTTCCTACTGATATTAAACAAACTTAGATCCCTAGTCATGGTTGTCCCTTTAAGTTTCATGAGAGTATTTCTGACAAGTTTTAGAAGAATTAAAAAGAGATGCCTAACTAGGGGTAACATGCTTTAGGAATTACACATGCTACGTGTCGGTAACCCTTATTCCTTTTGTTCGGTGAGATATTTGAGCCTACTAGATTGATAGTTGATTTACAGTAACTGTCATTTGTTGAGAGTAGGCCATATGTTGCTTTGTGTTAGAACTTGTGTGGTTTGATACATGCTGAGACTGTGCTTTAGCGTTTCACATAGATGATAAAGGCATTAGGATCCCTTCCATTGTGTTATTTGTTGACTGTTTATCGACCCACCTTAGTTAACCATGTTGAGCCTTATACCTTTCGTTTGTTACACCTTGTTTGACCCGTTTGAATACCAACCATGAATGACAATTATGTGTTAGATATTTGTTGAAAAAAAAAAAGAAAAAAAAATTGAAAAAAGAAGAAAAGAAAGAAAAAGAAGGGAAAAAAAACCATTGTTATGTTCATGTTAAATAAATGGGTTGAAAATCACCCAAAGTGTTAGTAGTTATTGTGAATAAAGTTGTCATGGTTTGGTATCTTCATTTGTGTTTGCCAATAAATATAAAAAGCCAAAAATATATCCCTACCTTTACCTTTAACCCAAAACCCGAAAAGTCCTTTTGATATGTGTTACGTTATTTGATACAGTGGAGGTATGATTGCTATACAAGCTTATGATTGCAAGGTAACATATTTGGTTTTGAGTGAAAAATATACTAGCACATTACACGCTAGTCTTGATTAAACCGAGAGGAGTGATTATTGTGAGGGGCGTGTGGCATGTGTGTAGTAATATAAGCGTGTTAGTTTTAGTTAGGTAAGTCTTAAGCTATTTTAAACGCGTATCATTTATTTGTCAGATTGTCAACCTCGATTGTGTCAGTCTATGGGACGGGTATGACTTGAGACCTTAAATTGCTAATTCGGTAAGGGATTCAATGGTGATTTGTTAATAAGGTGAGTAATGTTTGTAACGGTTGCTTGAGGACAATCAATGTTAAGTGTGGGGATGTGATGGAGGTTGTGAAATCCGAGTGTTAACGTGCTTAGTTTGTGTGATTTATTGTCGTTTACTTGATTGTACGTTTGGAATATGTTCACTACGAGAATTTGTGGTTTTGTAGGTCAATCGTCTAAATCAATGGAGTTAAGATGTTTAGAGATGAAGCGGAACACATGTGGATGATAACCGAGGCACATCGCGTTGCTAGGTACTTGTTACGGGTGATAAAACAAATTCGAAGCACAAAGAATGGAAGATGTAATCTACGGTTAAAGGAAGCTGGTGTCATCAGAAGATACGAACCGTAGCCTACGGTGTTAATCCGTAGGTTACAGTGGGGAGATTCTGGCAACTTAGAGGCACAAGCATAAAAAGGTCAACAACATCAAGATAATTTTCATCATCACATCATCAGCAATATACGCTGACTTTTGGGGGCCGCACATGACTAGACATGAGGTGGAGAGATTATTATCAAATATTACATCACATCATTATTAACGGCACAAAGGTTTTGAGAGGAAACATCACGTGCACTAGAATTAATAGTCATCAACAATTAAAGGAGGGAAGTCACGTGAATATAGAGAAGGGTTTGGTCAAAGATATACAAGACTTCATTAAACAACATCATCATTAGCGGCAGACCTGGGACTTGGGGAACGAGATTGGCAGCTTTTCACAAGAACTTTTGTCAACATTAATTACACAAGACATCATCATCTTGAGTCATTAATCATCATCATCGAACAGACCTTGGGTAGAGTGGTTGACTTTTGTAAACAATCTTTTGGAGGCTGCACATGCACGTCAGATTTGGATCGGGCAGCCAACACACATCATCACAACACACGCACATGGGCTTGGACACCTCACGCAGACTTTGTGGATTTCTTTTGGGTGATTGGGCCGAACTCTAAGCCTAGTTGGACAATAGTGGGCCGACATAAGGAACAGATTCTTGGAGGGGATGATTATATTTTTCTACGTAAAAAAAGATCGATGATCATGAGTTCGACGGCAGACAGGAGACACGAACGGAGAGAAGGAGGCGGCTATACCTCACAGGGTTTCAACCGTGATTCGAGCCTTTGACGATCAATCTTTCGCGATGAACGGCTAGTCTCCTAGTGGTTTTCTCCGGATGGAGGGTTTTTGTAGGTTGGATAGTTTTATGTGTTTGTGACAATCGTATAACTCGGTGATCTAAGCATTCGATGCTTTTCACCTTTGATTTGATTTATTGGTTGTAAACAATCGCATTTATTTAAACCTTAATTTCTAAGCATTCAGTTCCCGAGAGTTCTAGTAATTGGGATATATTTGACATGGGGTTAGGGTTTGTAATTGTAATTGATAATCATTCGATAACCTCCCGTTATGTATTGACCGGAGTACTTAGTCGTTGGTTATCACAATTGATGAATTAGGTTAAACACTTATGTCTATGTGAGTGTTTCGATTAAACACATAATTGAATCTAGCTATAAAACCTGAAATCTGGAGGAACCATTGTTCTTTCTCTTGATTTAAACCTCACTTTTTAGTTCGTAATTTTTAGATAATCAATCAAATCCAACAGCTAAGTTTTATTTTTTTAATAGTAGTTAATCAAAACTGAGCATTACACACTTTCCACAATCCTCCTCTGGTTCGATATCCGACTTACCCTATCTACTGGTTTAGTTGGTTTTTGCATGTCACTAACGACAGACATCAACACCTTTAGGTTATAAGTCCACGAATTCCTTATTCGGGAACATTTACTTGGAAAAATTCCATTTTTTGGATATCTTCTTTGAATACTAATAGTCGACTTTAGTACAATATGATCATTGGGATATCTTAGGGGTTCCATGTATTAAACCTCCATGCTGATCAGACATGGAAATAATCTATGGGACACACTAGGATACGCCAATCCTCATATAACACTTTTATCAAACATAGTTTGGCATTCGCAGGCGATAGAAAATAATGAAGAAAATAATTAAAATAACATATGTTTGTCGCACTCTATGCAAAGAAAGAGTGCTCTTAGATTTTCGGAAGGATTCCTTGCCGGTCTATAAGAATCGGTTACTATGGTTTCCTTGGTAGTTATACCTTGTGGATGGAAAAAAAAATTGCTAAGTTTATGGTTCATGAATATTTATTATTGCATGTATTAAAAACAGGACACTTAGCAGAAATTATCATTGATAAATGATAAGGAAGTTTATTGTACAAGTGCTTATATTTAATCAATAATGGAAGTTTCACAAACTAGGCACCTAGCTCAGTTGGCTAGGCGCGCGAAAGGGTGCGGCCGGCCTAGACCCAGGTTCGATTCCGGGGACGGCCAGTTCCACCATTTTTTTATATTAATATTAATTACTCGTACGGATACGTGTAATTATGAGAGTTGTCTCATAAGGAGTCGTGATAATTAATTTCTTCTTATCACCCACAATATGGGCTTGATTATTATCACTATATTGAGTCCTTGTATTTAACGGAACTCGGACATAAAAAAAAATGATTCCTAATGGATATAAAACATCCATCTAATAATGCTGAAGCAGTCTCTGAGGTATACAGGCTTCTTACTGAACTTTTGTTGCTTCTTATTAAGCCTGTACTTACTCTCTTTCTCAGATTTCTGGGAGTTATTCTCCTTCTTTTGGTTCATCCTTCATATACGAAGTGTGAACATAGCTCTCCTCATGAGCAATTGAACATGGTTTCGAATGAGATTTAGAGCGAGAAGCATTCGGCTCTTTGGATTATCTCATGACCTTTTTCCCATGATCCCTCCAACTGTTGCGTCAACCACAGCTTGGAGATTAACTTCATCAATATTGAGGTTTACGTTTGTAGTTTTATTAACTTTCGTCGCCTTAATAGCGTTGCGACTGTCGTCTACCTCATTCGAGTTTTCCATACTCGAAACTTGGTACCAGTCACCAAGATTTAACCATTATTAGTCATCATCCTGATGACCTGACTTAGATTAGCCACGGCATTCATAAACCGTATGGGCTATTCCATTCCGAACATTCATAGTGAATATTATTTTGAACGTATTTCCATTATATTTAGCCTAGGTCATAACAGGACCATCAATGGCATCCAAAGTTTGGAGCGAGTCCAATACTTGCTTGACAGGGGACCATAATGTCACAATTGTCTTTGTCACAAGGACAATTTTAAATAGCTCAAAGGCTAGCCTTACATGACTTCGGTTATATATTTACATGTATGGCATAGAAGTCTGTCTCGATTGACGTAGAAAGATATGGCATAAAGCCTAGTCATGAAGGACATAAATGATTATACGGCACGAAGGCCTTATCGCAAAGGTCATTTAGATATGGCACAACAGCCTTGTCATAATGACATTTATCAATTCTGGCACAAAGGCATGTCACCAGGAATGTTAACATTTAATATGTTAGCTTGTCACGAACGACAAAATATAGCACATAGGCTTGTCATGAATAACTCTAAAGCATAACTCGATGGTCTATTATCAAGGACCTTAATTTATTAGCCGCAATCTTATTAGATTAGGGCTTCCAGGTTTGAACGTGGTTCTTCACCTTTAGACAGGGAGTCATAGACCACAACCGTCATCGTCTTGAAAGACGATTCTTTTGGCAGAAAAATAAGCCAATCAACATCACTAATGGATGTTTATATATAACCATCGTATCTAATGATATTAGTCATGATCACATCGATCATATTGACTATTAGGTTTGGGTATAATCACACCATTCTGAACAGGGGATCGGAAAGATCACTACTATCTTTGTCTTACCGACACTAGAATAACGTATAGCCCGTAAGCATTTCATCACGAGGGATGTTAATATTATGATCATCATACTGATGATATTAGTCAGGATCGCACTGATAGTATAGACTATGGGATTTGAGTATAGCTCACCCCCTTGGCAAAGAATCACAAAAGATTACAATTGCCTTGTCTCAATTGGACGATCTAATATAGCCCTTAGGCAAAACATCATTACGGATGTTAAAATTTTTAATCATCGTATTGATGATTTTTGTCATGATCGTATTGATCATATGAACTATTAGGCTTGAGCATAGCTCACCATCTTGGACAAGGAATCGTAAAGATCACAATGTCTTTGTCACACATGGACAGTATAATTTGGCCCATAGGCGAAAACATCACTCATGGATGTTTATAATTGGTTCATTCTATTAGATGCTATAAGTCATGATTGCATTAATCATATTGACTATTTGGCTTGAGCATAGCTCACCACCTTAGACAAGGAATCATAAAGATATCAATGTCAATGTCTCAAATGGACAATATATTATAGCCCGTAGGCAGGACATCACTAAAGGATGTTAAATAATATGATCATCGTATTAGATGATATGAGCCATGATTCCTAGATCACTAGGCTAGATTTGAGAATTGGAAGAATCCATTATAAGGATGACTGTTGTGATTTTCTCGAATCACATTTGTCAAGAGTGCTAACACATTCCTTGGTGTTAACAAGGATCTGAATCCCTTGAGTAGGTTTTACCATGTTGGCCGCGTAGGCTAGGTTTCACCTTTAAGATCCCCTTTCAATTGCATACTGACAGAGAAAGAAGGATATTCATTTTATTCAGGATTTTTATCATAAATCCTAATTCATAAGTTAATAATAGCACCAATGGCCTAGTCGCGTAGACAAGTTAAATTTATAAGCCATGATTTTAGAGAATCATGGCCTTAAGGTTTGAATCAAAGTTCATTACCTTTTCCTGACAGGGAGCTGTAGGCTACCACTGTCTTTAGTCTCAGAGGACATTAACTATAGCCCGTAGGCACTTCCCTTATAAGAGATGTTTATTACAGAATTGCCCCTTAAGGAAATTCATTAACCATGGTAAACAGAGACCATATTTGGTTAATTTATTAATCATATTTATTTAGGATTTCTTTTATAATTTATCCTAATTATAAAACATTAACAATTTTATTAGTGACACCCAATGGCCTGGTCACATGGACATTTATAAATTGTAAGCTTATGATTCCAGAGAATCAAAGCAACAATAACAGTTTTATTTAATAGCACAAAAGGCCTAGTCACAAGGACAATTTTTTTTTTAAATTATAAGCCATGATTTCAGAGAATCAAGGCCTTTAAGTATATTAGCACAACTGGCTTAGTCACAACTCACAAGGACATATATAATTTATAAGCTATGATTTCAGAGAATCAAAGCATGAAGGTATATTGGCACAATAGGCCTAGTCACAAGGACAATTTTAAATTATATGCTAGGATTTCAGAGAATCAAAGCATTTGAGGTTTGAACCTAGTTCATTACCTTTATCTGACAGGGAGTCATAGCTACCACTGTATTTTGGCTCATGTAGAAATGAGCAAGGCCCGTAGGCACTATATTACCACGTATGGTTAAAATATGATCATCTTAATTGATGACGTAAACCCAGGATTCAGGGATCATTAAACTGGGTTAGGAATCTTTTGAAGAATCCTATATAAAAATGACGTGTGTGATTTTAAATGAATCACATCTGCCATGAGTATTAACATGTTTTAAGATGTTAACAGGGAATTGAATCTTTTAAACAGGTCTTACCATCTTGGCCCGGTCTTATAATTGACCTAAGGCTAGGTTTCACACTTAAGATTCTTAATTAATGATTTGAATCTTTTTAACAGGTCTTACCATCTTGGCCCGGTCTTATAATTGACCCGAGGCTAGGTTTCACACTTAAGATTCTTAATTAATGATTTGAATCTTTTTAACAGGTCTTACCATCTTGGCCCTGTCTTATAATTGACCCGAGGCTAGGTTTCACACTTAAGATTCTTAATTAATGATTTGAATCTTTTTAACAGGTCTTACCATCTTGGCCCGGTCTTATAATTGACCTGAGGCTAGGTTTCACACTTAAGATTCTTAATTTATAATTAACGCAGAACAATTTTAAATTGAGGTGTTAATATGGATCTGAATCTAATTATGGAACTACCATCTTGGCCCGGTCTTAAAATGACCCGAAGCTAGGTCTTGTCCTTTTTAGATTTTTGCTATTTTATTATAATGGTAGACCTTGCAAAAGGAAATGTTATTTTCTATTTATTTAATATTTCTTGTTTAGAATGAAAGTTTAAACTTAATCATTCCATTATATAAAAATAAAAGTATAAAGTTGCCCTAAGCGGGACTTGAAAGAAATAATGTTGTCCTCGGAGGGACTGAAAGATAATTATGTCCTTATAAGGACTAATAAGGAAACGATCTTCAGTAAAAGGAGTTTCTTCTTCATTTTATTTCTGAATGCTTTCTCCTCAGATGGTCGTTTCATTCTAGCCGCGGTACGAAGCTCAGCATCTCAGGGCTCCGGGTGTGGAGAACTCCTATTACGGCTTCTTCGCTTGGCGACGTATCCAATAAAAATTTGGAAGTAAAAATTTCTAGATTAGGATTGAGAATATTCCTAAGTTAAGTCTAGACTCAGAAGTTTAGATATGTGCAATTGTGTAACTGAGATTAAACACGAAAGGTTAGTGTTTAATTCACTCAGTGTTGGCTCTGATACCAACCTGTCACACCCCGATTTCCACGTGTCACCGGTGGGCCCGGTGGGGGAGTATCGTGACGTGGTTGGCAACGTAATAGTCAAACAACACAATATAATAATGCACAGCGGAAGCAAATTTAAAATATAATACAACCGAATTTATTATTGTAATATCAACTGTTACAATATTCAGAAGTTTATCCACAGAAGGATCGAACATAAAATGGAACAATAGTTTAACAGACTTTTAGGCATCTTAAGCTTGCGAGACTTCTATTGATGCTAAGGAGACATATCCAGCCAATTTCGTATAGTACCTGCATTTAGCCTTTTTGGAAAATACGTCAGTTTACACTGGTAAATACATTCAACTGACTCATTTTGAAAATGGTTTTAAGAAAAGTGATTTGGATGCACGTGGCACAAAATACCTTTTATAATTTGATTAAAATGCACAGAGGCAAAATCAATCTTTTTAACTTGGGAGAATTATTTAATATCATAATCTTGTGAACGAATTACATGTTACTTATGCGTTCAGTAGCCCGGATCTAGTCCGGGTTTAAGATCAATAAACACACCACATCAAAGAGTTATACACGGGTGTACGCCTACACCCCGTGCTCTGGTCGTAGCCATCTCGTAAGATGATGCCAGGGATATCCGGGACATGGTCATTAACCCCCCAAAGGCTGTAAAGTAAACAAGACTGTTTAAAACGAGCCGATCAAATTATTCAACTACCCACTAAGCGTGGAGATTTGATGCTCGATCAAGCGGTATGCTATATACCGTAACCCAAGCCCGTATAGGGAAAATAAGTTAAAAGTATTTACCTGAGCTAAATATAAATTCAATCCCAGCCGTATATCAAATCAGCAAGTACAGGTAGCTTTTACTGGGCTCCTAATCTGGAACGAAGGTTTTTAATAACCTATTAGAATCCTAACGGGTCTTTAATTAAGCTTAAGCTTAGACCGGCTAGTTTCAAAGATACGGTTCGTACGCACGATTAAGCGAAGACCGGATAGAATGTGATTTAGACCCGACAAGTTTGAAGACTTGTTTAATATGGGTTTACTATTCACATTCTGGATTTTGAGATAAAACCGATAAGGTTTGACCCGTTTCGGCTAATTTATGTAAACTTGTTACATAAACCGAGCCGAACGCGTAATATGCGTAACGGGTATCCGTAAGAGCCATATACATGTTTCCTAAGTTAATATGCTTCAAATATGTTGTAACATCAGTAGGATGTCTTTCGTTATGCCCGAAATGAATTTAAACACAAACTATGCCCCGTAGGGGTAGTTTGGTCATTTTAAAGTTTGTAAAAGCGTTTATATGTTCAACTGAGTTACAGGTCTGATGTAAACAGCAAACATACTTAAATTGATAATTTATATCAGTAGGCTAAAGCATATATGTGAAATTTATCATCTTTAACCAAACTATGCCCCGTAGGGGTATTTTGGTAATTTCACATAAGCCGAAAAGCTCAAAAACGAAGTATGAGTTTATCAACCTTTGCTTACTGTTAAAATATCATAATTTGCCTCATATATCAGTAGGTATCAACCCGGGTATGTCCAATATGATTTTAAGACATACTATGCGTTAAAAACGCTAATTTTGGCGATTAAAGGCCATTTCCGGGTTCTATACTTAAATCTGATATTTTTTTATATTTCCAGAAGGCTTAAAATAATTTATTAACCATATGTGATCAGTAGCAAAAGGTTTGGAGTCGTTTAGATAAGTAAAACTCATTTTATGGCCCGTAAGGGCAAAACCGACAATTACCGGATTAAGCCTACGACTACTAGTTATGCTCAGCCTAAAATTAATTAAAAATCTTTAAAAATCCCAAAATAATATATAACATCAGTGGGTAAAAGATTGGATATCAAAAAGTATGTTTAACTAGGCTATACGCTAATTACGCCGTTTAATTAACATAAAGCATTAGTTTTGCGATATTGAGAATAACTCTAAATCTATAAGTCAAACTGATCTCTAACATTGCATACACGTTTATATATCAGTAACCAAGGTTTCTACACTTTTACATTTTCATAATTCATGTTTTAAGGTAATAAGGGCATAACGGTCAACGTATGAGCAATTAACGGAAATATGCATATTAATTGGATAACTAGTGAACCAAGGTGTATAATCACAGAGGGTTGTTCTAACATGTATCCTAATCCAATTTAAGCTCTGAGGCATTTCTAAAACATGCCCAAACGGGTCAGAACTGAAAATCAAAGTGAAAGTCAAACTATGTGACTTTCGGTTCCGAACCGGGTCTAAACAGGAAATAGTCGGGTTTAACATGTTTGGACATGTTCTTACACTTATTACTAAGTTATAACAATGTTCAAATAGGTTATATATGTTCTAGATAGCTAATTATGCATAAATGACATTTTAAGCATTATGTTGACTTTTTAATTAAAAGTTTGACCCGACATTTGACCTGGTTAGGATGGTGATCAGGGGAAACCCTTTTGGGGTTTTATTACCCACATAAATACCAACCTATAACTACTTTTAATTTGACTAATCACTGGACCATTAGTGATTAATCTTAAAGTCAACCGTTAATTACGACGGTTTGACTTTTAAGCTAAAACTAAGCTAAAACTTAATCAAGAAAGGTTTAGCAAACTTACCAAGGTCCTATGCACGAAATGTGATCACTAGAGCCTGCTTGGGAGATCCAGAATTGATCAGATGAGCAAGGAATGGTGTGAAGAACAACATTGCACATAATGGCCTTTATATAGTGTTCAAGACACCACAAATCTTTGACAACCAAGTCTACTACTGACCACAAGTTGTTTACAAGTGTCCCTAGTATTCTAGGGGTTGTTTAGGGGCTTCTTGGAAGTGTTTGAGGGTAACAATTGACGTTTAGAAGGCTGAACAGGCAACAAGCAAATTTCTGGTCGCTGGCAGGTGCTAGCGCACCGTTACGCTACTAATGTAGCGGTGCGCTAGCTTCATCAGGAGCCAAAAATGTTTTCTTGTTGTTGCATCACACCCCTTGGCCCTCTTGAAAGGTCAATTGAGCTAGAACTTGCAATTTGACCCCTTGTAATATACCCATAAGGGGTTTAGGACTTATACCCACTTTGCCAAGTCCCTGGACACTTCCGGTTAACCCGAAAAGTCTTAATTTTCAACGTTAACACTTTAACCCCTCGCACACGAATTTGATCATAACTTTCTCATACGATAACGAAACTTTATGAAATTTTAATCGTGCATTCTAGTGAGCATAATTTACATTTACAAAGCTTCGGGTTTGTCAAAAGGTCACTCAGAGGTATATCTTTAACATGTTGACACATTTAACCCCTGTAGTTTGTAATTTCTCACTTTTAGCTTCGTATGATCCATGATTTATTCGTTTGAAGGTATGAACATTGTGTAGGGTTAATGTACCTTATATTTATTCACAGTTGACACTTAGAATCCGTATAAACACATACTTTCCATGTTTGTCAACTTTAGTCCTTTTATAACATTCTTTCACACGTTCAAACTTTATGACACGTGTCAACACATTATGGGACGTGAATTTTCGAGGTGTTACAACTTTGGACCTCAAAATGGTGATGTTCCACCTTAGTTTACCATGGTAAACTTGTGGAAACACTCATAGAGGTTGTCCCAGAGAGGGAGAAGCAAGAATTCATAAAGAAGAAGAGGAGAAAGTGAGTTGAAACTCACTTTTGCACTTGGAACAAATATGCCCAAAGTTGCAAATCTGAATACTTGAGAGAGTTTTGAGAATGATTAGAGAGTGGGAAAAGTGAAATGGAGGTGTGGGAGGCTTGTTTTATAATTGAGGATTAGGGTTTATGTTATAAAGGGTTACATGGTGATTGGGGGTTGAAATAGGTGGAGAAAGTGACCAATGTAACAAACTGAAAAGCCTTTTTGCGGATTCGATCCTCTCACGTCGTGCTAAGCAAAGAAACGCATCCCTCACGTCGCACGTGGGTGTGATTTCTCAAACTGGTTGAGTTTTGTTCAATTTTGAGCCCTGGACTTGATTTTGATTTTTAAGCTATAAACTTATAATTTAACTTGTTTTTACGTATGTAGGGTGTATTAAAACTATGTATAACACGTGAGTATGTATGGTCGACGTTCTAATGATAATGTGTTCAAAAAGTATGTATCGGTTATGTATACAATAATAAGTATGAATAAAATGTGATTTACGTCGATCAAACGTTTCGGATTACAATGATAGAAACATAATACGATTACAAGTTTCTAAAAATAGAAAGTATAAAAATACCGAATGTTACACCCCAATACAATTTTAACCGAAATGGTCAAGGTTTTTTATATTTTAATTTAGTTCTACAATTTACATCTCACAAATGGCAAACAAATAATAAACAATTTTGTACCTTTGTCCATGACTAATTAGCAAATAGTTTAATCACTCTAAATACACATTTAATATCTTTTATGCACATACCAAATGTCTTACAATTTTTTTTCATTACACAAAGTAAACACCAAATAAAACCATCATATTTATATGAAAAAAAACTATAATCAAATACAATCCGTTTTAAAATACTTAAAATTCACCATTACCAATTTCATTAAATACAATTATTAACAAAATCCTTATATTATTTTCTTTTAAATTCCCTACTTTATAAATTTCCAAACCCCAATCCAAGTTTTAATGAAACTAGTTTTTTACTATCGCCGCGTTGCAGCGAACGCCATTTGTTGTTTAGTCTGTGTTTCCATGTGTTTTGAAATCACTACGAGCGCGTTGCGCACGGAAACCGCTGACAAGAATAAAAAGAAAATATAGAAAAAACACTAAAAGATAACCAAAAGAAAAATCAACAAAAAAAGTTATATGGTAATAATGTTGTTCGTATGAAACATGTGGTCAGAGATAAGCAAATGGTACTGGGTACCGGTACCGAATTTCCCGAACCGAAAGATCTGAAGTACCAATTCGGTACGACTTTTGGCGTTCCTGGTACCGGTTCGCTACCGTTTTTTACCTTCATATATGTCGCAACCCCCGTCCCCTAACAACCCGGGAACGGGCAGCCGCTGCCATTTTCGGTGGTATCTGTGTTTATCATTTTGGCAACGGAATTTTCATCAGGATCGTAGTTAGGAAATATTTTATCAGAGTAAAATACCACGCTTTTATAATATTAAACACATGGGAAATTCCCAAGTTTCAATACACACATTTTTATAGGGATAAACCCCATTTTATTTAAATAAAACATCTCTTTATTTATGTAACTTTTATTGCCACTTTTCCAAGCGTTCAGTGCTGTCCAGCTGGCTTCTGTTTGGCTTTCACATTTTGTTACCTGAAACGCGTTTAAAACATTTTATCAGTGGGAAATACTGGTGAGTGAATCCCAGTTTAATCAAAACGGGTTTTATCAGTCTACAGCATTGAGGGCGGTCGCTCAATTACATTTGTTTCCATCTACTTTAATTACCACCCACAGTACTGTCAACCCGACTTGTGTTCATGTTACTACTCACAATGTAGTAACAAATTTTGTATACAAAACCCCAACATACCGACGATAATTGTAGAATACAAATACTCAATCACTGTTAAATATAATGTAAATCATTTGAGGTTTTGTAAAAACAGTTTACAAAAAGGAGGATTACTCACATTGTCTTAGGGTTTTCCTTTTAGGATTTCCTGTGATTATCTATTAATTACACAAATACACACGTGTTAGTATAATAACCCAATATTTACATTAGTAATACCCTCCCCGAGACGGCATTCCAACGACTACGTCGGGCAGAGCCACGACAGCCGTTACGGAACCATGGGTCAATCGGGCAACTATCTAATACGTAACCGGGGGTTATGATACTTACAACGAGGCAGAACTTCGTTATTTAGTGGGGTATTATGCCCGAGAATAATGTATACTACGTAGAAATTGAGAGAGAAAGACTGAACGAATTGAAAGTGAAACTGATCGTCCCTATTTATAGTTGTGATCCGTCCATCTCTCGCGCCCCGCGTAGACCTAGGGGTGGTCTTACGCGGCCTGCGACATAGGGGCTATAGGCTTTAGCCTTGACCGGTCATCGAACTAGACTCGACACGATCTCGACACGTGGCAGCTCAAGGTGTCGCCCTGACCTTGAGCTGTCGCGCCCCGCGTAGCCCGAAGGCAAAGCCTTCGCGGCCCACGAGCGACCCCATTTTCCTGTTTTTATTTAATTTTTAATTCTATAAGGTATTTTGGGCTCGGTTTTCGCATACGGGGTATGTTTTAAGACATATAGGGACAATTGAAATATAGTAGGGTGTCGAAAATTATTTTGGAGGGTTGTTATATCCTCCCCACCTTGTTTTAGAACTCGTCCTCGAGGTCTACTGGAATAAGTGTGGATATTTCCTTTGCATTTCTGATTCAAGTTCCCATGTGTATTCTGGTCCTCTCATGGAGTCCCATTTCACTTTGACCAGAACTAATCTCTTATGTTTGAGATTCTTGACTTTCCTGTCTTCAATTTGTAGAGGTCGTTCCACAAATTTTAATTATTCATTTACCTCTATATCCTTAAGAGGCACTACGAGTGATTCATCAGCTAAACATTTCTTGAGATTAGATACATGAAATACATCATGTATTCCTGCCATTTCCTCTGGCAGTTGCAGCTGATAGGCTACAGGTCCTATTCTTCTAATAATTTTAAAAGGTCCAACATACCTGGGGCTTAACTTTCCCATTTTGATGAATCTTACCACTCCTTTCCAAGGAGATACTTTCAATAACACTTTGTCTCCTACCTGAAATTCCAACGGCTTTCGTCTATTATCCGAATAGCTCTTTTGTCGATCACGTGCTGCTTTTAGTCGTTCCTTGACTTGAATGATTTTGTCTGTTGTTTCTTGTACTATCTCGGGTCCGGATAGTTGTTTTTCTCCAATTTCTGCCCAACAGACTGGCGTTCGGCACTTTCGTCCATAAAGTGCTTCGAATGGTGCAACATTGATACTTGTGTGATAGTTATTATTATAAGAAAATTCTATTAATGGTAGGTGATCGTTCCAATTACCTCCGAAATCAATTACACAAGCTCTAAGCATGTCTTCCATTGTTTGAATTGTTCTTTCGCTTTGTCCGTCCGTTTGAGTATGGTAAGTTGTGCTTAGATTCAACTTGGTTCCCATTTCTTTTTGGAAACTTGTCCAAAAATGAGAGGTAAAACGGCTATCTCTGTCAGAAACAATTGATAAAGGAATTCCATGTAATGAAACTATTTCATTTACATACAACTTAGCTAATTGTTCCATACTGAAAGTTTCCTTCATGGGTACGAAATGAGCTGACTTAGTTAGCTTGTCTACAATCACCCAGATTGTATCATTACCTTTTCTTGTTTTGTGTAATTTAGTAACAAAATCCATTGTTATCAATTCTCATTTCCAAACTGGCATTTCTAATTGTTGCAACAAACCTGAGGGTTTCTGATGTTCAGCTTTAACTTGTGAACAAGTTAAATATTTAGAAACATAAGCTACTATATCCTTCTTCATTCATATCCACCAGAAATTTTTTCTTAAGTCTTGATACATTTTATCACTTCCAGGATGCATCATATACTTAGATTTATGGGCTTCTTCTAATATACGGTAGCGTAGGTTTCCTAATTTAGTTATCCACATTCTTTTCTTATGGAATCTCCAAATTCCGTATGTTCCTTGTTCTAGTTCCTTAATCATCCCTTTCAATTTTTCAGTATCATCCTTGATCACTGATTCTTGTGCTTTTCTAATCTGTTCATTTAAATCTACCTGCAAGTTTAACTTAAGAGAACACACTCTTTTTGGTTTTTCATGATATTTTTGACTTAAAGCATCAGCTACTACGTTCGCCTTTCCTGCATGGTACTGGATATTGCAATCATAATCGCTTAGTATTTCCATCCAGCGTCTTTGTCTCATATTCAGCTTCTTTTATCCGAAAACATACCTTAAACTCTTATGATCAGTGAAAATGGTAAACTTACTACCGTATAGGTAATGTCTCCAAATCTTAAGGGCAAAAATTATAGCTCCTAATTCTAGATCATGGGTTGAATAATTTTCTTCATGATTCTTAAGTTGTCTAGATGCATAAGCTATCACCTTTTGATGTTGCATCAATACACATCCATAACCTAGTTTAGAAGCATCACAATAGACTACAAAGTCATCAGTTCCTTCAGGTAACGCAAGTATGGGTGCGTTGGTTAATCTTTGCTTAAGGACTCTAAAGGCTTCTTCTTCTTTTGGTCCCCATTCAAACTTAACAGATTTACAGGTTAGCTTAGTTAAGGGAATAGCTATTCTAGAAAAATCTCGAATAAATCTTCTGTAATAACCGGCCAATCCTAAGAAACTTCTAACCTCGATTGGTGACTCAGTGGTTTTCCGTTTGGTAATCGCCTTGATCTTTGTGGGATCCACATGAATTCCTTCATGATTGACTAAATGTCCAAGAAACTGTACCTGTTCTAACCAAAATTTACACTTCGAAAATTTTGCATAAAGCTTTTATTTTCTCAATAAACTTAGAAGTGCGTGCAAATGCTTTGCATGTTCCTCTTTACTCTTAGAGTAAATGAGAATATCATCTATAAAAAACAATTATGAATTTATCGAAATATGGCTTATATATTCGGTTCATCATGTCCATAAATGCAGCTGGGGCATTGGTTAAACCAAATGGCATGACAGTAAATTCATAATGGCCATACCTTGTTCTGAAAGCGGTCTTAGGAATGTCCTCTTCCTGTACCTTTAATTGATGATATCCTGATCGTAAATCGATTTTAGAGAAAAATCGAGCTCCTTGTAATTGATCAAACAAATCATCGATTCTCGGTAATGGGTACCAATTTTTAATCGTAACTTTGTTCAATTCACGGTAGTCAATGCACATACGCATTGACCCGTCCTTCTTTTTGACGAATAAGATCGGTGCTCCCCATGGTGATAAACTTGGCTGTATGAATCCTTTCTCTAACAATTCGTCTAATTGTTTCTTCAATTCTTGCATTTCTGCAGGTGCCAGATGGTAAGGTGCTTTGGCAATTGGTGTTGTTCTTGGTAGCAGGTGGATTCTGAATTCGACTTCTCTATCTGGAGGTAGTCCTGGTAATTCTTCTGGAAATATATCTAAAAACTGGGATACTACTGGAATATCTTTCAATTCTTTTCCTTTAGTATTAATGATTATAGAAATCAAATATACTAATGATCCTTTTCTAGCATAACTCGTTGTTTTCATCACAGAGATGAATTTTGTGGATCTAGAGGGCTTATCTCCTTTAATTGTGATCTTTTCACCCCTTTGTGAATTTAGTTGGATTGACTTTTGATCACATAAAATACAGGCTTTGTTGGCTATTAACCAATTCATTCCTAATACAATATCAAATCCTGCCAAATTCATTGGATAAAGGTTTGCAATAAATTTTTGATTTAAAAATTCTATTCTCGCTCCTTGCAAGATTTCATAAATCTTAATGGTTTCTACATTTGCTGTCTCTACTAGACATTCTTGTCAGAGTTTAGTTAATGGTTGATTGAGAAGTTTGCAAAATGAAGTATTAATAAAACTTTGGGTTGCACCAGAGTCAAATAATACTTTAGCAAAAACATCATTAACTAAAAACATACCGGCGATCACATCCGGGATCATCTTTGCTTCTTCTCCAGTCTGAACAAATGCTCTAGCATTTTTAGTAGTCTTGTTGTTCGGGGCTGGAACTAGTTTTGGACAATTCGGCTTGATGTGACATTTTTCTCCACAGTTGAAACACATTGCATTATTAGGTTTCTTCCTGCAATCTTCTTCCTTGTGTCCTGGTATTTTGCAGAAATTGCAGTAAGTGAAGCATTTTCCTGAATGTTTCTTCTTGCAAGCCTTGCAGTAAGGTGCAGAGGTAGAACCTACATTTTTCCCACGGTTGGAATTACCGTAGCGAAATTCCTGGGTAAGCCTTTGAGCTAGGTTTCTCCTCTGGTCCTCTTCTCGTGTACGCACTAATTCATCAGTCAAGGTGTTTGCTAGTTCTACGGCTTCTTCTATAGTTTGAGGTCTAGCTGCCTTGACTACATGCCTTATCTCACTGATTAATCCCCAGATGTAGCGGGAGATTAATACTGGTTCGGGTGATGTAAGGGTTGGCGCTATTCTAGCATATTCAAAGAATAAAGTAGTGTACCCCTTACTATCCACTCCAGTTGTCACAGCCCCCGTTCCCTACCAACCCAGGAATGGGTGGCCGCGGCCAGTTTCAGTGGTATCGGTGTTTATCATTTTGGCAGCGGAAATTACATCAGGACCGTAGTTAGGAAATATTTTATCAGAGTAAAATACCACACTTTTATAATATTAACCACATGGGAAATTCCCAAGTTTCAAGTACACACATTGCCACTTTTATTGCCACTTTTCCAAGCCTTCAGTGCTATCCAGCTGGCTTCTATTTGGCTCTCACATTTTGTTACCTGAAATGCGTTTAAAAATATTTTGTCAGTGGGAAATACTGGTGAGTGAATCCCAGTTTAATAAAAACAGGTTTTACCAGTCTACAACATTGAGGGCGGTGGCACAATTACATTTGTTTCCATCTACTTTAATTACCACCCACGGTACTGTCAATCCGACTTGTGATCATGTTACTACTCATAATGTAGTAACAAATTTTGTATACAAAACCCCAACATACTGACGATAATTGTAGAATACAAATACTCAATCATTGTTTAAATATAAATTAAAACAATTGAGGTTTTGTAAAAACAGTTTCCAAAAGGTTCACAAAAAGGAGATTACTCACATTGCTGTCTTAGGGTTTTCCTTTAAGATTTACTTGTGATTATCTATTAATTACACAAATGCACATGAGTTAGTATAATAACCCAATATTTACATTAGTAATACCCTCCCCGAGACGGCATTCCAACGACCACGTCGGGCAGAACCTCGACAGCCGTTAGGGAACCCTGGATCAATCGGGCAACGTATCTAATATGTAATCGGGGGCTATGATACTTACAATGAGGCAGAACTTTGTTATTTAGGGGGGTATTATGCCCGAGTATAGTTCCTACTACGTAGAAATTGAGAGAGAATGTTTGAGAATTGAACGAGTTGGACTGAAGGCTGAGGTGTAACATCCATCTCAATTAAACATGATGATAACCTTAATTACGCATTTTATACTAAAAATTGACTTTCTAAAAACTTTGTCAAGTCAAAGTTCATACGTGTTTAAAGTAAACAAAATATATTTCCAAGTGTTTACATAGTTCACTTAAAACAAAAACTAAGTAAAGTCATTGCGGAAGCTTCATTTGACATGTGTTCGTTTCACTTGATTGCTTGATCGTCGTCCGGATGCATGCTATACTCACCTATGATCAAAACCAACTTAAAAGTTAGTTTTGACAGCTTATAAACATATATAAATAAGTTCCAATATCAAATAATGATAATCAAAAATAAAATTTCCAAAATCATGCCTCCCGCGTGTCGCGGAAGGCAACCTTTAATCTGTCGCGAGTCGCGACACCTGTCGCGTGTCGCGCCCCAATTGAGAGACCCTGTCGCGTGTCGCGGAGGAGACTAATTTCCAGCAGGTCCATTTCTGAATCCTGTATTTTCTGCTCAGCTCAATTATTCAACAAAAAATCAAACTTTAAACGGGGATAACTTTTTATCTACTAGTCCGTTTTAGGCGATTCTTTTTTTTTCCTATGCTTTCGAAATTTAATTCTCCATCTTATGGAGTTAAAACCTGACATTCAACTAGTTCAAAAACTCAGATTTCAAGCTCTCGGTTTGAAATCCCTTTTTAACACTTTTGACCCGTTAGAGAGATTTACCATTTACTTTAAATTTCACTCTCCCTTCATCCATAATTTTACTACATCAAAGTATCTACTTTTATTTTGAAATCTTAATACTAATTCCTAAACAATCCATATGGGTCGTTTGCCCAATCTACCCATGAAGGACTTTTTGGTCAATTTTAGTTCCTCATTCTTACGACGAAGAACTCCTATTTATTATTTGACCAAAATACCATTTTTCTATAACCACAATTCTAATTACGCGTACCTGGCTCGGGTTATAGCATTGACCCGTTTACATAACTTTTGCTTTAAATCTTTCTAGTTAAAGCAACGAAAACATGTGTTATTTCCGGTGATCACAAAACTCAACAAGCGGTCGTAAGTTATATTATTGCCAAATGGTATTAACACACCATTTGACCCATTTAGTCGAAATGACCATTTATCAATATATAATGGTATTTTAATACCATCTTGCCCCTTAAACCTATTCCAATTTACACCGTGGGTTCTTATTGCTTAAAAGACATTCCTTAAATTATTTGACCCATAAGACTTACACCAAAAGGGTTGTCTTTTCAACCCTTTTATCTATCCGTCGACTGATGTACAAATTATTAATTAGCCACTTCTACCCCTTACGGTTCACCCAATAACGTGATGTTCAATATTTCTTATTAGTTAGCGTCCACCCGACTAGTCTTCCATTTTTACCCTTTTTACCATAGTTTTTGGTTTCTTACCATTTTTCTTTATTCCGACTTACATTGTATTGTGCCGAAACATAGTATCTCAAATATTTAATCATAATTCAAAATCTATACTTACAAATAAGTGTATTGTAATCTAAAGAGGGGGTGTAAGCTTAACTAACCTCGCATCCAAACTATGCCTTACTTTTCCTTATTGATTTGTTTGACCCGCTTCGTCCTCAAGCTTCCACCTAGCTCGTTTAGCGTCAAACTAACATCATCATTCACAAGGTGGTTAGATTAGTCATTAACAAATACGACTATTCCACCTTACGTATTTTCTATATCGAAATCATTATTCGACTTCGTCATTGGTTAATTTTAACTTTCTACTAGTTAACTACCTCTAATCATATGATACGTGAAATTAACTAAAATCTACATTATGATTAGATTCCGTATTATCACGTATCACCCCTAATTAAATTAATTAGGAAATTACGCGTTTCATTCATAGTTTCAACATATGAACATTGTGGGCATAATTTATAACATCAACAATCGAGTTTCGTATCACTGAAAATTGGCTGTTTTTGGTGACCTGTTTAACCTGTTTACAAGTCTTCAAAAATTATGATTTTTTTATGTGGTATACCACTCGGAGGGTTAGACCTTGTGTTAAAATTTCAAGATCTAACTCTTTACAAAAAACTCGTAAAAATCCATTTACTAAGCTGCAATCAGATTCGTCACTTCTGACTGCAGCTTACGGAAAAATTCATTTAAAATTCCTCGTTTATCCGATTAACGAAATTCCAATTGGCGATTCTTTTAATCACTTAATACTTTCTACAGTAAGAATTTGAGATCATAACTCAATTCCTAAATTGAGTTATGACATTCGTAATGGGCTGCAAATTCTGCCAGAAAACGCAGCTTAAACCTTTGAGACGAAAAAATTCATAAAACGCTCAATTTTCGTAAATGTGATTCCAGTGGGGTTTTAAAGATATTTCCTGGAATTACATTTTAGACTCAAGAAACACATGCTTTTGTCACATTTTATCCACGTTACAGCCAATACAAGTCGGCTGTAAATTCTGATCAGAAGTTGTTTGAATTCAGCTTTCAACTAAAACATGTTTATGACATTATAACACTATCTTTAGCAATCAAAAACCCTAACAAGTGTTGGGATTGAACCCTATCAGAGGAACAGATAATTAAAGCCAAAACTGGATTAGAACAGTGGTTCCAGAATAAGCAGATGTTTACATACAAATCTCTCCCCTTGAAAGTGTTTTCATATATGCTGACCTCCTATCTGCTGATCTTACAAAGTGCTGACCTACAACTGCTGCTCAAGACCTGATGAAAGACTAAAGCCCTGCTGATTCTATCTACTGCCTTGAGTCAAGTACTGCTGATCCGGACAAGTACTGCTGGGTTCACAGCAGTGGAAAGTTGCAGCAGCTGATCTATAGTCTGTCTTGTAAAGTAATGTAATAGCAGTAGTTATCATAGCAATGTTTGTATAGATCGGAGGTTAGAGTTTGTTAGGAGGTTAGATGTCACTTTCATGGTGACGTCAGCTAAGATGCTCAGGGGTTTGCAAGTGCCTATAAATAGTTCAGTACTTTGTACTGTTCTATTAGCTCTTTTGCATCATCGTCTTCTTTGCACGAACAAACAACTGAGCTCTGGCTGAGGGGGAGTTTGCATTCATTCATCAATCATTGTAATCGTTATTGAAATAAATTCAATCTTTCGGTTCATTGTGAAAAGATGTTTGATCAAAGTATTACTCTCGTTTGATTGTATGCAAAGTTTGTTTTCATCATAATTCCGCTGCACACTCATCCATTATCATTTTAATTACAAACACAAAATACAATCAGAAACAAACTCAGATCCAACAATTGGTATCAGAGCCTGGACAATCAAATTTGATTTAACAATCATTTTGACGTAAATAGTTCAGCTCATAACAGTTGATACTGATTGTTTGTTCGTTTGTTGAAAAACAGAGCAAGGATTAATCACCATTAAAGTTGATTTCTCAGTGTCTGTAAAACAACAAGAATGACGTCACAATCTCAGGATGATAAAAATAACATCGGCTCGCTTTTTAAACCACCTATGCTAAAAAGAAATGAGTACAACATCTGGCAGAGGAGGATGGGTCACATCCTCGCTCAACAAAGCACAGGTTGTTGGAGGTCTGTCACCTTTGGTCCCCATGTTCCTTCAGTGCCAAGCGCTGAAGATGCTAAAAAGTTCGTTCCAAAACCAGTTGAAAATTATACCGAAACCGACTTTCAAAAGATCGAACTAGATGCTAAAGCGTTTAGCATCATAGCATCAGCGCTGCCCAATGAGATATATGCTGGACTGTTACACTGTAACAGTGCCAAAGAGTTATGGGACACACTTAAGGAACAGTTTGGGGGAACCGAAGAAGTCATAGAAAACAATAGGGAAATCCTGAAGCAACAGTATGAAACATTTTGTTACGTTAAAGGTGAATCACTAACGCAACAATTTGAGCGTTTCAGCTGTCTCATCAGTGAACTGAGGCTTGTTAACACCACTTTTACAAACTCAACTCAAAATAGCAGGTTCCTCAGGTCACTGCCAGAAAAATGGGACACCATAGCTTTTGTCACCCGAAACTCACCTGAATTCAAGGATCTGACCTTGACCTAACTCCATGGTCGACTCCTGACCTATGAAAGGGAGTTGAACCAGAAAAGGAGGTTGCAAGAGTTAGGAAAAGTTACTGATGATTACACTTTCGGTAACACTGCTCTTCTGGGTCAAGAAGAATCTGGGAACAGTGGTAAGGATCAGGGTTATGATCACTTCATTGACATAACTGCTGGTGCAAATTTTAACAACCCTGATCCTCACTCTGCTAGTTATGCATTCACTGCAAACGAAAACCAGATGTCAGACAATTTATGCTTTGAACTCAATGATTTGCAACATTTTGATCCCACTGACTTAGAGGAAATGGACATCCTACACCAACTGGCTTTGCTAAGTGTTAGAACTAGCAAATTTTACAAAAGAACAGGGCGAAAATTCCCAGGTTTGCATGGGAATCTAAGGGTTGGATTGGATAAATCGAAAATCAAGTGCTACAAGTGTAATAGGTTGGGACATTTCGCTAGGGAATGTAGGAGTCAAACTACTGGTCCCATAATTACTCATCCTAGCTCAAATCCTAGACCTCAAAACCAAAGCACTGTGCACTATGCCCAGTATGCCCCAGCAGCTCAAGTGAACACTGCTCACTATGCTGCTGCCCCTGTGCCAGTGCACTATGTCCAAACTACTGTTCCAAAGATCCAATATGTTCAAACCCCTGTTCCCCAGGCACAAGTGCAGCCTGCACCTCAAACCACTGCTCCAGCAGCAGTACAACCAGATCAACAAAGTTTTTTCACTCAAGGGTTTGTTGACTGGAGCAGTATGCCTGAAGACCTTAGTGATAAAAATTTTGCTCTCTATGCTTCTAATGATTCTTCTCATAATGAGTTTTGTTTGATGGCATTAGAGTCAATACAGGAGGGGGTTGAAACTGAGGAGGAACAACTGAGTATTGAAACAGTGGATGAGGTGACTGAAGCAGTGGTTACTGCTGTGGCTGGTGAATTACTGTTGGGAGAAAGTTCAGGTACCTTGATTGAACCAATGACAGATCCATGGTCCGAAGAGGACAAAGAAGAAGAGACGGAAGAAAAGGCTGGTGAAAAGAAGGTGAGAGTTGATGATGAAGAGAATCATCAATGTGATTGTGCAATGATGGCTGCTGCCAAGGTATCTCCTCAAGTTCTAGAAAAACTGTGTTCTAACAATTGCATTATTGCTTTTGCTAACATCAAAGAGGTGAATGAAAACCTTCGGGATAAAATCTTAACTGATGAAGTCAAATTTGAAAGATCTTTAAAAGAACTTAAAAACAAATTGGCTGAAAAGGAGAAAGAGATTAGCAGCATGAAAGAAGAGCAGAGCATAACCAAAACTCAACTCCAAACTATGGTAGAAAAATACCAAGTTTGCAAAAAGGAGTTAGAGTCCACCCAGATCACATGTGAGAGATGGATGGAATCATGCAAAGGGTATGAGGTTATGCTTGAAAAACAGATAAAAAGCAATGTGAAATTTGGGGTTGGTTATCGAAAACATGATGATGAAAACATTGCTTTTGGAAAATCTGTTCAAACCACTGATGTAACCACTGAGTTCATACCAACAAACAAGAATGGCCAAGAAGTGAAAATCACTGACAAACTTGGTAACAAAATCACACTTGACAAACCAATGGGATCCTCTAATTTTGAGGAGCTTGAAGATTATCAGTTTAAACCAAAATGGTCTGATGAGTGTGATATTCTTGAAAATTTCAAGCCAATGGACTTTACATCAACTAATGGTGTTAAAGCTCTAAAAGCTAAAGTCATACCTCTCAAGGACATCCCAGCAGTGGTTAAAACCTCTGCTGCAAAGGAGTCTGAAAAGAGAAAGAAGAAAGAAAAAATTGATAACTTGTTTTGTGAATTATGTGAGAAAAGGAATCATCTAACAAAAGACTGTTTCCACTTAAAAGCTTATGATTTAAACAGAACAAGTGTCATTGTTTCAGCTGATAGTTGCATTGTTTGTGGTAAAACAAACCACAAAACTCAAGCATGTGTGTATCTCAAAAACTTTGATGTGAAAAAGAATGAGTACATTGCTAAAACATCCTTGAGTCCATCATCATCATCATCAACATCTGTCAAATTCACCAAGAAACAACCACTGTTTGTGCCAGTTCAAACAACTGTCACAAAACAGCTGAACCAAACATCTGTCCAAAGAGATGTTCAGGTTACTGATGCACCCCCTGCCAATCAGTTCATAAAAGCAAGGAAAAACAGTCTTACCAAAGGATTCCACACGTTTATGAGGCCTACAAAAGGCCCTCTAAACCCAGAGTGAACAGACATCCTTTTGGTTACCAGCAGGTGATTGGTTAGGACCCACAACAGTGGTTAGAGAAACACTGTCCTAGAACAGTCCAAACCCCTGACCTAACCACTGTCCATCATTTTGCATCCATCCCAGACACTGTTGAGACCCCATCCAAAGCCCTGCTGGCTTTGGAAACCCTAATGAACTAATCCTTTTACTTCATGTGCAGGGAGCTTCTGCATGCTTTGATAGTCTTTGGTATGTAGATAGTGGAGGCTCCAGGCACATGACAGGATGTAAAGCCCTCCTCAAAGACTTTAAAATTCATGGTGGGGGTGATATATCCTTTGGGAATAATAGTAAAGGGAAAGTTCTAGGGTCTGGTACAGTGCAGTCTGGAAATGTAAAATTTGAAAATGTCAATCTAATAGACAATCTAAAATTCAACCTTCTGAGTGTATCACAAATGAGTGACAAAGGGTTTGGGTCATTCTTCACAAAAGATTGTTGTAGGATTGTTGGACCAGAAATGGTCAAAAATATTGAAGCAATAATCAAAACTGGTCAAACTAAACTTGTTGCTCAAAGAAGTGGCAATGTTTATGTTGTTGACATGTCAAAAGAGTGTCCCAGAGCTGATGCCTGTCTGTTCTCAGCTGCCTGTAACAAAGAGACAGAACTTTGGCACAGAAGGCTGGGGCACACAAATCTTAAGACAATCACAGAAATTTCAAAAAATGGTTTGGTGAGAGGCCTACCACAAAAATTGTTTTCATGTCCTGAACATTGCATTTCCTGTTTAAAAGGAAAACAACATAAAAGTTCTTACAAGTCCATTGAAGAGTCCAAAACAACCCAGTGTCTGCAAATGCTACACATGGATTTGTTTGGCCCAGTTCAAGTCATGAGCCTCAAAAAGAAAAGATATTGTTTGGTTATTGTTGATGACTTTTCTAGGTTTACATGGACTTTCTATTTACACTCAAAAGATGAGACTGCAGGCATTTTGCAAGACTTTGTGACACAGGTTGAAAAGCAATTTGACCTTCCAGTGAAAAGCTTCAGGAGTGACAATGGCACAGAATTTTAAAATAAGGAGTTGGATGCCTTCTGTGTGAAGAAAGGGATTGTAAGGCAGTACAGCATCCCTAGAACACCAGAGCAAAATGGGGTAGTGGAAAGAAAGAACAAAACTTTGATTGAGGCTGCCAGAACCATGCTTGCAGATTCAGGTTTGCCATTAACTTTCTGGGCAGAGGCAGTAAACACTGCTTGCTATGTCCAGAACAGAGTTTTAATAAACCCCAGGCACAAAAAGACTGCTTATGAAATTCTGTATAAAATTAAACCACTGATCTCATACTTCAAAGTGTTTGGCTGCCCATGCTTTATTTTGAACTTAAAAGATTCCATTTCAAAATTTGCAGCCAAAATTGATTGTGGTTATCATTTGGGATACTCAACCACTGCCAAGGCCTACAAAGTGTTCAATACACGGACCAAGGCAGTGGAGGAGACTTTGAATGTAAAGTTCAATGAACTTTCATCAATAAAAATCCCAGCAAATCCTGCTGATCTGTTTGATCTTGAAAAATTTACTTTTGAAAATATTGTTGTCAAGACTAACAGTGCAGGTCCATCAGAGGATACAACACCAGACTATGGGTATGAAATCATCATCCCTCAAAGGTCTGCCACAAAGGGAAAAGCATCAGCTGTTCAAAACAGTTGTCAAAGCTCAACCACTGCTACCTCAACAGTTGTTGACCAAAGTAACCCATTTATCACTGCTTCCACATCCTCAAACACTGCTGACAAAAGTCCTCAAATAGTGGATAAAAGTCAGCAGATGTCCACTTCATTACCTCCTATTCCACCACCTTTTGAAGCCACTGCTGTATCATCAAAGTCCCCAGCAGTGGTTAGCTCAGATGATACACATTTGCAGCCTTCACCAACAAATGCCATCATACCATATCAAGGAGATTTAATCTTCTTGAGATCTCATCCACCTGATCAAATCATTGGCAACATAAATGAAGGGGTGCTCACTAGAAGCCAAACCCAAAACATTTGTCTTTTTGTTGGTTTTCTATCACTCCATCAGCCAGTCAAGTACCAAGAGGCACTAAAAGACAACAGCTGGGTAGAAGCCATGCAAGAGGAGCTCCAACAGTTTAAAAGACAACAAGTATGGGAGCTTGTACCACTGCCAGAAGAGGTTAGTCCCATTGGCACAAAGTGGGTCTTCAAGAACAAAACTGATGAAAGGGGTATTGTTGTCAAGAATAAAGCCAGGCTTGTGGTTCAAGGTTACAGACAGGAAGAGGGGATTGATTATGATGAAACATTTGCCCCTGTTGCAAGATTGGAAGCCATTCGACTGTTCCTGGCCTTTGCTGTCAACCACAATATGAAGGTGTTTCAAATGGATATCAAAAGTGCTTTCCTCTATGGTACAATTCAAGAAGAGGTGTATGTTTGTCAACCTCCAGGTTTTGAGGATCCATTTTATCCAGATCATGTCTACATGCTAAGCAAAGCCTTGTATGGCTTGAAACAAGCACCAAGGGCCTGGTATGAAACTCTTTCCAACTTCCTACACTCAAATGGTTTCAAAAGAGGTACCATTGATAAAACACTGTTTTTAAAATGGAGAGGGAAGGATTTAATGATTGTCCAGATTTATGTGGATGACATTATTTTTGGAAGCACATGTAACTCAATGTGTGAAGAGTTTAGAGAACTCATGACAGCTGAGTTTGAAATGAGTGCAATGGGTGAGCTGCAATGCTTTCTTGGTCTCCAAGTTCAGCAAATGCAAAATGGAACTTTCATTCATCAAAGCAAATATGCTAAAGAACTTTTAACCAAATTTGATATGAATGATTGTAAACCATGCAGCACACCCATGGCAACAAATAAGCTGGTCATGTATGATGAAAAGGATGAGCTGATTGACCAAACACTTTATAGAAGCATGATTGGGTCTTTATTGTACCTAACTGCATCTAGACCAGACATCATGTTTGCAACATGTGTCTGTGCAAGAAGTCAATCAGCTCCCAGAAAATCAAATCTCATTGCTGTAAAAAGGATCTTCAGATACATAAAAGGTGCTCCCACACTTGGTATCTGGTATCCAGCTAATGGGAATATCAAGCTTTCAGGCTTTTCAGACAGTGACTTTTCTGGATGTCACACCACAAGGAAGTCCACTTCAGGAGGGTGCCAGTTTCTAGGTGATTGCTTAGTTTCTTGGCAAAGCAAAAAGCAAGCAGCTGTTTCAAAATCCACTGCTGAAGCTGAATACATTGTTGTTTCAACAATACCAAAACCAGTTCCTCTCTCTTCAGTTCCAATGTACAGCCCAACTCCTGTGGCTTCAAAATCAGTTACTGGATTTTGGTATCACTGCCGTAAAGACACCACTAATGTTGGACAGCCAGGCAGCAGAAAATATCATCAAAAATCCAGTTTCCCATTCTACCACCAAACACATCGACATCAGACATCACTTTGTGAGGGATTGCTATGAAAAAGGTTTGATTTCTCTGCATCATGTCCCAACTAAAGACCAGCTGGCAGATGTGCTCACAAAAGCACTTGATACAGCCACTTTTGAAAGCTTGGTCTCTAGAATTGGTATGCTAAACATGGAATAACAAGCAAAATCTTGTTTTTCTATGAATAAAAGCATCAAAATGTTTTCAGAAAATCAAAAATTCATCCTTAAAAATAGCTAAAAATGAAATTTTCATTAAAATCCTTAAAAGTCTGCCATTAACCACTGATTGTTCAAAAGTCTGCTCTACTTCAAAAGCCTGTCCACTGCTGAAAGTCAACCCCTGTTCTCTCATTCCTTTGATAAACTCTGTTGTTCAAAAGCAGTGTCTTATCCACTGATAGTGAAAATCTTCCACTGCTTTCCTACCACTGCCTTCATTAGTCACTTTCATAAAAGTATTGTCCTTTACTTTCACCAGGGGTTGTCACGTGGGCAGTACATAGTGGTCAGACCTTTTTGTAACGGCTGCCACCTCAGCATTCACTTTCTTCCCTATAAAATCCCCCATTCACCACCAAAACAGGGTTTTACTATCGAATTGAATTCTTAAAAATTCTCTTCTCAAAACAGTTTTTCATCTCATTTCTTCACAAATTTCTTCGATCATCATCTTCAAAATGACAAAATCGAAGTCATCTTCAAAACCCTCATCCAAATCTTCATCGAAAACAGCCTCTCAAAAGGCAATTTCCACTGAAATTCCATATAAACCATCTCACAATCTCCTGGGTCTTCTCACAAAACCTAGAACCACCAATGTTTTCGATTCCATCATTGACACCATGGCAAAATCAAAGCACAAAACTTTGTTCACCGTCGATGCACCAATCTATTTGGAAACCCAAAGAGAGTTTTGGAAGAATGCAACCCTTGAAAAACAATGAGACATTGCAACCACCATACACTCTTCTATAAAGGGTAAAGCTGTCCAAATCACGCCACAATCCATTTCAGAGGTCTTTCAACTCGATGATCAAGAAGGTAAAATTTCTTTCACTAAAAACGAGTTGCAAACTGACTTCATTGAAAGAGGGTATGAAGCCACAATGATGAAGAAACTTACCTTACAAAAAGGTTATTTTCCTTCTGCAACTAGATTTTTATTTCATACCCTCCTACTATGTATTTCAAATAAAACCACTTCTTTTAATGAAATCCCTTTAAAGATTCAAAATCTGGGATATGCAATTCTTCAAGAAGAAAATTTTAACTATTCTCGGGAAATCTTTAAAGATTTGGTTAATAATGTTGAAACAAAATCATTCTTACTGTTTCCAAGATTTTTAAGTTACTATTTTGAAAAGAAATTCAGTAAGAATGATTTAGCAGAAATAAACCAAGGTGATGCTACTCAAATAAACAGTTTAACAACTGAAACCTTTTCAAGAATGTTAGCACCTTGCAAAACACAAGCAGAGGTGCCTGAGCAGAATTTAGCAGTTACAACTGCTCCTCAGGTATCTGCTGCTGAGCCCACTGCTCAAGGTGATCAAAGCAGCAGCACAACTGCTTTGAAACCCACACCTAAAATCCCCAAAAAGCCAAAAAGAAAAACTCAAAAACCCCCCAAACCCATCAAAAAGGCAACTCTGGCATATGAGATACCAGAGCTACTGCCTGTGACACCACAAATGTCACAAGAAACCACTGCTGCTACTTCCTCACAGCAGTTGGTATAAATATCTCAACCCATAACTGAAACTCCTCCTGCTTCTTCACAAAAAGAACAAGTTGTACAAATAGGGTCTCCACATCATGATGCTCTGGAAACACTTGTTTCTATCATCCACAGCTCAATACCCGGGGTAAATCCATTTTCTACACCACCCATCACATCCACAATTCCCCCACCAACTAAACTGCTGTTGGATGCAATTGATTTGAACCAGGCACTAACCAGTCCTTCTCAATCACCTATCAATGAGAATACACTTCAACAACTGACTGGGTCTGATGAATCAATCTTTGCTAACCCACCAACACAACCTGAGGAGGTTACACCCCTTGAGTTACAAGTAACTCTTGGTGGTAGTCCAAGTGAAGCAGCCACTACAACTGTTGAACCCACTGGTTTACAGTTGGACAGTGGTTACATCAATAAGACTTCCTTGGAGGCAATTCCTTTTATAGCACCTCTGCCAACCACCAGTGGATTTATTTATCCTACTGGCAACATCAAAAGGTTGTCAAGTGTTGAAGGGAGAAGACCCCAGTACCAAGAAAAAGGGGCATCAGTGGTTAATGTTTGGAGTACACTCCCTACATCAATTACTGATAAAACCACTGCTAGTGGGAAATCAGATGATCCCATTAACTTGGGTGATGGTTTAAAGTACCAGAAATTGACGAATCGAATTGAAAAGCTTGATAACTCTGTTGCAGAACTCAAAGTTATGCTACAACAGGTGTTACAAGCACAAAAGGTACAATCAACTGCTGTTCCATCTCAAGCACCTGCTCCACAAACAGCACCCGCTACAAATGAGCTCTGGAATTTGTTTCAACCTTTTCTCCATCAACAAGCAAAATTAGCAGATCAGCAACATGAAAAACATGTCCAACAGCTGAGAAATGCAATGGAGTCAAGGTTCAAGAACACTCAGGCTGATCTAAAGGCTCTCAAAACTCAGATCCTGCACACCACTGGCACTGCTCCTCCAAAAGTTCGCTTCATTTATCAACTTCCCCCAGGTAATGCCAAAAAGGGGGAGAAAATTCAGGAGTGGAAAAAGAAGGGAATAGAGGATGGTCTCTACATTGAACCTGAAAATGCAAACATGACCAAATAGATCCCTTTGCTAGATGGAAGCAAGAAAATTGATGTGACCACAAATGCACTGGCAGAAGCAGTTGCAAGTGTAAAAAGGGATAGAGAGGCCAAAAAGAAAGCCAGGGTGGATTATCCGGATCAGGGTACTTCAGGGTCACAAGATGATGAAAATATTGTTGATGAAAAGAAGAAGCCTACAAAAAGAGTAAGGCTACCCAAATCCATTCCAACCAGACGTTCAAAGTTTGCTCCAAAACCACCACCTAAAACAGCTGTTGTAACTCCTGTTGTGTCAACTACAGTCGGTATTTCAGTAGTTTCAACATCTGCTCCCACTTCAACACACACCACTTCAACACACACCAAATCCACTGCCTTACCACCATTACCACCAAAAACAAAATCACCTCCTGCCAAAAAGCAGAAGACAGTAGTTGTTAAAACATCTGCTGTAATGACAACAGTGGTTGGAACACCAGTTGTTTCAACAACTGTTAGTCAATCACAAACCACTGCCACTTCATCCACCACCACTTTTCCATCCAAAACATCATCAGCCCCTCCTCAAACAAAGAGGAGAAGGCTAATTCTCAAAGATGATGACACTTCACCACCACAGACATCTTCAAAATCTTTAGCTCTTATCACAATACCAAAACCAGTTCCTCTCTCTTCAGTTCCAATGTACAAGCCCTTACCTCCTGCAGGTGTTCAATTTCCTCTTGAACTAGCAGCTGTTAGAGAAGAAATAAAATCTTTTTACTATGAGGATGACCCTGCCAAAAGGAGTTTGCCATCAATAAAAGGATATCCCTGGCCTAAAAATGTTGATGAATATTTGGATATCGAGGCCAAGCAAGCAGAGGATATCTCAAAAAGAAACACACAAGGGAAATCTGACAAAGAAATTTCAAGAACCTATCAATATCTGCTCACCCAGGTCAGATCCCTAGAACAATTTGCAAAAAATGTCAGTCAACAAATTTCAGAAAGAGCAGCTGAAACTTTGAAGAAAGACTACATTGAAAGCATCATGGCTCACAAGAAGTACAAAGGAGAGAAATACATGTACAAAGAGTGGACTGTTCCTGAGCTTGAAAATGAAGCAGCAAGAATTCAAGACATGATAAAAAGGAAAGTCACTCACACTCCTCCTGACTGGACAAAATTTAGAAAGAATGTACCTGACAAACAGGTAGAACTGAAAAGAATGAAAGAAGAACTGGTTGCTGCTGAATATGGAAACAAAAGACAAGTTGCTAGATGGAAAGAAGATGTGGTCAGGATCACCTACAAAAGGTTGGAGGAACTAAGAAAGAAAGATCCAAATGTTCCTAAAAAACCTGACTATCCTGAAGCAGAGGTTTCAAAAAGACCAACAAAGCTGCAAATCAGGAAAGCCACTGCTCCTGCTGGTGCTGCCATCTACAAAAGAAGGAGCAAAAACCAGTTGAGTACTGAAACAATTCAAGATCTATTAGAGGAACAGATAATTAAATCCAAAACAAGATCAGAAGTTGTTTGAATTCAGCTTTCAACTAAAACATGTTTATGACATTATAACACTATCTTTAGCAATCAAAAACCCTAACAAGTATTGGGATTGAACCCTATCAGAGGAACAGATAATTAAAGCCAAAACTGGATCAGAACAGTGGTTCCAGAATAAGCAGATGTTTACATACAAATCTCTCCCCTTGAAAGTGTTTTCATATCTGCTGACCTCCTATCTGCTGATCTTACAAAGTGCTGACCTACAACTGCTGCTCAAGACCTGATGAAAGACTAAAGCCCTGGTGATTCTATCTACTGCCTTGAGTCAAGCACTGCTGATCCGGACAAGTACTGTTGGGTTCACAGCAGTGGAAAGTTGCAGCAGCTGATCTATAGTCTGTCTTGTAAAGTAATGTAATAGCAGTAGTTATCATAGCAATGTTTGTATAGATCAGAGGTTAGAGTTTGTTAGGAGGTTAGATGTCACTTTCATGGTGACGTCAGCTAAGATGCTCAGGGGTTTGCAAGTGCCTATAAATAGTTCAGTACTTTGTACTGTTCTATTAGCTCTTTTGCATCATCGTCTTCTTTGCACGAACAAACAACTGAGCTCTGGCTGAGGGGGAGTTTGCATTCATTCATCAATCATTGTAATCGTTATTGAAATAAATTCAATCTTTCGGTTCATTGTGAAAAGATGTTTGATCAAAGTATTACTCTCGTTTGATTGTATGCAAAGTTTGTTTTCATCATAATTCCGCTGCACACTCATCCATTATCATTTTAATTATAAACACAAAATACAATCAGAAACAAACTCAGATCCAACAACAAGAATCACCTTCAATGGTATTCATGGATTTCACTAGAATTAGGCACGATTTCAACATATACTTGTCGAGGGTTTACTCTTAAACACTACAATGTTCCTATTTCATCCATATAACAAGCATGCATCAACAATTTTTGAATTCTCCAGGTTTACTCAGAAATTCAACTAGAGATTTCTCATGAAATTTACATACCTTGTGACTCCTTTTTCAGTGGAGATCACTAATACGTGCTCGGATTTTGATTTGGAACTGATTTGGACCTTCAATTTGAGAGATTTAGCAAGAACTAGGGTTGGGCTCCCATGGAGCTTTCTTCTGGTCGATCATACGCACGCCCCAATGTGTGGGTTTTATTATTTTTTTTTGTTTATAATTAAGCTTTCATTTTATCCATCTTTGGCCCCTCGTGTTTGGTTAGTTATTAAGTAGATCACAACTCCTTTAGTTTAAACAATATTCCCTCTTATTTACTAGGTTAGACATTCCTAGTTAACATAATAGGTTCGGGGAAAATTATGACCCAGTCTGTTTTAAGTCCCGTTAATTCGGGCCTTTTATTCACTTCATTTTCCTCAAAAGGATTTGCCCAACTTTTATTTAACATTAGGTTTGTTTATTTAAATCCTAATATTTACCGGGTAAGTTTTACCACTAACCGTATTTTACCCGACCTTTAGTATTAACGTGGTTTGATTACCGAACCCGTTTTTGGGGTGTTACAAGTCTACCCCCTTAAAGAGGTTTCGTCCTCGAAACCTTATTTACAAAGTTCATTGGTTTAATCAAACAAACCAAGTTTCGTTTTCAAGGCACCCGTTTCTTTTGGTCAAAAGTTTTCATTTATATTGACGCGTACGTCTTTCGTGTGTAAGGCCTCGCGGGCCGTTATTTTTTAGCTTATATCCTTTATCTTTATCGATCGAATTGTCACTTGACCACTCATTTGCATTAGTCTTGTTAACAGGTTTATCCCCTTCTGTTGTCATTTCGGTAATGACTTCGCCCTTTTTGTGGCGTAACACAATTTAAATAATTGTGGATTCTTTTGTCGATTTTGCCAGTTTAAATGTTTTAGTGAAATTCTTCACTTTAACCCCTTCGATTAACTTAGCGAAACTCATCGCTTTTATACTAACTTTACCTCCCATTATTATTTTACGCGGGGAGTTACAACCAGTTTTCCTCGTTTTATCCAAGTGACCCGCAAGTTCTTTTACTTAGCCTCGTAAGCTTTTTCTTTAGATTTTCACCTTTTTAAGGTGAGAACCCCAACCATTTGTTTCTTTCTATTTGTGACCCGAAGGTCTTTTTTTTTTTCTTTTTGGTCCCGTAGACTTTAACACTATTTATAATCCCGTAGGTTATGATGATCCCGTAGATCGTCTTTTATCCATGTCTATATTCAAATGTATATATAGCTTCAAAGCATCTCTTATTATGTTTGGAATTGTTTATTTTCGCTTTTGAACTTTAGTTGGCCTTGACCGTAGTCTAAAGCTTCGTTCGTTTACTCTTGGACTAATCTTCTGACTTTATGACTCTTTACGTCATTTACACGTCGGTTTGTTCTATGCTCACCGTTTCCCCGGTTCATAATTATACTTCTTTACGACCCGTTACCCGGGTTCTTTATTATTTCGCGCTTCCATTATTCGGTTTGCGCTTACTTTCACTACCAAGCTTTTTATACTTTATTTATCTCGTTTGACTTATTCGTGTGAGATTTCATTACTCATGAACGTCAAACTTCATTCTTTATTCGACCCGTTCAACTTTAGAATAGTTGAACATAGTTATCAAAATTTCTGTTTGCAATTTCTCATTGTCTTTTAGTCGTGACTCTTAATCCGAGTCCTTTGACTTTCTATTTCGCATACCCGTCTCTTGGTTTACGCGTGCTTTCAAAATCCTTCCCATACATCGGGTATCTTTACCGAAGTCACCATCAAGTAACCATTCTTATATGGTTTTAGACGTCATCTTAATTTATTTGGTCGTCTTAGCGAAGTCCATTGCTTTTATTTAGTCAGGTCTTTTATTCTTTTATTCTACCCCTTGGACTTGTCTGTGTGAGTTTCATCACTTTTGACAGTCAAACTTTATCCCCTATGCCTTAGCATTCACATTAGTTGGTCTGTATTTTCATTTACTTTAATCTTTGTCCCTTCTCTTGGGCTCGTTATTTTAACGTAATACGCTCCCTGTCATCCGACTTGCGTTTACGTTTATTATCAAACATCTTACTTGTTTGATTCATTTGGGTACCTTTTTAAGTTTGTCCCATTCACCCCGTCCTTACTACATCGGAAATAAATGCGTCCACTACAAGAAGTTCATGGTATCATATGCCACTACTTACTTGGCCAGAGTAAGCGATTGGTACATGACACAAACGACCTTTTTACAGTTTTCACATCACACCCTATGTAAGTAACGCCTCTATTTAGTTTTCTTGGAAATAATATCCTGGATAGGTATTCTATTCAGGTTTTCCAAGTTTTTAATTTACATATGCAACAATCATTCTCTACATGTTTGTTGCATATTGCTATTTGTGCGATTATATTTAAAAGCGTGCACCTGGTAATGCTTGCCCCGACGGGCGTTCCTTGCCGTTATTCTTATTTGCGATTGTTACGCGATTTGGTCCTTGGTGAGCATGCTCCTCTTGTCATACCTCGGACCGTTCCTCCGTCATATTCGTAATTTATTCTATTCTCGTCATCTTCATATGCAAGTGTCCTTCAATCAAAACATTCACAAAGGTTAGTAATGTTGACATCAATAATCGCCCGTATTATAATACTAGGCTTTCTGCTATACATGTCAACGCACGTAATTTCATTAACTGTATCAATCATTTTAATTGGGGTAGCGTGTATTACACGATGACCCTATGTGTTGTTTACAATACTTTAACATGCTAAACCACTAACATACTTGTACTTACCGGATTTGCGATCAAGCCTCGAACCGAACACTTTATTCTTTTAACCTTGGGCTCTGATTACCAACTTGTAACTTCCATCTCAATTAAACATGATTATAACCTTAATTACGCATTTTATACTAAAAATTGACTTTCTAAAAACTTTGTCAAGTCAAAGTTCATACGTGTTAAAGTAAACAAAATATAGTTCCAAGTGTTTACATAGTTCACTTAAAACAAAAACTAAGTAAAGTCATTGCGGAAGCTTCATTTGACATGTGTTCGGTTCACTTGATTGCTTGATCGTCGTCCGGATGCATGCTATACTCACCTATGATCAAAACCAACTTAAAAGTTAGTTTTGACAGCTTATAAACATGTATAAATAAGTTCCAATATCAAATAATGATAATCAAAAATAAAATTTCCAAAATCATGCCTCCCGCGTGTCGCGGAAGGCAACCTTTAATCTGTCGCGAGTCACGACACCTGTCGCGTGTCGCGCCCCAATTGAGAGACCCTGTCGCGTGTCGCGGAGGAGACTATTTTCCAGCACGCCCGTTTCTGAATCCTGTATTTTCTGCCCAACTCAATTATTCAACAAAAATCGAACTTTAAACGGGGATAACTTTTTATCTACTAGTCCATTTTAGGCGATTCTTTTTTTCCTATGCTTTCGAAATTTAATTCTCCATCTTATGGAGTTAAAACCTGACATTCAACTAGTTCAAAAACTCAGATTTCAAGCTCTCGGTTTGAAATCCCTTTTTAACACTTTTGACCCGTTAGAGAGATTTACCATTTACTTTAAATTTCACTCTCCCTTCATCCATCATTTTACTACATCAAAGTATCTACTTTTATTTTGAAATCTTAATACTAATTCCTAAACAACCCATATGGGTCGTTTGCCCAATCTACCCATGAAGGACTTTTTGGCCAATTTTAGTTCCTCATTCTTACGACGAAGAACTCCTATTTATTATTTGACCAAAATACCATTTTTCTATAACCACAATTCTAATTACGCGTACCTGGCTCGGGTCATAGCATTGACCCGTTTACATAACTTTTGCTTTAAATCTTTCTAGTTAAAGCAACGAAAACATGTGTTATTTCCGGTGATCACAAAACTCAACAAGCGGTCGTAAGTTATATTATTGCCAAATGGTATTAACACACCATTTGACCCATTTAGTCGAAATGACCATTTATCAATATATAATGGTATTTTAATACCATCTTGCCCCTTAAACCTATTCCAATTTACACCGTGGGTTCTTATTGCTTAAAAGACATTCCTTAAATTATTTGACCCGTTAAGACTTACACCAAAAGGGTTGTCTTTTCAACCCTTTTATCTATCCGTCGACTGATGTACAAATTATTAATTAGCCACTTCTACCCCTTACGGTTCACCCAATAACGTGATGTTCAATATTTCTTATTAGTTAGTGTCCACCCGACTAGTCTTCCATTTTTACCCTTTTTACCATAGTTTTTGGTTTCTTACCATTTTTCTTTATTCCGACTTACATTGTATTGTGCCAAAACATAGTATCTCAAATATTTAATCATAATTCAAAATCTATACTTACAAATAAGTGTATTGTAATCTAAAGAGGGGGTGTAAGCTTAACTTACCTCGCATCCAAACTATGCCTTACTTTTCCTTATTGATTTGTTTGACCCGCTTCGTCCTCAAGCTTCCACCTAGCTCGTTTAGCGTCAAACTAACATCATCATTCACAATGTGGTTAGATTAGTCATTAACAAATACGACTATTCCACCTTACGTATTTTCTATGTCGAAATCATTATTCGACTTCGTCATTGGTTAATTTTAACTTTATACTAGTTAACTACCTCTAATCATATGATACGTGAAATTAACTAAAATCTACATTATGATTAGATTCCGTATTATCACGTATCACCCCTAATTAAATTAATTAGGAAATTACGCGTTTCATTCATAGTTTCAACATATGAACATTGTGGCATAATTTATAACATCAACAATCGAGTTTCGTATCACTGAATATAGGCTGTTTTTGGTGACCTGTTTAACCTGTTTACAAGTCTTCAAAAATTATGATTTTTTTATGTGGTATACCAATCGGAGGGTTAGACCTTGTGTTAAAATTTCAAGATCTAACTCTTTACCAAAAACTCGTAAAAATTCATTTACTAAGCTGCAATCAGGTTCGTCACTTCTGACTGCAGCTTACGGAAAAATTCATTTAAAATTCCTCGTTTATCCGATTAACGAAATTCCAATTGGCGATTCTTTTAATCACTTAATACTTTCTACAGTAAGAATTTGATATCGTAACTCAATTCCTAAATTGAGTTATGACATTCGTAATGGGCTGCAAATTCTGCCAGAAAACGCAGCTTGAACCTTTGAGACGGAAAAATTCATAAAACGCTCAATTTTCGTCGAAAAAATGCGATTCTAGTGGGGTTTTAAAGATATTTCCTGGAATTACATTTTAGACTCAAGAAACACATGCTTTTGTCACGTTTTATCCACGTTACAGCCAATACAAGTCAGCTGTAAATTCTGATCAGAAGTTGTTTGAATTCAGCTTTTAACTAAAACATGTTTATGACATTATAACAATATCTTCAGCAATCAAAAACCCTGACAACAATCACCTTCAATGGTGTTCATGGATTTCACTAGAATTAGGCACGATTTCAACATATACTTGTCTAGGGTTTACTCCTAAACACTACAATGTTCCTATTTCATCCATATAACAAGCATGCATCAACAATTTTTGAATTCTCTAGGTTTACTCAGAAATTCAACTAGAGATTTCTCATGAAATTTACATACCTTGTGACTCCTTTTTCAGTGGAGATCACTAATACGTGCTCGGATTTTGATTTGGAACTGATTTGGACCTTCAATTTGAGAGATTTAGCAAGAACTGGGGTTGGGCTCCCATGGAGCTTTCTTCTGGTCGATCATACGCACGCCCCTGTGTGTGGGTTTTATTTTTTTTGTTTATAATTAAGCTTTCATTTTATCCATCTTTGGCCCCTCTTGTTTGGTTAGTTATCAAGTAGATCACAACTCCTTTAGTTTAAACAATATTCCCTCTTATTTACTAGGTTAGACATTTCTAGTTAACATAATAGGTTCGGGGAAAATTATGACCCAGTCTGTTTTAAGTCCTGTTAATTCGGGCCTTTTATTCACTTCATTTTCCTCAAAAGGATTTGCCCAACTTTTATTTAACATTAGGTTTATTTATTTAAATCCTAATATTTACCGGGTAACTTTTACCACTAACCGTATTTTACCCGACCTTTAGTATTAACGTGGTTTGATTACCGAACCCGTTTTCGGGGTGTTACATGAGGGCCTTCTTATATAGGGTTGTTCGTCGACCCTGTCGCGCCCCGAGACGGAAACAGGGGGTGTCGCGCGCTACGATGTAGGGGGTGTAGGGCATAGGGTTTTCCGGTCATGGGGTAGCTTTGACACCGAGTGAGACACATGGCGGCCTAGGGCTGCGCCTGCTGTCTACCTGGTCGTGGCCCGCGATGACTAAAGACAAGGGGGTCGCGCCCCGCGATGACCCATTTAATTTTGTTTTTAATTATTTTTTGTAAAATTAAAGGTATTTAGGGTCGTATTTCGTATACGGGGTGTATTGTAAGACATATAGGGATATTTTACATCTTTTTAGGATGTCGGAAATATTTTGGAGGGTTGTTATATCCTCCCCACCTTGTTTTAGAACTCGTCATCGAGGTCTGCTGGAACAGGTGTGGATATCTCCTTTGCATCTCCGATTCAAGCTCCCATGTATACTCTGGTCCTCTCTTGGAATCACATTTCACTTTGACTAGAACTAATCTATTGTGCTTGAGGTTCTTGACCTTCCTGTCTTCAGTTTGTAGAGGTCTTTCCACAAATTTTAACTGCTCATTTACCTATATATCCTTAAGAGGTACCACTAGTGATTCATCAGCTAAGCATCTCTTGAGATTAGATATATGGAATACATCATGTATTCCTGCCATTTCCTCTGGCAGTTGTAGCTGATATGCTACAGGTCCTATTCTTTTAATAATCTCAAAAGGTCCAACATACATGGGGCTTAGTTTTCCTCTTTTGATAAATCTTACCACTTCTTTCCAAGGAGAGATTTTCAATAACACTTTATCTCCTACCTGAAATTCCAATGGCTTTCGTCTGTTATATGCATAACTCTTCTATCGATCACGTGCTGCTTTCAGTCGCTCCTTTACTTGAATGATTTGTCAGTTGTTTCTTGCACCATCTCAGGTCCAGATAGTTGCTTTTCTCCAATTTCTGCCCAACAGACTGGAGTTCGGCACTTTCGTCCGTAAAGTGCTTCGAATGGTGCAGCATTGATGCTGGTATGATAGCTGTTATTATAAGAAAATTCTATCAATGGTAAGTGAGCGTCCCAATTACCTCTGAAATCAATTACACAAGCTCTAAGCATATCTTCCATTGTCTGAATTATCCTTTCGCTTTGTCCGTCCGTTTGAGGATGATAAGCGGTGCTTAGATTTAACTTGGTTCCCATTGATTTTTGGAAACTTGTCCAAAAATGAGAGGTAAAATGGTTATCTCTATCAGAAACAATTGATAAAGGAATTCCATGTAATGAAACTATTTCATTTACATACAACTTAGCTAATTGTTCCATACTGAAAGTTTCCTTCATTGGTAGGAAATGAGCAGATTCAGTTAGTCTATCTACAATCACCCAGATTGTATCATTACCTTTTCTTGTTTTGGGTAATTTAGTAACAAAATCCATTGTTATTAATTCCCATTTCCATACGGGCATCTCTAATTGCTGTAACAAACCTGAGGGTTTCTGGTGTTCAGCTTTGACCTGTGAACAAGTTAGACACTTGGCGACATATGCTGCTATATCCTTTTTCAGTCCTATCCACCAGAAATTCTTTCTTAAGTCTTGATACATCTTATCACTTCCAGGATGCATCGTATACTTAGACTTATGGGCTTCTTCTAATATACGGTGGCGTAGGTTTCCTAATTTGGGTATCCACATTCTTTTCTTATGGAATCTCCAAATTCCATTTGTTCCTGGTTCTAGTTCCTTAATCATTCCTTTCAATTTCTCAGTATCATCCTTGATCACTGATTCTTGTGCTTTTCTAATCTGTTCATTTAAATCTATTTGCAGATTTAGTTTAAGTGACGTACTCTTTTTGGTTTTTCGTGATATTTTCGACTTAAAGCATCAGCTACTACGTTTGCCTTTCCTGCATGATACTGGATATTGCAATCATAATCACTAAGTATTTCCATCCAACGTCTTTGTCTCATATTCAACTCCTTTTGCCTGAAAACATACCTTAAACTCTTATGATCAGTGAAAATGGTAAACTTACTACCGTAAAGGTAATGTCACCAAATTTTAAGGGCAAAAATTGTAGCTCCTAATTCTAAATCATGGGTTGAATAATTCTCTTCATGATTCTTAAGTTGTCTAGAGGCGTAAGCTATAACATTTTGACGTTGCATCAATACACATCCATAACCTAACTTAGAAGCGTCACAATAGACTATAAAGTCTTTAGTTCCTTCAGGTAACGCTAGTATGGGTGCGTTGGTTAGTCTTTGCTTAAGAATTCGAAAAGCTTCTTCTTGTTTTGGTCCCCATTCAAACTTAACAGATTTACAGGTTAGCTTAGTTAAGGAAATGGCTATTCTCGAAAATCTCGAATAAACCTTCTATAATAACCAGCCAATCTTAAGAAACTTCTAACCTCGGTTGGTGACTCAGGGGTTTTCCATTTGGTAATCGCCTCGATCTTGGTGGGATCCACATGAATTCCTTCATGATTGACTAAATGTCCAAGAAACTGTACCTGTTCTAACCAAAACTTACACTTCAAAAATTTAGCATAAAGCTTTTCTTTTATCAATAAAGTTAGAAGTGCGTGCAAATACTTTGCATGTTCCTCTTTACTCTTAGAGTAAATGAGAATATCATCTATAAAAACAATTATGAACTTATCCAAATATGGCTTACATATTCGGTTCATCATGTCCATGAATGCAGCTGGGGCATTGGTTAAACCAAATGGCATGACCGTAAATTCATAATGGCCATACCTTGTTCTAAAAGCGGTCTTAGGAATGTCCTCTTCCTGTACCTTTAATTGATGATATCCTGATCGTAAATCGATTTTAGAGAAGAATCGAGCTCCTTGTAATTGATGAAACAAATCATCGATTCTCGGTAATGGATACCGATTTTTAACCGTGACTTTGTTTAATTCACGGTAGTCAATGCACAAACGCATTGATCCGTCCTTCTTTTTGACGAATAAGATAGGTGCTCCCCATGGCGATGAGCTTGGCTGTATGAATCCTTTCTCCAACAATTCGTCTAACTGTTTATTCAGTTCCTGAATTTCTGCAGGTGCCAAACGGTAAGGTGCTTTGGCAATTGGTGTTGTTCCTGGTAGTAGGTGGATTCTGAATTCAACTTCCCTGTCTGGCGGTAGCCCTGGTATTTTTCTGGAAATATATCTGAAAATCGGGATACTACTGGAATATCTTTCAGTTCTTTTCCTTTAGTGTTAATGATTATAGAAATCGTATACACTAATGACCCTTTTCTAGCATAACTTGTTGTTTTCATCACAGAGATGAATTTTGTAGATCTAGGGGGCTTATTTCCTTTAATTGTGATCTTTTCACCCCTTGGTGAATTTACTTGGACTGACTTTTGATCACATAAAATATTGGTGCTTTATTGGTTATTAACCAATCCATTCCTAATACAACATCAAATCATGCCAGAGAGTAAAGGTTTACAATAAATTTTTGATTTAAAAATTCTATTCTTTCTCCCTGCAAGATTTTAGAAATCTTAATGGTTTCCCCGTTGGCTGTTTCTACGAGACATTCTTGTGGGAGTTTAGTTAATGGTCGATTGAGAAGTTTGCAAAATGAAGTATTAATAAAACTTTGGTTTGCACCAGAGTCAAATAATACTTTAGTAAAAACATCATTAACTAAAAACATACCAGCGATCACATCCGGGATCATCTTTGCTTCTTCTGCGGTCAGAACAAATGCTCTAGCATATTTAGTAGTCTTGTTGTTCATGGATGGAGCTAGTTTTGGACAGTTCGGCTTGATATTACATTTTTCTCCACAGTTGAAGCACATTCCATTATTAGGTTTCTTCCTACAATCTTCTTCCTTGTGTCCTGGTATCTTGCAAAAATTGTAGTAAGTGGAGCATCTTCATGAATGCTTCTTCTTGCAAGCCTTATAGTAAGGTGCAGAGGTAGAACCTACATTTTTCCCACGGTTGGAATTTCCATAACGGAATTCTTGGGTAAGCTTTTGAGCTAGGTTTCTCCTCTGATTTTCTTCTTGTGTACGCACTAACTCATCAGTCAAGGTGTTTGCTAGTTCTACAGCTTCTTCTATGGTTTGAGGTCTAGCTGCCTTGACTACATACCTAATTTCACTGATTAATCCCCAGATGTAGCAGGAGATTAATACTGGTTCAGGTGATGCAAGGGTTGGCACTATTCTAGCATATTCAAAGAATAAAGTAGTATATCCCTTACTATTCACTCCAGTCATCCTAAGGTTTAGGAACTTATTTGATATTTGTTATTTTTCATTGGGAGGGCAGAATTTCCTTTTTACCATATTTTTAAATTATTCCCATTCTATGTTGTAAACCTTGTCACTTCCCATAGACTGGAGGATAATGTTCCACCATTCTAAGGCTGAGTTTTTAAATAGATTGGAAGCAAACATTATCTTATCTTCCTCTTCGCACTTGCTTATTTTTAAGACTGCCTCAGTCTTTTCTATCCAACGTAGAGCTGCAATGGCCCATTCATTGCCCGAGAATTCCATTGGTTTACAAGACCAGAATTCCATATAAGAACAGCCATAAGACATGGTTCTTCTTCTTTTAGAAATGGGCACTTGAAGTATGGGTCCATTGTGCACGCTATGACTAGGTTCTGCATGGGTTCGTTTACTTCCATTACCACTTTTATCATTATTTTCCGCATCCCTAACATATTGAAAAATAGCTGGCATGGCATCTCTAATTCCTTGAGTTACGAGATGTCAAATTTCACTATTATTCATTTGATTTTAATTATTCTGGTTTTCTGGATTTACTACGTCGGCCATCTGGATTTTAAACAATTACCAAGTATTAATATCACAAGACAATATCTAATTCAAACAATCACACGGCAAGCATGTTGATTGATATTCACCAATTTATACATATTATAGTCCCCCATTTTACCCCCATTTCATGTGTTTTCGGCCATAAACCCGTGAATCGGATACTTAATCATGTATACTTTCGTTTACAGGCCTAAAACAACAAGCCAGACAAGATGATAGTGAAAACGAGGACTTTCCGGACGAAACGACAAAGCTGCGAACATTCTGTGAAGAATCTGACCTGGGCGTTTGGCACGATCGTGCAATGAGTGGAACGACCGTGCATATCTGACAAAACAGCCCAGCCCGGTAGTAAACGAGGGTGCAATCTGGAGTGCAAGTCAATCCCGGAGATGAACGATCGTGCGGATGGTTGCACCCCGTGCGGATCCGATATCCAACACAAGCCCGGCGATGCACTGCCCGTTCAAGAGTCCGTGCAACAAGAACCCGGAGATGCACGATCGTGCCTCCAAGTGAACGGTCGTGCGGCTACGAAATCTGGTCAAGATCTGATGATGTCATGCGGTATGGTGAACAGTAACTTCAATAATGCAAAAAGTGAACGGTTGTGCACTTTATTGGCATGACCGTGTGGTTTCAAAAAGTTATAAAAATCATGCAGAAACATTCGGCTTGGAACTCTGGATATTTTGGGAGCAATTCAGGCGATTTTCAGGCTCCGGAGGCGTTAGCTTTCACCCGGATTCAAGCCACATTGTACCGATTAGCTCCGTTATCTTCCGGACTCTTAATCTAGTGCTTGTTTATGGTTTGGTTTTCTAATCTTTCCATAATTTTGTTAATCTTTCAAGCATTTAGATTAATGTTTATGTATTATTGTAGCATTTGGGCAAAAACACAACAATCCGTTGCTTAATTATAACCATTAGTATGTTAACTTTGTTTGTAATGACACTTGGAAGTATTTTCTATGTTAATCTTTGATGATTAGTTTGCAACCTTGTTATTGTTGTTGATTTCTTGATTATAAGTAATTGTGTTGGATGATTGGTATTTGGTTAGTTGAGATAGTTGAAAAATGAAGCTTAATTAATCTTGTAATAGTAAACTTTAAACTTGGTTAACTAGTTTAGCTTGGTTAAAATGTGTGCACCATAATACTAGAAATGGTTAGTGGTTTAATAAAATGTAATTATTGTTAATCAAGAAAGCTTTCAGTCATGTAAGAACCTTAACGGGTCAAATGGTGTTGTTATGAATTCTTACCTTGAATTGTTAGCTTAGTTAGTAGTTTAGGCCAAAATTGCTATCTTGGTGAATTTATATGCAAGATTTGTAAAATGAACTCGGTTGTGATTTAATCTAGTTTATGCTTGTCTCGGTGGTTGCATTGTGCTTATCGGTGCCACTTTCCTTGTTTAAGTGAGGTTAGAAAACTCCTAACGGACGACTAACTTATTTTTAAGAGATTTTCATAGACATTAATCAATTGCACGTTAAAGAACAATTTTAGGTGGTTAAAGTGTGTTTCTTACCGATACTTTACTACATATATGACGGGTACACTTGCCTCTTTCGTGTGTATTTTGATGTTGAAGTATAAATCACTTTTATAAATTTAAAACGAATTGTGTGTAATTTCATTATAAAAATATGTATATACGCGCACACGTCAAGTTTTTGGCGCCGTTGCCGGGGAATTGGCGAGCTTTAGGAACGACCCGAGTCATTGTTTTATCGGTGTATATACTTGTTTATATTTGTGAATATTTTCTTGATTATTTATTTGTTTATTTATTTGTTAATATTTCTTATTTTTAATTCAATTTATTCATTTTCAATATTATTTTGTACACTTGTAAATTTTTGTTCCGTTTATTTGTTTGAATCCGGATTTATTTATTTATTTATTCTTTGAGTTTTCAGCTCCGAAAAATCATTTTTATACTAGCCGATTCGATTATTTAATTCGTTATTTTTTTATAAAAATTCGGGCTCATTTATGAATTGCTATAAAATTTCCAGCCCATTTTATAAATATTATGTTTCTTTTCAGCAAAAAAACAACAACATTGTTATATTAATAAAATATTCATTGTGTCAAAATTTAGTTTGCAGGTTGATGTCCTCAACCCCCGCTCCCGATCCTGTTGAGCCATCAGACGAACCCGAGCGTGATCTGAGGAGACGTCTTCGCGCGAGATCTCGTGCGGTTGGGCTGCTGCTCGCAGCTGGTGAGCCGGAGCCGGTGGTACCCGCTGAAGCCGAGGGCTCAGGGGCAGCAAGAAACAGAATCATGGCGGACGATGAGCGACCTTTGAATGAGACGAATCAGCCCGGAAGGGCAGGCCTGGAGCCGAGTATCCTTCAGCCTACTATAGATGCACCTACATTTGAAATTAGATCTAGTATTATTAACATGGTGCAGAATTCAATACAGTTTGACGGGCGTGAGCATGAGGATCCCGGGAGGCACATCGCTGCTTTTCTCGCTATTTGTTCGACATTTAGGATTACAGGTGTTTCGGAGGATGCTGTTCGGTTGAGGTTGTTTCCTTTCTCGTTGCGTGACAAAGCTAGAGCGTGGCTTATGTCACTTCCAGCTAGGTCCATCAGGACCTGGAATGAGTTGGCGGAGCTGTTTATGCAAAAATATTTTCCACCTGAGAAAACAACCAAGCTACGGAACCGAATTGTGACCTTTCGCCAGGATGAGGGAGAGTCGTTACACGCGGCCTGGGAGAGATTTAAAGATTTGTTGATTGATGTTCCACACCATTGCTTCTCCAAGAGACAACTGGTCTTGACGTTTTATCAAGGGCTCAGTTACAACACGTAGGAGCGATTAGACGTGAATGCGGGAGGCGATTTAGGAACGAAGACGCCTAATGAAGCGTATGATATCATTGAAAGAGATGCATTGAAGTCTAGCTCACGTCGCGAAGGAGATAGAGGCCGGGCAACATCATCATCATCAGCACCAGCACCTCACGCAGGAGTTCATGCGGTGGACGATTACACGGCCATTACTGCACAAATCTCGGCTCTTGCAGCGAAATTCAATAAGTCCCAGATGATCGCACAATGTCACACCCCAACCGATGGCGGAATCATCAGGGCGCGGCACTAGGCGAATCAGATTGCTCAAGAGAATCCATAATAACTATATTGTGATAATATTTAATACATTCGTTATCCCATACTAACAAATAATACAATCACATAAGTTATCACATATTTCTTGTCGTCTCGAACAATACAAATCCGACAACCTAGATTTTAGTTGACTTCCTAGACTTCCTAGTTTGATTTGATATAGCCTGCGATCTAACCTGCAACATACGTTAAAATATTTGTCAATACAAAAGTATTGGCGAGTATACAGGTTTGATATATAGCGTAATAGATAAAAAGTGTAGCGAAATTCCATATGCATAAACGTAACACACGACATATATACTCACAAAGCTGATACTACCAACTAAGTCCTTGATGCTCGAATATGCGATGGCAAACTACACCCCGTCGGGCGCAATAGTACTACACTAGTCATGGTGGGACGTCACGAGTATAAGCCCTAGCACATATGCAAGTAGCATCACGTATATCTATGCATAGCAGTTATTCGCAAGTGATAATTCGATTGATTGAATAATTCGTTGATAAGTTCGATTTGTTAGAAACCTATGTTACACCCAAAATGCGATAAAAAGGGGTTCAAGTATACTCACAGTGCGTAATTGGCAAGTAAACACAACTTGATTGGATTGATTGAGAACGCGTCTGAGTTAGCCTGATTGATTGAGAGTGCATTAAACGGTGACGAGCGAAACAGGTGACTAGTGGCCATCCGGTCGGATGGTCACTTGTTAGAAGAAGTCATTGGCCAGTGGCTATCTGGTCGGATGGCAATCCGGTCGGATGGCAATCCGGCCGGATGGCAATCCGATCGAATAAGTGTTGTCTGGGTCGAATCGCCATCTGATCGAATAAGTGTTGTCTGGGTCGAATCGCCATTCGATCGAATAAGTGTTGTCTGGGTCGAATCGCCATTCGATCGAATAACATGCTATCTGGTCGGATGACATGCTATCCGGTCGGATAACGCGTCTGTTTTAGCGTTCCGAACCACTGTTTTCGAGTGTTTTTGGATGGAATACATGCGGTTTTACTGGGACAGTGTAATCTTGCTTTAACAATTGAAATTCTATCAGTTCTGACCCGCTCTAACGGCTGGGAACCACCCCGTTCTATCAGATCTGGCCGTTCTTGACAGTTTCCCATTGTTAACTCGAAATCGCACAGTTCCATGGTTAAATACATAGATTTAGGTGAGATTTGTTATCAAAAACATGTGGAAATCACCCAGATATGAGTTGTTTATAGTGGGATGAGGTCACAACTTGAAGTTCATATGAACTCTTGGTGACATCACCTTAAAACACCTCAAATCAGTAGATTTCACGGTTAGAAATTGAGTTTTGATCATAGAAGTACAAGTTTTGGGTTGAAATCTTACCGGAATCGCGAAGAATCGAGAGAAAAGGGTCCAAGAGCGTGTTTGGTCGAGTGGGAGCTGTCACATCACTTGAACAGTGATGTGACATGCTATTTATAGGCGAAATGAGGAGCTGAAGTGGTTTTAGGTCGGATGGCCCATCCGTTCTGATGGCCCATCCGTTCTGATGGCCCATCCGTTCTGATGGCCCATCCGTTCGGATGAGGCTGTCCATCCTGATGGCCACTCCGACGCGATGAGTTTTCTCCATTTTCGATCGTTTCGATAGTTTTCGAAGTACGCGCTTTTCATAGTTAATTTATATTATTGTTATATATGTATATATATCACTAGGGGTCGTATTTACGTATCCATAATTCAAAGTTTCGATAATTAGCAATCGGTTTTCGATTCGAGTGCGCGATTATTAGCGACATTTCACGGCCACCAAGGAGGGTAGTATAGGGCCTTTCTTGATGTCATCGTGAACGTTATTGCGTGTTGTGCCACAAAGTCTGACGGGGTACCATTCACTCGTATTGTCATCATCGTCACGACGACTGGAGCTATAGCACTCACCCGAGAGTCTTTGTTAGCGTTAATTGTCTGCGTTTTGACACATCACGGCCACTGAGGAGGGTAGAATAGGTCCTCACTCAATGTCATCATGAATGTTTAGTGTTTGCGATGTGATGTAGTGATAATGTATTGCGAAAATATAGGATTTATCCTTCGAATGGCGAAGTATGCGATATAGTTACATTATGATCCGAATCTCTGGTGCTAGGCGTAACGAGTATATCGAGTAGTAACAACGCACAAAAGTGCGGGTTGTTACAGTCTCCCCTACTTTAGAAAATTTCATCCCGAAATTAATCCAATAGGTAGACTTCTGAGAGTTGATCTTGTATGAGTAGCGATATAGCAAGCGATTTGGCAGTGAGTTGACAAGCGAGAGTGCTTCGACTGAGAGAGATCGATTGTATTAGCGAGAAGGCGATGTAAAAGACAGAAGTAATACCCCACGAGTTGGCGTTCCAAAGTACCTCGAGTCGCGAAGAATTTGTTAGTTCGATGCGATTGCAATATTTGAAAAGGTTTCATGACGTAGAATTAACTGAGTCGATCGTTAACCAACGTTACAAGAAGCGTTCGTTTTTAGATATTCAAAAGGGATTTTGGATGGAAATCTCGAAAAATTTCCCTTTAACGTATGGTCAACTGAGTCGATGTTAACCATCGTTGCGAGGAAGTTTAAGTCTTACACATTTTAAGGAATTCGAAGATGAAAACCGGGGTTACGAAGACTCTCCTACGACATGGGTTCAGCTGAACTCGATGTTGAACCAACGTCTCAAGAAAGTCTTGTTTTTTATATCGCAAAAGGTTTTAAGGAAAAATTAGACTCATGGAAACTCCCCTTGGGCATGGAGTTAAGCTGATTCGATGTTACCTCCACATTGTAAGGAATTTCAGTTGTCCCATGGTTTTTAATAAAAGTTTTATAAAAAATCAGTTTTTAACCGTTTGAAGAAGACAATTTAGTATCAACCCCCACTTGGCACCTTCCCATGGAAGTTCGTTAATATGATTAAAACACTTATTTATAGGAAGTACCAGTGGCGTATCCACCATGTTTCTCTCATATTACTTCCGTTTCGTGAGGTGGTGTCATGTGCGCCGATACGACATAGATAGAATTGCGTTTACTCGGCCCAATCGATAGAAAGTTAGACCGAGTATAAGATAGAATCGAAAAGGTTAAGCCGGCGAGTTGTATTGCGAACGTAGCTACAACAGCGTGCGCGAGTAGCCTGATGACACGGAAAGCTTATGCGTCGTGTCTGGATAGGCGGCGAGCGGTAGACGATAAGCGATTAGCGCGATGTCGATTAGATTCCATATTGAACCCGCATGGCACGTTTCCACGAGAGTTTGCTAACATGGTGAAACACCACGTTTACCAGGTTAGTTTTGCTTCGTGAAGAGATGTCATGCGTACTAATACCACATAGACTGTAGTGAACACCAACGAGCGGATAAGCGGTAGACTATACACGATAAGCAATAAGCGATTAGGTGATTAAGCGAATGACACACCAACAATGATGGCGATGGTAAATGAATTCGATAAGCAGCAGTTGTTGCAAGCGTTGGAGGTATGCGTGATTTATGCGGTTCGATTTGATTGATTAACACCACAGAGTTTACTAACATCAGACCCCACATGGCCTTTTTCCACGAAAGTCCGTTGATATGACTAAGACACCTTGCTTTAACCATATGAGCTTCATCTCGTGAAGCGAGGTCATGTGTGCTAACATCACAGATAACGGTAGGCGATAGCGATGGATTGATACACAGCAAGCGATATAAATTCACATGATAAGCGGTAGAGATTGTGAGATACACATGAAAAGTGATTGCGATTAGCCGAGTTTTTGTTTTGAATAAACTTAACGTTACGTTGCGACGCATCACGGTTATCGAGGAGGGTAGAATAGGTCCTCACTCAACACTATCGTGAGCGTTTATGTACTTGATGAGATTTCGTTGCGACAGACTTACGTCCAGTCTTGTGTCGATGCAATTGCCCTGCGGGGTAGACTCACTAGAGTCCATCGATGGGGTGATTGCATTGCGTTTGCAGACTTATGACAAGTCTGGTGATGATACGATTTGGTTTTTACGCCTTGCGATTGAGTGTAGTGTGTTGAAAATAATCACAATAGTATAATAGGTCTAATAACGTTCAACTCCACGTGGCACTTTCTTCACGGAACTTCGGTAGCATGATAAAGCACACCTTGCTTGACCCCTACTACTTAGATCCCGTGGTTTGGTGTCATACTTCGTCGTAACGCTTATGGCACTTTAGAATTTACTACGATCTCCGTGCACTGACCCAAATAATCCCGTGTGCACCTGTGATTAATCGTTCCTTGCACGTTTATCGTACCTCGTTCTAAGAGTGTAGTGAGGGTAAAACACATTATTTCGTGATATGGTAGATAGTATGTGCGTGAATCTAGTCTAAGTGTGATGACTAGAGTGTGAGAGAGAAACGAAAACGAGGGTTAATGTTACGCATAGTGGCAACATTGAGTGATAGAGTAGGTTCAAAACTAAGAAATTAACGTCGAAAATCATATCATCACAACTTTATCCTACGCTTGCTAGATGCTTGATGCTGAAGGCCTTTGCTGGAGCTGTTGTTGTTGTACTCAAGTTCACGGTTCGATGCGGCAGTTGCGGGTGAAGTGACCGTAACGATTGCAGTTATTGCAATAGCGACAGTCAGCCCCAACAGGATGATGGTAGGTACACGAGTAACACTGAGGATGAGCTCCTGTGTATGCTCGTTTTGGAAACACCGGAACTGCTTGGAGAGACTTCGGCTGCGGTAGTTCGGTGGTTGATTAGTTCGGGCTTGAAGTCTTTCGTTTGCGGCTGGGTCTGTCGGCGTCTTGCGAAGAGGTGTCGTAGTTGGAGGATTCGTCTGAGGACTCACTTGTAGAATCTTTGGCCGATTTGTTGGAAGATCCATCAGCAGATTTGTTAGAAGAATCGTTAGTAGATTCGTCAGAGGAATCGTCAGCAGATTCGTCAGAGGAATCGTCAGCAGATTCGTCAGAAGAATCGTCAGCAGATTCGTCAGAAGAATCGTCAGCAGACTCGTCAGAAGAATCGCCGACAGGATCGCCTGAAGAATTAACGGCGATTGCTTGATAAGCTTGTTTGACAGGATTCTTTGAGAAGAACCCTTCCATGAGTCGTTTGTTGTTGATTTCTGCGGCTAAGCGGTAGGTTTCTTCGATGGTAGCGGGACTTGCAGCTTCGACAAAATCACCCACACACTCAGGCAACCCGCGAATGTACTTCGAAATGGCTTTTTCTGAAGTGTTGACTTGACTCGGGCAGATTATGCTAAGCCGTTTGAACCTTGCGGTGTAGCCAACGTTGTCGCTTTCGACTTGCTTGATTTTCCAGAATTCGTCTTCCAGCTTCTGAATTTCGTGAGGAGGACAGTACTCTTTCTTCATGAGCTCTTTCAACTCATCCCAAGAGAGAGTGTAAGCTGCGGAGATCCCACATTTGTTACGTTCGGCGGTCTACCAGTCGAGTGCTCGTGATTGAAATACTCCGGTAGCGCAAGTAGTACGGAAACTATCGGGACACCCGCTTTGACGAAGGGTAACTTCGATAGAATCGAACCACTAGAGTAGTTGAGATACACCTCCTTCACCCGTGAATCCCATCGGGTCACAGGCTTTGAAGTGTTTGTAAAGAAAAGCAGATTGCGGCGCTTCCGTCTTGGAGTCTTCCGAGGCTCGAGAGTTGCTGAGAGAGTGCACTCGAGCGGCAATTTGAGGAATAAGCTTAACCACTTCCTTAGTCACAAGTGATGCAATCCTCTTATTGGCCCTTCATTCGGCTCTCCTCCTTACTACTTGTCCCGAGGTAGAGTCGTTAGAAGGCATCTAGACAGGAAGAGACTTGGAATCAGATTCGATCATAATGATTTTTTGAGTTTTTGCGACGCGATTGAGCGCGTTCAAAGCTTGATGCGATAGTATAATAGTAACGCGAATCACATAGGAGTCACATAGGAGACACGAAATCCCTAAGTTCTCGCATAATGACTTGTTGTTTATACGTACTTATATGTATTTATACATTTGAAATTTGTAATCGTACACATACAGGTCGACTTAGAATATGCGAGGACGCGTCGAGGTGAGAAAGCGATAGCGAAGCGATAGATTATGCATTAGTTTTGTTGCGAACATTCGGGTTTCATTTTAGATTGCGATGGCTGTGCGATTTGTGCGTTTATAAAGCAGGGAGTGAAAATCGTTAAATCGAGAAATCGTTAAAGCGTAAAGTCTCAAAACGTAAATAAGCTCCAACCATTTGTAAGATCGGTGGGTCGTATGATAGAGTGCCTTGGGTGTTTAGGCGTCGACTCCCCAGGGTAACCCAACTATACCTGACAAGTTCGTGCACGCACGTTGTCCTAGAGGGCTCATGCTTCCACTGAGATGCAGCTCATGGCACTCGTCCTCCTAGTCATCGCGTGGTTCAAGTTATCATGATAGTCGAGTCCTTGGTGAGAGCTTTTTGAAAACCAATTTATAGAGAGTGGAACGGCCTATCAAGGTATGCGTTTCACCCCTGACTTAACAACTTCGTTCCTAATTGTGGTTATGCTCTTTGAATAAATTCGTGCGTTCCACTTAGATTTCGAAATGGAGACTTTCGTCGAGATGTGGATGTCACTCCTAACTCGATGAAAGGTTCTCGTGCTAGAGAAATGCGTTGAGTGAGCAATCTCATCGAGAGTTCTGGGTTTTCACACCTGGTCTCGACTGGATCACTTGGTTTCTTTACGCGAGTATTTTCGAAAACACGTGTATTATGTTGGCCTTAGGAAAGGCTAAGTAATATTCTGGCCTTAGGAAAGGCTTCTTCGCATGAAATTGTAGTACGCGGTGTTCACGCGAAGTGGTAGTTTTAGCGACTTCGAATGAAAGTAGCATGTAGGCCCGATACAAACCCTACTGGGTTCGTACGAGTCGGCCTGTTGGTACTTAGACTATAGACTAGGTCAATTTCTAAGACGTCGACCCGGACTAGGTCGAGTCTTGCCTAATTCCCTATAGTTATGGCTTTGATACCAGTCTATCACACCCCAACCGATGGCGGAATCATCGTGGCGCGGCACTAGGCGAATCAGATTGCTCAAGAGAATCCATAACAACTATATTGTGATAATATTTAATACATTCGTTATCCCATACTAACAAATAATACAATCACATAAGTTATCACAGATTTCTTGCCCTCTCGAACAATACAAATCTGACAACCTAGATTTTAGTTGAGTTCCTAGACTTCCTAGCTTGATTTGATATAGCCTGCGATCTAACCTGCAACATACGTTAAAATATTTGCCAATACAAAAGTATTGGCGAGTATACAGGTTTGATATATAGCATAATAGATTAAAAGTGTAGCAAAATTCCATATGCATAAACGTAACACACGACATATATACTCACAAAGCTGATACTACCAACTAAGTCCTCGATGCTCGAATATGCAATGGCAAACTAGACCCCGTCGGGCGCAATAGTACTATACTAGTCATGGTGGGACGTCGCGAGTATAAGCTCTAGCACATATGCAATTAGCATCACGTATATCTATGCATAGCAGTTATTCGCAAGTGATAATTCGATTGATTGAATAATTCGTTGATAAGTTCGATTTGTTAGAAACGTATGTTACACCCAAAATGCGATAAAAAGGGGTTCAAGTATACTCACAGTGCGTAATTGGCAAGTAAACACAACTTGATTGGATTGATTGAGAACGCGTCTGAGTTAGCCTGATCGATTGAGAGTGCGTTAAACGGTGACGAGCGAAACAGGTGACTAGTGGCCATCCGGTCGGATGGCAATCCGGTCGGATGGTCACTTGTTAGGAGAAGTCATTGGCCAGTGGCAATCCGGTCGGATGGCAATCCGGCCTGATGGCCATTCGTTTGAAATGATAAGGTTCAGTGGCTATCCGGTCGGATAGCAATCCGGCCGGATGGCCATTCGTTTGGATGATTGCGTGCTTAGTGACTATCCGATCGGATAAGTGTTGTCTGGGTCGAATCGCCATTCGATCGAATAAGTGTTGTCTGGGTCGAATCGCCATTCGATCGAATAACATGCTATCTGGTCGGATGACAAGCTATCCGGTCGGATAACGCGTCTGTTTTAGTGTTCCGAACCACTATTTTCGAGTGTTTTTGGATGGAATACATGCGGTTTTACTGGGACAGTGTAATCTTGCTTTAACAATTGAAATTCTATCAGTTCTGACCCGCTCTAACGGCCGGGAACCACCCCGTTCCATCAGATCTGGCCGTTCTTGACAGTTTCCCATTGTTAACTCGAAATCGCACAGTTCCATGGTTAAATACATAGATTTAGGTGAGATTTTTTTATCAAAAACATGTGGAAATCACCTAGATCTGAGTTGTTTATGGTGGGATGAGGTCACAACTTGAAGTTCATATGAACTCTTGGTGACATCACCTTAAAACACCCCAAATCAGTAGATTTCACAGTTAGAAATTGAGTTTTGAAAGGTAGAATGATGTAGAATTGAGTGTAGATCATAGAAGTACAAGTTTTGGGTTGAAATCTTACCGGAATCGCGAAGAATCGAGATAAAAGGGTCCAAGAGCGTGTTTGGTCGAGTGGGAGCTGTCACATCACTTGAACAGTGATGTGACATGCTATTTATAGGTGAAATGAGGAGCTGAAGTGGTTTTGGGTCGGATGGCCCATCCGTTCAGATGGCCCATCCGTTCGGATGGCCCATCCGTTCGGATGGCCCATCCGTTCGGATGAGGCTGTCCATCCGGATGGCCACTCCGACGCGATGAGTTTTCTCCATTTTCGATCGTTTCGATAGTTTTGAAGTACGCGCTTTTCATAGTTAATTTATATTATTGTTATATATGTATATATATCACTAGGGGTCGTATTTACGTATCCATAATTCAAAGTTTCGATAATTAGCAATCGGTTTTCGATTCGAGTGCGCGATTATTAGCGACGTTTCACGGCCACCAAGGAGGGTAGTATAGGGCCTTTCTTGATGTCATCGTGAACGTTATTGCGTGTTGTACCACAAAGTCTGACGGGTACCATTCACTCGTATTGTCATCATCGTCACGACGACTGGAGCTATATCACTCACCCGAGAGTCTTTGTTAGCGTTAATTATCTGCGTTTCGACACATCACGGCCACTGAGGAGGGTAGAATAGGTCCTCACTCAATGTCATCGTGAGTGTTTAGTGTTTGCGATGTGATGTAGTGATAATGTATTGTGAAAATATACGATTTATCCTTCGAATGACGAAGTATGCGATATAGTTACATTATGATCCGAATCTCTGGTGCTAGGCGTAACGAGTATATCGAGTAGTAAGAACGCACAAAAGTGCAGGTTGTTATACACAAGCTGGTTCGAGATGTGACTAGTGTGGAGTGTCACACGAGCCTGGTGCATGCTTTCAGGGAGTCGTGTATGAGGGCCACAAAGAAGTGGATTTTGTGAGTAATCAGGTGAGGCCACATAACAACCCGTACAACAATACCTATAATCCCGGATGGAGAAATCACCCAAATTTTGGGTGGCGAGCGAATACGGGGAATCAAAACCCATTGGGATTTACTCAGCGCACTCCAGCGCCACAGCAGGGTCAGGGTCAGCAGTTCCAGCCATACAACCAACCTTACCAGCAGCGTCCATACTCATATCAGAATCAGGGCACTGGGAGTAGTTCCCAGCAGAAGGCCCCTTAGTCTAGTTCCAAGTTGGAGGATATGATGGCTCAGCTTCTTACTAGCTCATCGAGTGCGAATCAGTTGGCTGAAAAATGCTACCAACAGAGCGAGGATTGTTTTCTTTCCCATGAAGGAGAAATGAGGAGTCACAAAGCCTCAATTCAGAATATCGAGAATCAGGTTGGTCAGCTGGCACAGATGATGTCTAAAAGGCCCCCAGGTGGTCTTCCGGGCAATACAGAACTAAACCCGGGCGGGCATGTGAATGGGATCATGACCAGGAGTGGAAAGACTACCGGACCCGTCATATCGGACTCATCACCGATCACTGGAGCGGTCCCGACTGACACACCGGACGAGGTGCAAGCTAGGCTACGCCCAACAAGTACATCACAGGTCCAGGAGCCAGTCAAAGATTACACTCCACCAGTACCTTATCCAGGCAGGCTGAAGAAACAGAAGAACGAAGAACAATACGGTAAGTTCCTTGAGTTGTTTAAGCAACTACACATATATATACCGTTTGTTGAAGCCTTGGCCCAGATGCCAAAGTATGCGAAATTCCTAAAGGACATCCTCTCGAAAAAACAGAAGCTCGAGGATATATCATGTGTGGGGATGAATGAAACTTGTTCTGCCGTTCTGCAAAACCGTCTGCCCACGAAAATGGGAGATCCGGGTAGTTTCACGCTCCCTTGTTTGATTAGAAACATGTTTGTTAGCCATGCATTGGCTGACTTGGGAGTGAGTATCAACCTTATGCCATATAAGGTTTTTACTAGACTGGATCTGGATGAGCCGTCACCCACTAGAATGAGCATTCGGTTGGCAGACCGTTCAATCAAGTATCCGCGTGGATTTGTTGAAAACATGCTTGTTAAAATCGATAAATTTGTTTTCCCTATGGATTTTGTTATTCTTGACATGGACGAAGATTCAAGAGTGCCTTTGATACTTTGACGTCCGTTCCTCAATACTGCGAGGACGATTGTTGATGTGGCAGTTGGCCAAATCACGCTCCGAGTAAATGACGAGCACGTGACATTTGATATCAAAATATCAATGCAGCATCCGCAAAGTCACGATGACATGCTTTACTATGTCGACATTGTCGACGCATGTGTGTGCTCTCATTTTCAAGGCACTGTTGACGAGATTGATTCGGACACACGTCTATCGTGTGGGGACCTGATTGGCATTATGCAGGAGGGCCACGATTTCGAGCAGCCAGTCTATCAGATTGGTGACGATGGTTCCCAGAGTTCGTATAGGTTTCTAGAAATTAGCCATGTAGAAGAAGAGAAAGCAAAACCTTCGATTGAAGATCCGCTGTCTTTGGAGTTAAAAGAACTCCCGCCACATCTCGAGTATGCATTTCTAGACGAGGAGTGTCGCTTACCGGTCATCATTTCGGCATTATTGAAAAAGGATGAGAAGAATCAGCTTCTCGAGGTTCTTAGACTTCATAAGAGAGCCATTGCATGGAAAATCATGGATATCAAGGGCATCAATCCTTCTTTTTGTACTCACAAGATTCTGATGGAAGACGAGTACAAACCGTGTGCACAGCATCAGAGGCGTTTAAATCCAAATATGCAAGACGTGGTGAAGAAAGAAGTGATTAAGTTGTTGGATGCCGGGATGATATATCCTATATCTGATTCTGTGTGGGTGAGTCCAGTGCAGGTAGTACCTAAGAAAGGTGGTATTACTGTAGTCTCAAATGATAGGAATGAGCTAATTCCTACCCGTACCGTCACTGGGTGGCGAGTTAGCATTGATTACCGCAAACTCAACGATGCTACTCGTAAGGATCACTTCCCGCTTCCATTCATCGATCAGATGTTGGAACGTCTGTCAGGGAAGTTGTATTACTGTTTCATGGACGGGTTCTCTGGGTACTTCCAAATTCCTATTGCTCCTGAGGATCAGGAGAAGACTACCTTTACCTGCCCCTTCGGCACATTCGCCTACCGGCGTATGCCTTTTGGGTTGTGTAATGCACCGGCGACCTTCCAGAGGTGCATGGTTGCAATTTTTCATGATATGATCGAGGATTCTATGGAGGTTTTAATGGATGACTTTTCGGTATTTGGGGATTCCTTCGATCATTGTTTGGAAAATTTGAAGAAGATGTTGAAGACGTGCGAGGAGACTAATCTGGTCCTAAACTGGGAAAAGTGCCACTTCATGGTGAAGGAGGGCATAGTTCTGGGACATAAGATTTCTTGTGCTGGTATGGAGGTCGATCCAGCTAAAGTTGACGTTATTTCACGACTTTCGCCTCCCACCTCTGTGAAAGCGATACGGAGCTTTCTTGGTCATGCGGGGTTCTATAGGCGATTCATCAAGGATTTCTCAAAAATCGCTAGGCCCATGACCCGTTTGTTGGAGAAAGACGCTCCGTTCGTATTTGGAGATGATTGCTTGAGGGTTTTTGACCTTCTCAAGCAAAAGTTGATTGAGGCCCCTATTTTAGTTGCACCTGACTGGAGTCTGCCATTTGAAATTATGTGCGACGCGAGTGATTATGCTATAGGGGCCGTTTTGGGACAGAAGAAGGAAAAGCACTTTCACCCGATCTATTATTTCCAGGAAAACTTCATTCACGTTGGACAAGACCATACACAGTAAAAGAGGTATTCTCATATGGGACTGTTGCAATAGAGAACGCGGACGACGTTATTTTCAAGGTAAATGGGCACCGCTTGAAGCTTTACGTTGCCGGGCCGATCGAGTCGGCGGTGGAAGTTAACGAACTCCACGCCCCACACACATCATAAGTGTGGGGAGGAGAGTTTACGCTACTGACTCGTGGATTAAAAATGTAGCAAGAGCGACTTAAGCGCTTTAGGGGTAAAATCGTCCTTTTTGTGCTTTTGTAGTTTTAGCGTAATTTAGGCGTGTTTTGTAGTTTTCGTTAGTTTGTACTGTTTTTAGACGTGCCGAGCGTAGGGTCTATGTGGGAAAAATGTTAGAACAGTTTGCAGATGGTAAAAATGGCGAAAAACAGCCAAAACAGGTGCTGAAAATGCTTTCTGCAGAAAAAACTGTTCTGTAGATATGGCACGCCCGTGCAACGGGCCGCACGCCCGTGCGATTGCGGGATTGGCCGGCACTTCGAGTCGCACCCCCGGTGCAGCTCCGAGATCATCGTGCCAGGGTGACCCTTATTCGGTAACGCACGCTCGTGCGACTGGTCAAACGACCGTGCGCGAGGCTAGGGGCATTTCTATCATTTGGCAGTATAAATACCCCCATCTGCTGCCATTTCTCACAAGTCGCGAAAACCCTAGTTGCACCAGCCGTTCCAGACCATTTTTGCCTCAAATCGCACGGTTTCACACATCTCTTCGCACGGTATGTCATTTCTTGTCGATTTCCTGTTTCTTCTTTGTCTATGGTAGATTTGCTCGATTTCTTCAAGGATTTTTAGGGTTCCCTTCATAAACACAAGCGAAACCCTAACCCTTGCAAGATTATTATGTTTCGTGAACACCCGGTCGGATTTCTAGCCCCTGTTTGCCAAAAATTTGATAATTTTTGGAAAAATCAGGCTGTTCAAAGTCCAGGGGTTCAGATTCTGCAGAAATGTAGTCGCACGGACGTTCCTCGTATGGAACGGTCGTGCAGTTCCGGCTGTTCACGATGGTTTGCTATTGGCTCGGTGATGCACGGTGGTGCCGTTGGTCGCACGCCGTGCAGTTACGATATATGCCGACCACCAGTACTGATTTTCGGGAACGCACGACCGTGCGTCTGGTCGCACGTCTATGCGACATGCCCAGATCAGCGGGACAGAACCTTCATAACTGTGTGTTCTGCTGTTCCAAATGATTTTTTTTCTGTTTCTCCTATTTTAATTGTCTTCCCTCATGCAGATGGATCATCCCTTCTTGCAATTTGATCCCGAGGACGAGAGAGAAAGTCTGTGCATCCCAAAACGTAACGCTTTATGGAATAGGCGAGGGCAGTTTGGCATCCCTCGGAGGCTAAATTGGGATGTTATGAGAGATTTAAATCAGCGTGAATGACTAGAAAACATGCTCACTATTCCGCTTTCGCGTTTAGTCGCTATCGATCGTCCCATCTATCGTGAGCTAACGATAGAATTCTTAGCCACCTATTCATACAACAAGCCAAGAGCTTATAAAATTCCAAACTTCCGATGGAAGGAGAGGATAACTTTCAGATTGGGCGGACGCTGGCACAATTGGTCGGTGGGTAGATTGGGTCGGAGACTTGGAATCTACACAAATGAAGACATGGATTCAGAGTTCTTCACAGATGAGTTCACCTTCCCGAGCGATGAAGCGCGGGCCGCGTTTTGGGCTCAAAACTTGGTGACCCATACGATCCTAGAATGTCAAAAGCTTCGAGGCTACGAGACCCTCTGCATCGAGTGATGCATCATATATTCAGCCATACCATATGCGGGCGCATGGACAGTCTGGGGAACTGTCCAACACCAGATTTGATATTTCTTTATGCGCTGGTTGAGGGGGTACACATCAACCTAGCTGCAAGGATGGCAGAGTATTTTGTGAACAACTCAGGGATAACGCCCAATAGTAAAATTCATGGCGGTCAGTATGTGACCGAGATCGCCTACAATTTTGGGTTAATGACTGATGAGGTACTTCAGAGTCTCACTTTGGTGACCGAGGGTTTATATGTTGATATTCGGTCGTTGAAGGCGATGGGGTTGATTGCTGAGATGGATCGCGGGGATCGATTGAAGGGTTTAAACAATGAGGTCTGGGACCCGTTGCCTCCGGCTGAGGAGGAAGATGAGGATGAGGAGATGGGAGAGCAGCATGAGCCACACACACGACCACATTCACCACAGCATCATGGATACCACCAGCACCAGGATTGGCCTGAGGGCATCCCGTCTTATCCTGATCTCTACTAGCAGTTTCAGCAGATGCATGTGAGTCAAGAGCATCAGCACGCCAGTTTAGAGCAGATGTATGCTAGTCAGGAGCAGCAGCGCTTGAGTATAGAGCAGTTACGAGGTGGTCAGGACCAGCTCAGGGCGAACCAGGATTTTATGCGCCAAGAGGTGCAAGCGAGGTTCTCATACCTGTTCGGGGGTCTGCAGAATGCCTATCCCGACTACTTTCAGCAGCCTCCACAATTCCCATTCGGGAACCCACCCGGTTATGGAGATGCAGGCCCATCCAACACGAGAGATGATGCTGGTGACGATGACTAGGAGACGGTGGAGTTGTTTGTTGGTGGTTTTGTTATTTCAGTACTTTGTTTTTCGGGTGTTCATTTTGGTTGTTATTTCAAACACCCCCGGATATGTACTTTATATTTCTGACACTTTAGTTTATTTGTCTTGTCATGTTTGGATTTTAGTACCTTTATTTATGTAAATTATGGTTTATTTGCATTTATATTGTTTTTGTTTTGTTTTGCTGTACCTTGTGACATACTTGCAGATTTTGGCTAGCACGTCTTGGACCGGATCACATCACAGGATCAGCTTTGGAAGTCTCATTTCATCAAAATCATCATCAGGAGAGTATTATTCTCCTTTATCTCTATATTTCGGGTTTCGCATTGGGGACAATGCGAAGTTCAAGTGTGGGGAGGGGTTTAACTTGTTGACTTTGTTTGTCCTAAAAAAAATAGAGAAAAAGCATTCAAAAATATATGTATTTTGTATATATTTTTAGTAAATAAACCGGTTGGTTGTGTTTTAGAAAGCTTCGGACATAATAAAAATTCGACAAGCAAAATAAATTTTGAAAAAGAAAACCGGAAAGCGTGACAAACAAAGAAAGACTTGCATGATAGTTTTCACACTTTTACCTATTCCTTCCGTTATGTGAGCATATTCGAGCCTTGAAATTGTTATATATTTGTTCATTTCGGAGTAGGAGTGAGCCGGATGTCATGTGTAATTTAGAACTTGTCACTAGCATGCTTGTTAAGACCATGAACTTGCGGAATTGTGTAGAAGTGATAGAGGCACTTAGATTACCCCTTTGTTGTTTGCCTTGTTCTTTGTGTTGTGTTTCCTGTAAACCTTACATTACCTTTAGGATTAACCATGTCGAGCCTTCCCGTTTGCCTTTGTTTACCCAACATAATCGCCCACTTAGCCAAAATTAGCCTTTTTATGTTTTAAACCTTTTAGTGTTGAAACCCGGTCAAAATAATCGTTTAACTAGCGCTTGTTGTAGTTTATTGTTTATTGTACAAACCCTTTGTGTAAAAAAAACCACCCTAAAATAGGGTGAAGTAGACAAAATTCGAGCAATTTTGAATAGTAAAATGATGAAATCTTGTTTATGAGCTCATTGTCGAATAAGTCGCCTTTTTAAGGCGTTTGTATGTATATTTTTGTTGTATTGCGCTTGTTAAATGTAACTACCAAGTTTTAACCGTTTCGCCACTTTAAATATCCCTTTCCATACCCTTCGCCCAAGCCTAACGTTACACCCCGTAAAGACCTCTTGATTTACACTTTTTCGCATGTTAGTTGGTGGAGACGAGATCTTATGGCAAGCTTATGATATTACACGTTTCATTGACGAGGCATTGAGTGTTTGCACATACACATTTTATGTATGTTTCACATATAAAACCGAGAGTGTGTGAACATTGTGAGTTGTGTGAAGATTAGCATGTTAAGTCAATTGAAAGTGAAGTCACGGCTTTTTGGTTATCTACATATATTTGCATATGCTTGTTTGGTTTGATTCATTTGATGTTGTCTTTCGAAAAACCGGCTAACCGTTTGTAGTTGTTTCAATAAATAGTTTGTAAATACTCGTTCTTGTTAGATTCTTGTTTTTTATCGCATTTTAGTTTAGCTTGCTTGAGGACAAACAAGGTTCAAGTGTGGGGAGATTTGATATTCACTAATTTATACATATTATAGTCCACCATTTTACCTCCAATTTATGTGTTTTCGGCCGTAAACCCGAGAATCGGATACTTAATCATGTATATTTTTGTTTACAGGCCTAAAACAGCATGCCAGACAAGATGATAGTGAAAATGAGGGCTTTTCGGACGAAACGACAAAGCTGCGAACTTTCTGTGAAGAATCTGACCTGGGCGTTTGGCACGGTCGTGCAATGAGTGGAACGACCGTGCATATCCGACAAAACAGCCTAGCCCGATAGTGAACGAGGGTGCAATCCGGAGTGCAAGTCAATCCCGGAGATGAACGGTGGATGGTTGCACCCCGTGCGGATCCGATATCCAACATAAGCCCGGCGATGCACTGCCCGTTCAAGAGTCCGTGCAACAAGAATCCAGAGATGCACGATCGTGCCTCCAAGTGAACGGTCGTGCAGCTACGAAATCTGGTCAAGATCTGATGATGTCATGCGGTATGGTGAACAGTAACTTCAATAATGCAAAAAGTGAACGGTCGTGCACTTTATTGGCACGACCGTGTGGTTTCAAAAAGTTATAAAAATCATGCAGAAACATTCTGCTCGGAACTCTGGATATTTTGGGAGCAATTCAGGCGATTTTCAGGCTCCGGAGGCGTTAGCTTTCACCCGAATTCAAGCCACATTGTGCCGATTAGCTCCGTTATCTTCCGGACTCTTAATCTAGTGCTTGTTTATGGTTTGGTTTTCTAATCTTTCCATAATTTTGTTAATATTTCAAGCATTTAGATTAATGTTTATGTATTATTGTAGCCTTGGGGCAAAAACACAACAATCCCTTGCTTAATTATAACCATTAGTATGTTAACTTTGTTTGTAATGACACTTGGAAGTATTTTCTATGTTAATCTTTGATGATTAGTTTGCAACCTTGTTATTGTTGTTGATTTCTTGATTATAAGTAATTGTGTTGGATGATTGGAATTTGGTTAGTTGAGATAGTTGAAAAATGAAGCTTAATTAATCTTGTATTAGTAAACTTTAAACTTGGTTAACTAGTTTAGCTTGGTTAAAATGTGTGTACCATAATACTATAAATGGTTAGTGGTTTAATAAAATGTAATTATTGTTAATCAAGAAAGCTTTCCGTCACGTAAGAACCTTAACGGGTCAAATGGTGTTGTTATGAATTCTTGCCTTGAATTGTTAGCTTAGTTAGTAGTTTAGGCCAAAATTGCTATCTTGGTGAATTTATATGCAAGATTTGTAAAATGAACTCGGTTGTGATTTAATCTAGTTTATGCTTGTCTCGGTGGTTGCATTGTGCTTATCGGTGTCACTTTCCTTGTTTAAGTGAGGTTAGAAAACTCCTAACGGATGACTAACTTATTTTTAAGAGATTTTCATAGACATTAATCAATTGCACGTTAAAGAACAATTTTAGGTGGTTAAAGTGTGTTTATCGTTTTAGCTTTCCGAATGATTGTCATGTTAGGATTCCCGAAAGGGATACTAATTGTCTTGAAAATAAAGAATTGATCGAATGTTTCTAGTGCCAAAACCGACTTAGTTGATATGCTTTGGTTGTGTATTAAGCAAGGCTATTTATCTATTTTCTTATTTGAAGTCTACTATGTTTTATAAATATTTGTTATGCTTACTTTAGTTTTTATAAAATCAAACAACTAATCTTTCTTCCGTTAATTTAGTGACAAAGATCTAGTATTATTCCTCCGCCCATTTTCTTGGATCGATACTTGGTTCTTACCGATACTTTACTACATATATGACGAGGTACACTTGCCTCTTTCGTGTGTGTTTTGATGTTGAGGTATAAATCACTTTTATAAATTTAAAACCGAATCGTGTGTAATTTCATTATAAAAATATGTATATACGCGCACACGTCATTGATCAAAATCGTCGAGCATTACGACTTACTCTATTTTATAGTATGCATCTATAATTATTACAATACAACTGGAATAAAAATACAATACTAGTATGCATCACTAACCACGAGGTGGTCAATACTACAACATATATATTATCATATTTTTTTTCAAACATACACACATATTATATATATATATATATATATATATATTATATTATTATTACTAATGATAGGGGTTCATCCAAAAATCCATATTACGCTCGTCGTATTTCCATACGAGTCGTTCCCCTATTTGTCTCATCTTTTCGCTCTCTTCTAAAATCTCCTCACCAAAGGTTCAGAGTTCTTGCACATTCTCAGTGCTCATTGAGGGTGCAAGTGTTGGTACTGGATCTGGGTACTGTGGCATGGGTTCTTCCTGAGGATATGCATTCTCTAGGATTTCCCTAATGTATTCATCATTATTATAATAGGGATCTAAAGGGTCCATACCTGGGTAAGCTGCTAAGCTTGGCATGGGTTCCTCTGATATTGGGTAGCGTTGCTGATAATCCCTATGATCGTCAAACCACGGGTCGTAGCCTGGGTCTAAGGGATTGGGTGCTGGGACTCTAGGTATCTCAGTGGTGTCAAAATCAGGCATTGGGATTTGATTTTCTGGGTTATTTTCAATTTCCATTGGCTGGGCGGGAAACAGTGGTAAAGGCTGGGGTGCAATGAGTTGTTCCAGGTTTGGGTCGGCAGCTGTGGTCGCTAAGATATGGAAATTTGCTAGACTCCTATTGAGGATATCTTGAGTGTGAGCATCTGTTTCTCTCTTAGCGGCTGCTAGAACTCGCTGTTGTTGTAACTTTTTCATACTCATCCTACGTTCATGTGCACCTCTGCTGAACCATCCTCTTTTTTATGAGGGAATAGCTCTTCAGACTGAGCCTTGAACATGAATATCCCATCTTCATTGTCAGCTGAATACCCTGAGAGGGTAGGTTGTGAAGAGGTACCTTCGTTTTGAGGTGAGTTGGACAACTGACGATAGGCGTCGGAGGGTCCTTGATCACTCATACTGTAAACTAACAAATAGTCAAATAACACACAACAATAAAATACAGATATGCACGTATTTCTGTAGATAATTTCCTAACATTTTAAATAATATCTTGGTGTCAGCAGAACACTTATGTGGCTGAATCAGTGGCTTAGCTCTGATACCACCTTTCTGTCACAGCCCCCGTCCCCTAACAACCCGGGAATGGGCGGCCGCAGCCTGTTTCGGTGGTATCGGTGTTTATCATTTTGGCAGCGGAAATTACATCAGGACCGTAGTAAGGAAATATTTTATCAGAGTAAAATACCACGCTTTTATAATATTAAACACATGTGAAATTCCCAAGTTTCAAGTACACACATTTTATAGGGATAAACCCTATTTTATTTAAATAAAAACATCTCTTTATTTAGGTAACTTTTATTGCCACTTTTCCAAGTCTTCAGTGCTGTCCAGCTGGCTTCTATTTGGCTTTCTCATTTTGTTACCTTAAACGCGTTTAAAAACATTTTGCCAGTGGAAAATACTGGTGAGTGAATCCCAGTTTAATCAAAACAGGTTTTATCAGTCTACAACAATGAGGGTGGCCGCGCAATTACATTTGTTTCCATCTACTTTAATTACCACCCACGGTACTGTCAACCCGACTTGTGGTCATGTTACTACTCATAATGTAGTAACAAATTTTGTATACAAAACCCCAACATACCGACGATAATTGTAGAATACAAATACTCAATCATTGTTTAAATATAAATTAAAACAATTGAGGTTTTGTAAAAACAGTTTGCAAAAAGGTTCACAAAAAGGAGATTACTCACATTACTGTCTTAGGGTTTTCCTTTAAGATTTCCTGGTGATTATCTATTAATTACACAAATGCACACGCGTTAGTATAATAACCCAATATTTACATTAGTAATACCCTCCCCGAGACGACATTCCAACGACTACGTCGGGCAGAACCTCGACAGCCGTTACGAAACCCTGGATCAATCGAGCATCGTATCTAATACGTAACCGGGGGTTATGATACTTACAACGAGGCAGAACTTCGTTATTTAGGGGGTATTATGCCCGAGTATAGTGCCTACTACGTAGAAATTGAGAGAGAATGTTTGAGAATTGAACGAGTTGGACTAAAGGTTGAGGGCCTTCTTATATAGGGTTGTTCGTCGACCCTGTCGCACCCCGCGACGGAAACAGGGGGTGTCGCGCCCATCGACATGGGGGGTGTAGGGCATAGGGTTGTCCAGTCATGGAGTAGCTTTAACACCGAGTGAGACACGTGGCTTCCTAGGGTTGCGCCTGCTGTCTACCTGGTCACGGCCCGCGACGACTAAAGACAAGGGGGTTGCGCCCCGCGACGACCCATTTAATTTTGTTTTTAATTATTTTTTTTGTAAAATTAAAGGTATTTAGGGCCGTATTTCGTATACAGGGTGTATTTTAAGACATATAGGGATATTTTAAATCTTTTTAGGGTGTCGAAAATATTTTGGAGGGTTGTTATACCAGTCATTCTAAGGTTTAGGAATTTATTTGCTATCTGTTCTTTTTCATTGGGAGGGCAGAATTTCCTATATACCATATTTTTAAATTCCTCCCATTTCATATTGTAAATCTTGTCACTTCCCCTAGTCTGGAGCATAGTGTTCCACCATTCTAAGGCTGAGTTTTTAAACAAATTGGAGGCAGACATTATCTTATCTTCTTCTGCGCACTTGCTTATTTTTAAGACTGCCTCAGTCTTTTCTATCCAGCGAAGAGCAGCAATGGCCCCTTCATTGCCCGAGAATTATATTGGTTTACAAGCACATAATTCCTTATAAGAACAACCATAAGACATGGTTCTTCTTCTTTTGGGAATGGGCACTTGAAGTATAGGTCCATTGTGCACGCTGTGACTAGGTTTTGTATGGGTTCATTTACTTACATTACCACTTTTATCATTATTTTCTGCATCCCTAACATTTTGGATAATAGCTGGCATGGGATCTCTAATTCCTTGGGTTACAAGGTGTCGAATTTCGCTATTATTCATTTGATTTTCGTTATTCTGGTTCTATGGATTTGTTGTGTCGGCCATTTGGATTTTAAACAATTACCAAGTATTAATATCACAGGACAATATCTAATACAAAAAAAATCACACGGCAAGCATGTTGATCAAAATCGTCGAGCATTGCGACTTTACTCTATTTTATAGTATGCATCTATAATTATTACAGTACAACTGGAATAAAAATACAATACTAGTATGCATCACTAACCACGAGGTGGTCTATACTACAACATACATTATATATATATATATATATATATATATATATTACATTATCATTATTACTAATGGTAGGGGTTCATCCAAAAATCCATATTATGCTCGTCATATTTCTAGACGAGTCGTTCCCCTATTTGTCTCAACCTTTCGCTCTCTTCTAAAATCTCCTTACCAAAGGTTCGGAGTTCTTGCACATTTTTAGTGCTCATGGGTGGTGCATGTGCTGGTATTGGATCTGGGTACTGTGACATTGGTTCTTCCTGAGGAAATGGATTCTCTAGAATTTCCCTAATGTATTCATAATTATCATAATAGGGATCTAGAGGGTCCGGACCTGTGTAAGCAGCTAGGTTTGGCATGGGTTCTTCTGTTATTGGGTAGCGTTGCTGGTAATCCCTGCGGTCGTCAAACCACGGGTCGTAGTCTGGGTCTAAGGGATTGGGTGCTGGTATTCTAGGTATCTCAGTGGGGTCAAAATCAGATATTGGGATTTGATTTTCTGGGTTATTTTCAATTTCTATTGACTGGGTGGGAAACAGTGGTAAAGGCTGGGGTGCTATGAGTTGCTCCAGGTTTAGGTCGGCAACTGTGGTTGCTAAGATATGGAAATTTGCTAAACTCCTATTGAGCATATCTTAGGTGTGAGCATCTGTTTCTCTCTTAGCGGCTGCTAAAACTCGTTGTTGTTGTAACTTTTTCATCCTCTTCCTACGTTCATGCACTCTCCTACTGAACCATCCTCTCTTTTTAGGAGGGAATGGCTCTTCAGATTGAGCCTTGAACACGAATATCACATCTTCATTGTCAGCTGAATACCCTGAGAGGGTAGGCTGTGAAGAGGTACCTTCGTTCCTAGGTGAGCTGGACAACTGACGGTAGGCGTCGGAAGGTCCTTGGTCGCTCATACTGTAAACTAACAAATAGTCAAATAACAAACAACAATAAAATACTGATATGCACGTAGTTTCGTAATTAATTTCCTAACATATAATATTTTGGTGTCAGCAGAACACTTTTTTGGCTGAATTAGTGGCTTAGCTCTGATACCGCCTTCTGTCGCAACCCCCGTCCCCTAACAACCCGGGAACGGGCGGCCGCGGCCATTTTCGGTGGTATCGGTGTTTATCATTTTGGCAACGACATTTTCATCAGGATCGTAGTTAGGAAATATTTTATCAGAGTAAAATACCACGCTTTTATAATATTAAACACATGGAAAATTCCCAAGTTTCAATACACACATTTTTATAGGGATAAACCCCATTTTATTTAAATAAAACATCTCTTTATTTAGGTAACTTTTATTGCCACTTTTCCAAGCCTTCAGTGTTGTCCAACTGGCTTCTATTTGGATTTCACATTTTGTTACCTGAAACGCGTTTAAAAACATTTTGTCAGTGGGAAATACTGGTGAGTGAATCCCACTTTAATCAAAACAGGTTTTATCAGTCTACAACATTGAGGGCGGTCACACAATTACATTTGTTTCCATCTACTTTAATTACCACCTACGGTACTGTCAACCCGACTTGTGGTCATGTTACTACTCACAATGTAGTAACAAATTTTGTATACAAAACCCCAACATATCGATGATAATTGTAGAATACAAATACTCAATCACTGTTAAATATAATGTAAATCATTTGAGGTTTTGTAAAAACAGTTTACAAAAAGGAGGATTACTCACATTGCTGTCTTAGGGTTTTCCTTTTAGGATTTTATGTGATTAGCTATTAATTACACAAATGCACACGCGTTAGTATAATAACCCAATATTTACATTAGTAATACCCTCCCCGAGATGACATTCCAACGACTACGTCGGGTAGAGCCACGACAGCCGTTACGGAACCCTGGATCAATCGGGCAACGTATCTAATACGTAACCGGGGATTATGATACTTACAACGAGGCAGAACTTCGTTATTTAGGGGGGTATTATGCCCGAGTATAATGTATACTACGTAGAAATTGAGAGAGAAAGTGAAAGACTGAATGATTTGAAAGTGAAACTGATCGTCCCTATTTATAGTTGTGATCCGTCCATCTCTCGCGCCCCGCGTAGACCTAGGGGTGGTCTTACGCGGCCCGCGACATAGGGGCTATAGGCTTTAGCCTTGATCGGTCATCGAACTAGACTCGACATGATCTCGACACATGGCAGCTCAGGGTGTCGCCCTGACCTTGAGCTGTCGCGCCCCGCGTAGCCCGAAGGCAAAGCCTTCGCGGCCCGCGAGCGACCCCATTTTCTTGTTTTTATTTAATTTTTAATTATATAAGGTATGTTGGGCTTGGTTTTCGCATACAGGGTATGTTTTAAGACATATAGGGACAATTGAAATATAGTAGGGTGTCGAAAATTATTTTGGAGGGTTGTTATAATATATCGGTACGTAACTAGGGCTGTAAACAAACCGAACGAACACGAACAAAGGAAATTAACATGTTCGTGTCTTAGAATGTCCAAATTTTAGCTAACTTAGAAAAAAATAGGGTTTTAAGTTTTCAATATGTTTAGATAAAAGGTTTTTTTTTTTTTTTTTATATAATCAAACGAACATATTACCGAACGTTCACGAACGCAGTCGAACGAGACAAGTGTTCGTGTTCTTTCGCTAAGCTAACCGAACGGAATTTTTTGTTTGTGTTCGTTCGTTAAGCTAATCGAACGAACATAAACGAACTTCCCGTCGAACGGTTTACGAACTGTTCGCTGAACGTTCGGTTCGTTTACAGCCCTAACCGTAACTGGTATTTTCGGTACCAGTACCGATTCGGTATTGGTTGGCACCGAGCTCATCCCTACCCCTGAAACTAAAAAAAGAAATCATTAAAAGTTGAAGAAAATCAACAAAAAAAGTTGCAAGATACCGTTGTTGTTCGTACGACACACGTGATCAGGGATGAGCAAATGGTACCGGATAGCAGTACCGAATTTCCCGAATTAAAAATTTTCAAAATCAATTTGATACCGACTTTTGGTGTTTTCTGTACCAGGCTGGTATTGGTAGTAGTACCGGTTTTTACCTTAATGTACCGATAACCGTACTGGTATTTTCGATACCTGTACCGGTTGACACAAGTTTTTCTAACTTAAAAAGTAAAGAAGATAATAAAAGTATTAAAAAAAACTATATATATGTTATTATAATTTTTCAAAACATCTGTTTATTAATATATAGGAGAATGGACAAGAGTCACAAATTCATTTTAATTCTATAATTAACATCTCACAAATAGCAGATAAGTAATCAACCAAGTATTTTTACATTTTTTTAAACCACAACTCAACCTCCTCTTAAATGCCCCTGTATAACTAATTAGTAAATTGTTTAAATAGTGTAAATTTGCTATTTAGTATTTTTACCTATGACTGATTAGTAAATAGCTTAAACACTCTAAACACACATTTAATATCTTTTAATACCAAAACTTTTCACAATTTCCCATCACACAAAAAAAAAAAAGTGTAAAAACTGGCGGGAAATTTTGCAGAATTTTCTTTCGTCCTGACAAAATCTTGAAAACCCGCGCCTCCTTAATCATTTCATATCCCGCTAATTCTTCCTCTAAAACTTCACTCCTCTGCCTTCATTTTCTGCTCAAATCAACTAGTCAAATCACACCACTGTCTCAATCTCCACAAAAATCACTGTGAAAGTGAAACAATAATATGGGAGAAGCTCAAAGATTGATCAACCCATGGGTTCTTCACCTTCAAAAACTCGGTCTTGAGCTCAAATGCCCCATTTGGTTTGTTTCTTTCCTTTTCTTTATATACGTTTTGATAATAAGTTAATGTGTTTTGTTGGGTTTGATGAGATAAAGTTTTCATCTTTTTGTTTGTTGCAGTCTTCAGTTGTTTAATCGGCCGGTTTTGCTCCCTTGCAGCCACATTTTCTGCAGGTTGGTTTTAAACTTTTTTTGTTTTTTAATGTTTTATTTGTTATAAAGATGGTTTTATGGTTATAAATTGATTTGGGTTTTTGATCTTTTTGATTCAGTTCGTGTCAGATTGGGGTGGAGTGTGCAGTTTGTAAACATTCGTACGTTGATCGAGGTATGAGAATAAAAAAATAAATATAAAAAAATGATTGGCTATATGCACAGTTTGTTACTGAATGTACACCTCTATTGATTTGGCTGATTTTATTGTTTTTATTTTAATTTAAAAAAGCCTATACGCCCGTATATGTTGTAGCATACGGACTATATGAATCATGTATCAGATGTAACATATGATTGTTGCCTTGCCTTTTATATGGCCTATATAAAAGCCTGTATAAGCAAAGTTTGTCTTTTTATATAGCTTGTTAGGGATGAGTTTAGTACTGGTACTGAAAATACGAGTAGCAATTTTCAGGAAAAGTGGCTATAGTATAGTGTACCAAATTTGTTAGTACTTCACCCGTACTTGTTACAAAATGTTGATCTCTATATGGTATTGGTATTGTACTTGTGATATTGAAAATATTGAAAAGTGTTTACTGAATACTGTATTGATTCTATCTGCATGATGTTGGTACTGAGTACTGGTACTCAGTACCAAATGCTCATCCCTGAGCTTGTATAACTGAATTTGACGAATGTGTAGTGGTAATGCCCCCACCCATGGGCATTGTGCGCCATGTGGCAGTCCAGTCAGCAACGGGGCATTGCGGGGCGTTTTTCTAAAATGGGTGTAGTGGGGATGTGGGCATCGTGTGGCCTTATGTTAAAAGGGGTGTCATAGAATAAAAAAAAACCATCAAAAAAATCTTATTGGCCAAACAAAAACCATTAGCTTAGTCATTGGCCAAAAAGAATGAACCAGGGCGTGGAAAAAAGGACGCCAAAACAATTTTTTTTTGGGAAAAAAGCCCCAGGGGGGGTTGATGGGCGTTAAGGGGCGTTTTTTGGGGAAAAAACGTCCAAAAACCCTCACTACGGGTGGTCTTATAAGACTGGATGGTATGGGAGGACCGGCGCCGTGAAGGATGGGCCGCCACGGGGCTAGGGGGGCGGTGTGGGAGGACCGGCGCCGTGAAGAGAGAGAGAGAAAGAAGAGAGAGACAGAGAGAGAGGCCCGGCACAATCGTCCGTGGGGAGCCGAACTCGCCGGAGGGGGGCGGTGTGGGGGACCGGCGCCGGGCCTAAGCCGGCCCCCATACCGCTTAGTCTAAGTAAATTTAACTACTAATTTGACAAGGGGTACATTTAGTAAAATTGGGAGAGATATATTTAGCACAACCCTTAAAACACACATATTTTTATCTCTAAGTTTAAGTCTTGACATTTCTTGAACTGTTTTTTAGTGGTTTAATGGTATTGGTCTTTGTTTGTTTCTACAGAGGTAAAGCCTGCACCTTTCATGGAAAACATTGTGAGCATCTATAGAAATCTTGAAGCTACCTTCACTTCACATGTTATTCATCCTGTTTGTTCAGGTAACCAAAGTACTTATTATTTATAATAATTTCCTATCTTTTTATTCTATTTTTCAATGTTTAAAGCAGTTAGTTAGATTCAACATTTCAATATAAAAACTTTTATTTTTACAGATATAGGCAAGGCATCTGTACAAGATGTTAATAACAGTTCAAAAAAGGAGAATGGTGTGATAACAAAAGAGGGAAATTCTAGTAATGACCAATCTACAACTTTACAAACTGCTGTGCCCAATTTAACATTTGGTTCTCTTGAAACATTGGAAAAATGCATCACACCGGAAAGCGTTAAGAAACAAGAGTTTAAGGCAAGTGGTTCAAGTTCTAAGGTGCATGTAGCTCATGATAATCACATGGATACTAGTGTTGACGGGGTCGGTTTTATTCCGATGGAACAACTTAGCCCTCCGTTATCTTGCAGTGATCCAAACAGTAACCATGAGGTATAAAAATATATCAACACTACTGCATAGTTGTTAATAGCCCTCATAGTGAGGGCTATAGCGAATAGTGTAGTGAAGCACTTATTCATCGTTATCTGTTTTTGGTGCCTCCATAGTGAGCAAATAGCGGGATTTTAGGGTTTTTTTTGTGTTTTCTTTTCAGGTTTTAATGTAAATAAATACTGATAGGATAAAATATACTATTTCTAAAAATTTTCTTTGGTGTATCGCCAAACATAAAATAGTGCCCACTATTTCATCGCTATTGTTACGTAGCGTATAGGATGCTTGTTGCTATCGTCCGCTTTTCACTATTAACAACTATGCACTACTATAATATTTCAAGATACATACTTTACTTTCACCCAAGTGAAAGTGATATTTAAAATGGCCTGTTTTGACCCGAAACTCATTTGCACCCAAACCTGTTTTGACTTTAACACTGTGACCTGAACCTGTTTTGACTGGACACCAACTTGGCCCAACCCGCCCTTTTTCCCGTTACAGTTCAGTAATCTCACTAAAAAGATTGATAACTAGCTAATTTATTCTCACATGTGTCCTTTTAGGATTTGGTACGGTGTTCACTAAAAAGACCAGCTGAAAAAGATGCTTCTGGAGCTAAAAGTAACAACCATGAAGGCAAAAGACAAAAGGAAACAGATGACAGATCAGACGATATGAAGATGGAAAGAAATGTGCATCTTGAGACCAATTTGTCGTCTGAAAATGTTGCTACTGCGAGTTGTAACTCAGAGACCGAGTCTAAAAAACCAGTTTCCGGTGGGCAGACAGATCAAATGGATTTGAAAAGTAACCCTTGTGCATTTTGCCAGTGTTCTAAGATTTCAGAAGTGAGTTATAAAATTAATCTTTCTTGTAATTATTAAATACCAAAAACTTATGGAAGAAATATAATTTATAAATATTGATTGGCGAAACTTACGTTGTTTGTTTTATAAATATAGGGAAGTGGAGCGTTAATGGCGTATGCCCACGGGCAGGAAGTAAAGGGGAATGTGTCTAACTTCGCGAAGGTTACATATGTTCATGAAAAATGCACTGAATGGTATGCTTTTGACTTTTAAATTTTAACTACCCATCATAGGGCTGCAAACGAACTGAATAAACATGAACAAGACCTTGTTCGTGTTTGTTTGTCAAGGAAAATATGTGTTCACACTTACCGAATGTAATATTTTGTTTGTGTTTGTTTGTTAAGGAAATGAATGTGTTAGTTTGTTAAATTTAGGTAACAAATGCAAATGAACATTCATGAACATAGATGAAAGCAAACGAATACAAACAAGCGTTCATGAGCATAAATTATAATACACTGATACTTGTTAAATATTTTATTTATTGGAATTTTAAAGTATTCAAATAAAATATAAAAACTAAAAACACTAATGGACTATTGAACATAACACAAACATAAATGAATGAACATGAGTTCTATTCGTGTTCATTCACTTCACTAAACGAATGAAATATCTTGTTTGTGTTCATTCATTTTTTAAATGAACGGGACACAAACAAACATCCCGCCGAACGTTCATGACCTGTTCACTCACTGAACGTTCAGTTTGTTTGCAGCTTTAACTGATCACAAAAAATATTAATTAGATGAGTATTTGTTGTGGGACTACTATTCATTACAATTTACCTGTGACATTTACAATTGCAGGGCTCCTCAGATTTACTTCCATAAAGGAACAGTCAGGAATTTGGAATCGGAAGTTGCAAGGGCGAGCAAGCTAAAATGCACCAGTTGCGGTAAAAAGGGAGCGGTTCTCGGGTGCTATGTGAAATCATGCCAACGAACTTACCACGTGCCGTGTGCATACGACATCCCTGATTGCAGATGGGATTGTGTAAGTAAATATTTATACACATGTGCCGATTTCGGTGTTATAAACTTGTAATCATGTTCTTAGTTTTCTAAATTGTTTGTTTTTCATAGATTGACTTCTTGTTGCTGTGTCCCAACCATGTTTCTCACAAATTTCCGAAAGAAAAAAAGTCGAAAGCCAAGAAACAAGTCACCGATAAAACGTAAGTAGTTATTTTCAAATAATTAATTTCTTTTAATTAGTTAGTAACACTTTTTTCTGTTCTGAATGCAGAATATCTACAAATGTGAATCGTTGCACAACATTGCAAGATGGTGGAAAGAATTTGGTGTTATGTGGTTCTGCTCTTTCTGCAGAACAAAAGGTTAATGCGCAAAACAACTTATTTTTAGTCGAAATTATGTAAATTTACTCGTTCATGGTTTTTTTTAATCTTTGACTTTTAAAATGCAGTTTACTATGGTTGACTTTGCAAGAACTAACGGAGCGTTAGTGTCAAAGTACTGGAAAGATAACGTCACACATGTGATTGCCGCCACAGATGCAAATGGCGCATGCACAAGAACATTGAAAGTTCTCATGGCTATTTTGAACGGAAAATGGGTTGTCACAATGGAATGTACGGCTTTTAATCTCAGCTGTTGATCTTATGATGTTACAAGTCCTAATAAACAAGAGTGTGACATTGGTATTTTATATTTTTCAGGGTTAAAAGCATGTGTAGATGCTGGACGTGTTGTGAACGAAGAACCATACGAAGTACGTTTAGATACACATGGTTGTTCCGGAGGGCCCACAGCAGGGAGGTTAAGAGCTCTAAATAATGTAAGACTGATAACTTTTTATTTTAAGCAGAATCACAACATGTTTGTGACCATGAACGTTATGTCTTTGCAGGCTCCGAAACTTTTCAACAACATGAAGTTTTATTTTGTTGGTGATTTCGTTCAAGCTTTCAAGAGCGATCTCTTAAACTTGTTAAAGACTGCCGGAGGCACAATCACTGAGACGAAGGATCAATTGTTATCGAGTGATCATGGAGGTGTGGAATTAGATCAAGCAACTTATGTTGTTTACAATGCTGACCTGTCGATTTGTGCTGAGGTGGAGAATGAGGATTCCATCAAAGCTCAAAGATTGGCTGCGGCGGAAGGTGTAGCGCAAGAATGCGGGTCGTGGGTTGTTGGGCATACATGGATTTTGGAATCAATTGCTGCATGTAGCTTGCTGCCTCTTACATCAAGGGTGTAACAATGTTTTATTAGATTTTTAAGGTGCTTAAAACTTATCTTCTATGCCTGTTTTGGGTTTTTTTTTGTCTCTTGGTTTAGAACTATAACAGTTCAGATGAATTTTTTTGTTGATTTTACTTATGGATAAATAATAGATGCTGAAAGTTTTGCTTCACAAGATACAAGAGTAATTGCTAATGTTATGTTTAAGTTTTTATTTGGTGTTATACTTCTTTCGGTGCACTCCTGTTTCAATTGTCAACCAACTATAGTGTAGAAGATAAGTCTTTATTAGTAAGAAAATAACATGAGTGTTAAAGGGGTGTTGTTAAACGTAACCTCTTATCTCACACATCTGGTGAGCCTTTCATATTAAAAAAGTAATATCCCTCTTATATAGGGTATGTTTAGTCATCCTTAAACTAAAGTTATCAATCATTATCAATAAATTTCAATACTTTTTTTAAACACTATTTTGAAAATTGGACCATTCCTCTATTGTCACACTGCTATTTCATTAGTCAAACTAAACTATAAAGCCAAATGACCTCATAAATAACTTTAGCTTATTTTTATATAGGAATATTGAATTTTAATAATCTAAATTATTCGGCGTTGGCCGCTAATAGTCCCGACTAGGGATGAGCATTTGGTACTGGGTACCGGTACCGAATTTCCCGTACCGATTTTTTTCGGTACCGTTACTCACTTTTTGGCATTTTTGGTATCGGTACGATACCGGTAAAATACCGAATTTTACCTTCAAATACCGGCACCGTACCGTACCGGATATTTCGGTAATGGTACCGGTACTCAGTTTTGACAAATTTCGGTACCGGTATTTTCGGTACTGGTACCACGCTCATCCCTAGTCCAACTTAAAAAATAACCACTGGTAATCTCTCAACTATTAACATATTGGCCTAAAATGGACCCTGATTAACAGAACCCTAACGTCGTTAGTCTCCGGTCGTCGGAAAAACGTTTTTGGCCAGAAAAAGGTTCCTAAAGGTCCGATCTAAGGTTACAAAGAGGTTTGGGACGAAAAAGTTGAGATTTCCGGGAAAAGAAAAGTTTTCCGGCGAAAATTGAGTTTTCTGACGACCTCAATAATTGAGGCTTTTTCTAGAAAAAAGTTTCTAAAGGTCCGTAATCAGGTTACACAGAGGTTTGGGATGAAAATATTGAGTTTTCCGGCGACCATAGACTAACGGCGTTAGAGTTCTATTAGTCAGGGTCCATTAGAGATCAATATGTTAATAGTTGGGACTGCCGGTGGTTATTTTTAAAGTTGGAACTGTTTACGGCTAATGACAAATAATTGGGATTATTAAAATCAAATATTTCTTTTATATATTAACATAAAACTTGAATGCTTTATTATTGCTATATTTAAAAATTAAGAAAATCATATAAAACCTTGAAAAAACAAAAAATAAAGAAAATTTTCAGGCAGTACTTAATATAGTTACCAAAAAATACAACACAACTAACTTCCTATTTACATTTTTAGTAAAAAAAGTTCGTAAAAGACTTGTTTTTTACTCACTGGTTTAAACAGCATTGGTTCAAAGTACCGAGCTATTACTTTTATCTTTAAATATGCAGAAAGAGTGATCTTAAGAAATATTTTTTTAAAGTACTCAGCAGCAATGACACATAAAACATGTTTAGCATACATCTCAATCATTTAGAGCCAGGTGTTCAAGATCATATTCAAATTCAAACACAAATGTCTACAAGACTGGAAACCGTAGATGCAACAGAAACGCTTCACATGAAACTGGGATGAACAGGTCCCTTTGAGAGCCCAACACGAACCTCCATTCCATGATGCATGTCCGGGGCGCGCATTGTTTCAGTGTCATGAACACCTACAAAACGCATCAACACAAAAATTAAGTCAGCAAAGGCCGACACATACTCCAAGATTGAACACTTGTCATGATCAAACTTCTTGTTGAACGTTTACTACTCAAATATATGTTTAACGATTGTGAGCGTGTTATGTTGTTACCTTGGAGGTAATCTTCAACGCCAAAATCTTCTAAAGCTCCGGTTAATGACTCTAGTCCAAGCATGGAGGATGGTATAAGCCCAGGAGGCCGTTGAAATCTGGTAGATCAAAACATATAAGAATTTATACAACTCCCATTGGGGATTCGCCTAAGGTGTTATTAACAACCCATGTGGATTCATCGTCCTCAATGAGGTTTGCCCCACCAACCCGAGCGACACATGATCGGCCCTAATACCATTTATAACATCCGACCCTCAAACCAAGCAATATTGTTCCTTTCGCCCTCGATAAGCTCATGGATTTGTTTTTGGTCAATGCGCACAAATCACATTGGTGGTATTTGAGATCTCACGTACACGATCGGTCCCGGTGTGAGATTTTCCTAAGGTATTACGCTCAATCTAGGGGTCGGGGGGTCCATACCTCTTCTAACATCCTCCTATTAACATGTTGTCTAAAGTTCAAATTGTTGAACTCAAACATCTACACGTGACATGATAAATCATCATAAGCGGTGCTCAACAATTAAACAATCCACATGAATCCAATAAACATTACAAGTTACACCATCACTAACAAGTGTAAATGAAAGCTAGACCTCATGACAAGCCAAATCAACCATCCATCTTTCTCTCAGAAGACTAGTTTAAAATCTCCATCTACAAAAGTCTCAAAAAAAAAAAAAAAAAAAAAAAAGACTTCCACTAACTTGCAAATCACCGCGTTTCCTTTAAAAACATAACTTTAAAGAAATAATCCATAATCCGGACACAAGAAACAACCTTTCTGTGTAACTGATCAGCTGTTAATAATAGGGATAGCTAGACTCATAGCCCTCATCTGAGCTTGGTTTTAAAAGCGAGAAGCACACAAAAGCGACAAGTCTAACACCGAGGCACAAAGCGCCAAGCGCAGCGCTTTTCGTACTGGAGGCGCAAATATTTATATAGTTTTTTTATATATTTCCTATAGGTATCTAGCATCATTTACACAATATTTAGAGACAGGTAAGCTTTATCTATGTTTTAATATGGAAACTAGTAAACTACATACATGTCCAACCTAAAAAGCATTTTGTAAGATATGAAAAATACACGAGGCGCACCCCTCGGCCCTCATGGTCATTTTTTGGCAAGAAATCACGTCTCGGGTGCGCATTTGAAAAAAACACACCTTAATTTACCAAAAGGCGCAAGGGCTTGAGCCTTGTTGTGCCTAGGCGTGGTTTTTTATACCAAGCATCTGAGTAAAACAAACTACAAACTGATTTTACTTGATTAATTTAAGCCTAAAAACTAATCACATAACCAAAACCCTAGTTTTCTTAAATTTTAAAAATTTTAAAAAAATGCATCATACATCAAGAGCATAATAAATTAGCATAAATCACTATTAAAAAAAAAAAAATCCTAACTCCTAAGCAACGAAATGAATACCTAGAAAGAATTTTACTGTCAAAGTCCAGCTTAAGAGGAAAAGCGGATCCGTATGTATTTGCAAGAATTTTCCTCTTCATCTGTTCTTCTCTCACGATTGCCTGAACAAATACAATTGATTAACGACAGCAATTCTTCTTCTTCCAATAATAGCATATATATTATATGCAATCAATCAATCAATGAAATGTGTACCGATTGAAAGGCGGATTCGAGAGGATGAGATCCGACGATGTCGCTCTTGACGCCTTGAAGTCCGAAACGAAGTGCATCGTTGTTCTTCACACCTCCGATCTCGTGCTCGATTCTCTTTGATGCTTCCATTGCTGTTTCTTTTCAAACACGACTGTAATACAATACCCCAAACAAAACTTTGCAAACAAGACACTGGTCGAGAGAGTATTGATAATTTGATGTCGAGTTAAATGCCGTGTTAGTACTTGTGGTTTAGGTCAATTTGCAAGTTTATTTCAAATGTTTCATTTTTTTTTTATCAATCTGTAGGCATAAAAATGTTTTACCGTTGCCATTTTAGTCCATTAGATTAAATTCATCAATTATTTATGTTAACGAGAAGAGCGATTCGATCATTTTATGTGTAATTCTGTTAACTAAAAGGGCAATTCGGTCATATAAAATGACCTAATCGCCCTTCTAGTTAACAGAAATAATGGATGAAGTTAACTCAGTGGACTAAAATGGCAACGGTGAAACTTTTTTGAATCCACAGGTGAAAAATGAAATCTTTGAATTAAGCTGACAAAATGACCCAAACTAGAGGGACTAAAATGGCATTTAACTCTTTGATGTTTGATAATACATATATTGGGCCTTCAATATAAAGCCCACTGAAGTTACAGATATTTGTTCATAGGCCTGATAGCATATGAGTCAATAAAGAGAGTCTGGTTCGTGAATTTTGAATTTTCGATGACGTGTTTGTTTATGTTCATGATCATGATCATTTATTTGTGTTCGTTATCTTAATTTAACGGACGAATACGAACAGGTTCATTTCCTTAGTGAACGAACACAAACAAAAAATCACGTTCGGTAAAAGTTTATGAACAATTCATGAACTCATTTATTGAAGAGCGAACACGAACAAGGTCTTGTTTGTGTTTGCTCGCAACCTAAATCCAATACATGTTTATAGGGGGACGGGGTGCCCCGTTATGGCCAATCCACCAACCGTGGAAGAGAAGAGAACACCGCCGCCACCACTTTTGAAAATGTGTGGATATTAAAACACGTCAAAAGTTTAATGTGTTGAGAAAGTATTGAAAGCAGATGAAGTATTGAAAGCAGAGGAAGTAATTCTTGCTGAGCTCTATTGTTGCTGATCTTCTGCGCGTCCACCGGAGATACCGTCGAGGTTGGAGCTCCGGCAACAACCTATTCTCATCATTCGGTGCCCAATATCAGGTATTCTTAGGTGATTGGGGATCGATTTCACTGTGTGAGCGAAAGCCCCATTTCAATTTAGGAGATTATAAGCTTATCTCCTTCAATTTTGTGTTAACTCGAACTAGGGTTCATGGTGATTATGTATGTGAATTTTTTTTTCTATTGAACGGCCATGTATATTTATTTGTGTTAATTTATATTTTAAAAATAAAAACAAACCATTATAAGTGATGGACATTTTCACTAAAATCCATCACTAGTGATGGAATAATACTTGATGATATGGCGGAACTTGATTGGAATTTGTGATTGATGAGTGATAGACGCCCCTACCCCTAAGAATCATGACAAGAAGAAAATGAAGATAAAATACAAACCGAAAACTGAAGTAAACACAACTCCCTTCCTAACCAATAAAAGTAAGTTAGTTGGGATTTAACACGCAAATTCCTAATTCCATGTGGCATGAGGGCACGTGGCTTGAAGTGGAAAGAAATCTGGCATCTTTTAACTGATCTGGTCAGCCAAAAATATATTTTATGTATAGCCTTTGCACCTCCAGTTTCATAAGCTAATTTGTATGATCATGTAAGCAAACTCAACAACACAACTTTTGTGGTTTCATATAACCCTTTAAAAATATTTCTAAACAAATATAAATCATACCTCACCCATTAAGGTGATCCACAGTAAATTCCTACTCTTCTTATTCAAAACTTTCCCGGGCAACAATTAGGTTTTAAATCTTTGAAAGAATCTCAAATCAAGTTATTGAAGGGGTTGATTTTGGATCACAAAATAACTTCATTTCGGGTCAGCAAAGAACGCGTTAATGGATGGCATAATCTCGGGAGACTTGTTGCGCACAAACTTCCTTACCGCATGCTCTGCATACCTTTCACCCTCCACAAAGTTCTCCAACACACCAGCGCTTCTTTTTTCCTTGGTCACTCTGCGTTTTATGCCAAAATAAAAAAAAAATAGCTTCAAGTACCGACGATTAAAGCACTGTTATATAAATAAGAACCAAAACTGCTGAAAGTTGAAGCAAAAGCAAATGGAGAATGGACTAGACAATGATCTAAATGATATGAGAAAGTATTGAACAATGATAGAGCAGCACGCGCGCGCATACACCGTCAAAAATACAAGAACTCTGTTTCAATTTTGAAAATTTTTGTAAATTGTAAGGCAATGTTCAGTTACTAAAAGGCCTTTAGCTTGACACTTGAGAAAAATGGCAGGCTGATTGAAAATGCTTTAAAAGCAATATTACAGTTTGTAAGCCACTAAGGGGCTGTTTGTTTAGCTCTTAATGAGGCTCTTAATGGTTGAGACCTCTTACTGAATGATTAAGTATTATACTGAGTCTGAATGATTAAGACATCTAATATGAATTGGTCAGACATTTGCCTTTGAACGGTTAAGCATTATACTGGCTCTTACTGGTTCAACACTTAAAGGTTCAAACCTCTTACTGGTTCAGCACTTAACCATTCAGAAGTTGCCAAACAGCCCCTAAGGCATGTAAGTTATAAGCCTTAAGTATCCAAATCAGGTCAGATGCTCTTGGACTGGATTATATACTTGAAAGCAAAAACTAGTTCACCTAGAAATTCATCAATTAAGGGATTGATTGGATGGTGCACTAAATAAATCCATTACTACAAACTGAAGATAGCCGATGTCTTTACAAAACCTCTGTCTTCTCAACTATTTCTCCTTTTGAAGTCCAAGCTAAGAGTCAATACCCAGCCTTAGCTTGAGGGTGTTAATATTATATATTATTACAATTAGAGAGATCTATTTATATACGTTGTCTGTGAGTAGAGATGGATACATACCTAACTTCAGGATTACCGCTGATGTTCCGAACCAACTGCATTCCACAGATCCCAACAGCAACGCCAACAGCAGCAAACAAAGGATAAACCTGCAACATTCTCAGATCTATCAGACTAGAGTTCCAAAACATCGCTCACGGTAGCTTCCTTTATCCTTAGATCGTTTAACTTCAAGAACTATAACAACCAACCATATCATATGTTTGGCATCATTTTATAGTTTTATCATTTTTATATGTATTTTTGTGATTACATTGTAACAGATCAGACACGACATGATAAGACACATGACCTGAGATGATATACATGAACACGACACGATAACTTATCATTAGGGCTGTAAACGAACCGAATGAACACGAACAAGACCTTGTTCGTGTTCATTTGTTAAGAAATACGTGTTTGTGAATTTAAAACAAAAAATCCATAAAAGTTTTAACATAACTTCCATTACAAATGGAAACAGGTCACTAACAGACACGAATTCTACAGTGTCCTAAACGTGTCGACCCATTTAAAACACGAAACCTGTTAAGAACATGTCGGGTTAACAGGTCTTTGTCTGGAATTTCTGGGCATATGTAATCACAAAATTACCCATAAAAAGTGAAAAAAACTACACTAAATAATATTAATTATTTAAAATAAATAAATAAATAAATAAAAGAGAAGAACTAGGAACCAACCTCAGGCCTCAACCAACGGTTAAAGGTTGAAGACGCCATTATTGTTGAGACGGAGCACAAAAAGGTTGCAAGCTGCGATTGACGAACGTGAGGGAGGCTCTCTCTGAATCGCTTTATATAAGGACGGATGCCCCCCCTGATGTTTGGGGTTTTTTACAAATTGGTCCCTTCAAATTAGCAGTCAAAAGTCTAACCTCGAAGGAAGTGCCACCGCCCACAACTTGGATGCATGTTGTTTGCAGGATAATCTAAACATTGAAGTTGGTGTTACAACCGTAAAAAAAAAAAAAAAAAAAACTGAATTCTAAACATTTTGATAAAAATAATTGAATTATTACGTGTATTAGATCATAGGGTGTGGGTTCGGGGAAGCCTACATGGCATCTCATGTGACACCTTCCCCCAAGGGAAACACCACCCCCCACAAATACATTTCAAGGACAATCAGGGATGGATCCTCGTTCTTTCAAGGCTCACTTTTTGAAACTTGAGGATGTTGATTCGTTGGAGGGAAAGGGGTACACCACCCCTTTGATGGGGAAGATGATCAGATGAAGGTAAGGTGATGATATGGATGTTGGGGGAGGGTTACATCACACCCCATGGTCTTACCGCTGGGTCATTGATAATATTTAAAACTTTATATAAAAAACGAAACTTTAACATAAACCCAAGCGTTAAAGCTTTGTATAATAAAAACAAAACCGTTAAAAAAGTCACTTCAAAATGTTGATAAAAATAAAAACACGCATAAACCGGAAATTCACAAAAATAGCAAAAAAAAATAAAAATCATTTGAGAATTATTTGGTGAATTGAAACATTTGAGAGATTATTACAATTCACAACTCGAACTTTATTTTAAAATACAACTCAAAATCAATTTTACAACTTTGGCATAGAAATTGAAAAACCAACAAAAGAACAAAAACTTTATTTGAAAGTTTGCCCTATAAACGTATATATTATATAGCCAATGAGGTGTGGTGGAGTAGTTAGGGAGAGACTTGGTGTTCTAAGGGACTCAAGTTCGATTCCTACCCTCCATGTTATTTTCTGCGGCACCTGGTGATGATGGGAGACAAGGCGAATAGGTGGAGATCGCTAGTTCGATCCTTGAACTGAGCGGGTTCCTAACCGACAGTGATTATATCTTTTTACACATGTAACGACTCTTTCTTTAACCAAGTTTAGTCCATGCATTTGAATTGCTTGAAATCAACTCCACCAATCGACTTTAATGTTTCCACATCAACTTGAATTAAACAGTTATCTATAATTCTATATACTCCCTTTAGAGTTGACGCCAGGTAATTGGGACATGAACCTTCTCTTTATGCTCTCCCAATATGCATTGAAATGTGTTAAAAGACCCATAGATTACAACCAGATACAACACAACATCGATTTCTAGTCTTGCAGTTACTGGCTCAACGGAGTCCGAAACTATGTTTTTTTTTTCCTTAAATTACTATTCACATATGAAAATATGTTTCACAAGGCAATAAAAAATGAGAGATGATAAATAAACTCATTCTGTGGCCAAATAAAATGTCAGATTACATAATTGTATTCAACAGCTGTACAACACCCAGCATACCCCTTTCATGGAGCAAGAGCTTTCCTATTTCTTCATTCCCACCTTTATCCGGCATTACAACTTTATCGGCTGACCGCAAAAAAAGCTACAACTCTATTGGGGACATGAACGTTACAGAAAAAAAAAAAAAAAAAATACAGACAAACGAGTACTTTGTGTTGGGGTATGTCATCAACAGAAGCAATTAGACGAGCGAAGCCTCAATTGTAACATGAATTCTCCAAACGCATATTTACACAATTGATGGCTTGTATCTCATTGTTTGTATGAACTTCAAATGGCAATTGTTCCTAAAGTAGCACTTTTTTCTGAGCTAATATATGCCGGCAAGATCCTACGACATAACAAAAAAGATATAATTTCTATTTTGGTTCAAAAGATCCCACTGCATCATTGAAGGCGGTGTTAGAAAGCGATTGTGTGTGTGTCTCTCTCTATATATATCACACGCTTAATGATTCCAAGATGAGTGATTCCTTCATATAGTAACTAGTAAGTAGTGTGTTTAAATGGGACATTTTTAGTACGGGTCAAAACAGGTCAGGTCCAGTTGGGTCAGGCAGCGGTTTTAATTTGGTGCATACACCCAAACACTTTTTTTCCATGTTTTAAAGACTAATAATCTAAATCACCGAATAAAAAAAAATTAAAGGTTGTATGCATTGAAAATAAACTTAGGATGACATTTAACCCCTTATACTTAAAATTTGACTTGACTCATTTGCCAACGCAACCCAAAAGCCCACTCAAAAGCACACGGGATGAAATTGAAAGGGATTATTGACATTGGTCCAAAATTTGGAGGTTGCAATTTTCACGAGACAGATTGTGTATATTTTAACAGAGTATTAAAGTAATTCAATATATAAATGAAGAACAAAAGATGTTGTACCTTAAATGGCATTGAGAGCTACTGTGTAGAGACTTCTAGGAATTTGTGAAACCGCTGTATTTTTCTCTGGGCATTGCTATACGATGATGATGATGATGATCTGCATCCGGTGATTTTTCGTCTTTTTCTTTTCCCACGAATAAAGAAATCTACCGTATCGAGTACATAGGAGATCTGCCAGCACTCAACTGATTAAAATTCAGAAAGCAAATAAAAACTCATCAATGGATACAACATGCTACCAGGACGGTTTCTGTTGCAGACAATTATATAATCAAAATAATTAACGAAACAATCATTTCGTACATAACATGCAAATTGTTACGGCCAAAATAGTATCAAATGATTAGATTCAATTCGTAAGGCAAACAGAGCTAATCCTTATTTGCCGGAGCCTGTCGGTTCATGACTTAAAAGTAGTCATATGTCTTTTGGTTGGAAACTTTGCATTAAACTCAGTAACAGGACAATGTTGTGTTATCGTGGGATACGATAACCATTTTAATGATTAGGCGTAAGTAGTGGGCCTCGGCCCATTTAATCATAGCAAAAACCATCTCTTCAAGGGGAGATTCTAAACCACTGGATTTAAATGGATCTCTATAAATGATAACACAATAGCATAATCATGGGTAAGATCCGGGATTAAATCACATAAATTTATTCTATTAAAAAGAAAACGACACTGATTCGTGGTTGTATTTTGTGATCTTTAGCATATACACGGGATTTCTTTCCCACTTTTATCATCATGTTATGAATTTAGGTCCATAGTTCATTAATACAGAACATATTTAGGTGAAGGCATAGTTATTAATAGCGCTCATAGAGAGCGCTATAGCGAATAGCATAGCGTAGCACTCATGTGTCGCTATTTGAATTTGGCGCCTCCATAGCAGGCAAATAGCGGGATTTTGGGTTTTTTTGTTTTTTTCTTCTGCTTTAATATAGATAGCGGGATTTTATAGGTATAAAATAGCAGGAATTTAGGTTTTTTGTTAAGAATACATATAAAACAGCTTATTTGGATATAATATACATATAAAATATTTCTAAAATTTTCTCCTAGTGTGTCGCTAAACATAAAAAATATAAAATATCGCTACGTAGCGTACAGTTAGCTTGTCGCTTTCGTCCGCTATTCGCTCTTAATAACTACGTGAAGGATACTCAACACCTCAAGCCCAAAATCATAGGCTAGCCCAATAACCGTCAAAAAAACTTAAACCATAGTGAATTTAATTAGTAGCCCACAGCTTAAAGATTATAAGCATCTATCATGCAAGACCAGTTTTGATCCGTAGCTTCTACAAGAGATTTCTTACCATTTTTTTCATCATGTTATAAATTTAGGTCCAAAGAAAATTGATACCAAACGTATATAAGTGAAGGATACTGAACACCTCAAGCCCAAAATAAAAGGCTAGCCACTAACCCTCATATAAACGTAAGCCATGGTGGATTTCATTAGCAGCTTACAACTTAAGGCTTATTATAAGCATCTAATCATCTATCATGTGAGACCGATTCTATTCATGTTTTTCCATCCATAAGTTATCATATTTTATGAAACAAATATAAAACATGAACCCAACATTTTTAATTGCAAAACAGTAAACCTAAGAATTCATTATCATCACACCTAATATATGCAGTTAATGCGGTAAAAAATCGGATATCTATCAAGGACTAATATTTGAGATATAGGTTATCACGGTGGGATATTGGTAATTTTAATAGCATGCAAAATTTATATATATATATATATAGCAATTTATCACTAACAATTCAGTATACTCTCCTACCATTAACAAATTAACCTTTTGCCACTTGCAAAACACTAACAATTGTAACAAGTAGGAACTAATTAAGACTTAAAACACTAACAATTAACAGCTAAGACTTAAAACACAAATAGCAACAATAAGAAGAAAGACGAATGGTAGAACTAAGAAGAAAGGTACTGATATCGGGAAAATCGGTGATATATCGGTCCAATATCGGTATCGATATTCTCACCGATATTTTACATGGGTACCAGTAACCGATATATCACCAATATTAACTGAATAGATATTATCACACCTAATACATGCACGCTTTCCCAAGTTTCTCGCCGGGTCCATAAGGGTTTCACCCATGTTTGTTAAAATCTCAATCTTGTTCTTAATATCTAACAATTTTATGGTTTTGCCTATGTAACATCCGGCCTCTCATACCACCAATATCGTCCGCTTTGCCCCTGATAGGTTGCCCATCCAATAGCTCACAGATTTGTTTTTCGTTGCTCGGTGGAGACCTCCCAAGAAGTCATCCATCCCGGTATTACTCCCACCTAAGCACGCTTAACGATGAAGTTTCATCTGCTCCACAACCAATGTGCCCAAAACGCGTTGGTGATACTTGAGGCGGGGCATGTCTTATGAAACAAGGATCTTTCCTGGCCATGACCAATGTAGGATTTGACTAAGGTATTATAATCACCCTTGCCCCACCATCCCAATCTGGGATGTGGGATTTGCCTAAGGTGTTCAGTTCTCATGAACACCCCCGGAACTCACCATTCTCGATATGGTTTGTCCCACCATCTCGACTGACACAATAGTGGCTCTTTCTCTCTCTCTAAAACCATTTGTAACATTCAGCCCCTCATACCACTAATATTGTTTGCTTTGCCCCTAATGGGTTGCCCATCTAGGAGATCACAGATTTGTTTTTGGTTGCCCGTTGGAAACTTCCCAGGAGGTCACCCATCCTGGTAATACTCCCACCTAAGCACACTTAACTGTGGAGTTTTCATCTTTGCTCCACAGTCAGTGGACCCAAAAACTCGTTAGTGATATTTGGGGTGTGGCATGTCTTATGAACCAAGAATCTTTCCTGGCTACAACTAATGTAGGATTTGCCTAAGATGTTACAATCCAACGAAAACGTATAGGTCTTGCCTAAGATCTCCGCAAGCATACAATCTTGGCCGTAAGATCTAATCTTGCCTTAACGTTTGAACATTTCGTGAATTTGACATATATATCTAATACGGTCTGTGATATGGATTACCATATAAATGAATAACAGTTAAAACACGACATCTAAGTAGGATCTTAAGATCTTGATTCCAACTTGTTATCCTAAACTCCCAATCTTACAAAAAACAAAAAAAACAATCTCGCGTAAGATCTAGATCTTGACAAAATTGGTTTCACCTCTTATTTTAACGTTAGTTCTGATTTAGCATCTTATAGACTCGTAATAATTTTGTTAAAACGTCCCAACTAGATGGAGATAACAATTTTTGTGGGGAATGGTTTTATATAAAAATTAGTTGGAAAGAACGCAAGCAAATTTACGACTTTATTTAGTTAGAAATAAATGCAACTAGTGGTGTTTCATGACGGTTCCATTCATGAACAGAAAACTAACAGTCCCACTATTTGGTCCTATATGGAGTGTGGCATTTATAGTCGGATAGATGTTGAGACGTCGCTATTAAGATTATCTATTGGTCCAATAGGTCCCCTTTGCTCTTAACAATTAGTGTCTGCGGAGATGGGAGTACATCCGCAAGCTCAAATTAGCCACACGTTGCTTTCAGGATGTCCTTGTTGTCTCTTCTGTGTCAACCATGGTTTAGGAGGATATGAATCCGCAGCGTGTGATTGGCCAAATGTCTCATGTACCTCATGTCTCCTCTGCGATAACCGCTAGTGGAGATCACCTGCATTGGCGGAGCTTGACCAAAAGTTCCGCACATGTACCTCATGTCTCCTCTGCGATAACCGCTAGTGGAGATCACCTGCATTGGCAGAGCTTGACCAAAAGTTCTGCAAGGGCGGAAAGTCATGGGATTTTTAGGCAAAATAATTGGTGGGGGCGGACCTTTAGATATTACACTTCTAACCGAAAACATTGGTGGGGCGGGTGCACCCCCGTCCCTTCAAAGTTGCGCCCCTGATCACCTGGTACAGCGATCTGCGGATTGTGATTGGCTACACATCACTTACCACTTGTATTGTTTGTCTCCTTCGTGTTGGCATATCACCACGTGACGGGTGGCGCCCGAAGATGACTTGTCAAGGTCAGTTGGTTGTTTCTTGGGTTGGATATGGGTTTCACCCGGACATACCATATCTCTTCAACAACCAATGAAGGTATGTGTACAATCAAATAAATTATAGGTACATGTACAACTATTTTGGCCTCAAACCCAAAAGCAACTCACGCACATGCACATTTCTTTTTATGTAATCCAATGTAAACTAGTACACTCAAACTCACTGCACAAAGAAGCTCCCTCTCATCCTTTCTTAAATTTTTCTAACAGCTCCAAAGCGAAAACGAAAGAATCAAGGTAGAGATCTGTGATCGATATTTGCCTATTTGGTAAGTAAAAGAGTAAAAGCATGAGGACAAAAACAAAGAGATCTGAATAACAAACATAAAACTGAGCATTATATGTGAAGTGCCGCCTCATGCAAAAGAATGGCGCCGCAAGCCGCTTCACGGGATAGCCTCGCTTCACAAACTCTTGAAGCCATTTCCAAATCACCTCTAATGCTCATGCTTGAGGGTCGCCTTTTAAACCAAGATTATCCTCCAATTTAGTATGTCACCAGTAGACCTAATTAGTTGCTAGTTTTCAACGCTTGAGATAGTCATTAGGCATGCGCTATCAAGGAGTAACACTAGTACACTACACTAATTGATGAATCAACACAAAAGACAACGAACCAATGTGTTGTGGACTTGTGGCATAGTGCAACATTTATATGGCTAGACCCACATAGCCTTTAGAAGAAGAAACAATTTTATAAGCCCATATAGACTAATCGGTTCACGCCCCGCTTGCGGTCTGCTCATATAATGTAATATATGTGTGGGCGCTCGGGGGGGCAAAAGCAAAAGTGCACTAAGTTTTAACGTTATTTTACTAATTTCGTGAAAATAACGTTAAAAAGAGGGGATCGTTAATCAGGCATCATGTGGTGGCGTTGATAGCCGAAAGACAAGGGGGTACATGCACCAATTGGCGTTTGTCTCAATTGCTGAGTGTTATGTGCCTTATGTCCAAGGCTTGATGCAAAACCACAATCGAGCCGGGGGTCTCATTGGAAGCAGCCTCTCTATTCCTACGGGGTAGAGGTAAGGCTGTCTACATCCCACCCTCCTCAGACCCTACCTTAGCTTTGCTATAGGTGGGATATACTGAGTACGATGATGATGATGATGATGATAGACTAATCGGTTGTGAAATTGACCAGGTTATGTCTTTAATAGGAAATTCAAGCATTCATCTAATTTTTGTGAAGATTTTTACCATTTTATGTACTAAATCCTCTATAGCTCTACTTAACTTCAGATACATAAAGGATCTCCAAAAGTACTAGTATAATCTTACTAGGCAAGAAGAAACAGTTACACAATTAAAAGACAATATGGTTTTTATAAAGCCAAAGAGAATTTGTTCCAAAGATTCTTAAAATAACAAACAAGATTCAAAAACAATGCGTTAAGAAAAGTAGTTAGGAAATATCAAGTTTGCCACTAAATAACAATGACTCTGTTACGTCATTTAATAGTTTTGTGTCCAGAATAAGGATCATTTATTTCAGGAGTGTGTGGTGAGACAATCTTGATTCTGCAACAAATAGATAGAAGCAAGTTTTAAGGACCAAGGATGCACAAAAGAAAGAATGGCGTACTCTGGAACAACGAATAAAGCAGCAGATGCGTTTTGCAATTTTAATAGATGCAAGAAAAAAGCATAATACTTATGGAATTAGCATAAAAAGAAAGTAATGCCAATGATAACACGTACCTTTGATGAGCAGCAAGACATCTTATACTCCAAACCATTGACCACATTAACACCTTCCATCGCAACAGACATCGCAGAAGATTCATCCATGTCTGAGAATTGGCGTTTACTTCTGCATATAGTTAGAATTATGTCATCATTATAAAATAAACTGGCGTTTGCATCCTGTCAAACTCAAGAATGCTCATATAGAAGAGTTAAATCGTATTCCATGATAATAGGTTCAGTTTTTTTAATTTAGAGTAAAATGCCATTTTCGTCCCTGAGGTTTGCCAGTTTTGCGACTTTCGTCCAAAGGTTTGTTTTTCCACATCTGGATCCAAAAGGTTTGAAATCTTGCTATTTTCATTTGGCTTGTTAACTCCATCGATATTTCTCCGTTAAATCAGAGGTATTTCCGTCTTTTTTGTTAACTTAAAGGGTTTGAATACTTGTACATTATGCTAAATGCTTGTACATAAAGTGAAAAAGACTGAATTGTCCCTTAAGTTAACAAATAAAGACAAAAATACCCCTGACTTAACGGAGGAAAATGGATGGAGTCAACGAGCCCGGATGAAAAAGGTAAGATTTCAAACCTTTTGGATCTAGATGCGGAAAAACAAACCTTTGGACAAAAGTCACAAAACTGGCCAAACCTCGGGGATGAAAATGGCATTTTACTCTTTAATTTATTGAGCCAGAGGGAGTGTTTCCACCTCTGCAACATAATGCCAGATTCCTTTTTTCCAGACACAACAGAAAGAAAATCATTATGAAGATAAGCAGCAAATTTGGGGTCCACAGAAACCGCAACTGCTTCAGCCTTTTCATTCAAATCATCCATCAGCTGGATAGTTAAACAACTCGGTCCCGAAGACTACAAAACATAGAGAACAAATAAACCAAAAACGCTTACTAGCGAAATAAAAAGAAAAAAAATACAGAGGAACACAAAAAAAGCTTACACACTGAAATCTGAATATGTTTTCCTCATGAAGAAGATGATGTGCATTCTCGTAGTATACAGAATCAACAAACTTATCAGGCATTCGCAAGCTTTCATATTCGTATAGGTGAAGTAATTTGTTGTCCACCTCGTCTTCTGCAACAATTTGAAGCTGCATCCATAAAGGAGTAGTCAGAACCTTTCCAACAGACATTAATGAACATGAGAAATTTCATATACACCCCACATAACTTACAAGATATATGTATAGATATAGTGGGGAACCGGGGAACAGTGCATTTAACATGTTAAATATATCATAAAAATTCGATTTAACTATGTTAAAAAATATTTTTTTCAAAAAAAAATTTGAACTTTTGCATATAAATACATGTAGTCATGTAGAAGCCTTTTCAATAAAAAAAATCCAAAAAAAATCATAAAAAATTGTTAAAAACAGTTGAAAAGGTAAAATAAACTTTAACAAAAATGATCTTTTTTATTGGAATAGCTTCTACACATCTTTATATGCAAGAGGTCCGAAATTTAAAAAAAATAACTTTTAGCATTTTAAATTGATTTATTATGATATCATTAACATGTTAAATGCAATGCACTGTTCCTCGGTTCCCCACTTTTTAGTGTTCCCCATTAAACCTCACACTATATGTATATATATACACACACAAATTATTAATGCACAAGATACAATGCTCTTAAAGCATAATTTGGGTATATATGTTACGTTACAAGTTTTGAGGATATATTGCCCATTATGAATAAGCATAATATCAATAGATGATACCTGCTTCACGAGTTTATAAATCAGTTTGTCCAAAGTAAATAACACATAAGATTGATTTCCAAGAATGTCACGACAATCATCTTCAAATTTTGCATTATCAGTAGATCCATCAAGCAGATTATATAAAGCACTCATAAATCTGCAAAGTACGATCATATGAGCAAAAGATATTTGTTGTAAGATTCTGAATAATGGATAAAAACGGGAAATTGAAGTACTTAGAATACAAATCAGGTGGGGAAGTGTCCTTAGTAGCTCTCCACTTTGTTTCAGCAGAAACCGAACTAAGTTTAGCCGACAATAGTCTATCATATAATACCTGGCAACATAACCGAGTAAACTGTAGGGGTGAGCAGAAAACCAAAATAACCGAAAAAACCAAGGGTTCGGTTTTCAGTTTTTTAATAACCAAAAATTTCGGTTCGGTTTTCGGATAACCATATTCAATAACCGAACCGATAACTGATAAGTTACAATAGTTGGCCCACTCCATATATTTTTATGATTAAGTTGTTTAAGTGTTTAACCCATGCTAGTAGGAATTATTAATTTTATTCTAGAATGTTAAGCATTTATAATAAAAAACTTTAATATGGTTATTTATAATTGAAAATGATTTATCTATTGCCTACAAGAAATAACAAAATTTAATATAAAAATAAAATGATCTTCAAAGTATTATAAAAGAAAATGTCTTAATAAAAACTTTAGAGAAACATAAAAATAGATTAGAAGGTTAGGTTTATGTGAACAATATTAATTAGAAAGGTTAAATATTTGTATAATAACTTAAATGTAAACATCTAAGAAAGATTCTTAAATTTTGGATTATACTTCTTATTTTTCAATCCTATGTAATTTTGTTCCAAAAACCGAACCGAACTGTTGCTAAAACCGAAACCGAACGGTTTTCAAAAACCGAACATTTCGATTACAGTTTCAGTTTTACCGTAACACCGAACCGAGTCGAACCGTGCACACCCCTGGTAAATTGTATGAATCATATAAACTAAAGAATGAATCAGAAAGCAAGAAAAAGAAAATTGTATACTTACTTGGTGAAGCCTGAAAAGAACATAAAAGCTTTCGTTTCCATAAAAGATGTTACAATCTTTTTTCCCAGCATCATGTAATGGAGAAGCCACATGTTTTGCCAGTGGTTTTGCATCTTCTATTCCCTCAGTCTGACCTTCACTTTCTGCTTTACCGTCAATATAATCATGCTTTCCATCTTCTTCAAGTTCTTCCCTTGACACATCAGCAGCAGCAGACTCACTGCCTGACACATCATCACCACCATCTGGAACATTTTCACTATCCCTGTCATCAGCATGTGATCGGTTATTGTTATTATCTCCATACGCAGCAAAATCAACCTCATCAAAATCACCATTTGGTGATAGCTCTCCCTCTTCTTTCTCAAACTTAGCAAAACTTCCATTTGCCACTGTTGGCAGTCTTAACATAACACCATGCTGTAGAACAGAAAAGATATATCAGATATGAGATCACTTACTGGAAAAGTGAAACAAGTGGCAAACGGATAAAGTCCAACCTGGTCAATGTTTGACTTGACTTCATTGCCATCCGCACGAACATTATTGGATTTAGAAAGAATGTTATCATTTACAAGACCAATTACCTGTTCTTTATCCCCGACACATGTGGTTTTAGATCCATCTTCTTTAGATAAACTACCTCCATTTACCAAAATGCCCTTGTTATCTCCATTGCAGGATGGTGTAGGTGTCTCACCATCTTCAAGATTATCAGAATTGTCGGGCCGAGATGGAACACCAAGCATTGGCTCCAAGAAGGTAGTCCAAAGTCTTAATACGTTATACAGTTGTTCCTCGGTAGCGCAAATCTCATTACAGGAATAATTAATAAGTTTAAACAAGTCTTCATGAAGATCCTTGTCGGTAAACTCAAACTCAAGATTTGGCATAATAGAGTGACGGTTTGCAGCAGCAATACTAAGGAGTGCATCATCGTCTTTCTGGCTCTTTTCCTTTATTTCTATGATCTCAGACACCAAGCCTAGACATAGAAAAAACAAAGGAGAAATTAAATAAGAAAGGAGTAAAATGTCATTTTCATCCCTAAGCATTCACATCCAATCCATCAAATTATACATACATTCCACTAAAAAACAACTCCTATATCAATATATTTCCACTAAAAACAAATACTTTTTCTCTCTCATTTCAATTAAATAATATTATCATTACATTTTTCTCTCACTTCCACTCACAACCACTTTCAAAATATATTAAAAAATTATAACGGGTGAACAGTGTCCCCCCAAATATACAGATGAACAGTAACATTTTCTCTCTCCTCTACTCACAACCACTTTTTATACCCTTTATAATATAAAAACCCCTCCTCACATAATTTGATGGTTAGGATGTGAATGCTCTAAGGTTTGGTCAGTTTTGTGACTTTCATCCAAAGGGTTGTTTTTTCGCGTTTAGATCCAAAAGGTTTGAAATCTTGCCATTTTTCATCCGCCTCGTTAACTTCATCCATTTTTCTCCGTTAAGTCAGGGGTATTTCCGTCTTTTTTGTTAACTTAAAGGGGTACTTCCGTCTTTTTGAATACTTGTACATTATGCTAAATGCTTGTACATAAAGAGAAGAAGGCGAATTGCCATTGAAGTATTCAAAAAGACGGAAATACCCCTTAGTTAAAAAAATGAAAATACCCCTGAATTACCGGAGAAAAATGGATAGAGTTGACAAGCCGGAAGAAAATGGCAAGATTTCAAACCTTTTGGATCCTGCTGAAAAACAAACCTTTGGACGAAAGTCGCAAAACTGGCCAAACCTCAGGGACGAAAATGGCATTTTACTCGACAAGAAAGAGAAAAGTGATAGCCAAACGTGCAATCAGTAAATGACTATTCACTTACATTTTGTGCTCAAATTCTTTGAATCTTGTTGCTTGAAATAAAAACTCCGGTGATCAAGCGACTTGTAATGATTCTTTGCATAAACATCAGCCCAAACCTTATCAAGATCAGATCGACATTTTGTCCATTCCTCTTGTTTCTGCTTCAGGCGTATCAATGTAACAGGCAATGTAGCAGAAGGATTTTTACGCAGCGTGTCGATTACTTCAAGGCCATGATCGCCATATAGACGTTCAATGCACCGTATATTTAAAACTACAAGTATTTAAAACAAAATTAAATGATATAGTAATACTAATACATGATTGAATTGCCAGAATTTGTAAAATAGATAATATAATCACCAGTTAAGTGGTCTTCGATACGGATGGGACCCTCAGAACCAATCAAACAGTCACTAATGCCGTTCAATAGTTCCTCAACACGTTTGATCGCTGAACTAACAGACTCCAACAACATGTCTAGCTCAAACCTTAATATGCATCATAAAGAAACCAACTTAATTTGATATGTACCTGTATACGTTTTCCAAATCTTTACTAAAAACTTGCATAATCATACTCACCCAAGTCCCAACCAAAAAAACTATTATCAAATACACCCATTCAAATTACTTAAAAGTTCATATAAATCCATTTCATTAATTACAAATATTTATATAACACTAAAGCCTTCTCTTTCTCCTTACCACTTCAAACTCTCATAACCTAATACAAGTTTTATGAGAGGGGTATAAACATCATAAATTTAAAAATGGGTATATTTAATATTATGATTTCTTTTTTTAAATACGAGAGTAATATGCCATTTTCGTACCTGAGGTTTGGCCACATTTGCAACTTTCGTCCAAAGGTTTGTTTTTTCGCATCTGGATCCAAAGGGTTTGAAATCTTGCCATTTTCACCGACTCGTTAACTCCGTCCATTTTTTAACAAGTCAGAGGTATTTCTGTTATTTAATCTTGGCATTTTAATATAAATAACAAAACAAATAGCTAAAATGACGAAAATGCCCGACTTAACTTAAAAAAATGGATAAGAGTTAACGAGTCGGATGAAAATGGCATGATTTCAAACCTTTAGGACCCAGATGCGGAAAAACAAACCTTTGGGCGAAAGCCGCAAAACCGGTCAAACCTCAGGGACGAAAATGGCATTTTACTCTTAAATATGATTATACTAAGTTTTTAAGAGGGTATATGAAACTATCTCCAACATTTAGCACTGTTACATGTTAATTTTACCTGTCGTCTTCGCATCTAAACAGGCTCTCTTCATATTGGTTTCTCCGCATATGTTTGAACGAGTAATCCTCACTACCAGAAGTCACAGATACCCAAAGATCATTCAGCACTTGAGTGCCAAGCTCTGACCTTTGACTTACTGACGGAATCGGGTACTGCAGATGATAAAATAGAAATATGAACAGTTGCTTGATAACGGCAGAAGTGTAGTTCAAATAAGAACGCACAACAGACTTACATCATCAGGAAGAAGTCTATAACTGGGAGTGCATCTCTGACAGTTAGAGAGGTCAAGCTCTTGTATGGATTTCCCCCAATACTTCTCTTTGAACCTGTCTTTCTCTTTGTTAGCATCATTTTCACGCCTATTCTCCCTTTCTTTCTCCTCTGTTCTTGTTGACTTAGAAACATTCCATAAAGCTCCTGCCATGAAAAAGAACGTGAAATGATGAGAATATCTTTCCATTCTAAGTGCACGCCCATGTACACAAAAATTAAAGCGATATGAAAAAAAAGGAAGATAGAAAACGGAAAACAAGAAGCAACACGTACTTTTGTCCATAACTCCGGCTAAGAACCCATCTGCAAACAAGACACACTAGTAATTAGATTGGCGCGTGTTGCGACGTAGGTACATTACAAACATCGAACGGTTTAATCCAAGCGTTATGTAATGCGTTAAACATACGAGTTTGACGTCTCCGATTTAACTCAACGTCACGGTTGAATCATGGTTTTTAGTATAGATATATAATATCGTATCAACTTTGTGTCAAAAAGTAGAGTAACTTGAATTTATAATGTTGAATTGAAACTTTAACCCCACTCGGCTCTGAACAAAATGTATGCAAAAACGTGGACCCGCTAGAAACGAACATTAAATAAGCACAAAAACGTATTATATTTAACCTGATACGTATATAAAAATACGCACGTAGAAAAATAGTTTTTTCTTTAAGTAAAAGTATGGAAAGGGGTAAACTCAGAACTTTAGAAACTCAAGGAGATCAAAATGAGATTTTACGAAAAATTAGCGAACAAATGGAAACTTATTATATTTGACGCCACTCGGTTACGCAGAAACGTGGACCCGCTAGAAACGTACATAAAATAAGCACGAAAACGTATTAGATTTGACCTGATACGTATATGAAAAATACGCATGTAGAACAATAGCTTTTTTAAAGTAAAAGTATGAAAAAGGATAAACTCGAAACTGTAAAAACTCGAGGGGATCAAAATGAGAGTTCACGATAAATTAGCTAACGAAAATTATTGAAGAATAATTAAACTAGTAAAAACTCAATAGGCTTTATTGAAGAATAATTAAATTAGTAAAAACTCAATAGGCTAAAAGTGCCAATTCGCATAGTTAGGGGGTGGTTTTGTGAGCGTGCAGAAAGGGAGGGGTTAGGGGGTGGTTTTGTAAGTGTGTCAAAAAGGAGGTGGATTTGTCAAAGTGTAAAACATGAGGGTCGGTGTACCATCGACATTGTTCTTTAAGAGTATATAAATTAGTGGGGATGAAAATGAGTTCAGAAAGGAGAAAAGGTTCAAAATATATATATATATATATATAAAAGCAACCTATGTTCTCGCAACGTTCCAGAAATGCACCGAATCCTTCCATAAGATCTGTGTGCTTCCCAAGTAAATCAGCAACCTGAAAAAGAAAATTAAAAGATACATCAGATTTACATTGTTTGATATCAAAAGCATAACAAGAAAGGCTTCTTTTTAAGCATTGTAATGTTTCAAGTAATGAAGGAAGATGCATATGGATATAAATATATAATACGTATAGCACAAGCTATGTAACGTACCAAGCTCTGTAATTCCTTCCTTGTGATTATTTCTGTGCTATAAATATGAAGGCATTTCAAAAAAGCTTGATAATCTTCTGCATTCCGTAATCTGTTCTTCACATTCTCACAGAAAGTAAATTCTTGGCTGTACAGACCTATAATGAACAGATACCACAATGACTTCTCATCCAAACAAATGAAAGGTATATTTATGAGTTCAACTGCTGATAAATTAAGCATCTGCTCACTTTTGAGGGCATCTTTATCATCATACGGGGCTGAACCTGAATGTACTCCAAAATCCTCAGATTTCCGTGCAGATTTTCGTTTTTCAAGACGATCCCTGTTGCCATCAAGATCAGGAACCTTGTAATCCTGATCACTATTTCTCCTATCCCTGTTCTCTTTTTCACCGCGCTTCCTCTGCTCCTTATGAAGTTTCGTCATTGTTTTATCATCCATATCATCACAATCAGCACTTGGGTCCCGTTCAGCATTGATCCTGTCTCTCCGGCCTTGTTGCTGATGCAAAAGATAAATAGTCTTTTCAAATAGTAACCTATATACTATGCAGTTAATGCGGTAAAAAATCAAATATCGGTCAAGGACCGATATTTGAGATACAGGTTATCGCGGTGGGATATCGGTAATTTTAATATCATGCAGAATTAATATATGTAGCAATTTAACACTAACAATTCAGTATACTCTCCTACCATTAACAAATTAACCTTTTGCAACTTGCAAAACACCACAATTGTTGCAACTCGGAACTGATTAAGACTTAAAACACTAACATTTAACAATTAAGACTTAAAACACTAATAGCAGCAATAAGAAAAAAGACGAATGGTAGAACCAAGAAGAAAGGTACTAATATCGGGAAAATCAGTGATATATCGGTCAATATCGCTGATAATATCTGTACCGATATTTTGCACCGATATTTTACCAGAGGACCAGTATATCGATATTGGTGATATATCGCGATATTAACTGCATAGCTTATATATACATACATATATATAGGAGAAGGATCCGTTAGGAACCACCCTTTATTGCGAGAACCGCGAGAATCAATGTGAACACAACCAAAAATACCTAAAAAAACACACAAAAAAAAATTTTAATATTTTTTTATAAAAAAATCGCTACTTTTAGTAGCCAAAAAAATTTAAAAGTAGTGATTTTAATGTAAAAAATAGTAAAAAAAAATTGTGTGTTTTTTTTATTTTTTTAGGTTTTTTGGGGGTTTAGTTTTTAGCATTTTAGCTGGGGGGGGGTAAGGTTTTTTTAGCTATTTTAGGTTGTGTTCACATTGGTTCTCGCGGTTCTCACAATAAAGGTGGTTCTCGCATGAACCTTACCCCATATATATATATATAGGATTAGGATCAAATGAGAACCAAAGGGAGATTGAGAACCGAGAGAAACACTATCAACCAAGCAATTTAAAAAAAAAAAAATCTTACTTTTATTTATGTGTTACTAATCTTTACCCAAATAAAAGTAAATTTGAAAAATATATGTAGATCGAGGGATTACATATACGTACATCGTCAGCTATATACATATATATACACACACATATGTGCGCATTCGCATGCTATGTATATGTATATCGTCAATCTACATATATTTTTTATATTATTTTTACAATAATATAACCTTTTAACAAAAGAAATACCAAACATAATAAATTATCCAAAATACCTTATCATGTTGTCCCGGTCGAAGCGGGACCACGGCTGAGCTCCGTTCATCATAACGTTGATAAGAATTTCGTAAGGAAGCATGGTGTGCAGAAGCAGCGGCTGAAGCAGCTGGCAAAAACCTTGTGAAATCCTCAAGAAGATCTTGATGATCATCGAAAAGTGAGGCAACCTGCACAGATTGCAAGTTGTGAAATCAAAAATAACCGTATATACCACTAGTGGAGAGTTCAAATGAGAAGAAACTTTATGTAAGAAGAAAAAAGAAGAAATTTCAACCAATACTAATGTTTCATTTTACTTCATTTAATATAAGTATTTAATGTTACTATAAGGGTAATATGGTAAACCTACAAAGATCATTAATTAGTAGTATTCCTCTTTAATAGCTAACTACATTAAAATTTGTAACTTATCTTCAAAATATATATTTTTTCAAAAAAATAAAATAATATAATTTAGAGTGTGGGATAAATTACAATGTGTATATGATAAATTATGAGTTGTGTAGGATAAATTTCAACATGTGTAGGGTAAATTTCAAAAGGTGTAGGGTAACTTTTGATGTGTGTAGTCAAAAAACATTAGTGTGAAGGATGATAGTTTTTATGACTAATTAATTAGTCAAAGATGATAATAAATGAGATAAGTGAAAAAGTATTTAATGTTTTACAATTGTACCCTTTGTTCTTTTTCTTCTCAATTAAATTTTCTTCTCAAATGAACCTTCCCCTATACCACTAAACAACAATTATAAAACCTTAAACAAACTTACCTCGCTGTATACTTCATTAATACCCTTGAGATCCTTTCTGTACATGTTCAAGATGTCCAAAAACGATTTGTAAACATGATCATCATTTTGAAAGCGTTTCTGCAACCGGAGGGGTAGGATAATTATATTCAAAAATTCAAATTACTGTTGTTTCTTTCAACAAATAAGAAAATCAGCTCCACCTTTATTTTGTTTACGAAATTTATCGCCTCTTCAAACTCCACGGATCTCTTTGGTGGGGCCTCTTCATCCTCGATGACAGTTATTTCAAAGCCCTTCGGCAAGAAAGCGTTGAACCCAAAAATTAGATTATTGTGACCTTTAAACAACTCTTTCACCCTTGCTATGACACCTGCTGTATCAATTCTGCATCAGAGAATTTCTTAATTAGGTCAAACTGATGTCAATATGGTCATTCTTCCAACAAAAAATTATGGGTGTTAATAAGCCACACCCTTAACTCTTGTTTTCACACCATCTATACGGGTCGTATAGGGTTATACGTCCAGTATAGAATATTCTGACATGACAAATATTGGGTCGAATAATGCTACACGGCTCATATAATGCTTTACGGCTCGTATAATGTTGTACGGCTCGTATAGATGGAGAAATTATTGGGTCGTATAACATTCTATACGGGTCGTATAACATTTATGGGGTTTGGTAACAGGTCGTACAATGTTATACGCCTCGTATAGATGGAGACAAAAAGAAACATTCTCTAACATTTTTTTGTGCAACATTCTCCTATACGACCAGCATAACTCTATATGGATTGTATAGGTGCAGGGGTGTGAAAATAAGATTTTTTGGGTGTGGGAATAGTGGGAGGCAAAATTATTTACCTTTGAGCTTTAAAATCTTTCATCACATCAAGAAACATGTCATATTTCTCCCGTTGGTCTTGGAACATATCTTTTACCTGCTTCAAATACGCCAACGCGTCATTGGTGGAGACGGGGAGTTTCTGTGCACTGCTGCCACCATCACCACCGGCAGCACCGCCTCCGCCACCTGCCCCTCCTGTTCCTTCACCACCTCCTCCCGGAGCTTGCGGTTGGCCATGTCTATAATTTAAAAAAGAGACAAGTGAACATTTAATAATTTAGCATTCCATAAAATGGTATCGCGTATAACCAAGATATAACTTAAGAATCACATATGCAAGACCTTTCTTATAATAGTACATGTGATACAATTTTATGGACGTATAACCATAATAAGTTACAGCCAAGTGACCTCTTGAATTAAAAACTACAACAGTAAATTTGATATTGAAATTAAATATAATTCATATAAATCACACAATTTTGTTTTACAAAAAAAATGTGACATCAACTAAATCAAGCAAACTCAAATGTAAACCCTAAATTTAACCAGATTCAAACTCACAAACAACCTAAAACACAAAAACATTTTCCTTTAACAAACAACAAAAGAAAATAATTAACACGCACAAAAACACACAATCTAACCACGAATTGGAACCCTAAAGCACAAAATCAAACCAAATTAACACGAAAACTTACGATTCTCCTCTAGAAGAACCAAATGACCGCTATGAATTGAGAGCTACAACAGTAAATGTGATATTGAAAAACAAACACGATTCACATTAATCACACAATTTTATTTTACAAAAAAAAAAAAAAAGAGCTTGTAACATAACCTAAATTAAGCAAGCTCAAACCTAAACCCTAAAAAACTTAATCAGATTCAAACTCACAAACAAACAACACCATAACAACATTTTCCTCTAACACACAACAAAAAAACAATTAACACACAATAAAACCACAAAATGGCACCCTAAACTACAAAATCAAACAAATTAAATACGAAAAACTTATGATTGAGAGCTACAACATAATATATATGATATCAAAATTTAAACACAACTCACATAAATCAAACAATTATACTTTACAAAAAAGCATGTAACACAACCTAAATCAAGCAAACTCAAACCTAAACCCTAAAAAACTTAAATCAAATTCAAACACACAAATAATCAACAAAATAACAACATTTTCCTCTAACAAACAACTATTAAACAATCAAACTACAAATTGGCGCCCTAAACCACAAAATCAACCAAATTAAACACAAAAAACTTACGATTCTCCACGCGAAGCACCAAATGACCGCTTAAATTGAGAGCTACCGTAAGGATCCTCTCGCAATCGTTTCATAACTGCAAAAATCAACCGCATAACGCAAATTATACACAAAATATGAACAAATGAACTGAATCTGCTTGATGAATGACGAAAAAAGCAAACCTGTGAAGTAAAATTGGGGCAGATCTAACGGCACAAGAGAATGAAACAAGTTGAATCGCGTTTGGATCGAAGCTTCTGCACCGATTATTACTTGTTTAGCGAAATTGAACGGAGAAAATATGAAAAGAACGAGGTGAATTGAAATTTTGTAATGTGCGAGTGATGGTTATGAATGATAAATTGATATAATCTGATTACGTGAAATTAGATACGGGTTTTGTAAATCATGTTTTGGTTTTTGAGTTTTTTTGGTTATGAAATGGGGGTAGGACTTGGGCTTTGTGTTTTGAAAGTTGAAACCACTGCTTTGTTTTTTGTGTGTTTGGGCTTGTTTTGGATGGGCTGGCCCGTGTAATAGGGTTCGTTAGGGCCCGTTTGGATTATTGTCGTGCATGGTTAGAGGTGTACAAACCGGAATTTTGGGTAAACCGGGTCGGTTTTTAAACCGTGTAAGATTTGATAATGGGAGTTAATATTCACACATCACTCCTCTCTATCTCTTTATACATACATAGATAGATATATATAGAGAGATGTACAAACCGGATTTTTGGGCAAAGGGGTCAGTTTTTAAAATTGTGTATGATTTGATAGACGATGGTAATGGAATGAATGAATTGATCATTACTAGTACCTCCGTCCCATTATAAGTGTCATATTTTGATTTTTCAAAGTCTTTATTTATAAACTTTGACCTTAAATAATTTTGTTTGTGTTAGATAATACTTGATGAAAGTTATATGTTTTGAGTGTGTTTTACAAGTGTTTTTATCGGGTTAACTTTCATCAAGTTTTATATAACATAAAAAATATATAATTAAAGTCAAAGTTTGTAAATAAAGACTTTGAAAATTCAAAATATGACACTATCTTGTTTGGTTACCATGTGTGAATGGAATGAACAATTACTTTTTGTTGTTTGGTATGCGAAAAAAGACGAATGAATAAAATCAGATGGCGGTGGTCAGTGATGGATGATGATGGGGCGTGGTGCTAGGTGTCAGTTGTAGCGGCGGCGGTGGTTGCCGGTGGTGGTGGGTGGAGACGACGGCGGATGGTGACAACGGTGGTGGTGGATGACGGAGGAGGTAGGTGGCGGCGGTGGCGATGGTGGTGGCAGGGGTGGTCGGAGGTGGTAGCGGTGGGTGGTGGCAGTTGATAACGGTGGCGGTGGTGGGTGGCGGCGGTGATCGGAGGTGGCAGTGGAAATGGTGGCGGCAATGATCGAATGTGGGTGGTGGCGATGATCGGAGGTCACAGTGGCGACGGCGGTGGCGAAGACTGAGGTGGGTGGCAGCGGTAGGTGGCGGTGGCGGGCGGCGGCGGATGACGGTGGTGGTGGGGGTGTGTGGTAGCAACGGTGGTGGGTTGTGATGTTAATGAAGGGAGAAGAGGGAATGGAATGGAAAAAAAACAGGGGGGACGGATGGAATGATTTTGAGGGCATAGAATGCATTTTGGAATGGACGATTTTATTCCATCGACCAACCAAACACTCTTTTCTTCATTCCCACAAAATTAGGGGTGCAAACGAGCCAAGCCCGAGCTCGACCAGGCTCGAGCTCGAGCTCGTTTAACATATGAAAGCTCGAGCTCGGCTCGATTCGAGTTTTATTTCTAAAGCTCGAGCTCGGCTCGAAGGTAATTTTTCAAGCTCGAGCTCGGGCTCGACTCGTTTAGTATTTATTAATTAATTTATATTAATTATAATTATTATTATACATATAATTAAGTTATTTTTTATATTTATTTAAATGGTAATTATTATATAAATATATGTTTAATATATTAATAAAAAAATATATAAACAGAAAGCTCGCTTAGGCTCGCGAGCCGGCTCGAGCTCGATAAGCGAAGCTCGGGCTCGTTTAAACTCGGCTCGTTCGAGCTTTTTTTCGAGCCGAGCTCGAGTAGCTCGCGAGTAGCTCGGCTCGTTTGCACCCCTACTCACAATGGTCCATTTCATTCCACCTCTCATTCCTGCATATCAAACGCTACCTAGGTCTGGCTCTAACAGGACTGGATTGAATTTGGGTTTAACCAAAACTTTTATTTTTAATTTAATGGAATTAGAAAAGAAGAAAGTACAATGCAATATATTATGCTTAAAAACACAAAACAAAGCATTAAAACCTATATAAATTAGCAAACTTTTTGTGCATAAAGACTTGTAAGTTGTGCTTTGGGTGTTTTCCAAAAAAAAAAACTTGATTTTTTAGTTTTAACCCAAAGGTTTGTACCTTTTTCCAATTTTAACCCTGCATAATTTGTTTTTTTAACTTTAACCCAAAACTTTTCCTTATTTGCAATTTAACTTCACAACTTTTGTCACTTATACTTTTCATCTTTCGCAAATTTTCGTTTTACGTATAGTTCTAAATTTTTCGAGTTAATAGGACGCAACGTGCATGTGTGGTTCAACGTTTTTACCTCTATTTTTCCATGTTTGACAGGTTCGTCGCAATACGCATATTATAGGTCAAGTCATTGTTGGTTGTCGATGACGGTTGTGTGACATTAGTACTATTTGACACCGTTTTACGCCCCGCCGCAACGCGGGGTGTGCTTTGGGGATTTTTCAAAGAAAAAATTGTTATGCATATGGTTGTCGTAAAGTTGGCTTTGGGGGTTTTCCAAAAAAAAAATTGATTTTTTTTACTTTTCACCCAAAAGTATTTCATAAATTACTTTTAACCCAAAACTATTTGTTTTTTACTTTTAACCCAAAACTTTTTATCTTTTACAATCTATCCTCATAACTTTTTTTACTTTCAACTTTGGTCCTTTATAGTTTTCATTGTCCGCAAATTTTGCGCTCTATGCTTGGTTCTAAATTTTGTGACTTAACACATCACAGCGTGCGTCTTTGGCTTAACGTTTTTACGTTTCGTTCTAAATTTTGCGAGTTAACACGACGCAACGTGCGTGTGTGGGTGAACGTTTTTACATCGTCTGTTTTTACCCCGTTTGACAGGTTTAACATAACGTGTGGGTCGTAGATCGACTTAGTTATAAATAAAGAATCCCCGCCACATTGCGGCGGGTCGTAATCCTAGTTTCTAATAAAAAAGGCCGGTGGTATTGTTTGAAGTTTAGTCGTCATCAAATATTGTTTTGTTCATAATTAGGGGCGTTAAGTGACTTTTTTTGCTATTTTTTCTTGTTCAACTTCAAGGAGTGAAATGTGTTGTATTTGTTTCACGCCGTCCAATTAGTCTTTCAAGCAAATGCACACTTCCAATAATGTTTGGGTGAGTTTTGTCTTTCTTGGAGATACTACTAAGAAAAAAAACATATTTCAAAGCTACCGTAAAAGCTTAGACGGTTTGTAGATCATGGATTATAGCAACTATAATGGGAAATTAAGATTTTTTTTTCTTTCTTTACACCAGGTCAAAATACCCAATTTTCAACTCTTGCATTATATGTGCTAAAAAATATTTGTTCTAATATACCTTAGGAGTTCACTACTAGAGTACTAAGGGTGATAGACTATATTTGTTTAGCAGCCTTGTTTTTTAAGCTATTATATATATAGACAAAAATTCCTTTATGCAAAATTATTTAAGTGAAAGTGAAAAGTTGTATTCTATTCTGATTTAGTTACTACAACAATATCATGTATGATAAAAAATAGTCTGGGTTAGGATATAATAAAAAAAAAAATTGGCTAGGAATGTTAGAAAGTAATCTTGACCATCGATTGATTTAATCAAGGGATAAGATTAAATGAGTGCAATTGAAGGAAAAAAAAAAAGAGATGCGTTAGTTTTTTAGGGGTATCCTAGTCAATTCACGGCAATAATTTATCTCTCCTCCAACCCCCCCCCCCCATTTTTTAAACGTTAATAACTCTTTCATACGACATTATTTTTTTATAAAAATTGCACCAAAAAACGAGCGTTTTTTATCTTTAAAACGAGTATACTATTGCTATATTTTCAAAAAAAAAAATCGAAAACCCAGTTGCGTAAAACGCAATGGACAAAAAACGTAAAAAATGATTTTTTTTCTAAAACGCAATGGATCAAAAACACAAATAAATGTCTTATTTATAAAATGCAATGATCAGAAGACACAAAAAATGCCTTATTTCTAAAACGTAATGGCCTAAAAATACAAAAAAAAAATGTTTTTTTCTAAAACGCAATGGACTGAAAACACATAAAAATGTGTTTTACCTAAAACGCAAAGGACTATAAACACTTCAAAATGTGTTTTTTCTAAAACACAATGGACCAAAAAACACATAAAAATGTTTTTTTTTCTAAACTGCAATGGCCTAAAAACACAAAAGAAAGCGTTTTTATAAAACACAATGGACTAAAAACACATAAATTGTGTTTTACCTAAAACGCAATGAACTAAAAACACTTCAAAATGTGTTTTTTCTAAAACGCATTGAACCGAAAAAACACATAAAAATGTGTTTTTCCTAAAACGTAGTAGAAAAAACACAAAAAAAAAATGTTTTTTTTTCTAAAACGCAATAGATAAAAAACACACAAAATAGTTCTTTTGTAAAACGCAATAGATATAAAACACACAAAAATGTGTTTTTTCATTTTTTTTACAACGCAATGGAAAAAAAAAAACATTCAAAAAAGTGTTTTTCAAAAAGCATTACAAAAAATGTGTTTTTTTTCATTTGTATAACGTAATGGAAAAAATCCAAAAACGCATTACAAATAATAACAAATAAAAGATAGATTGTTATCCATCCGAGAATGTGTGTTTTAAAATTAGATAATCCTTTACCTATATATTAAAAACAAGATTGAATGAACAGTAAACAAATTTAATGATTATATAGTAATAAAAATAGTACCTACATATTACCTACACATACATTTATAAATGAAAAAGGAATAGTGTCAGGCAATCTATATATATATATATATAAATGAGATGTATTTGGGCTACATGGCACTTGTATTTGGCCATCTTGGTTGATGTGGCAATTCACTTTAGGAGGGAAATCGCATATGCACGATTTCAATGAAAATGAAGCGGGATCCGAATTGTTTTTGTTATGTTTCCGACTACACCTTATGAAAAATATTCGGATCATTTAAAACCTATTTCATTTTCTTTTGTCTCATTCATACCTACCTCAACTTTACTCTCTTCTCTCTTCCTTTTGTTCTTCAATCGATTATCTTCTCACCAAGTTTACAAAAATTAGGTCTTATTCAAAGGTAAATACACTAAATTGAAGCTAAATGTTTGTTATTATATGTTCTGAATCAAGATCTGAGTTTGATTTTATGTTATTCATTTGATTTTATATTTTTTTCAAGATCGGAATTTGATTTTAGTTTTTATTTTGTATGATTTCTGTAGATCCGAGCATAAATCTTGAAGGTATGTTGTTTTACTTTGTTGTTTATGTAGTATTCATCTTTAATCTAACCGATTCAACATGTTTACTTTTTTTATAAACCAAAATCTATACCAGAGGTTGTTGTAGATTTTTGTTTGAAACAAAATCAAGTTTTTTATTTTTCTTGATTTCGTCAGATCCGACCATATTTATCGCAGTTACTGATTTTGGTTGATTTTTTTTCATGTGAATCCCTAACTCCGTCATAACAATCGGAATCCCATCATTCGTCAAGCAACAAAGGTTAGTTAAATCTTATACTTTTTTAAATATGTTTTATATCACAACAAAGGTAATAATTTTTTAAATATGTTTTATACGACAATTTTGTGATGTTATATTAACAAGTTGTTTCGTTATATTAAATAATTAATCTGTTTTATATAATTTTATTTTATTACCTTTTTGTAGTAATTTGCTTAATTTTAGAACATTTACAAATTACATTTCTAATTCGTGGATTTTGATTCCATGTAGTGTTTTCAGAAATTAAAAAATCACGATGCTACCAAACCTGTCATGTTTTTAGCTATTAAGGAAGAGACAAAGGATGTGTCAAATACATTTTAGATTATACATGTTCAAGGTATTAAGAAGAAACCCTCTGTTGAATAAGCAACCAGTGTTAGTGTTTTGCTGGAAACATTGAGGGGTCGGTGATGTTGTCGAGGAGTGTCAACAAATTCTAAGTGATATCGTTTCCGTACACTCCTCGACAATGTCACCGACCCCTCTTAAAAATTCCATCAAATCTATCTCAGCGATTTTTCAAAAATTAGGTCAACATAAAAGGTAAATACACCAAATAGAAGCTAAATATTTGTTATTATATGTTCTGAATGAAGATTGGAGTTTGATTTTATGTTATTCGTTTGTACTTATATTAACTTTTTATTTGGTCTGATTTATGTAGATCCGACCATAAATCTTGCAGGTATGTTTTTTTACTTTGTTGTTTAGTATTGATTTTTATCTAACCGATTTCAATATGTTTACTTTTATTATAAACAAAAATATATACCAGACCATAATTCTGTTACTATTCTATTACTTTTAATGGTTCAGTTATCATTTTTTTTAAATTTGCTTTAAAGATATGTTTAATTTATTTTTAGAAATGTTTTTTTTTTCTATAAACAGAGTAATGTTTTTAAGGTAATTTATGAATTTGGAATTATAATTATGTTTCTGTAATTATGCATTGTTTCTTTAATTAGGTTGCGGTTATATTTTTAAAAAAAATTTACTTTCCTTTGCAGTTATGGTTCTAATCAACTCTTCAACTTCCCTCCAATCTTATTCCAAGAATACCATCGGTTTCCATATAACAATGTATTTCTTAAGTGGATTTACATATATAGATGGTTTGACATTCTTCACCGTCTGCATTTACATTTACTTATTCTTGAATCGATATCTGAATTTGACATATCGCTCTATAAACCTGTAAGTTGGTTTTTTTATTCATTCTTTAATCATTATTCATGTGTTCTTCCTTTTATTTAATGTGTGTAAACTATGTTTATGTTTATTTAACTCTAAATCCGATTTGGATTGAAAAATATGTTCAATTTTGTGTATTAAGATTATTGTTTTGTTGAAGAATATGTTGTTTACGTTAATAACCTTAAAACCGATGTTGATGCAGAATATGTGTTCTTTCTAATGTTTATTTATTTTATCAACTTTAGATGAAACCCTACATCTGATTGTTATGAATATCTGTCTTAAGTTTTATTTGAAATGATTTAAAATAACTTTTATTTGATTGTGATTGTTAATAACTTTGTGAATGTCATGCAAAAGCATAAATCCTCTTGGTATTGTAAAATAGCTTGATTTAGTGGTTTTAAGAATATGGTTTTGTTATATAAAATGAAGTTTATGCAAAACCCTATAACCTATTTTGATGCAGAATGTGATGTTTATAGGAAACTCCGAATCCGATTGTAATTGAATATAGTTTTTTTTATGAATTTTATTATTTTATTTGGTATGATTATGTTTATATGATTTTTTTAACTCTTATGTATTGTTTAACTTTATGTTATATAAACCCATATTCTGATTGTCATGGAAATTCTTATGATTTTGTTTTTCTTTCACATCTTTATGTAATTTATCAAATTTTTAGGTCACTTTATCTGTATTTGGCGATAGGATAATATGATTGTATATTTGTATGTTATTTAAATGTTGTTAATTTTCAGTGTAAATCATTTGGTTACAATAATTTTTATTATGATGTTTCATAATTTTTATATCATCGGTTGCCTCCATTTGTTATAGATTTAGGAATAAAATATACTTATTATGATGTTTGTTACATATTGAATGTTATTATAACATGTCCTTCACATTGTTTTTTTTTTTTTGTCATTTATATTTATTTTAATAATTCATCATTTCATGGTTTGTTTATGTGACGTGTTTTTTTAGGTTTTTGATATGGCTGAAAGTTCATCAAGGTATGTTTTTGTTCATTTTGTGACTTTATGTAACATTTAATTTGTACAATATGAGTTTTTTTTTTTCATTTATTTCTTTTTTCCTCAGACTAACCTTAACATGTTACACTTTATTAACATCGTAATTTTTTATTCAGTTTCAAAGGACCCTGGTTCTTAAGGCTAATGAATGGAGCAGATGAACTTATTCTGGTAAATGATATATTATTACATAAATTTTTTTACTTATTATTAAATACTCTTTATTATTATTGTATCATTAATATCTTTTCACTATAATTATAATTCATTTTGCATTTGTTTGTTTTATTAGTCCATTCCAGATGATGCTGCGTGCAAACTATGGGGTGTTGATAAAGGCCCTACAAATGTTATGATACACACTGAAGCTGACCGATTATTTAATGTTTCTTTAAGCTTTTGTAAAGGAAAGTTATTCTTCTTCCATGGTTGGTCCAAAGTTGTGGAACATTTGCGACTAACCAAAGGCTGTTTGGTAGTATTTAATCCTGTAGATACTACTACGTTTAAATTAACAGCTTTCGTTGATGGGGTTAGTCGTGGCTCTTTTTGGACGTATCTGCTCCCTCCATCATATCATTTTTATGTAAGATAAATTATATTTTTATTTTCCTATTGTATTGATGTATTACTTTACTTATATTAACACTTTTTTTTTCTTTTTTATCATTTCCCACAGGTCATTCCTGAATGTATCCTGCCAAAAGTTTATGATTATTCCTCAAATGATGTAATTTCTACTGTAATTATAGACAACAAAACATTTAAAGTTGCCATTGAAACGTCTGACGGTAAAGTTGGTTTTACCGTTGGTATTGACGTAATTGTTGCTCAGTTACAGTTGAAGGCAGGTTGTATTTTGTTATTTACAAAAGGTTTTGGTCATTTTTTCTATTTAAAGTTTTTTGGAAAAAACGGCGTTGAAATTTTTTTTCCTGATGTGGATGTCGATGAGGTAACCTGAATTTTGTTACTTAATTATATATTTTATATATGTTAATGTAATACATGTTGTATATCTAATTTGCAGGTTGAAGTTGCACCTATCGATGCTGAAAATGAAGTTGATGAACAAATACATGGTGATGTTCGTCGTTTTACTCGTATGGCTGGTGAACGTCATTTTGTAAGTTTTAATATCATTTTACAAACCTCTGAAAAACAAGTTTTACAATTGTTTGTTACTTAATAAACATTGTTCTTTTACAGAACATATTTATTAATAATTTGATTTTTTCAACAATACAGAGGATTCCTGATCCTGTTTCACGGATGGCTAGACTTGATGAAGGTTTAAAAGATATAACTGTTAGGCTTATGAATATGGATCCACCAAAGCAATTTACCAACGGTACTAGACGTGAAAAAAAAGCGGCGGAGGTTGGCGATATGCGTTAACCGGTTGGAAGAAGTTCATGAAAGCTGCTAGAATTAAGGTCCGTGACACGGTTGACTATTGTTTTGATGAAAATGAACAGGTGTTGATTGTTGAACGAGTTGTACGTTACGTTAGGCGTAGTCATTAGTTATATGACATTTAGGGCATGTTTTTTGCCTTTCATATGTTAGATATTAACTTTTTAAATGGTTTTTTTGGTTTTTGACATTCGTTATGGTTTTTAATTTCAAGTTATTATATTTTTTCATATTATAACTTTGGTTTTAACCACTCATTTGTCATGTGTTGAAAGTTTAATTTATGTGTTTAGTAGTTATTTATTAAATTTTATAAATCGTTAACTGATGCTAATGATGTTACAAATTTCTTCAAAAAAGTATATCAAACACTATGTTATGTTAATCAATTAAGCATTTTACATTATTTAAAATAATCTGGATCCCATTCTTTCTTTTTTGTTTTTCATTATTGTACAGAGAGTATAGTGTTGTTATTATTATAAGATAGTATTATGAACCTTTAGTACTACATATAGAATACATAGATAACACTATGATTGTCATTTTTAAACCTTTCATTATAGTTTTGACATGTTTCATTATAAGGTTTTTATATAACATTTAACATAAATAACCCATTTTATATTCATTTTAATTATAGAAAGTCAACTGTCAATTAGTATGTTGCAATTACAAAATTTCCTTCTTAATTTGCAAGTTATTAATCATAAAATTTCGTCCTTTGTAATTTCAAACTTATAATTATGGAAACTCATTATTCATAAAAATGTAAAAAAATCTTTTATTTATATTTTAGTAAAGGTTGTCAATTATGGAAAATATGATACAAATATAAAATTTTAAAGAATGATATTTATAAATAATTTTTAAATTCGTAATATGAACTGGAAGTTATATATTTAATATGTGCAGTTTCCGTTTTTTACAAATTTGAATTTATGTTAATTCGTTTTATATAATTATAAATTATATCGTTTCCTTATTTAGTTTATTTTAAAAAGGATGCTTATTTTGATTAGAATTATTAATAATATATTACTAAAAATATTAACTTTATTAATTTCGTATAAATACATCATTTGTTTTCTTTTTAAGCCCAACTAATTTTTTTGCAACAATCCATTGATTTATTTGATTTCTTCTTAGCTATAATGGAGAACGAAGGTCAGATCACCTTGCTGAACGATATCGATGCTCTAAGCACAAACTACACTATCAAGGTTAAAATTGTTAGTTTGTGGAGGAAGAAGATGAGAGATAATGAAAGAGAGACATATCGTATAGATATGATACTGATGGATGAAATGGTAAATTAATTATTTAATTTTTTCTGTGTTAATTATGCTCAGTTTGATTGCATTTTTACATATCCTTTGCATGTTATTCTGTATTTACACACAGGGTACCAAGATTCAAGCTTCTTGCTTGCATAAGCTATTTTTAAAGTTTGAGATGCATCTTAATGTTGATGAATGCCTTATCATTAAACGTCCATCTCTTGCTGCCAACACTGCATATTTCAAGATTGTTCCTAACAATCAGAAGCTATCTTTTTATTATCATACCTTTGTGGAAAAGTGTAATATATGGGAAGGTCCGCAGTACGTTTTCAATTTTGTTCAGTTTAATGATGTTCTTTCCCAGAAAATTAAAGAGGGTACGACAGTAGGTATGTTTAGTTTTTATTTACAATCTTTATATACCATAATATTTCTTTCCTGATTTTATAGATTTTTTTATGTTCTTATATATGCTGACATGTATTTTATATTTTTGGTAGATTTCATTGGTTATGTTGGTGTGTGTTATAACATCGAGGAGACTAACAAAAAGGATGGTAGTAAAGGGAAACGCCTTAATCTTAAGCTTCAAGATCTTGAGTAATACATATTATAAACTGTGTTTAATTTTTTTTTTCATTTTATTCTTTTAAATTTACAAAATCTTTTTAAACTTATATTTTTTTTCTTATATTCTATTGTAGAGATGTTCATATCGATTTAACTCTTTGGGATGATTATGCTAAGGGCATGTATTCTTACATGGTTAGTGAAAAACGTGAAGCACATGTTGTCGTTGTTGTCCATTTTGGTGCTGTTAAGACATACAAAGGTATTTAACTCATAGTGCATTTTATACCAAACAAAGTTCAATAGTTGATGTTAATTCGTATCTATTTTTTTTATTGTTTAAATTATTTTTACCTAACAATAGGGAAATGGGGATTTTCTAATAACTTTGATGGTTCACGACTTTTCATTAACGACAATTTTGATGAAATGCTATCGTTCAAGCAAAAGTAAGTGTTATTATTTACACATATTTTTTAAATTTTATCAACTTTAGGTATTGTTTATAATTATTTTTAATTAAACATTTATATTTATTCAAAATGTGTTTTAGGTATCTTGCAAAACTTGCTGCTTCAACTGAGTCAAGTAGCCATGCTGGGTCATATATGATGAGTTCTGTCGAAGATGAATTTTTAAAGAATGATGGTTTTTCACCAATTGCTTATCTTGCATTAATCTTAGAGCTTTTCATTAACATTTCATGTTTTATATTTTTTATTTTAACAACATTTTAATGAATTTTTTTCTTTTATTATATTAAACAGCCAAAGAAAGTTGTTGTTGTTGGAACTATTGTAGCAATCGCTTCAGACAAGATGTGGTATTATGATGGCTGTAACTATTGCAAGTCCAAAGTTGAGCAAAAGTTTGAAACATATGATAAGGATAATGGAACAAGTGATGTTAGAGATGAGAAGTTGTTTCAATGTTCTAACAAGGATTGTAATGGAAAAGAAGTTTTCCCGCTGTCCAGGTAAAGTGTTTGTTAGTCATACTTCTAATTATTGTTCATACATCAACAACAACGTAGATCGTCTATATTATCTATTCACATATGTTTGTTAATTATTTAAATACCGTTTTTTAAGGTTTAAAATACCTGTTCGCGTTCAAGATTCAACTGGTACTGTGACGCTTACATTATTTGACCATGAGGCGTTGAAGTTTGTTGGGAAAACTGCAAAGGAACTTATAGAAATTCAGGACGAGGTTATATTTAGTTATACTTTATATTTATATAAATTAATTTTTATACATGTCATGACACGTTATATATTTTTTTTAATATAGTTATTGAAGACAAATGATTTTCCAAGAGAATATCCAGTTGAATTTGAATCGTTGGTTAACCTAAAGTGTGCTTTCGTGATTAAAGTAACTGACTTTAATATTGTCAATGCTGTTGAGAATTATGGAATATCATTTGTTACGACTGATGATGACATCTTGGATAAGCTGAACAAAAAATTTAAAATTGACCAAGTACGTGATTGTTTTATTAATATATAGTTGCACTTTGAAAACCGATTTAAATATGTTGAACTATTTGTTGTTTGCTTTTCATGATTTCACAGCTTGATGTTTCTGATTCTTTTGGTATGAGCCAGTCTGAGTTCCAAACTTCTGGTGGTGAATGTTTTAAGGTATAACTTAAAAAATAAACTTATATATAACTTTAATAGTTGTCTTAGTTATAATTTGTTTATTTCTTTAAGGATGTTGATTCTTACACTGGGGATAACACCACACCTGTTTCAAAGGATTATGTGGGTGACTTGAGATAATCATCTTCTGATATGAAGCGTAACCTTGATGATGTTTATTTGAATGAAGAGGGATTGGCATCGTCAGCAAGTAAGCCTCGCATGTGTGTTGAGAAGAATTGATAAAGAAGATATGGCAAATGGTCGTTTTAATTTGATTAACAATTTATTTGGTATTTGAATATTGGAATTTTGTTTTGTTCGTATGACTTTTTGATGTTTGAAGACAGTTTATGTTTTGCCTATATATTGTCATTTTTTGAGTTATCCTATAATATTTTTGGTTGAGAATTATGTTTGGTTATATTCTTTATTGTATGAGACTACGTTGATTACTTTTTTATTTTTGTAATTTAATAATACGATAAGCCTAAATAATGGAAAAATAAAAAAAAAAATTGTGTATTAGTTAGACTTTATATATATAGATTATAGATTTACTATTCTGTTACAATTCATAATTCATTTTAAGAAATATGCTAATCATGTCAATTTTTACTATTCAGTTACATTTCTAATCTTTTTTTTTAGAAATTTGGTAATTTTAGCAATTCTATTTTTACTAAATGACACAATACCTTCAAATTTCGAAACTAATAAATATAGAATTGTTTTCATATTTATGATCATTAAATTGAATACAATTTATTTTTGTAATGTATATTATGAATTCCATAAATAACTTATACCTTAGGTTTATAAATTCAAATACTTCACAAACTTTTGAAACATCTTCATGGTTATCTGAATTTGCATTCTTAGCTTCCTTTTACGGTTGAATAATTTATTTTCATCATTCTTTACATTTCCAGTAAGTTTTTATATAGTTCGTTATACTTTTATTTATATTTATTCATGCGTTTGGTCTTCATTGTAAAGCTATTAGTTTTTTTGTTGTAGTTCTTTGTGTTGGTTTAAAAAATGCATAATAGGGTTGAACAAGTTACGTCGTATTCTTCTGAACGTCCACATATTGGCCTTGATAATAAATGTAAGTGTTTTTTTCTTTTATCTCAAACATTTTAAATAGTATTCAATTTCTTTTTTTGAAAACGTTTTATGTTATAAATTGTATATTTGTTTCTTCTTATTTAGTTATTATTATTTTTTTTTGTGCATTTTTGCTGAGCAAGCTAAATGTTATCGTTCGTTAAGAAAACTATATCTTGATAAGAAGAAATCAAGTGCAGATGCATTTCCGGATTATTTTTTTAGAGGTAAATTTTCTATAATTTTTGTATGCATATATGTTTTGATTATATTTAATAATATTTAAGTTGTATATATCACATTTGTTGTAATTAAGGTAAGTAATTTTTTTATTATTGTATTATTTTTAATGTTACATATGTCAATTTTTATTCTTTATTCTATTTTTATATTATAGCGGTAGAGGCTAAACACAGGCGCAAGTTAAGAAAACTATACCTTGATAGTAAGAGATCAAAGATTACTAAACAATTCATTTCTCGAGGTGGTGCTTTAACGTCGTCATCATCAACACGAATCCTTTTAAATAACAAAGAGAATTTAACTCCCAATTTTTCAATCACAACCTTTCCTACCGAATCTTCAAATGTTATAGGGACAAGTAAGTTTAGATTTATATTAGATAATGTTACAAATTTCACATTACTAATTTACTTCGTCAACTCCACTTCGTTTATATTACATATTATATAATGATTGTTTATATCTGATTAGGTAATCATTTAAATTCGTCCGTTAGTGTAAGATCTTCCATTGTTACACATTCTACTTCGAAGAAGAAAGGAAATGTACTACAAGATCAGTTTACAACACCCAACCGTACACCGTTTGCAAACATAGAAAACATAATCCCAGGTTTGAAAATAAAAAACAAACAGTTAGTACTTGGTGATGTTTCACATTTTGTTTGTTTTTACTACATATAATATTTGAACTAATTATTTATAAAATACGTATTTGTATTATGTTTTTTTTTACGAAATAATTATAATTATTCGAGAAATGTAGCTTATTCATATGTTGCATTTTCAGATCATAATAGAAAGACAAATGTTTTGTAAGATTCTTCTACCTCAACACGACGAATTACGAGGTCAAACAAAGAAAACATAACTCCAATATCGTGTATTACAAACATTCGTTCTCAAGTTCAAAGTGTTCCAGATTTTTCTAATGCTATGTCTTCTTTGAATCCTATATCACATGGTAAATATTATAATTATATTATTACATACATTTTTAACTGTTTAATTCATATACTTAACAAAAAATTATTTTTTCTTTTTTATTCAGATAATATTGCAAGCTCATCAACTTTACAATTGAATGACTGTTATTCTCTTAATCCCAGAATAACGAATAAACGTAACACAACATCTTCGACCTCGGAATTTAGTTCGATAAAAAAGCTGTCTTCTGGAAAGCGTAGACTTATTCATAAACCAATTGAAATAGAACCCATACCAATGGCTGTTCTTGATTCTGATGATGAAAATCATGTTCACGAGGTTGTGTTAGACGCCACAAAAGGCGTATCTAAAGGTAACTGGTTAATGTTATTCATTGTTATTTCATATTTTATTTTACCTACTTTATTATTCAATTTATGTTAAATGTTCAGATTATGTTGACCATGGTGACCAATCTCTTACGTGTGGTTTATGCTTTGCAAAGTTATGGCCAACCGAAGGTGGAAGGGTCGCATGACACTTCAAAAGCAAACATATAGCTTATGTTGTGGATATGGTAAAGTTGACTTGCCTGAATATAAAGATTCTGATCAATCTTATCAGATGCTTTTTCGATGTTTAGATCAGGAAAGCAAGTTTTTCTTAAAGAACATAAGACGCTATAATTCTATGTTTTCCTTTACGTCAATGGGAGGAAAAGTAGATACTAAAATAAACAAAGGTAATGCTCCATTTGTTTATAGAATTAGCGGTCAGAATGCACATAGTATGGGTAGTCTTCTTCCTAAGCACGGAGACCAGCCAAAATTTTCACAGCTTTATATCTATGATACTGAGAATGAGCTTGCTAATAGAGAGTTGTTATTCGGGTATATTTTTTTTTTCTTATCAGTATCTTAAAATTAAGTTACAATGTAGAATTCTATTTTTTCCATTTCAATGTTTGAAACTGTAATTTAAAACGTATCATTTTCTTACAGTGATTCTTCAAGCAAAGCATCTATAAGGGCAAAGGAACTTGATGTTAAATTTATAAAGTTTCTTACGAACATGTTAGATTCTACAAATATGTTGGTTAAAACTTACAGGATGGTACGAGACCATCTACATGAGAATCCTAATGTTACCCTTAAGCTTCGTATAATATCACAGAGAGATCGGGATGGTAGGACTTACAATTTACCTACGTGTTCTGAAGTTGCTGCTTTAATAGTTGATGAACCTGATCTCAAGATAGAAAGTCGTGATATTATTGTCGAAAAGCGTTCTGGAGTTCTTAAGCGTATTAGCGAGTTACATCCTTCTTATCTTGCTCTACAGTATCCAATTATTTTTCCGTACGGAGACGATGGCTATAGGATTAACATTCCTCATAGGGATTTTGGTCCTAATACAAAGAAGACAAGACCAACTTGTACGATGAGGGAGTTTTTTTCTTATAGAATTCAGGATAGGCATAACAAGTTTTCTCTAATTCTTAATGCAAGGAGGTTGTTTCAACAGTTTTTAGTCGATGCCTACACAATGATTGAAAGTGAGAGGCTAAACTACATACGTTTTCAGCAAATCAAACTGAGATCTGATTCGCTTAACAGTCTTAAAATGTTCAAGACGTTGGTCAGAGTGATTTGAGTCATACAGGACAACCTGTTATATTACCGTCATCTCTTTACTGGTGGTTCTCGCTACATGATGCAAAATTACTTGGATGCTATGGCGTTACGTATGGGTATCCTGATTTCTTTATCACAATCACATGTAATCCGAAATGGCCTGAGATTGTAAGATTTATTGGTGACTCTTCAATTAAGCCAGAAGACAGACCTGACATACTTTGTCGATTGTTTAAGATGAAACTTGATGAATTGATAAAAGATATGAAGCAAAATTTTTTTTTTGGCGATATTAATGCAGGTATGTCAATGCTACACCTACTTTCAATTTATACAATTTTTTTTGGTATTTCCATACAGTTTATTTACTATTTTTTACTAATCGTTAGTATATTTTTTGTTTGTGTAGTTGTTTATACAGTTGAGTTTCAGAAGCGTGGTTTGCCACATGCGCATATTTGCTTATTTATGAAAGCTGATCATAAGCTTCCTACGGTTGAACACATTGATCCCTTTATCTCAGCTGAAATTCCTGATAAAAACGAGGATCCTGAATTGTATTCTCTTGTGAGTGATTTTATGATTCATGGTCCTTGCGGACATGCCAACATGAAATATCCATGCATGGTTGGGAACCGTTGTTCTAAAAATTTCCCAAGGAGGTTTTTGGAATCCACTTCCATTGATTCTGATGGATTTCCCGTTTATAGGAGAAGAGATTCTGGTCACACGGTTGTGAAGAAGGGTGTTACTTTGGACAATAGGAGTGTAGTTCCATATAACAAAAAGCTTCTTAAAAGATATCAGGCGCACATCAATGTGGAGTGGTGCAATCAGGCTGGCTCAATTAAGTATTTGTTTAAATACATTAATAAAGGACCTGATCGAGCCACTGTTGCTGTTTTTGATTCAGACAGAGGTCCCGATGAGGAGATCCCAAAAGATGAAATTAAAGAATATTACGAAGCTAGATATGTTTCCGCATGTGAAGCCAGCTGGAGAATATTTGCCAATGATGTCCATTATAGGTATCCTTCTGTTATGAGATTACCCTTTCATCTTCCAGGACAACAAAATGTTGTATTTAGTTGTGACGATGATATTGAGGATGTCCTAAACAAACCTCAAGTAAATTCCTCAATTTTCTTAGAATGGATGAAGATGAACAATTCTAAGCCTGAAGCAAGAGAACTTACTTATGTTGAGTTTCCTTCAAAATATGTGTGGAAGTTAAAAGATCGTTGCTGGCAGCAACGCCAAAATTATGTTGTTATTGGTAGAATTTATTCTGCGTCTCCTTCTCTTGGTGAGGCTTATTACCTAAGAATTCTTCTTACTAAGGTTAAAGGGCCACGATCATTTGAAGAAATTAGAACATATGATGGTGTTGTGTATCCTACTTTTAGGGACGCGTGTTATGCACGTGGCCTGTTAGATGATGACAATGAATATATCGAGTGTATTAAAGAATCCAGTTTTACTGGAAACGGTCATTATCTTCGTTCTTTGTTTGGAACACTTCTATTGTCTAATACACTTTCAAGACCTGAAGTTGTTTGGGAGAAAACATGGGAGCTATTGTCCGAGGGCATTTTATACAATATGCGGAAAGATTCTGGCATGAGTGGTATTTTTTAAAGCCTTTTGTTATATTTTGTGATGTTACATTAACAAGTTGTTTCGTTATATTAAATAATTTTCGTTTTCATTGTAGGATTCGTTGTTTCTGACGAACGTTTAAAGAATATAACGTTGTCAAAAATCGAAAAATTCCTTCTTCGTAATGGATCCAGCTTGCACAGGTTCTCACCAATGCCTTATCCTGATGATGACTATCTAATGTCCGAGAGCAACCATCTGATAAACGAGGAACTTTCTTTTGACACGGATGAAGTTAGGGCTGAGTTCAATAATCTTCACAGGTCTCTAAACGACGATCAAAGAGCAGTGTATAATGAAATTATGGATGCTGTTCGAAGTGGGAAGGGTGGTGTGTTTTTTGTGTACGGTTATGGTGGTACGGGCAAGACTTTTCTGTGGAAAACTTTAGGTGCTTCCATTCGATGCAATGGACAAATTGTTATTAATGTTGCTTCAAGTGGTATTGCATCTTTGTTGTTATCACGAGGTCGTACTGCTCACTCTCGGTTTCATATTCCAATTAATCTCAATGAAGATTCGGTATGCCATATCAAGCCTAATACTGAAGTCGCAAATCTTCTATACGAAGCCAAGTTGATTAGTTGGGATGAGGCACCGATGGTACACAAACATGTTTTCGAGGCTCTTGATCGTACAATGAAGGATGTTTTGAGTGTGTTTCATTCACGAAATTCAGAACTTCCATTTGGTGGAAAAGCTATTGTCTTTGGTGGTGACTTTAGACAAATCCTACCTGTTGTACAAAATGGAAGCAGGCAAGAAATCATAAATGCCTCTTTATGTTCATCCCACATCTGGTCCAGTTGCAAGGTGTTAAAATTGACAACCAACATGCGTTTGTCGCTTGGATCCAGTAGCTCAAACATCGAGGAGATAAACGAATTTGGTAAATGGCTTCTTGATATCGGCGAAGGCAATGTTGGTGATTGTAACGATGGTGATATTGAAATACCTGATCATCTTTTAATAACTGATGAAAATGATCCAATTCAAGGTTTGATTGACTTTGTATATCCTTCAGTGCTTCATCGTTTTAAAGACCGTGACTACTTTTCTGAAAGAGCTATACTCGCTCCTAAGAATGAAGTTGTTCATGAGATAAATGATCGATTGCTTTCGTTGTTTCCCGGTGAAGAAGTAGAGTATCTTAGCTCTGATAGTTTATGTCCGACAGAGGAAATTAATGATCCGTTACATCAAGATTTATATAATCCAGATGTCTTGAACAGTGTGAAAGTATCAGGATTACCAAATCATAGATTGGTATTAAAATTGGGTGTTCTGGTTATGCTTTTGAGGAATATTGATCAGCAGAACGGTCTGTGTAATGGTACGCGGCTTCAAATCACACGTCTTGGTAAACGTGTTATCGAGGCTGAGATATTATCGGGAAGTAATGTTGGTTCAAGAACTTACATCCCAAGAATTAGCATGATACCATCTGACAAGAAAATACCCTTTAAGTTTCAACGAAGGCAGTTTCCAATAACCGTATGTTTTGCGATGACTATTAACAAAAGTCAAGGACAATCTTTATCGAGAGTTGGTCTATACCTGAGAGACCCTGTGTTCTCACATGGTCAGCTTTATGTTGCTTTGTCGAGAGTAAAGACTAAAGATGGCGTTAAGGTTTTAATATTCGACAAAGATGGGAGGACAAAAAATAAAACTGCAAACGTTGTTTACAAAGAAATATTCGGAAAATTGTAGTTTGAACTGTTGTTTTGAGTTTGATTAATCCTAACATCAATGTTTTACTAATTCTTTTTTATTATTTTTTTTCATATATATATGTTATCATTGTTGTTTTTCCTAATTGTCATGTTATTAATATATAATATTATTATTTATATATACTTAACCTCATTGTTATATCAATATAAGACGATATTTCTATGTATTAAATATAACATATAAACAAAAAGTATACCAAGTAGATATTTATAAACATGGTTACATATTAAAAGTCCAAAGTACATAAAGATCGTAACTTTAAAACATGTTAACCCGAAAAAAGCATGGATGGTTTAAGGATGTTCATATTAGATGCTGATTGGAACGTTACGAATAAAACTACAAATGTTGTTTACAAAGAGATATTCTCAAATTTATAGTTTGTTTTATAGTTTCACTTTTTTAATATTAAATTTCAACTGTCATATTATTCCTTGCTTTATTCCGATATTTGTCTTTACTTTTTACTTTTGAATTTTTTTTACATTACATTTGTAATAAATCTTACATAAAATTTATATAAACAATCTGAAGCACATATAAACAAACACATGTTAGTTTGTAAGTAGATATATTTAAACAATGATAACCAACAAGTGTTTATACATGATACCAACTGTTAATTACATTAAAAAATATGGCACGTGGTTGGATGATATAATAGTAATTGTCTTTAACCTTAAACTACCTAGGAACAAAATAAAACATGATAACCATAGATGATTTGTCCAACCAAGAGTAAACATAAAAACATGATCACAAAAGAGTCATCATTTCTTCTACACAAACACCTTCATCATTAGATTACCTGTTAACATGCATTAACCCCATCCACGTGTGATAAGATCAGGAGATTTCCTGAACTTACAAATGTGAAATGCAGTGTCTCACCCAAACGAAGGCCATTCTCCTTCATGAACATCAGCCAACCTTCTATTGCATACCTTACAGCATTTCCATTCTTCTGGCGCCTAAGATTCATTTTGATGGTTTTTCCATTCATGTTCCTGACTTTCAACTCATGCACTTTATTTCTGAATCCGGCAACTCTTACAACATTAGCAGGCATTCTCTGCATGAATAGCATATTTTACAAGTAAATCAGCCATATGCATGTTATAGTATTTCAGTTTATTATTGAGTATGTAAAAAAAACATACCATGCGACTTTCTCCTTTCTGTGTGAAATCATATTTACCAATTTTCTCAACAGTATTTGTCCTTGCAACAACTTTTCCTTCAACATCCAATATCTTCAACGCATGATCATCTCTCTTTCTTTTTTTGTTTACCTTATTTTATAAGACATACATTATATTTAGACTAATATCTAAAATTATAACAAATGTTGATCACTACATATTGTTATTTTGTCATATACGTACCATCCGTTTCCGAGTTCTCTGTCCAACTGTTGAGACATTTGGCATTTCAACTTCTGTCCCGCATATCAGCTCCTTATTGACATCCGCATGACAATATGCCTCTACCTGTTTTCCTTTCTTCTTAACCTGTTAAGAGAACCACTAAATTTAGATAACAATAACCAACGACTATTAATTAAATATGTCTACATATATTAATGAAACTAATCATCTATCATTATGTTTGAAATAATTACATCATCTTTTGTTGGTATATTTGTCTCTTCTGTCATCGAAATCTTTGTTTCTACCTCCGACTTTTCTTTCCCAGCAATCTTCTTATTCACCTCCTGTGTTTTACTACCTTCATGAATCTGTGTATGATAGTTAATAAAATTACAAAATCGGATTGTAATGTATTTTAATCTACATAAATATAAGCTTTGTACCTCAGAAATCATCTCATCTATCGACTCATCATCATCACAGAATGTCTGGTATACAATAAGATATTAGCAAAAGAGATGTATTTATTAGTAAACTGTTAGAGTTGAAGTTGAAAATACTTACAAACTGGACGTTTTTGTAGTATGTGTCTTTAGGTATTTCCAGTAGAGACTCATCTTCAGTTTCTTCTTTGTTGGTCAAAACAACCTCAACTCCTCGACGATAAATCTTTAACTCAAATGTTTTGTTGTCCGTCTTCATCAACAACATTATATCATCATCTTCTATCCCAAGATCATCAAATAACTTCGGACAACCTTTTGTAAAAGCATAATTATCATTTATTTTGTCCGTCTCAACATTCCAAATCTGACCTGCTGCACGTATGTTATAATAATCGTTGACTGGCGTGTAAGAGTAACATTTTGTGACATAAGCTTCTGGAATCACCTGAAAAGTTATGTAGCATTTTAGTCTCAAATATATATGTATATCATTTATTTTACATCTATAATACAAAAATACATTCATAGATAGTCGTATACTTACTATTATCTTTAAAATGCCGTAACGGTTTACTGTTAAAAAAGATTCACCACATATGTTCTCGACGAAACAATCCATTTCAATATTTTTATCTTCGATTATCCTTAAGCACAAGAATGTCTGCTTTGTCAACTGAAGATCCCTTACCACATTATTCCAACCATCAGTTATAACAGATTCCCCGCTTATACTTCTCAAATAAACTGGCCAACTTCTTCGACTTTCATGATGTATCATTACTTTAGTTCTTTGCCAATAATCACCATATACACTCTTAACAAAGTCAATTGGCAGCACCTGTGGTTAAATTTATGTTTTAGATATTATCTAACACAATTTAGATATACTTTTTTTGTAACATTTGTAGCATACCAGTTTCATCGAGAAATCCTCATCTAACACAGTTACGCATGACGAAGTCATTTGTATATACCTGTAACATAGCATCTATATATTTGATTACAATATACAATATTACAATATACAATCTACATATAAACAATAACAAAGGAACTGTTATCTGATCAATGTATTTGATTACAACTAAATAAATACTCTATTTAGTTCATCAATTTATAACAACATACCTCTTTTTTTAGTGTTTAATCTTAGTGTATACATATATTCTCATATATAATGAAAAAGAAAAGTATATCACAATAATGTAATCCTAATTCAATATAAGTCAAAAAAAATATTATCAATATTAAATTTTATGTAATCCTGATAATATATTCAATCATCCAAATAACAATGTTAAACAAAAAAAATCATAACTTTTTTCACAAGAAGATCCACAAAATATATCAACCAAATAACTTTATTAACCTAAATTTTATACTTTGAAAGACATACAATACAATCTAATCCGTCTTAGATACACATAACATACACAACAAATAACAATGTTAATCAAGAAATTTTATGTTATAACCTATTCAATCATCCAAATAACAATGTTAATCAAGAAATTATAATTTTCACAACAAGATCCACAAAATATATCAACCAAATCATCTAATTAAAAGAAATTATATACTTTGAAACACATGCAATAGAATATAATCTCTTTTAGATACACATAAGATACAGAACATTTAATTTCATAAAAAAAAATAAAACCTGATTTAACGTGTAATTTATCAAGAATCGCCGGAAACAAGTCGCTGAAGTCAAGCAAAGCGAAAATTGGGGTTCAAGTGATTTGTTAATAAGTGTGTAAATCAAAGCGAAGATTGCCGTTAAATGATCGGAAAATAAGTCGGTAAACTTACTTTACCAATTTCTTCTTCAATCGTGGTTTTAAGTTTTCTTGAGCTTTGTGATTTTTGATTGAAGATGATAGAGTGTTGAAGGAGTATTGAGTTGATATGTGATGATTGTAGTAGGTATTTTAATTTTAATATTTAAGTATTGATATTTTTATTTTGTATAAATCCGTTTATTTCATAATTTGACATTAAGGTTGTTTTTTTTTCACATTATTTATTTGAATATTATACATAAATAGAAAATAGATATTACCTAATTACTACCAAGATTTTATAAATTCGTTAAATCTGTTAAATTTTTATTACTAACAAGATTTTATAAATCTATTAAATTTTGATTACACATTTACATTAATTTCTATATTTTTTTTGCCAATATTTAGTTGAATAATTATTTACATAAATAGTTATAACAACTTTTGATTCTATATTATTTTTAATTATACTTTGCCAATTTTCTCATATAAATACATACTCATTATTTTTTTCTTTCATTCTATGTGTTGCCGGTACTATTCGATTGTTAGTCTTCTTTCTGAACTTTTGTGTTTCGGTTAACATGTATCGTCATGGTCCGTATTTTATCATAACTATACTTGATCCGCTATCCCTTCAACAGGTACATAAGTTTCATTATTATTTTATTTAAACTAATGATTAGTATTGTTTTATCTTTTACTAGAAAGAAATTTTCCCTTTCTTTTTTTGGTTTTCAGGCTATACCTATATGTATGAGTAGATTTATATGGATGAATAAGTTAGAATCCTCAACTGTTAGTCTTAAATTTGATGAAAAGCATTCATGGTGTGTTGTTATCAAATTAATAGAAGATGTATTCTACTTTACAGATGGATGGTCTGAGGTTTTAAATTACTTTGACCATGGATATTTCTTTATTATTTTCAACTATCTTGGTGATCGTACTTTCAAGTTCAAGCTCTTCTGTCATGATCCAAATAATGAGTGGGGGAAACCGTTTTGTAAAATTATTCAAAATCCTTTACAAAGTCCAATGGTACGTAAATTTATTATAGATTTTTTTTCTCGATTTATTAAAAACATAATACTCATAAATTTGTAATAATTGATTTTTTACAGGTTCTACCAGATACTTTTCTTTCAAAACATTATGATTATCCTTTACCGGATAACAAGGTTATACTTAACGTATTCGAGAATCATAAATGGGAAGTCCGTATTAGAAAGATTGGTCCAAATTATTGTTTTGCTGATGGTTGGTTTAAATTTATTGAAGATCTAAGGTTAAATCCGGGGGATATTTTGTGTTTTAAAATAAACGACGTGAAACATTTTAATATTACCATATTCAATAAAGACGGTCGTCAAGTTTTGTTAAACAACACTCCTTTGATTGAGCAAGAATATGAACATATTAGCAATGTGGAAGGTTATCGACAAGTTAGTGACGATCCTAACTATCCCTTTTTCGCAATGACAGTAACTAATGAATTGGTATTATACTATGCTGTTTTATGTTTATTTTTTTGTTAATTTTTATTGTTTTCATTTAATAACATTTACAAATTTGTAATATTCTTACAAAATGTAGATCCTTCCCAAATTGATTACTGACTTAAGTGGTTTAAATGAGTTTTCTGAAGTAAAGATCAAAGTTGTTAAAGGAAATACTTGGGTTAAGAATCTTCGTACACACAATATTGATGGTCAAAGAAGGTTTGTCAATCAATTTAATATCTTATTTATTATTTATCTTTTACCGTATTTGTATATGTATTACTAACAATTTTTTTTCATATTTTATCTACCATAGGTACGGTGTTGTTGGATGGCATGATATACTTGAAGCTGAACATATTTCCTTAGGTGACGATTGTTTTTTCAACTGGTCGAAAACGAATTCCAAATTATTGGTTACGAAACTCCAGCAAGCATAAGTGATACAGTAATACAGTTTCAGTTTTTATTTAAAACCCGAAAAAACATATATCTTACATTTACTTTTCGATCCCCCTTTATTTACGTTTGCGGTACAATGCGTTTCTTATTTTTAATGTTTTAAATTCAGATTGCCATTATAATTTTATTCGTACACTCCGTTTATGATAACTAACATAAATCATTTATATAAGAAGTATAAACATGTCATTTTTCAACACTAATTGAGTTAGTGTTTGTTTAAAAGATAACATATATCTTACATAAATCAGTTTTTATTTAAAACCCGAAAAAACATATATCTTACATTTACTTTTTGATCCCCCTTTATTTACGTTTGTGGTACACTGCGTTTGTTTTTTTTAGTATTTTAAACTCAGATTGCCATTTTAATTTTCTCTGTACAGTTCGTTTTTGATAACTAACATAAATCATTTATATCATAAGTATAAACATATATTTTATTTATACATCTTATTCATCATAGAATTTTTCGTTTATTAATATATATGTATATATTTATTTGTTTAGAAAGATAGATTAACAACCCGTGAGTATTCACGGGTTATAACCTAGTTATCCTATATATTAAAAAACAAAGCCAATGAATAGTACTTGTCACATCATAATCAATAGTAAACTTTCCTTATTGGTTCATTAAATTAAAACACATAACATTCAAAAACACAAACACTGTACTTTATTTCCCTTTCTTCCCCACCACCTCTTTTCTGCAACAATGGATTCATCAGAAGCCCTAGATAACACCACCATTCCCCAACCCTACAAGCTCAAACAAACCCTAACCGGCCACAAACGCTCCATCTCCAGCGTCAAATTCTCCGACGACGGCTTCCTCCTCGCCACCTCCTCCGCCGACGGCTTCCTCCTCGCCACCTCCTCCGCCGACAAAACCGCCCGCACCTGGTCCACCTCCGACGGCTCCTTCTTCCAAGAATTCTCCGGCCACGACCAAGGCATCTCCGACCTCGCCTTCTCCTCCGACGCCCGCTACCTCGCCACCGCCTCCGACGACAAAACCGTCCGCATCTGGGACGTTTCCACCGGTGTAACCGTCAAAACCCTAACCGGACACACTAACTATGTGTTTTGTGTCAATTATAACCCTCAGTCTAACATGATTGTTTCTGGATCGTTCGATGAGACGGTTAGGGTTTGGGATGTGAAAAGTGGCAAGTGTTTGAAGGTGCTTCCGGCCCATTCGGATCCTGTTACTGCGGTTAATTTTAACCGTGATGGGACGTTGATTGTGTCCAGTAGTTATGATGGGTTGTGTAGGATTTGGGATGCTTCTACTGGGCATTGTATGAAGACTTTGATTGATGATGAGAATCCTCCTGTTAGTTTTGTTAAGTTTTCGCCCAATGGCAAGTTTATTCTTGTTGGGACTCTTGATAGCACACTGGTGAGCTACTTCTTATTCAATTATATCACTTGAATTTGGTTCTTGAATTGCTTATTTGTGTACAGAATTGATTTTGATTAAGTTATGTGTATTTGTTCATGAAACTGTAAATAAGACACTAAATAGCACAACTTTAATAACAACCAAGTATTTAGTCGCAATAAATAGTTTTACAATGACTTAGTTTTGTCGCGCCGCAACGCGGCGCTCAACATTAAAACCTAGTATACATTTATAAATGAAAAAGGAATAGTGCCAGGCAGCTTGCCTGGCACTTTCCTATTGGACCAATCCTTTTTAATTTAATTTTATTCCCATTTTAAAATTATGCCTTCGTCCTTCGTTTAAAATTGCGGTTTTGCCCCCACCTAAAAAATAAAATTATAATTTTGCCCCTAGGTAAAATTACGTTTTCACCCCCAGCTCAAAATAAAATTATAATTTTGCCCTTAGCTCAAAATTACGCTTTTGCCCTCGATTCAAAAACTCATTTTTAATTTTGTTCCCAGTTTAAAATTACGGTTTCGCCCTCCGTTAAAAACTACGTTTTTGCCACCAGTTCAAAATAAAATGTTGTTTTTCCCTCTAGCTCAAAATTACGATTCTGCCCTCAGCTCAAAATTACGTTTTCGCCTCCGGTTCAAAATAAAATTATGTTTTCCCCCTAGCTCAAAATTATTAGCTCCATGTCACTTCCTTATTGGACTAACTCATTTTTTTTTATTTTATTCTCAGTTTAAAATTACGCTTTCGTCCTTCATTTAAAATTACGTTTTTGGCCACATCCCAAAATAAAATTATACTTTTGCCCTAGCTCAAAAGACGCTTTTGCCCTCGGTTCAAAAACTCCTTTTTAATTTTGTTCCCAGTTTAAAATTATTGTTTCGTACTCCGTTTAAAATTACGTTTTTGCCCACAGTTAAAAATAAAATGTTGTTTTTTCCTCTAGCTCAAAATTACGATTCTGCCCTCAGCTCAAAACTACGTTTTTTTTCCCACAGTTAAAAATAAAATTATGTTTTTCCCCTAGCTCAAAAATATGATTTTGCTCTCAGTTTAAAATCATGATTTCGCCTCCTGTTCAAAATATAATTCCGATTTTGCCCTCTGTATAGACATACATGTTATGAGAGAGAAATATTTGCCTTATTGCCCCGCAACGTAGGCGGGGCAAAAACTAGTTAAATACAAGATTGAATATACAGTAAACAAAATTTAATGAATATATAGTAATAAAAATAGAATTAAATGAATAGTAATATCACCAAGGAATGAGTTGGTATCGGGTATCTGTATCAAATTTACCAAACCGGGTGTATTTTCGGTACCGGTTCGGCACCGGTATTCATCGGTTTTTACACTCAAATGCCGGTGTCGTACCAGTACCGGTACTGAGCCGTACCGTACCAGGTATATTCGGTACCGGTACCCACTTTTGGGGATTTGGGTAACGGTATTTTCCGTACTGGTTGGTACCGAGCTCATCAAATCATGTAGCAACGTAGCAATGCAAGTACTTGCATCATTTAGATTACTTTTCATACACACAGTAAGTAAACTGTATTTCGTTTGAATGAGGTTTTATATACACAACAACTTATTTTGCTTTATTTTTTTGTCTTTTTTCTGTAATGAATGAATTATAGCATGTAAAATTAACCTGGATATTTAGATTATTGATGAGCAAATCGTATCAAATCCTGTAATCAAACTGGTATCGTATCGGTACCAAATTTACTATACCAAATCATTTTCGGTACCAATTTGGTACCCACCTTTTGGCGTTTTCAGAATCGTTACTTTCGGTTCGACACCGGTCTAGCACCATACATTTATTTATTGATTTTTACCTTCAAATACCATACCGTATTGTACCGAGCATTTTCGATGCCGGTACCTAATTTCGATGATTTTCCGGATCGGTACTTTCGGTACCGTTACCGGTACCGAGCTCATCCATATTTTAACGTGTTAGCACCGTAATAACTGAACTGAAAACAACCGAATTTCCAACGTGTAGGACGTGTGGGTCATGTTATTATATATTAGGTTATTTAAAATCGTTTTTTTTAGGACGGAGTGACTATCCTTTTCACGACATTTTTATTTATGTTTTGATATTCGGTATATGCTTGTCGTTACTGACACGCGTTTTGCAGTCGTGTCCCCGCCGCAATGTAGGACGTGTGGGGTCCTATTATTATATATTAGATTATTTAAAATCGCTTTTTTAGGACGGAATGACTATCATTTTCACAACATTTTTATTTATGTTTTGATATTCGGTATCTGCTTGCCGTTACAGACACGCGTTTTGCAGTCATTGTGTGGAGGCGGGATAAAATATGATCTAGTTTTTTTAGATTTAGGGTTGTGGGTTTGATGGAACTAATAAGTATTTGTCTAAAATGCCTCTCTATATGTTTTTTTTATCTTTGCCATGTGTCAATTTATTATTGCTTCATACCCTTCCTAGCGAAAACAAACTTCCTATTTGATTTTTTCCCTTATAACTCTTGCTTACTCATTTTGACCTTTTATAGTTTTTCCTCATGGTATTACAATATTGTTGCATTTGTAACAAACTAGTAATAATACTCGCGCTATGAAGCGGGGTTTTCGTCGGTATCGGTTTAATTTGGTATGACATTGGCACTCGATAAGCAACCAAAAGTAATATGTCCAAGAGGAAATTGACACATATGTTACATCGATTGGAAAACACCAAAAAGAAATTTACAGCGGACGGTATCATTGTGGCGCATAAAGTTTTCAATTAGAACAAAAAGTCTTATAAAAAATATTTAAGAAATAATGTTATGTTATAGTTTAATAAACATTAATGAAAATTTTCACAATTTTGTATTTATTTAAATTTAAATATGCGTAAGTAGTATAAAAAACATTTTTAAGTTTATAAAACTTTATCTGGAAATCCTATAAAACCAAAAGGTATTTAGTTATTTATTTGGAATGAGTAAAGTCCTATTTGAGTCCTTGTGGTTTGTGAAGTTTAACCATTTGAATCCAAAAATCAAAACTGTCTTGATTTGAGTCCCTGTGGTTTCTAATTTTAACTATTTGAATCCAAAAGTAAACAACATCCAAATCAGAAACATTTGGATTTTGGATTCAAATGGTTAAAATTAGAGACCACAGGGACTCAAATCAAGACAGTTTTGGTTTTTGGATTCAATTGGTTAAACTGCACAAACCACAGGGACTCAAATAGGACTTTACTCATTTGGAATATACATGGGTTTGTTCCCATTAATAAACATTAATGAAAATTTTCACAATTTTGTATTTATTTAAATTTAAATATGCGTAAGTAGTATAAAAAAACATTTTTAAGTTTATAAAACTTTATCTGGAAATCCTATAAAACCAAAAGGTATTTAGTTATTTATTTGGAATATACATGGGTTTGTTCCCAACGTCCCAAAAACTTTTGTTTTGCCGTAAAAAAAAGACTAGAAAACGTCGTGTAAAAGACTCGAAACTAAGTGCACACATTGAAATTCAAGGTCACTTCTACCCTAGTGTTTGTCTTTATTTTTGTTAGATATTCGTTTGCAAATTTAAATAATCAAAAGTTACGTGAAAGAAGACAAAAAAAAAAGGATGGGGATGTCAGGTGGTATCCACCTATTAGCGGAATAGCGGCATCGCCCACAACAACCAGTCCTGAAGAACAACTGTACACCCTTTGAAATTGTATGTAAACATAATTATTCTGGTAAGTCGTAAAGTATTACAAGCATGGTATTCATTATTCTACTTGCATTCTGTCAAACAAAGTTGTGTTACATCATAAGCGTCATCGTTGAGGGTTGTGAAAGTGTAGTGGTTATCGGTGGAGGGAGCAATGAAGGGGTAATGGCCTCATGGACTCCTTTTGTAAGTGTGATTGTTTGTTGAATTATTGGTGTGCCAATGAGGTAGTGGTGGAGGAGTTGGGGAAAGATTTGGTGTTTCTTATGATCCAGGTTCGGCTCGCACTCTCCCTATTATTTTCTGCGGCATCCAGGTGAATGGCGAATACGGTTGGCGCCGGTTCGTCTTGGATGGAAGACGATGTTTTACCGATTATTCCATTGTCGTGCCTTCGGGCGGGTGGAGGTTGGGTTTCCGCGCATCTGGGAGAACCAAGGGGCTGGCGGCGGTCAAGTAGTCGACCTTGGCCACAACGTCCGGTGTCACGGTGATTGGCACGTCGTTCCATGTTGTTCAAAAAAAATATTGGTGTAAACATAAAAAAAAATTATATTTACGGAAAATAAACTAAAACTAAAAGGTATTTAAAATTCACAATGAAAATCTAGTTATGTTGTATGCTTTTTTTCACCATGGCTTGACTGTACATCAATATGCTAGTACATTTGTACAGAATAAAATAAAAAATAAGTAAGTCATCGCTTAGGGCCTCACGTAACCCCTATTTTCTTGATTATATACCAAAACAAAGATATTTTTCGATCATTTGAATGTGGTTCTGCAAGTTATGATATTTTCAACATGTTTGAAAATGTTAGGATAAAGAACTTATACCATTTATCTTTGTGATTTTTTGACTGTGTCTCACAAATTGAATTTGAACTAGAATTATCACCCGTCGCAATGCGGCGGGTGATTCTTTAGTTATATATCGTATTAGAATTCAGGGCCGTTCTAACGTTTTTGGAGGCCCTAAGCAAACTACAAAGGCGAGACCTCTTCGAATTGGTATAAATAAAACATCAAACGTCTCAATCACAAACACAATATCAAAATTCAAAGATTCAAGGTATCATTTAGGGGTTTAGGCAAAATAGTGATTTCTCCCCAATAATTTCTCCTAAGTTCACATCCAATTTTATATAGTTATTATTATAAAAAATTAGCCGTTAACCATTGCGACACCAAATTTCACCTCAAATTTCTCGCCAGTCAGTGACATCATTCAGCGGAATTAGCATATGCGACGTTACAGCAAGCTAAAATGACGATGTCGGCCTATATTAATTACGAATTACATATTGCTTGGAGTTGGAATTGTGTCTTTTTTTTAAATTCATTTTTTCAATTGAGCATCACAATAAATATAGTTTTTGTTTTGTTCATTTGTGCATAATAACTATATAAAGATTTTTTTTTTTTTAAATTTGAGGCCTATTTTCTGGGGGCCCTAGGCTGTTGCCTAGATTTGAAAGCCTCTAGGTCCGGCCCTGTATTAGATAGAAGAAATGCGAATGTTTCTTACATGACTGCGAGCCTGTGTGTAAAACATAGAAAAAAATAACTAAGTCGATCTCTGACCCGCATGTTGCGACAGACCTATCAAACGGGAAAAATAGACGCGTTGCGATGGGCCTGTCAAACGGGAAAAGTAGATGAAAAAACGTTGAACCCCACATGCACGTTGCGACGTGTTAACTCGGAAAATTTAGAATGAAACGTTAAATGGAAAATTAGCGAAAGATGAAAAGTCTAAGGGATCAAAATTGAAAGTAAAAAAAATGTTGGGGTTAAATTGAAAAAGATGAAAAGTTTTGGGTTAAAAACAAAAAATTCAAAAGGGTTAAATTGCAAAAGATGAAAACTTTTGAATTAAAAGTGAAAAATCAAATTAATCAAAGAGTTAGTTACAAAAGATAGAAACTTTAGACTTAAATTACCAAATATGTAAACTTTAGAGTTAGAAATGAAATTTTCATTTTTTTTTTAAACTCCCAAAGCCAAAAATACAATAACATTAAGGCATAAACATGTTGCTTATTTATAGTTTTATAATATGTGATTTAGGGTTAACTTTGGGGGTGTTTGTTTTTCTAAAAAAAAAATATGCGCAGGCTATTCTGTTTGTGTTGCGCAGACCACGTGCAGACATTGTCATCTGCAGACTGGCATTTCATTAAAAAACGTCTGCGAGCTCTTTTTGGTGCAGAGTTGGCCCAACCACTTCTAAGATCTTCTAAGGTATACAAAGGGTTAAACTCTTAAACATCACCACCACCATCCACCACCCACCACCAGTGGCGGATCCAGGAATTTTTCCCGGGGGGTTCCTTTTGGTATATTCTCACTAATTTTTTCGAAATCGATCAAGTTTCCACTAAGTTTTTCCATTTTTTTCCAAACCGAGGGGGTTCCTGGGAACCCAGGAACCCCCCCTGGATCCGCCCCTGCCCACCACAGTCCATCACCACCACCACCGTCTACCACCAATGCTCACCACCAACAACTAGTACTTTACCCGTCCGGTGGACGGGTTTTTTAAAGTTATAATGGTGAAAGTTTCTATCTATAGTTATATTATATAGATATGCGCTACATTATTAGATAAACATCTTTTAACATAGTCCTTGTAGGCAATTCCCGTATACATGTATTATATCCCCCATAACAAATACATGTAGCTGTCATGACCCCATGAAATCATGATGTTAATTGCAATCTTAGTTTGATAAGCAAGATTGTTCATGTTTGGGTTTTCTTTGAAACAGAGCAACATAAAAGATCAACAGCCACTTATTATAAAAAGTAAATAAATAAATAAAACAAAAGAAGCTAGCACATAGGTTCCATCTAGTTTGGCATGTAATTTTATATGTATATCAAAACCACAACCAACCAAGTATTACAATATAATACACCCATAACTAACTTTGAAAAGCAATTATAACAGAGTTGGATGTGCTTCTATGCTTCAGAGAAATCTTGATTGGCAGAAGTTTTGGTTCTTCGCTATTAGTCTTTGTCAATTGTGAAAAGTCGAAGTGCGTGGCTCATGCTCACTTGCCAAAGCCATCCTGTACAAATAAAAGCTGGGCACATAACCTGCAAACATGTTAAAAGTCCAACATCATGTTTCCAGTTGCATGTTATAAAAATAACAAAAATTACGCTTAAGATTTAGAGAAGCCTATCAACTTTATACTCGTCGAGTGTACGGGTCTTAAAATCAGCAGCACAGTAATCAAAATAAAACTCCTATGTGCGAATAAAAACCAAGGGTTTTGCTATAATCGGAAAAGAAAAAGGTCATGTCATGTCATATGTTGTATTGAAACAACTAATAATTGTTGACCAGTGAATGTTTACCTTTGCTTTTCCATGAATTTTGTTCTCCAATATCTTGAGTTTTTGAGAATAATGATTACTACTCAAACAAACAAAAAAAAAAAAAACCAACAAAATTAAGTAAGAGAAATACCGGAGTCTGGCCATGGCTGACGTTACTCTTACTAAATGAAGGCAAGCACTCGATCACAAATATGTACCCTTTTATAAAGTCCGAGTTTCTCATGTACTCGTCATATCTCGTCTGCGATTGATATGAACTAAACATTTCCAAATTGTTCTTACTATTATTATCACTTGTTTCTATAACATAATTATACATGTTAGTCCACAATATACCTATCACAAGACAAATAGCCCATCATCTGCAATCTGATTCGCAACACACAAAAAGTGAAAATAAAATGAAAGCTAAAGATCAATAGAGACAGGTTGACGAGTATGAGCATAAATCAGGCCACTGACAAATTCATTTTCCCGTGTATAAAATTGAAAATAAAAAATGATCAAACAATATGATTTACCCGTAGGAGCAAGTGCTTCGTGAGAATCTCTTCCAGTTTTGGATGAATCTTTTTTTTGCATTGCTCGGTGTAAAGAAGAATTATGGCGCCTTTTGACCCTGTCCCTTGGATTGCTTTTTAGAGAAAATATGAGACTAAACCGACATCTATGTAGTTAATATCCCGATATAACACCGATATATCAGTGATATATCGGTTATCGGTCCCCTACCGAGATAACGGTGCAAAATATCGGTACCGAGAATATCAGTGATGTTGACCGACATTTGACCGATATTGGACCGGTATTTGATCAATATATCGCCGATTTTCCCAATATCAGTACCTTTCTACAATGACATTAAAATGACATACAAACATACCTGTTGTGTTTCTGCAATGACATTAAAACTTTTGTAACATCAAGAGATTTATACAAGTATTGTGCATGTGAAATCCTTCCACAAATTGAAAGCTCGACAAATGAGTACATTTTATTTCCTTTACTTTTTAAGTGGATGACCAATTTAAACCTCCAGGCCTGCAAAATCAGAACATGGTATTGTATTATAAAAAAAAACTCAAAACACACTGGAGTGAAATTGGTAAGGAAAATATTTCAGAAGCAAACCTTTGAAGTACGCTAAGATCTTTCTGCAACCAATGAACTGCTTCTCTGATACCTAAAGCATTTAATAGTGGATCAAACTAAAAGAATTAATAATTAAAACAATTAGGAGGTACATAAATGAAAAGGGTCTGTATAAAATTAACAGTTTTATATGGATAATGAAAGGGTACCTCCAAATAGATTCAATCGTCATCGGTACGTGCAACATACTATTTGAATCACAGCCTTATATCAACTAAAATCTTCACAGAGGTTCAACAGATGTTCCAATCGAGTCAATAGCTAACTTTACCGAACCTAAACCTCAATTCCTACCTGCAAATCAAATTGCTAGTTTCAAAAACTTTGAAAACAAAACTAAACCACTCTGAGTGAATCGAATTAAATAGCAATGTTCTCAAGAACAATAAATAGAAATATTAAAGAGACACGTAAAATTACCAGAAATTCCGGCCATGAGACACCGCAAAATAACTTCAACATGTCTCAATTTCTGTACGAGAGTACCAACGAACCTAATACAGCAGCAGACAACAAAATTTTCAAAAAAATCAAAATCAAACCGATAACCTAAAATATGAGTTACGAGAGAGAATCAAACGATGAAGATGATACTTAACGCCCATAGCATTCACGATTACATCCTTGAACGATCCGTGATTAGAACCTTCCGATTGAATATGATCGTAGAGAGAGGTGAGGTTACAATCAAGTGTCGGGAGTTCGTCGTTGGTGCCATTGATGGAGTGGTGGTGTGAAGGTTGCTGGTCTATTTCCGTCTTTGTGGTGGTGGTTCTGAGATGATTGTGGTACGATCGTAGGTGGTAATGGTTAAGGTTATCTAGAGATAAGAGTTCCAATGGGGATTGAAGAGTGGAATATAAGGGGAGGGTAGAAGCAGAACGTGGGAGTGGAATTCGGAAGGAGAAAACCGCTGCAAAACTTCCCGAAGAAATTGCTGGAATTCAGGAATCATGGCCTGATTTTTAGCTATTCAAGAGAGAGAGTCCGAACTGCTAGAAACTGACTTTGTCAGTTATTTTTTTAGAGTTTATGTGGCTAGGATTTGATCTTGAAGAGATCTGAGGGATGTGATTAAATTTGAGAGCGGTTGGCTTTTACGCCGTCTATAATATATATAATTTATTTTTGAAGTCTATATACGTTAAAAAACAAACAGCCTTCTTCTTGCAGACTAAAGAGGTTTGATCCACCTCTTCTTCTACAGATATCTGCAGATATGGTCCGCAGACTGCAGATATTTTATCTTTTAAAAAACAAACAAGACCTTAGTCGAAAGAAAATAATTAATAGATGCTTTAAAGAATTTTCTTTTCACTAAAATTAGAGTATTTCAAGGCGTTAGGGTTGTCCTAAGTTAGTGTTGGTAGAAAAAATATTTACTAAAATAGTGTTACTTTTAAACTATTTACCAAAATGGTGTTTCCATTTATTTTGTATTTTTATATTTTTTAATCTAACATATTATACTCTTCTTTAACTAGCACACGTATTATTTATCCTATAGTTTTATTCTGTTTTAGTCATTTATTATATATTATTTTTCCTTTGCAATACATTTGCTCAACGTCGCTTTATTCATAAATCTTAATCATGAAGATTATCTGCACTACTTTTGCACATAGGTGATCTTCATTGCATTTGTATTATTACTATTACTATTTTATGCTAATTATTATGTCATTCTTTGCGGGTGTATCTGGTTGTCCTTTGCCGTTAAATTACCCTGGCTAGCCTTTTATTTTGTTAGCCATTCATAAAATTACATTAAAATAGTTAAATGAAAATTCAATATTGAAGACGAAGCACCTTAGGATGAAATAAAAAAGGACAACTACACATATGTGTTCGGAACACTTTTGTACGCAGAAAAAAAATCACAAAGATAAAAATTCAAGATGAAATCACCATATCATCTGGGAAGTCGAAAAAGCGAAGTATGATTTTATTATGCACAAAGACAAGATAATGCGGAAAAGAAAATATAGATTCTTTCAATTTTTCTTCATAATTCAATTTTTTCAAAACTACAATTACCAAAAAATATCGACATTTTAGTATAATCGTAAAAACAATTCTAATTCAATCAATGAGTTGATTGAAGGAAAAATAAAAGTATAAACAAAATATACTAATGACTAAAAAAATATATTAATGTATTGATTCAATAAAAAAGTAAAAGAAAAGTATAATATGTTGCTTAAAAAATAAAATATAAATACAAAATGAAGAGAAAACACCATTTTGGTAAATAGTTTGAAAGCAACACCATTTTGATAAATACTTTTCCCACCAACACTAGTTTGGAAAAAAAACTTCAAAAATATAATATGTTTTCACGAAAGATTGAGCCGACCTTTATCTAATTAGGCTCGCAAACGAGATTGCTACACCATATTTTATGTCCAAATATAAAAGTGAAATAAACACATACGAAACTAGTATTTCGTTATTCCTCCCTCATCATCAAATTATCAAAAGAAGTAAACCCCACAATTGATCATTAGGGTCAATTCAAATTATTGGATCAACTCGATTTATTTACTTGATGATACAAATATATATATATATCTACTATTTTAGAATCATTTCTGTGTTAAGAGATGATGTCTAAGAAACCTTCTTTCTAGTATATACATACCACCCTCCAATGTCACTAAACGCATCCAAACCCGAATCAAAATCGTTCAATATCAACACTTGCGATCTTGAAACCCGAAGCAAACCACCATTTAAACGTTAACCGATCGTATGGTTAGTAGAAGTCGGCTTCTGGAGACTAACCAAGGAGTAGTAAGCTCCAGTCGGCCCTCTCGCTAGTAACGAACCATGGTTCCCCTTCTCAACCACCCTCCCCTTTTCCAAAACCACAATTGTGTCACAACTTTGTATGGTGCTTAACCGGTGCGCAACCACTAGACTAGTCCGCCCGACCATCATTCGGTCAAGTGCCTCTTGTACAACCTTTTCTGATTGACTATCTAGTGCACTAGTCGCTTCGTCTAATAACAAAACAGTGGGGTTTTTCAATATGGCACGGGCTATAGCGATGCGTTGTTTTTGTCCCCCGGAAAGTTGTACACCTCGATCACCGCACCACGTGTCATACCCATCTTTCATAACTGTTATAAAATCATGAGCATTGGCTGCTTTTGCAGCCTCGATTATCTCGGATTCACTAACCTCCTTAGAAGCCCCGTATACGATGTTTTCACGTATAGTAACCGCGAAAAGTGTTGGCTCTTGGCTCACGAGTGCGATATATTTTCTTAGAGTTCTTAAATGATATGACTTTATATCTCTACCGTCGATTTTGACAACGCCTTTTATTGGATCGTAAAAACGCTCGATTAACCCAATTATGGTCGATTTTCCGGATCCGCTTTGTCCAACCAGCGCGGTTGATTTCCCAGCTTCGATATTTATAGAGAACCCTTTAAAGATCATGACGTCAGGCCGAGCAGGGTACGCAAAGTCCACATTGTGTATTTCTACGTGGCCCGTAATGATCTCGGGCTTCTCACCATCCGGATCCTCGGGCTCTATCAAAGTGTAACGGTCCAACACCGCGAACACAGACTGCACCGCATCGGACCCTTTAGCTAGATCATTTGTCATGGTCCCAGCATCCGCGATGACCCTCCCAGTGCTTACTAAGATCATAAACGTTTGAAACAAAGCTTCTGATCCGAGATGACCGTCACTAATCAATTTCCCACCATACCAAAAGTCTAGAGCCCAAGTACAAGCCATGAGGCTTTGAGAAAACCCGAGCCCGAATCCTGCATACCAAGCTTGCTTGATGCTTTCATGCATTGGTGCTTTTTGGGCCTCGTGGAGCATTTTGAGGATCCTTGTTTGAGATGAAAAGGCCGTGATTGTACGTAGATTCGCGACTGCTTCAGCTGCGAGCTTGCTGCTTCCATCTTGTAATTTCATGGCTTTTTGTGACATGTTCTTTAACAAAACTAGTTTGCAATAAAAGCACACGATTATAAGCGGCTGAACCGCGATCATAACCAATGCCAATCTCCATGCAATTACCAACCCCATCGTGCACGCGATTGTCACTGCCGAGAATGTTTGAATTAGAAGTGCCGATCGATCACCCACCAATGACCGTACCTGCAAAATCATTGTTGGCATCAAAACTAATATCATTTACAAAAATCATAGAACTTGGACCATAATAGGGGTGCTCAAAAAGCTCGCGGCTCGCTCGAAAAACCTTGTTTTATTTTCGAGCCGAGCTAGCTCGTTTTGTGGATCGGCTCAATAGCTCGGCTATGTGGCTCGACTCGATGGCTCGTATGTATGTGTGTGTGTGTATATTAGAAATGTGTGTTAATTGTTTCCATTTTTGTTTTTATGTTACCAATATTTGTAAATTAAAAATTAACGAGTCGGCTCGATTGGGCTCGAACTGGCACGAAGTTTTTACGAGCAAAGCTCGAGCTTGACTTTTCTGCTCGAAAAAAATAATCGAGCCGAGCCGAGTTGGCTCGTTTAAGTTCGAGCATCTCGATTACAGCCCTAGACCATAAATTACTTGCAGTAAAACAAACTCAACATTAAATTCATACCACATTGGCATCTTTAGCAAGCCTGGAACAAATAGCTCCACTTGAATTTTCTTCGCGATCAAACCACCCGATTTCAAAGGTGAGCATCTTTGACAACATACGTTCGCGAATCCTCTTGGTTAAGTACTCACCCATGGCAGCAAAATTGTAATGCTGAATGATATTGACTACCATCGAGAAAACCGCTAAACCCAAGAAATACAATGCATAAATCATCGTTCTGCGCTTGATTTCCTCGTGGTCGGGTAAGAAATAAACGGATATCATTGACCCCAAAGCAAATGCATAAAGGGGTTGAATCGCACCGAATAGAATTGCACCCGCGCTCCCTAACAATGCTTGCTTCCATTCGGGAATATTCATTGCTAAAAGCCTCTTAAAGGAAGGAACCGGAAATTCTTGGTTGACCCGAGAGGTGATGTTCAGGTTCTCACCTCCAATGTTGTTGACTGAGCTTGCAGAGCTCGACCGGCTAAACATTGGCTGCCTACGGCTACTTGTGTTATGGACATCAAAGGCTGCAGTGACCGACGATGGTCCAAGAGGGTAAGGAGTGGGTGGTGCATCGTTTCGTTTTGTTTCTTGGAGGCGAACGAGTGATGTGTAGAGGCCGTTTTCAAGTTGGATGAGGTTATCATGGGAACCAGACTCTACAACTTGACCATCCTGCACCACCACTATGACATCTGCGTTTCTAATAGTTGAGAGGCGGTGAGCTATGACGATGGTGGTTCGACCAACTGCAGCCTGATCAAGTGCTTCTTGAACCACTCGTTCTGATTCTGTGTCGAGTGCACTTGTAGCCTCGTCCAAAAGAAGGATACGTGGTGACTTGATTATTGCACGAGCAATTGCAATTCTTTGTTTTTGCCCACCCGACAATTGAACTCCTCGTTCGCCAACCTGTTATGTAGGAGAGGTTGATCGTAAGTTACACGCTTCAGAACCAATAATATGTTTCTAATAGTGAGAACAACATAATAGAGAAACAAAGATGGTTGTATAGCCGTCTTGTGTATCACATTCAAACATATAGTTACATATACCTTACATTGTTCTTGCAGTTCGCAACATATTATTAGTTTTGAAACATTTAATTTGATTTTTCTTCTGTTCTAATAACTTGTGCTCGTTAATAAAAAAATCTAAATACACAGTTATTTTTTTTATTTGCCAACGTTCCGATATAACTTTTTATCGAAAACCAAGTTTATGTTCATAGTAAGATTTTCTTTAAATTTACAAGACTAAAAAAATACTTTACTTTGAATATAACTCGGTTTTGATAAAATTTATAGCAGAATGTCGGGAAAAAAATTATCAATCTCCTAAACACCTAGAAATCAAAAAATTTAATGAATTTAACTTAAAATTTTATCAAAAACCAAGTTTATATTCATAGTAGAGTAAATGCCGATTTTGGCCCCTGTGGTTATATCACTTTTACCCTTTTAGCCCAAAAATGAATCTTTTAACATCTGAGCCCCCAACGTCTTTTTTTCTAACCCTTTTTGCCCCTGACACTAACCCCATCCATTTACTTTTAGGGGAAAAAAGGGTTAGAAAAAAAGACGTTGGGGGCTCAGATGTTAAAAAATTCTTTTTTGGGCTAAAAGAATAAAAATGATATAACCACATGGGCCAAAATCGTAATTTACTCTTCATAGTAAGATTTTCTTTAAAGTTACGAGACTAAAAAAAATACTTTACTTTGAATATAACTCGGTTTCGATAAAATTTATAGCATAAAGTCGGCAAAAAAATTTATCAATCTCCTAACACCTAGAAATCAAAAAATTTAATGAACTTAACTTAAAATTCTGCTTAATGTAAAACTCTAAAATCTGATTTATAAGTTGGAAAAACAACCTGAGTGTCATAGACCTGAGGCAACTGAGAAATAAAGTTATGAGCATTTGAAGCTTTAGCAGCCTCAACAACTTCATCCATAGTAGCATTCTCCTTACCAAAAAGTATATTCTCCTTAATAGTGGTAGCAAACAAAGCAGGCTCTTGACTCACCAACCCCATTTGTGATCTCAACCACTTTAGTTGAAGCTTATCAATCCTCACTCCATCCACACAAATCTCTCCTCTTTGAGGATCATAAAACCTTTGCAACAACGCGATCACAGTAGATTTACCCGACCCACTCCCACCCACCAACGCCACTGTTTTCCCCGCGGGAACCTTTAAGTTAAACTCTTTGAATATCAAAGATTCTGGTCTTGACGGATACGTGAATTTAACGTTCTTAAATTCCACTTCCCCGGATATTTGTTCCAGTATCTCACCTTCCATGTTGTCGGAATCGATTTCGGGGACTCTTATGATGATTTCGCGTATGCGTTCGCTTGCAGCCATTGCGTCCGAGAAGTACTTCACGTTCGATAATCCGGAACCTAGTGATCTGTCATTATCAGAATGTTTAGATATTCTTAAAAAGTAACAAACACATGATTGAAAAAGGACAACATATGCAAGTGTAATGTTGATAAGCAATCCATTGAAACAAAAGTCAAATTTATCATTATCAGGCATTTCATTTCACATGATAAAAAGTCAAATTCATTAGGTTGGAAACAAAAAGGTTGCTATCTTGTTCCTTTTTATGTAATTTTTTTTTGTAACATAAACTGTTGCTTTTATAAAAGTTAAAACATAACCAAATTGGGTGGCTGGTGTTTATTATTCTGTTTGAAACCAATTAAACTGAAAATCAAATTAGTAATTCGGTCTCACAAAATCTGAATTCGAATACTTCAAGCCAACCCGAATAACCCAGATTAACCGAATAACAAATAGCTCAATCTTACTTAGCCCAACCCAATTCCGTAACAAATATGGCAAAAGATTAGAAAAAAAAAACAAAATAAAAAAAAGTTATTCGGTTTATTTGGTGGAAACCAAAAACTAAACCGAATTCGAATTCAGTTATTCGGTCCGGATAGTTTACCAAATAACCCACCCAAACCACATAACCAGAAAACCGAACCAATAAACACCCGTAACGCAGACAAGTCATTCAATAAAAGACCAGACCAAAAAAAAAAAAAAAACACATACAGTCCACCAGTGGCAATGGCAGCACCAACAGCAAAAACAGTTCCACCACTAGCTCCATGGTACATAACCAACCTACTACCATACCAACACAAGAACGACCAAACCGCAAAAGCGACACCGTTGCTACCAATCGCCACTCCTTTAGCCAACCCCTGCTGTAAACCGAGCTTTACAGTGCCTTCTAAAGCAGCAGAGTACTCTAACGAACTCTTGTTCTCACCGACGAACGAGTAGACCGTTCGCACGGATGAGATCGCCTGTTCGGCCACTGTACCGGCCTTATTGTACTCTTCTCTTGTTTTTCTTGATAAGTTTAACAGAACACGTCCGTATATCAGACCGGGTATGACTAGAACTATTATAAATGGAACTCCAACAATTGCTAGCCTCCATAGTAATATGAATGCTACTATGTATGCACTGCTGAAAATTGAAATGTTCATTAAGAACACTGGTACCTGCAGTTTTTAATTTCATATATCATGTTAAAAAATCAATACCCAATTGTTTGGAATTAACGCTAGCAAGGTGTTGGATAAGGCTTTGTCTTTTGACGATAGTTTAATTTCTGTGGTGCAAAAAGAAGGTACATTTTAGTAGTAGAATTACAGCGTGTGAGTTGTCCTAAAACAAGTAAAGGACCGTGGAAAAAGAACCGCATACTTTAGTAGTAGAATTAGAGTGTGTGAGTTGTTGTCTTAAAATATTGAGTAAAGTAAACGGATGGTTACTGTGGTTAACCAAAGTTATGGATTTAGTCCGTAGCTTTCCAAAAGTACACTGAGGTCCCTGTGGTTTGTCCTTTGTAACGCAGTTAGTCCTCAACTTTTGGCAAAAGTACATGGATGGTTCTTATGGTTTGCAATTTGTAATGCATTTAGTCACTAAAAGTTGGGGACTAAATGCGTTACAAATGCAAACCATAAGGACCAATTGTGTACTTTTGGCAAAAGTTAAGGACTAAATGCGTTATAAAGTGCAAGCCATAGGGAATACTCGGTCAAATACTTGATGGGAACCTTGGAATACTCAACGACTACTCGGATTACTCGGTCAACTACTTGGCCTACGCGGCGACTGCTCATATGCTAATTTTGACATGAGTTATGCTAATCTTGACATGAATAATGATAGTTTTGACATGAATTACGATTATTTTGACACATAAAATATCCAATAATTAATTTCTTTATATTTAACATGTCCGAGTACTCTCCGAGTACTCCCAACTCCTCACTCTGCCGAATAGGGAGCGCCTAGCGACTTCTGCAACACTGTCTATAACTAAAAAATCAACACAGATTAAGAACAATTTTACCTTTTCGCTGATGCATTCTTGAATAACAAGACTATCACTAGAAACACTAGTAATGATCTCAGCTGTGCTTGTAACATTCAAATCAAAATACGCAACTTCTTGCCTTAATACTGCTTTCAAATAAGCTGACCTCAATCTTGATGCTTGTCTCTCTGCTGTTCTTGCCCAGCAATACCCCTCTGCAATATATTATATTATATATCTATAATTACTGAATAATATACAAAGATAAAAAAAAAAAAAAAAGTTTGACCAGAAATAAATCTACCAAGAAAACATGCAACCCAAATCCCAATAGCCATGTAACAAAGATTTACAGCGTTCTGTACATACAAGGTTAAAACCAAGTTAGAGTTAACACTAGTAGCCAAAAAAACTGACACCATAAAAAAAAAAAAAAAAGTTACTGGCTCCGCCACTGTTATTATATAATTATGACCTTATTCATTTTATCAGTGAAGACATCAACTGTGAAAGAAGAAGAGTCTCCAATATTATTCATGATGGTGCTAGTGAAAAGTAACATAGTCGGCATCGCAATTCCGTCGCCAACAGCACCGAAACACCCGAGAGTCATCAGAAACATGTCGGTACCATCGGCGTGCATAAAAATCGACCGGAATGATCCAGTTTTGATCTTATTGTTTGTCTTTTTACTCTGTTTAAACATGTTCACACAGAGGATTATGAGGTTGTAGGGGTGAGAGGAACATATTAGTTGAAGTTGAGTGTGGTGAGTATATATAAGGTGTGGTATAAAACTTTTTTTTTAATTTAATAAAAGAATTTAAACAGTATTCGTTTTGCCAGCGACACTATATTGTTCGACACTATTGACGACTATGGTTAAGGCATCAAGATCTATTTTTTTAAACGGGTACAGATTGGTACCTTTTCTTTATATATATAGATATATATATAAAGGGTAAGATTCATGCGAGAACCACCTTTATTGCGACAACCGCGAGAACCAATGTGAACAAAACCTAAAATAGCTAAAAAAAACTAACCCCCCCCCCCCAAACTAAATGCTAAAAACTAAAACCCTAAAAAAAACTAACCCCCCCCCCCCCCCCCAAGCTAAAATGCTAAAAACTAAACCCCCATAAAACCTAAAAAAATCAAAAAAACACACAAATTTTTTTTTAATATTTTTTAAGTTAAAATCGCTACTTTTAGTAGCAAAAAAAAAATTTAAATTTAAAAAAAAATATTTTTTTTTGCTACTAAAAGTAGCGATTTTTTATAAAAAATAAATTTTGTGTGCTTTTTAGCTATTTTTAGGTATTTTTGGTTGTGTTCACATTGGTTCTCGCGGTTCTCGCAATAAAGGGTAGTTCCTAACGGATTTTTGTCCTATATATATATATATATATACTAGGTTTTTACCCGGGATTGCTTTCCAGGCTCGGGAAACTTAGTTATATTAACTACTATTTGTTATTAATACGACCACATTACATCAACGATCTCATTCGATTCAACAACAATGTCTTCAAATCACCGGATTAGATCATGAACTCATATTAGATGTCAAACAAAAGCACAACAGGACCACATGAATAATATCATTTCCACTTTTACTTCAATGCACTTACATGATAAGGGTGATTTGGGATTTTGTAAAAATGTTTGTTTTTGTACTTCTTTACAAAATAAGATGTTGACAAAAATTCAAACAGATGTTGACCAAAAGTCAATCAGATGTTGACAAATAGTCAAACAGATGTTGACCTTAAACGGATGTTTGGTTTAAGGCCAAACATCTGTTTATGGCCAAACATCTGTTTAAGGTCAAACATCTGTTTAAGTCCAAATATCTGATATAGAAGGCGAAACATCTGTTTAAGGCAAAACATCTGTTTAAGGTCAAACATCTGTTTATGGCCAAACATCTGTTTAAGGTCAAACAACTGTTTAAGTCCAAACCTCTGATATAAAAGACCAAACATCTGTTTAAGCCTAAACAGATGTTTAAACAGATGTTTAACTTAATAAGATCTACTGTCTTCTCACACTGTTTTCCTCTTCAAAACACTGTTCAACCTAACATGGGTTTCCATTAACTATTGACCAAAAGGCAAACATATGTTCAAACCACTATTTGTTATTGAACTTTTTTACAAAATTACATAGAATTCAAGAAAATGAAACAATGAATTAAAGAACTATAATTTAACATATAATCTAATCGGGCAAAGCAATCTATTATCTCACAATTCCCTGGTTTTTACAACATGAAACATAACATCATCATGCCAAATACAGTCATATATATACATCCATTATTCTGAATTCATAAACCCATAAATGCATAAGAATGTCACATTTGCAATTAATAAACCAAGTTTCTACTAATTGCAGTTACTATTAGCAAAAAGAAACATCATATCATCTATATATAAAACATAAAGTGCTAATAACATTGTTTTATCATGTTAGCAATACATAGCAACAAACCATCAAGTTAATAATTTAAAAAAAAAACATACAACATCACCATCAAAAAATTCATAGTTATAGTATCTGATATCAGAACATACTTAAATGTCTTTGTTAAACTGACGTAACTTGATTTAATACAATCTTCTGTTGCGAAGACACGTATGTGAAGTGCAACATATCACCAAACCTCAAGTTATTGTCAGTCATAAACTTTCGCCAACCGTCCAACGCATAACGTGCGTTCAATTCATTTAACTCCGACTTAACATCATAAACCTCCACAACTCCAACCATGTTTTGAACTTTCAAAGGATGAAGATCAAGAGAAAGACCTACTCGTCTGGCAACTTCAGCAGGAAGACACTACATGTATTGTGTGGAAAAAAATAATAGTAACACAAATAAACATAAATCATTAGTTTGTTATAAAAAATGGTATACCAGCCTATAGTCTCTTTGCGATCAAAATGAAAGAACTCAGGGTCGAGAAGATGTCCAGAATGTGTTTTTTGCAGTCTTTGCAATCTTATTTCTACGGTTAAGCTTTTTCTGAACGTTGGCGGCTCTCTTCCCCTTGATGAAAAAGTAAACATATACATGTGAATTAAAAGAATGTTGAATATATGCTAAAAAAACAGTTTATATAACACATACTAATTAACTGGCAAGTATAGATACCTTAACTTTATGAGCAGATGAAGAACATCCAATATGATCACTTGTGTCGACAGGTAAGGCAGCATTTCCCTTAGTCCTATTCTTGATTATCTCCTTTCTCTCAGAAGTAACTCTACCTTTCTTCTTAACCTGTTGTCATAGAGTAACTTTAATAACAATAGTAATATAACAATCTTTAAGATGGTAAACTTACATCTTGGGTTTTGTTCAATCGTGAAGACATGCGTCTCTTCGACGTGCATTCGGCATTGGTTGGTAATTTCTTCTAAATAATACATTATTGGATAAATATAACATCAGTAAACAGCATTAGTAATAGTTGTAAAAACATTAAATTCTTATATGTGTTAAATTAAAAATAAATAATTTTAATAATTTAGTAAGTACCTGAGTAACGGTTCTACCTTCACCTACAGACACAACTTCTTCATCCTCATAGATGTCCTGGTCAACATTAATGAAATAATTAATATAATGCTAAAAAATTAAAAACTTTTACTGCTAATGCTAAATACTTACGTACCTTGAATGCATTCTCAACATAATCAGCCTTCGATATCTCAAGTACACTATCATCGTCAGATTCAAGTTTCTTCAAAAAGCAAATCTCAGTCTCATCTCTATAAACTACTACCTCAAAAACAACATCATCAATTCTGCTAAACACAAGCAAATCATCCTTCAGTATCCCAACATCGTTGCACATTTCCGGCCATCCTCTAGCAAACACAAAGTTGGTATCAACCTTAGACGCCTCAACATTCCAATAGGAACCCTTATAACAAATTTGAAATTTGCCACTTGGTGGGCTGTTTACGTAAAATTGTTTAATGAAGCAGTCTTCGATTGCCTGCATAAAATTAAAAATAATGAATACTATACGTGAAGTATGTAACTTATGAGAATAAGTGTTGACACGTTTAAGACGCAAAAGAATTCAAGTTAAAATAAATACTCATACCATAAAATCAAATCTTGCATAACGATTAAACGTGAAATAAGATTCACCACACATGTGATCAACAAAACATGAAAGTTCAAGCCCAAAATCACCTAACGGTTTGAAAACCAACAAAATATCCCTCGGCAGATTGAGATCTTTAACAACATTGTCCCAACCATCAGTTATTATTGGCATTGAATTTTCTGTTCTGACCCTCACAACCCATTTTTAACCAGACTCATGATAGATTCGCAACCTATTTTTTTTGCCAACAATCTCCCCACTTTTGATTAGCAAAGGCTATAGGTACATCCTGTATATAATTTTTAAGTAGTGTAAGAAAATATAAACCATAAGAACTGTTAAATATATATCTCAATAAAAATAAATTATGTATGTAAAAACATGTCATACCAGTTTCAAAGATTTTGGGTTATCAAGAAACTTGACAAATGTAGTATACATCATAAAACCTGAATCAGTAAAGATGTTAAAAGATTGTAATTAAAAAGTTGGCTTCAAAGATGAACATTAACGTTTTGTATTAACAGAGTATCTACTGAAATTAATCATAGAAACAGAGTATGAGTTAATTTTTTTTTTTTTTGCAAATAATAACTATTTTAACATGTTCTCAACAAAATATTCAAACACCTAACTAAACCCTTCTTGAATGTATAGCAATAAACGTTTAAAATCGTATTTGTAGCAAGATAGGATTTGAATTAAGATCGGTTAAACAATATAAAGTTCATTACAATATGAATGTACATACCAGTTGCTGAAGAAAAAACAATAAAACCTCATGTGATTGAAGTGTAGAAGACGGAGAATAAGAAAGTTGAAACCCTAGAAAATGACTGGGAAGAAGAGATTTTTGAAAGAAGAGATGATAGATGTTTGATGTGTAATGATGATGAAGAAATAATGACGGTTGTGTTTTTGTCTTCCCATATTTTCAACTGATGAAAAATATTTACACATACACCCCTTATTGAATTTGTTATTTACATTTACATTGAGATACAAGAGTAAAGTGGATGATTAGTTGAATTGATTTGGTATTCAAATTAACAAAGAAAAATAATTTTTCTTATAGCAAAGCCATTAAAATATCATATTTTTTCTATGCTTTAAATCATGTATTAATCATAATTAGCTTTTAACATAAGTAAGTTTCATGAGCTCGGGAAGCAATGCCGGGTGAAAATCTAGTTTTATCTATTATAAGTAGTTTTTAACATAAGTAGTTTGAATTTGGTCAAACAGACTTTGGTCAAACAACGTTTTAACATTGCTCAAACAGTGTTTTATCTATTATAATTAGCTTTTAACATAAGTAGTTTGACTTTGGTCAAACAACGTTTTAACATTGCTCAAACAGTGTTTTAACTTTGGTAAAACAGACTTTCGAACCACTAAGAATCATATTTTTGCAAACAGTTGTTTGACATTGGTCAAACAGTGGCTTGACTTTGGTCAAACAGTGGTTTGACTTTGGTGAAACAGTTTTTTGGCTGGTGTAGGTTTGAAATTGATCAGTTCGTAGCCTCTTATGCAGTCCAAATTCGGTATAATTTTATTCAATATTGATAGTGAACACGGGGATCTTCAGAATTGTCTGCTTTGTAAATTACTTATGAATAAATTTATCACACATTGTTCTGAGATGCAAAACACAATAGAGTTTATAAAGTTTAAACCAAATAAAATTTAAACAAAATAGTAATTAAGAAAATATATATAGAACTATACTTAGAACGGTGGAAGTTAAAACTTAGAAAAAACAATGATTATAAGCTGGTAAAAACTTCTTTGTAAACAACATTAGAAGTCTTATTTGTTGGTTTTCCATCAGCGTCGAATATTAGTATTTTAACGCCTTCTCTGGTCTTGACCCTTGATAATGCAACGTACAACTGACCATGAGTGAAGACAAGATCTTTTAAATAAAGACCAACCTTTGATAACGATTGTCCTTAACTCTTGTTAATTATCATGGCAAAACAAACTGATAAAGGAAATTGTCTTCGTTGAAATTGAAAAGGTATTTTTTTGTCAAACGGGATCATATTAATCCTTGGAATAAAAACTCTCGTGCCAATGTTACCACCAGATATTACTTCAGCTTCTATAACTCGTTTACCAAGAAAAGTAATTTGAAGCCTTGTACCGTTACATAGCCCTTTCTGTTGATCAATGTTTCAAAGAAGCATCACAGGAACACCAACTTTAAGAACTAATCTGTGATTAGGCAAGCCAGAAATCTTAAGAGCATTCAAATTTTCTGTTAAGTATAAGCTTTCTTGAAAAGAATCAAGAATTTGTTTAGTTTGACATATACTATCAGAACTCAGATACTCTTTCGCATCACCAGGAAATAACGAAAGCAATCGATCATTAATTTCATGAACTACCTCATTTTTGGGTGCTAGAATTGCTCGCTCCGAAAAGAATCCAGGAATCCTAAATTGTTCAATAATTGAAGGATATACAAAGTCAATTAAACTTTGTATCGGGTCACAAATATCAGTGACTAGTAGATCATCTGGTATCTCTATAATGGCGTCACCATCATTATCATCTCCAACGTTTCCTTCACCAATATCAATAAGCCATTTTGCAAATTCTATGATAGACTCCATATTTGAACTTTCAGCTCCAATAGTTAGACGCATGTTTTTAGTCAGCCGTAACAGTTTGCATTTTGACCATATGTACGAAGAGCTTAAAGATGCACTAACAATTTCTTGTCTAGTACCATTAGGAATAACAGGTAGGATTTGTCTAAAGTCACAACCAAATACAATACCTTTACCTCCAAAAGGAATATCCGAAAGAATACTCCTACCTTCCGAAAATACGTCGGTCATCGTCCTATCTAAAGCTTCAAAGGCATGTTTGTATACCATCGGTGCTTCGTCCCATATGATTAATTGGGTTTCCTTTAATAATCTGGCAATATCACTATTTGGCTTAATATTGCACATTGAATCTTCTGTTAGATTAATGGGGATATGGAATCGAGAATGAGCTGTCCTTCCACGGGAAAGTAATAAAGAAGCAATACCACTTGAAGCCACATTTAAAACTATTCCATTTCTACATCGAACAGCTGAAGCCAAAGTCTTCCATAAAAAGGTTTTTACAGTTCCACCGTAACCATAGACAAAAAAAGGCCTCCTTTACGCCCTACAACTGCTTCCATTATTTCGTCAAAAACCGCTCGTTGTTCATCTGTAAGAGATTGATGCAACCTGTTAAACTCAGCTTGTACTTCATCTAGGTCATGTGACAGCTCTTCATTGATCAGACGATTAGAAGCATCACGTAAGGAATCGTCATCAGGGTACGACATAGTGACAAACCTTCGTAATGATGAACCATTGGAAATTAAATAGTTTTCAATTTTCAACAAAGTAAGGTTCTTAATCTGATATTCAGGAAGCACTAAACCTAACAAATAAAAAAATTAACATTATTAATTAAAAAATCAAAATGTAGTATGTGAAATAAAAAAGATAGATCAGAACCTGAAATATTTGTTTCTTTTTGACGTCTATAAACAATATCATCAGCTAAGTATTTCCACGTGTTCTCCCAAACAAATTCTGGCCGTGAAAGAGTATTTGAAAAAAGCAGGGTAGCAAATAACGCTCGAAGATACCCAGCATGTCCTTCAAAACTTGCTTCTTTAATGGCCTCAACGTATTCATTGTCATCATCTAAGAGTCACATCGCATAGCAAGCATCTCTAAAAGTGGGAATAATTGACCGTTAACTGTACGTATTTCCTCGAATGATCTAGGCCCTTTAACTTTATTGAGTACTATCCTTAAAAAATAAGGTTCGCCCAATGCAGGAGATACAGAATGAATCCGGCCAACACACTGGTACGACTTACGTACCTGCCAACATCTATCTTTAAGTATCCAAACAAATTTGTAAGGAAACTCAACATAAGTTAGCTTTCTAGCATCTTCATTTGTCTCGTTCAAGTTCATCCATTGCACAAATATTGAAGAAGCAACAGAAGGCTTGCTTAAAACGTTATCAATATCGTCATCCGCACCATACACAACATTCTGTTGGCCCGACAAATGAAAGGGAAGCCTCATAACAGCAGGATACCTATAATGAACCTCATTAGAGAATATTCTCCAGGATGCCTCACACGCTAAAATATATCTACAATCATAATACTCCTTGATCTCGTCTTTTGTCTTTTCCTTGATGGTTGAATTTGTATCACCAGAAACTGCCGCAGTAGCCATATCAGGGCATTTGTTAATGTACTTGAACAAATATTTCACTGAACCGGCTTGATTACACCATTCAACATTAATGTGTGCTTGATATATTTTCAAAAGCCTTTTGTTATAAGGAACAACATTTCTGTTGTCTAATCTAACACCAGTTTTTATAACCGTATAACCTGAATCTCTTCTTCTGTATACAGGAAAACCACTTAAATCAATAGTTGTATGTGGTGTGAATTTCTTCGGAAAGTTTTTTGAACATCTTTTATCAACCATGCAAGGACAATTCAAATTAGCATTCCTACATGGACCATGAATTATATAATCAGTCACAAGAGAATAAAGTTCAGGATCTTCTTTTTTATCGAGAATCTCAGCAGAAATAAATGGATCTATGTGATCTATGGTTGGAAGTTTGTGATCGACCTTCATGAATAAGCATATATGTGCATGAGGAAGACCACGCTTTTGAAATTCTACTGTATAAACAACTAAATAAAAAGGAAAAATAAATAGATTTAGTATTTGATAACCTTGATTACAAAATATATATCAGAGGACAAGATGTGAAAACGAAATAACATACCAGCGTTAATCTCACCGAAATACTTAGAATCCTTCAAATCTTTGAGTAAGGAATTGTAACACCCTAAATTTTTACTAAAATAAAAATTCTAGATTTATACATTTTTATACCAAAAGATACTAGATTTACATAAATTTTTAGTAGTATCAAAAACATAGTCAACACTTGACTAAATTAGAACATTCAAAGTTGTTTGAGAACTTATATACAACCCATACACACAAGATTTAAAGATTCAAAACGTAGCGGAAGCTTAGACATGTAATGTTCGGTTCTTCAAAAATCACTTGATCGTCACCCGTAAGATCTACCAAATTCACCTATGATTCAAAACCATTAAATCATTAGTGTTGACATTGTTATATAATATGACATCAAAGATTAACAACACACATGAAATATCAAACATATTAGAGCTTTTCTGGGTTCACCGTAAATTACGGTATCACCGTAATTTACGGTGAGACCTGGAACTGTCTGATCACCGTAAACCAGTAGCGAATTACCGTAATGCTCATGACTTCTACCGTAAATTACGGTATTACCGTAATTTACGGTGGATACTGGAATTTCATGATCTTGTTTGGTTTGTTCATTTTACTCAAACCAATTTCACGGATTTTGTTTTTATAAGAAACCAATACATCAAATTTTCTTATTTCAAATATATATCAATACGTTAATCAATATCAAAGAATAATCCGACCTATTTCAAAGTAATAATCATGCTCCACTTGATTAATCGACCCGTTTGGCTTGTCTAAGGAAATCTTCCTCTAAGACGACTACTAACGGGTTCCAACCAGTATTTAACCTATCTATAGATATAGCGACGTTCATCGCTTAATTCCAACTCGACTTTTGTGCAACAAAGAATTACAATGTACTAGACAACCAAATTTAACTCAAAAGTAACAAACCAAGTTACATACCTTAGCGCACGCCCTTCAACCGTGAGTCACCACCGACTTGTCCACTCGACGTTCCGGTATCTTGTCCTATAGAGTTCAATGTTATCTTGTTTAGAACTCTTTGTAAACCATGTTTCACATAATAGTTAAAACATCACGATTAGGCGTTTTAACTACAAAATTCTAATTTTCAAGTCTTCTTTGAGGCATTTCAACAAACACTTCATATGCAGAATTTTTATACCTTTAGTAATCAACTTCTTAACTTGCTAATTAGCTAACTTGACAACAATAAAGCCCTCCTATAGTGTTTTAAGCATCATATCTTTCTGAAATCACTTTCAACAATCAAATTACACTAGAATAATCATTCTAAACCCTAGTGTTCATCTTCATCTTGTAAAACCCACAACCCACCTTCAAGGTGTTCATGGAGCTTTCTGAATTTGGTCATGATTTCTCAAATAGTTAGCTAGGTTTTACTTCTAAACACCTAATCAACTTTAATCTAACCAAATAACACACATGCAAGCATCTAATTTCAGATTTTCAAAATCATGAGAATTTCAAGTTGATAGATTTCATCAAATTTCACATACCTTAGAATCCTCTTGCAATGAGGATTACAATTCTAGGCTCAATCCTCGATTTCTACTTGGATTAACCCTTCAATTTGCAAGATTATGAGATTTTAGGGTTTTGGAGAAGTGGGTGTCGCCCCCTGTGATGTTCTGGTCGACCAGACCCTTGTAAAAGGGGTGTTTGGTTTATTTTTTTATTTAGTAAATCAAATTTAGTTTCAAATTTAGCAATTTAGGCCCCTCAACTTTGTTCAACATATCTTTTAGTAGCTCTAAACCCTATTATAGGCTATTTCTAGTAAACCAACTAACTAGGTTAAAATTCTAGTTAGTAAATTCTTGTCTATTTCTACTTTGTAGTTCCAATATAAAGTTTTATATTTTCGGGGTGTTACAAGTCCACCCCCCTTAAAAGGGTTTCGTCCCCGAAACCGATTTACGTACCAAATAAAGTAGGGTGAAGTCGTCGCATCTCCTCTTCGGACTCCCACGTAGTGTCCGAACCCTTTCTATGCTCCCATTTAACCTTGACTTGTTCAATTTGCTTATTTCGTAAACGTTTGACCTTTCTGTCTAAAATTTCAACCGGTCTTACCGCATAATTTAGACTATTATCCACTTCGATATCATCGTAATGGATATAGGTCGTCTCGTCTGCTAGGCACTTTCTTAATTGAGATACGTGAAACGTGCCATGGATCCCACTCAGCTCCTCCGGTAGTTCAAGACGGTAAGCTACCTTGCCAACTCTTCCGATAATTCGAAATGGCCCGATAAACCTTGGGCTTAACTTCCCCTTCTTTCTAAATCTAATAACACCTTTCCATGGGGACACTTTAAGCATGACCATGTCACCGACTTGAAATTCAATTGGCCTTTTCCTTTTATCAACATACGCCTTTTGCCTGTCTTGAGCCGCTTTCAAGTGTGCCCGAACTTTATCGATCTTTTCGTTCGTGGCTCGTACTATGTCTTGGTGGGCGAGTTCACGTGGACCCACTTCACCCCAACAAACCGGGGTTCGACACTTCCTACCGTAAAGCAGTTCGTATGGTGCCATTTTAATACTAGATTGGTAACTGTTGTTATACGAAAACTCGACTAACGGTAGGTGAACATCCCAACTGCCTCCAAAATCGATTATACACGCCCGTAGCATGTCTCCCAATATTTGTATTGTTCTTTCACTTTGTCCATCCGTTTGAGGATGGTACGCAGTGCTAATGAACAATTTGGTCCCCATTTGTTCTTGGAAATCACGCCAGAAATTCGAAGTAAACCGGGTATCCCTTTCCGATCGTTGAGAGCACTGTTCTGGTTATAGTCTGGTTTTAACAAAATCGTTTTCCCTTTATTAAAACCGAGTTCTCTATAACCAATGGCTCTGATACCAATCTGTCACACCCCCAAAATCCACCTGCGGAGTATCACCGCTTGGAGGCGTGACTGACCAGGATCAAGCCATCAATCATATCAAACATAGTATTTAAGTGTAAAAGTAGGAAAAGGTAATTCATCTTGACATGACTGATGTTCATAACCAAACATTGTTTAAGTAGCGGAAGCATAATAATGTAAACCCAAAGTAAGTTATAAGTTCAAATATCGTCTACGATCCGTATCCCACAACGACCTGCTCCTTCCTGTGCAAGCTCCATATGTACCTAAGGTCCTGCAAGGCATGTAACAGAGGATCAACAACTAGTTGAGCGAGTTCACAGAAAGTAAATGCGTAATAGTAAGTTCGTAAAGTAACATGTGGCTCTACTGGGCCGATAGTACGTTCTATTGGTGGGGGCTTCCCATGTTATATATATCCCCTAGACTATTCGTAATCATAAGTATCCTTCCCAATCCGAGGATAGTAGTAAGTATAGGTTTACGCAGGTTTTATGTAAGTGCCCTTCCCAACCGAGGACAGTACGTAGCGAGTACGTAGATTTAGCGCTGGCGTCCTTCCCAATCCGAGGACGGTAGTACGTAGGTTTAGCACTGGCGTCCTTCCCAATCCGAGGACGGTAGTACGTAGGTTTTACGTAGGTTTAGTGCTGGTGTCCTTCCCAATCCGAGGACAGTAGTACGTAGGTTTAGTGCTGGTGTCCTTCCCAATCCGAGGACAGTAGTACGTAGGTTTAGCACTGGCGTCCTTCCCAATCCGAGGACGGTAGTACGTAGGTTTTACGTAGAATTTGGCACAGGCATCCTTCCCAATCCGAGGGCCGTGGTAAATAGTCTAGTGTTAATGTAAGTACAAGTAATCATTCAATCCCATTCCCAACCCAACTGGGGAATCCCATGCCTTGGTAAGAGTGTGAACTCACCTTGGTTTGCTCGGTATGCTAAGTATATGCTCGCAAGTAATCAATCACGTCCTAAAGTATGCACGTATGTGAAATCAGTTTGTGTTCAAGTTGTGCACGTATAAACATGTAGCACGTAATCACAATCATATACCAGATGGTTACACTTAACAGCATTCAAATATTCCAGTTAGCATTTAACAGAATTAACTCAAGTTCCTGCACAGATCAGCTATTCGGCGAAACACGCATGTTGGCGAAACACAGATATTGACGAAACACATAAGTTGGCGAAACACACATTTGACGAAACACGTTCTGTTTCGTCGTGGTCTTAATTGGCGAAACAGAATTCAATTTCGTCGATTACTCTTGGCGAAACACTTTCTGTTTCGCCGAGAGTTCTGTTTCGTCGGACGTCAGTTTCGCAGACATCAGATGCAGCAGTTACGAATATACACAGAACCCTAATCATGCTAGCAGCCGTTATCAGTATCAGAAATCATATGAAGGTCAATGTGCAGAACGAATCATCACAACTCAATCATCCAAGAATCATTGTCTAGCATAAACCCTAGTTTTTGTGTATAACATATAAATTTAACATCCAGAACCGAGTATTCGATCATATTAAGTTTCGCATAGCATTTTATACAAATCCTACTACATCATATATATCAAAATCTATAACATCATGATCATACTCTTATCACAGCAGTGACACACATCAATCATATACACAAGAAAGAATCGTGATATAACAGAAACATGGAATCGATTAACAAACACACACTAACCGATTCAAGATGAAGAAACAAGGATTCGAGAGCTAGGGATGATGGTGAACAATGGTTGTTGCCGTCGCACAGAAGAGAGAGTGTTCTAGGGTTTCAGAGTGTTCAAAAGTGTGAAACACTAGGTTGATTCACGTAGTAGTATGCGAGTTTACGTTCTGGGCCCAAACTGGGCTTCGCGAATTACTGGGCCGGCGAAACAGACTTCTGTTTTGTCGGAGTGTTCATGGCGAAACAGCCTGTTTCGTCGGAATGGGTTATGGCGAAACAGCCTTGTGTTTCGTCGGGTTCTTAACAGTTTAAGTTTTACAAACAGTACACATGTTATACAATCACACATAACCATGCAAACACACTAGGTTTTATCATAACATAACCATATAGTCAAAGTCAACGTGCATTAAATGCGAATAAAGAACGTCGGAAATTCGAGTTGTCACATTATCCCCAACTTGAAAGAAATTTCGTCCCGAAATTTAGCATGCAGTTACTGAGGAAGCTAGTAGTGTGACGTTGTTTACCTGTGTCGTATCGCGGCTCCTCGAGCAGGTTTGCGAAGATTACTGGTTTTCTTGGGGTGTCACATTATCCCCCCGTTGGTTTGGAATTTCGTCCCGAAATTCTGTATTGGTAGCTTCAGCCTCAGTAGTAGTTGCATTAGTTCCGAATAACTGGGGATATTTGAGTTCCATTTGATCTTCACGCTCCCAGGTGAACTCTGGGCCGCGGCGGGAGTTCCAACGAACTCGTACAAGAGGGATTCTCGTGTTCTTGAGGACCTTAACATCCCGGTCCGTGATTTCAACAGGTTCCTCAACGAAGTGCAACCGCTCGTCGATAGTGAGTTCCTTTAAGGGAACTATGTGGGTCTCATCTGACGTACACTTCTTCAGATTCGACACGTGAAAGACGTTGTGAACTGCACTGAGTTCAGGTGGTAAGTTCAATCTGTAAGCCACTTTGCCTATTTTCTCTATAACCTCGAAAGGTCCAACATATCGTGGATTTAGTTTGCCGCGTTTGCCAAAACGAACCACACCCTTCCAGGGTGAAACTTTAAGTAGCGCTCGATCCCCAACCTGGAATTCGAGTAGTTTCCTGTCTAAATCAGCGTATGCTTTCTGACGGTCGCGTGCTGCCGCCATGCGTTGTCGTATTTGTGCAATCTTTTCTGTAGTATCGACTACCATTTCTGGACCTGTGATTTGACTTTCTCCCACCTCTGCTCAACAGAGAGGTGACCGGCACTTACGCCCGTACAGTGCCTCGAATGGTGCAGCTTTAATGCTGGTGTGGTAGCTGTTGTTATACGAAAATTCCACAAGTGGCAGATGTTTTTCCCAACCATTGCCAAAGTCTATTACGCACGCCCGAAGCATGTCTTCTAGAGTTTGAATAGTGCGCTCAGACTGCCCATCGGTCTGAGGATGATACGCCGTGCTCATGTCTAAACGAGAGCCAAACGATTTATGCATTGCTTGCCACAGTTCTGAAGTAAAACGTGCGTCACGATCGGAGATGATGGAGGTGGGCACTCCGTGCCTCGAGACCACTTCTTTTAAGTAAATGTCTGCCAAGGTAGAGAACTTGTCTGTTTCTTTGATTGCCAAGAAGTGAGCAGACTTTGTGAGTCGATCCACGATCACCCAAATAGTATCATTTCCGCGCTGAGATCTAGGTAAGCCAGTAACAAAATCCATGGAAATCTGCTCCCATTTCCATTGTGGTATCTCAGGTTGTTGGAGTGGTCCTGACGGTTTCTGATATTCTGCCTTGACTCTCGCACAAGTCAAGCATTTGCTAACGTATGTGGCTATGTGGGCCTTCATGCTAGGCCACCAGTATGTAGTCTTAATATCGTGGTACATTTTATCCGAACCAGGGTGTATCGAGTAGCGAGACTTGTGAGCTTCATCCATTACCAGCTCGCGTAAGTTTCCGTACAGTGGGACCCAAATGCGTCCTGTTACGTAATAAGCACCATCTTCCTTCTGTTCTAAGCGTTTCCTTGAGCCGCGTAGGGCTTCAGCCCTGACGTTGTCTGGTTTCAATGCTTCTACTTGAGCATTTCGTATCTGGGAAGGAAGACTAGACTGTATAGTGAGTTGTAAAGCTCGCACGCGCTTAGGCGCGGTGTCCTTTCGACTGAGGGCGTCAGCCACAACATTGGCTTTGCCTGGATGGTACCTGATTGAGCATTCGTAGTCGTTTAGCAGTTCAACCCATCGTCGTTGTCGCATATTCAGTTCCTTCTGTTTGAATATATGTTCGAGGCTTCTGTGGTCAGTGTAGATAGCACATTTGGTACCGTACAAGTAGTGTCGCCATATCTTAAGTGCAAAGACGACCGCTCCCAGCTCTAGGTCGTGTGTAGTGTAATTCCGTTCGTGAACCTTAAGTTGACGCGAAGCATAAGCAATAACTTTATCCCTCTGCATCAATACACATCCAAGACCTTGGATAGATGCGTCGCAGTAGACTACGAAATCTTCCGTGCCTTCAGGCAATGAGAGGATAGGTGCGCTACAGAGTCTATCCTTTAAGTGTTGGAATGCTGTTTCCTGTGCATTACTCCAACGGTAAACAACACCTTTCTGTGTCAGTAGTGTAAGCGGCTGAGCAATCTTTGAGAAGTCTTTGATGAACCTTCTGTAGTAACCCGCCAAACCCAAGAATTGGCGTATTTCAGTTGGTGTACGAGGCGCAGGCCAATTCTTGATCGAATCTACCTTGGATGGATCGACACGGATCCCATCCTTGTTTACCACGTGGCCTAAGAAGTGGACTTTACGAAGCCAAAAGTCACATTTAGAAAACTTAGCGTATAGCTGTTCCGTTCGTAGAAGTTCCAGTATAAGTCGTAAGTGCTGCTCGTGTTCCTCCTGACTTTTCGAATAAATCAGTATGTCGTCGATGAAAACAATGACGAACTTGTCAAGATAGGGTTTGCACACTCTGTTCATAAGATCCATGAAGACCGCAGGCGCGTTCGTAAGCCCGAATGGCATGACCAAAAACTCGTAGTGACCGTAGCGAGTTCTAAATGCCGTTTTGGAGACGTCCTCATCCCGGACTCGCAGTTGGTGATATCCTGACCTTAAGTCTATTTTGGAGTAGTAGCTCGACCCTTGCAGCTGATCGAATAAATCATCTATGCGCGGAAGAGGATAACGATTCTTAATCGTTACCTTGTTGAGTTCACGGTAGTCTATACACATCCTGAACGTACCGTCTTTCTTCTTTACGAATAACACTGGAGCTCCCCAAGGCGAAGAGCTAGGACGTATGAAACCCTTTTCCAAGAGTTCTTGTAGCTGCTTTGACAGTTCTTCCAATTCAGTTGGAGCTAAACGATAAGGTGCTCGAGCTATGGGTGCTGCTCCTGGAGCGAGCTCGATCTGAAATTCGACCTGGCGATGAGGCGGTAACCCAGGTAATTCCTCAGGGAACACTTGAGGAAAGTCACGTACCACCGGAATATCCCCAATCTTTTTCTCTTTCTTCGATGTATCCGTAACGAGAGCTAAAACAGCTGTGTGGCCCTTTCGTAAACACTTCTGAGCCTTCAGGAAAGAAATGATGCCACTCACGACACCACTCTTGTCGCCCTGAACTTCGAGAGGTTCTTTACCAGAACGAGGAATACGAATGATCTTCTCCTTGCATAGGATCTCTGCTTGTTGTTGCTGATTCTTAAAGATCTTGTGTCTGTTGTTATTGGTTCTGGCTTGCAGAACGTGAGTTTCTACCATCCTTGGCTCCATGACCAAGCTTGTCGCATCATTGGCAATGATTGCGGTTGCACTGCCCGCTGTGGTGCAAGTTACATCGTTTGCACTTAGGGTGGTTTCCCCTGTATCCACCCTGCCCTTGACTACTAAGAGGTTGCTGACCAGGACTTTGGTTGTCATCGATCTTTCACTGCTGTGCCTGGGACGGAATCGTAGTCGAACCCTTGCTAGAGGTTCCATCCCACTTTCATTCGTTGTCACTGAGGATAGCAGAAGTAGTTGAAGTAGTAGTGGTAGTAGTAGCGCTGATACGTTGAGGCAGCTTGTTCTGTTCCACTGCCTGGTCTGTGAGACGATGAGCAAGATGAGTAACATCTTGAATAGTAGGAAGATTAGCAGTCATCACATGGCTTTGAATTTCTGGTACTAAGCCCTTGAGGTACAGCTCAATGCTCTTGATGGGAGGATCCACCATGGTTGGACACAAAATTTGCCAGTTTGTTGGATCGCTTCGTGTACGCTTCTATCTCTGACCCCGTCATCTTCATGTTAAAGGACTCCACTTCCAACTTGTGGATGACATCATAACTACTGTATTCACGTTTGATCAGTTCCTTAAAATCATTCCATGGGGTGGCATTAGCAGCCGCCAGCCCCAGCATCGTAACTTGCGCGTTCCACCAAGTTTGCGCAGTGCCTTCGAGAATATCAGTGGCATATTTCACCTTACGAGCCTCAGGTCATTCGCACACTCGAAGACCGATTCGAGTTCCTCGAACTAATGGAGGAGTCCAACAGCTCCTTTAGTGTCGCTGAAAGTAGTAGGACAACAGTCCGTACAAGTCGTGTATGTGCCCACAGGTGGCTGAGCGTGTTGACTTGTCGTGTGCGTAAGAGTAATCAAAATTAAGCACAAGTGTTGAGTTACAAGAGTAGGATCTAAAAATCCTGGAGTAAGTGGTGATGGCAGGTCACACCTCCTGCCTGGGCAGCTGCGAGTGCTGCAGTAACTTGTTCAGTGATCGAAGCCGCCAACTGGGCTTGAGTTAGGTTAGCGCATCCACTCATGATCTTGTCATCAAGAAGAACATGAGTGAGAGAGGTTCGCGAATAGTGCGAAGAGAGTGAGCACACAAGTATTCTCAAGCAATAACGTATAGTAGGTTCTGTAATCTGAGCATACCACGAGCAAAGTTCTATGTAATTCTAGCAAGTAGGTAAAGTAACATGAATAGTAGTACCTATGATGTTGAGCCTTGCACGTGGAGCGAAGCGTCGTTGTGGATCGTTGAGAGCACTGTTCTGGTTATAGTCTAGTTTTAACAAAATCGTTTTCCCTTTATTAAAACCGAGTTCTCTATAACCAATGGCTCTGATACCAATCTGTCACACCCCCAAAATCCACCTGCGGAGTATCACCGCTTGGAGGCGTGACTGACCAGGATCAAGCCATCAATCATATCAAACATAGTATTTAAGTGTAAAAGTAGGAAAAGGTAATTCATCTTGACATGACTGATGTTCATAACCAAACATTGTTTAAGTAGCGGAAGCATAATAATGTAAACCCAAAGTAAGTTATAAGTTCAAATATCGTCTACGATCCGTATCCCACAACGACCTGCTCCTTCCTGTGCAAGCTCCATATGTACCTAAGGTCCTGCAAGGCATGTAACAGAGGATCAACAACTAGTTGAGCGAGTTCACAGAAAGTAAATGCGTAATAGTAAGTTCGTAAAGTAACATGTGGCTCTACTGGGCCGATAGTACGTTCTATTGGTGGGGGCTTCCCATGTTATATATATCCCCTAGACTATTCGTAATCATAAGTATCCTTCCCAATCCGAGGATAGTAGTAAGTATAGGTTTACGCAGGTTTTATGTAAGTGCCCTTCCCAACCGAGGACAGTACGTAGCGAGTACGTAGATTTAGCGCTGGCCTCCTTCCCAATCCGAGGACGGTAGTACGTAGGTTTAGCACTGGCGTCCTTCCCAATCCGAGGACGGTAGTACGTAGGTTTAGTGCTGGTGTCCTTCCCAATCCGAGGACAGTAGTACGTAGGTTTAGTGCTGGTGTCCTTCCCAATCCGAGGACAGTAGTACGTAGGTTTAGCACTGGCGTCCTTCCCAATCCGAGGACGGTAGTACGTAGGTTTTACGTAGAATTTGGCACAGGCATCCTTCCCAATCCGAGGACCGTGGTAAATAGTCTAGTGTTAATGTAAGTACAAGTAATCATTCAATCCCATTCCCAACCCAACTGGGGAATCCCATGCCTTGGTAAGAGTGTGAACTCACCTTGGTTTGCTCGGTATGCTAAGTATATGCTCGCAAGTAATCAATCACGTCCTAAAGTATGCACGTATGTGAAATCAGTTTGTGTTCAAGTTGTGCACGTATAAACATGTAGCACGTAATCACAATCATATACCAGATGGTTACACTTAACAGCAGTCAAATATTCCAGTTAGCATTTAACAGAATTAACTCAAGTTCCTGCACAGATCAGCTATTCGGCGAAACACGCATGTTGGCGAAACACAGATATTGACGAAACACACATTTGACGAAACACGTTCTGTTTCGTCGTGGTCTTAATTGGCGAAACAAAATTCAATTTCGTCGATTACTCTTGGCGAAACACTTTCTGTTTCGCCGAGAGTTCTGTTTCGTCGGACGTCAGTTTCGCAGACATCAGATGCAGCAGTTACGAATATACACAGAACCCTAATCATGCTAGCAGCCGTTATCAGTATCAGAAATCATATGAAGGTCAATGTGCAGAACGAATCATCACAACTCAATCATCCAAGAATCATTGTCTAGCATAAACCCTAGTTTTTGTGTATAACATATAAATTTAACATCCAAAACCGAGTATTCGATCATATTAAGTTTCGCATAGCATTTTATACAAATCCTACTACATCATATATATCAAAATCTATAACATCATGATCATACTCTTATCACAGCAGTGACACACATCAATCATATACACAAGCAAGAATCGTGATATAACAGAAACATGGAATCGATTAACAAACACACACTAACCGATTCAAGATGAAGAAACAAGGATTCGAGAGCTAGGGATGATGGTGAACAATGGTTGTTGCCGTCGCACAGAAGAGAGAGTGTTCTAGGGTTTCAGAGTGTTCAAAAGTGTGAAACACTAGGTTGATTCACGTAGTAGTATGCGAGTTTACGTTCTGGGCCCAAACTGGGCTTCGCGAATTACTGGGCCGGCGAAACAGACTTCTGTTTCGTCGGAGTGTTCATGGCGAAACAGCCTGTTTCGTCGGAATGGGTTATGGCGAAACAGCCTTGTGTTTCGTCGGGTTCTTAACAGTTTAAGTTTTACAAACAGTACACATGTTATACAATCACACATAACCATGCAAACACACTAGGTTTTATCATAACATAACCATATAGTCAAAGTCAACGTGCATTAAATGCGAATAAAGAACGTCGGAAATTCGAGTTGTCACAATGGACACCGGCACTCCATGACGTGCTATGATTTCATTGGTATAGACTTCTGACATCTTTTCTGACGTATAAGTCTCACGAATCGGAATGAAGTGAGCACTTTTCGTCAATCTATCCACCACTACCCATATGGCATCAAAACCACGATTCGTCTTAGGTAGCTTGGTTAACAGGTCCATTGTAATATGTTCCCATTTCCAAACCGGAATTTCTAACGGTTGGAGTTTACTGTATGGTTTCTGGTGCTCCGCCTTGACTTGTAAACATGTCAAGCATTTTTCCACATATTTCGCCACGTCCCTCTTCATTCCGGGCCACCAATAATTTTGTTTCAAATCATTGTACATCTTGGTCGCACCCGGATGAATTGAATAACGGGATTTATGAGCTTCATCAAGTAGAAGCGCCTTTACTCAACAGGTATGTGGGACCCATATCCTTCCGGATCGAGTTTTTAACCCGTGAATCCCATCCGACAAGTCTTTCAACTGACCAATTGTTCTTTCCTTCTTCCAATTCTCTTCTTTTACTGCTTCTAATTGCGCCTCTCGAATACGTTCAAGTATACCCGAGGTTACCACGAGTTGCATCGATCGTACTCGTATCGGGACATAATCCGCCTTTCTGCTCAGAGCGTCCGCTACCACATTTGCCTTTCCGGGGTGATAATGTATCTCACAATCATAGTCTTTCACCGTTTCCAACCATCTCCTTTGTCGCATATTTAACTCCTTCTGATCGAAGAAGTATTTCAAGCTCTTGTGGTCGGTGAATATGGTGCATTTTACCCCATACAAGTAATGCCTCCATATTTTTAATGCAAATACCACCGCTGCCAGCTCGAGATCGTGCGTGGGGTATTTCTTCTCGTGTATCTTCAATTGTCTCGAGGCATAGGCTATTACCTTGCCCCGTTGCATCAACACGCAACCGAGCCCCGATAATGAAGCATCCGAATAAACCACCATGTCTTCGACTCCGTCCGGCAATGTCAGTACCGGAGCTTGAGTTAGCCTTTCTTTTAGCGTCCGAAACGCTTTTTCTTGATCGACTCCCCAAACAAACTTTGCTTTCTTTTGGGTTAACTTTGTTAGCGGCGATGCAATCTTGGAGAAATCTTGAATGAATCTCCTATAATATCCAGCAAGCCCCAAAAAGCTTCTAATTTCAGAAGGGTTCTTCGGGGAATTCCATTTTGACACAGCTTCTATCTTTGACGGATCCACCAATACTCCGTCAGCATTTATGACATGACCTAAAAATTGAACCTCTCGTAACCAAAAGGCACATTTAGAGAATTTTGCATATAACTTCTCTCGCCTAAGTGTCTCTAACACTTCTTGTAAATGATGTGCGTGTTCAGCTTCATTTTTCGAGTACACCAAGATATCATCGATAAACACGATGACCGACTTATCCAACATTGGCTTGCAAACCCGGTTCATGAGGTCCATGAAAGCAGCGGGTGCGTTTGTTAGCCCGAACGACATCACGAGGAATTCGTAATGTCCGTACCTTGTGCGGAAAGCCGTCTTCGGCACATCTTCTTCTTTGACCTTTAGTTGGTGATACCCCGATCTAAGGTCAATTTTGGAAAACCAATTCGCGCCTTGTAATTGGTCGAATAAATCATCTATCCTCGGGAGCGGGTACCGGTTCTTTACCGTGAGTTTGTTTAACTCTCGGTAATCAATACACATACGCATGCTCCCGTCTTTCTTCCTTACGAACAATACCGGTGCGCCCCAAGGAGACACACTCGGCCTTATGAATCCCTTGTCAAGCAGGTCTTGGATTTGGGACATCAACTCTTGTAGTTCCGACGGCGCAAGTCGGTACGGGGCTTTTGCTACAGGTTTCGCGCCCGGAATCAATTCGATCCCGAACTCTACTTCCCGTTCAGGCGGTATCCCCGGTAAATCTTCCGGAAAAACATCTTCATAATCTCGTACTACCGGTACATCTCCAATCTTTCGTGATTCTTTCTCGGCCTCATTTGCATAAATTATGAATGCCTTGCATCCTCGCTTCATGAGCTTGTGAGCTTTCAACATCGAACATACTATGGGGTTGCCTCATTTTTCGCCATAAATGGTGACGTGTTTTCCGCTCGGAGATGTTAGTTTTATCTCTTTGCGAAAACACACGACCTTTGCATGGTATTGAGATAGCCAATCCATCCCCACGACTACTTGGAATTCTCCCATCGACATCGGGATTAGATTTATCAAATATTCTTCATCATCGATGCTCAGTTTACAATTTTCACATACATCACAAACAATAAAGCTTTTGTTATCACCTATCTCTACTTCTAAAGGCACAGGTAATTTGGTTAGAACAAATGAAGGATGTCGAATAAACCCATATGAAACAAAGGATTTATTCGCACCCGTATCAAATAACACGTGTGCGGGAATTGAATTTACAGCAAATATACCTGAGACCACGTCAGGTTCAACCTTTGCTTCTGCGGCAGTTAGTTGGAAAGATCTTGCCTTTGCTTTCGGGGCTTCACCTTTCGGTTCTTGCCCATCCTTCTTTCCAACCACTTCCGGGCATTCCGACTTCTTGTGACCCGTTCGATAACAGTTGTAACAAACCGTCACTTTCTCCGGGCATGACATAGCCATATGTCCCGTTTTCTTGCATATGGGACAAGGCTTATCCTTGTAACGACATTCGCCCTTATGATTCTTCCCACAAATTTTGCAACCTGATGTACTACCTTTAGCATCTGATTTCTTTGTTGATTCATTCGTTCTTGCTTTCTTGGCAGGGCTTGGATTTACATCTTGTGCCCTTCGTTCACCCCGTTCTATACTCTTCTTCAATTCAATCTCCCTTTCCCGAGCAGCATTGACAATCTCGGTAAGGGTCTCGTACTTGGAAGGGGTTATGAACTCTCTATACTCCGCGCTTAGCATGTTATGATAATAATAGACCTTTTGCTCTTCATTCGTTATCAAATCATCACAGAACTTCATTTTGTCCATAAACATCCCCGTGATCTTGTCTATGGATTCACCTTTGTGTCTGAGTTGCATGAATTCTTCCTTGATTTTATTTATGACCGCCTTGGGACTATGGTGTTTAAGAAACAGCGTCTTAAACTCCTCCCAAGTCATGGCCTTAGCCGCTTCACTTCCAATCTCCTTCTTTTTGTTATCCCACCAATCTTTCGCTTGACTCCTTAGTTGACCCGTACCATAGGCTACGTAGTCTTCTTCGTCACAATGGGTTCTCTCGAATACCCCTTCGATGTCACTTAGCCATCGTTGGCACACTATTGGGTCAACCTCCCCATTATATATTGGTGGTTTACAAGCCATGAATTCCTTGTATGAACAAGGCTTTCGTCCTCCACGCTTCTCCTTTGCTACATTTGAATCATCTTCCAGTTTCTTGATTCTATCTTCTACTATTGATAAAATTGTGTTTTGAATTTTATCAATAAAGCCCGACAAACTGTTTTCGATCGCCTTTCCAACTTCTTCGGCAATCGCTTCTTTCATTTGTTCGGTGACTCTTGGCACCGCATTATCATTGTCTCCATCAGCCATCTCGATTTCTGAAATGTTTACATAGATTTGTTAAACATTCCATTTATAACACATGCTTTACTTGTTTTGATTTAATCAAGTTCATAACTTGATTTAATCATTCTTGTTTCAATTCAATCAAGTTCGTAACTTGATTTAGTCATTCTTGTTTCAATTTAATCAAGTTCGTAACTTGATTTAGTAATTCTTGTTTCATGCATTTCTTGTTTTTGAGTGAGCTTATACACACTCTTTTCATTTTCATGCATATTTATTCATTTCTCATTCTATACGTAATACTTAATTTATTAACAAAATAAGTTAATTCTTACCAGACGATCGATCAAGCTTGAACCGAACACTTATTGACAACCTTGAGCTCTGATTACCAACTTGTAACACCCTAAATTTTTACTAAAATAAAAATTCTAGATTTATACATTTTTATACCAAAAGATACTAGATTTACATAAATTTTTAGTAGTATCAAAAACATAGTCAACACTTGACTAAATTAGAACATTCAAAGTTGTTTGAGAACTTATATACAACCCATACACACAAGATTTAAAGATTCAAAACGTAGCGGAAGCTTAGACATGTAATGTTCGGTTCTTCAAAAATCACTTGATCGTCACCCGTAAGATCTACCAAATTCACCTATGATTCAAAACCATTAAATCATTAGTGTTGACATTGTTATATAATATGACATCAAAGATTAACAACACACATGAAATATCAAACATATTAGAGCTTTTCTGGGTTCACCGTAAATTACGGTGATACCGTAATTTACGGTGAGACCTGGAACTGTCTGATCACCGTAAACCAGTAGCGAATTACCGTAATGCTCATGACTTCTACCGTAAATTACGGTATTACCGTAATTTACGGTGGATACTGGAATTTCATGATCTTGTTTGGTTTGTTCATTTTACTCAAACCAATTTCACGGATTTCGTTTTTATAAGAAACCAATACATCAAATTTTCTTATTTCAAATATATATCAATACGTTAATCAATATCAAAGAATAATCCGACCTATTTCAAAGTAATAATCATGCTCCACTTGATTAATCGACCTGTTTGGCTTGTCTATGGAAATCTTCCTCTAAGACGACTACTAACGGGTTCCAACCAGTATTTAACCTATCTATAGATATAGCGACGTTCATCGCTTAATTCCAACTCGACTTTTGTGCAACAAAGAATTACAATGTACTAGACAACCAAATTTAACTCAAAAGTAACAAACCAAGTTACATACCTTAGCGCACGCCCTTCAACCGTGAGTCACCACCGGCTTGTCCACTCGACGTTCCGGTATCTTGTCCTATAGAGTTCAATGTTATCTTGTTTAGAACTCTTTGTAAACCATGTTTCACATAATAGTTAAAACATCACGATTAGGCGTTTTAACTACAAAATTCTAATTTTCAAGTCTTCTTTGAGGCATTTCAACAAACACATCATATGCAGAATTTTTATACCTTTAGTAATCAACTTCTTAACTTGCTAATTAGCTAACTTGACAACAATAAAGCCCTCCTATAGTGTTTTAAGCATCATATCTTTCTGAAATCACTTTCAACAATCAAATTACACTAGAATAATCATTCTAAACCCTAGTGTTCATCTTCATCTTGTAAAACCCACAAACCACCTTCAAGGTGTTCATGGAGCTTTCTGAATTTGGTCATGATTTCTCAAATAGTTAGCTAGGTTTTACTTCTAAAGACCTAATCAACTTTAATCTAACCAAATAACACACATGCAAGCATCTAATTTCAGATTTTCAAAATCATGAGAATTTCAAGTTGATAGATTTCATCAAATTTCACATACCTTAGAATCCTTTTGCAATGAGGATTACAATTCTAGGCTCAATCCTCGATTTCTACTTGGATTAACCCTTCAATTTGCAAGATTATGAGATTTTAGGGTTTTGGAGAAGTGGGTGTCGCCCCCTGTGATGTTCTGGTCGACCAGACCCTTGTAAAAGGGGTGTTTGGTTTATTTTTTTATTTAGTAAATCAAATTTAGTTTCAAATTTAGCAATTTAGGCCCCTCAACTTTGTTCAACATATCTTTTAGTAGCTCTAAACCCTATTATAGGCTATTTCTAGTAAACCAACTAACTAGGTTAAAATTCTAGTTAGTAAATTCTTGTCTATTTCTACTTTGTAGTTCCAATATAAAGTTTTATATTTTCGGGGTGTTACAGGAATCAAGCTTCATTTTAAACAATCGACACAATATGTCAGGCCTGTCTTCGGCTTTGATGGTTGAATCTTTTAGAAATCTTTTTACTTCTGGCCACTTAGGATTACACGTTATAGTTATGAAGAAATCAGGGTACCCATACCACTTATATAAGGCCATTGCATCGAGGTAATTTTGTTGCATGAATCTTGCACCACTAGTAAATGAAGAAGGAAGTATAACAGGCTTTCCAGTATCTGTTAAAACTTCCTTACCTTTAGATTTATACTTTTGAAGATTCTCAAATGTTTCAGAGCGAAGGTTCGCTTGTTGCCTATGGATGTACTTTAGTCTTTCGCTCTCGATCATTGTGTACGCATCAACCAAAAATTGTTGTAACAACCTTCGCCCATTTAAAATTAAGGAAAATCCATAAGTTCTATCTTGGATCCTATATGAAAAAAATTCTCTCATTGTGCACTTTGGTTTTATTTTCTTTTGTGTGGACATAAAATTTCTATGAGGAATATCAACTCTATAACCATCATCACCATATGGGAAAAGTAACGTATATTGCAGAGCAAGATACGATGGGTGTAATTCGCTAATACGCTGCAGCATTCCCGACTGAGTCTCGACAACAATATCACGATGGTCTATAGCTTTATCTATGTCTCCGACAACCAAAGCAGCAACTTCAGATGTGGTGGGTAAGTTATATGTCCTGCCGTCTTTTTCTCTTCTATAAATAAGTCGCAGACTAAGGTTGGCCTCTGGAGATTGGTGAAAATGGTCTCTGACCATCCTATATGTCTTAACCAACATATTTTGTGAATCTAATAAAGCCCTCAAATACTGTATCATTTCAACATCAAGTTCTTTATCAGTAGGCGATGAAGGTTTGGTTCCTTTGTTGTTAAAAGAAAAAAAAACAACAAAACATTAACATAACATAACTATAATAGTATCTCGTTTTATAAAAACTTATAGAATATATTGAGAAAAAGTAAGATTTCAGTTTACCTACAACCACTGATGAGTTTAGATTGAATAAACCAAACTACTGTTTAGTACTAAGTCAAACAGCTGATGGAAATCTTGTAAGCACCGCTAGTGATTAAAACACTGATGGTACTTAACAACTGATAGTGAACTACATATGGTTAACAACTGCTATTGTAATAAGCAGTGGATAGAGAATCAGTGATTAATAATTAATTGTTAAGGAAGAGCAGTTGTTAACAACTGCTGATACCAGCCCAAAACTTTTAGAGTATGTTGAGAAAAAGTAACATTTCAGTTTACCTACAACCACTGATGAATTTAGAATGAATAAAGCAAACTACTGTTAAGTCAAACAGCTGATGGAAACCTTGTAAGCACTGCTAGTGATTAAAACACTGATGGTACTTAACAATTGATAATGAACTACTAATGGTTAACAACTGCTGTTGTAGTAATCAGTGGATAGAGAATCAGTGATTAAGGATTAAGTGATGGTACTTAACAACTGATAGTGAACTACAAATGCTTCAATTTCTAGTTGTTCTTTAATAGAATAAAAATGGAACTTAGAAATCACTCGTACCTGAATAATGCCTGTCTATTTGTTATTTCATTTTCGGTATCATGTATGTATAGCTGACAAAACTTAGCTTCATTTCTATCTGGAGGTTTGAGACTCCCCATGCAATGATAGTTTTGGCCACTGATACGATATATAAATGGAGCATTACCCTTGTTGATATTAGAATCAACCTTTCCACCCATAGATGTAAAAGAGAACATAGAGTTGTATCGTCTTATGTTCTTCAGGAAGAACTTGCTTTTTGCATTTGAGGAAGAAAACAAATTTTGATAAGACGGATGTGCATCCTTTAAAGGCGGTAGCTGAACTTTACCATACCCACAACACATACTATAACATAGCTTATTTATAGTTAAACGACCTTTTCCACCTTCTGATGTCCATAACTTTGCACTACAAACCTGACATGTAAGCACTTGGTCACCATGGTCCAAATAATCTGTTAAAAATGATTGATAGTTATATTACAGGTGGAACACAACAAATGTCCTAAAACAGTAAAATAGATTAAAACCTTTAGATATCCCTTTATAAGGATCTTCATCAGTGCACAAAACCACATCGTCTTCATCTGAATCCAAAGTCAGCATAGGTACAGAAGTATTATCACGTTTCTTGCGCTCAATGTTACGTTTACCAGAAGACAGCCGTGTAAGCATAGAGGTACTACCCAATATCGGCTGATAGTTACTGCTAATGATGCTAGAAGTAATGGAATATCGACGGTTGCTATCTAGAGGTGTACCTATGTTTATGCCGTTATATGAACATTCAATATTAAAACATCCATGTTAGTACCAGTATGATGTTTAGTAATGTATTTATCAAAAGAAATAATAAAGAAACAAAATACAAACCTGGTGTAGTTGAAATTAAAGAACCAGTAGAATTTCTAACTGCTCGACATGCAATGGAGTTCAAATGTTGATCCGTAGTATCAGAACATTCCAGCAAATTTGCATTGTCAGAAAAGATGTTATGAACATTCGTTGATGATGACGATGAATTCTTTGATTTCTTATTATCAAGTATTAATTTTCGAAGCATACGCCTTTCATTCGGTAAAGTAACTAAATAACAGAGAAAGTATAATATGTACGAAACACAAGAATCAGTCCACTTGGAAACATAAAACAGAAAAAATATACTTATAATCAAATTCAAGAGCTATTACCATTTATGATATCTGAAAGAGGAGTTCTCATAAGAGGACCTACAAAAAAAACCAAGTAGAATTATGATTTCAATCTGAAAGCTGATTTTGATTTGGGAAATGATGAGTTAAGAAGTTATAATTTCAGTTACTTTGTAAATTTTGTTGAGATGAATTAACAGCTGTAGAAGATGAACGTGAATTCTTTGACATTGCATACATGAGAGAAGGAGAAGGATTCAAAAGAAGAAAGAGTAAAAGATCAGGAACATTAAAAAAATAGAACCAAACAGTGGTTTTTAAATTTTGAATTACAAGATGTCATACCTAGGGATTAACATAACCTCAATAAATTATAATATTCCATTTTATCATTTTGTAATTAAAAATCATTTCATGAAAAGCAAAATAGAATTGTTTTAAATTATTGAATTAATTATTTCAAGCAATCTATTACATTGATAAAAAACTTAACAACAAATTTTGTAATCTTTGTGGAATGTAAATTGGGTGCTCATCGGTTAGGTTTATGGTTTATTTGTATATGATTTTTAAAATAAAATATTATTATCTTTATTTAATAAATAATTAAGTTAAACGGTTTTTTTATTCAGTTATCCAAATAAACCAAACAAAACAAATAAAATAAAATGTTGATCCATAAACCGAACAAAAAACCGAATAAAATGGGTTTGCGTTTACGCTTCTTAATTGGTTACGGTTTTTCTAAACACCCTACTTTGAATGACTTAGACAAAATTTGAATTATATAAATAAGCTATTGAATGAGATTACTTAAATAAATTAATGGGAGAAACAGGCACAAATTAAATATTTTTTATAAACTGTAATATATGACGGATACTTATTAAACCTTAGTGGGCAGGGATAACGGTAAAAACCAATAAAGAACAACCACATCCACTGATAATCCTATATAAATTATGAAATAAGATAATAAGATTAAAATTGCTTAAAGATTACAAATGTTTGTAGATAAAAAAGTTGTTAATTGGGTTTATACAATATATATTATAAATTGTTGCTCCTATTCATACACATAAGTTTTAAACATAAATATTGAATATTAAACATCTCAATATTATTTAACATATACATTATAATATGCAAAGAAAGGTCATACTCATTATAATATTAGAACATAACAGTATAGTAAGCAGATAAGTTTTCAGGAATTCAAAACCACACAATCAGTCCAAAACATAACAACACCAAACACCCAAAACCAACAAAACGAAAACCATAAGTTCAACGTGGCAACAACATATGAAATTAACACGTAAATGTATTTGAAAATACAGAGAAAACTATTTCTCAATCTTGGGAATCAAAAGCATCGAAACACCAGCATCTTCATCCTGAGACAGTTCATCACTCATACGGCGCTTTGTCGAGGAGCAACCTAATGCATCATCTACATCGCACACTTCACGAATATTATGTTTTGTTTCATTAGAAGAGGGATTCTTAGTGCCTACAAGTGCTTTGGATGCAGGTGTAACATTGTCACCACTGTATGACATCTCATCCTGATATAAAAAGACAATAAGTATTAACGTTTCAAAAAATTTAGTACAAATAACCAAATTCTTATATTACCTTCATAAGGTCAACAGGAGTAGACAAACTGCAGGAATCTGGAACATCCAACGATTCAGACTGCTCATGCTTTAAGTACATAATACACAGTAACATAAAATACACACAATGGTATAAATCTATTTCAAAACGATATGACTATGAAATGAAAAGAATCTAATACTAATAAAAGGGTGTACTTAATGCCACATGGCATTCTCATACTAATAAAAGAGTTTACATAATGCCACATGGCATTATTCTATCCTTCAATTTACTAATATTATTATTATTAATATTAATTAACACAAAACAATGAAAAATTCCTTAACAAGTTAATATTAATAAATGTTTTTACTATATGTTTAAAACATCTATTAAATAAATTATTATTTTATATTATAATAATAAAAATGGTAAAGAATAGGTTAGTCCGATACTTGAAAACCGGTTTACTTCCATACTTTAAAAATACTTTTAATGTTATTAGAATCGTGTAATACACGGGTTTAAGGATAGAATATCTTCATAATAATTTTGATGCAAGTATACTCATCAGATGTCACACCCTGGCTTTGCGGAAGCGTGGTTAATTTGGTGTGACTTCTTAATACCATAGCTTAACCATAACAAAGCTATATGAAATAAAACCATGCAAGATCATCCATTTGATTAAGTTTTAAAAACCAAATACAATAACATTGTCTTAACGGAAACACATCCTAACGACATAAACATTGTTCAACAAACACAACATAACATAAGCATAGTTTAAGGACTGTGACTTGTCCAGGAAAGAGTCACATTCCCTAAACCCGGATGACCTCGTAACTAGTGCAGCGGGAAAACGTGTCATACCGCGCCAGATCCTTTAATTCCCTGAAATACATGTAAGTTGAAAAATCAACAATAATGTTGAGCGAGTTCATGTGTAAGTGAGTAAATAAACCTTTGTAAGTATGAAAATCCCGGTATGTAGCACATAAGGGAATTGAGATCACCAATGGTTTGCAAGGCCACTGATATGTGTGAAGTGCAAGTAGGGAGACTCAAACCTAGCAGATTTATGCGTCGGGCACAAAGTCACCCCGAGGTCCGTTTCTAGTTTGGCCTGGGGCTGGGCTCGCTACACCCAGATAGATCTACCGCTCCTGTCCCTCGGTCCTACCATGAGGACTAATGGCCTCATGTTGCTCCTACCCACTCACATGATCTAAGTAGTTAACCTCCTTACGCTAACCATACCATGTATAAAGTACTTGTAATCAAAGTAACATGTATTTCACCCCCGCAGTTTAGAAAACTGAAAACAGTTAAGAGAAAAGGGGGACATGAACTCACAGTGGTGCGTCTCTACCAAGTATACCTCCAAATCAAGCAGCTGTGTGACGACCTACACGTACTAACCCTATTAGACGGATGGCCGTGCCTTAGCTTTAAGGTTTAAGTTTTCGGGAAATAGTTAGACAACTATTTCGTGTTTACATTCTGTATACTTGGTAATCATTTTCCTTCCCAAGGATGGGGGATTTAATACATGTGTGTTCGTATAATTTCGAAATATATTATTAAGTCTCACTTAAAATATATTTTATTTCTAATCCCAAATATAAATATTCTTCTCAAAAATATTATATTTTCTATTACACATAATTTTCCCCAAAATAATACTTTAACAAAAATACGCGTTCATGAATATTTCCTTAAAATGTGTAAGTTACGTTTTAACGATCGAGTGGTAATAATAATTACCGGTGTAACTTATATATTTATCGTGAAAGCGCTCGTATTATTTTGGATTCGTTAACATTCGATAATATTATTTTTACCCTAAAAATATTATTTATGTATCTTCGCAAATAATGACAAGTAACGTTGTGAAAAAAAAAATATATTTACTAAATATATTTATCACGTTTAATTTTTGTGAAAATCCCACCTCCGATATTTTGTAAATAAAGTCGTGGCGAAACTTATATTTTGAAAACATGTCGAGAAGTATTTCTAACACTTATAGTGAAAATAATTCTAAGTGTTAGGTTTTTAGAAAAATTTCGCCAGAGTTTCCTCTGCAACTGGAGGTGGCCACGCTCTCAAGCGTATCATTTTCTTTTATAAATCAACCCAACAATTTCCTTATTTAACCAAAACAATTTTCAAGACAACAAACTAGTCAACAAATATATATAAGTCGCAAAAATCACATGAACTTGTGGTTTTCTAATATTATGAAGTAAATCCCATTACTTTTAGCGGATCTCTATATAAATCCATCCGATTTTGTAAAAACCTCGTTTTTAGAGAAATTCCGTTTTTACAACTTCTCGTCATCTTTTACAAAAATAGTTATTTTGTCGAAACTTTGTGCTACACAAGTGTTTACACACTTGTGTGTTCTAAAATCATTTTTTTTTGTTAGTGTAAGATCCGTCTTTAGAAAACATAATTTCTTTGATACTTGGTTCTTTGAAAATACCGCTTGTAGATCCGTAGATCTACTAGTTTTAAACACTATTTCACAAGCTAAATCGCTTTTACACAAGTTCATGATTCGTGTGTGGTAGAGTTTCATCCTTTAACCCTTGTTACTTTCAAAACAACCTTATGTCATGATCCAAGATCATGACCAATCCGGGTTAAACGATGATCCGAGCTACCACAACATAGATCGGATCCAAATAACTACACAAATCAAATACTACAAGTTTTACACAACAAACAAGCTTTTAACCATCACTTTTAGTGTTTTTAGTAGACTTTCATGTTTCAACTTGCATGTTTACGAGTTTTAACCGTTACAAATCATTTTAACCACTTCAAAATAGTTCGAGAGGGTGATTATAGCAACTTACTACTAGCTCGAGGCTAGGGGAGAATCTAGACGCAAAATGAGAGGATAAAAGCAATAGAGTGAGGTCCTTCGCCTTCCGAATGCACTAAGCCTTCTTATCCGCGATCCTTAACGCTTGTATGGACTTGGAATGTGAAGATCAAAATTGAAATGTGGAGGAATGATATAGGGGGTGTTCGGCCGAAGCCTTTGAGAGAGCGAGAGAGGAAGTGTTTGGTGAATGCTAAGTGGTGAATGATCAAGTGTGTAATCTCTAGCTCTTATAGACAAACTTAAGTTCTTTAACCATTGGATTTCATGTCACTTTGATATTAAACAAATGTAATTAAATAATCAAGAAGGACAAAAGGATGTCCCCCCTCTTGGGGACGGTTTGTAAAAGGGGGGGGGGGTAGTTTGGTTCAAATCCAACTAAACATTAGTTAATAGTTAGGTTAATCTAGTTAAGTTTAGGGATTAACCTGGTTAGTAGTGTGTTGTGCTTTATTGCGGGTGTTAGGGTATTCAGGGACCCTAACTGGCTCAGAAAAAGATAAGTAATGTTATTAACAATATTTTCATGTTCCGGGTATAGTCCGGTTATTCGGTTGGATAGTAATCCGTTAAAGCGTTAAACAAGCTTTAAAGTGTCGTTAATACCCTTTTTAGTGACACAACTTATTCCTCCAAAGTGTCGGGAATATTTTCCTCATGTCTTGGCATTTTATTAGTTAGCCAAATGCTGAATTTTAATTAAAGTGCTGAATTTTTGTGCTTAGAGCACGTTTTAGGCACATCCAGTCATTGTAACTTATTCCTAGAGACGCAGTTCTACAACCCTTGTATCCCTACACTCACCACTAGTGTAGTAAAATATTTCTGGCTCATACAGGCCTTAGAGGCAGTGTCTGCCTGATGCTGGCTTTATCAGCATGTTCAATAGGTTATCCGTTTATAGTGCTACTGTGCTTTTTGTGCATCATGTTTATCACTAAGGTTCAGCATGTAAATAATGTAGTGACGGTAAGTAAAGTATGATGCAGGTATATGCATGTATCAGAAATCAAGTAGCAGTTCATCAGTAATTTCAAACAAGCACAATAATTAAGCAGTAATTAATTATTAATTAAGTCGTACGGATACCTGGTTTAGTGAGGGTTGTCACATTCTCCCCCCGTTAGAAAAATTTCGTCCCGAAATTTTAAGTTCTGCTTGTAGATGCAGGGTTCTTAGGAAATAGGTGGGGGTATTTCTCTTTCATCCGGTCCTCATGCTCCCAGGTGTATTCAGGACCATGTCTGGCATTCCAACGAACTTTGACGAGCTTGACACTGCTCCGGCGGGTCTTGTTTACTTTCCAATCCGTAACCTCAACCGGTTCTTCAACGAAATGGAGCGTGTCGTCAACGTGAATCTCGTCGATGGGAATGGCAATGGTATCTTGAGTTGGACTTTTCTTCAGGTTGGATACATGAAATGTATCGTGAACTCCATTCAGCTCGGCAGGTAAGTCCAGCTTGTATGCTACTAGTCCTATTCTTTCCAAAACTCTGAAAGGACCAATGTAGCGCGGATTTAACTTTCCACGCTTTCCGAAGCGTGCCACACCCTTCCAGGGTGAAACTTTCAATAAAACCATATCTCCAACTTGGAATTCCAAGTGTTTCCGGTTTGGATCTGCATAGGCTTTCTGTCTTTCACGAGCTGCTTCGATGCGTTTTCGGATCTGCGCAATCTTGTCTGTCGTCTCTTGGACGATTTCGGGACCAACAAGCTGTCTATCACCTGCGTCAGCCCAACATAGGGGTGATCGACACTTGCGTCCGTAAAGAGCTTCGAATGGCGCGGCACCAATACTGGTGTGGTAGCTGTTGTTGTATGAAAATTCGACCAAAGGCAAATGCTTATCCCAGCTACCGCCCAAATCCATAACACACGCTCTCAGCATGTCTTCCAAAGTCTGTATCGTCCGCTCGCTTTGCCCGTCGGTCTGCGGGTGAAATGCGGTGCTCATATTCAATTGCGAGCCAAAAGCTTCTTGGAAGGATTGCCAAATCCTTGATATGAACCTTCCGTCTCTATCGGAAATGATTGAGATAGGTACTCCATGGCGCGTAACGATCTCTCTCATGTAAATTTCGGCCAACTTGCTCGTATTATCCTTCTCTCTGATAGGTAAGAAGTGTGCTGACTTTGTTAATCGATCCACTATTACCCAAATAGTGTCATGGCCTCTTGGCGTTCTTGGCAACTTTGTAATAAAATCCATGGAGATTTGTTCCCATTTCCACTTGGGAATCTCGGGTTGTTGCAGAAGTCCTGAAGGCTTCTGATATTCGGCTTTAACCTTAGCGCATGTTAAACATTTGCTCACATAAACAGCAACATCGCCTTTCATCCTAGGCCACCAATAATAATCTTTGAGATCCTGGTACATCTTATCCGCTCCAGGGTGGATAGAGTACCGTGACTTGTGAGCTTCATCGAAAATAACCTTCCTTAAACCTCCAAACAAAGGAACCCAAATCCTTTTCTCAAAACATAACGTTCCTTCCTCGTTTGGTACCAGTAGCTTCTCCATCCCACGGAGATATTCTTCTTCAAGGTTTCCTTCCTTGAGAGCTTCTTTCTGCGCGACACGAATGCGCAAGGAAAGATCGGTTCGGATAATCATTTCTAAAGCCCTAACCCTTATGGGCTTGATCCTCTCCTTTCGACTTAGGGCATCGGCGACCACATTCGCCTTCCCTGGATGATACTTTATCTCGCAGTCGTAATCGTTCAGCAACTCAACCCAACGTCTTTGCCTCATATTCAGCTCCTTCTGGTTGAATATGTGTTGTAGGCTCTTGTGATCTGTAAAAATTGTACACTTTGTACCATAAAGGTAGTGTCTCCAGATCTTTAATGCAAATACCACTGCGCCAAGTTCCAAATCATGTGTGGTATAGTTCTTTTCGTGCACTTTCAATTGACGTGATGCGTAAGCAATAACCTTTTGGCGTTGCATCAACACGCAACCCAATCCTTGACGCGAAGCGTCACAGTATACCACAAAATCATCTGTACCTTCCGGTAGTGCTAAGATTGGCGCATTGCAGAGCTTATCCTTCAATATCTGGAACGCTTCTTCCTGTTTGATTCCCCAATCAAACCTCTTATCTTTCTGCGTGAGGAGCGTCAATGGTTGAGCGATTTTTGAAAAATCCTCAATGAATCTTCGATAATAGCCAGCCAAACCCAAGAATTGTCGAATCTCGGTTGGCGTCTTTGGCGTTTCCCAATTCTTAATCGCTTCGATCTTGGTGGGATCCACGTGGATTCCATCTCCATTTACCACGTGCCCAAGGAATTGTACTTCTCGTAGCCAAAACTCGCACTTAGAGAACTTAGCATACAACTGTTCTTTCTTCAGCAGCTCTAAAATAGCTCTTAGGTGTTGCTCATGCTCAGCCTTCGTCTTTGAATAAATCAAGATATCATCGATGAACACTATCACGAACTTATCCAAGTACGGCTTGCAAACTCTATTCATCAAATCCATGAACACTGCAGGTGCGTTTGTTAACCCAAACGGCATAACTAGGAACTCGTAGTGCCCATAACGAGTTCTGAAGGCTGTCTTTGGGATACTCTCCTCTTGTATCCTTAACTGATGGTATCCAGATCGAAGATCGATCTTTGAATAAAAGCTTGAGCCTTGCAGTTGGTCAAACAGATCATCAATCCTTGGCAGAGGGTATCTATTCTTGATCGTCAGCTTGTTCAACTCCCGGTAGTCAATACACATACGAAAACTACCGTCCTTCTTCTTGATAAACAAAACTAGAGCTCCCCAAGGCGAGAAGCTTGGTCGGATAAATCCCTTGTCTAACAATTCTTGAAGTTGTGTCGACAGTTCCTGCATCTCAGACGGAGCAAGTCTATAAGGTGCCTTAGCCACAGGCGCGGCGCCTGGAACTAAGTCAATGCGGAACTCTACTTGTCTCTGAGGTGGCAGTCCAGGTAAGTCCTCTGGGAAGACTTCTGGATATTCCCTCACGACAGGGATGTCTTCTATTCTCGGCTCAGCAGCCTTCTTATCCACAATGTGTGCCAGGAAGGCAACACATCCCTTCTGCAAACACTTTCGCGCTTTCAGGCAGCTGATAATTCTTAACGGCGTATCACGCTTCTCCCCGTGAACCACAATTGTTTCGCCATCTTCGGTTGGGATACGAATGACCTTTTCGTGACAAACTATTTTAGCCTTGTTGCCTGATAACCAATCCATTCCTACCACCACGTCGAAGCTTCCCAACTGGACTGGTAGTAGATCCAAAGCAAACTCACGCTCTCCCAATTCGATCACACAACCTCTGATAACTTCATTGGCTTCTACTATCTTTCCATTAGCCAATTCGATTGAGTACGGAATATCTAATTTACTAGCGGCTAAACCAAGCATATTCTTAAACTCTAACGACACGAAGCTATAATCGGCGCCAGTATCAAATAAAACGGATGCATAGCGTTGGTTTACAGGGAACGTACCAGTGACAACATTGGGATCCTGGCGCGCCTCCCTCGCTTCAATATTAAATACTCTTCCACGGGCTTGGTTTAACTCTGGGCAGTTCCTCTTGTAATGCCCAAGATCACCACAGTTGAAGCATCCGGGTCTCTGCCCGTTTCCACCAGCTTGATTATTCCTCTGGTTACGATTCACGGCGCCCGCTTGATTAGCATTGTTGCCTCGATTCCCATTACCTCCATTGTTTCCTTGCGAGCGATTTCCATTCCCACCCCGGTTGTTATTTTTGTTTCCGAATCCTCCCTGGCCTCCCTGGCCAGCAGTGGCCTAACAAGTGTCCTTCAAGTGGCCCGGCTTTCCACATGCTTCGCATACTTTCACACTACAATGGCCAGAATGGCGGCGTTGGCAGGTATTACACTTGGGCTGGGTGCCCATATATCCTTTTCCTTTCTTTCCACTACCAGCTGTAACCTGAGCTGGCGTGCCTGATCCTCCTTTCTTAACCACCACATTGGCGCCCTGCTTGAAGTTCGAGAACTTCCGTTTGTTACCTCCTGATGACTCGACGTGAGTCTCTTTCTTCTTAGGCTCAGCATCATCAAACTTGTTCAGGCGAATAGCCTCCTCTATGAGAGCCACGCTCAGATCAATTGCCTCAGTAATTGTCGCAGGCTTGGATGAGGTCACCATGCTTTTTATTTGAGGAGCTAATCCCCAAATGAAACGTTCAATCCGCTTGAACTCCGGAGTGACCATGTAGGGTACCACATGCGATAAGTCATGGAACCTCTGAACGTATTCTGCGATCTTTGGACCTTCCATTTTCAAATGCCAGAACTCAGTTTCCAATCTTTGGATTTCTGCGCGAGAGCAGTACTTTTTGCGCATAAGTTCCTTCAGTTCGGTCCAGGTTAGAGCGTAGGCAGCAGCTTCACCAAGTGTCTGTACTTGCAAATTCCACCAAGAGAGGGCTCCGTCCAAGAATAGCCCCGAGATATAGGTGACTTGCTGATCTAGTGCGCATTTGCTCATGCGAAGAACATATTCCGTTTTCTCAGCCCAATGAACAAAGGCGACAACACCTCCTGTGCCATCAAAGTTGACCAGTTTGAAGTCTAGAAACTGCTTGTAGGTGCACCCTGCACACACATTGTAACATGTGAACGGCATTAGCATCTTTGCTATAGATATCCAATTAGGTCATGGTATGTCTAAATGACTTAGTATTACCATGAGGTGGATTGTTGTTGCCATTGTTGTTTGAGCTGCTTCCGCTGGGTCCTCCTTGCGAGGCGGCGTATTGCGCGATGGCAGCAGCGATGACTTGTTGGAGTTCTGCCTCATTGGTAGGCATCGGCGTTTGACGTCTCGGCGGCATCTTCTAAAAGATGGGTTTACGTCGGTCAGGCCATAATAAAGATCCCATGTTATAATACGTACGCTTTATTATGATAGTAATAGTACATAACATCTCATGTTATAAAACATAAATAATCAATCAAAACATCACATATGATGAGAATACTGCGATTGCCATATATCGAGACCACATAGTAAGTGTACAGGTACCTAATAGTGTCATACATCATCATCGACTAAGGGCTACATCACCCTAGTCCAAAAACTATATCAGATCAGTGTCAGTACATCAAATACATGTCAACAAAAGTCAGAATCATAATGTAGTCTCCAAAAATGCTGTGCAGTCAAAAGCAATCGCCGTCTTCTCACCAGCGTCTACCCATACGGTACTGAAGAGCTCTACACGGATGGCGGTGGAGGAGGGGGAAAGTGAGTGTAAAACAAGCGACGCAAATGGAGCCAGTCCTCCTCCATGGCTCTCTGGGTACGCAAGAAAGAAGCAACCTGCTGCTCTAGGGCAAAAAGGCGTGCAGCATAGTCTGGTGGTAAAGGTCGAGAGGGCTGCAAAGGAGAGTGGGTCTGACCCTGGCACTGACACGGCGGCGGCTGGGATCTCTCAAGCTCCTGAATGCGCTGCGTGTGTGCCTCGTGCTGGGTGAAAAAAGACATCAAAACATCCTCAATGGAATATCCCATATGGAAAGGATGGTAAGGGTCGGTCGGTGTCATGGTAGGTGGTGATGACCAGAGAAACGGCTCACTGGTGGGATCAAAAGGTGCCACATGAAATGGAGAAACAGGGGGAAAAGTAGCAGACGGTGGTATAGCAGGGATAGATACCGGTACATGTCCAAAAGGGTGAGCCGAAGAACCCTCTCCAGGTCGCGCTGGAGGTGTAAACCGAGGAAATGAAAAGGAGGTATCAATGTGACGGGTATCAGTGATCTGAGGGGGAATAGGTGGGACCTCGTCATCAGCAGGAATCCACCCATGCTGGGCGTGCTCATCTCGTGGGTCCATCTATGCCTCAAAAAGTGCACGATCAAACTGAACTGGCATAGGATCATGGTGAGGTGCAACAAGAGGGTCAACTGGTGCATCAGCAATAAGTGGGGGATCAACATGATCAGCAGCAATGACATGATCGCCCTCCAACAACGGAGCATCCACTGGGTGATCATCAATAGGTGGGTCAGCAATGACAGGCTCAATAATAGGTGCGTCAGCATGAACTGGGTCGTGCTCAAACGCAGAGTCTAGAGCGGCTACCTGCTCAGGGGCCATGGCAGGCTCGGGGTCATCAAAGGCCATCCCAAAATCAAATTTGGGATCGATGGGATCAACTGGGTCTACTGGGTCGACTGGATCCTCCATAGGCTGATCCATGGGTATAAACTCTATATCCTGATCTGGGTCGAATCCTGGGGGAAAGACAGGATCGGAATCCTCCACATCATCGTGGTCGAAAGCAAAACTAGGAATAGGGGCAACAGAGGATGCCTGGTCGGGATCTGATCCATGTGAGAAGTGTTGCGCACTCTGGGTGTGTGAAGGTGCGGAGGCCACAGACTCGAAAGAGTCTGGGACCGGAGAGTGAGCGGGTGACTCCTCGGCGGGAGCATCTGCGATCATCAAGAGATCACTAGCAGCAAGAAGGGCCTCGCCCAGAACATCCTCCTCTAAGGGCTCATCATCATACAGATCGACGTCGCCATCATCGTCGGCGTCGAGAAGCAAATCATAAGCAGGATAAACAGCTAAGGGTATGGGAGCAGGGATCTCCACTAACGGTAGGTCCCCGGCCAAAGGGCCATCAGCGAGCTCATCAGCACCATCAGGTAAAGCAAAGGGCTGAAAGTCGTCCTCGTCCGTGCTAGTAACGTCGGATGTGTGGACCTCGTGCTCTGAAGACTCTAGGTTATCTGATACTATAGGTCTAGGTCCTGTGGTGTCTGAGTCACCTGTGCCAGAGGTGTCCATGGCGTCTGTAACATAAACACAATCATGCACAAACAGTCAATCATACAATCAATTAATCACATAAGTCACCAAGTAAGCATTCAAATAATTCTCCTAGTCCCACTAGCCTCCCAGTCTCCTAGACTGATACTCCTAGTCTCACTAGCCAAATTCTCCCAGCCTCTTAGACTGCTCTTCCTAGTCTCACTAGCCAAATTCTCCCAGCCTCTTAGACTGCTCTTCCTAGTCTCACAAGCCATCTTCCTCGATCTCTTAGATCGAGCCTCGGCCTCCAAGACCGAGCCTCAGCCTCCAAGACTGAGCCTATAAATAATAAATAAAATGTGCTCAACATTTGTTTGTAAAAACGTTTTGGATCTGGACTTAAGTGCTATGCAGTAAAAATGTTTTCGTGAGAGCCCTAGTGATCATAGTCTAGACTCGAGAAAGAATCCTAGTTCGCTATGATCAGAGCTCTGATACCAAGCTGTCACACCCTGGCTTCGCGAAAGCGTGGTTAATTTGGTGTGACTTCTTAATACCATAGCTTAACCATAACAAAGCTATATGAAATAAAACCATGCAAGATCATCCATTTGATTAAGTTTTAAAAACCAAATACAATAACATTGTCTTAACGGAAACACATCCTAACGACATAAACATTGTTCAACAAACACAACATAACATAAGCATAGTTTAAGGACTGTGACTTGTCCAGGAAAGAGTCACATTCCCTAAACCCGGATGACCTCGTAACTAGTGCAGCGGGAAAACGTGTCATACCGCGCCAGATCCTTTAATTCCTTGAAATACATGTAAGTTGAAAAATCAACAATAATGTTGAGCGAGTTCATGTGTAAGTGAGTAAATAAACCTTTGTAAGTATAAAAATCCCGGTATGTAGCACATAAGGGAATTGAGATCACCAATGGTTTGCAAGGCCACTGATATGTGTGAAGTGCAAGCAGGGAGACTCAAACCTAGCAGATTTATGCGTCGGGCACAAAGTCACCCAGAGGTCCGTTTCTAGTTTGGCCTGGGGCTGGGCTCGCTACACCCAGATAGATCTACCGCTCCTGTCCCTCGGTCCTACCATGAGGACTAATGGCCTCATGTTGCTCCTACCCACTCACATGATCTAAGTAGTAAACCTCCTTACGCTAACCATACCATGTATAAAGTACTTGTAATCAAAGTAACATGTATTTCACCCCCGTAGTTTAGAAAACTGAAAACAGTTAAGAGAAAAGGGGGACATGAACTCACAGTGGTGCGTCTCTACCAAGTATACCTCCAAATCAAGCAGCTGTGTGACGACCTACACGTACTAACTCTATTAGACGGACGGCCGTGCCTTAGCTTTAAGGTTTAAGTTTTCGGGAAATAGTTAGACAACTATTTCGTGTTTACATTCTGTATACTTGGTAATCATTTTCCTTCCCAAGGATGGGGGATTTAATACATGTGTGTTCGTATAATTTCGAAATATATTATTAAGTCTCACTTAAAATATATTTTATTTCTAATCCCAAATATAAATATTCTTCTCAAAAATATTATATTTTCTATTACACATAATTTTCCCCAAAATAATACTTTAACAAAAATACGCGTTCATGAATATTTCCTTAAAATGTGTAAGTTACGTTTTAACGATCGAGTGGTAATAATAATTACCGGTGTTACTTATATATTTATCGTGAAAGCGCTCGTATTATTTTGGATTCGTTAACATTCGATAATATTATTTTTACCCTAAAAATAATATTTATGTATCTTCGCAAATAATGACAAGTAACGTTGTGAAAAAAAAAAATATTTACTAAATATATTTATCACGTTTAATTTTTGTGAAAATCCCACCTCCGATATTTTGTAAATAAAGTCGTGGCGAAACTTATATTTTGAAAACATGTCGAGAAGTATTTCTAACACTTATAGTGAAAATAATTCTAAGTGTTAGGTTTTTAGAAAAATTTCGCCAGAGTTTCCTCTGTAACTGGAGGTGGCCACGCTCTCAAGCGTATCATTTTCTTTTATAAATCAACCCAACAATTTCCTTATTTAACCAAAACAATGTTCAAGACAACAAACTAGTCAACAAATATATATAAGTCGCAAAAATCACATGAACTTGTGGTTTTCTAATATTATGAAGTAAATCCCATTACTTTTAGCGGATCTCTATATAAATCCATCCGATTTTGTAAAAACCTCGTTTTTAGGGAAATTCCGTTTTTACAACTTCTCGTCATCTTTTACAAAAATAGTTATTTTGTCGAAACTTTGTGCTACACAAGTGTTTACACACTTGTGTGTTCTAAAATCATTTTTTTTGTTAGTGTAAGATCCGTCTTTAGAAAACATAATTTCTTTGATACTTGGTTCTTTGAAAATACCGCTTGTAGATCCGTAGATCTACTAGTTTTAAACACTATTTCACAAGCTAAATCGCTTTTACACAAGTTCATGATTCGTGTGTGGTAGAGTTTCATCCTTTGACCCTTGTTACTTTCAAAACAACCTTATGTCATGATCCAAGATCATGACCAATCCGGGTTAAACGATGATCCGAGCTACCACAACGTAGATCGGATCCAAATAACTACACAAATCAAATACTACAAGTTTTACACAACAAACAAGCTTTTAACCATCACTTTTAGTGTTTTTAGTAGACTTTCATGTTTCAACTTGCATGTTTACGAGTTTTAACCGTTACAAATCATTTTAACCACTTCAAAATAGTTCGAGAGGGTGATTATAGCAACTTACTACTAGCTCGAGGCTAGGGGAGAATCTAGACGCAAAATGAGAGGATAAAAGCAATAGAGTGAGGTCCTTTGCCTTCCGAATGCACTAAGCCTTCTTATCCGCGATCCTTAACGCTTGTATGGACTTGGAATGTGAAGATCAAAATCGAAATGTGGAGGAATGATATAGGGGGTGTTCGGCCGAAGCCTTTGAGAGAGAGAGAGGAAGTGTTTGGTGAATGCTAAGTGGGGAATGATCAAGTGTGTAATCTCTAGCTCTTATAGACAAACTTAAGTTCTTTAACCATTGGATTTCATGTCACTTTGATATTAAACAAATGTAATTAAATAATCAAGAAGGACAAAAGGATGTCCCCCCTCTTGGGGACGGTTTGTAAGGGGGGGGGGGGTAGTTTGGTTCAAATCCAACTAAACATTAGTTAATAGTTAGGTTAATCTAGTTAAGTTTAGGGATTAACCCGGTTAGTAGTGTGTTGTGCTTTATTGCGGGTGTTAGGGTATTCAGGGACCCTAACTGGCTCAGAAAAAGATAAGTAATGTTATTAACAATATTTTCATGTTCCGGGTATAGTCCGGTTGTTCGGTTGGATAGTAATCCTTTAAAGCGTTAAACAAGCTTAAAAGTGTCGTTAATACCCTTTTTAGTGACACAACTTATTCCTCCAAAGTGTCGGGAATATTTTCCTCATGTCTTGGCACTTTATTAGTTAGCCAAATGCTGAATTTTAATTAAAGTGCTGAATTTTTGTGCTTAGAGCACGTTTTAGGCACATCCAGTCATTGTAACTTATTCCTAGAGACGCAGTTCTACAACCCTTGTATCCCTACACTCACCACTAGTGTAGTAAAATATTTCTGGCTCATACAGGCCTTAGAGGCAGTGTCTGCCTGATGCTGGCTTTATCAGCATGTTCAATAGGTTATCCGTTTATAGTGCTACTGTGCTTTTTGTGCATCATGTTTGTCACTAAGGTTCAGCATGTAAATAATGTAGTGACGGTAAGTAAAGTATGATGCAGGTATATGCATGTATCAGAAATCAAGTAGCAGTTCATCAGTAATTTCAAACAAGCACAGTAATTAAGCAGTAATTAATTGTTAATTAAGTCGTACGGATACCTGGTTTAGTGAGGGTTGTCACATCAGATGTCCTAAATAGAGTTATATTGATCCAAAAAATAGTTTATGTAATGGAACTCTACTACAGGTTCTATCACTGGGTGGTCAGTTTATTGAGGCACTCATATTATCCTGAAGTAATACTGGCATTTAAATGTTTATCCCTAGATTTTGTTTAATACTGCCAAACAGAAGGATACGTATTGAAAAGAAGACAGTTTCTTCTCGCCCTATGTTTTCCCATGACGATAAATAAAAGTACAAGACAATTTCTATGTAAAGTTGGTTTGTTTCTAAAAGAATCGGTTTTTACGCATGACCAACTCATGCGTCATCTATGGTAAAAAAAATTCACTTATATAAATTTTTGAAGACAACATAAAATTAAATTAGTTATAATTTTATATCTTTAAACTCGTGTAGTACACGGGTCTAATAATCTAGTGACATAATGAAGATTTAAACCTGGTTAAGATTGAATTTGGCGCAGAGCGCGGCAAGGATCTCATCATCGTTAGTGGCCATTGAAATACCATAGTTTTCAACCTGATGCTCAATGTTATAGTCTTTAACATTTATGATGAACGCATACCTCTTTCCAATCAATGTGTCAAAAATCTCAGGATATGGGTTCGGTATCTCTCTAGAATTAACAACCTATGATTTTATAAAAATTAATATAAATTACAATGAGCACAATGATTCCATGATTGAGAACCTACAATTTTATAAAAATTAATTTTAAATTATATTTACTACATGGCCAAATAACTGAACGCATGTATTTGTTACCTGATCTTGGATTGCAAGTAACTCTTTGGCAGTTTTCTTAAGAATCTTGTAAGCTTCGAAATCAAACAGTGTCAAAGACACAGTACCGGAAGAGTCTTGCACCCTAATTGGTATCTTGAAGCTATCAAAGTTAAAAACAAATGAAAACATTAGTATTACTAATAACAGAAGTGTGGTTCATATTAGTATTTAGTATAAGGAAATAAAACTGTAATCTCAAACCGCGGAATAGAATAGATGTCAACTCTTTCACATTTATCATTTGTACACACCAAAGATTTTGCATGATCAACATCAAATGAACCATCCACATTTTCTTTCGTTACAAATCTTTCCTCCACACTCGACTTACAGTGGTTACAACCATTATAATACCAAAGTTTATCAGTGCATATAGCTGTGATTGTGCCAAGAACCAAAACCTTCTTTGTCTATCAATATCAAACAAAAATAATAATACTTAGAAAAGACTATAAAAAAACTCAGCATGTAAAGTATTTATAAGAAAATACACACCGTTGATATGGTTCCAAGGAAACCAATAAGCATGAAATCAGGGTTATTAAGAAACTCATCTTCAACACTTGAGATAACGTTTGAACCAACATGCTCATTTGATGAAGATGAAGCAGAAATTTTCTCTACATACCTAAACAGATTCATGTGATCAAATTAAAATGTAAAAAGTAAATGTAGGTACAAAATAATACTGTTTAATGTTTATATGCATATTACTAACTATACCTCTTCCTAAAAGAGGATATCTCTTCAATGTCAGTGTCGATAAAAAGTCTGCTAAGCTCAAACCCGTTTGCAACTCCATGCTTGCCTGAATTTAAAAATAAAACCAAATGTAGATCAATATAAACAGTGTCAAATTTAAAACATATAAATAAATATAAATATAAATTACTAAATAAAAAAAATTAAACTAATTAAGTTTAAATTGTACCTTTGTAAAGGTTGACCAACCAAAATGACAAAGGATAACACCATATTTATCTCGTTTCTTATCACTCATGTAAGCAAACATGTCAATAGCAAAACCATCCCACAAAGTAACCGGACACTTTTGGCCTCTAAAATATTAACATAAAACATAATAACATCAAGCAACCTTGTAATGCTTTAAACGTCAAAATGCAACAACTTAATAAAAAGAACTCACTCAAGGTCTTCAACTCTAAGATTAAGTCTCTTGCCCTTGATCCCATCCATCTTTGATGTATCCTCTAGATTGAAACATACTTCCACATAACCAATCCAATCTATAAACAAAAATATATTGTTAAAAGAAAACAACATTAAGAAGCGATAACATGAAAAAAAAAAACAATGAGACAAAACAGTACATATATATCATGTAGTGATTTACATACCAATAACTGTATTAACTTCAGTTTTATTTTTAAAAACATCCTTGAGGTTAACGAAATTAAAACGGTATTTCGGTCCAGACCAGTCAAGGCATTTCACAGAAGTATAGAAATACAGTGATATTTTGTCATTTCTCTTGGTATACTTAGCAGAGGACTTATTAGCAGCAAGAGACGGTTTGGTGATAAGAAGACATTCATCCAACTGAAGGAAGTCTTTGAATTTTCCTAGCATCTTATGCAGATAGCTGGCTTGTATCATAGTTCCCTAAGAATATGAAAAATCCGATTAAATAAAAAACGTGTTATATAACATTTGGGTATTCATATGTCCAAAAAAATTATAAAACAAATATATACGGTACCATCTCATCCATGAAGATCATATCAAGACGATATATTTCATTTTTGTTTTCATTCATCATCTTCTTCGACATGCTAACAATCTTGACTCTAATCGAATAGTTGTTTGAGAATGTATTAAGATCGTTAAGCATGCTAACCTTTCCAACCTCCATTTGAAGACTATACATAAAAAAAAGAATAAGCAAAATATATCTATTGCTAAACGTAATATGATAATACAATAAGCAGGGATGTTCTTAAAAAAATATCAAGCTTGGAATTCAAGCTTACCGATTCTCCATTCAAAATTTTAATTGAATGCAGTGGCAAAATGTAATTTGAAAGGTAAGTATTGTATATTCTTATCTCCTGCTTTATTAAAGTAATTAAATATTAGAAATGATATGCAAAGTAGGAAAAAAAGAGAGAGAACGTCAATTTTAAATTACCATTTTGCATATTTTGAATTTCAAAATTACTGATATTATCAGTAATTACTGATATTATCAGTAATTACTGATTTGATTTGAAAGCAATTGTTATGATGACTTTTCTAATTTTTATTTTAACTTTAATTAAGAGATAATAACCGTCAATTTGAAATTCACATTTTGCATAATTTAAATGTCCAAAGATCAAGAAATTAGCATTAATTACTGATTTGATTTGCAACAAATAGTCATCAAGAAATTTTTTTATTTTTTAATTTAACTTTAAATTTTATCATGAAAACAATGTTGGAGGAACTCTTATCTCATTGGAATGTAACGATTAGGTAAAATGATAATTTCATTGTAATTCTAGTTTTCATTTGATAATTTCAATCTATCACTAATTAACACCATCAATAATAAAAATGTGAGCAGTGACTGTTTTTTAGGGAAAACGCTGATGGTCAATATCAGTGGATGTCAACAATAAAAAAGTGAGCAGTGACCATTTTTTCCTATCAGTGGATACCCAACAGTTTTTGAAACACTGATGTTTGGTCAGTCAGTGGTCAACACGGAGATTGAAGAAACAGAGGTTGTATTTCAGCAGTGGATAACTGATGCGTGTGAAGTGTTATATATATTAGGTGTATATTTTAAGCCCTTTTTAACACTTATTTTAGCCAAGTTTTAAATTTATAAAACACGATATTTCACTAACACTAAACACACATATGGGCAAGTGCACCCATCGTTGAGTGTAGTATAGCGTTGGTAAGATACCGAGGTCGTCCAAGGACACAAGAGCTTTTAGTACCGGTTTATCCTCAACGTCTAACCAAAACAAAAGTTTAGGAAAAATATTTTAAACTAAGAAAAATAAAAACTAACTAAAATGCTGAAAATAAAAATAAAAGAAAAACAGATAGACAAGATGAATCACTTGGTTCCGACTCGTATCTAGTATAACCTTTGATTATTTCCACACTTTTGCACATAATTAAGAGATTATCTTAGTTATTGTAGTAGGCCCCTCTTTTGAAGGTGACGTTACCCTCACCCCAGTAGTTTGAGTCAGCAGGGATACAATCCTAAAAGGGTGGATTATTGGAAGATAATGAATTAAGTTATTAATGCAGTATTGTGGTAGGCCCCGCTTTTGGCGGTGACGTTACCCTCGGCTAAGTAGTCTGAGTCAGCAGGGATACAGTCCTAAATAGCCGGGTTATAGTATTAATAGTAGTTAACTTATGAGGGGATCAAAGAGTTTGGACCCCCGCCATCCAATACCGTGAAGTATTGAAGGAGGTCCTACTAAATTTGACCCAGGTCCATTGCAGGACCTCTAAACGCTGGACAATGGCAAGACCTTTACCAAACCGTTCCCTTAACCCCCTACCAGGTAGCCAACATACCTCCATATAGACCGTGGAGATATGAATGGTGAAAATCCTTTATTTTATATAGACAGTAAAATAATGCCAAGACACCACGGACAAACGATAAGGAAAGATCACCTTCAACATAAGTAACTAGTTATTAAAGTCATTAATACAAAACCAAATAAAAAGTGCAAAAGATTAGAAATAAAAAGTATTATACTAGACACTTTGTCTTCACCAAGTGATGTAAGAGACTTAGGCAAACATGGCCTTGATTGTCAAGAACTCTTACGATCAATCTTGGATCCCGAGACGACCCACACACTCTATGATGGACAATGGATGATGGTGGTGGATGATGGTGTTGTGATGGTGGTGGGTGGTGGGTGAAGTGTGAGAGAGGTGGTGTGCCAAGGGATGGTTTGAGCTTGAGCCAAGCACTCCTATTTATAGCCTGGACACGGCCCCGTGTCCGCTGGACACGGCCCCGTGTCCACCCTTTTCTCTTTCTTCATTAATACAATTTGTCTTTATTAGCTCCACACGCCCCCGTGTCCGCTGGGCACGCCCCCGTGTCCGTCTGACACTCTCTCTCTTCATTAATTGTAATTCGCAATTACAATTAATGCGCCTGCTGTACTTTCGCCACGCCCCCGTGTCCGTTGGGCACGGCCCCGTGGTGGGCAATAGAAGCTTCTAGAGGTTTGTCTTTTGTGCCAGGGCTGACCATTCTGGACACTGCCCCGTGCTCGCTGAGCACGGCCCCGTGTTGAGCTGGACACGCCCCGTGTCGAGCTGGGCACGCCCCGTGTCGAGCTGGGCACAGCCCCATGCTCGCTGGGCACAGCCCCATGCTCAGCTTTCTTCTTGTTTTTGCTTTGGCAGATGCTGTCGAGGGGTCGGGCATGTCACGTCTTGTTCCTTTTCTTGTATTTATGTTAGATTTTGATGTCTTTTTGCTTCTTTTGTTAATTTGAGCTCATTTAATCCTGAAAATACAAAAGGAAGACAAAAGCACACTTTTTCCAACATTCGTACTAAAAAAGGGTTAGTTTTATGCCTCGATTGATGAAATTTATATGTTACATTTTGAACACATCAAATACCCCCACACTTGAATCTTTGCTTGTCCTCAAGCAAAACTCTTTATAATGTGGCTTTACACTCCCAAATGGAATTGATAGAAGAGAAGGTTTTTGGGCTTGTCATAGAGTGCCGGGAATCCAAGATTCTTTATTAGGCTTTATTTTTATGTTATTTACAATCCTATTCGTTATGATTTATTTTGAACTTTTCATAAGAGAAATTACTTATTTGGGCATAACATGCCTCTTTAAAATTTTATTTATATACAAGTTCACATACCTCACGGGGAATCACTCAACACTCGGCCGAAGATGTATTTTTGTGAAACACTCGAGAGCGGCATGGAACTTACTCATACCATAAGCTTGCCAAGCAATCAATCCTCCTCCTTTTTAACTTATATACCTTTGTAAATATCAAGAGGACTTTTGGGTGAAGGGTTAGGCTTGGGTTAAAGGTAGGTGGTTGGGTTGGTGGTTAGTGGAAAAGGGCGAAAAGCGTAAAAAGCATCGGTTTTCGTAAGACCTTTTTTTTTTCAATTTTTATTTTCATGAAGCCATTATTCAAACAAAGTTATTTTTGATGAACTTGCTTGTTTTTTGCTTCATCATCAACTTTTTTTTTTTTTTTTGAAAAGTCATCCGAAAAACCGAGCTTGTTACTAAAACAAAGGGTTAAAAATAAAAAGGGTTTTGGTGGGTGAAAGGGTGTTTGTTTTTGGGTTTAGAAATGAAAAGGTTTAGGCTCAAAGGGGTTAACTAGGGGGATTTTGGGTAGGTGGTAAAAAAAGAAAAATAATGGTGTGGAAATAAAAAGGGTTAGTCCTAATGCCTCCATCATTTACTTACTCGGGTTTAAGTTGGTAAGGACCGGGAATGTATCGTCATGGCAAGTTCTAGATTCGTAAGAACCAAGCGGCTATTCACACAAGAAACGAAAAATGAGCATTTAGTCTAATGATATGTAATTGTATGCTCAATAAAGGCTCAAAACTCACTTTTGTGGGAATGGGTTTTTATGTGATCAAGTATATATAATCAAATTTTAACTAAGCTTGTCATGCCTTTTCATAATTTCTTATGTTGGTTCTTTTTATCACGACGCTATCGGTTGTAAATTCGTAAAAATATAACCTTTTTAGAATTTTGAAATTCCCAAGTTAAACCTAGACAAGTAAAAAAAATGAAATTTTTTGAAAAAATTTGGGGTGATTAGCGGTTCCAATAGAGTTTTGTGTAAGGCTTGTATTTAGGACTTGCAAGATTCAAGGTTTTAGCATCCCCCCACACTTAAATTACACATTGTCCTCAATGTGTCCCAAAAATAAGTTTTTCGGTTGATTAAAATGTGTAAAAGTGGGTTAAAAACAAGATTTTATGGTACTGGGTAGCTGAACACGGGGTGGTGTTGGCTGAGCACGGCCCAGTGTTCAGACTGCCAGTACCAAAAGTAAACAGAAGGCTGGGCACGGGGGCGTGTCCAGTGAGCACGGCCCCGTGTCCAGGTACCTGAACTGGGCATTTTCTACAGAACCTTGGGCACGGGGCGTGTTGGGGTGAGCACGGCCATGTGCTGAACTTGCTGTAATGAAGAAAAATCGTAGGGAGGCTCTGTTTTTGTGTATGGGGTGTTGGTTCAAGCTTCCCTTATCATCCTTCACCATCCCGAGTGTGTTTTATTCCTGAAAAAAAAAAAACTAAACTAGAAAACATAAAGGTTAATCTAAACTAAACTACGGATAGTTCCGCGGAATGCCTCCGTGGTGCGCCACGTTTATAAGGGTCCTTGGCTAGACCCTCCTTATCGGGTGGTTCTGGCTCATCTTCAATTAGGGGGTCATTATTGCCGAATGGATATTTCATTGACCGCTCAAGATCGATACTCTTCTTAAATGCCCCTAATTGAAGAGGTAGATTGTTGAACTTCCGGTTTTTCAAAGCTTCGTGAGTTTTTACAAATGGTCGTCCCAACACTAGAGGAGCGTCATCGAGGATGACAAAGTCGGTTGGGATTACCATTTGATTTGTTTGAACCAATACATCCTCAACTACACCGATTGATTTTATTACTTTCCGATTGGATAGAAAAATGGGTATTTGAAGTGGAGAAAAATCACTAATACTTAATTTTTCGAAAATGTAGTTAGGCATTATGTTAACACAAAGATCTTTATCGATTGTGATATTACTAATAAATGAATTTTGAAAGAAACATGGAACCGGTGTAATGTTAATTTCAAATGGGTCTTCTTTTATTAGCGAAGTTTGATCATTAGTTAACTTAACACTTACCGTTTCGTCAATTTTAGTGTTAGTGTTTAACTCTTTTAAAAACTTAGCATGAGTGGGTACTAAACAATGATTTTCAAAAGAAGGTGACAAGAGATTAATTTCTTCAAAATTAGACTCTTCTTGAATTTTAACGTTGTCGGACTCACCTTTTTCGTTGTTTAACTCATGTGTCGGTTTTTCACTTATTTGTTCTTCCATTTTTACATTTTCAGTTATCTCTTCCTTTTTTGATTCTTCTCTTGCGCGGGACTCCTCTTCCCTTGCGCGAGCTTCTTTTATACATCGATCGATAACTCTTATGTGTTCTAATATCCTATCGGTTACTTCGGTTATAGAAAAAGAATCGGTATTTTCTAAGCTTGAATCCGGTTGTTCGACCCTTTGTTCCTCATAATACCCATATGAAGTAGATGGTTCGCACCATTGTTCTTCATTGTAAGCATATGATGGATAAGGTTCGTAATTCTGTTCTTCATAATACTCATATGAGGTGGGTTGTTCACGCCAAGGTTCCTCATAGTAAGCATACGAAGGTGGTGGCTCATATCTTGGTTCCTCAAAGTATGAGTATGAAGGCTCATACCTTGGTTCATCAAAATATGAGTATGAGGGAGGAGGTTCATACCTTTGGTCTTCATAGGATGTGTATGAAGTTGATGGCTCGTACCTGGGCTCCTCATAGTAGGTGTATGAATTGGATGGTTGATATGAGCAATTATTTTGAACCGAGCGTGCATTACGACAATTAGTGCAATAATTACCCCTATAATCATCCTCCTCATAGGTGTAGTTGTAACCTCCTGAGTATTGATCCATAAGAATCACTCAGCAGACCACAACTGAGTCTCGAGATCAGAAAACAAAAATAAAAACGAAAACAGAGGCTGGACACGGCCCCGTGTTCAGTGGACACGACCCCGTGTTCAGGATCTGTATCTGGGCGTTTTAATTAAATTTACTGATTTCGTTGAACACGGGGCGTGTTCAGTGAGCACGGCCCGTGTTCAACCTACTGTTACTGGGTGTTTTATGAAAAATATGCAGCACGGCCCCGTGTTCAGCGAGCACGGCCCTTGTTCAACCTACTGTAATGCAAAACTAAACTAAAATGCAGAAAAATGTGGGCCCGTTTTGAAAAGGTTTTGAAAAACTGATTAGGCCGTCGATTTTAAGCTTTCCTAAAATCCTTGTGTCCCCGGCAACGGCGCCAAAAACTTGATGCGTGTGAAGTGTTATATATATTAGGTGTATATTTTAAGCCCTTTTTAACACTTATTTTAGCCAAGTTTTAAATTTATAAAACACGATATTTCACTAACACTAAACACACATATGGGCAAGTGCACCCATCGTTGAGTGTAGTATAGCGTTGGTAAGATACCGAGGTCGTCCAAGGACACAAGAGCTTTTAGTACCGGTTTATCCTCAACGTCTAACCAAAACAAAAGTTTAGGAAAAATATTTTAAACTAAGAAAAATAAAAACTAACTAAAATGCTGAAAATAAAAATAAAAGAAAAACAGATAGACAAGATGAATCACTTGGTTCCGACTCGTATCTAGTATAACCTTTGATTATTTCCGCACTTTTGCACATAATTAAGAGATTATCTTAGTTATTGTAGTAGGCCCCTCTTTTGAAGGTGACGTTACCCTCACCCCAGTAGTTTGAGTCAGCAGGGATACAATCCTAAAAGGGTGGATTATTGGAAGATAATGAATTAAGTTATTAATGCAGTATTGTGGTAGGCCCCGCTTTTGGCGGTGACGTTACCCTCGGCTAAGTAGTCTGAGTCAGCAGGGATACAGTCCTAAATAGCCGGGTTATAGTATTAATAGTAGTTAACTTATGAGGGGATCAAAGAGTTTGGACCCCCGCCATCCAATACCGTGAAGTATTGAAGGAGGTCCTACTAAATTTGACCCAGGTCCATTGCAGGACCTCTAAACGCTGGACAATGGCAAGACCTTTACCAAACCGTTCCCTTAACCCCCTACCAGGTAGCCAACATACCTCCATATAGACCGTGGAGATATGAATGGTGAAAATCCTTTATTTTATATAGACAGTAAAATAATGCCAAGACACCACGGACAAACGATAAGGAAAGATCACCTTCAACATAAGTAACTAGTTATTAAAGTCATTAATACAAAACCAAATAAAAAGTGCAAAAGATTAGAAATAAAAAGTATTATACTAGACACTTTGTCTTCACCAAGTGATGTAAGAGACTTAGGCAAACATGGCCTTGATTGTCAAGAACTCTTACGATCAATCTTGGATCCCGAGACGACCCACACACTCTATGATGGACAATGGATGATGGTGGTGGATGATGGTGTTGTGATGGTGGTGGGTGGTGGGTGAAGTGTGAGAGAGGTGGTGTGCCAAGGGATGGTTTGAGCTTGAGCCAAGCACTCCTATTTATAGCCTGGACACGGCCCCGTGTCCGCTGGACACGGCCCCGTGTCCACCCTTTTCTCTTTCTTCATTAATACAGTTTGTCTTTATTAGCTCCACACGCCCCCGTGTCCGCTGGGCACGCCCCCGTGTCCGTCTGACACTCTCTCTCTTCATTAATTGTAATTCGCAATTACAATTAATGCGCCTGCTGTACTTTCGCCACGCCCCCGTGTCCGTTGGGCACGGCCCCGTGGTGGGCAATAGAAGCTTCTAGAGGTTTGTCTTTTGTGCCAGGGCTGACCATTCTGGACACTGCCCCGTGCTCGCTGAGCACGGCCCCGTGTTGAGCTGGACACGCCCCGTGTCGAGCTGGGCACGCCCCGTGTCGAGCTGGGCACAGCCCCATGCTCGCTGGGCACAGCCCCATGCTCAGCTTTCTTCTTGTTTTTGCTTTGGGAGATGCTGTCGAGGGGTCGGGCATGTCACGTCTTGTTCCTTTTCTTGTATTTATGTTAGATTTTGATGTCTTTTTGCTTCTTTTGTTAATTTGAGCTCATTTAATCCTGAAAATACAAAAGGAAGACAAAAGCACACTTTTTCCAACATTAGTACTAAAAAAGGGTTAGTTTTATGCCTCGATTGATGAAATTTATATGTTACATTTTGAACACATCAATAACTTTTAACAATCAAATGTTTGAACCAACACAGTGGTTGTAACAGGATTTTAAACAAATGTTGGGGCTTAAACAGATGTTTCGCTATATATATCAGTTGTCTGGACTTAAACAGAAGTTTGGCCATAAACAGATGTTTGGCCTTAAACAAATGTTTGAGCTTAAACAAATGTTTGCCCATAAACATCTGTTTGCAAAAAAAGACCAATTTCAAGAATACTATACCCAAACAATCAAAATGAGGAGCTTAATAATCATCCAAGTGTACTTGATTTTTATTTATTAGTATAAAAATGAAACAACTGTTCAATTTATAGTACAAATCAAACCACTGAAGTGATGTGATAAATACTGTTACATATAAACACTGTTGTGATAAACACTGTTACATATAAACACTGATGTCATAAAAATTGTTACATATAAAACACTGAGGTGATGACATCTAACAACCTAACAGACTATAAAACACTGATGTGAAAATCACTGATACATATAAACAATGTTAATATAAACAAAGGTAGAATAACTAATGTTGATGCTGAACCACTGTTGTTGTTGGACAGTGGTTCACCTTTGGTTGATCAGGCCTTTGGTTCATCAGTGCTTGTCTTCAACAGGACTTTGGTCTTCATCAGTGGTTTGGTCTTCAATAGTGGATGATGTTCATTAGTCTTTGTGTACAACCGTCGTTATATCCAACAGTTGTTAGGCAGATCAGTGTTTTGCCTTATTAACTTGTTATAACCACTGTCATTGTAGGAAACTTAGCTGGGCAGTGCTTATTGTGGATCAACGTGCAGCTTCAACAGCCAAATCAACATCATCTTTATCTCCTTCAGCAATATCCACTATGTTTTATTCGGTTCTTGGATCAAACATCTCGAACGATTTCCCTTTTCATCAAAACAATTAATCTGAAAAAAACACGTGGAACTAACAACAAAAAGTACACCTGAAACAGAATCGTCGATTAAGAATAAAAAAAACATGTGGAATTAACAATGCATAGATTAGTGAAGAAAATTTAAAGTGCTGATTAAGAAAACTTCATTTAATTGCTCAAATTGAGATGACGGGTGATCTGCAAGCGATTACAAATGAATCAATGCATCAATAAACGGTAAATCAAAAGGTTACGAATACCAAAAAATAAATCAGACCAATTAAGGTTACCTTGGGGTTGTACAATCACTTTGATGTCTATAACAACAGCACCTTCATAAAAAACAAATTAATCTGATTGTAAGATTAAAACATTCAATGACTTACAGTACATGGGTCCAAATGATCTCAATCATGCACTAAAATTTCTATACTCATCTGAGATTGTCTTCCGCTCCAACATCTTAATTCGTCTCTCCACAACTTCAATTGTAAAGAAAAGGGCAAAAATCAAATACATGACTAACACAACCTCATTGAAAGTGGGATTGTAAATGAGTACCATACTGAATAACAAAAAGGGATGAAGCCTAAACTTTTGGGCCGGTATCACCTATCAACAGACCTGAAAACAAAATCATTTTCTAAACAACGACTTCATGAAACTGAAAATCATTAAAGCAAATACAAATTAAGTAACAACCAACCTTAATTCAAAACCCTGCAAATATAAAATTGCCACAAGAGCAAATTTAGTACAACTTGCTGCAAAAATAATAAAGTGTAAAAACAATCTAAAAAACTTCTCTGTAATTAAGTAGTTAAGCTACTCAATTTAGTTAACTATATAAACAATCCAACAATGAATTTACCGTCCTTCTCCTTCTCTTTCACATTTCCATCTCCTCAACAACGGTCCGACAGAGGTTGCTTCTAATCAACAAACTCTATGAAATAATAATAATAAAAAAATAAGCATAAAATCTATATATTCTGCTTGGATTGCTAGAATAATAGTATGCAAGTTGAAATAAAAACAGAGGATCAAGAAACATAGGAGCATCAAAAATTACTAACATGGGTGAATAAATCAACAAAACAGCCTGTGAAAGACATAAACTACAAACATATCAAAATCAGTCTACTCGTAATCACATGATACAACAAAGCAAGCATCTGAATAAACAATAACAAAGGAAAGACAAAATCAAAAGCTACAAACAGAGTTATTCATATATTTCATATATATACAATAATAAAAACATCATTACAACATACCAGTGTCACCGATTAACAGGAGCTTGCACAAAAGGGTTCATTAAGTACGATAAGAAACCCTAGGAGATCTGCTTCTTCTTCTGAGGGTACAAAAGGGTTCATCGTGTTCAGTATGAGAAAATAGATAAAACGAAATAAAATATCTGAATGAAAAAATAGATCTTACATGAATATTCTGTTCTTCAACTACTCGACGGTACATGATTTAGGGTTTCAAACGCAGATGTATCCAATAGAAGTAACCTCTGCCGGATGTTGTTGAAGAGATGGAAATGTGAAGAAGGAGAAGGATGAACATCAGAGAGAAAGGGGATCTTGTATGGAAAGGTGAAGGAGAAGAATGAAATAGAGTTTGTGAAAATGTGAGAATAAAGGGCAGTGGTTACTGTTGGGCAGGAAAAAGGGAAAAACGATGCCCTAATTAAGTGACATGTGGCCCAAATCACTTTCATTTATTATAATATATATATATATATATATATATTGTACATTATGGATAATTTTTGTAATGGCCTCATATGTTCACAATTGGTAAGGTAGGCTTTTACGGAGATTTTAGGTTGAATCGCTAACTATTGTTTTGAAAGACGACAAGCCGAACTGATCGGGTTGGTTGCGTCGATTGAAGCAATTTTTTTCGTAGTGTGACAGCTTGATCAGAAGCCTGTGAACACTAACCCGAAAGCACTACAGTGCAGTGATGTAAAACCCGTTCGGTCCCATCATCATCAGGTGCCGCTAAAAACTGATTGAACTTGGGTCTTTTGAAAACCCAAGTTTCTCCCAATCCCCCTTATCACTCCACCAAAAGCTCATTAGCAGAAATTTTAAAAATAATAATAAGGATTATTTATTATAACGATATATATGTTGGCCATTCTAATATGTACGTGACTTTGTTTTTTTAATATAAAAAATAATTAAATAAAAGTAAAAATTGTAGTTTAGTATAATATAATATAATATGTGAGGTAATCTATCTCACATCTAATCTAATATTAATATATTAAACCAAATTGGTCGGGTTGGTTGCGTCGATAGCTTGTTTTCATGGTTTTACTGTGAGGTTCTCCATGTTTAACAGTTTTTAAAAGCATTATTTTGTATTCAAATCTTAAAAATAAAGATTATTCATTAATACAATATATATATATATATATATATATATATATATTCATATTTTTATATTTTTTATTTTTAAAATAATAAATAAATAATTAATGTTAAATGTTAAATGCCGTTTTTACCAAATTCGTAGTTTAGTAAAAACATGACATGTGAGATAACCACATCTGATATTTGATATTTCTTTACATTTTTTAAAGTCTGTATACTTTTTTAACACCCGAGAACTCTAAAAAATATTTAGGCCTCGGGCGATAAAAAAAAATTTGGTCCTAAAATTGTGATTGGGGAAATGAATTAAATAAAAAAACAAACCCTTGGTGGTGGAGCCGAGAACTCTAAAAAATATTTAGGCCTCGGGCGATAAAAAAACTGGGCCTAAAATTGTGATTGGGGAAATGAATTAAATAAAAAAACATGTGGTGGAGTTAAGACTTGAACTTAAAACCTTTACATTATTTTGAGATGGTTTTCTACTCGACCACCAACATTTTTTTGCATAATTATTAGACGCATGTATTAAATATATAATTAAGTATATATATAAAAGCTCATAGAAACCTTTCAGGCCCTTTAAAAATTTGAGTCTCGAGCGACGACACAGGTTGGCCGGCCCAAAAGCCGGCCCTGATGCTCTTCACAAATATTTATCCGACACATCCACTTTCACATCTGCCAGTTACCAATAATACTTTTGAAAATTTAAAGTTAAAAAGTCTAAATCACTTTAATCAAACATCCAGGATGAGGTTAGTACTTTAATCAAACATCCAGGATGAGGTTTGTGCGGAGAGTATTAGACACGCATAGTAATCTAATATTGTTTTGTTTTGTTAGTTGTTGTCGTTTTGTTTTCTCCCATTTATCTTGAGTTTTACAGCTTTGCTGACCCGTTTCTATATTTCATAGAACTTCCGTCGCTCAAAAAAAAAAAAAATTTCAATTGATGTCGTGTCAAACATACTTTGCACGAGTTCCATTCCAACAGAACTGATTTATATTATCCACGTACGAATACACTACCTTATTTCATTCCGAGTTACGTTTATAGGTTAATTAACATTTCTTCCACCATGCCTTGTTATACGTGTTATCTCTAAACAATTTAACCAAAAGCTCTAGATCCCAAAGCTTGGTTATGAGCCATAATCCCAAATTCAATAATGAGATGAATACTTTTACAACAGTTGAGTGACATCAGGGGATGTTTACATATATACATACATACATATATATACATATACAAGGGTTTGTTTAATATGAGATAATTGAATGGACGAGGTAATGGAATGCATCATTACCATTTCATGTCTTGTTTGGTTACCATGTGAGAATGAAACAAATTATTACTTTGTGTTGTTAGGTAGGCAAGAAAAGAGCTTAGACGAAGGAATAAAATAAGTGGTGATCGGTGGCGGTGATGGTGGGTGACGGAGGTGGTGGGTGGTGACGGGGTGGGTGGTGGCGACAATGGCGGTGGCTGTCAGTGGTGATGGTCGATGGTGGGTAGCAGTGGTAGGTGGGTGGCGGCGACGACGGTGGGTGTTGGGTGGTGAACATGGGTGGTGGCGACGGTGGTCGGTTGTGGTGTTGTTAATGAAGAGTTAATGAGGAATGCAATGAAAAGAACACGGGGACGGGGACGGATGAAATGATTTTGAAGGAATGAAATGTCTTGTGTAATGAGAAATTTCATTCCATTGACCAATCACAATGGTTCATTTCTTTTTGCCTCTCATCCCTACATACCATACGACATACACTACAAAAGGGTTGAGGGTATTTTTTTTTTGAACGGCATTGAGGGTATTTATACCATCCATACCTTTCTTACTACGTTTAATCTCTCAGCGATTTCAACGTCACTTCGGATTCCACTAGTTTCAGACATTTCTTACCATAAGTGGGAGCAAGGGCGTAGGATAATGGGGGCGGTCGACCCCCCGAACTTTTCGCTCAGTAGTGGAGAGTATGTAGTTTTCGTATAGGAATTTTTGGGTATATACGTTTTCGACCACCCGTTTTATAGAAATTTTTGGGTGTTTACGTTTTCGACCCCCCGGTCGGAAATCTCAAGCTTCGCCACTGAGTGGGAGTGTACATATTTACCACAACGATTTTTTTTAATAATTGATGGCCAACATAAAGAGATAGATAGAGAAGTGTTTTAAAAGCGGTATTATCTATTGAACCGGCTATCAAAGACATCATCGGTTCGATAGAGCCCGATCTAATTAGGGTACCTGTTTAGTTTCCGAACTACCGAAAATCCGGTATTACCGGTGCATACCGATGAACTAATTTATTATAATTATAGGTAACTAAAACTTCTTATTTTATATCGTAGGAAATAAAAATAGTTATGGACTTGTTGATGAAGATGGCGATGACAGTGAATTTCGTATTTTAAGCGCTTATAAACTTGATACATTCAACACCTCAATACCATAATTAAACATATTCTAGACTTTTATTTAAAAGATTAAAAATTACAATTTATATCATTTATGAACCTCAAAATTATGAATCAAGTCCTAAAAAAGTTTTACTTTCATTATGTATCTTTTTTTTCAGTAGTTTGTTATTTGTCATTCCCACCAACTAGGTTAGAAGATACCAGTTAAATTAGGTCATGTACAAGGTATATGAAAATAAATTGGTCTTTTTACCCATAAAGAGAAACTCTTGTAGGTTACACAAAAACCATTAATATATATAAAAAAATATTGCTTATGTATCACTAAATTCAGTTTTCAGTCTTTATATATATATATATATATATATATATATATATACATACATTTTTCATTTTGCTCTCACGTACTTTGTACATGACATGACTTAAGTGAGACTTTCTAATTCAGTTAGTGGAAAGAACAAGATCTGTAGCAAACTACAAAAAATGATACATAGTGAAAGTAAAACTTTTAAATGACTTACATCCATATTTTAGGGTTCATATGGACAAAATTGCAATTTAGTATATTTAAAAATACTTTGTTGTAAAATTGATTTTTGATTATGAAATTTTATAGTTTTGGATTAAATTTTGAGTTGAAGTCCTATTTTTATTGAATTATAGTGTTGATCAGTTTTTAAACTTAACCCGGTACGATATAAAATCCAGTTTTTAAAACAACCGAGAAGGGAGAGAGAGAGAAGGATGGCCCACTAGACCACTGTGAAAGGACAACACTATGATCAACAAACTCTTCACCTCTCTTGTCAATTTGATGTGACTGATACCACATAAGAATAAGAGGGGGCAATGTTACCCTCTTTACGAGTTACCACCTTGCCAATTAGACCATACGACATGGACGTGGAAATATGGCGTGGAGGTCAGTCCACGCCCATAAAACCACCCCGTATTTGCCGTTTTCCAAGATGTTGTGTGTGGGGTTGGGGATTCTTCACCAGTGTGGAGGGCAATTTGGTTGATGATGTGGCACGAGTTGATTTGTGATTTGTGGTAAGAGGTTTGTCATTGGTTAGTATTTTTAATACTAGGTGGGACCTTTTCCATGCCCAACACCACATCGTGTTTTTTTATCACGTTCTCTTGCTTACGTGACTGCCATATGACGCTTAACGTCCTCTCTTTATGCCCCTCCACACCGAATGATATTAGAATCATTTTGATACCAAATTGGGTTTGTTGGCTCCATACAGTGGAATAAACTTCAAATTTTGTTTTATGCATATGAGTCGGTGCAAGAATATCATTTCATAAATGTGCATGCACACACACCATCTCATAATTGGTGTTTAAGTTCGTGTGCTTGCTCACACATAGCTTATTATCAATTTTCTGGTTTTGCTAATCATTTATCACCTGTTAGAATTCAGTTTTTTTTTTTTTTTAAACCGTCTAACTCACACACTTTCTAATCCTAAATTTCTATTTTTGTTCACTATAAGATCTGAACCCTCGATCTTATAGAAATGAACACTCTCCATCACAACTTAATACTGCTAGCTAGGATACAAGCCCTTCGGTCAAAATCCAATTATTACATAAGTAAATAAAATATTTAGAAATTTGACTCGCTATTCTTGTTTTTTTAAATACCATTTTACAAAACATTTTGTCTCTTATCATTTGATTCTACATGCTTTGATTTTTTATCATATTTTTAACACGAAAGAAATTTTCGATACCATGTTAAAATAACTAGTTGATTTGTCGCCCGCGTGTTGCGGCGGCGACCTAATGTTTGCAAAACGTGTGTCGGCAACGGCAAGCAGATACCGAATATCAAAACATAAATAAAAATGACGTGTTAACGATAGTCACTTCGTCCTAAAAAACGATTTTAACTAATCTAATATATAATAATAGGATCCACACGTCCTACACGTTGGAAATTCGGTTGTTTTCAGTTTAGTTATTACGGTACTAACACGTTAAGATATATCCATATTAGGTACAGGTAACGGCACCAAATGTTACCAATCCGGAAAATCATCGAAATTAGGTGCCGGCACCGAAAATGCTCGGTACCATACGGTATGGTAGTTGAGGGTAAAAACCGGTGAATACCAGTTCCGAATCGATACCGAAAATGTCAAAAGTCGGTACCATTCGGTACTGAAAATATAACCGGTTTGGTAAATTTGATACCAGTACCGGTACCCGATACCATTTGTTCATCTCCTTGATGATGTTACTATTCACTGGGTTGTGTATGAAAAGTAATCTAAACGGTACAATTACTTGCGTTGCTACGTTACAGGATTTGATGAGCTCGGTACCAACCGGTACAGAAAATACCGTTACCAAAAATCCCTAAAAGTGGGTACCGGTACTGAATATATCTGGCACGGTACATTTCGGTACCGGTCAGTACTGGTTCGGTACCGGTCGGTACTGGTACGGTACCAGTATTTGAGTGTAAAAACCGGTGAATATCGGTGCCAAACCGATACCGAAAATGTCAAAAGTTGGTACCGATTCGGTACCGAAAATATGCCTGGTTTGGTAAATTTGATATTGATACCAGTACCCGATACCATTTGCTAATCCCCTTGATAATGTTACTTCTTCAAAATTTAATATATATATATATATATATAATACTGTTCATTGCCTTCAAAATTTAATATATAGGTAAATATACTAAGATATAGGTCAAACCATCTTAATCCACGGGCAATTTTCAAAGATTCATGACTCAAGTTAGATCAAAACGTCAATTTTCCAAAATAAACTAGAACGAAAAACAAGCATACAAAACAAATAATACACGAGTGTTGCTAAATGCACTCTCATTTTTTTTAATTTTACTGGTTGCACTCCCCCCTGAAGTTTGTAAATAAATACAATCAACCCTTGTATTTTCTATTTTTGAAAAGAGTTAAATGTCATTTTAGTCCCTGTGGTTTGGGCCATTTTGCCAGTTTAGTCCAAAGGTTTTATTTTTAACCTGTGGGTCCAAAAAGTTTTCACAGTTGCCATTTTAGTCTACTTGGTTAACTTCATCCATTTTTTTTGTTAACGAGAAGACCAATTCGGTCATTTTGTATGTAATTCTGTTAACTAAAAGGGCAATTCAGCCATATAAAATGACCGAATTGTCATTCTCGTTAACAGAAAAAATGGATGAAGTTAACCCAATGGACTAAAATGGCAACTGTGAAACCTTTTTGGACCCACAGGTTAAAAATGAAACCTTTGGACTAAACTGGCAAAATGACCCAAACCACAGGGACTAAAATGACATTTAACTCTTTTGAAAATTTGTATTAGGAAATATCCCTATTTTTTTAGGGGTTTATATACTTGCCATAATTTGAATATTTAGATATATATGTGAATACATAACGATTCTGTTAAAGAAAAAAAAATCCTGCACTGATTGAAGGAGATTAAGAGAGAGTTTGAAGAAACAATTTTTTTCAACTTTGATTTTCATCATAGTTTTAACTGGTTGAGTGTTCTTGGTATGTATTCTAACTAAAAGATCAACTATATTATTTTGATTTGGAAAACGTCTCTCATCTGAAAAATTCCTCTAGCAAATTCATCAAAAGTGTTCGTCATCTTCCAAAAGATGATTATCGATATGGAACAAAACAATTGAACAAAACAATAATATATAAAAGTAAAACAGTGAAATTTAAAAAAATATAGAAATGATATTTATAGAAAGTGATGTATAAACAGTAAAAATAAAGGTGCATTTAGCCACACCCATAACGCAACCCTCAAAATATAATATAAAATTTCCGAAATAAACTAGAACGAGAAACAAGTATACAAAACAAATAACACGACCCTCAAAATATAACATAAAAATAACAATTGTTTTAAAAACCGGTATGAACCAGCCAGTAATACTAGCTAGATACCGGATACGGGTCTCGTATAATAAAGGCCGACAAAACCAGAATACGGTATGTCTTATTTACCGGCGGTAAATTCGGTTCTATCGGTTCAAACCGTTGAACCGGTTTGCATTATCTTAGAATTTGATTTTTAAATTTAATAAAATACAATATTAAGTTAATATACTGACATTCCATATTTTCAGTAATTAACCTAGTGCATTCCATTCCAATGTTCCATCATTGTTGGAACTGTTACCCAATTCGTTAATGTAATATTGTTTATAAGTAACAAAAACGCTTAACATTTTATAAGAAAATAATTATTATTTTTTAGATAAAACCATAATCAGTTACATAAATTATAGTTTAGATTGAATTATTTTTTTCCAGATGAATTTGTCTTTTACAACCGGTTGAACCATTTCAAGGCCCACCCGAGTATGATTTAAAAACCAGTTTTAAAGCATTATAAATTCATATCCCTGTCATATTTTATATAAATTTTAAAATCAATTTACGGAAATGTTATCTAAAATTTTAGAGTTAAATGCCATTTTAGTCCCTGTGGTTTGGGTCATTTTGCCAGTTTAGTCCAAAGGTTTCATTTTTAACCTGTGGGTCCAAAAAGGTTTCACAGTTGCCATTTTAGTCCACTGTGTTAAATTCATCCATTTTTTCTGTTAACGAGAAGGCCAATTCGGTCATTTTATATGGCTGAATTACCCTTTTAGTTAACAGAATTACATACAAAATGACCGAATCGACCTTCCCGTTAACAGAAAAAATGGATGAAGTTAACCCAGTGGACTAAAATGGCAACTATGAAACCCTTTTGGACCCACATGTTAAAAATGAAACCTTTGGACTAAACTGGCAAAATAGCCCAAACCACATGGACTAAAATGGCATTTAACTCAAAATTTTAAATTAATTTATGGAAACGTGTGGGAAAAGAATTATATACCGCACTTCGAAAGTACACATCAACTTATGACTTTCATAGATAAATAAAAGAAAATTTAAACAAAAAAACTTGGGTTATTGGATTTTATCACTCATAACTATTGGGTATTGGCCGGCTAGCCGCTGCCACTCCTAACTATCACTTTGACTCCCACCACTCTCAACTTAACACTTTGTGTGTTGTGTCACTCCAGTTGAGTGGATTTTGGCTCCCTTTTTGTATTTTAGGAGCAAATTCACCTGCAATCATTAGTAATTCACAAAGTGTTAGCCCGATATCACCAATAACGCAAGTCAAACACTATGAAATGTTCACTTGTGGAGTGACACAACACACAAAGTGTTAAGTTGGGACTTGAGAGTGGTGAGAGTAAAAGTGATAGTTGAGAGTGGCAACGGCCAATATCCAATAGTTGGGAGTGATAAAATCCAATAACCAAAAAACTTAAACAAAGATAAACACTAACTTTATATATAAATGATTTTAAAATACAATAATAATTTATGATACAATAATAATAGCATAATAGCATTGGGTGAGGTGATGATATGCTAGAAAGTGATTTTCAATAGTAGTTGAGTAAGATTAAATAAGTGGAATTCAGCAATAAGAAAAGACGTGTGGTTAAAATAAGAGTATTATAGTTCGTCTTAAGATGATAATTTCTCTCCTCCAATTCCTCTATTTTAAATGTTAATAATTTTTTATACAACCTTGTTTTTTTAAATTAAATTGCATGATAAAAACGAGCGTTTTATATCTTTAAAACGAGTATACTATTGTTATATTTTAAAAAAAATCGAAAACCCACATGCGTAAAACACAATGAACGTCACATTATACTATGGTACAATGAAACATCAAATTCAAAAGCGTAATAGAATAAAAATACAAAAAAAATATGTTTTTTCATTGTTTTATAAAATGGATAGACTAAAAACACAATAAAATGTGGTTTTTCATTGTGTTATAAAACGTAATAAACTAAAAACACAAAAAAGTGTGTTTTTTTTAATTGTGTTATAAAACTCAATTGACTAAAACACACAAAAAATGTGTTTTTTATTGTGTTATAAAACGCAATGGACTAAAATCACAACAATATGTGTTTTTTCAAAGTAACGGAGTTGAGGTGGTGAAAGGCGAGGGGTGTACGACGGAGTTAGTGAGTAGAGGTGGTTGTGAGGGGTGTGGTGGCAGTGAGTGGTGTAGGTGAGAGGAGCTATCGATTGTGAAGATAGAGTTGGGTTAGTTGAAGAAGATGAGTTGTGATTGTTGAATCAGTTCTGTTTAATCATAATGGAAAACATGAAAACATACCTGTCACCGCAGACAGTGCAGTGGAGAATCCAGTGAGAGAGGATGACATGGAGTTCGACATCTTTGTCAAAGTGATCTGGTTTCTTCTTAGGGTGCTGACTGATGATGGTGACTAAGAAAACCGACAAGGGAATCGGTTATGGGAGAGGGAGGTCGATGATGATGTTATGGTTATTAGGTTATCTATCTCAGTGTGTAACCTTATGACCTCTACATAATTCTCCTTATATAAGCACCTAGGAGGAAACCTAATTAGTTAATAAGGGTAATATGGTCCATCAACAATTACCAACTAATTATTTAATAGGTTATTATATATATTTTGATCTATATTATGTAAATGATTATAATGGCTACTAGATTAAATATTAAACATAATATATTTAATCTTAAATTCTCCCACTTAGCCGAGTAATCATTTACTATGAGTATTAGATAAGCCTGATCAGGAGTTAACACTCATTTTAGCCTTAAACAAGTACTATAGCAGAGAAATACAGCCGTTGAATCATTATGCGACTCAGGGCCCCCATTAGTCATACTATAGCCTTAATTTAAAACCTAATCGTCATGATCAAAATACGCATAAGCCCTTTGTTTGATTTGTAACTTTATTTGTCTATATGCCATTATACCGGTTGAACATATTCTAAGAGACATACAAAATCAAACTGAGGAAATTTCATTAATCATAAAACATAAGCTAGTACAATATGCTTAAATAAGGTTTTTACTAAATCCCATATTCCGAACATGTTCTTCATAAACCTTAGGAGGGAGACCTTTAGTCATCGGATTCGCAAGCATATCTTTAGTACTAATATACTCGATACAAAGATTATTTTCCTCAACTCGTTCACGTACGAACATATATTTTGTATCGAGATATAAACCAGCTCCAGTCGAACTGTTACTGTTCGAGAAACTAACGGAACTGAATTATCACAGTAAAGCTTCAATGGTCTAGAAATGGAATTAACAATTTTGAGTCCAGTGATCAGATTTCTAAGCAACATTCCATGACAGGTTGCGTTATAAACAGCAATGTACTCTGCCATCATTGTGGAAGTTGTGGTCAACTGTTGTTTATGACTCTTCCATGAGATAGGGCCGCCTGCTAACATAAAGATATAGCCCGAAGTGGATTTCTTGTCATCTTTGCACTTGGCAAAGTCAGAATCAGAATAGCCCACCACTTCTAAATGATCACTTCTTCTATAAGTCAGTTTATAGTCTTTCGTCCCTTGCAGATATCGAAGTACCTTCTTAGCTGCTTTCCAGTGATCTAGGCCAGGATTAGTCTGATAACGGCCTAGCATTCCAGCAATATAAGCGATATCTGGGCGAGTACAGACTTGAGCATACATCAAGCTCCCGACTACTGACGCGTAAGGTATCTGGCTCATTTGCTCCTTCTCAACCTCTGTTGTCGGACACTGGAATGAACCGAAAACATCTCCTTTAACTACTGGAGCGACGGAGGGTTTGCACTGTTGCATGTTATAACGTGTAAGCACACGATCTATGTAAGCCTTTTGGGACAATCCTAAGATCCCTTTGTGTCTATTGATGCGTGTGAAGTGTGTATATAAGTTTATGTATATTTTAAGCCCTTTTACACTTTCTTTAGCCAAGTTTTAAATTTATAAAACACGATATTTACTAACACTAAACACACATATGGGCAAGTGCACCCATCGTGAGCGTAGTGTAGTGTTGGTAAGATACCGAGGTAGTCCAAGGACACAAGAGCTTTTAGTACCGGTTTATCCTCAATGTCTAATCAAATCAAAAAGTTTAGAAAAATGTTTTAAAATAAGAAAATAAAAGCTAACTAAAATGCTGAAAAATAAAAATAAAAACAGATAGACAAGATGAATCACTTGGTTCTGACTCGTGTATAGTGTAACCTTTGATTATTTCCGCACTTTTGCACTTATTTAAGAGATTATCTTAGTTATTGTAGTAGGCCCCTCTTTTGGAGGTGACGTTACCCTCAACCCAGTAGTTTGAGTCAGCAAGGATACAATTCTAAAGGGTCGGATTATTGAAAGATATTAATTAAGTTATTAATGCAAATTATGGTATGCCCCTCTTTTGAAGGTGACGTTACCCCCGACTAAGTAGTCTGAGTCAGCAGGGATACAGTCCTAAATAGCCGGGTTATAGTATTAATAATAGTTAACTTATGAGGGGATCAAAGAGTTTGGACCCCCGCCATCCAATACCGTTAAGTATTGAAGGAGGTCATACTAAATTTGACCCAGGTCCCTTGCATGATCTCTAAACGCTGAACAACGGCAAGACTCTTACCAAACCGTTCCCTTAACCCCCGACCAGGTAGCCAACATACCTCCATATAGACCGTGGAGATATGAATGGTGAAAATCTTTTATTTTATATAGACAGTAAAATAATGCCAAGACACCACGAACAAACGATAAGGAAGAATCACCTTCAACATAAGAAACTAGTTATTAAAGTCATTAATACATAACCAATTAAAAAGTGCGAAAAGATTAAAAATAAAAAGTATTACACTAGACACTTGTCTTCACCAAGTGATGTAAGAGACTTAGGCAAACATGGCCTTGATTGTCAAGAACTCTTACGATCAATCTTGGATCCCGAGACGACTCACACACTCTATGATGGACAATGGATGATGGTGGTGGATGATGGTGTTATGGTGGTGGTGGGTGGTGGGTGAAGTGTAAGAGAGTTGGTGTGCCAAGGGATGGTTTGAGCTTGAGCCAAGCACTCCTATTTATAGGCTGAACAGAAGCTCGGGCACGGCCCCGTGTCCAGTGGGCACGGCCCCGTGTCCACATCCTTCTCTTTCTTCATTTAATGCAGCTTGTCTTATTAGTTGACCACGCCCCCGTGTCCGCTTAGCACGACCCCGTGTGCAGAAGAATCTTTGTACTATGAAGATTTGCCTGGATTGTGCGAATCTTATAGTTGACCACGGCCCCGTGTCCGCTGAGCACGGCGCCGTGGTGGGCAATAGAAGCTTCTACCACTTTGTCTTTTCTGCTGACACTTGGGCACGCCCCCGTGCTGGCTGAGCACGGGGCGTGTTCAGTCTTCTGTCTTCTTGTTTTGCTTGGGAAGATGCTGTCGTGGGGTCGGGCATGTCACGTTTGTTCCTTTTCTTGTATCTATGTTAGATTTTGCTGTCTTTTTGCTTCTTTTGTTAATTTGAGCTCATTTAATCCTGAAAATACAAAAGGAAGACAAAAACACACTTTTTCCAACATTAGTACTAAAAAAGGGTTAGTTTTATGCCACAATTGATGTAATTTATATGTTTCATTTTGCACACATTAAATACCCCCACACTTGAATCTTTGCTTGTCCTCAAGCAAAACTCTTTATAATGTGGCTTTACACTCCCAAATGGAATGGGTAGAAGAGAAAGTTTTTAGGCTTGTCATAGAGTGTCGGGATTTCCAAGATTCTTTATTAAGTTTTATTTTTATTTATTTACAATCCTATTCGTCATGATTTATTTAAAACTTTTCATAAGATAAACTACTTATTAGGGCATAACATGCCTCTTTAAAATTTCCTTTATATACAAGTTCACATACCTCACGGGGGATCACTCAACACTCGGCCAAAAATGTATTTTAGTGGATCACTCGAGAGCGGCATGGAACTTACTCCTACCATAGGCTTGCTAAGCAATCAATCCTCCTCCTTTTTAACTATATACCTTTGTAAATATCAAGAGGACTTTTTGGGTGAAGGGTTAGGCTTGGGTTAAAGGTAGGTGGTTGGATTAGTGGTTAGTAGAAAAGGGAGAAAAAGTGTAAAAAACATCGGTTTTCGTAAGACTTTCTATTTTTCGACTTTTCATTTTGATGAAGCCATTATTCCAAACAAAGTTATTTTTGATGAACTTGCTTGTTTATTTGTTTTTGTTTCATCATCAACACAATTTTTTTTTTTTGAAAAGTCATACGAAAAACCGAGCTAGTTACTAAAACAAAGGGTTAAAAATGAAAAAAGGTTTAGGTGGGTAAAAGGGTGTTTGTTTGGGTTATGAAATGAAAAGGTTTAGGCTCAAAGGGGCTAACTAGGGGGATTTTGGGTAGGTGGTAAAAAAATAATGGTGTAGAAATAAAAAGGGTTAGTCCTAATGCCTCCATCATTTACTTACTCAGGTTTAAGTTGGTAAGGACCGGGAATGTATCGTCATGGCAAGTTCTAGAGTCGTAAGAACCATGCGGCTATTCACACAAGAAACGAAAAATGAGCATTTAGTTTAAAGATATGTATTTGTATGCTCAATAAATGCTCAAAACTCACTTTTGTGGGAATGGGTTTTTTATGTGATCAAGTATATATAATTAAATTTTAGCTAAGCTTGTCATGCCTTTTCGTAATTTTCTTATGTTGGTTCTTTTTATCACGACGCTATCGGTTGTAAATTTGTAAAAATATAACCTTTTTAGAATTTTGAAATTCCCAAATTAAACCTAGACAAGTAAAAAAATGAAAATTTTTGAAAAAATTTGGGGTGATTAGCGGTTCCAATAGAGTTTTGTGTAAGGCTTGTATTTAGGAATTGCAAGATTCAAGGTTTTAGCTTCCCCCCCCACACTTAAATTAAACATTGTCCTCAATGTGTCCCAAAAATAAGTTTTTAGGTTGATTGAAAGTGTAAAAGGTGTGATTTAAGCAAAAATTTTGTGTTACTGGGCGCTGAACACGGCCCCATGCCTGGTGGGCACGACCCCGTGTTCAGGTGCCAGTAACGAAAACTTACAGAAGGTGGGCACGGGGGCGTGTCGGCTGGACACGGCCCCGTTTCTGTCAAGGTCTGCAAATTTAAAACAAACAGCAGGTTCAGGGGAGTGGGCACGGGGGCGTGTCTAGTGGACACGGCCCCGTGTGGACAATCTGCAAGGTTGAAAAACAGGTTTCTTTCTTCGATTTTCCTGTCCCGGCCTTAGTAGTACTAATGCTTAGTACTCTAAGCCTCGTATGTACATGCTTAATCAATAAACACTATACCACACCATAGCAAACATCCTAATTTTACCAAGTTCAACATCCATGTTAACAAAGTTAAAAGAAAATAAATGCAGAGAATAAAAGGAGTTAGGGAAAGTAAATTGTTCAATACTTGGCACGCATGCCTTAAATTGTTCAAGATTAAGTGGGGTTAACCTGAGGAATCACCAACCAACCGCTTCGTCCTCCGCTCCTTCCTCCTAATCCATGTCCTCGTCCTTATCATCATTATCTCCACCATGCCCAGCAATGTACTCCCGGATATTTCCAATATCATCTTGGATATCGGATATGTTTCTCTCGATCGCCCCAACCCGGGTGTACGTGTTGCTTGCCATATTGTAGGTGTTCCTGGTGCACATGAGGTTTTCCTGCAATAAATCATGTAAACTTTGAAAGTTAGGAAAACCGCCTTCGGAGGAGGACTGGCCTGGATCACCATGGGGTTGGTACTGGTACTGATGATGTTGTGGAGCGTGAAGGACAAGTGCCTCCTGTGGGTTCCATGCATGCCCTTGCATTCTTTGGAAACTCACTGTCCCGTCTTCAGCCTCATAGATTAGGTTCATTGAGCGGCAGATGTGTATATCTACCCTGCCCGACCATGGGCTCCTTCCGAATGACCTAGGTATGTTGGTGAAGTGCTTGAAGAGACGGTACACCCATCCCCCAAAGAAGATAGGGGTTGGTGCAGTAGCAAGGCGGTTATGATGCATGTTTCGGAGCATGAGGAACGGAACATCAAGGTGCCTACGATTATAGATACAGTGGGGGACAACAAAATCTCTTAACCCAACGACGCCGCCGTTATCATGTCTTTGACTAAGAGAGTAGCCGAGGAGCCTATGGATGTATCGGTAGAGCGGATCCCTCAACTTCGTGCTGTTCGTGCTGCTCGGATTGTAGTACCCTTCACCAATCTGAGCCCACGCGGCTTGGCGATCGTTTTCGTCTATCTCTCGCATCCCTCCAGTATTTTCCTCGTTTCCCGCATCTTCTTCCGCGTACAACCCGACATCCGACCCAAATTGTGCCATAGAGATCGAATACCTAGTCCCGCCACATTGGAACGCTACCCCATCATTGTCGAACGGGTCGCACCTTGAGTTGAATGTGAAGGTGCTATAGAATTCCAAAGTGCATTCGTGGACGAAACGGAATCGAGTTGTTAAAGCGACTCTTAGAGGTCCTGTGACAAGATTGTTGAAGCGGTTGATGTGTGCAAAATGCAACATATAAATTACATCAATTGTGGCATAAAACTAACCCTTTTTTAGTACTAATGTTGTAAAAAGTGTGCTTTTGTCTTCCTTTTGTATTTTCAGGATTAAATGAGCTCAAATTAACAAAAGAAGCAAAAAGACAGCAAAATCTAACATAAATACAAGAAAAGGAACAAACGTGACATGCCCGACCCCACGACAGCATCTTCCCAAGCAAAACAAGAAGACAGAAGACTGAACACGCCCCGTGCTCAGCCAGCACGGGGGCGTGCCCAAGTGTCAGCAGAAAAGACAAAGTAGTAGAAGCTTCTATTGCCCACCACGGGGCCGTGCTCAGCGGACACGGGGCCGTGGTCAACTATAAGATTTGCACAATCCAGGCAAATCTTCATAGTACAAAGATTCTTCTGCACACGGGGTCGTGCTCAGCGGACACGGGGGCGTGGTCAACTAATAAGACAAGCTGCATTAAATGAAGAAAGAGAAGGATGTGGACACGGGGCCGTGCCCACTGGACACGGGGCCGTACCCGAGTTTCTGTTCAACCTATAAATAGGAGTGCTTGGCTCAAACTCAAACCATCCCTTGGCACACCACCTCTCTCACACTTCACCCACCACCCACCACCACCATAACACCATCATCCACCACCATCATCCATTGTCCATCATAGAGTGTGTGAGTCGTCTCGGGATCCAAGATTGATCGTAAGAGTTCTTGACAATCAAGGCCATGTTTGCCTAAGTCTCTTACATCACTTGGTGAAGACAAGTGTCTAGTGTAATACTTTTTATTTCTAATCTTTTCGCACTTTTTACTTGGTTTTGTATTAATGACTTTAATAACTAGTTTCTTATGTTGAAGGTGATTCTTCCTTATCGTTTTTCCGTGGTGTCTTGGCATTATTTTACTGTCTATATAAAATAAAAGATTTTCACCATTCATATCTCCACGGTCTATATGGAGATATGTTGGCTACCTGGTCGGGGGTTAAGGGAACAGTTTGGTAAGAGTCTTGCCATTGTTCAGCGTTTAGAGGTCATGCAATGGACCTGGGTCAAATTTAGTAAGACCTCCTTCAATACTTAACGGTATTGGATGGCGGGGGTCCAAACTCTTTGATCCCCTCATAAGTTAACTACTATTAATACTATAACCCGGCTATTTAGGACTGTATCCCTGCTGACTCAGACTACTTAGTCGAGGGTAACGTCACCTCCAAAAGAGGGGCCTACCATAATTTGCATTAATAACTTAATTAATTATCTTTCAATAATCCGACCCTTTAGGATTTATCCTTGCTGACTCAAACTACTGGGTTGAGGGTAACATCACCTCCAAAAGAGGGGCCTACTACAATAACTAAGATAATCTCTTAAATAAGTGCAAAAGTGCGGAAATAATCAAAGGTTACACTATACACGAGTCGGAACCAAGTGATTCATCTTGTCTATCTGTTTTTCTATTATTTTTATTTTTCAGCATTTTAGTTAGCTTTTATTTTCTTAGTTTAAAACATTTTTCTAAACTTTTTGATTTGATTAGACGTTGAGGATAAACCGGTACTAAAAGCTCTTGTGTCCTTGGACGACCTCGGTATCTTACCAACACTATACTACGCTCACGATGGGTGCACTTGCCCATATGTGTGTTTAGTGTTAGTAAATATCGTGTTTTATAAATTTAAAACTTGGCTAAAAAAAGTGTTAAAGGGCTTAAAATATACACCTACTTTATATAACACTTCACACGCATCAGCGGTCGAGTTGGTTTACCAATGTTAACAAATCCGTGCATGCTTGCCTCGGGTATTCCTCCGGCCTTGTTTGAAGTACTTCGTATCTAGCCCTTGCATTGAGCTCATTTGCGTTAAACCTTGTGAACTTCCTTGCCATCTGAAAGAATACACCAAAAGTTAGCACGAAACATTAGGATTTTCGGGCAAAACATGCAAACAGTGGGTTGGACACGACCCCGTGTTCAGCGGACACGGCCCCGTGTCCAGGCGTCTGTTACACAAAAATTCCATTTTTCGACCCGGTTTCGAAAACTTGAAAATTTTTGGTTCAATGGGTGCGGTTTCCCCCGAAAATGAAACCCCAAGTGCCGTTTTTCCCAAAACAACCCGTTTACCCTATCAATTTTATCTTTTTCGGTTCAAAAACAAGGGCTTGTGGTTTTTGTGAGAAATCGGGCGAATCTATGAACAATACAAGTGGATTTACTTCCCATAACACTAATCTAACTAAATGCTAACAGATCTAAACAAAAATTTGAGGTTCGATCCGGATGAACTTCAAGAACCCTAGATTTTCCCCCAAATTTTTGGTGTTTTAACAACATGCAAGTAACTAATCTAACTAAGAATAGTGATAGAATCATACCTTGATGTTGTTAGAATGATAGGAGACGTTGAAAATCTGCGGAAAATCGCCAGGAACCAGAGTGTTTTCGGGGAAACGGGGCGTGTGGAATGAGGTAACTGTTTTGAAAAAGGGGTTTTATCCCGACTGCAGCGCGGACACAGCCTCGTGCCGAGCAAAGTTTTGAATTTTTTTTAGTGATCGTGTGAGTGCCCGTTGTTTCCCAAAACTTTGGTTAGAAGACTTACCGATTTAGATGTCGTCCTTATCGTTCATAACTTACCAGGTATGATGATGATGTTTTCATTCTTCAATCGTTTGAAGCGAGATCTCCTCCTCTTCATCCTCAACGAATCCTTGATAGAGTTTCAACCGTTGGCCATTGACTTTGAATGGAGGTCCATTTCAAGATTTAATTTCTATTGCACCGTGTGGAAAAATATGGGTGATGGAAAAAGGTCCTGACCACCTAGACTTTAATTTACCAGGAAATAATCGAAGTCGTGAATTAAACAAAAGAACTAGATCTCCTACTCGAAATTCATTAGGTTTAATATGTTTGTCATGCAAGTTTTTCATTCTTTCCTTATAAATTTCGGAGTTTGAGTATGCATAATTCCTAAGTTCGTCTAATTCATTTAATTGACAAAATCGATTTTTACCAGCAAATTCTAAATCTAAGTTCACATTTTTAATTGCCCAGTAGGCTTTATGTGCAATTTCTATTGGCAAGTGACAACTTTTTCCATAGATTAGCTTATATGGGGTTGTACCTATTGTTGTTTTATAAGCAGTTTGAAAAGCCATAAAGCATCATCTAATTTATCTGCCCATTCCTTTTTATTTAACCCTACGGTTTTTTCAAGTATTCGTTTTAAACCTCTATTAGTCACTTTGGCTTGTCCGTTTGTTTGAGGGTGATATGCCATTGAGACCCGGTGATAGACCCCATATCTTGTTAAAAAAATTTCAAGTTGGTGGTTGCAAAAATGGGTACCCCTATCACTTATTAATGCTTTGGGTGTGCCAAAACGAGAGAATAATTTTTTCAGAAATCTTACCATGACTCTTCCATCATTTGTTGGAAGTGCCTCGGCCTCGGCCCATTTAGATAAGTAGTCTACTGCCACAAGTATATATTTGTTTCCTTTTGATGGTGGGAAAGGTCCCATAAAGTCGAGTTCCCACACGTCAAAAATCTCACAAACAAGAATGCCATTTTGTGGCATTTCGTTTTTGGAAGAAATATTACCTGTTCTTTGGAAAGCATCACATGTCTTGACAACACTTTGGGCGTCTTTGTAAATGGTTGGCCAATAAAATCCTGAATCAAATACCTTTCGTGCGTTACTAGCGGCACCATGATGCCCTCCGTATGGACCTTCATGACAATGGCGGAGAATTCTTCGTGCTTCGCTACCATGGACGCATCGGCGGATGAGTTGGTCGGCGCACATTTTGAAAAGATATGGATCTTCCCAAAAATAGTGTTTCACGTTGGCAAAGAATTTTTTCTTTGATGATGTGGCCAACCGTTGGCGACTATACCGCTAGCTAGGTAGTTAGCATAGTCGGCGTACCATGGTTCTTCCTTGTATTCCACCATTTCTAGGGACTCCGTTGGAAATTTTTCGTTGATTTGCTCGTCCCTGGTTGCCTCCAAAGCTGGGTCTTCTAAGCGTGAAAGATGATCTGCTACGGTGTTTTCTGCTCCTCTTTTGTCTTTGATTTCAATATCAAATTCTTGGAGGAGTAGAATCCACCGAATCAAACGTGGTTTTGCGTCCTGCTTTTTGAAGAGATATCGAATGGCTGCGTGATCTGTATAGACTATAGTTTTAGAAAGAACAAGATAAGAACGAAATTTATCAAAAGCAAATACCACAGCTAGTAATTCTTTTTCAGTTGTTGTGTAATTTTCTTGTGCATCATTAAGTGTTTTACTAGCATAATAAATTGGGTGGAAATGCTTTTCTTTTCTTTGTCCTAAGACAGCTCCAACTGCAAAGTCACTCGCATCACACATGATTTTGAAAGGAAATTTCCAATCAGGCGCTATCATGATAGGTGCATTGACTAACATTTCTTTTAAGGTTAGAAATGCTTGATTGCAATCCTTGTCAAAGATGAAAGGAGCATCTTTTTCAAGTAATTTTGTTAGAGGCCTTGAGATTTTAGAAAAGTCTTTGATAAACCGCCTATAAAATCCGGCATGCCCTAGGAAACTTCTGATAGCTCTAACGGAGGATGGAGGTGGTAATCTAGAAATGGTGTCAATCTTGGCTCGATCCACCTCCATTCCTTCGCTTGAGATTTTATGACCGAGTACTATTCCCTCCGTTACCATGAAATGGCATTTTTCCCAGTTAAGGGCGAGGTTAGTTCCTCACATCGGGATAGCATTCGTTCAAGGTTATCGAGGCATTGGTCATATGAATCCCCAAAGATAGAAAAGTCGTCCATGAAGACTTCCATTGTTTTTTCTATCATGTCATGAAAAATGGCTATCATGCAACGTTGGAATGTTGCGGGGGCATTACATAGACCAAATGGCATGCGTCGATAAGCAAAAGTTCCATAGGGACATGTGAAAGTTGTCTTTTCTTGGTCTTCGGGTGCTATCGGGATTTGAAAGTAACCTGAAAAACCATCCAAGAAACAGTAAAACTTATGACCGGATAATTTTTCTAACATTTGATCAATGAAGGGTAAAGGAAAGTGATCTTTTCTTGTTGCTTCATTTAATCGTCTATAATCTATACATACTCTCCATCATGTGACGGTTCTCGTTGGTATTAGTTCATTCTTTTCATTAGTTATTACCGTCATACCTCCTTTCTTTGGAACTACTTGGACGGGACTTACCCAAGGACTATCGGAGATAGGATAAATAAGTCCGGCGTCAAGTAATTTGATGACTTCGTTTTTAACCACTTCTTGAACATTGGGATTTACTCGACGTTGTGGTTGTATTACCGATTTGTAGTCATCATTCATTAAAATTTGAGTTAATTGCCATTTTCGCCCCTGAGGTTTGGGCACATTTGCCATTTTCGTCCAAAATGACAGTTTGGTACCATTTTGCCCCTCACGTTTGGCCATTTTTGCCATTTTCATCCAAATCTCTAACCTAGTTAAAAATCTCTAACCTAGTTGGACCCTAGTTGGACGAAAATGGCAAATGTGCCCAAACCTCAGGGGCGAAAATGGCAATTAACTCTTTTTTTAATTTAATTTTTTATATTTACTCTATAAAATACAATTGTTTAATTTAATTTTTTAAAAAGTTCTCTAACATAATTGTTTATTATATTTTATAGAGTAAATATAAAAAATTAAAGAGTTAATTACCGTTTCGACGCGAACCGTTTCGACGCGAACCGTTTCGACCCGTACCGTTTCGAGCTGAACCGTTTCGACGCGAACCGTTTCAACCCGTACCGTTTAGAGCCGAACCGTTTCGACCCGTACCGTTTCGACCCGTACCGTTTCGCCCCGTACCGTTTCGACGCGAACCGCCGTTTCGACCCGTACCGTTTCGACGCGAACCGTTTCGACCCGTACCGTTTCACCCCGTACCGTTTCGACGCAAACCGTTTCGACTCGAACCGCCGTTTCGACCCGTACCGTTTTGACCCGTACCGTTTCGACGCGAACCGTTTCGCCCCTTACCGTTTCGACGCGAACTGAACCGTACTGTTTCGATACGGGTTCGATACGGTACGGGTCGAAACGGTTCGGCTCGAAACGGTACGGGGCGAAACGGTTCGCGTCGAAACGGTACGGGTCAAAACGGTTCGGCTCGAAACGGCGGTTCGCGTCGAAACGGTTCGGCTCGAAACGGTACGGGTCTAAACAGTTCGCGTCGAAACGGTTCGCGTCGAAACGGTTCAGCTCGAAACGGTACGGGTCGAAACGGTTCGCGTCGAAACGGTTCGCGTCGAAACGGTTCGCGTCGAAACGGTACGGGTCGAAACGGTTCAGCTCGAAACGGTTCGGCTCGAAACGGTACGGGTCGAAACAGTAATTAACTCTTTAATTTTTTATATTTACTCTATAAAATATAATAAACAATTATGTTAGAGAACTTTTTAAAAAATTAAATTAAACAATTGTATTTTATAGAGTAAATATAAAAAATTAAATTAAAAAAAGAGTTAATTGCCATTTTCGTCCCTGAGGTTTGGACACATTTGCCATTTTCGTCCAACTAGGGTCCAACTAGGTTAGAGATTTTTAACTAGGTTAGAGATTTGGATGAAAATGGCAAAAATGGCCAAACGTGAGGGGCAAAATGGTACCAAACTGTCATTTTGGACGAAAATGGCAAATGTGCCCAAACCTCAGGGGCGAAAATGGCAATTAACTCTTAAAATTTTGTGCGTACACATGGAAGGACTTATTCCTTTAATATCTACCAACTTCCAAGCAATCGCGTTTTTGTGTTTTTTCAAAAGACTAACTAATTTTTCTTTTTCTAAACTATCAAATTTAGAGGAAATAATTACAGGTAATTTACCATCTTTGTCTAGAAAAGCATATTCCAAACCTTTTGGAAGTTCTTTGAGCTCAAGAGGTGCGTCTTTAGGAGACTCCTTATCTGGTTGCTCATTTTGATCAAGAACTTTAAAAGTTTGTTCTATGGCGACCTCTTCTTCAACAAAGTGGTCAAACTTTTCACTTGTATCGGGTGGTTCATCTTCATCTTCAATTAGGGGGTCATTATTGCCGAATGGATATTTCATTGACCGTTCAATATCGACACTTTTTTTAAATGCCCCTAATTGAAGAGGTATATTGTTGAACTTCCGGTTTTTCAAAGCTTCGTGAGTTTTTATAAATGGTCGTCCCAATACTAGAGGAGCGTCATCGAGGATGACAAAGTCGGTGGGAACTACCTTTTGATTCGTTTGAACCAAGACATCCTCAACTACACTGATTGATTTTATTACCTTCCGATTGGATAGAAAAATGGGTATTTGAAGTGGAGAAAAATCACTAATACTTAATTTTTCGAAAATGTAGTTAGGCATTATGTTAACACAAAGATCCTTATCAATTGTGACATTACTAATAAACGAATTTTGAAAGAAACATGGAACCGGTGTAATGTTAATTTCAAATGGGTCTTCTTTTATTAGTGAGGTTTGATCATTAGTTAACTTAACACTTACCGTTTCGTCAATTTTAGTGTTAGTGTTTAACTCTTTTAAAAACTTAGCATGAGTGGGAACTAAACAATGATTTTCAAAAGAAGGTGACAAGAGATTAATTTCTTCAAAATTAGACTCTTCTTGTATTTTTACGTTGTCGGACTCACCTTTTTCGTTGTTTAACTCATGTGTTGGTTTTTCACTTATTTGTTCTTCCATTTTTACACTTTCGGTTATCTCTTCTTTATTTAATTGTTCTCTTGCGCGGGACTCCTCTTCCCTTGCGCGAGATTCTTTTATATAACGATCGATAAATCTAAGGTGTTCTAATATCCTATCGGTCACTTCGGTTATAGAAAAAGGATCAGGATTTTCAAAGCTTGAATCCGGTTGTTCGATCCTTTGTTCCTCATGATACTCATATGAGGTAGATGGTTCACACCATTGTTCTTCATTGTAAGCATATGATGGATGAGGGTCGAAATTTTGTTCTTCATAATACTCATATGAGGTGGGTTGTTCACGCCATGGTTCCTCATAATAAGCATATGAAGGTGGTGGCTCACATCTTGGTTCCTCAAAGTATGAGTATGAAGGCTCATACCTTGGTTCATCAAAATATGAGTATGAGGGAGGAGGTTCATACCTTTGGTCTTCATAGGATGTGTATAAAGTCGATGGTTCGTACCTGGGCTCCTCATAGTAGGTGTATGAATTGGATGGTTGATATGAGTGACTATATTGAACCGAGTGTGGATTACTACAATTAGTGCAATAGTTACTCGTATAATCATCCTCCTCATATGTGTAGTTGTAACCTCCTGAGTATTGATCCATAAGAATCACTCAGTAGACCACAACCAAGTCTCGAGATCAGAAAACAAAAATAAAAACGGAAACAGAGGCTGGACGCGACCCCGTGTTCAGTGGACACGGCCCCGTGTACAGAATCTGTATCTAGGCGTTTTAATTAAATTTACTGATTTCGTTGAGCACGGGGCGTGTTCAGTGAGCACGGCCCGTGTTCAAGATACTGTTACTGGGTGTTTTAAGAAAAATGTGCAGCACGGCCCCGTGTTCAGTGAGCACGGCCCCGTGTACAGGTTACTGTAAATGCAAATATAAATTAAAATGCAGAAAAAATGTGCGTTTTAAAAAGGTTTTCAAAAACCGATTAGGCCGTCGATTTTAAGCTTTCTTAAAATCCTTGTGTCCCCGGCAACGACGCCAAAAACTTGATGCGTATGAAGTGTGTATATAAGTTTAAGTATATTTTAAGCCCTTTTACACTTTCTTTAGCCAAGTTTTAAATTTATAAAACACGATATTTACTAACACTAAACACACATATGGGCAAGTGCACCCATCGTGAGCGTAGTATAGTGTTGGTAAGATACCGAGGTCGTCCAAGGACACAAGAGCTTTTAGTACCGGTTTATCCTCAACGTCTAATCAAATAAAAAAGTTTAGAAAAATGTTTTAAAATAAGAAAATAAAAGCTAACTAAAATGCTGAAAAATAAAAATAAAAATAAAAACAGATAGACAAGATGAATCACTTGGTTCCGACTCGTGTATAGTGTAACCTTTGATTATTTCCGCACTTTTGCACTTATTTAAGAGATTATCTTAGTTATTGTAGTAGGCCCCTCTTTTGGAGGTGACGTTACCCTCAACCCAGTAGTTTGAGTCAGCAAGGATACAATCCTAAAGGGTCGGATTATTGAAAGATAATTAATTAAGTTATTAATGCAAATTATGGTAGGCCCCTCTTTTGAAGGTGACGTTACCCTCGACTAAGTAGTCTGAGTCAGCAGGGATACAGTCCTAAATAGCCGGGTTATAGTATTAATAGTAGTTAACTTATGAGGGGATCAAAGAGTTTGGACCCCCGCCATCCAATACCGTTAAGTATTGAAGGAGGTCCTACTAAATTTGACCCAGGTCCCTTGCAGGATCTCTAAACGCTGAACAACGACAAGACTCTTACCAAACCGTTCCCTTAACCCCCAACCAGGTAGCCAACATACCTCCATATAGACCGTGGAGATATGAATGGTGAAAATGTTTTATTTTATATAGACAGTAAAATAATGCCAAGACACCACGGACAAACGATAAGGAAGAATCACCTTCAACATAAGAAACTAGTTATTAAAGTCATTAATACATAACCAATTAAAAAGTGCGAAAAGATTAAAAATAAAAAGTATTACACTAGACACTTGTCTTCACCAAGTGATGTAAGAGACTTAGGCAAACATGGCCTTGATTGTCAAGAACTCTTACGATCAATCTTGGATCCCGAGACGACTCACACACTCTATGATGGACAATGGATGATGGTGGTGGATGATGGTGTTATGGTGGTGGTGGGTGAAGTGTGAGAGAGGTGGTGTGCCAAGGGATGGTTTGAGCTTGAGCCAAGCACTCCTATTTATAGGCTGAACAGAAGCTCGGGCACGGCCCCGTGTCCACATCCTTCTCTTTCTTCATTTAATGCAGCTTGTCTTATTAGTTGACCACGCCCCCGTGTCCGCTTAGCACGACCCCGTGTGCAGAAGAATCTTTGTACTATGAAGATTTGCCTGGATTGTGCGAATCTTATAGTTGACCACGACCCCGTGTCCGCTGAGCACGGCCCCGTGGTGGGCAATAGAAGCTTCTACCACTTTGTCTTTTCTGCTGACACTTGGGCACGCCCCCGTGCTGGCTGAGCACGGGGCGTGTTCAGTCATCTGTCTTCTTGTTTTGCTTGGGAAGATGCTGTCGTGGGGTCGGACATGTCACGTTTGTTCCTTTTCTTGTATCCATGTTAGATTTTGCTGTCTTTTTGCTTCTTTTGTTAATTTGAGCTCATTTAATCCTGAAAATACAAAAGGAAGACAAAAACACACTTTTTCCAACATTAGTACTAAAAAAGGGTTAGTTTTATGCCACAATTGATGTAATTTATATGTTGCATTTTGCACACATCACTATCTCGGTGAATTTCGATGCAAATGACGTAAGAAGCATCTCCGAGATCCTTCATGTCGAAGTTATGCGAGAGTAACCGCTTCGACTCATGCAACATGTCTAAACTATTACTTGCCAATAGAATATCATCTACGTAAAGGACAAGTATAGTAAAGTTGCTCCCACTCATCTTGAGGTAGGTGCATTGATCCACTTGATTCTTCATAAAACCTTGTTTCTTCATGACTTCATCAAACTTGAGGTACCATTGACGTGATGCTTGTTTTAACCCATAAATGGATTTCTTCAACATACAGACTAGATGCTCCTGAACTTCAGGTTTAAAGCCTTCAGGTTGTTTCATGTAAACATCTTCGTCTAAATATCCGTTAAGGAAAGCGGTTTTAACGTCCATCTGATGCAGCTCTAAATCAAAATGAGCTACTAGGGCCATGACGATCCTTAAAGAATCTTTACGAGAGACAGGTGAAAACGTCTCTTGATAATCAATTCCCTCTTTCTGAGTGTAGCCTTTTGCAACCAATCTCACTTTGTAGCGTTCAACGTTACCATTCGGATCCAGTTTTGTTTTGAACACCCATTTACATCCTACGGGTTTGACACCGTTGGGTAATTCTACCAAATCCCAAACGTCAGTTTTCTTCATGGATTCAAGCTCTTCAATCATTGCTTTATTCCATTCAGAAGACTGATCACTGCTAATGGCTTCATTGAAAGAGATAGGATCATTGAGCTTTCCGGGATCCATTTCAGTCAGGTAGGTAACATAATCATCCCAATTAGTAGGCCTTCTTTGCCTAGATGACCTTCTGAGTGGATTATCGGGTTCAACGTTGTCTTGGTTTTGAGCGTTTGATGTGCCTTCGTCATGAGGTATAATGGGTTCTGATTGTAGAGGTAAATTTGGAGTTGGTGCAGTAGCTTCAGGTACAGTAGTTGCATTGGGTACAAGAGGAGTAATCGGAGTAATGGTAAGCGACGAGTCTCTCCCCCCGCGTCTTGTACTTCTTGCAATTCTTCATAAGGGTTGGTACTGCTCCCACTGACCTTGAAATCCTCCAGGAACGCAGCACGCTTGGTTTCAACAATACGGGTGACATGGGAAGGACAATAGAAACGATAACCCTTTGAATTATCAGGATACCCGATAAAGAAACAGGTAACTGTTTTAGGGTCAAGTTTCCTTAGGAAAGGATTGTAAAGTTTTGCTTCAGCAATGCAGCCCCATACTTTCATATATTTAAGACTCGGTTTCCTTCCTGTCCAAAGTTCATAAGGAGTTTTAGGAACAGACTTAGAAGGAACTCTATTGAGTATATGAACAGCTGCTTTTAGCGCTTCAGTCCAGAGGAATAATGGTAAATTAGTGTTGGCTAACATACCGCGCACCATGTTCATAAGGGTACGGTTTCTTCGTTCAGCTACACCGTTCTGCTGTGGTGTACCAGGCATGGTGTATTGGTTCACAATCCCCTGGCCCTTACAAAACTCATAAAATGGACCAGGAGCTTGTCCCACATCAATATGTCTTCCATAATATTCACCGCCTCTATCTGATCTCACAACTTTAATCTGACGATCTAATTGCTTTTCAACTTCAGCCTTATAATCTTTAAAAGTTGTTAGAGATTCAGACTTTTCCTTGATAAGATACAAGTACATGTAACGAGAATAATCATCAATAAAAGTGATAAATGAAGTATGTCCTGTTATGCCAGCGATTTGGTAGGGACCACTATTGTCAGTATGAATGAGTTCTAATAAATTAGAGCTCCTAGTGGCACCTTTCTTATTCGCTAGTGTCATTTTACCTTTAAGACATTTGACACATGTTCCAAAATCAGAGAAATCAAGAGGAGGTAAGACTTCATCCTTTACGAGACGATTTAATCGTTCTCTTGAGATGTGGCCTAAACGTTGATGCCACAACATAGATGAAGTCTCTGAGTCTTGTTTCTCTTTCATCTGTGTGAGTGATTCATTAATGTTATATGACAACAAAGATTTGGAAAAGCCATCATCTAGTTCTAATCTATAGAGACCACCATCCAGAATACCAGTACCATAAAGAACAGAATCATAGAGGATAGAGAGTTTGCGATGACCATGGGAAACAATAAAACCGTCCATGTCTAACTTTGGTCCTGATACAAGGTTCCGAGTTACCTCAGGAACATATAAGGTATCATAAAGTTTAATACATAAACCAGTTTTCATAACTAATTGTAATGTTCCAATGGCCTTCACTTCTAATTCTCGATCATCCCAAACCTTAAGCATTCTTTGGTTTCTTTCCAGATTACGGATTGAAAGGAATCCCTGAGTTGAATTGGTAACATGAACCATAGAACCAGAATCAAACCACCAAGAATTAGCAGGAACACTTAAATTATAGGACTCAAGTATCATAAAATAATCGTTACCTTTCTTAGCCAGCCACTCCTTAAAGTCAGGGCATTCCTTCTGCATATGTCCTGCCTTTTTACAAAACTTGCAGCGGATTCTGCCTAAGGAGTTCTTAGAGCTGGAGGGTGCACTTGTATTAGGATTAGGCCTTTGAACCTTTGAAGCATCCTTCCTTTGATGATTGTTCCTCCTTTACTTAGAGTTGGAGGTGGTGAAGTTAGCAACATCAATAGGGCGATCCATCCTCATACGCTCTTCCTCCTGTACGCACATAGCGACCAGCTCACTCATCGTCCATTTGTCCTTCTGAGTATTATAATTGATATTGAATGCTTCAAAGGATGAAGGAAGAGAAGTAATGATGAAATGAACGAGGAAACCATCACTGATCTCCATTTCTAGCCCCTTCAGCTTATTGGCCATGCCATTCATCATCATGATGTGCTCGCGAATGCCGCTCCTCCCATCATACTTAGTTGTCACCAGCTTGAGGATAAGGGTACTAGCGTGTGCTTTAGACGTCCCTTTGAATTGCGCCTCCACATGTTCCAAGTAGGTTTTAGCATCTTCACAATCAGGAATAGCTCCCCTGATTGCATTGCTGATGGACTGCTTCATAAACATGAGAGACATGCGGTTACACGTAGTCCACTTTTCATGAGTCAACTGCTCAGCAGCAGTACTTTGAGTGGTAAGATCCGCTGGCTTATTCTCTCTTAGAGCATAATCAAAGTCCAGCAGCCCAAGAGTAAGCATGAGAGCATCCTTCCATGCAGCAAAGTTATCACCAGTCAAAGGTTGAATCCCGCAATTTGGTGCTGATAGTGGAAATAAGATGAGCGAATTATGATACTAAGAAAGAAGTTCTAATGTGATCTAAGGGCTTGTTAAACTAAGGCAGGCATAAATAATGACCATTTTAATTATGAAGTTGTGATATTGTCTATTACTAACATCAAAATAATAGACTTAGTTAAAATTCTACTTAAACGAAGACAAATCAGCTTTGGCCAGAAGTGTAATCATTTAAGCATATGTGCAAAGTGGTTGTAACAAATCAGCTTTGGCCAGAAATTGAAACAATCACTTTAGTTATGCATTTGTTAAGTATGCCATCTATGAAAGAATTAAATCAGCTTTGGCCAGATATTAAGACATTCATGTTTATGATGCACACTTAACATAGCTTTCGTAATACTTGAACGATAAGTAGATGTATCAAATCAGCTTTGGCCATAATTGATACATTAGAAGCTCATTCAAGTTAAGTTATTTTGGTTTTGTAAAACATTATCTGATTCTGATTAATTAACTAAGTATTAACAAAAACCAATTATTTAATAGCAAACCACCCGTTAAGCGCTAAATCTTAGTTCACATTAAACAGCCTAAAATAATGAGGTTTCGAGTGAGATCTCGAGTCAAGTCTCGACTTATCTTGCAACATTATGAGGTCTCGACTCATTAAGGTCTCGAGTCACAATCTCAGTCTCGAGTCACAGCCTCAGTCTCGAGTCGCAGCCTCAGTCTCGAGTCGTAATCATGGTCTCGACTAGTATGTTTTGTGAGATCTCGGTTCCTTGATGAGGTCTCGAGTCGCAACCATGGTCTCGAGTTGTGAAGATTGAAGTCCTTAGTCGAAACCTTAGTGGCCTCGAGTCGAGACCTTGTGGTCTCGAGTCGAGACCTTATGGTCTCGAGTCGAGACCTTATGGTCTCGAGTCAATATCGTTGTCTCAAGTTGTGAATATTTGAGAACATTTATGATTTCGAGTCGAGATCCTTTGGTCTCGAGTCGAGATCTTGGTCTTGGGTCATTAAAATTTATCTCGAAACTTCTTGTTTACAGCTGTTAATGTAAAACATAACTGAAAATTCGAATTCTAAGGGATTATGAGATATGGTTTCCTGTTTTAAGATGATCTAATTTTATCAAAAAAATATTTCGAAAATTATAACTGTATATCTTTTAATAGTTTTCGAATACACTTAAGAGATAAAATTGGATCAAACAGGGAAAAACACTCATCAATCCTAATTACATTCCAAAACATAACGGAATTTTCTAATTTTCCTAAGAATATGATGAACCCTAAGAAATTAAAACATAAATTCTGGAACCCGAAACCTGAATTTTAAGGCTTTTCTAAAACAGATTTCGGTCATAAAAACATAACCCATTTGATTTCGAGTGAACATATGATTAATCTTTTCCGAAAACAGGGATTTCGAGTGGTTATATTCGACTCGAAACCGGCTGTGAATTAAATGAGGCTTTCAAAATTCCGTTTTCCAAGTTTCTATCACAGAATTGATGGATACGAAAACAGAACTGACTAATCAACATATGCTATGATACCACATGTTGAATTAGTTCTGTTTAATCATAATGGAAAACATGAAAACATACCTGTTGTCACACCCTGGATTTTGCGGAAGCGTGGATTATTTTGGTGTGACTTCTTAATACCATAACAACAATCATAACAATGCTATATGAAAATAAAACACACGATGTTCATCCATTCATTAAGTTTAAAGACACCATAACATCATTGTCTTGGAAACATAAACCCAATTAAGTTACAAACCTTAACTTGTTTAAAACATGTTCATGAGACACAACCAAAGACTCTTAATAAAACGAGGTTTAAGGTATGTAACCCATCCAGGTAAGGGTTACACCTCCTAAACTTGGATGACATCGTTATTCACTACGCAGCTTGACACGATTGCACACTTCGCCAGATCCATTAATTTCCTGAAATACATGTAGTTTGAAAAATCAACAAAAGTTGAGCGAGTTCATGTAAAAGTGAGTATGTATAAACCTTTCATGTATGAATAGAAGTCCCTAGTATGTAGCATTAAGGAAAAAGAGATCACCAATGGGTTGCAAAGCCACTGGTATGTGTGAAAAGGTGCAGGAAGACTCAAACCTAGCAAATTTGTTACCGGGCTTCGGCTGTAAGACACAGTCACCTCTATGGGCCGCCCCGGCCTCACGGGTGTGGGCTCACTACACCCAAATAGATCTATCACTCTTGTGTCCATCGGTCCTAACAACGAGGATTGATGGCCTTAAGTGTTGTACCCACCCTTTACATGATCTAGTAGTAAAAACCCTCCCTACGCTAACCACACCATGTAAATAATTGTCTGTAATAGTTGTCGCATGTATTTCACCCCCGAAGTATAAAACTGAAAACAGTAAAGTAAAAAGGGGGACATGAACTCACAGAAGTGCGTCTCCTGAATAGAATCGTCAATCCAAACTCGGTCTGCTACGCGACGACCTACACGTACTAATGCCTATTAGACGGATGGGTCGTGCCTTGGCTTAGGGTTTAGTGTTTTGAATTGCGTTACTTTGATATTATTCCAAGTTTGTGACTACTTGTTAAAATAATAATAATTATTTTAACTTAACTTTTGTTTTTAGGAAAAATAGTTAGGCAACTATTTCGTATCCACACTTCTCAAGTATTTTATATGTGTATTTCCTTCCCAAGGATGGGGGTATTTATACATGCACATTTGTAATTCCGAAAAATATATTCTAAATCCCACTTAGAAAAATATATTTAAATTATTTGTCTAAAACATCTTAATTCAAAATATATATATTTTTCCCAAAAATACTATATTTTACTTCGCGAGAGTTTTGGTATCATTTTGGAGTCGTAATTTCATGGTATATAATAGTTATATTATTTTACCCAAAAATAATATAACTAGTTCACAAAGTAAACAAATAATCACACAAGAGTTTTAGTATAAAATATATATTCTAAATATATATTTATCAAATTTTTATTTACGAAATCAACCTCCGGTACTTAGTATTTTTGTAATAAAAATCATAGCAAAGTTTATTTTGAAAACAAAGTTAAAAATATGATTGTAAACGCTTACTAGAAAAATATTTTCTAAGTGTTGAAATTTTAGAAATATTTCGCCAGAGTTTCTTTGTAAACGGAGGCGTCCATGCTTACTAGCATATCATTTTCTTTTTTTAAAACTCATTCAAACAATTCTCAATCAACAACATACAATCTTTAATTACCAACTAGTCAAAAACAAGCATAAACTATAAACTTATGAACTTGAAAATTTATAAAAGCATGTAGTAACTTACTAGCACACTTAGTAAGTCTTGTTACCTTTAAAAAAATGTGATTAGTTCCTTAAAACTTCATTTTTAAAGAGTTTGAATATTCACAACTTCTAGTCATATTTTCTAAAAATATTTTTTTGTGAAATTTTTTTATTACACAAGTGTTTCTACACCTGTTTATCCACTAAAAATGTGTTAAGTTTATGTAAGATCCAAGTTTTAACAAGACTCATACTTTTACTTGGTTCTTTCGAAAAAACCACTCATGGATCTTTAGATCTACAAGATTATAACCTACTTTGATCCTTATTTTTCAAGAAAACATTTATTTATTCAAGTTCATAGTTTATGTGTGGATGGTTTCATCATCCTATACATTTCTATTTTCTCATCTTGCTAGATCTTGTTTTTAATCATGATCTAGCAAGTCCATATGATGATCCATATCATTTCTACTAGCAAACAATAATCAACAAGCATCACAACACAAGAATATCATGATTTCCTCATCATTTTAACCATACTTTATCACTAATGTTGGTTCATGTTCAAGACTTTGTTTATGTTTTTAGTGTTTCTTATCATCTTGATCTTTAAACATCATTAACCACTTAAACAACATGTAAAATGCAAGGATCTAAGTTCTTACCACTAGCACAAAGCTAGGGGAGTTCAAGTGTAGAAAAGTGGTGGTTAAAAGAAGACGAGAGAGGTCCTTGAGCTTCCGAACACACCAAGCTTGTTTGTATGATCACTAACACCCTTGGAAGTATGTAGATTGCTTGGAATGAAACTTGAAGGTGGTGATGGTGGTGTGGTGGGTCTCGGCCGAACAAGAAGAGAGAAGAGAGGAGTGCAAGTGTGTTGTGATGATAAGAATGATGGACTACAAGGTTTACTTATAATCCTCCATTAAGCTATTGTCCATTAGGCTAAGTGTTCCCTAGATACATACCATATCCATTATTTAAATCAAGAAAATCATGGGGTGGGAGACCCCATGTAACCGTCCCAAGGGGGGGGTGCTTGGTTGAGTTTCAAGTATTTAGTTACAATCTAGTTAGAAATCAAGTGCTAAGTTAGTGGTTTATGGTGTATTATTAATTGTATAGTGTGTTAGGGTGTTCGGGGACCCTAACTAGCTTAGAAAAATAAAAACAATGTTTTTGACAATATTTTTGTGTTCCGGGTAATGTCCGGTTGTTCGGTTGGGTGTCGTTCCGTTAACGTGCTTAATTAATCCGTAATGTGTCTTTTATAATACTTTTAGTGACACTTTTAATTCCCAACACTTTGGAAAGTATCTAGGACCATTTTGTCAAGTTTTTGCACATTACTAGCATAATTAAATGCTGAATTTTGTTATTAAGTGCAGAATTCTGCATTTAGAGTGTGTTTTAGGCACTTCCCGGCACTATAACTATCACCTAGTGACGCAATTTTATGGTCCTCACTTCCCTACACTCCCTACTAGTGTAGTACCCTGTTCCTGGCTCATACTGGGCCCCAATATAGTGTCTGTCTATGTGCTGGTATTGTCAGCATGTTTTCTGAGTTATCCGCTCACTGTGCTAGCTGTGCTTTGTGCATCAAGTTTGTCACTAAAGTCTGTGTGTAATAAATGGAGTGACGGTATGAATGTGATGCATATGTATGTATGTAACAGAATCAGAAAGCAGTTAAATCAGCAGTTGAAATCAGGCACAGTCATTAAGCACAAATTAAATATTAATTAATTGTACGGATACCTGTAATTTTTTAGGGTTGTCACATTCTCCCCCCGTTAAGAAAATTTTGTCCCGAAATTTTAGGTTCTGCTTCTAGCTGCAGGGGTCTTGGGGAATAAATGTGGATACCCCTCTCTCATACGATCCTCACGTTCCTACGTGAATTCTGGTCCATGTCTTGCATTCCATCGAACTTTGACGAGCTTGACACTACTCCTGCGTGTTTTGTTAGCTTTCCAATCCGTAACCTCAACGGGTTCTTCAGTAAAGTGGAGCGTGTCGTCGATATGAACTTCGTCCGCAGGAATGATCACTGTCTCTTGTGTTGGACTCTTTTTCAGATTAGATACGTGAAATGTATCGTGAACGCCATTAAGTTCAGCAGGTAGGTCCAACTTGTAGGCTACAAGCCCAGTCCTTTGCAGGATTCTGAACGGGCCAATGTAACGCGGATTCAACTTCTCACGCTTCCCAAAGCGTGCCACACCCTTCCAGGGTGAAACCTTCAATAAAACCATATCTCCCACCTCAAATTGCAGAGGTTTCCTTCTTCGGTCCGCATAACACTTTTGTCGATCGCGAGCCGCTTTGATGTGCTCTCGGATCTGTGCAATCTTGTCTGTCGTTTCTTGAACTAATTCCGGACCAACTAATTGTCTATCACCCGCATCAGCCCAACAAATTGGTGATCGACATTTGCGTCCATAGAGAGCTTCGAACGGTGCGGCTTGAATACTTGGATGGTAACTGTTATTGTATGAAAATTCAACCAATGGTAGGTGAGTGTCCCAACTTCCACTAAATCCATTACACAAGCTCGCAGCATGTCTTCTAAAGTTTGAATCGTTCGTTCGCTCTGTCCGTCTGTCTGCGGATGAAATGCAGTGCTCAGATTCAGCTGAGAACCAAATGCTTCTTGAAAAGATTGCCAAATCCTTGACACGAAGCGTCCATCTCTGTCAGAGATAATTGAGAGAGGCACTCCATGTCGTGCGACAATCTCCCTCATGTATATTTCAGCAAGTTTACTCGTGTTGTCTTTTTCCTTGATTGGCAAAAAGTGTGCAGACTTTGTTAGACGGTCTACTATTACCCAAATTGTATCGTAGCCTTTGGGCGTCCTTGGCAGTTTCATTATGAAATCCATTGAAATCTGTTCCCATTTCCATTTGGGTATTTCAGGTTGCTGTAGCAGACCTGAAGGCTTCTGGTACTCGGCTTTCACTTTGGCGTAAGTTAAACATTTACCAACGTATATCGCAACGTCACCTTTCATCCTTGGCCACCAATAGAGATCCTTAAGGTCTTGGTACATTTTATCCGCTCCTGGATGAATCGAGTACCGTGACTTGTGAGCCTCATCGAAAATAACCTTTCTCAATCCACCAAACAGAGGAACCCAAATTCGTTTCATGAAGCACAAAGTTCCTTCCTCGTTTGGTACCAACTGTTTCTCCATCCCACGGAGGTATTCATCCTCAATATTCCTTTCTTTGAGAGCCTCTCTCTGCGCTGCACGAATGCGCAATGAGAGGTCTGTCTAGACAATCATCTCCAAAGCCCTAACCCTTATGGGCTTGATCCTTTCTTTCTGACTTAGGGCATCGGCGACCACATTCGCTTTCCCTGGGTGATATTTAATTTCGCAGTCATAATCATTCAACAGCTCTACCCAGCGTCTCTGCCTCATGTTAAGCTCTTTTTGATCAAAAATGTGCTGCAGGCTTTTGTGATCAGTGAAGATCGTGCTTCGCGTGCCATATAAGTAATGTCGCCAGGTCTTCAACACAAATACCACCGCGCCTAACTCCAAGTCATGCGTGGTATAGTTTTTCTCGTGGACCTTTAACTGGCGTAACGCGTATGCTATAACTTTCTGTCGCTGCATCAACACGCAACCCAAACCTTGACGCGAGGCGTCACAATATACCACGAAGTCGTCCGTTCCTTCGGGTAGCGATAAGATCGGTGCGTCACAAAGTTTGTTTTTCAACAACTGAAACGCTTCTTCTTGTTTGTCTCCCCAATCAAACTTCTTGTCTTTCTGTGTGAGGGAGGTCAAAGGTTGAGCGATTTTTGAGAAATCCTCAATGAACCTTCGATAATAACCAGCCAAACCTAAGAACTGTCGAATCTCGGTTGGCGTCTTTGGAGTCTTCCAGTTCTTAATCGCTTCGATCTTTGTGGGATCCACATGGTTTCCATTTCCATTAACCACATGTCTTGGACCTCACGTAACCAGAACTCGCACTTCAAGAACTTGGCATACAATTTCTCCTTTTTAAGTAGCTCCAAAATAGCTCTTAAATGCTGTTCGTGCTCATCCTTCATCTTCGAGTAGATCAAAATGTCATCGATGAACACAATCACGAACTTGTCGAGGTACGGCTTACAAACTCTGTTCATCAAATCCATGAAAACTGCCGGTGCGTTTGTCAGCCCAAACGGCATAACCAGGAACTCGTAATGCCCATATCGAGTTCTAAATGCAGTCTTGGGAATGCTTTCCTCTTGTATTCTCAACTGATGGTAACCTGATCGCAAATCGATCTTTGAATAGAAACTTGAACCTTACAACTGATCGAACAAGTCATCAATTCTTGGCAGAGGATATCTATTCTTGATTGTCAACTTGTTCAGTTCCCGGTAGTCGATACACATGCGGAAACTGCCATCTTTCTTTTTAACAAACAAAACTGGAGCTCCCCAAGGTGAGAAGCTTGGTCTGATGAATCCTTTGTCTAACAGTTCCTGGAGTTGCGTTGACAACTCCTGCATCTCCGAAGGCGCAAGTCGGTAGGGTGCCTTAGCCACAGGCGCGACGCCTGGAACTAAGTCGATGTGGAACTCGACTTGTCTTTGCGGCGGTAATCCTGGCAAGTCTTCTGGAAAGACTTCAGGATATTCTTTTACGACTGGAATGTCTTCGATCTTTGGCTCAACAGCTTCTTTATCTATGATATGTGCCAAGAAGGCAACACATCCCTTCCTCAAACACTTTCGAGCTTTTAAGCAGCTAATGATCCTCAAGGGCGTATCGCGCCTTTCTCCATGAACTACGATCGTCTCTCCATCTGCCATTGGGATGCGGATGGTCTTCTCGTGGCAAACAATCTCAGCTTTGTTGCTCGATAACCAATCCATCCCTACCACCACGTCGAAGCTTCCCAACTTGACTGGCAGTAGATCTAGCGTAAACTCGTGTCCTCCCAATTCTATCACACATCCCCTGATGGCTTCATCCGTTTCAACTAGTTTCCCATTAGCCAGTTCGATTGAGTACGGGATGTCTAACTTACTAGCAGTTAACCCAAGCATTTTCTTAAATTCTTATGATACGAAACTATAATCGGCACCAGTATCAAACAAAACAGATGCAAAGCGTTGGTTTATAGGGAACGTACCAGTGACAACGTTTGGATCCTGGCGCGCTTCCCTTGCGCCAATGTTGAATACCCTCAAACGAGCTTGATTTAGTTTCGGGCATTCCCTCTTAAAGTGCCCGACGTCTCCACAATTGAAACATCCCGGTCCCCGACCGTTACCATTTCCATTTCCACCTTGAGTGTTGTTTTGGTTGCGATTTCCACTCCCAGCTTGGTTCGCAAAATTTCCACGGTTTCCATTTCCGCCATTTCCTCCTTGTTGGCGGTTTCCATTACCATTCCCATAGCCTCGATTACCAACACGCCCAGCACCAGTTCCGGCCCAACATGTATCCTTCGAGTGGCCGTTCTTCCCACATGACTCGCATTTCCTCAATCTGCACGGGCCAGAATGATGGCGCTGGCATGTATCACACTTGGGCAGAGTGCCCATGTAACCTTTCCCTATGTTTTCTACACCGGTTGTGGCTCTGGCCGGTGTGCTTGACTCACCCTTCTTGCTCACATGGCTGGTACCTTGCTTGAAGTTGGAAAATTTCCGTTTGTTTTCACCAGACGACTCCACATGAGTCTCCTTTTTCTGATCAGCAGTTGAAAACTTGTTTAGCCTGATGGCTTCTTCAGTCAGAGATATGCTCAGATCGATGGCTTCAGTAATGGTTGCCGGTTTTGACGATGTAACCATGCTCATAATCTGAGGTGCTAATCCCCAGATAAATCGCTCCACTCGTTTGAACTCGGGCGTGACCATATACGGCACCACATGGGACAGATCATGAAACCTCTGAACATATTCTGCAATCTTAGGACCTTCCATTCTTAGGTGCCAGAACTCCGTTTCTAGCTTCTGTATTTCAGTTCGCGAGCAGTACTTCTTCCTCATGAGCTCCTTCAGCTCATTCCAGGTTAACGCATAAGCTGCCGCTTCTCCCAATGTTTGCACTTGCAGATTCCACCACGATAGGGCACCATCCAGAAAAATCCCTGAGATGTATGTGACTTGTTGTTGGGGAGCACACTTGCTCATTCTTAGAACATAATCTGTCTTCTCAGCCCACCGGACGAATGCAACAGCACCTCCGGTGCTGTCGAAATTTACGGGTTTACAGTCAAGGAATTGTTTGTAGGTGCACCCTGCACATACGTTAAAATTTACAGATGGTATCAGCGGACGTGCTAGAAATATCCAAATGTATCGTAATATGTCTCAAGCGACTTGACATTACCATTGGGTGGATTGTTGTGGCCGTTATTGTTCGAGATACTCCCGCTTGTTCCTGCTTGGGAGGCCGCATATTGTGCTATAGCCGCGACAATTATCCCCTGGAGTTCCGCCTCAGTAGTAGGCATGCGTACATCGCGTCGTGGAGGCATCTTCTAAAAGATGATCATATTGGTCAGGTCATAGTAAGTATAATAAATATGCATATATAGTAACATCCATCAACCACATAACATCTCATGTTATAATATAAAACAAATAACTCAACAAAGCATGTAGTGAGAACGTTGCCATTGGGCTTTCATAAATCATGACCACCATATCGTTTTTACATGTTTTACAGTACATCACATATCAAAAAAAGATCGTGGGGTTACATCACCCCCAAAAATACAAATCTGTCTACACAAATCATGTACAAAAGTGTGGTCTTCCAAAAAGTCTTCGCAAGCTGGCCTAATCGCGACTTTCTCACCAAAATGATCTACCTGCATCAAACCAAAAATATCTATGCTGATGGCGGAGGAGGAGGATGAGGAAGATAAGAGAAAAGCAACCGGCGCATGTGCACCCAATCCTCCTCTAAGGCATGAATGACGCGCAACAAATAGGCAATCTGCTGCTCAGATGTAAGGAAATGAACATCTGAATCAGAGGGAAGCGGAAGGGGAGTGTACGGTGCGGAAAAAGGAGTCTGACAGTGGCACGGAGGACGTGGAGCTCTCTCTAACTCCTGAATGCGACGACTCAGTGCGTCCTGCTGTAGCTGAAGAGAGATGAGTATGTCCTCTGTCGTGTACCCCACGTGATAAAGGTGGTACGGATCCGATAATGGCATAACATTGGGCGAAGCCCACAGAAACGGCTCGCCCGACGGTACGAAAGATGGTGCAGTGTGAGGGAACTGGGACATGAACGGTACTGATGACGGTACAGGTGGAACAAAAACAGGTGGCTGCCTCGATGAACCCTCCCCAGGACGAGGTGGCGGTATGTCCTGGAGGAATGTGATGGGAAGATCAGTGCGATGGACGTCAGAGGTGTGTGGGTGGAACAATGGAATCTCAATGGGTGCGGAAACAGGTGCCACAGGAGGAGTGACGGGTATCACAAACGGTGGGTAGTCATCATTCTCCTCGATCCACCCGTTATGGGTGTCAGCGTATCGAGGGTGGTCCATATGAGGGGCAAACGGTGCATGGTCAGCATGCACAGGGGCTGAAACAGGTACTACCGGCGCAATAATGGGTGCATCAATAACGGGAACATCAGGAATCGGTGGTAACTCGATGGGCGCAACAATGACGGGTGGTGCTATGTCTGGTATATCGACATGACCAGGCTCAGGTAAAGGGTCTGGCAAATGTGCAACAGCTGGGGCCTCAATGGGGTCATAAGCAACGACCGGCTCCGGACCAACAGGAGCAGGCTCATCAGGTAAAAACTCGATCTCTGGCTCTGGGTCAACGTCGAGGGGTGCAACAGACATTGCCATGTCTGAGTCGAAATCAGAGGAATAGAGCTGTACGTCCTGGGCGTGCGGTGAAACGGACGATACAGACTCGAAGGAGTGAGCACCAAACACATCAAAAGGAGCCTCCTCAATGGGAGCCTCGGCGGGAATGACAGGATCAGCAATGGGCACATCAGCAGGAATCTCAGCCAAGGGAACGACAGGGTCGACAACAGGATCATCAGCAAAAGGGACATCGGCATTCATGAGGGCCACTCCATCTTGGTCACCCTCCGGGGGACCCTCTAGGAACAAGTCGATGTCATCGTCAGCGAACTCATCATGAGGCAGATCCTCGAGAGGAACTGCGGCAAGCGGTAGAGGAGCAGGGACCTGAAGAAGATGTAGGTCCCCACCGAAAGGGCCATTAGCAATAGGAATATCATCTCCAAACTCAGGAAGAGCAAACAGCTGAAAATCATCCTCATCCGTGCTAGTAGTGTCTGACGTGTAAACCTCTCCCACGGATGGAATCTCGTCGTCTGACACGATCGCTATAGGATCCAAAGTGTCCGATACTCCAGTATCAGATGATGATGGCATGGTGTCTGTAACACAACCACACATATACACATATATCAACATGAAATCAAATAAACATGTAAGTCACAATAATGCAGGCAAGTAATCCTCCTGGTCTCCCCAGACTACCCCTCCCAGCCTCTCAGACTGAACTCCCTAGCCTCTCAGACTAACTCCCTGGTCTCTAAGACCAACCTCCCAGTCTCTAAGACTAAATCCCTGGTCTCTATGACCATCCTCCCAGTCTCTAAGACTAAACCTCCCCAATCTCTAAGATTGAACCCCTCAGTCTATAAGACTGAACCTCCCTAGCCTCTAAGGCTAAACTCCCTCAGTCTCTAAGACTGAACTCCCTCAGTCTCTAAGACTGAACCTCCCTAGCCTCTAAGGCTAAACTCCCTCAGTCTCTAAGACTGAACTCCCTCAGTCTCTAAGACTGAAATACAATTTTTGAAAAGTGTATTTGTGCCTTTTTGTTTGTAAAAATGTTTTGTACCCTGGATCTGGACGTTTAGTGTATGCAATGTAAAAATGTTTTCGTGAGAGCCCTAGTGATCATAGTCTAGACTCGAGAAAGAATCCTAGTTCGCTATGATCGAGGCTCTGATACCTAGCTGTCACACCATGGCTTTTGCGAAAGCGTGGATTATTTTGGTGTGACTTCTTAATACCATAACAACAATCATAACAATGCTATATGAAAATAAAACACACGATGTTCATCCAGTCATTAAGTTTAAAGACACCATAACATCATTGTCTTGGAAACATCAACCCAATTAAGTTACAAACCTTAACTTGTTTAAAACATGTTCATGAGACACAACCAAAGACTCTTAATAAAACGAGGTTTAAGGCATGTAACCCATCTAGGTAAGGGTTACACCTTGTAGGATCGGTTTTGACACCGTACGATTGCATAACGAACGTTCGACGTGCGAAATCCGTGAACGTGCGTGACCGAACACACAAGAACGTACTAATAACGTGATTCTATTGAATAAGATGACGTGTACAAAGCCGAGAATCACGTGAGAGAACTTTCTCTCTCTAAGATTAGATCTCCTAAACCTCCAAATGAGCAAAAGTCTTAAACTCTAACACTAACTCCTCTATTTATAGGCTAAGGGATATAAGGATTTCTCCTTATTTACAAGTTTGCCACCTTGCCCTTTTTAACTTGTTATTACAATAAAATGTTAGAATTCTTTTGTTTCTGCTACGGACTAGATTGACGGAGGCGATAGACACATAATGCACTAACAGACTCCCCCTTGGATATTGCCGTAGTCAATCTCATAGCGTCTTGTCTTTTCTCTTTCTCGAACAGAATCCCCGTGGATCTGTTCTCAGACTCAGTTGCTCTCCCTCTTGGTAGACTCTTTCTTCAGGCTCCCCCTTTCGTCAAGCTTCCGTGCTTTTGGGATCGACGCCTGGCTTTCCGAATACAAGCTCCTCCAAAATAGTTATCTGGCTCTTTGAATCCACGCTTCCTCTTGCGTTGAGCTCGTCTTCAGACTCCCCCTTAGACTCAGCTGTCGGGATCGTAGTCTGGCCTTCACATGTTCACAAGTTCAGGATCAATTCCTGGCTCTATTCTGCATATGCTCAGGATTTGAAACCTGGTTAACCTGCAAATCCTCTACCCATAACATAAGTTTCACAAATTTATAACACTTATATTTAAGAAACTTACTTGGTAGAAATCATCCATTCATCAATCTGTATAGTTACATCAAGTTCAAATGAATGACCTTGATTAACTAACTACACAATCTTTCAAAACATTTGTATATAACATTCAAAGTTTTCAACATATTCTCCCAACCCAATGTAGTTCATCATGTTTAGCACTTGAAATTTTGAAAATCAACTCTCCAACATCAGTTATCGAAAATCTTTTTGTATTTTTCAAAACTTTATGCTAAAACACACTAAAATCTTTTTGGATTTTGAGTTTAAAGAAATGCAGTAAAGAAATATATACAAACAATATTTTTGTGAGTTTGTGTAAGAGGATCATATCAGTTCATGAGACAAATCACTAGCACCGTTAAGCTTTAATCATTTTAAGTTCTAAACGATTCACATAGATTGACGATATAGTTGTCCTCTTAAACTCAATCTAAAAACTTTTGAAATGCTTACCGATACGTTAAGGTATATTAATTTTGCACTAAATTCTTATGGACCCCACGATCTCAGCATATCCCCTCATCATGCAATACACTAACTCAAGTAATGCCTTTAAACTTTCATCAACTGTGATATGTGCGAAAATAACTCAGAATGTTTAAACATTAACAATCAGGTCGATACTTCCGTATACGCAGAGAAAGTCCAATGTTTAAACAAAATAAGAAAATAAAACAAGTTGAAGTTGTTTAGGCTTTAACCACCAGGTCGATACTTCCGTATACGCAGAGGTGATCCAAAGCTTAAATGAAACACCAAAGAAAATAAAGCAGAACGTTTAGGCAATAACATCCAGGTCGATACTCACGTATACACAGAGGATGTCCAATGCTTAAACAAAATAAAGAAATAAAACAAGTTTAAATCTTTGCAAAATAAAATGCACAATCACAGTGACTTTTCAGCAAAGTTGTGAAAGCTCACAGACTTAACCGGTTTTATGTCTTTCGAAAATCAGCGATTACTGAGTAGGTACACAATCACGAAGGACAAAACTAAGTACTATGCTTTCAACCATGTTTTCCACTAGAACTAGGCTTTTTCTTTTAAGTTTGTATCGTTATCGCAAATCTACTGTAACGACTCACACAAAAACATCCTAAACATGTTCCGTAAGTATAAACCCGGACCCTGATATAACAACTCTTATTAAAAATACTATTTCTTATTTTAATTTAACCAAAAGGAAACCCTAATTGAGAAACCCAAGTAATTCTACACCAACCCTAAAATTTTCAGAACAATCGGAATCAGGATCAGGGCCTCTAAAACTCAGGGGGGGTAAACCCTAGTCGGTAATATCCTTACAGTTTGCTGTAGGAATTGAATTACGTCGAAATCTGACTCACCAAAGCTATAAAAGACACGCACCTACTCTACCCTAGAAGTGACCTGTCGCGCCACGCGACAGGAATAAGAGGACCCCTCGCGTGGCGCGAGGGGGACAGTTTTCCAGCTATAAATAGAGGACCTTGGGACTGGCTTCTGTGCGTTGGTTCGACGAAGAAATTCGCTTCAGGCATCACTTTCTGTTCTGTTTATCACAATTAACACACACGGTTTAATAATCGACGCCGCAATCAGGGTATTAGCACAATCGCTGCTACGATTCATTGTCCGATCGATCAATATATCCAATGGATGTTTAAGTGCCGCCCACATTAGGGTTATACTTTATCGTTCGTCATTAATTTGACGGATCATCGTTAATTCGATGGATGAAGTATTATACTTTGTCGTTCGTCATTAATTTGACGGATCATCGTTAATTCGATGGATGAAGTATTATACTTTGTCGTTCGTCATTAATTTGACGGATCATCGTTAAATCGATGGATGAAGTATTGCACTTTGTCGTTCGTTGTGAGAATTTGATCTCGTGAGTTATCGTAAATGCTGGATTGATTACTAACCCGGAATTGTGTGCATGTTATTAAAATAAAAGGTTAATCAATAGGCTAAGCTCTGCCTATATAAATCTGCAATATATCAATGATTATCTATAGACTAAACTTTGGCCGTATGAATCTGCATGATTATATGTGAGTCATTCTCTCTTTTTATCAAATCTATTTACAAAATCAGGTTTATTTTCAAAGTTATAATTACAGTGATTAAGTAATTACAGCCGGTATGTGGAATATATATATTACTTGATAAGAGTCACCATTGTGACAAAGCGCCATATAAAGGTTCATTGACCTACTCGGGATAATCACTGTTGGGTTCATTGACCTACAGGAATAATCATCACTATTTAGGTTCATTGATCTAATAGTGGTATGACTATCGTCACCATTGTGACACGTCACCATTGTGACAAGGTGCTACATAAAGGTTCATTGACCTACAAGGATAAATATTACTACTTAGGTTCATTGACCTAATAGTATGAATATCGTCACCATTGTGACATGTCACCATTGTGACAGGACGCCATATAAAAAAATAAGATAGAAACATTGTAATCTCTTAATACTGTTAAATTATAACAAAAGAGTCATTTTTATAAATAGAATGATTCACTCAGTATTTCCCGCTGACAAAACCTTTTTAAAACACTTTTCAGGTAATTACAGTAGATTGGAGTAAGAGTTGGATACGGCACTGAAAGGCATCAAGAAGTGGCTTATTTATTAATTAAAATAAGAAATATTGTTTTATGGAATAAAATTTATCTTTATTAAAGCTACCATTATAAAACATGGGTTTATCCCATTTATTTATTAAATAAAATCCGGTGTTTTCTAAACTCTGATATTTTTCCTAACTCACGGTCCTGACAAAATTTCCGCTGCAACGTTTTCAAAATAATCACCGGTACCGCTGGACTGTTCACGGCACCCGATTCCGTCCAGGGTGGGTCGGGGGTCGTGACATCTACTAGTCTAGCTGAGCCTATCGTCACATCCTTAGTAAGATCGTTTATCACATTTGACATTTCATTTCTTTAGCATGCTGTGATAGTCCACTGATGTACTATCATTTCCTCTTTTCTCAACAAAACTCATTTTTGCTTTTTCAATGTTTTTGGCTTTTTCAAATTTTCAAATTTTCAAATTTTTTTTTAAATTTTCTCCCCCTAAAATCAAAATATGTTTCAATTTTGATTTTTAAAGGAAAATTTGAAAACAAACTTTACAAATAAAGTGACAAACTGATATCGAATCGCTTCAATTCGCCATTCACTCGGCTTAACAATCAGAACTCCCCCTGACAACAAACTATTTTCCCATTTAGATTTCAAAACACTTAAGTTTGTTTTAATCAAAATGGTTTTTCCGGAAATTTAGTTTTGTTTGTATTTTTACAAACTCGGGGTTCTTTCATCACATTGTTCACCTTTATCCACTCATCGGAAAGAAAAATCAAGTACAACTTAATGTCCTTGATTAGTCTTTTGTGATTCGAAATATCACAGTTACCAACCTGTGAATTTCTCAAGAAATATGCCGATTCCTGTTCCACACTTACCAACCTGGGAACTCCGGCAAGTCAGGTTTTTCATTTGAAAAGATCTACCCAAGCCTGACCATCCTTGGGTTTGACAGTTTTTACCTCAACAGATGGCTCTTCTGGTTTTGATGAACCAGAATCATTGCCTGAATGTGGCTTGTCTGACTTTGATGAGTCAGATTCATCGCCAACACGTTGCTCCTTTGTTTCTGAAGAAACAAATTCATGGCTAACAACTTTCTTTTTCTTCTCTTTTGTCCTCAGATTTGTATCTGATGAATTCGTTTTGCTTGCCTTTTCAGTTGAGGAAAGCGATTCATCAGAACTTTTTCTCGGATTACCAGTTGTATCCGAGGACAAAATTTTCTCCAAGTATTCTCTTGCCTTCTTTCTCTTCTTCCTCAGTCTGTCTTCCTGCCCCTGTGAAAGCTTCACTTTTGGTTCGTGAACTTTCTGTTCTTGAACTTTCTGTTCTTTGGGCTTGACATTGACTGGTTTCTTTGCCAATTTTTGAGAATCAGCCCTCGATCTTACCTTTGATCTCATTGGGCAATCTCTGGCAATATGGCCTCTGATCTGGCATTCATAGCACCTTCTTGTTTCGAATCTCTGGCTTTGGCAGTTAACAGCAATGTGTCCTTGATAGCCACAAGTGTAACACACTCTGTTATCATACCTATCACTACTTTCATACCACAAACCGTCTTCATACCACACACTTAGATCAAAGCATTGATTTGCCTTGTGGTACTCATGTCTCCTCTTGTATCCTTGATTTGGCATTTGAGCACTGTGGTCAAACCTGCACCACTGATTACCAACTATTTTTGAGTTTTGATTTTTAAATTTTTGTGGTTTTTCATAATGATTGAATGACTGAACTGATGAGCTTTTATTTTCATTTTTAAAATTTTTCAAATTTTTAACTTTTTGTTTCTGTTCTACAATATTCTTAACAGGTTTTTGCTTTGAGCATTCACCTATTTCAGTAGATTGCAAAACAGTATTTTGAAAATTTTCTTGTAATTCTAAAAATATTTTTCGTTTCTTTTCCTTTTCTTTTTCATCATCAGCTTTATCATCACAATCTTCAATTTTGACTTTGTCAAAATTTGTGACATTGTCACTTATTGGAACAGAATTGATCGGTTTTGGACAAACATATGATGCATGAGTCACAAAACTTTTCAATTTATTCTCTAAATCTTTGATTTTCTTTCTATCACATTCAGCTTCTTTTTCAAGTCGAATAATCGTCTGACGATGGGAATTTATTTCCTTTTGCTTTTCAATATTATTCCTGCTAAAAACAGATCTCCCATCTTCAAGAATCTTTATTTGACTTTGAAAATCTTTTTCAATCTTTAATTTTTCATTTTCAAAAACATTTTCTTTTTCTTTAAAATTTTTGTTTTCTAATGACAAACTCTCAACATTCTTCAAAAGTTTGTCATTTTCAGATTTTAGTTTTTCGCAGTTCAAGCGCAACTCCAAAATCTGTTCATTATCAGCTTTCTTCTCGTCTTTCAAAGCTTTGTTTTCCAATGTCAAATTTTCCACATCTTTCAAGAGATTGACATTTTCTGCTTCGGATTTTTCGCATTTTGAGCACACAGCTTCACTTTTTGAAGTTTCATCCTTCTTGGATTCTTCAATCTTTGTCGTTCCTGCAAGAAAAATTTTAACCATATCAGTATGATTCAAATCTTCATTTAAAAAACAACCTCTCTTGTGATCATATTTCATCTTTCTTTTTACATCAATACCATTTTCAATTCTTTTGACTATTTCAAGAAACACATCCAAACTAATGTATTTTGAGCTTCTTTTTAATTCCTCTATCAACTCTTTCTTTTTCTCTTCATTCTTATCATTGTGTTTTCTAAGCTCTCTGATGAAATCATAAAAATCAAATTTTGAGAACCTAGAATCCTTTTTCAATTTTCCTAAAAATTCATCCCAATCCAAAGGTAATGCATCTGCAAACTTAGATATCTTTTCAGCATCTGATATCGTTAAGTAATACATTCTCAAACCTTTAAGTAAATCATCATATCGCTTATCCGTATCATTAAAGTTCTCATATTTCCTACACATAAAATATTTAAATCTTTCAACCACAACCTCTTTTTTCTCAAGATAAGAACCACAAGTCCAATTGTTTATTCTTTCAAGATTAGCATTTTCCTTTTCGTCAAACATTTTGATCACAATTTCTTTGTTAAGTGACTTGAATTCTATTAAATGTGTCCAACAATTTAGAATCACTCAACAATTTGATTGGGCCACAACTATGTTTGGCAGACAACAACTAGACCTTGGGCCGATGACTTACTTGGGCTGACAACACTTTCCAAACGATTGGACCAATTAAACCACTAACCGACAACAATTAATAATCACATGCACACATGGTTAAAATCTCGTGAATACATCAAGTGTTCAACAAAATTGATTGATTTTACTTTGTCCGATGAATATTATTACATGCAGCACTTAAACCGACATCATCAATTTTTATGTGAATATGATTGGGCCGAAAATGTGTATTCAGTCACTTTTCACACAGAATATCAATATTACACGAGATATATTTGTTCAAGCTAAATCAGGTAATACAATTTCAAGCGAACCCCACTTTAAGCGATCAACTTAAGCGGAACCCAACTCAAGCGAACACCCTGATTACTTTCAAGCGATCACAGACTTTTCAAGCGAACACTAAAATTATCTCAGTTCGCTTGAAAATACAACCCAACTCAAGCGAGTTAACTAGTTCGCTTGAAACTGCTTTCAACTATTAAAGCGAACAAAGAACTTTTCAAGCGATCTAACCTACTTCGCCTCAAAATACTAAGTTTTCAAGCGAACAAAACAAGTTCGTTCAAGCGAACAGTGTATTTCAAGCGAACTCTCGCTGTTTGATACGAAATCGGACCTAAAACTTTTGATTTCTCCTAAACGGCTAGGAGTTTGAATCTGAAATTTGGTAGGGTTGTAAATTAGATGTTTTCGCACAACATATCAAAAAATCATGAATTTCCGACCGTAAAATCCTGTTCAATTTGACGAAAACCCGTTAAAAACGTGAAAAATGAGTAGAAGATGAAGAAATATATGAAACTCAGGTCTGAAATCGATGAAATCTGGTACGAATCTATGTGTTTGATCAGTGCAATCGAGCTCCTGCTCTGATACCACTTGTAGGATCGGTTTTGACACCGTACGATTGCGTAACGAACGTTCGACGTGCGGAATCCGTGAACGTGCGTGACCGAACACACAAGAACGTACTAATAACGTGATTCTATTGAATAAGATGACGTGTACAAAGCCGAGAATCACGTGAGAGAACTTTCTCTCTCTAGACTTTCTCTCTCTAAGATTAGATCTCCTAAACCTCCAAATGAGCAAAAGTCTTAAACTCTAACACTAACTCCTCTATTTATAGGCTAAGGGATATAAGGATTTCTCCTTATTTACAAGTTTGCCACCTTGCCCTTTTTAACTAGTTATTACAATAAAATGCTAGAATTCTTCTGTTTCTGCTACGGACTAGATTGACGGAGGCGATAGACACATAATGCACTAACACACCTCCTAAACCTGGATGACATCGTTATTCACTACGCAGCTTGACACAATTGCATACTTCGCCAGATCCATTAATTTCCTGAAATACATGTAGTTTGAAAAATCAACAAAAGTTGAGCGAGTTCATGTAAAAGTGAGTATGTATAAACCTTTCATGTATGAATAGAAGTCCCTGGTATGTAGCATTAAGGAAAAAGAGATCACCAATGGGTTGCAAAGCCACTGGTATGTGTGAAAAGGTGCAGGAAGACTCAAACCTAGCAAATTTGTTACCGGGCTTCGGCTGTAAGACACAGTCACCTCTATGGGCCGCCCCGGCCTCACGGGTGTGGGCTTGCTACACCCAAATAGATCTATCACTATTGTGTCCCTAGGTCCTAACAACGAGGATTGATGGCCTTAAGTGTTGTACCCACCCTTCACATGATCTAGTAGTAAAAACTCTCCCTACGCTAACCATAACATGTAAACAATTGTCTGTAATAGTTGTCGCATGTATTTCACCCCTGAAGTATAAAACTGAAAACAGTAAAGTAAAAAGGGGGACATGAACTCACAGAAGTGCGTCTCCTGAATAGAATCGTCAATCCAAACTCGGTCTGCTACGCGACGACCTACACGTACTAATGCCTATTAGACGGATGGGCCGTGCCTTGGCTTAGGGTTTAGTGTTTTGAATTGCGTTACTTTGATATTATTCCAAGTTTGTGACTACTTGTTAAAATAATAATAATTATTTTAACTTAACTTTTGTTTTTAGGAAAAATAGTTAGGCAACTATTTCGTATCCACACTTCTCAAGTATTTTATATGTGTATTTCCTTCCCAAGGATGGGGGTATTTATACATGCACGTTTCTAATTCCGAAAAATATATTTTAAGTCCCACTTAGAAAAATATATTTAAATTATTTGTCTAAAACATCTTAATTCAAAATATATATATTTTTTTTTCCCAAAAATACTATATTTTACTTCGTGAGAGTTTTGGTATCATTTTGGAGTCGTAATTTCATGGTATATAATAGTTATATTATTTTACCCAAAAATAATATAACTAGTTCACAAAGTAAACAAATAATCACACAAGAGTTTTAGTATAAAATATATATTCTAAATATATATTTATCAAATTTTTATTTACGAAATCAACCTCCGGTACTTAGTATTTTTGTAATAAAAATCATAGCGAAGTTTATTTTGAAAACAAAGTTAAAAATATGATTGTAAACACTTACTAGAAAAATATTTTCTAAGTGTTGAAATTTTAGAAAAATTTCGCCAGAGTTTCTTTGTAAACGGAGGCGTCCATGCTTACTAGCATATCATTTTCTTTTTTTTAAATTCATTCAAACAATTCTCAATCAACAACATACAATCTTTAATTACCAACTAGTAAAAAACAAGCATAAACTATAAACTTATGAACTTGAAAATTTATGAAAGCATGTAGTAACTTACTAGCACACTTAGTAAGTCTTGTTACCTTTAAAAAAAATGTGATTAGTTCCTTAAAACTTCATTTTTAAAGAGTTTGAATATTCACAACTTCTAGTCATATTTTCTAAAAATATTTCTTTGTGAAATTTTCTTATTACACAAGTGTTTCTACACCTGTTTATCCACTAAAAATGTGTTAAGTTTATGTAAGATCCAAGTTTTAACAAGACTCATACTTTTACTTGGTTCTTTCGAAAAAACCACTCATGGATCTTTAGATCTACAAGATTATAACCTACTTTGATCCTTATTTTTCAAGAAAACATTTATTTATTCAAGTTCATAGTTTATGTGTGGATGGTTTCATCATCCTATACATTTCTATTTTCTCATCTTGCTAGATCTTGTTTTTAATCATGATCTAGCAAGTCCATATGATGATCCATATCATTTCTACTAGCAAACAATAATCAACAAGCATCACAACACAAGAATATCATGATTTCCTCATCATTTTAACCATACTTTATCACTAATGTTGGTTCATGTTCAAGACTTTGTTTATGTTTTTAGTGTTTCTTATCATCTTGATCTTTAAACATCATTAACCACTTAAACAACATGTAAAATGCAAGGATCTAAGTTCTTACCACTAGCACAAAGCTAGGGGAGTTCAAGTGTAGAAAAGTGGTGGTTAAAAGAAGACGAGAGAGGTCCTTGAGCTTCCGAACACACCAAGCTTGTTTGTATGATCACTAACACCCTTGGAAGTATGTAGATTGCTTGGAATGAAACTTGAAGGTGGTGATGGTGGTGTGGTGGGTCTCGGCCGAACAAGAAGAGAGAAGAGAGGAGTGCAAGTGTGTTGTGATGATAAGAATGATGGACTACAAGGTTTACTTAGGTTGTGTTTGTTTTTGCTTAAAGTGTCTTCAAAGGGCTTATGTCTGCGGGCGGGCAGACATAAGGGGTTAAAGACTGTTTGTTTTTTAAAAAAAAGAAGACCTGAAAGGGGCTTTTATTAGCTTAAAAAAAAGCACACATCTAATATCTTAAAAAACCAACAGATCTTCACATATACGCTCCCCAGACCCATACGACTCCTTCACTTCCTCCCGCCGCCACAGATCGCCGGCTCCCACCATCACCGATCGAACTTCCACAGGTTCATCTTATCATATACGCCTCTCCCTCTCGATGGCTGACGGCAGTCACGCCGGACACCGCCTCCGACACCACACCCACACCCACACCCTCGTTCCTCTCCATTCTGCTTTTCCGGTGATCGATTATGATAAAGAGTGTGAAAGACGACAGACATTGACGGGCGGTCGGGCCGACGGCCAGAAGCTCCGGCATCGACGGTGGGGTTCTTAGGTTTCCGATGAATTTCGGTAAAACTCTCCCCCGTTTCTTTTATTTTTCTTTTCTGAAAAATTGATGTTCGGTTGTTGTTGATGATGAATTGTTACTGTGTGGATGATGACGGTTTGTTGTTGCCGATGAGGATGAAGATTTGCTGCTTTTGAAAGTGATGATGATTTGCGGCTTTTGAAAGTGATGATGATTTGCGGCTTTTGAAAGTGATGAAGATTTGCTGCTTTTGAATGTGAGGATGAAGGTTTTTAGAATTATTGGAAGATATTTCACATGATGAACAGGTTTTCGACATGAACAGGTTTTTAGGATTATCTGCAAAAACAAACAGTCTTATATTTTCAGATTGCAGAGCTTCAGACCACATCTTCAGTTGCAGACGTGAAAACAGATGAAATCAGCTTGCAGACAGTTTATGTCTGCAAAAACAAACAGCACCTTATAATCCTCCATTAAGCTATTGTCCATTAGGCTAAGTGTTCCCTAGAGTACATACCATATCTGTTATTTAAGTCAAGAAAATCATGGGGTGGGAGACCCCATGTAACCGTCCCAAGGGGGGGGGGGGTGCTTGGTTGAGTTTCAAGTATTTAGTTACAATCTAGTTAGAAATCAAGTGCTAAGTTAGTGGTTTATGGTGTATTATTAATTGTATAGTGTGTTAGGGTGTTCGGGGACCCTAACTAGCTTAGAAAAATAAAAACAATGTTTTTGACAATATTTTTGTGTTCCGGGTAATGTCCGGTTGTTCGGTTGGGTGTCGTTCCGTTAACGTGCTTAATTAATCCGTAATGTGTCTTTTATAATACTTTTAGTGACACTTTTAATTCCCAACATTTTGGAAAGTATCTATGACCATTTTGTCAAGTTTTTGCACATTACTAGCATAATTAAATGCTGAATTTTGTTATTAAGTGCAGAATTCTGCATTTAGAGTGTGTTTTAGGCACTTCCCGGCACTATAACTATCACCTAGTGACGCAGTTTTATGGTCCTCACTTCCCTACACTCCCTACTAGTGTAGTACCCTGTTCCTGGCTCATACTGGGGCTCAATATAGTGTCTGTCTATGTGTTGGTATTGTCAGCATGTTTTCTGAGTTATCCGCTCACTGTGCTAGCTGTGCTTTGTGCATCAAGTTTGTCACTAAAGTCTGTGTATAATAAATGGAGTGACAGTATGAATGTGATGCATATGTATGTATGTAACAGAATCAGAAAGCAGTTAAATCAGCAGTTGAAATCAGACACAGTCATTAAGCACAAAATAAATATTAATTAATTGTACGGATACCTGTAATTTTTTAGGGTTGTCACACCTGTCACCGCAGACAGTGCAGTGGAGAATCCAGTGAGAGAGGATGACATGGAGTTCGACATCTTTGTCAAGGTGATCTGGTTCCTCCTTAGGGTGCTGACTGATGATGGTGACTAAGAAAACCGACAAGGGAATCGGTTATGGGAGAGGGAGGTCGATGATGATGTTATGGTTATTAGGTTATCTATCTCAGTGTGTAACCTTATGACCTCTACATAATTCTCCTTATATAATCACCTAGGAGGAAACCTAATTAGTTAATAAGGGTAATATGGTCCATCAACAATTACCAACTAAATTATTTAATAGGTTATTATATATATTTTGATCTATATTATGTAAATGATTATAATGGCTACTAGATTAAATATTAAACATAATATATTTAATCTTACAGTGATAATATTAGTGGTGGACCAAAATACTATTTCCTCTAATTTTTCTACTTTGTCACATGTAGAATGTATTCTTACATTTCCTATCAAGATCAAACTTTTTATTTGATCCTTGGCCTCAAGGGCGAATGTATGAAGACATAGGGGTAGCTCGGGCTACCCTTAACTTTGTTGGCGGAGTGTAAAATTAGTGAAAAAAATATACTCTCTGTTCTATGTATTCAGGATATCCCTGAGCAAATATTTGGACACCTAGATCCAAAAAAATAGAGATACCTTTGAACTTGTCTTCTAGATCCGTCACTACTAGGCCTAGTGGTATTAAAATAAATTATAATTTAGTTATTGTTTAACAGTTATATTAGTTGTAATTTAAAAGTATAGTTGGGACATAAAAAGTAAAGAGTAAACTGCCAAAATGGTCCCTTAGGTTTGGTCACGTTTGCAACTTTAGTTCAAAACTCAAACCTTTTGAATTTAGATCTCTGTGGTTTCAAATTTGTTGCCATTTTCATCCAAAAGCAAAATTTGGTCAGATTTTTCAGTTAACATCCAACATTTTTTGCTTTTTTCCGCCCTTTTAATGAAGGGCAAAATGGTTAGATTTTTTAATTTGTTATAATAAAAACCGTTAATGGACCATTTTGCCCTTCATTAAAAGGAAGAAAAAAAGACAAAAATGCTAGATGTTAACTCAAAAATCTGACCAGATTTTGATTTTAGATGAAAATGTCAACAAAATTGAAATCACATGGACCTAGTTTCAAAAAGTGTGAATTTTAAACTAAAGTGTCAAAAATGACCATACCTTAAGGACCATTTTGGCAGTTTACTCAAAACAAAACAAAACAAAACAAAACTAAACTAAACTAAGCTAGAAACCAAAGCCTTTCGGTTGCGTAAAATATATTTTGATATAAATGTGATGGGAAGTGAGGGTTTTCAAATCACAGTCAATGTTTTAAAGTGTATTTTCAAACCAAAGCCTTAACTTTTTGCAAATGGGAAACAATCTTTTAAAGTGTATTTTTTATTGTTTCCTTTATAAATAAAACAACTATAATTTGTAAAATCCAATACTATAGAGAGAACAATAGATAAACATAAGGGTGGGGGTATAATGTTCGGTGAGTTATGCGGGGAGTGGGAGTCACCGATCGATGACCATACCCACTTGATTAACTTGATCGGTGAGTGGGTGAGAGTGTACCAAAATCGGTGAGAGTTTACCGAAGTGATTGAGAGAGAGAGTGCTTTAATTTTTTTGACCGTTTACCCTTTTTTTGACCGTTGCTTCAAACACCATAGGGTGATTAACCATACCTCCTGATTGAGTGCAAAATGGGGAGTGGAATGGGAAGTTGACAAGACATAATATTATTGGGTAGGATTTCACTCAATCACCCTAGAGTGATTAACCATAAGGGTACTCAAGGAGTAGTGCATACGGTTTGGGTATATGTGGAAACCGGGTGAATGTGGAAGTTGTGATGAGGGCTTTTCACTTATTCATTTAGACCATGCGGTGTGGGCGTAGATATGTGGCGTTTATGCCTTTTCACGCCGCACACACCACACCGTCATAAGCGTTTTCCATGACGTTGTTGCTTGGGCTTGAACATTTTCACCGGCGTTGAGATACAGTGTAGGTCGACGTGACGTTTGATGATTGGTGTGCCTTATAGCCGTTGGACCCCAACGACACAATAAAAAAAAAAGGATTTTTCAATTAAAAAAATATATTTTAACTCATCTATATAAAAAAAACTCAACTTTTTCACCTTGCTCTCTTCCAGACTTCTATCCAACTCCATTTCAACCTTCATTTTTATAAAACCTCTCAAACTTTTTTATAAAAAAATGCATCCATACAACCGCAACTTCGATCCGAACAGCCCCTATGGTGTGGGCGAAGTACATAACACCACTTCTTCTCAAGGGTCTCAACCGATCCGCAACTTCGATCCGAACATAAAGTCAAATTATCATACTTAGCTTCGGTTTTTTAACGGTATTTTTAGCTTTCCTTTTTTATGTAGTCTTTTTTTATTTAAATTATGTTAACTTTTTTTATTTAATTTACGTAATCTTTTTTTTTATTTACATTATGTAATCTTTTTTATTATTGTTAATTATTATATAGGTTTAAAAAAACTAATACACATTTTACATTTTTAAATAACAAAAATAATAACAAAAACTGGGTGTCACGTGTCGAATAACGTCCATTCTTCCACCCCTCGTTCCACCCCCCCCCCCCCCCCCGGTTTTTTCACCACGTCCCGTTTTCGACGCGCGCTAACATGGCGTCAACGTGTCGAATAACGCCCACATTTTCAAGCCCCTCCAAACGTATAGTCTTGAGTAGTTCTATACGAGTGCCCTAAAAATTCGTCTTTTTTTCATAAATTTGTTTCAAAATAATATGGTTGTTTCTCATTGGTTGGCTTTATTTTGGTACTCTGGGTTCTGCTCTATAAAAACACATAATAAAGAATTTTGAAATTTCGCGATTATAAAAGAATAAGTAAACTGCTAAAATCAGCTCCGAAGTTAGGGTAGTTTTGCTAGATTTACCCAAAAGTGTTTTTTTTTTCTCAACCATACAACTTAGGTTTCACAAAAGTTGTTAGATTCGTCAATTTCTAACACTGCTAAAAAGTGATGGATCTGACAAAAGTGCCAAATCTTAGAGAAGATTGTGGCAGTTTAGTCTTTTTAATGTCATTCTAATTTTTTATTAATATTTTCTTATAACCTTTTTTTTAAACCGTTTTTTTTAATATAAATGTTTCATTTTTTATTTTCTTTAAAATATTTTTTTTTGTCACCAAACTATAGTTTTTGTTACCGACAAAATGACATTGTTACCGACAAAATGACATTGTTACCAAGGCTTATAAATTATCTTTGTGTTGATAATTGGCGTTGATTTTCATACTCATATCATAAATTTCTTCATAGAAAATCGAATCTTTCCTACGTAAAGATGTAAAACTTATTAACCAAAATTAAACCAAATCTTGTTAGTTTGACTCTATTAATATTATTCACTTGTCTTTCACAAAGGATTGTTACCTGATGGGTATTTACTCAAGATAAAAATATTTTTAAGCAAATAAAAATATTTGAAGGGCATGATAAGTAGAATTTCGTGTAAAGTGCAATTTTACCCCTGGGGTTATGGCCAATTGGCACTCTGCCCCCCCTAAGGAAATAATTGCAATTTTACCCCCCAACGTTTGGTGTTATGTCGCAAGTTTACCCCCCGGACCATGTCAACGTTAATATTACCGTTAGTGTGTGTTGAAATGTCCAAAGTGCCCTTTGTCTTCCCCATTAAGAAGCTTCAAGCCCTCAATTCACTGCCCTAAACGTTGTTCTCACCCAATTCTTCAATCGACCCCCAAATTCATCGCTCTTGCTGAACATGTCTTCATCTTCTTCCTCTGTGCTTCGATCCAAGAAGACAATGGGCAAAACTCAAACTTCAGACATCATCTGTCCTTGTGGTGGGAAAACAGTGGTCAAACAATCAGAATCCAAAGCTAATCCTGGTCGATGGTATATTCGATGTGTAAGTTTCTTCTGTTTTATGCTTATTGAAACTCAAGTTTCTTTGTCGTGTTGCTTATGATGTCCGATAATAGGTTGGAGGATGTGGATTCCTCAGATGGGCTGATGTTGGTGAAGAACAGGGATGTCCGATTTGTCGAGAGGTAATGCCTGCTTTAATTGAAATCATTAAAGATAAGGATGAGTTGGCTAAGTGCAAAGACCAGTTGGCTCGGTACAAGAATGGCGATGTGTTCAAACTGAAGATGTACTTAGGGATTACTTGGGTCTTGATTGTTCTATTTTTTTTTCCTTAAGTAGTTAAATGTGGAGAAATTGGATTAGTTTGTCTATTTTGACTCTAACTGTATTTGAGTTATGAGTTTTCAAGTTTATGCAATGGTCCTTTTCAAGTTCTTACTTTATGTTTGTTTTGGTAGCCTGCTTGTAATTCTGTAGGTATTGCTGACAAAAAGAATGATATAGTTGAGAATGAGAAAGATATTGCTAAGGATGAAGACGTCGTTGCAGCCGAAGAACCAGACAGTTATGTATACTTTGAGGATCAAGACTCTGAGATACTCAGACCTTACATGGAGTAAGAAACAGATTATGAAAAGATATTCGGAGCTCCGACAAAAGATTATGACCCTGAAGTGCTGGAACATGCATGGGATTACACATATTGGGATGAAGAGGATGATTGGTACTTTGACCCATATGAAGGGGAGCATGGTTCTGATTCGGATTGGTCTTGTTTGGATGATTGTCACTAGAAATAGGGTAGATTTGTTTGGTTGTATGTTTGTATTTTGGACCTCTTATTTGTACTAAATGTTGCAATGTAATCGAATCACTTTCCGCCAAAATTATGTTTGAACACATTATTTGTACTAAAGCAGCCATATAAAAACTATATTCAAACAACCAAACATGTTCATGACAACATAACCATCCGTCACTCATAAATATTGTAAACCAAACATTGTCTTGAACAAACTTGACAAACCAAACATTGTCTTGAACAAAATTGACAAACAAACAAACAAACACAGTCTAAAGTTACAAACCAAACATTGTCTTGAACAAACTTGACAAACAAACAAACATAGTCTAAAGTTACAAACCATCCGTCACTCATAAAGATTGTAAACTGGTGCACCTTGAGTGGCAGTGTGTGATTCCTGTGAAGCAGTGGATTGTTCACCCCCTTGTCCTTTGCAGCTCCTGACATTGTGACCCACGTTCCCACATTTACCACACTTGATGCCGGTTCCCTTTCTGGTCATTTTACCTCCTTTGTCGAACTCCTGCTCAAGCTCTTTTTCACCAAATGCCTTCTTTCTTTTCTTCTTTGGCCTTCCAACTTGTGTATGATGCTTTGGTGGGATGAGTGTTGTTGGAAACTGTGAAGGAGTCCACATCTCCGGCCCGTTGATTGGCTCTATCACATTGTCATAAACTTTCTTCCATGTTGACAGCCAATACACATCAGAAACCCACTCTTCTGGTATGCCAGCATCAATGCTATTCCTTGACATATCCCATATGGCTGCAACTGCATGTTTGCAAGGCATCCCTGTCAAATCCCACTTCCTGCATGCACAAGTCTTATGTTTAACATTCACAACACACTGTGATCTCGGACCTGTTACTTGATACTTGTCTGAATCAACCATTAAAACAGACATTTCAGCAGCCTGTTTCTTGATCTCATCGAAGACCTCAGTGGCATGAGGTGTCAGTGGCCCCATACACTTTGCTTGCAATTTCTTGACATTCACTATCCTCTTGGTCATGTACTCCCTAATGAATTCTAGGCATGTGATAATCGGCTTGTCCCTTGCTCCTATGATTTGTCTGTTAAAAACCTCACATATGTTGTTCAGCAACATATCACATTTAGCTCTTCCAGAAAAATATGCTCTTGACCAAGCGGTGTATGGGATCTCATTCAGCCAGTCATACATAGCTCGTTCTGTTGTCTTAATTTCTTCCATAGCTTTGTTAAAATATGGAATAGATGTCTTCCTTCCGACTGACCAAAGCAAATTCTTGTAAAGATCTCCACGCCACCTGGATTTCATGTTCTCATGGATGTGCCTCAAACAAAATTTGTGCTCACCATTAGGAAAAACAGCTAGCATAGCTGGAATCAGACCCTGTGATACAACATGGAATTAATCCTAATATTTTGCAACCAAAGTTATTTGCAAGTTATTAATTAACACTTTAGAAGTTATTACCTTTTGTATGTCACTGATGAAGGTGAAACAAGACTCAGCCGTACACCCTAGGTCATCTCTCAACAGTTGCAAAAACCATTTCCAGCTTTGTGTTGTTTCTGCCTCAACAAGGGCATAACAAACTGGATATATGCTATTGTTCCCATCTATACCAACAACACTCAAGATCTGTCCAGGAGATGGACCTTTCATGAAACAACCATCCACACCCAGCAATGGTCTTCCAATCATCTTAAATCCTCTCATCATAGAGGCAAAACAAACATAAATCCTTCGAAACTGCCTTGTAGGACTACCTGAGTTCCCACATGGCTCCACATCAATTTTAATTGTACTACATGGGTTGGCTTTTAGAAGTTCATCACAGTATGACCTTAGCAGACCATACTGTTCTTGGTAATCACCATAAATCCTCGTAGTTGCTGTCCTCTTGGCTCTGAAGACCTTATGCAGTGATATTTCTAGTTGATGCTTCCGAAGCAGTTGACTTTGAATTGCATGAATTGGCATGTCTGGATAGCTTTCAATCATAGGTTGGATATCTCTGGCAATCGAACTCATTGTGTACAAAGAAACGGCCCTTGTTGTCAAACAATTATGTTGATTATGAATGGTCTTCACACACCACTTATCCTTGTCTGTATTCCTTGAGATGTGAACTGCCCAAGGACAGGTTGTAACAACCCGCACTTTCGTGCGTTGTTACTACTCGATATACTCGTTACGCCTAGCACCAGAGATTCAGATCATAATGTAACTATGTCGCTTACATCGCTATTCGAAGGATAATCGCATATTTTCGCAATACATTATCATTACATCACACCGCAAACACTAACACTCACGATGACATTGAGTGAGGACCTATTCTACCCTCCTCGGTGGCCGTGATGTGTCGAAACGCAGACAATTAACGCTAACAAAGACTCTCGGGTGAGTGCTATAGCTCCAGTCGTCGTGACGATGATGACAATACGAGTGAATGGTACCCCGTCAGTCATTGTGGCACAACGCACAATAACTTTCACGATGACATCAAGAAAGGACCTATACTTCCCTCCTTGATGGCCGTGAAACGTCGCTAATAATCGCACACTCGAAACGAAGACCGAATGTTATATCGAAACCTTGAAATGTGGATACGTAAATACGACCCCTAGTGGTATATATACATATATAATAATGATATAAATTAACTATAGAAAGCGCGTACTCCAAAAACTATCGCAACGCTCGAAAAACGAAGAATTTCCCCGCGCCGGAGTGGCCATCCGAATGGACAGCCTCATCCGAACGGATGGGCTATCGGACCCAAACCTTTCAGCCTTCTCTGTTGCCTATAAATAGCACGTCACATCACTTAAACAGTGATGTGACAGCTCTCACTCGACCAAACACCCTCTAGGACCCTTTTCTCTCGATTCCTCGCGATTCCGGTAAGATTTCAACCTAAAACTTGTACTTCTATGATCTACACTCAATTCTACATCATTCTGTCTTTTAAAACTCAATTTCTAACCGTGAAATCTACTGATTTGAGGTGTTTTAAGGTGATGTCACCAAGAGTTCATATGAACTTCAAGGTGTGACCTCATCCCACCATAAACGACTCAGATCTGGGCGATTTCCACGTGTTTTTACAACAATCTCACCTAAAATCTATGTATTTAACCATGGAACTGTGCGATTTCGACTTAAACATGAGAAACCGTCAAGAACGGCCAGACCTGATGGAACGGGGTGATTCCCGGCCGTTAGAACGAGCCGAAACTGATGGAATTTCAATTGTTAATACGAAATTACACTGTCCCAGTAAAACCACATGTATTTCTTCCAAAAACACTCGAAAACAGTTGATCGGGACGTTAAAACAGACTTGTCATCCGAACGGACCACATGTCATCCGAACGGACCACATGTCATCCGACCGGATAACATGTCATCCGAACGGATGACAGCAGTTCGACCCAATTAGCACGTTATCCGACCGGATAGCCTGTCATCCGACCGGATGACAGCCATCCGACCCAATCAACATGTCATCCGACCGGATGAGCACCATCCGACCGGATAACTGACATTTTGATGCTATTCCCGCTTAATCGTGCCTCGTTTACAATACCGCTCAATGTTCAACGCAGAGGAACTCGCAACCGATCCAATCAAGTTGTATTCTCGCTAAACACGCACTGTGAGTATACTTGAAACCCTTTTTTAATCGCATTTTGGGTGTAACATACGTTCCTAACAAATCGAACTTATCAAACGAATTATTCAATCAATCGAATTATCACTTGCGAATAACTGTTATGCATAGATATACTTGATACTAGTTGCATATGTTAGTGCATGGAATGTCTGTTGACTTCGTCTGCATTAGGTCTTGTGTCTAAATTGTTAGAATGATCACACAATAGAGTTCATTTAGGGTTTGTATGGTTAAACTTGAAGATTTCGCTTGAAACATCTTCAAGCGAAATCAACAACATGATGATTTCGCTTCAAGCATGCTCAAGCGAAATCTTCATCCTATAAATAGGCTTGTGTGTTCATTTGATAGACTAGATCATTAGGGACTTGGGTCATTATATGTGAGATGAAGTGCTGACGGATTTGTATCAGAAAACCTTGTACAAGCACTCAAATTAATCAGAAAAGAAAGATTAGAAAGATTAGAGCTGTTATGACTTTATGTGCATTGATTCCGCCTTTACACATGAAGATGAACTGCCTTAACTGACGGTTTAAGGTCGTACAACGGTCCAACAAGTGGTATCAGAGCTCAGGACGAGGAGTTCATACCATAGCAGCTTGATTCTACCGAATTTTCTTATTTCTACTCACTTCTTCTCTTACTTTTCTGATCTGAACTAGTTCCAACGGTCGAAATGGTCTGATTTCAGAATATAACGTGTAAAACTGAGTTTTAACAAAGCCTACAAAGTTTCGGATTAAAATTCAGACTAAAACATGTTAAAATTGACCTATAACAAGGTTTCGCTTGAAGTTGTTCGTAGATAAATAGTTGTTTTCGCTTGAAACTCTGAAGCGAAACTAGACTTTCTGAAGCGAAATTGATTTCTTGAAGCGAAATAGTTAGGTTCGCTTGAAACAGATTTGGATTTCGATTGTATTGTTGAAGCGAAATAGCAGATTTCGCTTGAATCAGTTTTGCTAACTGATTTCGCTTGAACAGTTTTATTAAACTGATTTCGCTTGAAGCTGATAACTTCAAGTATTTCGCTTAAACTTGTTCATTTTTCAAAACTTTGAAAAATTTTCTAAGTGTTTTGTTTTGTTTTCAGGTGATATCAAAATGTTTGACGAACTGGAAAACATTAAACTTGAAAGAGTAAACAATTGGACTTGTTGTTCTCTTCTTGAGAAAAAGGAGGTTTTGGTTGAAAGATTTGAACATTTTATGTGTAGGAAATATGAGAATTTTAGTGATACGTATAAGCGATATGAAGAGTTACATAAAAGTTTTGAAATACATTACTTAAGGATATCAAATGCTGAAAAGATATCTAAGTTTGCAGATGCGTTACCTTCAGATTGGGATGAATTTTTAGAAAAATTGAAAAAGGATTCTAGGTTTTCAAAATTTGGTTATTATGATTTCATCAGAGAGCTTAGAAAACGAAATGATGAGAATGAAGAGAAAAAGAAGGAGGTGGTAGAGAAATTAAAACGAGAATCAAAGTGGTTAAGTTTGGATGTGTTTCTTGAAATAATCAAAAGAATTGAAAATGGTATTGATGTAAGAAGAAAGATGAAATATGATTACAAGAGAGGTTGTTTTTTAAATGAAGATTTGAATCCTGCTGATATGGTTAAAATTTTTCTTGCAGGAACATCAAAGATTGAAGAATCAAAGAAAGATGAAATTTCAAAAATTGATGTTGTGTGTTCAAAATGCGAAAAATCAGAAGCAGAAAATTTCAAACTCTTGAAGGATGTGGAGAGTTTGACTTTGGAAAACAATACTCTAAAGATCGAGAAGAAGACTGATGAAGAACAGATTTTGAGTTTGCGCTTGAACTGCGAAAAATTGAGATCTGATAATGACAAACTTTTAAAGATTGTTGAGAGTTTGTCATTAGAAAACAAAAGTTTTAAAGAAAAAGAAAAGGTTTTTAAAATTGAAAAATTAAAGATTGAAAAAGATTTTCATAGTCAAATAAAAATTCTTGAAGATGGGAGATCTGTTTTTAGCAAGAACAATGTCGAAAAGCAAAAGGTAATCAATTCCCATCGTCAGACAATTATTCGACTTGAAAAAGAAGCCGAATGTGATAAAAAGAAAATCAAAGATTTAGAGAATGAATTGAAAAGTTTTGTGACTTCTGCATCATATGTTTGTCCAAAACCGATCAATTCAGTTCCAATAAGTGATTCTGTCACAAACTTTGCCACTGTCAAGGTTGAAGATTGTGATGAGAAAACTGATGATAATGAAACATTTTTGAAATTAAAAGAAATGTTTAAAGAAACTGTTCTACATTCTACTGAGAAAGGTGAATGCTCAAAGCAAAAACTTGTAAAGAAGAATGTGGAACAAAAACAAAAGGATAAAAAACCGAAAAATGTTCAAAGTGAAAATAAAAGTTCATCAGTTAAGTCATCCAATCATTTTGAAAAATCACAAAAATCTAAAAATGTAAACTCAAAAATAGTTGGTAATGAGTGGTGCAGGTCGGACCACAGAGCTCAAAGGCCAAATCCAGCTTTCAGAAGGAATGACAATTACCACCGAGCCAAACAGTGCTATGACTTGAATGTTTGGACTGAAAGTGGTAAATGGTACGATAACAGAGTGTGTTATTCTTGTGGTATTCGAGGACACATTGCTGTTAACTGCCAGAGTTGGAGTTATGAGACAAGAAGATGCTATAACTGCCAAATTAGAGGCCACATTGCTAGAGATTGCCCAAGGAGATTGATGGGAAGATCGAGGGCTGATTCTCAAAGAATGGCAAAGAAACCAGTCAACGTCAAGCCCCATGAACAGAAGGTTCTAAAACCTAAAGTTCAGGATCAGACAATTCAAGAAAAGAAAGTTAAACTTTCACAGGGGCAGAAAGACAGACTGCGAAAGAAAAGGAAGAAAGCGAGAGAATATCTGGAAAGAATTTTGTCCTCGGATAAAACTGGTAATCCGAGAAAAAGTTCTGATGAATTGCTTTTCCCAACTGCAAAGGCAAGCAAAACAAATTCATCAGATACACATCTGAGGACAAATAGGAAAGCAAAAAGGGAGTTAAAGAAAGGAAAATTAACTAATCAAAATGATAACCAATCAAAGAAAGTTAATTTTTCTGACAAAATATTGATCAAGGTTTTTGAATATAAAAGAGACTGTGAAAGTTTATTCATTTCACAGCCTAATAAAAAAGGAAAACCTAGATCTAGTAAGCATTGGGTACCAATGAAGATTGGCGATGAATTTGTTTCTTCAAAAACAAAGGAGCCAACATCAGGCGATGAATCTGATATCTCAAAGTCAGACAAGCCACAATCAGGCAATGATTCTGGTTCGTCAAAACCAGAAGAGCCATCTGTTGAGGTAAAAGTTGTAAAACCCAAGGCTGGTCAGGCTTGGGTAGATCTTTTCAAATAGAAAAACCTGACTTGCCGGAGTTCCCAGGTTGGTAAGTGTGGAACAGGAATCGGCATATTTCTTGAGAAATTCACAGGATGGTAACTGTGATATTTCGATTTACAAGTGGTAAATCAGGGACATTAAATTGTACTTGATTTTCTACTAGTGTTTGTTGTTGACAAGGGTCTTAATTGTTAATTTTTTTTTAAAAATGGTTGAAAAAGAACAATGTGATGAAACCCCGAGTTTGTGAAATGACACACAAAACTAATTTTCCGGAAAAACCATTTGATTAAAACAAACTTAAGTGTTTTGAAATCTAAAATGGGAAAATAGTTTGTTGTCAGGGGGAGTTCTGATTGTTTATGCCAAGTGGATGGCGAATTGAAGTGATTTGATATCAGTTTGTCATGTTTCTTGTATAGTTTGTTTTCAAATTTTCCAAGAAAATCAAAATTGAAACATATTTTGATTTTAGGGGGAGAAAATTTAAAAAAAAATTAGAAAATTTGAAAATGTCAAAAACATTGAAAAAAACAAAAATGAGTTTTGTGTTAAACAAGAGGAAATGATAGAAAATCAGTGAACTATCACAGCATGCTAAGGATATGAAGTGTCAAATGTGATAAACGGTCTCACTAAAGATGTGACGATAGGCTCAGCTAGACTAGTAGATTTGCAATAACGATACAAACCTAAATGAAAAAGCCTAGTTCTAGTGGGAAACATGGTCAAAAGCATAGTACTTGGTTTTGTCCTTCTTGACTGTGTACCTACTCAGTAATCGCTGATTGTCGAAAGACATAAAACTGGTTAAGTTTGTGAACTTTCACTACTTTGCTGAAAAGTCGCTGTGATTGTGCATTTTATTTTGCAAAGATTTAAACTTGTTTTATTTCTTTATTTTGTTTAAGCATCGGACATCCTCTGCGTATACGTGAGTATCGACCTGGATGTTGTTGCCTAAACGTTCTGCTTTATTTTCTTTGGTGTTTCGTTTAAGCTTTGGATCACCTCTGCGTATACGGGAGTATCGACCTGGTGGTTAAAGCCTAAACAACTTCAACTTATTTTTATTTTCTTATTTTGTTTAAACATTGGACTTTCTCTGCGTATACGGAAGTATCGACCTGATTGTTAATGTTTAAACATTCTGCTTTGTTTTCGCACAAATCACAGTTGATAAAAGTTTAAAGGCATTACTTGAGTCAGTGTATTACATGATGAGGGGATATGCTGAGATCGTGGGGTCCATAAGAATTTTAGTGCTATCTTAATATATCTTAAAGTATCGGTAAGCAGATTGAAAGTTTTTAGTTTGAATTTATGTGGACAACAATATCGTCAATCTATGTGAATCGTTTAGAGCTTAAAATGTCAAAAGCTTAACGGTGTTAGTGATTTGTTTCAAAAACTGATATGATCCTCTTACACAAACTCACAAAAATATTGTTTGTATATATTTGTTTACTGTATTTCTTTAAAATCAAAATTCAAAAAGATTTTCGACAACTGATGTTGAGGAGTTGATTTTCAAAATTTCAAGTGCTAAACTTGATGAACAGGGTTGGGAGAGTTTTGTTGAAAACTTTGAATGTCATATACAAATGTTTTGAAAGATTGAGTGGTTAGTTAATCAAGGTCATTTGTTTGAACTTGATGTAACCAGTATGTTTGATGGATGAATATTGTCTACCAGTAAGTTTTTAAAAGTTAATGGTTATAAATTTGTGAAACTTATATTGTGGTAGAGGATGTGCAGGTTAAACAGGTTTGGACTTCATTATTCCCAACGGCAGCTAAATGACAAAGCTTGAACCAGATATCTCAGATTCTAGCATATCGAGAGGGGGAGTCAATGAAAAAGGGGAGTCTGGATCAACAGTCAAAAGGGAGTTTGAAGATGGAGTTAGATTGTGATTTTAAACCTGTGAAGATAAAGTATTTTTAATGAGAAGACAGAGAGTTGGAGAAAAGACCAAGACTGAAGACTCAGGAGCTGAAGACTTCGTCAACATCCAAGGGGGAGTCTGGAATCAATGCACATAAAGTCATAACAGCTCTAATCTTTCTTTTCTGATTAATTTGAGTGCTTGTACAAGGTTTTCTTATACAAATCCGTCAGCACTTCATCTCACATATAATGACCCAAGTCCCTAATGATCTAGTCTATCAAATGAACACACAAGCCTATTTATAGGATGAAGATTTCGCTTGAGCATGCTTGAAGCGAAATCATCATGTTGTTGATTTCGCTTGAAGATGTTTCAAGCGAAATCTTCAAGTTTAACCATACAAACCCTAAATGAACTCTATTGTGTGATCATTCTAACAATTTAGACACAAGACCTAATGCAGACGAAGTCAACAGACATTCCATGCACTAACATCATATGTGCTAGGGCTTATACTCGCGACGTCCCACCACGACTAGTATAGTACTATTGCGCCCGACGGGGTCTAGTTTGCCATCGCATATTCGAGCATCGAGGACTTAGTTGGTAGTATCAGCTTTGTGAGTATATATGTCGTGTGTTACGTTTATGCATATGGAAATTCGCTACACCTTTTAATATTACGCTATACATATCAAACCTGTATACTCGCCAATACTTTTGTATTGACAACTATTTTAACGTATGTTCCAGGTTAGATCGCAGACTATTTCAAATCAAGCTAGGAAGTCTAGAAACTCAACAAAAATCTAGGTTGTCGGATTTGTATTGTTCGAGAGGACAAGAAATCTGTGATAACATATGTGATTGTATTATTTGTTAGTATGGGATAACGAATGTATTAAATATTATCGCAACATAGTTGTTATGGATTCTCTTGAGCAATCTGATTCGCCTAGTGCCGCGCCCCGATGATTCCGCCATCGGTTGGGGTGTGACAGATTGGTATCAGAGCCATAACTATAGGGAATTAGGCAAGACTCGACCTAGTCCGGGTCGACGTCTTAGAAATTGACCTAGTCTATAGTCTAAGTACCAACAGGCCGACTCGTACGAACCCAGTAGGGTTTGCATCGGGCCTACTTGATACTGTCGATCGAAATTGCTAAAAGCTACAACTTTGTGTGAACACCGCGTACTACAGCTTCACACGAAGAAGCCTTTCCTAAGGCTGAAATACTACTTAGCCTTTCCTAAGGCTGACACAATACACATGTTTCGAAAATACTCGCATAACAAAACCGAGTGATCCAGTCGAGATCAGGTGTGAAAACCAAGAACTCTCGATGAGATCGCTCACTCAGCGCATTTTTCTAGCCCGAGAACCTTTCATCGAGTTAGGAGTGACATCCACATCTCGACGAAAGTCTCCATTTCGAAATCTAGTGGAACTCACGAATTTATTCGAAGAGCATAACCACAATTAGGAACGAAGCTGTTAAGTCAGGGGTGAAACCCATACCTTAATAAGCCGTTCCACTCTCTAAATTGGTTTTCAAAAAGCTCTCACCAAGGACTCGACTATCACAATAACTCGAGCCACGTGATGACTAGGAAGACGAATGCCGTGAGTTGCATCCCAGTGGAAGCATGGAGCCTTCTAAGTCAACACGCGTGCACGAACTTGTTAAAAATAGTTGGGTTACCTTGGGTAGTCGACGCCTAAACACCCAAGGCACTCTATCATACGACCCAACGATTTTACAACTGGTTGGAACTTATTTACGTTTGTGTGTTTTGAAACTTTACGCTTTATCGATTTCTCGATTTAACAATTTTCGCTCCCTGCTTTATAAACGCACAAATCGCACAGCCATCGCAATCTAAAACGAAACCCGAATGTTCGCAACAAAACTAATGCATAATCTATCGCCTTCGCTCTCGTTTTCTCACCTCAACGCGTCCTCGCATATTCTAAGTCAACCTGTACGTGTATGATTACAAATTACAATTATATAAATACATATATATATATATACGTATAAACAAACAGTCATTGTGTGAGAACTTAGGAATTTCGTGTCTCCTATGTGACTCCTATGTGATTCGCATTACTACTATACTATCGCATCAAGTTTTGAACGCGCTCAATCGCATCGCAAAACTCAAAAACCATTATGATCGAATCTCACTCCAAGTCTCTTTCTGTCTAGATGCCTTCCAACAACTCTACTTCGAGAATGTTAGCAAAGAGACGAGCCAAACGAAGAGGCGAAAAGAGGATTGCTTCACTTGTGACCAGGGAAGTGGTCAAAGTCATTCCTCAGATTGTCCCACAAGTGCACTCTCGTATTAACTCTCGAACTTCGGAAGACGTTAAGACAGAAGAGCCGCAATCTGCTTTCCTCTACAAACACTTCAAAGCCTGTGACCCGATGGTCTTCACGGGTGAAGGAGGTGTTTCCCAACTACTCCAGTGGTTCGACTCTATCGAAGTTACCCTTCGTCAAAGTGGGTGTCCCGATAGTTTCCGTACTACTTGCGCTACTGGACTATTTCAATCGCAAACACTCGACTGGTGGACCACCGAACGTAACAAGCGTGGGATCTCCGCAGCTTACGCTCTCTCTTGGGATGAGCTGAAAGAGCTTATGAAGAAAGAGTACTGCCCTCCCCACGAAATCCAGAAGCTAGAAAACGAATTTTGGGAAATCAAGCAAACCGAAGGTGACAACGCTGCATACACCGCAAGGTTCAAGCAGCTTAGCGTAATCTGCCCAAGTCAAGTCAACACTTCAGAAAAAGCCATTCCTAAGTACATTCGCGGCTTGCCTGAGTGTGTGGGTGATTTTTTCGAAGCTGCAAGACCTGCTACTATCGAAGAAACATACCGCTTGGCCGCATAAATCAACAACAAACGACTCATGGAAGGGTTTTTCTCAAAGAATCCTGTCAAGCAAGCTTATCAAGCAATCGCCATAAATTCTTCGGACAAATCTGCTGACGATTCTCCTGACGAATCTGCTGACGATTCTTCTGACGAATCTGCCGCCGATTCTTCTGACAAATCTGCCGACGGACCTTCCGACAACTCGGCCAAGGATTCTGCAAGTGAGTCCTCTGACGAATCTTCCAACAACAACACCTCATCGCAAGACACCGACAAACCCAGCCGCAAACGAAAGATTTCAAGCCCGAGCTCATCAACAACCGAACTGCTGCAACCGAAACCTCTTCAAGCAGTTCCGGTGTTTCCAAAACGAGCCTACACTGGAGCTCATCCCCAGTGTTACTCATGTACCTATCATCATCCAATTGGGGCTGACTGTCGCTATTGCAATAACTGCAACCGTTACGGTCACTTCACCCGCAACTGTCGCATCGAACCGCGAACCTGAGTACAACAACAACAGCTCCAGCAAAAGTCTTCAACACCAAACACCTAGCAAGCGTAGGATAAAGTTGTAATGATACGATTTTCGACGTTAATTTCTAAGTTTTGAACCTACTATATTACTCGATGTTGCCACTATGTGTAACGCTAACTCCCGCTTTCACTCTCTAGTCATCGCACTTAGACTAGATTCACATGCATACTATATACTATATCACGAAATAATGTGTTTTACCCTCACTACACTCTTAGGACGAGGTACGATAAACGTGCAAGGAACGATTAATCACGGGTGCACACGGGATTATTTGGGTCAGTGCACGGAGATCGTAGTGAATCCTAAGGTGTCATAAGCGTCTTGACAAAAGGTGACACCAAATCATGGGATGGAAGTAGTAGGGGTCAAGCAAGGTGTGCTTTATCATACTACCGAAGTTCTGTGAAGAAAGTGCCACGTGGAGTTGAACGTTATTAGACCTATTATAGTATTGTGATTATTTTCAACACACTACACTTAATCGCAAGGCGTAACAACCAAACCGCATCATCGCGACACTTGTCACAAGTCTGCAAACGCAGTGCAATCGCCTCATCGATGGACTCTGGGGAGTCTACCTCGCAGGGCCATTGTATCGACGCAAGACTGGTCGTAAGTCTGTCGCATTCAATCTCATCGAGTACAGTAACGCTCACGATGTTGTTGAGTGAGGACCTATTCTACCCTCCTCGATAAATGTGATGCGTCGCAGCGTAACGTAAAGCTTATTCGAAACAAAGCTCGGCTAATCAAAATCGCTTAACATGTGTATCTCGCTATCTCTACCGATTATTTCGAGGATCACTACCGTTTATTGTGTGAATCGCTATATCGCTGGCTGTGTGACACTCTACCGCTATCGCCATCGTCTACCGCTATCTGTGATATTTGTGTTAAGTTAGCACACATGACCTCGCTTCATGAAATAAAGCTCATATGGTTAAAGCAGGACGTTTTAGTCATATCAGCGGGCTTTCGTGGAAAAAGGCCATGTGGGGTCTGATGTTAGTTAAACTCTGTGGTGATAATCAATCAAATCAAACCGCATAAATCGCGCATACCTCCATCGCTTGCAACGCAACAACTGTCGCTTATCGTAATTCGATTATCATCGCCGTCATCACTAGTGTTTTGTGTTTGTGTTATTCGCTTAATCACCTAATCGCTTATCGCTATCGTGTATCGCGTACCGCTTATCGCTCGCTTGGTGTTCATTGCTGTCTGTGTGGTATTAGTACACATGACACCGCTTCACGACGCAAAGCTAACCTGGTTAAACGTGGTGTTTCACCATGTTAGCAAACTATCGTGGAAACGTGCCATGTGGGTTTAATGTGGAAACTAATCGAAAACGCGCTATTCGCTTATCGCCTGTCGCTCGACGCCTACCCAGACACGACACGTAAATGTTTTGTGTCATCAGGCTACTCGCGCACGCTGCTACAGCTACGTTCGCAATACAACTCGCCGGTTTAACCTGTTCGATTCTATCCTATACTCGGTCCGACTTCCCATCGATTGGGCAGAGTAAGCGCAAATTCTATCCGTGTCATGTCGGCACACCTGACACCGCCTCACGAAACGGAAGTAATAAGGACAAAACATGGTGGATACGCCGCTGGTACTTCCTATATATAGGTGTTTTAAACATATTAACAAACTTTCGTGGGAAGGTGCCAAGTGGGGCTCGGTGATTAACTACCTTATGTACTATTAAAACTTATTTTTATAAAATTTTGATTTAAAAACCGGTGGACAAGTTGAGTTTTCTCACGACGGGGAGATAACAACGAATCAGCTTAACTCCATGTCCAAGAAAAGTTTCATAAGTCTAGTTTTCCTTAAAAGCTTTTACAACATCAAAACGAAATCCTTCTTAAGACATTGGTTCGACATCGAGTTCAGCTTGAACCCATGCCATAGGAGAGTTTTCGTAACCTCAGTTTTCATCTTCGAATTCCTTAAAATGTTTAAAACCTAAACTTCCTTGCAACATTGGTTAACATCGACTCAGTTGACCTTATGTTAAAAGGAAAATTTTTCAAGATTTCCATCCAAAATTCCTTTTAAATATCTAAAATGAACGTTTCTTGTAACGTTGGTTAACGATCGACTTAGTTAATTCCACGTCATGAGAAACCTTTCAAGTTCTTTAAAAAAAAATTGCAATTGCATCGAACTAACGAATTCTTCGCAACACGAGGTACTTTTGAAACGCAAACTTGTGGGATATTACTTTTGTCTTTACGTCGCCTCCTCGCTATCGCAATCGATCTCTCTTATTCGAAACGCTCTCGCTTGTCAACTCTCAGTCAAATCACTCGCTGTATTGCTACTTATGCAGGATCAACTCTCAAAAGTCTACCTGTTGGATAAATTTCGGGACGAAATTTCCTAAAGCAGGGGAGACTGTAACAACCCGCACTTTCGAGCGTTGTTACTACTCGATATACTCGTTACGCCTAGCACCAGAGATTCAGATCATAATGTAACTATGTCGCTTACATCGCTATTCGAAGGATAATCGCATATTTTCGCAATACATTATCATTACATCACACCGCAAACACTAACACTCACGATGACATTGAGTGAGGACCTATTCTACCCTCCTCGGTGGCCGTGATGTGTCGAAACGCAGACAATTAACGCTAACAAAGACTCTCGGGTGAGTGCTATAGCTCCAGTCGTCGTGACGATGATGACAATACGAGTGAATGGTACCCCGTCAGTCATTGTGGCACAACGCACAATAACTTTCACGATGACATCAAGAAAGGACCTATACTTCCCTCCTTGATGGCCGTGAAACGTCGCTAATAATCGCACACTCGAAACGAAGACCGAATGTTATATCGAAACCTTGAAATGTGGATACGTAAATACGACCCCTAGTGGTATATATACATATATAATAATGATATAAATTAACTATAGAAAGCGCGTACTCCAAAAACTATCGCAACGCTCGAAAAGCGAAGAATTTCCCTGCGCCGGAGTGGCCATCCGAATGGACAGCCTCATCCGAACGGATGGGCCATCCGACCCAAACCTTTCAGCCTTCTCTGTTGCCTATAAATAGCACGTCACATCACTTTAACAGTGATGTGACAGCTCTCACTCGACCAAACACGCTCTAGGACCCTTTTCTCTCGATTCCTCACGATTCCGGTAAGATTTCAACCTAAAACTTGTACTTCTATGATCTACACGTCATCCGACCGGATGAGCACCATCCGGCCGGATAACTGACATTTTGACGTTATTCTCGCTTAATCGTGCCTCGTTTACAATACCGCTCAATGTTCAACGCAGACAAACTCGCAACCGATCCAATCAAGTTGTATTCTCGCTAAACACGCACTGTGAGTATACTTGAAACCCTTTTTTAATCGCATTTTGGGTGTAACATACGTTCCTAACAAATCGAACTTATCAAACGAATTATTCAATCAATCGAATTATCACTTGCGAATAACTGTTATGCATAGATATACGTGATACTAGTTGCATATGTGCTAGGGCTTATACTCGCGACGTCCCACCATGACTAGTATAGTACTATTGCGCCTGACAGGGTCTAGTTTGCCATCGCATATTCGAGCATCGAGGACTTAATTGGTAGTATCAGCTTTGTGAGTATATATGTCGTGTGTTACGTTTATGCATATGGAAATTCGCTACACATTTTAATATTACGCTATACATATCAAACCTGTATACTCGCCAATACTTTTGTATTGACAACTATTTTAACGTATGTTGCAGGTTAGATCGCAGACTATTTCAAATCAAGCTAGGAAGTCTAAAAACTCAACAAAAATCTAGGTTGTCGGATTTGTATTGTTCGAGAGGACAATAAATCTGTGATAACATATGTGATTGTATTATTTGTTAGTATGGGATAACGAATGTATTAAATATTATCGCAACATAGTTGTTATGGATTCTCTTGAGCAATCTGATTCGCCTAGTGCCGCGCCCCGATGATTTCGCCATCGGTTGGAGTGTGACACAGGTGGGCTTGGTATGCCTTTTAAGGTGCTTGTATTTTTGCCCTACTTTGGTGCATTTACTATTTTGCCCCTCATCTCCCTTTTTTTTACAGGACCAAGTAGTGGTGGATTACTTCCAAAACATACTACCCTATATCTTAACAATTCGTTTTTTAGAATAAACACATCCCTCCTTGCCTTAAGAGCATAATCTTTCACCATCTGATTCATCTTTTTCTTGTCATCAATAAGCTGACCAACAAAGAATGGCCGATCATTTGGACCTTTTATAGCACCCTTGTTTCTCCTCCTTATCTTCCTGGCAACCTTATCTCTAAGGGTTGAATTGTCATCAGACCCACTTTCAAAGTCCTCCAGGTCTACAGACAGATGAACTTATTGGCTTCTCTCATCATCATGATCCCCATCACTTGAACCATCCAGTTCTTCCCTAGTAAATTCAACATTAGCCCTGAACCTCTGCATATCCACCTCTATTTCATAAACCAAATTATCTTCCTCAATATACTCATAATCAGGATCACTTCCTTCACTCTCTTCATTATGATCTTCAATTTCTTCCTCATCTTCATTCATACTATGATTCTGATTATTTATTGTAAATAATGATGTTGGAACAATTGCTTTACATGTCCCTACAGGAACTTCACTTGACTCAATCAAGATTGTTGACCTCCGGTGTTCAACATACATGTCTATCATGTGGACTCCTTGACGCACATGAGATAGGCTCTAAGTCAACATCACATTTTAATGTCCTAAGACCAAAATCCAACGAACAGTACGGTTCCTTGTAATGAATGTAGAAAAACAGACCATCATTGTATCCTAATTTCTTAACCATCTCCTCTAAAACATCAGTATTCAACACTCGAAAATCTACATGATCAATGTAGTTCATCTTCCTACCAAAGTATTTCCTATTTGGGTTTTCTACAAAATTACCTCCATGGTGAAATTTTATGGTAAATTGAGATTGGGTTTGACCTGTAAACAAACATCAATAACAAATTAACACAGAAAAAGGTTCAAATTTTACCTAATTCAGACCCTGTGAGCTTGCATGTCACTTACGGTACATTTCTTCCGGTTCGAAATACTGATCTTCAGCTCTAACCTTCCACAATCGAAGATCTATGCTCGTAACAGAGTTCCAATCCACTGTAATTCTTCAAGATTGCTTGATCGCCAATGAACAGGTCTTGATTTTAGAGGTAGGTTAACTTGAGGGTTTCAAAGTGATGAAATGGGAATTATATGAGGTTGCAGCTCAAGAGACTGGTGATTTTACCTATTTGGCCTTTGACCATTAAAAAAAACGGTGATCTGTGACGGAAACATGGTCCGGGGGGTAAACTTGCGACATAACACCAAACGTTGAGGGGTAAAATTGCAATTATTTCCTTAGGGGGTCAGAGTGTCAATTGGCCATAACCCCAGGGGGTAAAATTGCAGTTTACTCTAGAATTTCTAAATGCATTCTCATATAAAAACAAAAAATGATAAAGTTAAAGATAAATTTTATAAAAATGTATATTATAGAATTCTTGTTGAAATTATTGAATAATGTTTGAAACAAAATATATAAATTAAATGTTAACACTAAGAATGAAGATATTATTTAAATTTAAAAATAATATATGTAATTTATATAGTTAAAAATAATTAGTAAAGGAATACTAAAATATTATTTAGAGAATAGAAAATTTGAGCATGAATTAAGAAAATTTTAATAAAAATCATTAGAAACAATAAACTGCTAAAATCATCCCTAAGGTTTGGACACTTTTATCAGATCCATGCAAAAGACCACTCATTTGATGTTAGTTTTTATCGGTGTTAAAGAAATGAATGAATTTAGTAACTTTTGTGAAACATGAGTGGTCTAATTGAGAAAAAAAAAACACTTTTTAGATGAATTTAGCATTAATGTTCAAACCTCTGGAACAATTTTCACAGTTTACTCTAAAATATTTGTTTATGCGTATTTTTCCCAACTCTAAAATAATAGTCATGAATGTTTTATATCATCTTATGTACTACACTTGATGTCTCTTTTCACAAAAAGAACACCACGAGTTCTCCACATGTATGGTATTATCATTCTCGACCAAACACAAACTTCTACTCGCTATTGTATTGCGAATATCGTTGCGTGATTAGATGAACTAGTTTTTTACTATCGCCGTGTTGCGGCAAACGTCTTTTGTTGTTTAGTCTGTGTTTACATATGTTTTAAAATCACTACGAGCGCGTTGCGTACGGAAACCGCTGACAAGAATAAAAAGAAAATATAGAAAAAAACACTAAAAGATAACCAAAAGAAAATCAACCAAAAAAGTTGTATGGTAATAATGTTGTTCGTATGAAACCTGTGGTCAGAGATGAGCAAATGATATTGGGTACTGGTACCGAATTTCCCGAACCGAAAAATCTTAAGTACCAATTCGGTATGACTTTTGGCGTTCCCGGTACCGGTTCGCTACCGTTTTTTACCTTCATATACCGGTACCGTAACTGGTATTTTCGGTACCAGTACCAATTCGGTATTGGTTGTCACCGAGCTCATCCCTACCCCTGAAACTAAAAAAAGAAATCATTAAAAGTTGAAGAAAATCAACAAAAAAAGTTGCACGATACCGTTGTTCGTATGACACCCGTGATCAGGGATGAGCAAATGGTACCAGGTAGCAGTACCGAATTTCCCGAACTAAAAGATTTTCAAAATCAATTCGATACCGACTTTTGGTGTTTTCTGTTATAGGCTGGTGTTGGTTTTTACATTTATGTACCGATAACCGTACTGGTATTTTCGATACCAATACTGGTTGACACAAACTTACCTAACTTAAAAAGTAAAGAAGATAATAAAAAATTATTAAAAAAACTATATAATATTATTATAACTTTTTCTAGAACACTGTTCAAAACAGTGGTTTTTTAATATATAGGGGAATTAGTTGCAATTTTCTTTTTTTTTTCTTTTTTTTTCTTTATGGAACATCATCAAATCATATCATTGCCACCATGAATATGTGTGCACTAACTAATACATGTATCACACGCATATCTTTAGAACTAAGGGTGTAGGGAGTGGTTAAACACTTTGGAGTGGCAAACCAATCAAAGCGCGTCATGTCAATCAGTCAAAAGTGTTTAAACTTTGCTGAAAAGTGTTGGCAATGGTTTAAACACTTGCTGAGTGGCAAACTTTTTTTTTATTTTATGTTTTTTTTTTAATTTAAGATAAAATGGAAAAAACATAAACTTTTTATAAATAAAAATAAAGCATTACATTTTAAATAAAAATAAAGCATTACATCTTAAATAAAAATAAAACATTACATTTTAAATAAAATCTAACTTTAAAAATTAACTAAAAATCACAAGGCCATCCATATTTTTTTGCGATCTCACATTTTCTAGCCAGTGTGATTGCCAACATAGCAGGGTGAACATTGTCGGTAGGCCGATTATACGTCTCCAAGTCCTTGTCGAACATTGTTTGTCGCAACGCCTCTCGTTGCTCATCCGCCAAGGTCAAGTATTTTTCCTCTCGTACACGTTTAATTTCCATTATCTCTTGTTTCATGGCCTTGTACTCTTCGAATTTGTGTGTTATATCTCTTGGATCTTCGGTTCTTGAAGACGGCCCTTTGTCCTTTTTCTCCTTCCTCGTTTGTCGTCTTGGTGGTGGTGAAGGATCCTCGTTTATGTCGGGAAGACTTTGTTTTTCGAATCCGCTCGAGATTTCGACATTCGGTGATCCTCGTGTATAATTTCCCGAATCCGAAGACTTTCTTTTTCGACCCGAGCCGGAGCTTTCTTCATTCATCAAAGGTACCGGCGACCACTTTTGATTTGTTCTAAGAACCTCCCAAGCCGCAACATGAGCGAAATCAATATGTTCTTTGCTTTTGTAATCCTTTAGCGCTTGCTTCATTACATAAGCATCGTCACTCCCGCTAGGACATAAACGATCCTAAAATAATATTTCGTTAAAAAATAATATTTCGTTAAAAATAAACCGTATAAAAAAAATACCGCTTGATGATATCCCCCGTTGAATGTGTTAATTTTTGTTTGCATCGTCATCCATTTTGAGCGAACTTGGTGGTGGGTTCGGTTACTTCCTCCGACCGTTTCATTGTAGTGGTTTAGAAGTGTCTTCCAAAACCCATCCTTCTTTTGTTGATTGCCTTTCTTTTTATTCAAAGTGCAATGAACAAAAGCCTTTGCCAACGCCTCTTCTTGTCTAGGCGACCAATTTTCCCGTTTGGCTTTTCCTTTTCTTTCCGGTTCATCCGCAACATCTTCATCATCATCATCATCATCATCATCATCTAACTCTTGTTCTTGGGTTTCCGGCACGAACTCCTCATCGGCGTCATGTTGTACGTCTCTCGGTGATTGTGACATTGAGTTTTGAAAAGCAAACGGGTCAAAAGCATTTTGCGCTTCTGGGGAGTAATCATAATAACCGGGTTGAGTCATCCTCGGACCGTATTGCATCCAATTTTGGGTGGGTTGGGTATCATAACCGAAAGGTTGATGCATGGGTTGGTTAAAATAAAATGGAGGTTGGGTTTGATTCGCAAACCCAAGTTGCGGATTAAACGGGACACTAGTACCACCCGAACCATGTTTATCTTGAACCCTCGACTTCGAACCGGACCCTACCATTTTCTTCTTGCCTTCACCCTTCTTTGAGCCTTCCATTTTTTGCAAGATATTTGAAAGTGTTATAGATTGAAATGTAAAAAAAAGGATGAGAATGAAAGAATGAAGGGTAGTATTTATGGTGTAAATTTTTAAAACAATTTTTTTTTAATTTGAACGGTATTATTACCGTTGGAGACAAAAAAACGGTCAAAAAGCAGGATTCCCGATTCGGCATGCTGTCCCCGATTGCTTTGCTTTGCCGCGTCGCCAAAAGGTCGGCGCCGGTGTTTGCCGATCGGCAAATTGGTTTGCCGCACGTTGCCGAGTCCCACACCGTGATATGTGGTTGAAAACCGGTGTTCGTTATTGCGTAACTTTGTGTTTTTACATAAGTTTCAATCTTGAATGGCCTACTTTTAATGAGATTTGTGTTATGCAGGTTTAAAGAAGTTTAAGGAGCTATTTGGGAGCTTTACGGGTCACCGGGTCGAAAACCAGAGCACTGGGACGCGTTACGGATCAACCGGGAGTGCGAGATACGAAAAATGGGAAGTTGGTGTTCAAGAACCCGTCGGCGACGGGGTATAACCCGTCCCGGACGGGCTCCAGATAGTCCCGTATACCAGAAATTGCCGTATCCAGGAATATAAGCCGTCGGAGACATTTCGGTTTTTGGGAGCCCGTCGGCGACGGGTAGCAGGTTGCTGAAACGAGAATTTTGTTGTTTTGGGGGTTGAACTCGATTTTTATTGGCTCTATGGCATTGAATTCGGGAGTTACAACTAATTTGGAGTTCAAACTTTGTTCTTGGAGCCATTACCATCAACGATTAAACTACCATTCCATCTCTAACATCATCTTCACCTTCAATACCCGAATCATCATCAAGAATCACCATCAATTTTCTTCACAAATCCCCAATTCCTCCATAACCCTAATTCTCCATCTATTCACCATCTTCATCCACAAACCCTAATTATCCATCATTCCTTCATCCTACAAGCTTCAAAATGACATCATTCGTGTTCCAAACTTCCGGTGATCAAGCTTTATCAACCATGAGCGGCTAATCATCTCGGTTTCACCCCGGTGTAGGTAGTTGTTGATTTTAGTGTTTCGAATTGTTCTTGTTTCATCTTAGTGACAATTTGTGTTTGGTTTTTGAAACTTTTGACAATAGTATTACATTTGTTACGAATTCGTGAATTGTCGAACGATGTTAAAAGTTATGACTTTGCAAAATGGTGATATGTGATTGTACATTGTCGTTGTTAGGATTTACTTGTGTTGATTACAAAGTGTCTTTTTGTCCGTTCTTCGGGACGTTGATAGCTAGTAGCACCTAAGTCACGGTACACTAAATCCGTTAATCGAATGCATTTGAGGTGAAACTAAAACTTGTAGAAATCCTAGGTTAACAATTACCGAAACCGGGTGTGATTCCTTTTTATCATTATTGTTCTAGTAACCATTTTTCTTGCAATCGTTAAGTAGTAGTCGTTAATCATTCTCATCAATTCATTTAGTTCAAAATCATATCTCTCAATTAAACGAAAACACAAAATTATTCTAGCAAGCTTCATATATCGTGACAATTGTTTTAATTCATTCGAATCCACACACAAACCACATACTCTTCGTGGTTCGACCCCTTACTACCGCTAACACATTGTTAAGGGTAATTTGGGCTTATAAATATTATCTTTGACCGGAGCGCGACACTCCGATCAAATTTTGGCGCCGTTGCCGGGGAGTGCGTGCGCTTTGTGTTTGGATATTGTTTGAATTTGCGTGATTAACTGTTTAAATTGTTTAGCTTTCTTTTTGCACTTTGTCTTTTTCCTTGTTACGCGGGTGTGTTACTTGTGCAGGTTACAAGTAGTGCATGCATACGCGGAACTCCGGGAGGACTTCACCTCTAGTCTACGAACCGGAAATCAAAAGGGTAGCAAGAAGAAATCTAGCAAGCCGGTTAGAAGCAACACTTGCTTCTAATCAAACTACCAACACACCACAACATACACCATCCATTGAAACCGATTCAATGGCGAACCAAAACTTCAACCAAAACCAAAACCAAAACCCAAACCAATTCCAATACCGAAGAAACTTCAATCCCGCTCCAAATATGCAGCCTATACCTCCAGAGCGACCGGGTGGTAATAACAACAATACCGGACCACCCACACCACCTTTCCAAAACCAAAATCCCAACCACAATCAAAGAACACCTCAACAACAAAACCTTCATCGACAAACCTCTTTACCCATCAACCTAGATGACCGGAATGTCAATTCCGACCGTCGGGGAAATCGTGATCGCGGCAATCCCGCAAATGAAGACCCATTCTTCAACATCGATGACTTGAGGAATGCAATCCCCGATGATGAACCGTATAGTGTTCCCGGTTATCAATCGCCGGAACATGTGAGTGTTCATACGGAAAATTCGGACGACGGGGGATACTATGATGATAGAGCTAATGATGATGAAGATTGGGGCTACGTGAATAGGGGAAACGTCTACAATGCTAGAAGGTATGATGATGAGGAATTTGGCTACCAACATGCCAATTACGTTGGGGACGACGAATACGGTTACGGAGGTGGAAGAAATGATGGTTATGGGAACAACCGTCAACCACGAAACAATGACCAACGGAACCGGAATGATGGGTTTTATAATAACAACAACAATGCAAACCCTAACCGGATTCCTCGTTTCGTGGGAGGTGGTAACCCAAGGGATAACAGAAGAGAGGATCGAAGAGATGATCGAAGAGGTGAAAGAAGGGATAATAGAAGACCGGTCGATCAAGAAGTTAACGGTCCACAACGTCGTCAACGACCTCCACGGGGAGTGAATGATCGTTTTAGGCCGGTTGTCACCGAGAACGACTCACCAATCGTTTGTGAGAGGAGGATGTTTGATTGTAAACCACATTACATCAACATACTTCCTCATTTTAATGGAAGATCTAACGACGAACCGTACACACATTTGACAGAGTTTTCTTCCATTTGCAGCACTATCGGGGGGCATAACTTTGCACTAGATGAGGTTAAACTTCGTTTGTTCCAATTCTCATTGAAAGACAAAGCGAAGCAATGGTTCCTTACACTCCCGGCCAATAGCATCCACACATGGGGAGAAATGCAACAAGCTTTTCTAGATGAATACTATTCTATGGCGAAGACTGATGATGCTCGTGATGAAATTAGGTCTTTTCGCCAATTATCGGGCGAGCCGTTGCATGAAGCCTTTACAAGATTTAAAGAAATGATGCGAAGATGCCCACATCATCAAATCGAGAAGTGGGAGTTGGTTAAGTGCTTTGTACGGGGTTTAGATGACAACACATGGAACCGTCTTGAATCAACGAGCAATGGGACCCTTCTAAGCAACCATGAAGATGATGATTGGGAATTCTTGGAACGGATGAGTAAACGTTCGAAAGAGAAAGAATCGGCCGATCGAGCTAAGAAGCATCCCATTTCACGGTCACTTCCCGATCTTGACTCTAAAGATCGGATTTCCACCTTAGAGCGGGAAATGGCTCGAATGAAGAAAAAGGAAGTAAATGCGGTTCAATTCGAGGTATGTGAAGATTGTGGTGATATTGGACATAGAGTGGAACAATGTCCAACGGGGCCGAGTAACTACACGGAGGAAGTCAATCAAGTGTATGGAGATAGGAATCAATATGACATGAATTCCAACACTTATCATCCGGGTTTGAGAAATCACCCTAACTCCCGATATGGTAATGCTTCAAATCAAATGAACCCGAATTTTCAATCGGGTAACCAAGGAGGTCAAAGCGGGGCATCATATCAAAACCGTCAAGGTGGTAACCAAGGAGGTTATCAACGAAATTACAACCAAGGGTACCAAGGTAGGGACAATAATTACCAAGGTGGGTACCAAAGGAATTACAACAACCAAGGCGGTAATGGAAGCGGGTCAAACAATCAAACCGGTGGCGATGATTTGGGTGCCAAAATGGATGCTTTGTTGAATATGCAAAAAGAATCTCAAAACAATATAAAAGAATCTCATCATGATATCAAGGAGATAAAGAAGACAAACGAGATTCGGGATAAAACACATGAGGCATTGGCAAAGCAAGTGGGCCAACTCGCGGAGGAAATGGCTCAAATGAGAGGAAGCACGGGAAGGCTCCCAAGTGACACTGCGGTGAACCCTAAGCATCAAGGGTCAAACTCAAGGAACACACGTGAGGTACCAATTAATAAAATTACTTTACGTAGTGGTCGAGTCGTTGATAATGGTGTCAAAACACCATCACCCCAGTTTGTTGAAGGGGTGGTGGAAGATGCTAGTGAGGATGAGAATGAGAATGGTCAAACGGGTCAAAATAAAAATGACTTGAAAAAGAACAATGATACTCCCGTTGTGACCATCCCCGTCCCCAAGGCTAAGGAAAAGGGTGTGGAGGCTAATACCGCCCCTTATCCCGAAGCATTGAAGGGACCCATAAAGAAAATTGTAAACAAAAGAGGTCCACAACAAGAAGAGTTGTTGGAAATTTTTAAACAAGTAAAAATAAATTTACCTCTTTTGGATGCAATCAAACAAGTACCGTCGTATGCTAAGTACTTGAAAGATTTGTGTACCCAAAAACGCACTCACAAATTTCCAAAAAAGTTAGATTTAACCGAAAATGTGAGTTCGATTCTTTCGGGTGCACTTCCACCTAAGCTCCAAGATCCGGGTGCGCCTATCATTTCAATTCAAGTAGACGATTTTAAAATCAACCGGGCACTTCTAGATCTTGGTGCTAGCGTGAGCATTCTACCGGGTAGTTTGTATGACCAATACGAGTTTGGTCCACTGCAATCGTCAAACACCACCGTGGTGTTAGCCGATTTGACACCCAAACTACCCCGTGGAGTTGTTTCGGATGTGATAGTGAAAATCGAGGATTTTTACTATCCGGTGGACTTTCTAGTACTTGATTACGTGGCCAAGGACCCAACCAAGCAACCTACGGTGATTTTGGGTCGACCGTTCTTAGCAATCGCAAATTCTCAAATTGATTGCAAAACGGGAACGGTTGACATGACATTTGGAAACCGAAGGTTGAGGTTGCATGTTTTTTCTGGACTTATGAACCCTCCAGTTGATGATGAATGCTCTATGGCGGACGTCGTTGACACGTGTATACCTCTTTGCGACACAGTCGTAGATGGGGAAAACACAATGGAGGATTGTTATATGTTTGACAGGTCACAGGTGGAGATGGATAAGAGCATCGACGAGGAAGTAAAGAGTTTGGAGGTGCTTGCGGTTAGAGAGGGAAAACCGACATGGACGCACCAAGTTGAGAGTTTACCGGAGAGCATCGACACCAAGTTGAAGCCGTCATTAGTAGAGCCTCCGGAGGTTGAATTGAAAGTGTTGCCTAAGCATCTCAAATATGCTTATGTTGGTGAAGGCAACACGCTCCCGGTTATCATTGCATCAAACTTAACCGTGGAGCAAGAGGATAAATTGATGGGTGTTTTGGTCACTAATCGGGCGGCGATTGGATGGACCATTGCTGATTTGAAGGGTATTAGTCCCTCGGTGGTGATGCACAAAATCATCACGGAAGAGAATGTGACTCCCGTTCGAGATGCACAACGGAGATTAAATCCGAACATGCGGGAGGTAGTGAAGAAGGAAGTGCTGAAATGGCTCGATGCGGGTATCATTTACCCGATCTCGGTTAGCCAATGGGTGAGCCCAACACAGACGGTTCCCAAGAAAGCGGGCATACAAGTCGTCAAAAATGACGCAGGTGAAGAGGTAGCCACTCGGCCGGTAACCGGGTGGCGAATTTGTATTGATTATAGGAAGTTGAATACCGCAACTTCCAAAGATCATTTTCCTTTACCGTTCATTGATCAAATAGTTGAGAAATTGTCGGGGCAAAAATTTTATTGTTTCTTAGATGGCTATTCTGGTTATAACCAAATCGCCATCCATCCGGAAGACCAAGTAAAGACCACGTTTACTTGTCCCTACGGCACTTTCGCATTTAGGCGAATGCCGTTTGGATTATGTAACGCCCCCGCCACCTTTCAAAGGTGTATGATGAGTATATTTTCAGATATGGTGGGGAAGTCTTTGGAAATCTTCATGGATGATTTCTCAATTTTTGGGTCATCTTTTGAGGCTTGTTTGGACCAACTAGATAAAGTGTTAAGAAGGTGTGTCAAAACTAGTTTGGTCTTAAGTTGGGAAAAGAGCCATTTTATGGTTCAAGAGGGAATAGTGTTGGGACACGTGGTGTCAAGTCGTGGGATAGAGGTTGATCGTGCAAAGGTACAAGTCATATCTACTTTACCGTATCCCACGACCGTTAAAGGTGTTAGGTCATTTCTAGGTCATGCGGGTTTTTACCGGAGGTTTATTAAGGGTTTTAGTGACATAACCAAGCCTTTATGTAACTTGTTGTTAAAAGATCAACCGTTTGATTTTAATGAAAATTGTCAAAACGCTTTTAACAAGTTAAAAGAGAAGTTAGTTGAGGCCCCAATCTTGCAATCGCCAAATTGGTCTTTTCCTTTTGAAATTATGTGCGATGCGAGTGATTATGCGGTGGGGGCCGTGTTGGGACAACGGGTTGAAAAGAAACCCGTTGCCATATACTACGCAAGTAAGACTCTTTCGGATGCACAATTAAATTACACCACTACCAAAAAAGAGCTACTTGCGGTGGTATATGCATTGGATAAATTTCGGGCATATATATGGGGTAGTAAAGTGATTATTTATTCTGATCACACTGCAGTTAGGTACCTCATGGAGAAGAAAGATGCAAAACCGAGGTTAATCCGATGGGTGTTGTTGCTCCAAGAGTTCGATTTGGAGATACGGGACAAAAAGGGTACCGAGAATGTGGTAGCGGACCATTTGTCCCGGTTGATGGTTGATGAGGATCCTAGATCGTTAGAGATCAATGAGTCGTTTCCCGATGAGTATATTATGAAATTGGATAAGTTGCCTTGGTATGCTAACATTGTGAATTATCTTGTTACAGGTGACTTACCAGCACATTGGGATAGACGGAAGAGGCAACACTTCATGTCCCAAATCAAGTACTATCGGTTGGAAGAACCGCATTTGTGGAAGGAGTGTGCGGATCAAGTGATAAGAAGATGCATAGATGATGAAGAAATTCCAAGCGTGTTGCATCATCTACATTCGTTTGCATGTGGTGGCCATTTTAGTGGCCACAAAACGGGTCATAAAGTGTTGAACAGTGGTCTTTATTGGCCAACTATCTTTAAAGACGCAAATGAATTTTCTAGAAATTGTGTAGAGTGCCAAAAACTAGGGGGTATTTCAAAAAGGGATGAGATGCCCATGCAACCAATCCTTGTAGTTGACATTTTTGACGTATGGGAAATTGATTTCATGGGCCCATTCCCAAATTCTTATGGCAGTTTGTACATCTTGGTGGCCGTTGACTATGTGTTAAAGTGGGTTGAAGCAATAGCCACCAAGACGAACGACCATTCCGTAGTGTGTAATTTCGTTCAAACTAATATTTTCTCAAGGTTTGGGATTCCTCGTGTCATCATAAGTGATGGAGGATCTCATTTTAAAAATTTTCGGTTTGGGAAACTTCTAAAACGGTTTGGTGTTGACCATAGGATTGCTACCCCCTATCACCCACAAACAAGCGGGCAAGTTGAGGTGTCAAATAGGCAAATCAAAGAGATTTTGCAAAAGACCGTGCGGGCAGACCGTAAGGATTGGTCAATTAAATTGAACGATGCTTTATGGGCCTACCGTACGACACATAAGACACCTATTGGCACTACACCTTACCGGTTGGTTTATGGTAAAAATTGTCATTTACCGGTGGAACTTGTGCACAAATCGTTATGGGCTATTAAAGAAGTTAATGTTCAATATGACGATGCAGGTAAGGAAAGGAAACTTAAGCTATGCGAGTTGGAGGAGCTACGGGAAATGGCATATGAATGCGCGTCCAAGTACAAGGATGGAATGAAGAAAGCGCATGATGCCAAGTTAAGAAAGAAAGAGTTCGAGGTTGGCCAAAAGGTGTGGCTTTACAATTCGAAGCTCAAGTTCTTTCCCGGAAATCTCCGGAGCAAATGGATGGGACCCTATGTGATCACCCGGGTCGGACAATTGGGTGATGTTACCATCGAGGACCCGAAGGATGGGATACGACAAACGGTAAATGGTCATCGGCTAAAACCGTTTCTTGATGGTAACGAAAAGTTGAAGGAGAACAAAGAATCGGTGAGCTTCGTGGTAAGCATCCCGGTTTACGAGGTCGAGTGATAAGGACCGGTAACATTTTGTGTAAAGTTATGTACAATTATTTATTTGTTTGTGCGTTTTTGTGTTAATCGTTTTCGTTTCATACTAATCTCTCTTGAGTGTGTGAAGTCCGGACATTCTGAACGGGTCATGAAGACACAAGGTATGTTTTTAGGCTTTGTTATGTGCATTGAGGACAATACACGACTTTTCGGGGGGGGGGGGGGGGTGGTAGGGCCGTTAACGGTTTGCGTGTTTTAAAATTTTAACTTATAAAAATTCACAAAAAGTTTTAATAATTTTTAGGATTTGATGTGCGTGAAAGTGTTGTATTTTAGGTGTATATTTTAAGCCCTTTTTAACACTTATTTTAGCCAAGTTTTAAATTTATAAAACACGATATTTCACTAACACTAAACACACATATGGGCAAGTGCACCCATCGTTGAGTGTAGTATAGCGTTGGTAAGATACCGAGGTCGTCCAAGGACACAAGAGCTTTTAGTACCGGTTTATCCTCAACGTCTAACCAAAATAAAAGTTTGAAAAAAATTGTTTTAAACTAAGAAAAATAAAAACTAACTAAAATGCTGAAAATAAAAATAAAATAAAAACAGATAGACAAGATGAATCACTTGGTTCCGACTCGTATCTAGTATAACCTTTGATTATTTCCGCACTTTTGCACATAATTAAGAGATTATCTTAGTTATTGTAGTAGGCCCCTCTTTTGAAGGTGACGTTACCCTCACCCCAGTAGTTTGAGTCAGCAGGGATACAATCCTAAAGGGGTGGATTATTGGAAGATAATGAATTAAGTTATTAATGCAGTATTGTGGTAGGCCCCGCTTTTGGCGGTGACGTTACCCTCGACTAAGTAGTCTGAGTCAGCAGGGATACAGTCCTAAATAGCCGGGTTATAGTATTAATAGTAGTTAACTTATGAGGGGATCAAAGAGTTTGGACCCCCGCCATCCAATACCGTGAAGTATTGAAGGAGGTCCTACTAAATTTGACCCAGGTCCATTGCAGGACCTCTAAACGCTGAACAATGGCAAGACCTTTACCAAACCGTTCCCTTAACCCCCTACCAGGTAGCCAACATACCTCCATATAGACCGTGGAGATATGAATGGTGAAAATCCTTTATTTTATATAGACAGTAAAATAATGCCAAGACACCACGGACAAACGATAAGGAAAGATCACCTTCAACATAAGTAACTAGTTATTAAAGTCATTAATACAAAACCAAATAAAAAGTGCAAAAGATTAGAAATAAAAAGTATTATACTAGACACTTTGTCTTCACCAAGTGATGTAAGAGACTTAGGCAAACATGGCCTTGATTGTCAAGAACTCTTACGATCAATCTTGGATCCCGAGACGACTCACACACTCTATGATGGACAATGGATGATGGTGGTGGATGATGGTGTTGTGATGGTGGTGGGTGGTGGATGAAGTGTGAGAGAGGTGGTGTGCCAAGGGATGAGTTGCAATGAAACCAAGCACTCCTATTTATAGGCTGAACAGAGGCCTGGGCACGGCCCCGTGTCCGCTGGGCACGGCCCCGTGCCTGTCTGACATTCTCTCTCTTCATTAATTGTAATTCGCAATTACAATTAATGCGCCTGCAGTACTTTCGGCACGCCCCCCGTGTCCGCTGAGCACGGCCCGTGGTGGGCAATAGAAGCTTCTATAGGTTTGTCTTTTCTGCTGCTTCTTGGGCACGGCCCCGTGCTGGCTGAGCACGGGGCGTGTTCAGCCTTCTGTTTTCTCTATTTTGCTTTGGAAGGTGCCGTTGAGGGTTCGGGCAATCCACTAATGTTCCTTTTCTTGTATTTATGTTGGATTTAGTTGTCTTTTTGCTTCTTTTGCGTTTTTGAGCTCATTTAATCCTGAAAATACAAAAGGAAGACAAAAACACTCTTTTTCCAATATTAGTACTAAAAAAGGGTTAGTTTTATGCCTCATTTGATGTAATTTATATGTTGCATTTTACACACATCAAATACCCCCACACTTGAACTTTTGCTTGTCCTCAAGCAAAACTCTTTAATATTTGGCTTACACTCCCAAATGGAATAGGTAGAAGAGAAGGTTTTGGGCTTGTCATAGAGTGTCGGGATTTCCAAGATCTTTTTAGGGTTTTATTTTTATTTATTTACACTCCTATTCGTAATGATTCATTTAGAACTGTTCATAAAAGAAATTACTTATTTGGGCATAACATGCCTTTTTTTTAAAATTCTATTTATATACAAGTTCACATACCTCGCGGGGAAATCACTCACACTCGGCCGAAGGTGTATTTTTAGTGAATCACTCGAGAGCGGCATGGAACTTATTCCTACCATAGGCTTGCCAAGAAATCAATCCTCCTCCTTTTTAACTTTTATACCTTTGTAGATATCAAGAGGACTTTGTGGGTTAAGGGTTGGCTAGGGTTAAAGGTAGGTGGTTGGGTTAGTGGTTAGTAGAAAAAGGGCTAAAAAGCGTAACAAGTGTCGGTTTTCGTATTTTTGCAACCTTTTATTTTTGATGAAGCTTTTATTCAAACAAAGTTATTTTTGATTACTTTGTTTGTTTATTTTCTTTTTGCTTCATAAAATATATATATATATATATTTTTTTTTTTTCGAAGAACCGAACTTGTTACTAAAATAAAGGGTAAAACTGAAAAAGGTTTTGGTGGGTGAAAGGGTTTTTGTTTTGGGTGATGAAACGAAAAGGTTTAGGCTCAAAGGGGCTAACTTGGGGGAATTTTTTTTGGGTAGGTGGTAAAAGAAAAAGAAAAATAATGGTGTGGAAATGAAAAAAAAGTTAGTCCTAATGCCTCTATCATTTACTTACTCGGGTTGATAAGGACCGGGAATGTATTGTCATGGCAAGTTCTAGAGTCGTAAGAACCAAGCGGCTATTCACACAAGAAACGAAAGATGAGCATTTAGTCAAATGGTATGAAATTGAGTTGCTCAATAAAGGCTCAAAACTCACTTTTGTGGGAATGGGTTTTTATGTGATCAAGTATATATAATCAAATTTTAAATAAGTTTGTCATGCCTTTTCATAATTTTCTTATGTTGGTTCTTTTTATCACTACGCTATCGGTTGTAAATTTGTAAAAATATAACCTTTTTGAGAGCTTGAATTTCCCGAGTTAAACCTAGACAAGTAAAAAAAATGAAATTTTTGAAAAAAAATTTGGGGTGATTAGCGGTTCCAATAGAGTTTTGTGTAAGGCTTGTATTTAGGACTTGCAAAGTTCAAGGTTTTAGCATCCCCCCCACACTTAAATTACACATTGTCCTCAATGTGTCCCAAAAATAAATTTTTAGGTTGATTAGATGTGTAAAATAGTGTTTAAAAAGCAAAAATTTGTGTTACTGGGCACTGAACACGGCCCCGTGTTAAGTGGGCACGACCCCGTGTTCAGGTGCCAGTAACAAGAACTTACAGAAGGTGGACACGGCCTCGTGTCCACTGGACACGGCCACGTGTCTGACAATATTTTGCCGAACAGAAGCCAAACAGCAGGTCAGGGAGGTGAGCACGGGGGCGTGTTGGCTGGAAACGTCCCCGTGTCGACAGTCTAGAAGCCTGAAAAACAGGTTTCGTCCTCCGGTCTTTCCATCCTAGCCTTATAGGTGCTGAGGCTTAACACCTTAAGCCTTGGTTTGTACCTGTTTGAACACTTAATACCACACCAAGCAATACCAACATCCTATGTTACCAAAGTTAATTGATCCACGCATAAAGTAAGAAAAATAAAAATGCAGAAAATAGTTAGGAAAAGTAAATTGTCTAACACTTGGCACGCAGGTCATCAATTGTTCAAGATTGCAAAAGGTTAACCTGGGGAGCCACCAATCAACTGCTTCCTCCTATGCTCCTCCCGCCTATTCCATGGCATCATCATCATCATCATCATCGTCACCCCCTCCATGGCGTGCAATGTGGTCTCGTATGTATCCGACGTCTTCTTGTATCTCGGATAGGTTTCTCTCGATAGCTCCGACCCGGTGGTAGGTGTTGCTCGCCATGTTATAGGTGTTCCGAGTACACATGAGGTTTTCCTGCAACAAATCATGCAAACTTTGAAAATTAGGAAAACTGCCTCCCGAGGAGGATGATTGGCCCGGATCACCGTGGGGTTGGTATTGGTACTGATGATGTTGTGGTGCTGGGAGGACAAGTGCTTCTTGCGGGTTCCATGCATGACCTTGCATCCTTTGAAAGGTTACCGTCCCATCTTCTGCCTCATAAACCAGGTTCATCGAGCGGCATATGTGAATATCCACCGTACCCGACCATGGGCTTCTTTCAAATGCCCTCGGAATGTGGGCGAAGTGCCTGAAGAGACGGTGCACCCACCCTCCGAAGAAAAGAGGAGTTGGGGCACTAGCAAGGCGGTTGCGATGCATGTTTCGGAGCATAAGGTACGGAACATCGAGCGGCCTACGGTTGTGAATGTAATGGAGGACAAGCAAGTCTCTTAACCCAACGACGCCACCACTGTCATGCCTTTGGCTAAGAGAGTAGCCGAGGAGCCTATGAATGTATCTGTAAAGCGGATCCCTCAGCTTGGTACTCTTAGTGCTGCTCGGATTGTAGAACCCTTCCCCAATCTGAGCCCACATGGCTTGGCGCTCGTTGTCTTCGATCTCTCTCAACCCCCCTGTATTTCCTTCGTCTCCCGCATCCTCCTCCGCATACAACCCGATAATCGACCCGAATTGTGCCATGGAAATCGAATACCTCGTTCCGCCACACCTGAATGACACCCCTTCTTCATCGAACGGCTCGCTCCTTGACTTGAATGCAAAGGTGCTGTAGAATTCCAAGGTGCATTCATGAACAGAACGGAGTCGGGTTGTTAGTGCGACTCTGAGTGGTCCCGTGACAATGTTGTTGAAGCGGTCAATTTGATTCACCAAGGTTAGTAGTTCTGTGCATGCCTGCCTCGGGTATTCCTCCGGCCTTGTTTGGAGAAGCTCGTATCGAGCTCTCGCATCTAGCTCATTGGCGTTGAATCTAGTAAACTTCCTGGCCATCTGCAAGAATACACCAAAAGTTAGCGTGAAACAGAAATATTTTTGGACAAAACTGCAAACAGCGGGTTGGACACGACCCCGTGCCCAGCGGACACGGCCCCGTGTTCAGGGGTCTGTTACTCAAAAATCCCATTTTTCGACCCGGTTTCGAAAACTTGAAAATTTTTGAACCAATAGGTGCGGTTTCCCCCGAAAATGAAACCCTAAGTTCCGTTTTTCCCAAAATAACCCGTTTACCCTATCAATTTTATCTTTTTCGGTTCAAGAACAAGGGTTTGGGGTTTTTGCAAGAAATCGGGTGAATCTATGAACAATACAAGTGTATTTACTTCCCTTTACACTAATCTAACTAAATGCAAACAGATTTAGGCAAAATTTTAGGCTCGATCCGAATGAACATCAAGAACCCTAGATTTTTCCCCAAATTTGTGGTGTATTAACTACATGCAAGTGACTAAACTAACTACTATGAGTGACAGAATCATACCTTGACGTTGTTAGATTGATAAGAGACGTTGGAATCTCGCGGAAAATCGCCTGGAACCAGAGCTTTTGTGGGGAAACGGGGCGTGTGGAATGAAGAAACTGTTTTGAAAAAGGGGTTTTATCCCGTCTGCAGCGCGAACACGGCCCCGTGTCCAGCGGACACGGCCTCGTGTCGAGCCCCCCCTTTTTTTTTTTTTTTTTTTTTTTTTTTTTAGTGCGCGTGTGAGTGCCCCTTTCTCCTATAAGCTATGGTTTAGAAAACTTACCGCTTTATTTTGCCGCCTCAATCGTTCATAACTTACCAGGCATGATGTTTTTATTCTTCCACGGTTTGAAGCGAGATCTCTTCTTCCTCATCCTCAATGAATCCTTGATAGAGTTTCAGCCGTTGGCCATTGACTTTAAAAGGTGACCCATTTCGAGGTTTAATTTCTACTACACCGTGTGGAAAAATATGGGTGACGGAAAAAGGTCCTGACCACCTAGACTTTAATTTACCAGGAAACAATCGAAGTCGTGAATTAAACAAAAGAACTAAATCTCCTACCCGAAATTCATTAGGTTTAATATGTTTGTCATGCCAATCTTTCATTCTTTCCTTATAAATTTCAGAGTTTGAGTATGCATAATTCCTAAGTTCGTCTAATTCATTTATTTGACAAAATCGATTTTTACCAGCAAATTCTAGATCTAAGTTTACATTTTTGATTGCCCAGTAGGCTTTGTGTGCAATTTCTACTGGCAAGTGGCAACTTTTTCCATAGACTAGCTTATATGGGGTTGTACCTATCGTTGTTTTATAAGCAGTTCGAAAAGCCCATAAAGCATCATCTAATTTATCAGCCCATTCCTTTCTATTTAATCCTACGGTTTTTTCAAGTATTCGTTTTAACCCTCTATTGGTCACTTCGGCTTGTCCGTTTGTTTGAGGGTGATAAGCTGTCGAAACCCATGGTTCTTCCTTAAATTCCACCCTTTCCAGGGACTCAGTTGGGAATTTTTCGTTGATTTGCTCGCCCCTGGTTGCCTCCAAAGCTGGGTCTTCTAAGCGCGAAAGATGATCTGCTGCGGTATTTTCTGCTCCTCTTTTGTCTTTGATTTCAATATCGAATTCTTGGAGGAGTAGAATCCACCTAATCAAACGTGGTTTTGCGTCTTGCTTCTTAAAGAGATATCGAATGGCTGCATGGTCTGTATAGACTATAGTTTTAGAAAGAACAAGATAAGAGCGAAATTTATCAAAAGCAAATACCACAGCTAGTAACTCTTTTTCAGTTGTTGTGTAATTTTCTTGTGCATCGTTAAGTGTTTTACTAGCATAATATACTGGGTGGAAATGCTTTTCTTTTCTCTGTCCCAAGACAGCTCCAACTGCAAAGTCACTAGCATCGCACATGATTTCAAAAGGAAATTTCCAATCAGGTGCTATCATGATAGGTGCATTGACTAGCATTTCCTTCAGGGTTAGAAATGCTTGATTGCAATCCTTGTCAAAGATGAAAGGAGCATCTTTTTCAAGTAACTTTGTTAGAGGTCTTGAGATTTTTGAAAAGTCTTTGATAAACCTCCTATAAAATCCGGCATGCCCTAGGAAACTTCTAATCGCTCTTACGGAGGATGGAGGGGGTAACCTAGAAATGGTATCTATTTTGGCTCGATCCACCTCCATTCCTTCGCTTGAGATCTTGTGACCGAGTACTATTCCCTCCGTTACCATGAAATGACATTTTTCCCAATTAAGGGCGAGGTTAGTTTCCTCACATCGGGATAGCATTCGTTCAAGGTTATCGAGGCATTGGTCGTATGAATCCCCAAAGATAGAAAAGTCGTCCATGAAGACTTCCATTGTCTTTTCTATCATGTCATGGAAAATGGCTACCATGCAACGTTGGAATGTTGCGGGGGCATTACATAGACCAAACGGCATGCGTCGATATGCAAAAGTTCCATAGGGGCATGTGAATGTTGTCTTTTCTTGGTCTTCGGGTGCTATCGGGATTTGAAAGTAACCTGAAAAACCATCCAAGAAACAGTAAAATTTATGCCCGGATAATCTTTCTAACATTTGATCAATGAAGGGTAAAGGAAAATGATCCTTTCTTGTTGCTTCATTTAATCGTCTATAATCTATACATACTCTCCATCCTGTGACGGTTCTTGTCGGTATTAATTCATTTTTTTCGTTAGTAATTACCGTCATACCTCCTTTCTTTGGAACTACTTGGACGGGACTTACCCAAGGACTATCGGAAATAGGATAGATAAGTCCTGCGTCAAGTAATTTGATGACTTCATTTTTAACCACCTCTTGAACATTTGGATTTACTCGACGTTGTGGTTGTATGACAGATTTGTAGTCATCATTCATCAATATTTTGTGTGTGCACATAGAAGGACTAATTCCTTTTATGTCAACAAGTTTCCAAGCTATTGCATTTTTGTGCTTTTTCAAAAGACTAACTAGTTTTTCTTTTTCTAGGTTATCTAATTTAGACGAAATAATTACAGGTAATTTACCATCTTTGTCTAGAAAAGCATATTCCAAACCTTTTGGAAGTTCTTTGAGCTCAAGTGGTGGGTCTTTAGGAGACTCCTTATTTGGTTGCTCGCTTCGATCAAGAACTTTAAAAGTTTGTTCTATGGCGACCTCTTCTTCAACAAAGTGGTCAGTTTCTTCACTTGTATCGGGCGGTTCATCTTCATCTTCAATTAGGGGGTCATTATTGCTGAATGGATATTTCATTGATCGTTCGAGATCGACACTTCTTTTAAATGCCCCTAATTGAAGAGGTAGATTATTGAACTTCCGGTTTTTCAAAGCTTCGTATGTCTTTACAAAGGGTCGCCCCAACACTAGAGGAGCGTCATCGAGGATGACAAAGTCGGTTGGAACTACCATTTGTTTTGTTTGAACCAAGACATCTTCAACTATACCGATTGATTTTATTACTTTCCGATTGGATAGAAAAATGGGTATTTGAAGTGGAGAAAAATCACTAATACTTAATTTTTCGAAAAGGTAGTTAGGCATTATGTTAACACAAAGATCTTTATCGATTGTGACATTACTAATAAACGAATTTTGAAAGAAACATGGAACCGGTGTGATGTTAATTTCAAATGGGTCTTCTTTTATTAGTGAAGTTTGATCATTAGTTAACTTAACGCTCACCGTTTCTTCAATTTTAGTGTTAGTGTTTAACTCTTTTAGAAACTTAGCATGAGTGGGTACTAAACAATGATTTTCGAAAGAAGGTGACAAGAGATGAATTTCTTCAAAATTAGACTCTTCTTGGATTTTGTCGAACTCACCTTTTTCGTTGTTTAACTCATGCGTCGGTTTTTCACTTATTTGTTCTTCCATTTTTTCATTTTTAGTTATCTCTTCCTTTTTTAATTCTTCTCTCGCGCGGGACTCCTCTTCCCTCGCGCGAGCTTCTTTTATACATCGATCGATAACTCTAATGTGTTCTAATATCCTATCGGTCACTTCGGTTATAGAAAAAGAATCATTATTTTCTAAGCTTGAATCCGGTTGTTCGACCCTTTGTTCCTCATAATACCCATATGAAGTTGATGGTTCGCACCATTGTTCTTCATTGTAAGCATATGATGGATAAGGTTCGTAATTTTGTTCTTCATAATACTCATATGAGGTGGGTTGTTCATGCCAAGGTTCCTCATAATAAGCATATGAAGGTGGTGGCTCATACCTTGGTTCATCAAAGTATGAGTATGAGGGAGAAGGTTCATACCTTTGGTCTTCATAGTAAGTGTATGAAGTTGATGGTTCGTACCTGGGTTCCTCATAGTAAGTGTATGAATTGGATGGTTGGTACGAGTGATTATCTTGAATTGAACGTGTATTACGACAATTTGTACAATAATTACCCCTATAATCATCCTCATCATAGGTGTAGTTGTAACCTCCTGAGTATTGATCCATAAGAATCACTCAGCAGACCACAACCAAGTCTCGAGATCAGAAAACAAAAATAAAAACGGAAACAGAGGCTGGACACGGCCCCGTGTTGAGTGGACACGGCCCCGTGTTCAGAATCTGTATCTGGGCGTTTTAATTAAATTAACTGATCTACTTGAGCACGGGGCGTGTTCAGTGAGCACGGCCCGTGTTCAAGCTACTGTTACTGGGCGTTTATGAAAAATCTGCAGCACGGCCCCGTGTTCAGTGAACACGGCCCCGTGTACAGGTCACTGTAAATGCAAAACTAAACTAAATGCAGAAAAATGTGCGCGCGTTTAAAAAAGTTTTGAAAAAAAAAAAACTGATTAGGCCGTCGATTTTAAGCTTTCTTAAAATCCTTGTGTCCCCGGCAACGGCGCCAAAAACTTGATGTGCGTGAAAGTGTTGTATTTTAGGTGTATATTTTAAGCCCTTTTTAACACTTATTTTAGCCAAGTTTTAAATTTATAAAACACGATATTTCACTAACACTAAACACACATATGGGCAAGTGCACCCATCGTTGAGTGTAGTATAGCGTTGGTAAGATACCGAGGTCGTCCAAGGACACAAGAGCTTTTAGTACCGGTTTATCCTCAACGTCTAACCAAAATAAAAGTTTGAAAAAAATTGTTTTAAACTAAGAAAAATAAAAACTAACTAAAATGCTGAAAATAAAAATAAAATAAAAACAGATAGACAAGATGAATCACTTGGTTCCGACTCGTATCTAGTATAACCTTTGATTATTTCCGCACTTTTGCACATAATTAAGAGATTATCTTAGTTATTGTAGTAGGCCCCTCTTTTGAAGGTGACGTTACCCTCACCCCAGTAGTTTGAGTCAGCAGGGATACAATCCTAAAGGGGTGGATTATTGGAAGATAATGAATTAAGTTATTAATGCAGTATTGTGGTAGGCCCCGCTTTTGGCGGTGACGTTACCCTCGACTAAGTAGTCTGAGTCAGCAGGGATACAGTCCTAAATAGCCGGGTTATAGTATTAATAGTAGTTAACTTATGAGGGGATCAAAGAGTTTGGACCCCCGCCATCCAATACCGTGAAGTATTGAAGGAGGTCCTTCTAAATTTGACCCAGGTCCATTGCAGGACCTCTAAACGCTGAACAATGGCAAGACCTTTACCAAACCGTTCCCTTAACCCCCTACCAGGTAGCCAACATACCTCCATATAGACCGTGGAGATATGAATGGTGAAAATCCTTTATTTTATATAGACAGTAAAATAATGCCAAGACACCACGGACAAACGATAAGGAAAGATCACCTTCAACATAAGTAACTAGTTATTAAAGTCATTAATACAAAACCAAATAAAAAGTGCAAAAGATTAGAAATAAAAAGTATTATACTAGACACTTTGTCTTCACCAAGTGATGTAAGAGACTTAGGCAAACATGGCCTTGATTGTCAAGAACTCTTACGATCAATCTTGGATCCCGAGACGACTCACACACTCTATGATGGACAATGGATGATGGTGGTGGATGATGGTGTTGTGATGGTGGTGGGTGGTGGATGAAGTGTGAGAGAGGTGGTGTGCCAAGGGATGAGTTGCAATGAAACCAAGCACTCCTATTTATAGGCTGAACAGAGGCCTGGGCACGGCCCCGTGTCCGCTGGGCACGGCCCCGTGCCTGTCTGACATTCTCTCTCTTCATTAATTGTAATTCGCAATTACAATTAATGCGCCTGCAGTACTTTCGGCACGCCCCCCGTGTCCGCTGAGCACGGCCCGTGGTGGGCAATAGAAGCTTCTATAGGTTTGTCTTTTCTGCTGCTTCTTGGGCACGGCCCCGTGCTGGCTGAGCACGGGGCGTGTTCAGCCTTCTGTTTTCTCTATTTTGCTTTGGAAGGTGCCGTTGAGGGTTCGGGCAATCCACTAATGTTCCTTTTCTTGTATTTATGTTGGATTTAGCTGTCTTTTTGCTTCTTTTGCGTTTTTGAGCTCATTTAATCCTGAAAATACAAAAGGAAGACAAAAACACTCTTTTTCCAATATTAGTACTAAAAAAGGGTTAGTTTTATGCCTCATTTGATGTAATTTATATGTTGCATTTTACACACATCAGGATTTTTAGTGTACATAGTCCTTTTATTAAAAAGTTATAATTTTCCTCATAGTTTTCAAAAAAAAAAAAAAAATTGAAAAAATTAAAGCCCGTCGGCGACGGGGTGGCGGCCGTCGGCGACAGCTTCGGAAAAAGCCCGTCGACACGTTTCTCCCGTAGACAGGTAGACAAGCCGTCAGCCCGTTTCACCATTTTTACAACCCGTCGGCGACGGGCCATCAGCCGTCGGCGCGGGCTCTTGTCGGTTGTCGGCGGCTGCTTCGTTCCTTTGCACATAAAACCGAACCTAACATCTCTAAACCCTCACCAAACACAACCCAAGCTCAATATTGACCACATAAATCGACCCAAAACATCCCCATATCATTCGAAACACTGAAAAAATCTTTCATCTCTCTAAAACCTCACCTACCAACTTCATCTTCTCCAAAAATCACCAAGAACCCTAATCCTTCAACCTCTCATAACTCTCTCAATTCTCCACCAAATCACCTGATTTTTGAGTCTATCTTGCGTGATTTTTCAAGAGGAACAAAACCCCCAACACGGTTTTCATCAATTCTTGCTAGTTTGTAAGATTTATGGGCGTGTAGTTTCGGGTTTTTGAAAGGGTGTTCATCAAGTTGCTTGCTTTCCATCTTTTCTTAGTTCTTCTTGTTTAACAACATCAAAGGTATGGATTCTTCGCAAGTTTATGCAGGATTATCATAATTTGAGTGTTTTTCTTCCGAAATTTTAGACTTTTCAGTTTAAGAGTAGGTTGTTTAAACAATGTATGTTATGCTAGCATGAATTTGAGTATGATTGGTTGTTTTGGATGGAATTTGAGCATGTTATAACTTTAGTGATGTGATTACACTTGTTATGAACATGATTGAACATGAAGGTGATGTTGAATATATTGTTGAAATTATAAGAAATTGTAAGATTGACAAGAAATTGATAAGTTTATGATAAAGTGAGCGACTTTGGAAGTTTAAAAAGGCGGTTTTACATTCACTTGTTTATTAAAATTTCAACATCACACATCATGTTCAAAGTTTGAGAGTTTAGTAAAGATTTGGGTTTATATTGATGTTTTGCTTGTTTGTGATTGTAGTTATGGCCGGTGGTAAAAGACAAAAGACTACAGGGCAAGCTTCATCATCGGGAGTCGGTTCTTCTTCTGGTTTACTACCGAGGAAGTGGGAGCAATTAAGCTCCATTGCAGAGGGGGATGCAAGACTGTACAGACAAGATTGGGAGTGGGCAAAGTTTAGGGATAGTCAAAACGCAAAGATATGGGATGATGAGAAGAACAAATCCTTATCCGCGTACCAAGATAGGAAGTTAGAGGCCAAGCTTTGGAAATGGAAAATGGTTAACAAAGTGAGCACCTCAGTTCCGGAAAGGAGTTTATGTGAAAGAGTGGTGAATGTTGAAGAGTTTAAACAAATCGGAATAACACAAATGTTTGAACGCCAAGGTTGGGAAAGGGTGCTTGATTGGTGTGAAGATAACACTTCGTGGGTGTATTTGATGGATGTGTGCGAGTGGTTGTCGACGTTGAAGTTTGTGAATAAAGATAGTCCTCCTGCTGAGTGGAAATTGATTGGTAAAACAAGCCGGGGGGTAATGACGATGTCTTTTGAGACAATCAATTGCATTGCTCGCTTTGATTCTCTTGGGGTGCAAGCATATGACTATCCAACTATGCAAAAAATTTTGGATAATCATATGAATGATGGTGATCCGGAGCAGATGACCGCGACTATTTTACCTTACCATGATGGAGGAGATGCAAAGAGGAAGCAAATGACGATTGAGGGAAAGATTCTCCAAGGGATTAATGTTGAGAACATTTTGGTAAGGTTTGGTGATCGTGGAGGTGTTAGAGCGGGTGACTGTAGGGTGGTGCATTCTTTGCTATACGGGACCCCGACATTGTCATGGAGACACATAGTGATGATGAATACATGGGCTACTCGGGAGTCATCCCAGAGGCGTTTTATTCCATACGCACGCCTCATTAGTGCCATGATTGTTCAACAAAATTGCTTACCTTCGGAATCACTATGGGTAACTAAACCGTTGGAGGAAATTAACAAGGCCTCCATGAAGAAGAACTGGAATATAGAAGTTAAACTCTCGGGGAACAAGTATGTTGTGACAGACAGGTTGGGTCATAAGTATGAGTTCCTTACTTCAGGGGCACCACCGGAATCGGGAGAAGATGAAGAGATGGGTGATGAAGAGGAGGAAGTTGAACCCTCCGGTCCACAAAGACCAAGACAAAGATACATAAGGTCGCATAGAGAAATTAATGCAGATGTGGCGGGCTTTGTGAACATTAGACGGGTGCCCTCCTACAAAAATTTTGATCGGGGACAGCAAGAGATATATGACAATGTCTCTGCATGCATAGGTGAAGGCCGAGAGTATAACCGAAGGAGGGAAGCCTATGAGGAGGCACAGGGACCTCAAATGCAGGAGTTTTGGGCAGTTCAAGCAGCTCATCGGGAGAGAATGGATAAGTTTGTGGAAGAGTAACAACTGTTCCAAGCAATGCAGAGGTCACACATGGAACAGTTGGCGAAGAGGCAAGAGGATGAGGCAGCCCGAAGACGGGCATGGGAAGAAGATGAGGTTAGGCGTCAAAATGAATAAAGAGAATTGAACCGACGCCGTTGGAGTGCTTTGGCTGTCTCTCACCAAATGGCGATTAACAACACCAAGATACTCCACGATCAGGAGCGCCATCAAAGAGACCTTCAAGCCGGTCTCCCGTACGCCGAACACTCGGGGTGGATAGATTACCCCAATCTTCCTCATCCACTAGGCCCATCCGATCCCACTCCTCATTGGCCCGAGGCAGCCGGTTCTAGCTTTATCCCGATTCCGTACCAACCGCCGCCTCAAGGGGAGCAGAGTCCCCTCGATAACTATAGGGAGATGTTCGAGACCCTCACTGGTTATCAATACCAGCCCAACCCGCCAGTGAATCCAAACGAGCGATATCAGCGGTAGAGGTATGGTATATTTTATGTTGTTGTATATTTTGTTCTTTATTTCTGTGTCGTTGTTATTTATTTTCGCCTAGTTAAATGAACGTTGTGGGTGTGTTCCCTATATAACCCTCACGAGACCTCTCGTCCTCCCAAGCTATTGGGGGGTTTAAAAGGGCTTTTTGCATAAGCTAAATGCAACCGTGATTCCTACGAAAGTGAGTTAGGTTTATTGTTGTTGTAAATTATTTTCCACATAAATCGAAGTGAAATAACACATGGCTTGGTAATATGTTTCATCAAAAGGGTAGAACTAGGTAACTAACAAATTTTGATGGTTGTGAGAAGCATGCTTCTACACAAGAATTAGAATTTGTAGGTACAACATGTTCGCGGGACAACCGTTTTTATGAAGAGGCGAAGGAGATATGAGTATCAAGCGACACAAATCAGGTGCATGTGTTTCCTTTTACTTTGATTCTTAGTTAGGAATAAGTGGATTGTACATTGTATTTTATTTTCCAGGGTGAGATTTTGGGAAGGTTAGACGTGTCACATCCTTTGTGCATTTTAAAACTCTAGTTCTTGCACATTGAGGACAATGTTTACCTCAAGTGTGGGGATGGGGGAGTAGTAAAAGTTTTAGATTTTGACCCGTTCATTTAAATTCTATACATTGAGGACAATGTTTACCTCAAGTGTGGGGATGGGGGAAAATTTCAAAAAATTTTCAAAATTTCTTGTTTAGAAAGCGATCTTAAAAGCACAAGTAACCAAGTCAACGAGGGATGTCACAACCCATTTGGTCTTTTGTCATGGTCAAGTTCAAATTAATAAGAATAATGGGTATTTAGCGGGTGGTTATTTGGGAATAATCCGCCTAAGGAACTAGCATTTGATGCATATCACATATCATACCCTTATACGTGAGGTTTGAGCCACTTTTACATCATAGATTTACATTTACATGTTTCTTTGTTTGAGTGGACCATTAGTCGCGTATTGTAGAACTTGCAACTTTTGATACGTTTAAGACTATAGACCGAATACAAGCACGAGAATGATTAAGGCATTAGGTAAACCTTTTCTCTTAAAACCATTTTATCTATCCTTACCCGAACAAATTCCCTAGTCGCCCATTTTGAGCCTAAACCTTTCGTTTGAACACCCTTTAGCCAATAACCTTAAAACCTTTTTCTTTTAAAACCCGTGTGATGAAAATTCGATTATAGGAGCTTAAGTTTGTATAGTTGTTGTGATTCAAAAAAAAAAAAAAAATTGAAAAAGCGTTGAGAAAAACACAAAAAGAAGTGTTAGTAGTTGTTGAATAAAAGGCGAAAGTTGTTGCCTCATAGTTGATGTTTATATTTAGTTTTGTTTAGTTTAGTGGTTTGTAATAAAAAACGAATTTTCATCACCTTAGCCACTTTAAAATATCCAATTTCCTACCCTTAGCCTAGCCCCGTTACAACCCTTATAAAGACCTTATGACTTGTGCTTAGTATTCGTGATCGATGGTGGAGAATGATTGAGTTGCAAGCCTATGCGGGTACGTGTTCTAATCGGTTTTTGAGTGATTAATAGATTGAAGTGCTAATACATTATACACATTAGCCAAACTATAAGCCGAGTGGAGAGAACATTGTGAGGCATATGCATGAATCGTTAGTTTTACGGGCGGGTTAATCTTGGATAACCATTATTATATGTGATTAGTCACTTTACCGGTAAATATGTGGAAATTGTAAAGAATGTGAACTTTTGTATGACAATAGACCTTAACCTTTGTCTCGGGAATGGGATGTGTATTTGTTGTTCGACCCACGTGAAAGTGAAAAACAGATTTGCTTGAGGGCAAGCAAAAGATAAGTGTGGGGATGTGATATGTGGTTGAAAACCGGTGTTCGTTATTGCGTAACTTTGTGTTTTTACATAAGTTTCAATCTTGAATGGCCTACTTTTAATGAGATTTGTGTTATGCAGGTTTAAAGAAGTTTAAGGAGCTATTTGGGAGCTTTACGGGTCACCGGGTCGAAAACCAGAGCACTGGGACGCGTTACGGATCAACCGGGAGTGCGAGATACGAAAAATGGGAAGTTGGTGTTCAAGAACCCGTCGGCGACGGGGTATAACCCGTCCCGGACGGGCTCCAGATAGTCCCGTATACCAGAAATTGCCGTATCCAGGAATATAAGCCGTCGGACACATTTCGGTTTTTGGGAGCCCGTCGGCGACGGGTAGCAGGTTGCTGAAACGAGAATTTTGTTGTTTTGGGGGTTGAACTCGATTTTTATTGGCTCTCTGGCATTGAATTCGGGAGTTACAACTAATTTGGAGTTCAAACTTTGTTCTTGGAGCCATTACCATCAACGATTAAACTACCATTCCATCTCTAACATCATCTTCACCTTCAACACCCGAATCATCATCAAGAATCACCATCAATTTTCTTCACAAATCCCCAATTCCTCCATAACCCTAATTCTCCATCTATTCACCATCTTCATCCACAAACCCTAATTATCCATCATTCCTTCATCCTACAAGCTTCAAAATGACATCATTCGTGTTCCAAACTTCCGGTGATCAAGCTTTATCAACCATGAGCGGCTAATCATCTCGGTTTCACCCCGGTGTAGGTAGTTGTTGATTTTAGTGTTTCGAATTGTTCTTGTTTCATCTTAGTGACAATTTGTGTTTGGTTTTTGAAACTTTTGACAATAGTATTACATTTGTTACGAATTCGTGAATTGTCGAACGATGTTAAAAGTTATGACTTTGCAAAATGGTGATATGTGATTGTACATTGTCGTTGTTAGGATTTACTTGTGTTGATTACAAAGTGTCTTTTTGTCCGTTCTTCGGGACGTTGATAGCTAGTAGCACCTAAGTCACGGTACACTAAATCCGTTAATCGAATGCATTTGAGTTGAAACTAAAACTTGTAGAAATCCTAGGTTAACAATTACCGAAACCGGGTGTGATTCCTTTTTATCATTATTGTTCTAGTAACCATTTTTCTTGCAATCGTTAAGTAGTAGTCGTTAATCATTCTCATCAATTCATTTAGTTAAAAATCATATCTCTCAATTAAACGAAAACACAAAATTATTCTAGCAAGCTTCATATATCGTGACAATTGTTTTAATTCATTCGAATCCACACACAAACCACATACTCTTCGTGGTTCGACCCCTTACTACCGCTAACACATTGTTAAGGGTAATTTGGGCTTATAAATATTATATTTGACCGGAGCGCGACACTCCGATCACACCGTACACCCTAATTAAGCGTATTTTGAATGTGTTAGTAAAATATAAACTTACACTTTTTGCAGGGCCGGTCCAACGTTTTTGAAGGCCCTAAGCGAAGTACAAAGTTGGGGCCCTTGTAAGACTTGAACCTGAATAAAAATATCAAACCACAAAATTGTTTTTTATGGTTACTGATCAATCGCAAATCGCACCATTAGCAACATTTGATTATCCGTAGTTTCTCCCCCATCGGTAGAGGATACATAATTGCGTTCAAGAAAAAGGGACCTGGTAACTTATGGATTCAAGAAATTTCGCCAATAATCCTTCAAGTTTTGGGTGTAGACCATTTATTTGTTTGGGTCATTATGTGTTTGTTCATCTAGGCCGAATACACATACACATGTAGTATATGAAAAAAAAAATTGAAGGCCCCTATTTTTTGGTGGCCCTAGGCCTTTGCTTAGAATGCTAAGACTATCGGTCCGGCCCTGACTTTTTGTACCTTGAATGTATTAAGTTTTTTTTCATTTATTCCATTACAATTCCTTATCATAAGACACGAGGTATATCTCTCCAACAGGTTTAGAGAAGACTATTTACTAGGTCGTGTATAAGCAACGAGAAACATTAATTCCGCAACAGATTATTATATTTGTTACTCGTGAACCAAGAATCTTCTCATCGTCTTTTTGTTGGAAAATTTAGTTAAAAATACATTTCTCATGACGAAAACTAAAGACATAATAATAGTAACGTTCGAAATAGAATTTGAAAAGAGTTAGATTATTAAAACGAAAGACATAATAATAGTAACGTTGGAAATATAATTTGAAAAGAGTTAGATTATTACGAGTTATTGAAATTCTAGTTTTATTTGAATAGAAACTGGCCGTTTAGAAAAAAAAAAATTATCAGCCACTCAGTGGCGGACCCAATATGGAATGTGGGGCGACGGGCACCCAACTTAGGAAAAAATAATTTTAGTGTATTATTTAGGCAAAAATCACGATAACACCCTTGAAAATTTTTGATAAAACCCTTTGACCGCTCCCATAGAAAATAATCATGGGTCCTCCAGCGTAACCACTGCATATCTTTTGATTTCTTTTGACAATAGTCAATTGCGTGTGAGCATGGTGACACTTTTATTTTGACCACAAAATGAACCACTTGTTTCATTTACGTAAAAAGATAACTATACCATATTTTGACAGAAGTTCACTACTCGTAATATAGTTCGGAAAAAGGGAACTCTTTAACATCGTTCCATTTCATATAACCAAAGGTCTTAATTATCTTGATTATTATTAACGCCTCTTCTACATCTTTATTCTTCACAATCGATAAGACCTGAGAAAACCTAGTGCTATGATAGGGTAGTTCAATCTCCTCTAATACGTCAGTTGTTTTACCCAAGGAGTAGACAAACACATCGCCTGTATATAGATAAAAAAATCTGTTTTAAATGAACCATGTCAAACAAATATTTTGCCTGATTTTTGTAGTTGTAGATTTCAGTGCATAAACCCGACATGAATCTTGGTACATTATATTATGTTTATGATATATGTAAAGTATAATTTTGTTATAACATATTTTTTCCAACGGTAATACAATTTTATTGTTTATCATAAAATTCCTACACTTTTAGAGGTTGAAAGTAGTCACTTTCAGCATCAAATGCCCTAAAAATGAAGTGAAGTGCTTAGTGAATGTATCTAAAGTTACAACCTAATAATTATATAGTGTTTAGAGTTAATTGCCCAGATGGTCCCTGTGGTTTTACGTTTTTTCACGTTTAGTCCTCAAGTTTTCAAAATAGCATGTTTGCTCCCTGTGGTTTGCTTACTTGTTACTCGGGTAGTCCCCACAATAAATGGTCGTTAACTTATCCAGTTAAGTGCGTGTGAAATGACTTAACTATCCCTACTCTTAAAAATAGTTTAAATATTAAAAGACATCAAGTGGGTCCCGCCTAACCCCTCAACCAATCACCAACATCTTCAAGTTGTTCAATTCCACCATTATCTCCGACCAAGAAAGTCTGTCACCATCGCTTCCAACCATCCATCCCTCATATTTCTTGTTATTGTTCTTCATACAATGTCTCTGACGCGGGAGGTCGCTGCAAAACAGTCGAGGGGGACGCCCCCCACATCACCGGGACAGTGGTGGCGGGCCGGCTAACGTGACCGGTCTTCACGTTTTGCTCTCCACATAATATTACAAACTCTAAAAAGCAAACTAATTTAATTAAGACCTTTATAGGAAGTCTCGGCACAGAAATTAGCGAGACAGGGATTGTTGCAGGTCTTTAATGGCAAGGTCACGCGTGAGATCATGTGTCGTTGAATAGGTAAACGCTAAAAAACAAGTCACAAGTCACCATAGTTATTATATTTACATTCTGGTTATCACCGGTGAAGTGATAATATAGGGTTTAGGGTTTAACCGGCGATGTCGAGTCTCGCCGGAAAAGATGGTGGGGTGATGGGGTGATGGTGGTCTGTGGACATGAAAGGAAATTTTGTGACTTAACAAATCAACGTGTCCTGCCCTTGAGGTTTCCATATATTTACATTCAAAATGAACACAATAATTACAAATCTATAAAAACTACAACACCTATAATCAAGGTGTATAATCTGTGAGGATTGCATTCACTGCAAGTGGAAATTTTGTGACTAACCAAATTTGCAAGTCCTAGTTGTGTACCAGAGCCCACAGGTTGGTGGTCAGAAGCGGTCGGCGTGGTGTTGACCGGAATTCTTCTCGTAGGTGGTGAGTGGAATTCTCCTCGGAGGTGGAAGGTTGAAGATGAGTGGAAGCGGTCGGCGTGGTGTTGACCGGAATTCTTCTCGTAGGTGGTGAGTGGAATTCTCCTCGGAGGTGGAAGGTTGAAGATGAGTGGAAGCGGTCGGCGTGGTGTTGACCGGAATTCTTCTCGTAGGTGGTGAGTGGAATTCTCCTCAGAGGTGGAAGGTTGAAGATGAGTGTGCGTGGGTGGATGGTGAAGAAGAGGGGCTGCAGGTTTGGGTTTGAGTGGGGAAGAAGAGGGGTTGGGTAGTGGTGGGGTGGCCCCACACTATTTATTATTTACTTTTTTGTTTTTTTAACATATGTATAAAGGGTTGTTTAGACATTTCATACAAATTTAACTGAGCAAACTAACTGTCATCCAATCCGGGGTCTATGCGAGTAACAAGTGAGCAAACCACAGGGAGCAAACATGCTATTTTGAAAAGTTGGGGACTAAACGTGAAAAAACGTGAAACCACAGGAACTATCCGGGCAATTAACTCTAGTGTTTATTAATGAATCTGATTTTTTCCATATATAGTGTTTAATGAATCTGATTTTTTTCCGGCCATGTCTATTCACACACACATCTAGTCTATCCACACACCCCCCAGTGTCGAGCTGTGGCCAGAGCGCGGTGTTTTGGTCCGGTTAACCAGACAAAGACTGACGGGTGTCTGACGGGTCTGTTGACCGGACCAAAACGCTGAGCTTTGGCCGCGTTCTGGTCCTGTCAACCAGACAAAGACTGACACCCGGCCAGTCTTTTGGCTGGTTGACAGGACCAGAACGCGGCCAAAGCTCGGCGTTTTGGTCAGGTCAACAGACCCGTCAGAAACCCGTCAGTCTTTTGTCTGGTTGACCGGACCAAAACGTCGCGCTCTGGACACAGGTCGACACTGGGGGGTGTGTAAATAGACAAAGGGGGTAGGTGGGGTGTGTGAATAGCAAGACCCTTTTTTTCCATATAATATATACTCAACATTTTTTTTTCTGATGTGTTTTTTTATGTACAAGGATCTAATCATTAATTTGTTGAGGTTATAGCGTAAGATAATTATGTATTTTCAAAGGCTCATTCTAAACACACCCCATCCCCTCCTGATTATACCCTCCCCCTTGTGAGAGGAAAACTACCGGTCCTACGCGGGCCCCACATGTAAGTATGTGAGAGGAAAGGGGTGTAAAAAGTAATTAGGGGGTGTAGAAAGTAGCACCTTTTTCAAATTCTAAGATGCATTTCAAAAAAATATATATTTAACTGATCAATGCCATTTTCCTTTATTTTATCTAACTAAATTTCTTTTCTTATTTAACTTCATTTTTGTTTTCATATCTTAATTGTGTTGCCTTTATTATTAATTATTAATATACTATTATTAATATACTATTATTTTGGAACATTTGTATGCATCTTTGGTTGTAATTTATACTTAAGTAGTTGTACCTTAATCAAATGATAGTTTCATTACCTTACCATGTATGCATGTTTGGTTGTAATTTATGCTTAAGTAGTTATATCTTAATCAAATAAATATACTATTATTTTGGAACATTTGTATGTATCTTTGGTTGTAATTTATGTTTAAGTAGTTGTACCTTAATCAAATAATAGTTTCATTACCTTACCATGTATGCATGTTTGGTTGTAATTTATGCTTAAGTAGTTGTACCTTAATCAAATAATAGTTTCATTACCTTACCAAATTCAATTTGTTTTGTATGCATGTATGGTTGTAAATTGTGCTTAAGTGGTTGTAACCTAATCAAATAATGGTTTCATTATCTTACCATATTCAATCGGTTTGATCCATTCAAAGTTGTGTTGTTTTATTTGTAAATTATTATTATTTATAATAATCTAATTAATTTAGCCAAAATCTTGTATAACTATAATTTGCAACATATTGATGGAATGGTTGTGGAATATATGTATTATGGTTTGTATAGTGGTAATGATATATATTATATATAGATTACGATGAACCTGTCAAACGGTAAAAAATAGATGTGGGTTCATCGTAACGCACGAGTTCTAGATCAACTTAGTTATTTTATTCTATGTTTTACGTTTTGGTTTAATTTCTTCGCATTAACACGCCGCAACTTCAGTGTCGGTGGTCGCTGGCGGTAGTGTGTCATTAGTGCTCGCCCCCGCCGCAACGCGGGGGTGCTTAATACTAGTTAATCATTAATTTCTAAAATCTTTTTTTCCTTTTCACTGTCTAACTATTTTTTTTATTATTATTTAAGTTAATATTTTCAACTTAATAAAAACCAATAAAAACTAATGAATCCAACACGTGTCGATAGCTTTTTAGATAAACTACAACTATATTTTTGGGTGTTCTCTTTCATTTTGCACCTGCTGTAGCGCGCAAGTTAGGTAGCGACTAGTTAGACCGAAGGGTATGGGCTCCGTCCCCGGTCCGTCGCCCCCGTCCCGGATCGTCCCACACCGCCCCCTCCCGCCCCGTCGCGTCAGTCACGTCCTCTCCCGGACGCTGGAGACGAGCCAAAGTGGTGGGCCCCCTCTTCCTTGTTATCTCTCTCTCTCCTTGCATGCTTTAATTTGATTGGCTGCTTTAATTTTGGTGGGCCCCTCTTGGGTAGTCATGGCTTCCCCTCCACACCCTTGGGTAGTCCTAAGGGGATGGTCCTCCACCTTCGCTTAGTTGACGCCTACGTGACGGATGGTCCCTTTGGGGACTATCCTCATCATACCTCATGTTCTTGTATTTAAACAATCAATATGCACACAAACTATAAAGTATTATATATGTTATACAAAATGTACGCGAGCACAAAATCAATTTTTGCCTCCTTTCAATCAATAAATTTAATCGAACGAATAATGTTCTCTAAGAACTTTTCTTATATGCTTTAGGTTTATGTAATTGCAAATCATTAAACGTACTTTGAACATTTTATACTTTTAGGGGAATTTTAGTATTAAATGAGCTTTAACAATATCCATTAGAAATGAATTGGATGTTTTTTTATTTTAGCATACTATCAATAAAAACACTTAACTCTAGAATATATGCAATATCATTATCATTGTTCATATCATTTTGATTCCATGCTTTCCTGTGCATGATATGTATTCTTTGTGAGGATCACTTTATTTCAGGCATCTGAGTGTAACATCTTGTACTTTCGTCAGGTGATAAATTAATAAGTGGAAATGAAGTTATCTAAGCAGACCACGTGCAAACATTGCCATCTACATGCTGTTTGTTTTTACGAAGATATTTCATTAAAAAAGTCTGCGCGAGCTCTTCTTGGTGCAGACTTGATCCAACCACTGAATGTGAATAGGGTTAATTGGTCAATAACAATATAATATAGGATTAACATGAACAAAGTATAGATTAATGATGGTAGTAAGAGTAACAAAAAAATGCTGCAAAAGTGTAACAAAAAATGTACAAAAACACCCTTTCTTCCGGTCATCCCCTCTTATAGAATCCATCCGACCATATCCTTGTATTCAGACAGGGCACTCAAAAATGCACAAAAACACCCAAGGATGCCACATTGGGCTATAGAGCACCCTTAAAAACACCTGTTATAGATTCTTTAATTGAGAAAGCCATTTACAAGATTGTTGTTTGGACAAAAGGTCCGTTTATACTCAACTATAAATAACTTGTTGATTCTCTAACCCTTTGCAAACATGCACACAAAATAACCATAAAGATCAAGCGTCAACAACATAGGATACCACATAAAAATAGAAAGTTACACAAAAGAATTTCGTTATTGTGTTAGGTAATGTTTGGTTCGAACATTGCTTGAAGGTAAGTGTCATCTCTACATTCGAATAACATGCTTTGATTATGACCAAGAATAATGTAAGGGCCGAATGATTTACTTTTAGCATTCGGACATATTTTTATCATTTTATGTATTTGAAATATTCAACTATAGATACATCGTCATAGTTTGTATTATAAGAAAGATACTATTTATGAACAATCTATGCATAAAGCTTAATTGATATTGATAGTTATTAAATAAACTAAACCAACAAAGTTGCTTAATTAATTGATGCTTCTAGATGTTAAGAAATCTTTGGAAATTAACGAAAGAATAAACAAGTCATGCTAGCCTTGATCATGAAGATTGTAACACACATATTTTTAAATAATAATTTAGTGAGAAAAACCATCTCAGATTTATCATGGTGTTTAGAAAACAATATATTTAGGTTCCAACTTACACAAAGACATATGCTCGAAGTTTATGAAATAGCATTATTAAATGTTATGGTGGAGACAGAAGGCATAGGATTTCAACAGGATCGACGATCCCTCTTCTCAGCATTCATTATGTATAAATAACATAAGGTCTCCACTATTTTTGGAGACTTACAACTGTAGGGAAAATATTTGCAATATTTACATGGTTTGCTATATACCATTACACCCCCGCAGTCGAAGCGGGAGGAGACCGGATGCTGAGACTGGCACGAAAATCTTCAAATAAAACCCGCGGCAATCCTTTGGTGAAGATGTTGGCTATTTGGTAGCGTGAGGGCACATGTAGTACTCGAACGTGTCCTCGTTGAACCTGTTCGCGTACAAAGTGAATGTCAAGTTCGATGTGTTTCGTCCGCTGGTTTTGTACGGGATTACCCGACAGGTAAATCGCACTGACATTGTCACAGTAAACAATAGTAGCTTGTGCCAGAGGACGATGGAGTTCAAAAAGTAGATTGCGTAGCCAACATATCTCGGCTACTACATTAGCTACACCACGGTATTCCGCTTCGGCGCTTGATCGTGAGATTGTAGGCTGACGTTTGGAAGACCATGAAATGAGATTGTCACCATAATAAACACAATATCCACTAGTGGAACGCCTAGTGTCCGGGCAACCTGCTCAGTCGGCGTCCGTGTAAGCAATGAGAGTAGGCGACGTGGCAGATCCAAGGGTCACACCAAAGGAGACTGTACCTTTAATATAGCGAATAATCCACTTTAGCGCAAGCCAATGAGTGGTTTTGGGTGCGTGCATGTGCATGCATATCTGCTGAACAGCGTAGCTAATATCCGGGCGGGTGAAGGTTAAGTATTGAAGCACACCCGCGAGGCTCCGGTAAAGAGTTGGGTCTTCGAATTCAGTACCTGAAAGAGCACTCAATTTGGCGTTAGTGTCAACAGGTGTGGAGACTGGATTGCACTGAGTCATATTTGCCCGTTCAATGATCTCCAAGGCGTATGCCTTCTGAGAGAGGAATAAAGAATTTTGTGTTCGAGACACGGATATGCCAAGGACGAAACTAAGGGGCCCGAGGTCTTTCATGGCAAATTCACTCGCAAGATAAGCCATAAGTCGTTGTCGAAGATGATCTGAAGAAGTGTCCAAGACAATGTCGTCCACATATAAAAGTAATAATGCAACATCCGTACCATGATGAAGGATAAAGAGAGAAGCATCACATCGGCTTTGTAGAAATCCCAAGGTGAGAACGTAGTCAGTGAACCTTTGGTACCAAGCCCGGGGTGCCTGTTTTAACCCGTATAGAGACTTTTTAAGACGACAAACATGGTCGGGAAAGTCTCGATGCCGAAACCCCATTGGTTGGTACATGTAAACTGTTTCATGAAGTGTACCGTGCAAGAAGGCATTCGTGACGTCCAGTTGGTATACCGACCAGTTTTGAGAAAGTGCAATAGATAGAACCGTTCGAATTGTTGCAGGTTTCACCACGGGGCTAAAGGTATCCCCACAGTCAATACCCACATGTTAAAGTCTACCATCACAAACTAGTCGTGCTTTATATCGTTCCAAACTACCATCCGACTTAAACTTGTGCTTAAAAAGCCACATGCTATGAATCACATTCATTTCGGGACGGCGAGGTACAAGCTCCCAAGTCTCATTTTTAATAAGTGCATGAAAGTCTGTTTTCATGGCGTCATACCACTCAGGAATGGACAAGGCATCGGTTGGGCGTTTAGGAAGTGGAAGAATAGTCGAAGCATGTAGATTTAATTTTTGGTTAGGTTTGTGGATGCCATCCATGGCCCTAGTTCGCATGGTGCGGCTGGTAGGAGGATGGGGCTTTGAAACAGTAGGGAGAGGAGGAGAAGTGGTGGGGGTGAGGAGGTAACATGCTGAGGCAGAAGTGTGAAGGGGTGTTAGGCTGGCGTCGTATGGGCCTGAGTGGTTGTGTCGGTGGGCTGGTTGTGAGAGTGGGTTGTGTTGTCTTTTTGGGTTGTGGGGGAGGGATTTGGACTGTGGGTGTGGGCCGGAAGAGAATGGTGGGTTGTAGGTGGTGGGCTGTTAATGTTAGAAGAAGGACTAGAGGGGGGAGATTGGGTCGTTGAAGGGGCAGATGGGCTGTGAAGATGGTGTGTTGGTTGAGCCATAGTAGAGGGTGGATTGGTGTTACCAACCAACGGCCATAGTTGAGGTGGGAAAGATGTAAGGAAGTCATAAGAGGGGGATGGGTTTATGGTGTGTGCAAAGGGGAAGGTCGTCTCGTCAAATACGACATGACGAGAGATAAGGATCTGTCGAGTTTTAAGGTTAAAACATGTGTAGCCTTGGTGGGAGGAGGGGTAACCTAGGAAAACACATGAGAAAGAGCGAGGATCAAGCTTGTGAATAGAAGTTAAGGGTATGAGAGGGTAGCATAGGCAACCAAACACTCTTAAATGGTGATACGTAGGTGTACGGTGGTAGATGAGATAACCCGAGATTTCAAGGTCTTTCCTCTACGCATTACTTGTTTCGCAATCCTGTTTTTACAATTTGTTTATGAGATGACATGTGTAGTTTATTTGTATGATTATAGGATTCTGATGCTTGATTGATTAATTGAGTAATGTTTATTGGTTAATGAGTAATGGAAACCCAAGATGGCGAAGAATGGTTCTTCGCCGCAACCCTGCTCGACGAAGAATGAGTCTTCGTCACCCTCTATCTCGGTGAAGAATGAACTTCGTCACCCACATCATGACGAAGTATAGTCCTTCATCAAAAGGGATGTTCGTCTAGAGAAGTTCGGCCCAGTTGTGGCCCAACCCTGTTCACGTTATATAAAACCCAGGATTTCATGAAACCCTAAAACGCTATTCTTCTCCCTCGCATACCCGACGACTGTTTAAGTTTCCGTGTCTCGATCAAACCAATCTATTCAATATCACGGTTAGCATTCTCTTGTTGATAGTGTGCTATACTTCTGATGTTGTTTTGTTAGATGATTGATTAAGGTTTCATACTAGTAGGTGTGATGATGAAAATTGTGATCATGAATTGGATGTAACGAATTGTGTGATGATTTATTGGGTGACTAGGGTTGCATGCTAGCATTAGAATCCGTTAGGTTATCGGTCCGATTAAATGTTCGTATGGATGATGATTGATCAAAATAAATGTTGTTTATGAAGTTAATTTCATGAATGGAACTGTTAAAGTGAGATGTTGTTTGATGTTGCAATAAGATGTTGTTTGATGATACTATGAGATGATTGATCTGTGGACCCTGTTAATCATTTGCTAACTGTTGTTACGAATTACATGGATTGGTAACTGTTTGATGAGTGGTGCGACGAAGAGCACCCCCAACGAAGAATCAGTGGTCGACGAAGAACTGATTCTTCGTCGGCTGGTCTTTGACGAACCATTAGGAACCTTCGTCACACTTCTTTCCGGCGAAGAATGATTCTTCGCCATGAAGGTTCGTCGATGTGAGGGTTCGTCGCCACGAAGGACCTTCGCCGTGAAGGCATCCCACGAAGATTGATTCTTTGTAAGGATGCTGCAAGGGAACTAATGGGCTGTACAGTGAATCTGGGTATGTTGATTATGTAAATGGATATTGGTGTTTATGAATACAATCTGAGTACTTGCTACATGTTATACAGTGACCTTTGGATGAATGCAATCTGTGTGAAATATGTGACTTGGTTGATTATGAAACTGATAGTATTGTTAACCACAGTAGGGTTGGTTGATTAACTGGAACGGGTAACTTAATATACCGAGCAAATCTAAGGTGAGTTCACTGCCCTTTTTCAAGCATGCGTCCCGGGGAGGGACATCTGGTAAAATATTCCGGGGAGGAATATTGGGTAAATGGGTTTGACTTGAATGTTAAACCTGGGATGTTGGTTAATACACTAATATCTATCATTTAAGTCCCATCATATACCGAATTAGTTGCCGGGGAAGCAACGGGGTTATTAGTTGATAGCGCTATTGTCGCAACCCCCGCCCCCTATCTGTCCCAGGAACGGGCGGCCGTGAGATATCAGTTTGGTGGTATCGGTGTTTATTAATTTGGCAGCGGAATTTCATTAGGACCGTAGTTAGGAAATATTTTATCAGAGTAAACACCACATTTTTATAATCTTAAACATATTGGGATAAAACACAAGTTTTCATTACAAACTGATTTATAGAGATAATCTCTATTTTATTTAATAAAACATCTTCTTTTATTTAGGTAACTTTTATAGACACTTTTCCAAGCCTTCAGTGCTGTCCAGCTGGCTTCTAGTTGGCTTTCACATTTTCTTACCTGAAACGCGTTTAAAAACATTTTGTCAGTGGGAAATACTGGTGAGTGAATCCCAGTTTAATCAAGAAGAGTTTTATCTTTTAACAGTATTGAGAGCGATTACAATGTTTACATCTACACAATTACTCATTCAGTACTGTCAATCCTGACTGGTGGGTCATATTACCCATTGGCTAACTCTTTGTCTAATGGTAATGTGTTCCACATTTTGTATACAAAACCCCAACATACCGGCAGTAATTGAAGAATTACAAAGACTCAATCACTACTTAATCACATTGTAAAATAATTAAGGTTTTGTAAAAACAGTTTATAAAAAAGGAGATTACTCACATTGCTGTCTTAGGTTTTCTTTAAGAGTTTCCTGGTGCTTATCTATAAATTACACAAATGCACACGCGTTAGTATAATAACCCAATATTTACATTAGTAATACCCTCCCCGAGACGGCATTCCAACGACTACGTCAGGCAGAACCACGACAGCCGTTACGGAATCCTGGATCAATCGGGCAGCGTATCTAATACGTAACCGGGGTTATAATAGTTACAACGACGCAAAAATTCATTATTTAGGGGGGGTATTTTGCCTGAAAATTATAATTACTATGCAGAATATTGAGAGAGAAATCGAGAAATGAACAGTTTGGGAACTGAGGCTAAGGGCCTCTATTTATAGTGTCCATTCGGCTCCTCTCGCGGCTCGCGTAAACTTCCTCCAGGGCCTTCACGGCCCGCGAGGCCCCCCAGAGTAGGCCTTAGCCGTGCTGAGTTGACACGTAGCATCGAAACGAGTCCGACACATGGCAGCTCCGGGTTTATCCTGGTGGCCCATCTGTCGCGGCCCGCGTAGAAGGTAGCCAAGGGCTACGCGCCCCGCGAGAGACCACTAAATCTTGTTTTTAATTAATTTTAATAAAAATAAAGGTATTCGGGGTCCGTTTTCGTATATGAGGTGTATTTTAAGACATCACTCTTAAATATTTTTAGGGTTGTTATAGCTATTAGGTTTGGCACCCTCACACTGTACCGGGGAGGACGGGCGTGAACTAATTACCTTAACCACTCGACCAATGTTTGATAGAGCATTGGGGAAGGGCAAATAATCTGGAGCCATCTGCGGTAATCGAGTTATTAACAACATCGAATCTCTGAAATGTTTCAAACTCATATCTGGTAACTAAACGTGTTAACAAACTTTGAACTCACCAGCGTTGTCTGATACACTTGTCTGCATGCTTGCAGCTCGTTAGATTCATGGTTGGAACTTGCTATCTGGGAGTGCTGGAGTGGTCATGGGTCGTGGCTCTTGGATACTTGTTCATTGGTTTCACTCGTTTGTTTTGAAACACTTGAATAACGATTTACTTTATGCTTCCGCTGAACGCATTTGTTTTAAGTTGTGATTTGGAATTATCTTATGAAATAAATGGAAACTTTTATTTAATATCATGTTATAGTTCAATGTGATTGGTGGCTGGATCCTGGTATGTCACACGACCCGCGGTGTTTCCGCATGTGTTATTTTTGGGGGTGTGACAGTTTGGACAAGGAAACAATGCTAAAACATATGTGGGTTTTCGTCGTATGGCAAAACCAAGCTAACGATGTCCTAAAAGTGTTGGTAGAAAGTGCTGCGTGCACTATTCACGGTTACACTATTCCATGCCAGCAAACCGTGAAACTAGACCAAAACACTGAAAAACGACACTCGGATGACATAACTGAGTCCATTTATATAAGAAAACATTATTGTGAAAACATGTCTTGCCAAGAAACAAGACTTTCCGGTATAACGCCCTAATCCCAAAAATGTCCGTTTCGGCTTAAAATGTGGTATTTTTAATGCGTCCAAACTTATAACAAAGCATTTCCGGGACTTCGGAATAATGTCAATTGATGAAAAACATACTAAAACAATAAGATGATATCAAGGGAATGTTCATAATCACAAGTTTACGGTATTATGTCGCTATGCACTAAACTAGTCCGTTAGCGAACCAACGAGCTAGTAAGCAATATTTCCGTCATCATTGCAACCAAATGGAAACTCTAGTGAACTAGTTAAGCTAAATTTGGGACTCGGAATCACTTCATACAACTTACGGAAAATCCTTGTCGGTACGACATAAAAGCATCGTAGGTGAACCGGCGCTTAACCGGGAACCGTCTAAACTAGTTGAACACTATTTTAACTAGTCTAGTGAACTAGTTAATGATAAATAAAGTCCCAATCCCTAATTACCCTACTAATGATGTACTTAAATCCCTAATCACTATAATTAGTTTAATGACCAAAATATCTAGTTCTTTTAACAATTTTAACCTTATCTTTTATAAAAATGTTTCACTTTACCCCCCCCCCCCCCTTTCTAGAAATCGGTCAAAGTGGGTCCCACCCCACTTGAATGATGTTGAAAATTTCAAAGATTGAAGTATGGTTGTTGTTGAAATCTTGTGTATACACCATCATTTTAACCATCACTTATGACATCTTTCTTATCTCATTTTCACAACACCATTCCCTCATTCTTTTCACACACTTTTCTAGCTTCAAAACTTTCATCTTGGTCCCCTAACTCACGGCTCAAAGGAGACACCCAAACCCACCATAAAAACTCCATTAAAAACCTTATTTTTTCACTAAAAAATAGCCACTACAAGATCATTTATGCAAGGGTTAAGCATGGAGCTTTATTAGAAGTCTTCTTGGAGCTTAACTTTCTTCTTAATATTCTTATTTAGCTTGTGCAATATTGTAAGTCTTCTAATCACCATTTTTAAGCTTCTTATTACTAGTAAATTATGGAAGTACAAGTTGATCATCAAAAAGATTAATAAAAATCACACCAAAAACCCTAACCCCAAAGCTAATAAACACTAAATATAACTATATTATGTGTTGATTTATTAGATTTGTGATAGCTAGTTAGCATAATTTATGTTGATTATGTTAAAGTAAGTTGTTTTAAGTAAGTGATCTTTTTATGATTAATAATATAAATGATGATTTAAACATGGTAATGTTTAAATCTAAACAAGATCATCAACCTCTTGTTCCATGAACTTTACTACAACTTAAAAATGATTTATTACACATAAGTGACTTTTATAAAGAATAACCGCCATGATTCTTATTATGATCATCCTAAAAGTTTACTAAACAAAGTGGATTAAAGAGGAGATTTTAATTAGAAAATATAATGAAAATGGCGTCTTTAAGGTCCTATTAAATATGTGAAGATTTCATTATTTTTTTAACCAAGTTGTTAAAAAAAAATATACTTATAAAAGTTCATGGAAATAAAGAAGAAAAGAGCATGAATCATGCATGTAAAGTTGATACATTGAAACTTGCTTTGGAAAATTGATTGTGATTATGATTTAAACGCGTTTTTATAACGTGGGAAACGTCATAGTTTAGGGGAAACTATGGCGAATTTTTCTAAAAATCTAATCGCGATTAAAGAGGGGATTAAAGGGTGATTAACAAGGTTAAACGCGATTAGTGGTATTAAATGTCATTATGGAAACTTTGATGAGAATATTTAAGGTTTAAATATTCAAGAAGTTCTTATGAACTCAAACTTATATTTTTACAAAAATGAATGATTAAAAATATAGCAATGTGTTAATATAATTTTTGGTAAGAAAATTATATATTTTCGGAAACTTGCTAAGTACTTACAATGTATGCTATATATGTGTATGTATTAGATACCCATAGGGTGATCAAAATAAATATACATACATGTTCCTACATGGTCCAAGAAATGCTAGAAAAATCGGACAGTTAAGTGAAATGGCCGAAATGGAAATACATAACACTTGATGACGACAATTTGGGCGTATCGACATCGTAAACAAGTTACTACAATGTCGAGTCTAAAAATAATATATTTTTAGACACTAAGGCGAACGCATAACTAAGTGGTCAAAAACAAGAATCCGGAAAGTCGAAAACTATAAAAATTACCAAGTATTTTTTTCATGTGAAAAACGAACTTATTAAGTTATATGCTTGGTGAATTTTTGGTAAAAATTGCAAGAGTATATTTAATGGACTCACTAGAAAACTAGGGCTAGGCCCAATAACTAGAAAACTAGGGCTAGGCCCAATAACTAGAAAACTAGGGCTAGGCCCAATAACAAGAAAACTAGGGCTGGGCCCAATAACAAGAAAACTAGGGCTGGGCCCAATAACAAGAAAACTAGGGCTGGGCCCAATAACAAGAAAACTAGGGCTAGGCCCAATAATAATGATGACAAGCGAAAACATAATAAAGAATTCAAGATGAACAACTTGTACGAGGTCCGAAAGACCTAGTGTCTAACGAGATTAGTACACATGTAGGTTATTGACACGTACGAACGCTTACTTTGATATCATATTTCACGGAACGCAAACTTGTGAGTTCATGTCCCTCCTTTCACTGTTTTCAATGTTTTGTTTTCAAAAACATCGAGGGGAAATACATGTTAAAACTATTGGTATGTTAGTTACGGAGTAGGAGGCATGATCAATGTGCATAAGTAGGGAATCCACATTTATAACCATTAATCACGTAGTGACCAAGGTGCAAAAGGTGTAGATCTATTGGGCTTGAGGCACGCCCCACTCCTAGTTGTTAACCGTGGAGTGCTTTTGTGATCCCAATGTGAACTAAGTGTCCTCGGTTTGGTTATTTTGCTTATGGCGCATTATGTCAGGGGGCTAGCTACCCACTGATAGATCTTTAAATAGACTCCATGATTTTAATCAGAACATACCATGATTACAAGATAACAAGTACTAGATTTCATATGATATCAAATACTGCATGAACTCGCTCAACTTTTTGTTGACTTTTAAAACTACATGTATTTCAGGAAACAGGTCTTGAGCCGGTGATTCACTATGGGATTCGGGAAAACAAATGACAACGATGGCCACTTTTGGGAGGGTTTGTCTTTTATATCCCAACTTCGTATGGGTATATAGGAGACAAAACCTCACTATATGTTGTGTCAAAAACTATCTTTTGTTATGTGTAAAATAACTTAGAACTATGCTATGTCAAACGTTGTTGAACTTGGAAACTATGTTAAAAACTTGTAATCTTTTGTTGAAAACTATATAACTATGGCATCGTTGTTGGTTCATGTTGTTAAATACATTTGGATGCAATGATTACCTTTCTTACGTCACACACAATACGCTTCCGCTACTAGCAGGGTGTGACAGATTGGTATCAGAGCTCCGATTGTAGTGAACCGAGGACAAACTTTTATAAAGTTTGGTCTACAATCACCAAGGGCTCTCACATGAAAACAAAGTCGATAACAATACACAAATGATTTCAAAAATATGACAAAAATGACAAAAGGTTTTCATTGTGTCACGATAACATGAGGATCTATCACGCGAGCTCAATCCTAAGTAACGGATATGGATCAATACATGTTTAGTCTATAAGGAATTGACTCCAGACACTAGGAATTACATGTGAAACACGAGAATAAAAACAGCATGAGATTTAGTGATTATATATATAGTGTATTTATATATGTGTTGTACGGAATATTTTGCCATGAACGAAAATACCTTCGACTATGAATTCTATTGTTACACTTGACTCACGTGAAGAGAATGACGACCTCGCGTCTATTACGAAGCTTATGGCGGGCGTGGTCCCTGAAAGAGACCCTAAAGCATTGATCCCGTGGAAGATGGTTGCTTCCCTCGAGTAGTATATGTCTAGCTTCGGTTGTGACGACGAGGCGGAGGTGGCGGCCTTGGACAACAACCCTACTAGTGGGACGAGGTCCCTGAGGCTCATACTAATCGTGATTGATGACACTCTCGTCCAGAAAAGGAAGATGAAGTACTCATCTTAAAGGTGCCCCTCCAGTTATTATTGTTACGGATTCTTTTTATTCCTATTTCGGCTAACATTGTGCCCTTTCACGAATAATGACAATGGGCGTTAGCATGTGGACCATCACGAAGGTCCCTTCTGTGTTGAAAGTATATAGACAATAGCGTCCTCTCTTTGACTGATCGACTGCTTGAACGAGAGAACGCTAGGGTGACCATACAAGACAATTTATTATTACGGGGGTCCACGTAATAACAACTTGTAGTGTATGGGAATCCTAGTGAGCTCTGCGAGTCAAGCTAATGATCACTAGCCATAAGAAATTCCTAAGTTGTTCAAGTTTCTAACTAGTGGAACACTAACCGGAACGGTTACTATAACACTCTACGATACAGGAAAACTACACGTATTGTTTGCACTTAACATTCGATCTATAACACGAGTCGTTTGAGACTAGTCATCGAAAGCAAACAAAACTCGTTAGCCACTAATGGAGGAGTTTCCCTCAACATTCTCGAAATTCTTGTACATGGGCTGGTTCTTTGGTGTCTATGACACCTTACCTTATCTTAGTTATCGGAGATGATTACATTAAACTCTGTCGTTTGATATTTGTCTTATTCCAAGGGATGCTATGGCATGTGCCCTGCTACAACTCCTTCATTGTATTATTCGACATCTATGGAAATTATAACAATTTTGTCAAAGCTCGTGGAGCTCAAGGGGTATCAACGTATTCGTCACACGGGCTAGTGCGGCGAAGGATTTGTTTTTCCTACTTTGGACGATCGAGATCCAGGAAGTATGGGATACACGTTGTAAAAATTGGAGACGACCGTTTGGTTTCTCCTCCTCAACGAATTACTTCTTTTCCCATTTAGGCACATGGCTAATACACTCAAGAGGTACTATGCATTTTGGAATGCATTTATTCATGAATCTCATTGTTCAAACATACCGGAGCAACGTTGTCTTGAGGTTTCCATGACCAATCACATTCTTAGTTCTTAGGCGCATGATAGGCTATATCTGTCCAAATAAAAGCCTAGACCCAATGATACTATGTATCGGAAACAACGTGGCGGCGACAAGAAAATCTACGCCTAGAAGAGGGTCAGTTAATCAGCGCCCTACTATTAAAGTTGAACTAGAGGTCATATGGAACAACATGAGGTTGTCGAGTCGACGCTAGTGATGGTACTGATAGTACCGGTAGTTCAAGTGGTTCAAATCCCGATGGGACGAGAATGAGTGGCAATGCCACACTTGGAGATGCAATCACACCAGATTTAATCCTAAGGCTTTTCCGGATTATAAGCCGTGAGACCCCATTGATACGGAAGGTGCGGTGAGTTCTATCCGCTAGATAAAGACAAGGAAGTCAGTTAACCTTGCTAATAAATGTACTCCTAAGTAAACGTTTTGGTAAACGAATAACCTTCTGTTGAATGAGGTGTTAACTTGGTGGAATCTCCAAGTGCAAACTATAGGGAGTAATACAGCAAAGAGGTTATTATGGGAAGAACTCAAGAATCTTAAGCGAGAAAAGTATTGCTCGCTAGTGGAAAAATTCCAAGTTTGGGAACCGAGCTCTAGAACTCGATCATGATTAGAGCTAATGTTGTTAGTTACCCCGACGCCTCTACAATCTGTCAAGGATTGATTGCATATTGGGTAACACTCGAATCCAAACGCACTGAGTGCTACATTTGGGGTTTAGCCCTGAGATCCGAATCATGATCACATCATGTCACCCTACCTAGATTTATTTTTCAAGTAACTCCCACAGTTAGTCTCACCAAGGATGTGGTGAGGACGGGGGAAATTTCCAAAGAAGGTGCTATGAGGTAGAAAACTTCCGTGACGAGCGAAACGAAGGCAATTGCTGCCATGATCGATATTCGCATCAAGAAGTATGCAAATAACTTGCCAAAATCCTGACTGAGATAAATGAAGCTTCCATCATAAGGGCACTTGCAAAAGTGCCAAGAGTAGTAGTATGGTGAGACTGGACACAAAACTGGAACTAATGAGTTATTTGTACTAAAGAAAGAACAAAGAGGTCTTAACTGTGGCAAAGAGATCACTACAATCATGGACGTCTAAGGAAAAATCAAGTAAGGGAATAAGCGTGTGTATGGTTAGAACTATGAATACTCCATGAAATCCCTATGTTGACATGGGTATGCTCTACTCTACAACCATCATGTATCAATTCTTTGGATACCAACTGTGACACTCTAGGTTTTCCGAGCAAGCACCTTGTAATTACGTTGTGCGTAAATATGTGTTATTAAATGAAAGTTGCGTGTTATTTTGATGTTCTATGTGATCCTTGCACTATGATTGTGTATGTAATATATATATATGTGTACGTATAAGTGAACCGAGACCACCATGGACCCGACTCGAGACCACCCGGTCTCGAGTGAACCAAATCGGTTGGGCCGTGCACCCCCTTAGCCCACTCGGACACCCACTAAGGGCGCATCACCTCCTATATAAATCTAAGACCCTCACACACTCTCCTTTCCTCTCTCTCTCATTTCATCCTCACTCTCCTCTCATCTTTCTCTCACTAAAACCCTAAAGTTCCATCAACACTCTCCTCCCTTCTTCTCGGAACAACCGGCGGCCAAGGAAGGAACTCTCGGATCTCGGTGATTCCCTACACACCTCCACACTTTAGAACCGGTTAGTGCCTCCTTGTGCATAGTTGAAAGATCTTTGATATAGATTCTTGTAGTGAATGAGTATGTTGCTTAATGGATGGTTGATTGGTTATGAATGTTTGAAAATAAAGTGTAAACCGTGATGATGTACAACTTGAACAATGTGTCTCGTATGATTTAGCTTGATGACTAGATGGTGTGCTAGGTGATATAGAAATGTATGTGTATTGAGAATAATATGCGAGATCATTATGACATTTAAGGATGTGTAGGTGTGCCTTGGAACCGAGTAATGTATGCTAGTTGTAGGAACCAAAGTTGATGCATAAAGGGGGTTGTGGATTAGATATCATATGCTAGTATGGATTTGCTTGGAATATGTTTGTTGAATGTGGTAAAAACCCTAATGAAGAACAACATGAACATGATATGAGTATTGTTATGAATATTTGAAATATGGCTGTTTGATCCGTTTTGGATATAGATTAGACAATAAAACATGTTTAAGGAATTTCATTGGATAGTACATGTTATCATGAAATTACAATCTCATTGGATAGTACAGTTGGAACAGGTTCTAGAAGGACTTCCTGTGCACGCATCCAAGGTTGCGAGTCGAAACCTCCGGTTGCGACTCGAAACCAAACCATGACAACTCGAGACTAGCCCGGTTGCGACTCGAAACCAAAACATGACAACTCGAGACCGCCCGGTTGCGACTCGCAACCAAAACATGACAAGTCGAAACTCCGGTTGCGACTCGAAACCAGACCCTGACAAGCCGAAACCTCCGGTTGCGACTCGAAACTGCGTGTTCTCGAGTCGAGACCTCCTGGTCTCGACTGGGCTGCTTGTCTCCGTTATTGGGCCAAGGACGTGTGGGCGGTGCATACCGTTCTATTTGGTTTCTGTGATGCTGTTAACTGTTAATGTGATCTGATAGGCCCAATAACACTTATGATTTGTATGATAGTTGTTGATATTCACTGTTTAACTGCTTCGTATCAGAATAGGCCCGATAACTTGCTGGATAATCATGTGTTGTGTATGCTATGTGTTAGTTATGTGTAGATTATACGTGAATACTTGTACCCCAACTTGACCTGTATTGGTGACCATGCTAGGACGTGGTGACCAACGTGATTGACCAAGTAAATAATCTACCGAGCAACCCAAGGTGAGTTCACACACTAAAAGCATGCGTCCCAGGGAGGGACACGAACCGACAAAATAATGTTTTCAAACTAGTAATTTCCGGGGGAATATGCAAACGGTACTCTTGTACTACTACATCCGGGGGAGATACGTTTGGGTATTATTTATAAATCACAACTAGCAACACTAAACGAATCTCTATCACATTAAGTCCCTGCTTATAGTACCGATTAATCGCCGGGGGCGAACGGGTTATTAGTTGATAGCGCTATTAGGTTTGACAACCTCACACCGTGACCGGGGGAGATCGGGCGTGAACTATAGACCTTGCATCTCGGTCAATGACGATAGACATTGACCTGGGGCACCAAATCTTCTCGTCAACAGTTTCGGTAATTCAAGTTTAGTAGCTTTCATATGGGGTAGCTCCCCATGACGTGATTATAAATGCTTTACCTAAACAACCTACATTTTCTTTTGAAAAGCTAAAACTGGACATCTCGTGAACTCGCCAACAATTTTTGTTGATACCCTACTGCATGCTTTGCAGGTACCCAGTGACTCAGGAGCTTGCAGCTTGGGAAGTGTAGTGGTCGCCTAAACCCGCGTGTTGGGTTCTAATTTATTTAAACTATGAACTTTGTTTAAACTATTTTTCCTATGCTTCCGCTACTTACTTAACTGTTATTTGAACCTAAACATTCGAAATTTAAACTATGGTGTTTACTAACCATTATGGTTGGTGAATACTTTTACTGCTAATCAATGCTCAGTATAATTGGTGGCTGGATCCTGGTCAGTCACGCCTCCAAGCGGTAGTACTCCGCAAGTGGATTTTGGGGGTGTGACAGATTGGTATCAGAGCCATTGGTTATAGTGAACTTGGTTTTTAAAAGAAGAGTCTTTTTTGAGAAAAACCAGACTATAACCCGTGACTCGTGACGACACTACACTCCAAGGGCAAGACTCAGCTTGTTAAACCATATAGCTCGGATTTGTGTTTATTTGCTTGTTTATCTTAAGTTGACTGCCCTACTATAAGTACTAGTGTGCCTGATTAGATAGATACACATTTCTCTTCTACCTCATTCTCGCTACGTTACGACATCACACTCATACTGTGTTTTCTGGTTATGAAGACAATGAGTGGACGCGGAAGAGGAAACGTTAACATGACTCAGGCTCAGTTCACCAACTTGCTCAACACGGTGGCTGCAGCTTTCGCAGCTCACCCTGGAGGTAAACTCGTTACTTTAGGATGTTTAGATCCTACCCCCACATCGTCTTCTCGCCTCTAAACCTATTCGCTTCACTTCTCGCAACAGGTCAGCCTGCGCCTGCACAGCCACGTGTTTGTACTTTCAAAACCTTCATGGATGGCAAGCCTCTCCCTTTCAACGGCACTGAGGGTGCCATAGGCCTTCTGCACTGGATTGAAAAGGCCGAAGCTGTCTTCGCTGTCTGCGAGTGTCCCCCTGCTAACTGGGTTAAGTACGCAACTGGTACGCTTGAAGGAAACGCGCTTTCATGGTGGAAAGCGCAGATTCAGATGCTTGGTCTGGAAACTGCTAATGCTACCGCATGGGAAGATTTCAAGGACATGATCAAAGAGGAGTACTGTCACAGGGATGACATCCACTAACTCGAGAACGAGTACTATGCGCTCAAGATGGTTGGGTCAGAGATTGAGACCTACACCAAGCAGTCCAATGACTATGCTGCACTTTGCCCAAACATGTCCCGACCTATGTATCGAAGGATCGAATTGTACATCAAAGGCTTGGTCCCAGAAATTCGAAGCCATGTGACCTCAGCCAACCTCAATACCATACAGCCCGTGGTTCGCCTTGCTCACAAACTCACCAATCAGGCGGTGGAAGAAGGCAAGTTGCCCCAGAGAATCAGTGCTACTACTGGAGCCTCTAATGACAACAAACGAAAGTGGGATGGAAACCAGGGTAAGGATGCTAACTCTACTCAGGCCCCGGCTCAGCAAAGGAAGACTGAAAATAACAAGGGCCCTCAGCAGCAGGGTGGCTATCAGGGCCATCTCCCCAAATGTAACAAGTGCAATCGACATCACAATGGGCCCTGTGCGAAGAACAAGTGCCAGCGGTGCAACAAGATGGGACATGAGGCCAAAGATTGTAGGAGCCCTCATCCCGCAAGGCAAAATCAACCACAGCAGCAGCAACATCATGGGAACATCAAGGGTTGTTTCCAGTGCGGAGCTGAGGGGCACATTAAGAAGAATTGTCCTCAGTTAAACCAGAACAACCCCAATCAGGGTGCGGGAAATAACAACAACAACGCCAACAATGCTGGGAATGGTGCAAGAGGAAGGGCTTTTGTGATTGGAGCTGGAGAAGCAAGGAATGACCCCAACGTTGTGGCGGGTAAGTTCCTACTTAATGATCGTTATGTTTCTATGCTATTTGATTCCGGAGCAGATGCTAGTTATGTATCCCTACATATTAGTAAGAAACTTAAGCTCACTCTTACGCCGCTAAGCTCTAAGCGCACCGTTGAAATAGCTAATGGTAGAAACCTCGAGGCCTCACACATAATTCGTAACTGCAAATTAGAGTTGTCTGGTCAGACCTTCTGTATCGATCTCTTCCCCATCATTCTTGGAAGCTTCGACGTCATCATTGGTATGGATTGGTTATCCAAACATCGAGCTGAAATCCTCTGCCAAGAGAAAGCTATTCGTATCCCCCGTCCCCCTGGCAAACCTCTTATAGTTCAAGGCGACAAGAGCGGAGAAGTCACGGGCATCATTTCATTCTTAAAGGCCCAGAAGTGTCTACGAAAGGGACACACCGCTATCTTAGCACTCGTGGCTGACACGCAGGAAAAGGAAAACAGGATTGAAGATTTTCCAGTTGTACGCGACTATCCCGAGGTATTCCCGGAGGAACTACCTGGACTCCCTCCTCACCGTCAGGTCGAATTCCAAATCGAGCTAGCTCCCGGAGCAGCGCCTGTAGCTCGTGCACCTTATCGATTAGCCCCCGCGAAGCTCAAGGAGCTTTCTACTCAACTACAAGAACATTTGGACAAAGGTTTTATCCGTCCTAGTTCATCACCCTGGGGAGCCCCAGTGCTCTTCGTCAAAAAGAAAGATGGCTCATACCGAATGTGCATTGACTACCGCGAGCTTAACAAGGTTACCATCAAGAATCGTTATCCACTTCCCCGTATCGACGACCTGTTCGACCAGCTGCAAGGGTCGAGCTATTATTCCAAGATCGATCTGCGATCGGGTTATCACCAGCTGAGAGTCCGCGATGAGGACATCTCTAAGACTGCTTTCAGAACCCGCTATGGTCACTACGAATTCCTTGTTATGCCTTTCGGAATGACCAACGCCCCTGCGATCTTCATGGATCTCATGAACCGAGTATGCAAACCCTACCTCGACAAGTTCGTAATTGTGTTTATCGACGACATCTTAATCTACTCGAAGAGCCAAGAGGAGCATGAACAACACCTGCGTCTCATTCTCGAACTCCTTCGCAATGAGCAACTGTACGCCAAATTCTCGAAATGTGATTTTTGGCTTAGAGAAGTTCATTTCCTTGGGCACATCGTCAATCAGGAAGGGATTCATGTTGACCCTGCTAAGATTGAATCCATCAAGAATTGGCCTGTGCCCAAGACTCCGACCGAAGTTCGCCAATTCTTGGGATTGGCAGGATACTATCGAATATTTATCAAGGGATTCTCTAAGATCGCTCAACCACTTACGACACTCACCCAAAAGGGTGTTGCTTACAAATGGAGTGATTCTCAGGAATCTGCCTTCCAGGAACTAAAGAAAAATCTTTGTAGTGCTCCTATTCTTTCCTTACCTGAAGGTACCGACGACTTTGTTGTTTACTGCGATGCTTCTATTCAAGGGCTTGGATGCGTGTTGATGCAACGCGAGAAGGTTATTGCTTACGCTTCGCGACAGCTCAAGATCCACGAACGGAACTACACGACGCATGACTTAGAATTTGGAGCTGTGGTCTTCGCGCTCAAGCTTTGGAGACACTACTTGTACGGCACCAAGTGCACGATTTACACTGATCACAAGAGTCTCCAGCACATAATGGGACAAAAGGAGTTGAATATGCGGCAACGCCGATGGGTCGAACTCCTAAATGACTACGAGTGTGCAATCAAGTATCACCCAGGCAAGGCTAATGTGGTAGCCGATGCCCTCAGCAGAAAGGAGACCAAACCCAAGCGTGTTCGTGCCTTACAGCTCACTATCCACTCGAACCTCCCTACTCAAATTCGGAATGCTCAGGTTGAAGCATTGAAAGCCGAGAACATCAGGGCTGAGTCCCTGCGAGGATCGAGACAACGAATGGAACAAAAAGAAGACGGCGCCTACTACGTAGCCGGGCGCATATGGGTACCGCTTTATGGAAATTTACGTGACCTTGTGATGGATGAAGCCCATATGTCCCGTTACTCAGTACATCCAGGTTCGGATAAGATGTACCACGACTTGAGGGCTACCTATTGGTGGCCTGGCATGAAAGCCCACATAGCAACCTATGTCAGAAAATGTTTAACTTGTGCAAGAGTCAAGGCTGAGTATCAGAAACCATCAGGCCTACTCCAACAACCAGAGATCCCGCAATGGAAATGGGAGCAGATTTCCATGGATTTTGTTACTGGCCTGCCCAGGTCTCAACGCGGAAATGACACCATTTGGGTAATAGTGGATCGCTTAACTAAGTCTGCACACTTCTTGGCTATCAAAGAAACAGACAAGTTCTCTACCCTGGCAGAGGTATACTTAAAAGAAGTTGTTTCGAAGCACGGAGTGCCTACCTCTATTATTTCCGATCGAGACGCGCGTTTTACTTCTGAGTTGTGGCAAGCCATGCACAAATCTTTTGGCTCACGCTTAGACATGAGCACCGCTTATCACCCGCAGACGGATGGGCAGTCTGAACGCACCATCCAAACCCTCGAAGACATGCTTAGGGCATGTGTGATTGATTTTGGCAAGAATTGGGAGAAGCACCTACCGTTAGTAGAATTCTCCTACAACAACAGCTACCACACCAGCATCCAGGCGGCACCCTTTGAAGCATTGTACGGTCGTAAATGTCGATCGCCTCTCTGCTGGGCGGAGGTAGGTGACAGCCAAATCACAGGCCCGGAACACGTAGTCGACACCACAGAAAAGATTGCCCAGATTAGGCAACGCATGACGGCAGCTCGTGACCGTCAAAAACACTACGCTGACAAAGATAGGAAACCGCAAGAGTTCCAGGTTGGTGAACGGGCTCTACTTAAGGTCTCACCCTGGAAGGGTGTGGTTCGTTTTGGAAAACGGGGCAAGCTTAATCCAAGATATGTCGGACCCTTTGAAGTTACCGAAAAGATCGGTACGGCCGCTTACAGGTTGAATCTGCCTGAAGAACTGAGTGCTGTGCACAATGTCTTCCACGTGTCTAACCTGAAGAAGTGTCTATCAGATGAAACACTCGTCATTCCTTACAAGGAACTTACTATTGACGAACGGCTACACTTTACTGAGGAACCGGTTGAGATCACGGATCGTGAGATCAAAACCCTCAAACGTAGCCAAATACCTCTCGTGCGAGTTCGTTGGAACTCACGCCGTGGCCCAGAGTTTACCTGGGAGCGGGAAGACCAGATGAAGCGCAAGTATCCCCAACTGTTCCCAAATGAAACTCCCAGCACTGAAGCTACGACCGAATTTCGGGACGAAATTCCAAATTAACGGGGGGATGATGTGACACCCCGTTGAAACGTTCGCATTTGCACTAGCTTGTCAGTGGCTGCCTTAACTTTCGGGACGAAAGTTCTTAAAAACTTGGGGATAATGTGACACTCTAGGTTTTCCGAGCAAGCACCTTGTAATTACGTTGTGTGTAAATATGTGTTATTAAATGAAAGTTGCGTGTTATTTTGATGTTCTATGTGATCCTTGCACTATGATTGTGTATGTAATATATATATATGTGTACGTATAAGTGAACCGAGACCACCATGGACCCGACTCGAGACCACCCGGTCTCGAGTGAACCAAATCGGTTGGGCCGTGCACCCCCTTAGCCCACTCGGACACCCACTAAGGGCGCATCACCTCCTATATAAATCTAAGACCCTCACACACTCTCCTTTCCTCTCTCTCTCATTTCATCCTCACTCTCCTCTCATCTTTCTCTCACTAAAACCCTAAAGTTCCATCAACACTCTCCTCCCTTCTTCTCGGAACAACCGGCGGCCAAGGAAGGAACTCTCGGATCTCGGTGATTCCCTACACACCTCCACACTTTAGAACCGGTTAGTGCCTCCTTGTGCATAGTTGAAAGATCTTTGATATAGATTCTTGTAGTGAATGAGTATGTTGCTTAATGGATGGTTGATTGGTTATGAATGTTTGAAAATAAAGTGTAAACCGTGATGATGTACAACTTGAACAATGTGTCTCGTATGATTTAGCTTGATGACTAGATGGTGTGCTAGGTGATATAGAAATGTATGTGTATTGAGAATAATATGCGAGATCATTATGACATTTAAGGATGTGTAGGTGTGCCTTGGAACCGAGTAATGTATGCTAGTTGTAGGAACCAAAGTTGATGCATAAAGGGGGTTGTGGATTAGATATCATATGCTAGTATGGATTTGCTTGGAATATGTTTGTTGAATGTGGTAAAAACCCTAATGAAGAACAACATGAACATGATATGAGTATTGTTATGAATATTTGAAATATGGCTGTTTGATCCGTTTTGGATATAGATTAGACAATAAAACATGTTTAAGGAATTTCATTGGATAGTACATGTTATCATGAAATTACAATCTCATTGGATAGTACAGTTGGAACAGGTTCTAGAAGGACTTCCTGTGCACGCATCCAAGGTTGCGAGTCGAAACCTCCGGTTGCGACTCGAAACCAAACCATGACAACTCGAGACTAGCCCGGTTGCGACTCGAAACCAAAACATGACAACTCGAGACCGCCCGGTTGCGACTCGCAACCAAAACATGACAAGTCGAAACTCCGGTTGCGACTCGAAACCAGACCCTGACAAGCCGAAACCTCCGGTTGCGACTCGAAACTGCGTGTTCTCGAGTCGAGACCTCCTGGTCTCGACTGGGCTGCTTGTCTCCGTTATTGGGCCAAGGACGTGTGGGCGGTGCATACCGTTCTATTTGGTTTCTGTGATGCTGTTAACTGTTAATGTGATCTGATAGGCCCAATAACACTTATGATTTGTATGATAGTTGTTGATATTCACTGTTTAACTGCTTCGTATCAGAATAGGCCCGATAACTTGCTGGATAATCATGTGTTGTGTATGCTATGTGTTAGTTATGTGTAGATTATACGTGAATACTTGTACCCCAACTTGACCTGTATTGGTGACCATGCTAGGACGTGGTGACCAACGTGATTGACCAAGTAAATAATCTACCGAGCAACCCAAGGTGAGTTCACACACTAAAAGCATGCGTCCCAGGGAGGGACACGAACCGACAAAATAATGTTTTCAAACTAGTAATTTCCGGGGGAATATGCAAACGGTACTCTTGTACTACTACATCCGGGGGAGATACGTTTGGGTATTATTTATAAATCACAACTAGCAACACTAAACGAATCTCTATCACATTAAGTCCCTGCTTATAGTACCGATTAATCGCCGGGGGCGAACGGGTTATTAGTTGATAGCGCTATTAGGTTTGACAACCTCACACCGTGACCGGGGGAGATCGGGCGTGAACTATAGACCTTGCATCTCGGTCAATGACGATAGACATTGACCTGGGGCACCAAATCTTCTCGTCAACAGTTTCGGTAATTCAAGTTTAGTAGCTTTCATATGGGGTAGCTCCCCATGACGTGATTATAAATGCTTTACCTAAACAACCTACATTTTCTTTTGAAAAGCTAAAACTGGACATCTCGTGAACTCGCCAACAATTTTTGTTGATACCCTACTGCATGCTTTGCAGGTACCCAATGACTCAGGAGCTTGCAGCTTGGGAAGTGTAGTGGTCGCCTAAACCCGCGTGTTGGGTTCTAATTTATTTAAACTATGAACTTTGTTTAAACTATTTTTCCTATGCTTCCGCTACTTACTTAACTGTTATTTGAACCTAAACATTCGAAATTTAAACTATGGTGTTTACTAACCATTATGGTTGGTGAATACTTTTACTGCTAATCAATGCTCAGTATAATTGGTGGCTGGATCCTGGTCAGTCACGCCTCCAAGCGGTAGTACTCCGCAAGTGGATTTTGGGGGTGTGACACCAACGTCGGCTTAACTTAGTGTCTTTAGATACTAAGCATATACACGAACTAGAGTCATGTAGGTTAAACATGTCTTGCTCTATCAAGTTAGCTAATGAGGAATTAACGAAGTCATGTGAAGTCATTATGGGTCACCGATACGTTCCTACCAACCGACACGTTGCATCCGTGTTGTTTAACACTGGTGTCGGTATTAGCTTCATCCCCATAAAATTCAAAGTATGCTTGGCCGAGTCAAGTAAACTAGACGTCCTCTCATTCAATAGGATTGGCCAATGGTAAATTAGTCAAGTCAGGAAGGGCATCAAAGGATGCACACTCGAACTTGGAGCACGAAAATTCAGTAACGACTTTTCACTCATTCAATTATGTTGTTACGACTTAACTTCTGGCATAGACTGGTTGGCCGACAACCGAGCAGAAGTAGTTGTGCTGTGAAAACTATTATTCTTTTTCCCCCTATCTGACGAGAGAACATCTTTTGGTGCACAGAGAAAAACACGACACACGGCTGCTGACCAACAACTGTATGAAGGCTCGGAAGAGACTGAGAATAGGACGCATCGCCTCTCTTGCCCATGTGGTCGACAAGAAGGCCGAGTAGGTGGAGGACATCCCTGTGGTAAGGGAATACCCTGAAGTCTTTCCAGAAGACTTGCCGGGACTACCTCCGCAGCGACAAGTCGAACTCAGTATCGATCTTGTGCCAGGAGCTACACCGGTGGAGAAAGCTTCATATAGACTCGCACCCTTAGAAATACAGTAATTATTTACTCAGCTTCAGGAATTGTTTGACAAAGGATTCAATAGACCGAGTTTCTCACCTTGGGGAGCTCCGGTGCCATTTGTCAAGAAGAAAGACGGAACCTTTCGGATGTGTATGGATTACCGAGAATGGAACAAGTTAACCTCAAAGAACCGGTATCCTTTACCAAGGATTGACGACTGGTTCGATCAGTTACAAGGTTCTAGCTTCTATTCCGAAATTGATCTACGATCCGGACACCATCAGCTGAGGATCCAAGAGGAAATAATTCCTATGACAGCGTTCAGGACTCGATATGGGCATTACGAGTTCCTTGTTATGCCTTTCGGCCTAACAAACGCTCTCGCCGTGTTCATAAATTTGATGAACCGAGTAGGTAAGCCATACCTCGACAAGTTCATGATCGTATTCATTGATGACATCTTAATATATTCACGAATCGAGACAGAACACAAACAACACATGAGGACCATTATCGAGCTACTCAAGAAAGAGCAATTGTATGCCAAGTTCTCAAAATGTGAATTTTGGATTCGAGAAGTACAATCTCTCGGCCACGTGGTGAACGAGAACGGAATACATGTTGATCCCACTAAGATAGAGGCCATAAAGAGCTGGAACACTCCAAGGACCCCAACGGAAGTAAGACAATTTCTGGGTTTAGCAGGGTACTATCGAAGATTCATAGAGAATTTTTCTAAAATTTCTCAACCGCTAACCTCGCTCACTCAAAAGGATAGAAAGTTCGATTGGGGTGAAAAACAGGAAATGGCATTCCAAACACTCAAAGATAAACTATGCCAAGCGCCAATCTTATCACTCCCTGACGGCACCGATGACTTCGTGGTGTACTATGATGCATCGCGTCAAGGCTTGGGTTGCGTGTTAATGCAACGTGAAAAAGTCATTGCGTACGCGTCGTGGCAGTTAAAGGTTCATGAAAAGAACTATACCACTCATGACCTGGTATTGGGTGCAGTGGTATTTGCTTTAAAAATTTGGCGCCATTATCTTTATGGTACTAAGCATACCATATTCACAGACCATAAAAGTCTTCAACATTAAACATGCGCCAACGGCGATGGGTAGAATTGTTGAATGACTACGACTGTGAAATCAAGTACCATCCGGGCAAAGCAAATGTTGTGGCAGATGCTTTGAGCCGGAAAGAGCGAGTCAAAACCTTACGAGTACGAGCTTTAGAGTTAACCATTCAGACGAACTTCACTACTCGTGTGCACGATGCACAACTAAAAGCTCTAAAGCCGGAGAACATTCAAGCAGAATCCTTGCGAGGATTAGAGAAACAATTGAGAGAGAACAAAGATGGCACATGGTATTTCATGGGAAGAATCTAGATTCCTTACTTTGGCGGATTGTGAGACTTAGTGCTGGATGAGGCACACAAGTCAAAATATTCAATACATCCAGGATCTGATAAGATGTATCAGGATTTAAAATAATACTATTGGTGGCCTAAACTCAAGAAAGATATTGGGATCTACGTTGGGAATTGCCTAACTTGTGCAAAGGTCAAGGCCGAGTATCAAAAGCCATCTGGACTATTACAACAACCCGAGATTCCCGTTTGGAAATGGGAACATATATCAATGGATTTCATTACAGGACTCCCACGGACCTCTCGAGGTCATGACATGATTTGGGTTATCGTCGATCGATTAACCAAGTCAGCTCACTTCTGGCCAATTCGCGAGAAAGACTGTACAAAAAAGTTAGCTGAGCTTTATCTCAAAGAAATAATAGCACGTCAAGGAGTGCCTATTCCAATAATCTCGAATCACGATGGTTGCTTTGTGTCAAGAATATGACAATCATTTCAGGAATCGCTTGGATCTCGTTTGGATCTAAGCACATCATTTCATCCGCAAACCGATGGACGAAGCGAACGAACCATCCAAACGTTGGAGGACATGCTTCACGCCTGTGTGATGGATTTGGGCGGAAACTGGGATACTCATTTACCTCTGGTAGAGTTTTCCTACAATAACAGTTATCACACAAGCATCAAAGCCGCCCCATACGAAGCACTATACGGACGGAAGTGCCGATCACCGTTGTGTTGGGCGGAAGTCGGAGACAAACAGCTCATTGGCCCTGAACTAGTCCATGAGACTACTGACAAGATAGCAAAGATACGAGACCGTATCAAAGCGGCTCATGACAGACAAAAGAGCTACGCGGATCGAAGACGTAAACCATTATCCTTCGAGGTTGGAGACAAAGTCTTGCTAAAAGTCTCGCCTTGGAAAGGCGTAGCTAGATTCAGGAAACGCGGAAAACTAAACCCGAGATACATTGGGCCATTTGAGATTCTAGAAAAGATCGGTACCGTCGCGTACAAGTTAAAGTTGCCTGAGGAACTCAATAATGTGCACGACACATTCCACGTATCAAACTTCAAGAAAAGTCCAACTAGCGAGACAGTTATCATCCCAGCGAATGAAATTCATATAGACGACAAACTCCAGTTTACCAAAGAACCTGTTGAGGTTATGGACGGGAAAGTCCACAAGACAAGGAGAAGTTGTATTAAACTAGCAAAGGTCCGCTGGAACTCACATCACGGACCCGAGTATAAATGGGAACGTGAAGATCAAATCAAGACAAAGTATCACCGCCTTTTTGAGAAGACTCCTGCAAAGGATAACTCAACGTGAATTTCGGGACGAAATTCTTTTTAACGGGGGGAGAATGTGACAAATGGCAATTAACCAGAAAATCCGTACAAACTAATCACTATTTTATTTACATAATCTCATGCATTTAGCGTAATTTAATTACGTAACAGTGTCGTTAATTTAATAACAAGGTTAGGACAAGGAAACAATGCTAAAACATATGTGGGTTTTCGTCGTATGGCGAAACCAAGCTAACGATGTCCTAAAAGTGTTGGTAGAAAGTGCTGCGTGCACTATTCACGGTTACACTATTCCATGCCAGCAAACCGTGAAACTAGACCAAAACACTGAAAAACGACACTCGGATGATATAACTGAGTCCATTTATATAAGAAAACATTATTGTGAAAACATGTCTTGCCAAGAAACAAGACTTTCCGGTATAACGCCCTAATCCCAAAAATGTCCGTTTCGGCTTAAAATGTGGTATTTTTAATGCGTCCAAACTTATAACAAAGCATTTCCGGGACTTCGGAATAATGTCAATTGATGAAAAACATACTAAAACAATAAGATGATATCAAGGGAATGTTCATAATCACAAGTTTCCGGTATTATGTCGCTATGCACTAAACTAGTCCGTTAGCGAACCAACGAGCTAGTAAGCAATATTTCCGTCATCATTGCAACCAAATGGAAACTCTAGTGAACTAGTTAAGCTAAATTTGGGACTCGGAATCACTTCATACAACTTACGGAAAATCCTTGTCGGTACGACATAAAAGCATCGTAGGTGAACCGGCGCTTAACCGGGAACCGTCTAAACTAGTTGAACACTATTTTAACTAGTCTAGTGAACTAGTTAATGATAAATAAAGTCCCAATCCCTAATTACCCTACTAATGATGTACTTAAATCCCTAATCACTATAATTAGTTTAATGACCAAAATATCTAGTTCTTTTAACAATTTTAACCTTATCTTTTATAAAAATGTTTCACTTTACCCCCCCCCCTTTCTAGAAATCGGTCAAAGTGGGTCCCACCCCACTTGAATGATGTTGAAAATTTCAAAGATTGAAGTATGGTTGTTGTTGAAATCTTGTGTATACACCATCATTTTAACCATCACTTATGACATCTTTCTTATCTCATTTTCACAACACCATTCCCTCATTCTTTTCACACACTTTTCTAGCTTCAAAACTTTCATCTTGGTCCCCTAACTCACGGCTCAAAGGAGACACCCAAACCCACCATAAAAACTCCATTAAAAACCTTATTTTTTCACTAAAAAATAGCCACTACAAGATCATTTATGCAAGGGTTAAGCATGGAGCTTTATTAGAAGTCTTCTTGGAGCTTAACTTTCTTCTTAATATTCTTATTTAGCTTGTGCAATATTGTAAGTCTTCTAATCACCATTTTTAAGCTTCTTATTACTAGTAAATTATGGAAGTACAAGTTGATCATCAAAAAGATTAATAAAAATCACACCAAAAACCCTAACCCCAAAGCTAATAAACACTAAATATAACTATATTATGTGTTGATTTATTAGATTTGTGATAGCTAGTTAGCATAATTTATGTTGATTATGTTAAAGTAAGTTGTTTTAAGTAAGTGATCTTTTTATGATTAATAATATAAATGATGATTTAAACATGGTAATGTTTAAATCTAAACAAGATCATCAACCTCTTGTTCCATGAACTTTACTACAACTTAAAAATGATTTATTACACATAAGTGACTTTTATAAAGAATAACCGCCATGATTCTTATTATGATCATCCTAAAAGTTTACTAAACAAAGTGGATTAAAGAGGAGATTTTAATTAGAAAATATAATGAAAATGGCGTCTTTAAGGTCCTATTAAATATGTGAAGATTTCATTATTTTTTTAACCAAGTTGTTAAAAAAAAATATACTTATAAAAGTTCATGGAAATAAAGAAGAAAAGAGCATGAATCATGCATGTAAAGTTGATACATTGAAACTTGCTTTGGAAAATTGATTGTGATTATGATTTAAACGCGTTTTTATAACGTGGGAAACGTCATAGTTTAGGGGAAACTATGGCGAATTTTTCTAAAAATCTAATCGCGATTAAAGAGGGGATTAAAGGGTGATTAACAAGGTTAAACGCGATTAGTGGTATTAAATGTCATTATGGAAACTTTGATGAGAATATTTAAGGTTTAAATATTCAAGAAGTTCTTATGAACTCAAACTTATATTTTTACAAAAATGAATGATTAAAAATATAGCAATGTGTTAATATAATTTTTGGTAAGAAAATTATATATTTTCGGAAACTTGCTAAGTACTTACAATGTATGCTATATATGTGTATGTATTAGATACCCATAGGGTGATCAAAATAAATATACATACATGTTCCTACATGGTCCAAGAAATGCTAGAAAAATCGGACAGTTAAGTGAAATGGCCGAAATGGAAATACATAACACTTGATGACGACAATTTGGGCGTATCGACATCGTAAACAAGTTACTACAATGTCGAGTCTAAAAATAATATATTTTTAGACACTAAGGCGAACGCATAACTAAGTGGTCAAAAACAAGAATCCGGAAAGTCGAAAACTATAAAAATTACCAAGTATTTTTTTCATGTGAAAAACGAACTTATTAAGTTATATGCTTGGTGAATTTTTGGTAAAAATTGCAAGAGTATATTTAATGGACTCACTAGAAAACTAGGGCTAGGCCCAATAACTAGAAAACTAGGGCTAGGCCCAATAACTAGAAAACTAGGGCTAGGCCCAATAACAAGAAAACTAGGGCTAGGCCCAATAACAAGAAAACTAGGGCTGGGCCCAATAACAAGAAAACTAGGGCTAGGCCCAATAATAATGATGACAAGCGAAAAAATAATAAAGAATTCAAGATGAACAACTTGTACGAGGTCCGAAAGACCTAGTGTCTAACGAGATTAGTACACATGTAGGTTATTGACACGTACGGACGCTTACTTTGATATCATATTTCACGGAACGCAAACTTGTGAGTTCATGTCCCTCCTTTCACTGTTTTCAATGTTTTGTTTTCAAAAACATCGAGGGGAAATACATGTTAAAACTATTGGTATGTTAGTTACGGAGTAGGAGGCATGATCAATGTGCATAAGTAGGGAATCTACATTTATAACCATTAATCACGTAGTGACCAAGGTGCAAAAGGTGTAGATCTATTGGGCTTGAGGCACGCCCCACTCCTAGTTGTTAACCGTGGAGTGCTTTTGTGATCCCAATGTGAACTAAGTGTCCTCGGTTTGGTTATTTTGCTTATGGCGCATTATGTCAGGGGGCTAGCTACCCACTGATAGATCTTTAAACAGACTCCATGATTTTAATCAGAACATACCATGATTACAAGATAACAAGTACTAGATTTCATATGATATCAAATACTGCATGAACTCGCTCAACTTTTTGTTGACTTTTAAAACTACATGTATTTCAGGAAACAGGTCTTGAGCCGGTGATTCACTATGGGATTCGGGAAAACAAATGACAACGATGGCCACTTTTGGGAGGGTTTGTCTTTTATATCCCAACTTCGTATGGGTATATAGGAGACAAAACCTCACTATATGTTGTGTCAAAATCTATCTTTTGTTATGTGTAAAATAACTTAGAACTATGCTATGTCAAACGTTGTTGAACTTGGAAACTATGTTAAAAACTTGTAATCTTTTGTTGAAAACTATATAACTATGGCATCGTTGTTGGTTCATGTTGTTAAATACATTTGGATGCAATGATTACCTTTCTTACGTCACACACAATACGCTTCCGCTACTAGCAGGGTGTGACATTTGTGATGTCTTTTGTTTCGTTACTCGAATTTGAGGAACCTTTTAGCACGAGTTGGGAGGAGCTGAGATGAACATACAAATTGCATTGTTATTATGGGTGCACACATAATAATAATGTGGGGTGCATGTGAGTCCCAGTGAGGCTTAACGAGTGTGAAAGGGGTTCCGCTCTGTTGTCTGATGTAAACTTAGTTGTTTGTAGAAGTCATCGTGATGTTTGACTCCTACTCAGTCTCGACCCTTAACTCTTTTTCCCTTTCCTTATATAGAATCATGAGTGGACGTGGTGGACGTACTGGTGGACGTGGCAACATTGCTATGACTCAGGCTGAATTAACCGACCTGATCAATACTCGTGTGGCTGAAGTCCTAGCGGCTTATCAGGTTGGTATGATATGTGCCAATTATTCCTTATCCTTGTGTTGCGTACTCAAATTTTAACCGTGTGTTGTACTCTCTTTCGTTTTTAGGCCAACCCGTGAATCAAAACAATCCGCCTGTTTGCACGTTTAAGACGTTCATGGATTGTAAACCATAGACATTCAGTGGGACTGAAGGGGCTGTGGGGCTACTTCGTTGGTTTGAGAAAGCTGAGTCAGTCTTCGCTATGTGTAACTGTCCCGTGGGGGACCGGGTGAAGTATGCTACAGGCACATTGGAGGAGGGTGCCTTAACTTGGTGGAATGCCCAAGTGCAGATGTTGGGTATTGAAATGGCTAATGCAACTACTTGGGATGATTTCAAGGAGTTGATGCGGGAGGAGTATTGTCCTCGTGACGAGATACAGAAATTAGAGAACGAGTACTACAATCTAAAGATGGAGGAATCTGAGATCGAGGCTTACACGAAACGATCTCATGAGCTAGTAAACTTAAACTCTTATGATCTGTGAAAATAGTAAACTTACTACCGTAAAGGTAATGTCTCCAAATTTTCAGGGCAAAAATTATAGCTCCTAATTCTAGATCATGGGTTTAATAATTCTCTTCGTGATTCTTAAGTTGTCTAGATGCATAAGCTATAACCTTTTGACGTTGCATTAACACACAACCAAAACCTAACTTAGAAGCGTCACAATAGACTACAAAGTCTTCTGTTCCTTCTGGTAATGCTAGTATGGGTGTGTTGGTTAGTCTTTGCTTAAGAATTCTAAAGGCTTCTTCTTGTTTTGGTCCCCATTCAAACTTAATAGATTTACAGGTTAACTTAGTTAAGGGAATGGCTATTCTAGAAAAATCTCGAATAAATCTTCTATAATAACCGGCCAATCCTAAGAAACTTCTAACCTCGGTTGGTGACTCAGGGGTTTTCCATTTGGTAATTGCCTCAATCTTGGTGGGATCCACATGAATTCCTTCATGATTGACTAAATGTCCAAGAAACTGTATCTGTTCTAACCAAAACTCGCACTTCGAAAACTTAGCATAAAGCTTTTCTTTTCTTAATAAACTTAAGAGTGCGTGCAAATGCTTTGCATGTTCCTCTTTACTCTTAGAATATATAAGAATATCATCTATGAAGACAATTATGAATTTATCCAAATATGGCTTACATATTCGGTTCATCATGTCCATAAATGCGGCTGGGGCATTGGTTAAACCAAAGGGCATGACAGTAAATTCATAATGGCCATACCTGGTTCTAAATACGGTTTTAGGAATGTCCTCTTCCTGTACCTTTAATTGATGATATCCTGATCGTAAATCGATTTTAGAGAAAAATCGAGCTCCTTGTAGCTGGTCGAACAGATCATCGATTCTCGGTAATGGATATCGATTTTTAATCGTGACTTTGTTCAATTCACGGTAGTCAATGCACATATGCATCGATCCGTCTTTTTTTTACATTTAAGATTGGCGCTCCCCACGGTGATGAACTTGGTTGTATGAATCCTTTTTCCAATAATTTATCTAGCTATTTCTTCAGTTCCTGTATTTCTGCGGGTGCTAAACGATACGGTGCTTTGGAAATCGGTGCTATTCCTGGTAGTAGATGAATTCTGAATTCAACTTGCCTGTCTGGCGGTAGTCCTGGTAATTCTTCTAGAAATACATCTGAAAACTGAGATACTACTGGAATATCTTTCAGTTCTTTTCCTTTAGTGTTAGTGATTATAGAAATCTGTAGGATCGTTCGCATGACCAAAACAAGTCGTTCAGAAGAGTTCTTGTCAATATGAGAGGCGGAAACTAACATATCGACTTTGAAACAGCTTGATATACACTCTAATTGTCTTTTTGATTGATATAACAACGTTTTACAACGAGTAGACACTTCAGCAGCACTTCAGCTCTGGAATCGGAAAGTTACAAATGAAATGAACAGGACATATATATATAGGCAACTCATTCCGTGCGAAATGGATAGTGTTCATTTCGTGCGAAATGGCCTTGTTCCATTTCGTGCGAAATGGCCTTGTTCCATTTCGTGCGAAATGGCCTTGTTCCATTTCGTGCGAAATGGCCTTGTTCCATTTCGTGCGAAATGGCCTTGTTCCATTTCGTGCGAAATGGCCTTGTTCCATTTCGTGCGAAATGGTCACAATCACACTTTTCTCGTATTTCATGCCCTGATCTTTCTAATCTAATACAAGACTCGATACAAGACGAAGTCGACAGACATATGCACCAACAGACTCCCCCTTGGATGTCGACGAGTCTTCAGTACAAATCTTCAGAAAGTCGAGTCTTCAATCTTTATCAGTCTTTGTGCTCTCTCCAAAGTATCTGACAGAGTAAGCATCCTCAATCTCTAACTCTTCTAGAATCTCATCTTGACTCTATTTTCTCTTGATCAGATCTCTTGATTCTTTAAGTTCTTTAGTATAAGCAGCTTGCAAGAATCTCAGGATCGATCTTTGGCTATACTAACTCCAGACTCCCCTTTGCTAGCAGACTCCCCCTCAAATTGTTCGGGGATCGTAATCTGACATAGCTCTTGTTCTAGAATCGTGACCTGGCTCACACTCTGCTCAGGCTTAGACACGGGGACCTACACAAATCTCTACCCAGAAATAAATTTCACAAATTTAAAATTTGACAAATTAAATCTCTGCTTACCACATGTAGAATCAATTTCAAACCATCACTTGAACATATCATCTAAAATGATTTAACATTTAAAAACTCGAATGACCACTTGTGAGAAAATCTTTTCAAACACACTTTCCCAAACCTGTTCATCATGTTTAGCACTCGGAATTTTGAAAATCAGCTCTCCAACATCAGTTGTCGAAAATCTTTTTAAATTTTTCAAAAATTTATACTAAAACATACTGAAAATCTTTTTGGATTTTGATATTAAAGAAATGCAGTAAAGAAATATTTACAGACAACATTTTTGCGAGTTTGCATAAGAGGATCATATCAGTTTATGAGACAAATCACTAACACCGTTAAGCTTTAAACATTTTAGGTTCTAAACGATTCACTTAGATTGTCAGTATACTGATCCACTTAAATTTTCACACAAAGTTCAACTGTTTCGAGATACGAGATTAATGTTTTAAGAACTTAAACTTATTCGCGTGTCCCACCTCAGAATATACTCCCGTATCCAGAATCCTATATTCAGTCTTACAGGTGAATGTACACTAGTGATATCTGTAAAGAGGTTAAGTGCGAGACCATGAGAGCTCAGGCTATTGCTTCCGCAAAATCAGAGAGATGATGGTTCGCTTTTCGGTGGGTTCCCTTTTGAGAATCTTTTATTTACAACAGCACATGATTAGCATTTTTCCATGTTTCATTATTTTTTATGCTGAGGGCGAGCTTTAAGATTAAAGCAATGCAAAATATTATACGAGGACTAGGCTATTTCTCCCGCAAAATCAGAAGTCCAGGTAGAATACCCCAGATATCACCACGCACAAAGACCTAGTATGTCAGAAATAGAAAGCCCTTCAAACAAGATTTCAGGGGTTACCTATATATCCAAGAGATGTTCCCCACGAAATAAGTAAGTTTAATATTTAGGTTTATATCTCGAACACAATCTACTAAGCGTGTAAAAACCTACTGGCACATCATCAGTGAGACCGTTTATCACATTTTATCTTTCCAATTCTTTAGCATGCTGTGATAGTCCACTGATGTACTATCATTTCCTCTTTTTCACAACAAAACTCATTTTTTATTTTTATCATGTTTTTGGCTTTTCAAATTTTTGAAATTTCTAAAAAAATTTTACTCCCCCTAAAATCAAAAATATGTTTCAATTTTGGATTTTCAGGGAAAATTTGAAAACAAACTGTACAAGTAAAGTGACAACTGATTCGAATTGCTTCAATTCGCCATCCACTTGGCATAAACAATCAGAACTCCCCCTGGCAACAAACTATTTTCCCATAAAGATTTCAAAACAGTTAAGTTTGTTTTAATCAAAATGGTTTTTCCGGAAAATAAGTTTTGTTGAATTTCACAAACCACTTGTAGATTAGGGGTTTCATCACATTGTTATTCAATCACATGTATGAAAGGTAAATCAAGTTCAACTTAATGACCTTGATTAACCACTAGTACGTGAAAATGTCTTTTTCAACCTCTTGTAGATTCACTTACCAATTATACCACTTGTAAAATAAACTATGACAATTTTCAAGAAAACTAGCACTTGTAGGTTTACCAAACAAACATTTTCAAGAATGATGCCGATTCCTTCTCCACGATTACCAACTTGGGAGCTCCGGCAAGTCCAGAGTTTTAATCATGATAGATTCTATCCCAGTTACTAACCTGGGATGACCCATCTTCATCTGGTTTCTTCGTTTTCTTTTCATAAAATTCTTTACCTCTTTGACCTTCCCGTCAATCATTTTTCCAAAAATATTTTTAACTGTGGGGTTAAAGGCTTTTTCAATATCAAATTCTTTCTTTTCAGAAAAAAAATTGATTTGAGATTTCAATTTTGCCAATTTTTAAATTTTCAGCCCGCAATGGTGGAAAATTTGCATCATCAAATGGCGGCACTGAATTTTCACCTTTTATCACAACTTGTGGCTCCTCTGACTTTGAGGAATCAGATTCATCGCCAAAACTAGCATCTGAATTCTTAACAACCCACTTTTGGTTATTAAGATTCACTCTTCTTCTGTAAAAACTTTTTGAACACTCACCAACCTCAAATTTTGAATTTTTGAAAATTTTAAATTGTTTGGTTGGTGGTTCATTTTCAACAATTTTTCCTTTCAATTTTTCAGAGACTTCCTGTTTTGTTTGGATTGCCTTTGGACAATTCCCGACAATATGACCAACTGTTTTGCATTGAAAACAGGTTCTTGTCTCCTTTTTCTGAGCAATTTCCTTCTTCAATCCATCTTGCTTCTTCGCAAGGAATTCTTTGTTTGTCTGTTTCCTGAACAAATGCTCTTTTTCTTCTTCGGATGATATCCCTGAAACAAAAACAGTTTTTGGTCTATAAGTTTTCTCATTTTTATAATTTTTCGGTGGAATAAAACCAAGACCTTTCTTTTTGAAATTACCGTTATGGTTTGGTTTCTTTCGATAACCTGAACCAAAATTGTAACCCTTTTTCTTGTTTAAACGTTGTTGAACTCTTGAGGTGTAAGGTTTAGGTTTTTCAGAAAGATTTTCATCTTTTATTTCAGAAATATTAATTTCTGTTAGTTTGAAAACCTTTTTATCATTTCTGGTTTAACACCTCTTATTGGAAATTCTTCATCAGAATATAATTTATCAGAATCATTCAAAGTATATGCTACTTTGAATGTTTCATCATTCAAATTAGATTTTGATAACAGAAACTCTTTATTGTAAACTCGTTTGCCCTTTTTGACTGTTGGATTTGACGTTTCAGACTTTGACTCTGAATTTGACTCCGAATTTGACTCCTCGGTTTCATCCTTATCCAACACCTGATCGACCACTTTCTTTATTTACTCTGACTCATGATCAGTATCAGATGAGGTGAAAGTGACATCAATATTGTCTGGCAAGTTATCTGAAGACTTAGATTCCCACTGTAAATTGGTTGCCTTTTTGACTCTCTCTGAATTAGGATTTCATGGAGAATATCCATTTTCAAGCGGAGGCGGACACTTGGTATAACTGGCACGAGGTTTCTTACCAAAATGTTTTTCTTCAGTATTCTCTACTTCAAACGCCTCATGCCTTCAACGGTTGGATAAATCCTGTCAATAACATAAGAAGTACATGAGTAACTTTTTAACAACCTGTTTACCCTTTTTGTTTCAATCCTCTGAGTTTCCAGTTTCTGTTCCAGCACAGCACATTTCTCAATGTAATTATTGACGATTTTTTGCTTTGTCATGAAAGCTCCTTGAAGTGTCTTCATAGCTGTTTCTTATTCACTGCTTGATTGATTGTATTGATTCATGGCTTTGTTTAGAACATCATAAGATTCTTTCAATATGTTCATGTTGTGAATCAAAGTACTGTTTAGTTTCTTCACTGTTTCACAGGTTTCACATTTCACAGGAATCTTTTGTGCATCAGCTTCTACTTCAATCGTGAAAGCTGGAATTTCTTTTACCTTTTTCTTTATCACACGAACTTCTTCATCATCACTGTTAACTTGTTTTTTAACTTTCTTCTTTTTCACTCGAACTTTTCCATTATCATTGTCATCACTCTCTTCTAGCATTCTTAAGTTCTCTTTCATTCTGTTTGCATAATAATCATCATTATCACTATCTTCAACAACTCGAGCAACAAAAGCTTTATGTTCTGAAGTTTTGTTAGGATCATAGTCATCCCAACTAAAACCTTTTGGTAGCCTTTCATCATCTTGATCTATCAAACATGCTTTACTATCAGCTGAAATATATTTGTCCCAACTGAAACCTTTTGTCGATCTTTCTTCATCTTGATTAACAACATAAGCTTTCTTTGATTCTTCAATTTCCTTCCTAGCATGTGCAGTTTGTGACGATTGTTGTTGAAGTGGCTGTTGAGCAACTTGATGATAAATTGCTTTTCAATAATAGTCATTGTTGTTGAAAGGATTTTGAGCTCCACTTGCTTCGCGGTTTGTGCATTCTCGCTTGAAATGCCCTTTTTCTCTGCAACGAAAACAAGTAACTTTAGATTTATCAAAACCAAAAGTAGAAACATTTGCATCACAGAAGTCATCTCTTCCTGTGATCTGCTTGAATTTTTCAACTCTTCTCAACACACTCGCCAAACACCACTTTATATCCATTAACTCCATTTCCTCAGCATCAATCTGATCGTAATCCTCTTTTCTCAACATTGAATTTCCGATCCTTCCTGCAACTAAACTCTCATATGACTCTAATACAGTCACCAACAAAGACATGTGACCTTTTGCAACCTCTTCCGAGAAATTCTGACCATTCTCAAGGTTTAATGCAATGTTGCATTGTAACATCTTTCCATTTCTGGTTGCTGAAAAGTTTGGATCAAATGATGGATATGAAGAAAATCCCATTTTGCTGTTTGATCCTTGAGATGACCCTCCAGAAGAATTTTTAGCGTTGAATGCAGTTTCGATCTTTGGTGACATGTTGGTCTTATCACTGATACCTCCTTTGTAATATAAACCAATATCTTGTTCACCATCAAAATCTTTCATTCTTGAGACCTTCCGTTGTTCCATCTCTTGAGCTTCAAGTTTTTCAATAAACTTTCCCAGTGTTAGACTGCCAAAATCTTTCTTATTTCTCAACATCATAAGGTACGTGCCCCAAACATCATGTGGCAACACATCAGCCAACTTTTCAATTAATTCTTCATTATCTTTTGTGATGCTCAACCTCTTCATGTTAACTATCAGATTGCAATATCTTTCTATGATCTGCTTGGTGTTTTCAGTTCTTAAACCACGAAATAGATCAAACTCTTTTTTCAAAAGTGATTTTTTGTTCTTGATCATCTCTTTACTTCCAACAAATTTCGATTTTAATGCTTTCCAAATTGAATATGCACTTCCATTGTGTTGCAGCAAAACCAAGATATCTTCTTTAACAGCTTGATGCAATAGACTAGTCATCATCTTTTCATCTTTGTATTTCTTTTTCTCCTCAACACTTAGAACTTTAATAGCAATAACCTCTTCATCATCATTCACCGGTCTAACATAAAATTGTTTCAACACATTCCCAAGCATCCAAGTAATTTGCTTGAACCCAATTTTTGAATCGCTCCTCCCATCCTTTATACTCCTCAATATTCATGAGCTTTGGCGGTTTTTGCATGGTGCCCGTTTCATTTTCTAACATTGTGTTCTGTGCAATAGTAATCGGAGTAGCAAACGCATTGTAAAACTCTTATTCCATGATTCGGTAAACTTTTTCACAAAACAACCTATTCAAACGGAATGATTTTCACGCGAAAAGAATCTGGTGCGAAATGGATTTTCACACGAAATGGACAACCTTGGTGCGAAATGAGTGATTTCGTACGAAATGGGATGATTTCGTGTGAAATGGGATCAAAATATGTCAATCCGTGCAAAATGGGCAAATCTGTGCTATTCCGTGCGAAATGAATCAACACCTAAACGATTTCGTGCGAAATGAAAACTCAATCCGTACGAAATGCTGCTGATGTCATCTAACCGAGCATGTTTTCAAGCGAAATGAATAGTTTGAACAAGTTTTAGGTCGATTTTAGGTCTACTTCTTTCAAGGATTTGTTAAAACAGTGTTTCGCACGTTATATGTGAAATTCAATCCATTTTAACCATAAAATCTTGTTAATTTTGGAAAAGAAGGTGTAGAAGTAAGAAAAATGAAGAAATCAAGCTGAATTCGGTAAGACCTCCTCCTCCTGAGCTCTGATACCACTTGTAGGATCGTTCGCACGACCAAAACGAGTCGGTCAGAAGAGTTCTTGTCAATATGAGAGGCGGAAACTAACGTATCGACTTTGAAACAACTTGATATACACTCTAATTGTCTTTTTGATTGATATAACAACGTTTTACAGCGAGTAGACACTTCAGCAGCACTTCAGCTCTGGAATCAGAAAGTTACAAATGAAATGAACAAGGCAGATATATATAGGAAACTCATTCCATGCGAAATGGGCAAGACCCATTTCGTGCGAAATGGTCAAGACCCATTTCGTGCGAAATGGTCACAATCACACTTTTCTCGTATTTCGTGCCCTGATCTTTCTAATCTAATACAAGACTCGATACAAGACGAAGTCGACAGACATATGCACCAACAAAATCAAATACACTAATGATCCTTTTCTTATACAACTTGCTGTTTTCATCACAGAGATGAATTTTGTGAATCTAGAGGGCTTATCTCCTTTAATTGTGATCTTTTCACCTTTTGGTGAATTTACTTGAATTGACTTTTGATCACATAAAATACTGGCTTTATTGGCTATTAACCAATCCATTCCTAATACAACATCGAATCCTGCCAGGTTCATTGGATAAAGGTTTGCAATAAACTTTTGGTTTAAAAATTCTATTCTTGCTCCCTGCAAGATCTCAGAAATCTTAATGGTTTCTCCATTTGCTGTCTCTACTAGACATTCTTGTGGGAGTTTAGTTAATGATTGATTAAGAATTTTGCAAAATGAAGTATTAATAAAACTTTGGTTCGCACCAGAGTCAAATAATACTTTAGCAAAAACATCATTAACTAAAAACGTACCGGCAATCACATCCGGGATCATTTTGACTTCTTCTGCAGTCAGAACAAATGCTCTAGCATTTTTAGTATTCTTGTTGTTTGCAACTGGAGCTAGCTTCGGATAGTTTGGTTTGATGTGACCTTGTTCTTCACAGTTGTAGCATATCCTGTTGTTAGGTTTCTTCCTACAGTCTTCTTCCTTATATCTAGATATTTTGCAGAAGTTGCAATATATGGAGCATCTTCCTGAATGCTTTCTTTTGCAATATTTGCAATAAGGTGCAGAGGTAGAACCTACATTTTTCCCACGGTTGGAATTTCCAGAGTGAAATTCTTGGGTAAGCCTTTGAGCTAGGTTTCTTCTCTGATCCTCTTCTCGTGTGCGTACTAATTCATCTGTCAAGGTATTTGCTAGTTCTACAGCTTCTTCTATAGTTTGAGGTCTGGCTGCCTTGACTACATGCCTAATCTCACTGATTAATCCCCAAATGTAACGGGAGATTAATACAGGTTCAGGTGATGCAAGGGTTGGCACTATTCTAGCATATTCAAAGAATAACGTAGTGTATCCCTTACTATCTACTCCAGTCATTCTAAGGTTCAAGAACTTATTTGCTATCTGTTCTTTTTCATTGGGAGGGCAGAATTTCCTTTCTACCATATTCTTAAATTCCTCCCATTCCATATTGTAAATCCTGTCACTTCCCCTAGATTGGAGGATAGTGTTCCACCATTCTAGTGCTGAATTCTTAAACAGATTGGAGACAAACATTATCTTATCCTTTTCAGCACACTTGCTTATTTTTAAGACAGCCTCAGTCTTTTCTATCCAGCGTAGAGCTGCAACGGCCCCTTCATTGCCCGAGAATTCCATTGGTTTACAAGACCAGAATTCCTTATAAGAACAACCATAAGGCATGGTTCTTCTTCTTTTGGGAATGGGCGCTTGAAGTATAGGTCCATTGTTTACGCTGTTTTCTGGATCAGTGGGTCGATTACTATCACGGTTACTTTTATTATCAGCTTCCCTAACTATTTGAATAATATATGGCATCGCATCTATTATTCCTTGTGCAACTATGTGTTGGATAACACTGTTATCCACTTGGTTTCCATTATTATCATTGTTCGGGTTGTTGTTATTCTGGTTTTTCGGGTTATTATCCGGATTCTCTTGATTCACTTGGTCAGCCATCTGAATTTTTAACATTTACCACATATTAATATTACAAGATAATATTTAACACAACCAATCTTATGACATGTATATTGATCAAAAGCGTCGAACATTGCGACTTACTCTTTCTTATATTATGCATCTAATACAAACTGAAACTGGAATATAAAATTACAATACCAGTAGGCATCTATAGCTATTGTCTAGATATTTTTTTTTCAAACATACACACATATTATATATTATATTATATTATTATTATTATTATTATTACTACTACTACTACTTCCACCATCACCTTTACTGATATGGGTTCATCCAGAACTCCATATTGCGCTCGTCGTACTTCCAGACGAGTCGCTCTCCGACCTGCCTCATCCTCTCACTACTTTCTAAAATCTCTTCTCCGAAGGTTCGGAGCTATTGCACATTTTCTGCACTCATTGGGGGTGCAGGTGCTGAGACTGGGTTTGGAAACTGGGGCATGGGTTCCTGGTACGGGTATGGATTCTCTAAAATTTCCCTGATGTACTGATCGCTATCATAGTAGGGATCTAGAGGATCCAAACCTGGGTAAGCTACTAGGTTTGGCATAGGTGTGTCTTCTGGCATTGGGTAGCGTTGCACATAATCCCTATTGTCATCTAACCACGGGTCATAATCTGGGTCTAAGGGATTGGGTGCTGGTACCCTAGGTATCTCTTCTGGGTTAAAATCATGTATTTGGATTTGATTTTCTGGGTTGTTCTCGATTTCCATTGGCTGTGTGGGGAATAGTGGTAATGGTTGGGGTGCTACGAGTTGCTCCAGGTTAGGGTCAGCAACTGTGGTTGCTAGGATATGAAAGTTTGCTAAACTCCTATTAAGCACATCTTGTGTGTGGGCATCTGTTTCTCTTTTAATGGCTGCTAAAGCTCGCTGTTTTGCAACTTTTTCATTCTCTTTCTACGCTCATGTGCTCCCCTACTGAACCATCCTCTTTTTTAGGAGGGAATGGCTCTTCAGACTGAGCCTTAAAAACGAATATCCCATCTTCATTGTCAGCTGCATACCCTGAGAGGGCAGGCTGTGAAGAGGTGCCTTCGCTTCTAGGTGAGCCGGACAACTGACGGTAGGCGTCGGAAGGTCCTTGGTCGCTCATTCTGTAAACTAACAAATAGTCAAATAATACATAACAATAATATACAATTATGCACGTATTTTCGTAATGTATTTCCTAACATATTATATTTTGGTGTCAGCAGAACACTTCTGTGGCTGAATCAGTGACTTAACTATGATACCACCTTCTGTCGCAACCCCCGCCCCCTATCTGTCCCGGGAACGGGCGGCCGTGAGATATCAGTTTGGTGGTATCGGTGTTTATTAATTTGGTAACGGAATTTCATCAGGACCGTAGTTAGGAAATATTTTATCAGAGTAAACACCACATTTTTATAATCTTAAACATATTGGGATAAAACCCAAGTTTTCATTACAAACTGATTTATAGAGATAATCTCTATTTTATTTAATAAAACATCTTCTTTTATTTAGGTAACTTTTATAGCCACTTTTCCAAGCCTTCAGTACGCGTTTAAAAACATTTTGTCAGTGGGAAATACTGGTGAGTGAATCCCAGTTTAATCAAGAAGAGTTTTATCTTTTAACAGTATTGAGAGCGATTACAATGTTTACATCTACACAATTACTCATTCAGTATTGTCAATCCTGACTGGTGGGTCATATAACCCATTGGCTAACTCTTTGTCCAATGGTAACGTGTTTCACATTTTGTATACAAAACCCTAACATACTGGCAGTAATTGAAGAATTACAAAGACTCAATCACTACTTAATCACATTGTAAAATAATTAAGGTTTTGTAAAAACAGTTTATAAAAAGAGATTACTCACATTGCAGTCTTAGGTTTTCTTTAAGGGTTTCCTGGTGATTATCTATAAATTGCACAAATGCACACGCGTTAGTATAATAACCCAATATTTACATTAGTAATACCCTCCCCGAGACGGCATTCCAACGACTACGTCGGGCAGAACCACGACAGCCGTTACGAAATCCTGGATCAATCGGGCAGCGTATCTAATACGTAACCGGGGTTATAATACTTACAACGAGGTAGAACTTCGTTATTTAGGGGGGGTATTTTGCCCGAAAGTTATAATTACTATGCAGAATATTGAGAGAGAGATCGAGAAATGAACGGTTTGGGAACTGAGGCTAAGGGCCTCTATTTATAGTGTCCATTCGGCTCCTCTCGTGGCCCGCGAGGCTCCCTATAGTAGGCCTTAGCCTTGCTGAGTTGACACGTAGCATCGTCAAGAGTTCGACACGTGGCAGCTCCGGGTTTCTCCTGGTGGCCCATCTGTTGCGGCCCGCGTAGAAGGTAGCAAAGGGTTACGCGCCCCGCGAGAGACCAGTAAATCTTGTTTTTAATTAATTTTAATAAAAATAAAGGTATTCGGGGTCCGTTTTCGTATATGGGGTGTATTTTAAGACATATAGGGGCACTCTTAAATATTTTTAGGGTTGTTATAGCTTTAGGTTTGGCACCCTCACACCGTACCGGGGAGGATGGGCGTGAACTAATTACCTTAACCACTCGACCAATGTTTGATAGAGCTTTGGGGAAGGGAAAATAATCTGGAGCCATCTGCGGTAATCGAGTTATTAACAACATCGAATCTCTAAATTGTTTCAAACTCATATCTGGTAACTAAACGTGTTAATAAACTTTGAACTCACCAGCGTTGTCTGATACACTTGTCTGCATGCTTACAGGTCGTTAGATTCATGGTTGGAACTTGCTATCTGGGAGTGCTGGAGTGGTCATGGGTTGTGGCTCTTGGATACATGTTCATTGGTTTCGCACGTTTGTTTTGAAACACTTGAATAACGATTTACTTTATGCTTCTGTTGAACGGATTTGTTTTAAGTTGTGATTTGGAATTATCTTATGAAATAAATGGAAACTTTTATTTAATATCATGTTATAGTTCAATGTGATTGGTGGCTGGATCCTGGTATGTCACGCGACCCGCGGTGTTTCCGCATGTGTTATTTTTGGGGGTGTGACAGTTTGGTATCAGAGCCACTGGTTATAGTGAACTAGGTTTTAAAACGTTTTTATAAAACTAGATTATAACCAAACAGCTTCGAAATCGACCATGACACTCAGCTCCAGATTGCAAGGTTCGTCTCTCGTTTACTTATTGCATAGCATATCTAGTGTACGCTTACGTATGACGTTGCATGTAACTGCACACTTGGCACTACAGACTGAATTCATGTGTTACTTGCCTATGTTATGTGGATGATAGAGCCCCAATGCGACATTCCTCTAGACTTTCATGATTCATGTTTTGTGATGTCTTTTGTTTCGTTACTTGAATTTGAGGAACCTTTTAGCACGAGTTGGGAGGAGCTGAGATGAACATGCAAATTGCATTGTTATTATGGGTGTACACATAATAATAATGTGGGGTGCATGTGAGTCCCAGTGAGGCTTAACGAGTGTGAAAGGGGTTCCGCTCTGTTGTCTGATGTAAACTTAGTAGTCTGTAGAAGTCATCGTGATGTTTGACTCCTACTCAGTCTCGCCTTAACTCTTTTTCCCTTTCCTTATATAGAATCATGAGTGGATGTGGTGGACGTACTGGTGGACGTGGTGGAGGCCGCGGCGGTGGACGTGGCAACATTGCTATGTCTCAGGCCGAATTAACCAACCTGATTAACACTCGTGTGGCTGAAGCCCTAGCGGCTTATCAGGCTGGTACGATATGTGCCAATTATTCCTTATCCTTGTGTTGCGTACTCAAATTTTAACCGTGTGTTGTACTCTCTTTCGTTTTTTGGCCAACCCATGAATCAAAACCATCCGCCTGTTTGCACGTTTAAGACGTTCATGGATTGTAAACCACAGACATTCAGTGGGACTGAAGGGGCTGTGGGGCTACTTCGTTGGTTTGAGAAAGTTGAGTCAGTCTTCGCTATGTGTAACTGTCCCGTGGGGGACCGGGTGTAGTATACTACAGGCACATTGGAGGATGGTGCCATAACTTGGTGGAATGCCCAAGTGCAGATGTTGGGCATCGAAATGGCTAATGCAACTACTTGGGATGATTTCAAGGAGTTGATGCGGGAGGAGTACTGTCCTCCTGACGAGATACAGAAATTAGAGAACGAGTAGTACAATCTAAAGATGGAGGGATCTGAGATCGAGGCTTACACGAAACGATCTCATGGGCTAGCAAACATGTGCCCTAACTTATCACGACCACCACCTCGAAGGATCGAATTGTACATCAAAGGCCTAGCACCACAAGTTAAGAGATTGGTCACTGCTGGAAATTTTAAAAACCTGCCTCAGATCATTCGTTTAGCACACAAGATTACATACCAAGAGGTCGAGCGCGGTTCGCTACCGCCTCATGTTTCTGCTACTCCTACTGCTACTACTACCCCTGCTAGTGATAACAAGCGCAAGTGGAATGATACGGACAAGGTGTCCAACTCGAATCAGTCGCAGAAAAAGCTAGACAGCAGCAATAATCGTAGCTTCAGTCAGTCCTCCTCTGTTAACCAAGGTCAGAGCAGCAATCCGAATCAGGGCTCCTACGCGGGGAGGCAGCCAAAGTGCAACAAGTGTGGTTATCATCATCGTGGACTGTGTGTCCAAGCTTGCCATAGGTGTGATAAGGTGGGCCATATGGCAAAAGACTGTAGAGCTCCGTTTCCAAAGCAACAGCAGCAGCAGAATCAACAGCAATAATAGCAGCATCCGCAACAGCAGAGGCAGCAGCCCCATCAGAACCAAGGCAATAGGAAGGGGTGTTTCCAGTGTGGGACGAGGCTCACATTAAACGGGATTGCCCTCAGCTGAATCAAAATGCCAATGATAACAACAACCGCCAGAATAACAATGCTGGGAACAACAATAACGGCAACAACGGAGGCAACGGTGCTTGTGGAAGGGTATTTACGATTGGTGCTGGTGATGCTAGGAACGACAGCAATGTCGTGACTGGTACGTTTTCTGTGAACAACCTCTTTGCTTCTGTGTTATTTGATTCTGGTGCCGATTGGAGTTATGTGTCCTTAGAGTTTAGTCAACGATTAGGGTTAACTCCAACACCTCTAGAAGCTAAGCATGTAGTAGAATTAGCTGATGGTAAGACAATTGAAGCCTCACACATTATTATGGGATGTAAACTCGATCTTGTGGGTCGAGTGTTCGACATCGACCTTCTTCCTGTTACTCTTGGTAGTTTCGACGTAGTGGTTGGTATAGAATGGTTGTCTAAGCATCAAGCAGAAATTCTCTGTAAAGAGAAAATCGTGCGTATTCCTCTCCCTAGTGGAGAGCCCTTGTTGGTTTAAGGTTACTGTAGTGGTGCAATCGTTGGCATCATCTCAGCTATGAAAGCCCAGAAGTGTTTACGTAAGGGCTATCCTGCTATTTTAGCACTTGTTACTGACGCTCAGTCTGAAGAAAGGAAAATCAAAGATCTACCAGTTGTTCGTGAGTTTTATGATGTGTTTCCTAAGGAACTTCCTGGTTTACCTCCTCACCGTCAAGTGGAATTTCAGATTGATCTTCCACCAGAAGCGACCCTAATTGCTCGAGCTCCTTATCGTCTTGCACCTGGGGAGTTGCAAGAGTTATCTAATCAACTTCAAGAACTGTTGGATAGAGGTTTTATCCGACCCAGTTCTTCACCTTGGAGAGCCCCAGTTCTATTTGTAAAGAAGAAAGACGGGTCCTTTCGCATGTGTATAGATTATCGAGAACTCAACAAGGTGACCGTCAAGAACCGCTATCCCTTACCACATATCGAAGACCTGTTTGACCAGTTGCAAGGGTCAATTTTTTATTCGAAGATCGATTTAAGATCGGGCTACCATCAGATGAGAGTCCGAGAGGAAAATATTCCGAAAACAGCTTTTCGAACGCGGTATGGCCATTATGAGTTTCTGGTTATGCCATTCGGGTTGACGAACGCACCAGCAGTGTTCATGGATCTCATGAACCGCGTGTGCAAACCGTATCTCGACGATTTCGTCATCGTGTTTATCGAAGACATTCTGATATATTCTAAGAGCAAGGAGGATCACGAGCGGCACTTGCGTCTTATCTTAGAGCTCTTGAGGAAAGAACAACTCTACGCGAAATTCTCTAAGTGTGACTTCTGGATTCGAGAGGTACACTTCCTTGGCCACATTGTTAATGAATCGGGGATACATGTGGATCCTGCTAAGATTGATGCTATCAGAAATTGGGCGGCACCGAAGTCTCCTTCAGAGGCGACAATTTCTTGGCCTCGCTGGGTACTATCGCAGGTTTATCCAAGACTTCTCAAATATTACTCAACCTCTTACCTCGTTAACACAGAAAGGCGTTGTATACTCATGGGGAACGAAACAAGAAGATGCTTTCCAGTTGCTGAAACAAAAACTCTGCAGTGCACCGATTCTGTCCTTATCTAAGGGTACCGAAGATTTTGTGGTGTACTGTGACGCCTCTATTCAAGGTCTCGGTTGCGTGCTGATGCAACGTGAGAAAGTGATAGCTTACGCCTCTCGACAGTTGAAGGTTCACGAGAAGAACTACACGACTCACGACTTAGAGTTGGGGGCCGTGGTGTTTGCGCTCAAAATCTGGAGGCATTACCTGTATGATAGTAAATGCACTATTTATACCGACCACAGGAGCCTTCAGCACATCTTCGACCAAAAAGAGTTAAACATGCGGCAACGTCGCTGGGTGGAACTCCTAAACGACTACGATTGTGCCATCAAGTATCATCCAGGAAAAGCTAATGTTGTAGCTGATGCCCTTAGTCGGAAAGAAACAAAACCCAAACGTGTCCACGCCTTACAACTAACAATTCACTTGAACCTCCCTGACCAGATCCGTTCGGCTCAAACTGAAACACTGAAAGAAGGAAACATTAAAGCTGAGTATTTACGGGGCATGGAGAAAAGACTGGTGGAGGGATCTGATGGTATTCTTTATTTTATGGAGCGGGTATGGGTTCCTTTGCATGGCAGTATAGAGGGCTCGTGATGGATGAAGCGCACAAGTCTTGATACTTTGTTCACCTGGGTTCGGATAAGATGTATCAGGACCTCAAAGTCTTGTATTGGTGGCCAAAGATGAAAGCTCACATTGCGACATATGTGAGTAAATGTTTGACTTGTGCGAAAGTCAAGGTAGAGTACCAGAAACCCTCAGGCCTACTTCAGCAACCAGAGATACCCATGTGGAAATGGGAGCAAATTGCGATGGATTTCATCACAGGTTTGCCAAGAACTCAAAATGGAAATGATACCATCTGGGTGATCGTTGACCGTCTCACGAAGTCAGCGCACTTTCTAGCAATCAAGGAAACAGATAAGTACTCGCAACTTGCTGCTGTCTATCTGAAGGAGGTGGTTTCTAGGCACGGGGTGCCAACCTCTATTATTTCTGATCGTGACTCGCGTTTCATTTCAGATTTGTGGCAGTCGATGCACAAATCATTTGGCTCACGTCTCGACATGAGTACTGCTTATCACCCACAGACGAATGGTCAAAGTGAACGAACCATCCAGACACTTGAAGACATGCTGCGAGCGTGCGTGATTGATTTTGGCAAGGGTTGGGAGAAACACTTGCCTTTGATAGAGTTTTCTTATAACAATAGCTACCATGCCAGCATCCAGGCAGCTCCGTTCAAAGCACTGTACAGACAGAAATGCCGTTCTCCTCTCTGTTGGGCTGAGGTGGGTGCCAGCCAGATCACAGGTCTGGAGCTTGTACTTGAAACTTCAGAGAAGATTGTTCAGATCAGGAATCGTATGGCGGCAGCGCGCGACCGTTAAAAAAGCTACACTGACAAGCGTAGGAAACCCTTGGAGTTCGCTGTAGGCGATCGTGTCATGTTGAAAGTCTCACCCTGGAAGGGTGTGGTACGGTTTGGAAAACGCAGTAAGCTTAATCCTCGTCATGTAGGGCCTTTCAAAATTCTAGAACGGATCGGTAAAGTGGCCTACAAGCTTGAGTTACCTGCTGAGTTGGGTAACGTTCATGATGTCTTCCAGTTGTCGCAACTAAAGAAGTGTTTGTCCGATGAAACACTTGTGGTACCGTTTCAAGAGCAGAAAATCGACGACAAATTGCAGTTTGTCAAAGAACCTATCGAAATTATGGATTGGGAAGTCAAGGTCCGTAAGCATAGTCGAATTCCGATCGTGAGAGTTCGTTGGAACTCAAGACGTGGACTGGAGTTCACGTGGGAACGCGAAGATCAGATGAAGCTCAAGTATCTTCATCTATTCCCAACTGACCAATCTAATCCTGATGCAACTGGTGAATTTCGAGACGAAATTCCCTTTCAAGTTGGGGATGATGTGGCACCTGGGGAAAATCCACAGTCATCCTGATCTAACATTGTGCTGCTTTAGATTACTTATCAAATTTCAGGACGAAATTTCTTTCAAGTTGGGGATGATGTGACAACCCGAGATTTCAAGGTCTTTCCTCTACGCATTACTTGTTTCGCAATCCTGTTTTTACAATTTGTTTATGAGATGACATGTGTAATTTATTTGTATGATTATAGTATTCTGATGCTTGATTGGTTAATGAGTAATGGAAACCCAAGATGGCGAAGAATGGTTCTTCGCCACAACCCTGCTCGACGAAGAATAAGTCTTCGTCACCCTCTATCTCGGCGAAGAATGAACTTCGTCACCCACATCATGACGAAGTATAGTCCTTCGTCAAAAGGATTGTTCGTCTAGAGGAGTTCGGCCTAGTTGTGGCCCGGCCCTGTTCACGTTATATAAAACCCAGGATTTCATGAAACCCTAAAACGCTATTCTTCTCCCTCGCATACCCGACGGCTATTTCCAATAATTCGAAGTCTCTGTGTCTCGATCAAACCAATCTATTCAATATCACGGTTAGCATTCTCTTGTTGATAGTGTGCTATACTTCTGATGTTGTAATGTTAGATGATTGATTAGGGTTTCATACTAGTAGGTGTGATGATGAAAATTGTGATCATGAATTGGATGTAACGAATTGTGTGATGATTTATTGGGTGACTAGGGTTGCATGCTAGCATTAGAATCCGTTAGGTTATCGGTCCGATTAAATGTTCGTATGGATGATGATTGATCAAAATAAATGTTGTTTATGAAGTTAATTTCATGAATGGAACTGTTACAGTGAGATGTTGTTTGATGTTACAATAAGATGTTGTTTGATGATACTATGAGATGATTGATTTGTGGATCCTTTTAATCATTTGCTAACTGTTGTTATGAATTACATGGATTGGTAACTGTTTGATGAGTGGTGCGACGAAGAGCACCCCCAACGAAGAATCAGTGGTCGGCGAAGAACTGATTCTTCGTCGGCTGGTCTTTGACGAACCATTAGGAACCTTCGTCACATTTCTTTCCAGCGAAGAATGATTCTTCGCCATGAAGGTTCGTCGATGTAAGGGTTCGTCGCCATGAAGGACCTTCGCCGTGAAGGCATCCCACGAAGATTGATTCTTCGTAAGGATGCTGCAAGGGAACTAATGGGTTGTACAGTGAATCTGGGTATGTTGATTATGTAAATGGATATTGGTGTTTATGAATACAATCTGAGTACTTGCTACATGTTATACAGTGACCTTTTGATGAATGCAATCTGTGTGAAATATGTGACTTGGTTGATTATGAAACTGATAGTATTGTTAATCACGGTAGGGTTGGTTGATTAACTGGAACGGGTAACTTAATATACCGAGTAAATCTAAGGTGAGTTCACTGCTCTTTTTCAAGCATGCGTCCCGGGAGGGACATCTGGTAAATATTCCGGGAGGAATATTGGGTAAATGGATTTGACTGGAATGTTAAACATGGGATGTTGGTTAATACACTCATATCTATCATTTAAGTCCCATCATATACCGAATTAGTTGCCGGGGAGGCAACGGGGTTATTAGTTGATAGCGCTATTAGGTTTGGCACCCTCACACCGTACCGGGGAGGACGGGCGTGAACTAATTACCTTAACCACTCGACCAATGTTTGATAGAGCATTGGGGAAGGGCAAATAATCTGGAGCCATCTGCGGTAATCGAGTTATTAACAATATCGAATCTCTGAAATGTTTTAAACTCATATCTGGTAACTAAACGTGTTAACAAACTTTGAACTCACCAGCGTTGTCTGATACACTTGTCTGCATGCTTGCAGGTCGTTAGATTCATGGTTGGAACTTGCTATCTGGGAGTGCTGGAGTGGTCATGGGTCGTGGCTCTTGGATACATGTTCATTGGTTTCGCACGTTTGTTTTGAAACACTTGAATAACGATTTACTTTATGCTTCCGCTGAACGCATTTGTTTTAAGTTGTGATTTGGAATTATCTTATGAAATAAATGGAAACTTTTATTTAATATCATGTTATAGTTCAATGTGATTGGTGGCTGGATCCTGGTACGTCACGCGACCCACGGTATTTTCGCATGTGGTATTTTTGGGGGTGTGACAGTAGAGAATCTCGGTTGGGGTTTTGTTTTGGTTCTTTTTGTTAGGCAGAATGTTTAATAAATAAGTGGCGGTGGCAAGAGCATGGTGCCAAAAAGTATTAGGTAAGGAGGCATGAGCAAGTAATGTGTGAATCATGTTGTTAATGGTACGTATTTTTCGTTCGGCTTTGCCGTTTTGATACCATGATAGTGGAGACAGAAGGCATAGGATTTCAACAGGATCGATGATCCCTCTTCTCAGCTTTCATTATGTATAAATATAAGGTCTCCACTATTTTTGGAGACTTACAGTTGTTTTGCCTAATACAAGGAAGGGAAAATATTTGCAATATTTACATGATTTGCTATATACTATTAAAATGAATGATACCTTATTCTTAAAGTGTTCATAAATCCATCCCAATTAGTCAAGAGATTGGTAGAAAATATTTTTTTGAATCAAACCATAGTTAAAAAAGTTTAAGTGTAACAAGTTTTCCATCACACAATGGTTAGTGTTTAATATTTATATACAACTTGTCACTTCCAGTCTTCCACACAAAATAATAATCTAGTAACAATCTTAAGTTCTTAACCATCTTTATCTTTAAACAACGTCAGCGGCGAAGCTTGAGATTTCCGTCTGGGGGATCGAATTGAAAACGTATATACCAAAAATTTTCTATAAAATGGGGGTCGAAAACGTATATAACAAAAAATTTCTACACGAAGATTACATACTCTCCACTACTGAGCGAAAAGTTCAGGGGGTCGGCCGCCCCCTCCCGCCCCTTATCCACATCTTTCACCTTCGCCTAGGAAAAATATCACACTCACTTAAGCAAACACCAAGTAAATACAACAGTTTTGTAATATTTAGATCGACAAATAAATCCTTGAAATCCACTTATATATTTCTGTTTTGGTCAAAAATTACCGAAGCAATTAAGTGATCAAATTAGTTAAGTGAGGTAGTGTGCTAGAAATGAGTGTCAAAAACATGTTAATCAAGTTAATTGCAGAAACAGTTTCAGGATACGGCTCAGGATATTGAGTTGTATCTATGATTAAACAATGAGCAAAAAAGTAAAGGCTGACACGTGATGTACGAGGAAAGCCCTTGATCAATCTAGATCGCCAGCACAAAACCTCGGGAGCTGACAATCGCAGCTGCCTTGTTCTTATATTGCTTTAAATCTCAGGATACAGTGCAGGATGTGATGCGGATCAACTAGGTGTTACAATGTAATTCGATTACAAGTGTTTGTGTGTAGTGACTGCTGAAAGCTAGAGAGCAAAAGTGTTCGAAAGTGTGTGTGTAAGTTGTGTGCCTTAATCTGATCCGCCCCCATCTATTTATAGTAAAAAAATGCAACAAACTACCCTAATAAACCGGGATCCAGCGAATATTCCCCATTCGAACGTTGTAGACCAGGTCTTTCGGGTTCAACGTCTCTCACATAACAGATACGCCCGAGTCTTGAGGAGAAGAAGTCCATCTGACCGTTAGTAACCCACAGCCTCTAACCTGCACGTGGTTAATTTAGTTAACACCAGGATATGGCCCAGGATGATACCAATATCCTAATCCAGTATCCTGATCACAAGTAAACAACCAAAAGCAGGATATTAGTCAGGATATATATACTCAGAAAATGGCCCATAACAATTGTCCCCAAATATATCTGTTGGTATACCAATCCAACGGATATATTTTAAAATTTCTAACTCGTAGACCGAGGCAATTAAAACGAAACGATGGTTGAGGTGACATTGTGCCATTTTCAATGCAATATTTACTCTTTACCCCCTATATTCAGCCTATAATTAGCTGAGATATTTCTTCTTGTTATCATTACTCTTCAAGCGATTTTCAGGTAATCATCATTTCCTTCATCCTCTGTTCTTTTTCCTGAATTTCTTTTAGTTTGCTTGATACCCTTCATGGCATCACGGACAAGATCTCGTTCGGATGAACCAGTCCCAACCCTCGTGAGTCAAAACCTCATACGAGAACCAGAAAAAGAAATCTGCTGCTTTAACAATGCCGATATCGCTGCCCTCAAGGATTCCGGCGCCTTTCCCGCTGGAACAGTCATTCGCCCTTTTGATCGGGAGGTCCGATCAGACGTGTCATCAAACGAGTGGGTCTGCTTTTTCGCCTACCCCTTTTCTTTGGGATTCCGGTATCCATTTCCACCCTTCATCTCTCGTTTCTTCGACCTCACCGGCCTTAGTTATGCCCAAACTATGCCAATGGTCTGGCGAGTTTTGTGGTGCTAGACCAAATCAAATCTTTCCATTGCCCTGACCTGTGTATTGAAGACCTCCCCATAGCATACCGGTTGAGGTCCCATGGTGATAGCCGTTTTCTTTTGTTCTCTACCTCCAAGAGCCCTTTAGTCCTTAAGGCCACCAAGAACGAAGACCGATGGTGGCGAAAGTTCTTTTTCGTGAAAAGAGACTCTATTGACAAGGGTTTCGATCTGCCGGTTTGATGGTTAACCAAGGGTAGGATCTAGGGTTTTAGGAATATCTCTAAATGTATGCTTAAACTATATCCCAGACTTATATCCTGATGTTTTTATGCAGCGAACTTCAGAGATTTAGCACCCCCAGTGCGGAATCCAAGTCCAGGATCAAAGAAATCTACCGACTTCCTGCCAGTGAAAGAACTTTCTCCCTGTCTCTTACAGATTCAAGCCAAAAATCAAGTTCAGAGATGTCTGGTAAGCATATTCTCAGTAATTATCTTTATTTATTAAACCGATTATCTTTCAGAGGTATGATGAGTTTAAAAATATCTTCCCTTGTGTAGTACCAGTTGTCAACCTAGAAGGCTTCCAACTTGACGAGTTGGATAGTTACTCCAGCCTTGTACCTGTCAAACAAGAATCCTAGCCGAAGTCGTCTGACACACCAAAGCCTACCACTTCAAAGACTACTACCGCTCTTAAAGCTCCTCCGGCATCCAGGACCCGGGCCTCTAGCTCCCGGAAGAGAAAAGAAATGGATTCTCCAGCCGCCTCTGAGACATTCTCTCTCGAGAATCATGGATTTAGTGAAGCCACTTCATTCCTCAAGCAGGTAAAAATTCCCTTCCGATATCCTGAACATGCATGTTAATCATTATCCTGCTCATTTTACATTGATACCTGTATCTTTAACTGCAGGGCTTGGAACGTCTCATGCACTTGTATGAAGACGCATGTGGGCTTAATAAGATGCTGGAGATTAAGCTCGAAAAAACTGAAGCCACTATAGCTGATCAAGGAACAATTGCGGCCGCCAAGTCCCAGCATTATGAAGACAAATACAAGGCAATGACCCAGGAACACCAAGCTGCCCTCCACAAAGCCAATGAGGATACTTAAGCCAAACTAGATGCCGCCCTTCTTCAATACCAGCAGGATATGAGTTCATATCGGGACAGTCTCAAAGCATCCGTTGTTATCTGCCTTCTCCAAGCCAGGTTAAGGATGGCTTATGAGGCCAAGAGCTTGGGCTTCGAATGCCCCTCCTGGAATGTAAAGGCTTGGGAAGCGAAACTACAGGATCTTGGAGGTCATCCCGTCGCTCATCCCGCAAAGCATGCTGGTGAAGAGCCTTCTAATGCGGCAGAGGAAGTGGCCAATGCTGGTGATGATGCCGAGAAGAATCCTGAGGGGGATGCTGGCGCAGATGCTGGGAAAGAAGTTGCTGATCAAGAAGGTGTTGCCCCTTAGGCGGCGAAGTGGGCGATGATGGATATACGTGCCAAGGCCGGAGCCCACTTTTTTAAATTTCATGGTTGTGGTTTGTACAAACAATTTACTTTTCCTGTCGTTGAACAATTTATATTTCCTTCACTAGAACAATACGATGACCAAAGGTGGATGGGTCCTGGGTTTCAGGATGAAGCCCTTGGTCATCGGTTAGTATAACCTGTTTTGAATGTCGTAACGGTTGAAGGTGGACAGGTCCCGTTTTGAGATAGAACCTTCAACTGTTACGTAAGTATGGTAAAGACTAATTGTGCTTTTGGTGGATGGGCCTCGGTTTGAGGTGAAACCAAAAGCACAATTTTTGACATGTTAATAATATAACTTCCTTTTGACTTATTTGTTGTTGCCTTTTAATTTCTGTCATGCATTTCTTAATGTAGATTTTAGATTTGCAAAATTTTGTACAACTATCTTTTGAAAATATCCTGATCAATATGCTCAGTGATATATTATGAAAACTTTTATTAAATAGAACTTCTAAAAATTCAATCAACTTTAGAGAAAACTTCTAAAGAATAAAAGATTGTCGACTTTCTAAAACCTGTTTTGACAATACTTGTTTGATCAGAGTTTTAATTTCAATCAAGTATCACTTCCATATATTTCAATCAAATATCCCGAAACGCATCCCAAAAACACATTTTGAAGATATATCCTAAAGATATATCCTTTTCAGGATACTTAAACCTTAACCTGAGTTATAAAATTTATGTAAGGTTTATAAAGGAAAGATCATACCAGGAACTGAGTCTAACCCTAGTATTAAACTCCAATCCCTTTTACGACTTCTCCTACTAAGATATCCCCAGTTCGAGACACTTAGCTCAACTTTGATCCTTTGTGCATCATACAATTGCTTTAGATGGAATGTCCCCTGTGCATGAAGTCCTCAAACACTTAGAAGATTTTTGAACACTAGTTCCAATTGTATAGACAATTTTTTGTGTTACAGGGGTAAAACCCAAAATATACTGGAGATAAATCCTTCGTATCCTGGGGGAAATCCCAAATTTTCATGCGCTACAGGCGGGAGTGTATAAACTCCAAGACTTAGAAAGGTGAAAACCTTTAAACCTTAGAGAGTATGAAAATACCCTTTCGTGAGAGAGGGTGATCAATCCTCATATACCTTTAGGATTCAGGATATAGCCAACAGTAACGAAATTGTCAGCCACTTTTACATGGACTGGTCCCGCCACCTTGAACTATTCCCGAATAACTTGCGCTCCAGGCGGGGTGTTTAAACCCAATTCGGAAGAAAGGTGAATACCTTTAAACCTGAGAAGGGATCAGGATCCCTTAGACGTGAGAGAGGGGGCCAATCCTCTAATCTTCCGAAGTATCCTGAGTGTGTATCCTGGTGCTACATCCCGAAGAATATACTGCAAAACAACTGTAAACTAAGGTGGGTGTTAGCCTGGCTAACACCCCTCCGATGCTTAAGTCAGTAACGGGTTCAAAATAGTAAATGATATTAAAATTTAATAAAAGAGTCAGAATCCACACCGCCCTGAGTCAGAATTTGAATTCCATACTCACTTAAAATAGAGCTTTAGATGTATAGCATTCCAGGATCTCGGTAGCATATCCCCCTCTATATTCTTGAGTCGGTATGCTCCTTTTCCTGATTCTGATTCAACCTCGTAGGGTCCTTCCCATTTCGAAGCCAACTTTCCATTAGAAGGATTAGTAGTATTCTGAAAAGCTTTTCTTAATACCCAATCTCCAACCTGAAATCTTCTAGTCCTTATATTCTTGTTATATGCTTTAGATATCCTCTATTGATATGCTGCCATCCTTAGCCTTGCAGCATCTCTTGTCTCATCAATAGTATCCAGTTCCTGGCATAGGACTTCAGGATTCCGCTCAGGATCCCTGAGGTTGGATCTTGCTGTAGGTATCACCATTTCCGTCGGGATCACCGCTTCTGCTCCAAACACTAAGGAAAACGGGGTTTGACTAGTTGCACTCTTAACCGTTGTCCTATCAGCCCACAAAACAAAGGGTAATTCTTCTGCCCATCTTCCTTTCTTAGCCCCTAGTCTCTTTTTCAAGTTGTTGACAATTATCTTGTTCGATGATTCTGCTTGTCCATTTGCTTGAGGATGTACCAGAGTAGACGTAATCATTTTGATTCCCCAACTCTTGCAGAAGTCAGTAGTCCTTTTACTTATAAATTGAGATCCGTTGTCACAAATTATCTCAGCTGGTACTCCAAACCTAGTCAAGATATTCCTTTTTATGAAGGATACCACTTCTTGATCTCTAACTTGAACAAATGCTTCTGCTTCAATCCACTTGGAGAAGTAATCCGTCATTGCCAACATGAAAACCTTTCCTGGAAGCTTTCCAACTATATCCATACCCCATTTCATGAACGGCCAAGGGGAAACGATAGGATACAGCGGTTCAGCAGGGTGATGTAATATGTTACTATGTCTTTGACATGCGTCACATCTTCGAGCATATTCTGTGGCATCTTTCCTCATCGTCGGCCAATAATATCCTGTCCTTAATACTTTTGAGAATAAGGACCTGCCCCCAGTATGGTTACCACAATCCCCTTCATGTATATCCTGAAGTACTTCTTTGGTTTCGGGATCCTCCAAGCACCTCAGATATGGTCCTGCAAGAGATTTCTTATACAAAACATCATTTATAATAGTGAATCGTGATACCTTCATTCTAAAGGCTTTAGGATTCTCATTCTTTGGGATGTGTCATTCCTTGAGATATCTCATGATTGGAGCCGTCAGGACTTAGGATCCTCCTCAGGATACTCATCGTCAGGATCCTGAATACTTATTACTTCCTTATCCTGAGGATTCGTCGCAGGATATAGGATATGTAATATTGGTATTCGGGTTCCTTCCGGTATCCTGACCGATGATCCCAGATTTGCCAAGGCATCGGCTTCAGCATTATCCTCTCTTGGTACCTGTTCAAGTGTAAAAATATCGAAATATCCTGCTAATTTTTTGAGAATTTCGAGATACTCAATTAACTTCTCTCCCTTAACTGCATAGGTTCCATTAAAGTGATTAGTGATTAACAAAGAATCAACATATACTTGCAAATTCTTGATACTCATATTCTTAGCCAACTCTAATCCTGCAATTAAAGCCTCATATTCTGCCTCATTATTAGTAGCAGGAAATTCACACCTAATAGCCTGGGGTAATATGTCCCCCTGTGGCGATTTTAGTAGTATACCTAAACCTACACCTCTTACGTTAGATGCACCATCAGTATACAATGTCCAGCATTCTAAGTTTTCTCCTAGCTGCTGTACTTCTAAATCTACTTCATTTTGAATGTCACTACTGAAATCAGCCACAAAGTCAGCTAAAGCCTGAGACTTTATGGCATTTCTAGGCTCATATACTAAGTCATAAGCACTCAGTTTTACTGACCACTTAGCCATCCTACCCGACATCTCGGGTTTCCTAAGCACGTTTTTAACAGGATAATTGGTTTTAACATGAATCCTATGTGTCTCAAAATAATGTCTAAGTTTTGTTGATGCCATAACTAGGGCTAATATCAATTTCTCTAGATGAGAATATCTAGTTTCAGCATCTAGTAAACTTTTACTAACATAATAGACATGATATTGCTGACCTTCATGGTCCTTTATAAGAACGGCACTTACAGCATTCCCTGATACAGCGAGGTATAGGGATAGTGGTTCACCATTTTCAGGCTTCATCAATAGAGGTGCAGTTGAGAGATATCGCTTCAAATCCTGCAAGGCTGCTTCATGCTTTGCTCCCAATTCGAACTTCTTATTCTTCTTGAGGATATCATAAAATTCCTTGCATTTTTCCGAGGATCTTGAAATAAATTTGTTCAATGCTGCTACTCGTCCTGTTAACCGTTGAACATCCTTCATATTCGAAGGTGATTTTATATCCAGGATAGCTCTAATCTGTTCCGGGCTCGCCTCTATGCCTCTTTTGGTCACCATGTATCCTAGAAACTTTCCTGCCCCCACTCCGAAATGGCACTTAGCAGGATTCAGTTTCATGTTATATTGATCCAGGATATCAAATGCTCCCTTAATATCCTGGAGGTGATCCTCAGCCTTTTTAGATTTCACCACCATATCATCGATGTATACCTCCATTGTGCCCCCAGCTTATCTTTGAACATCATGTTCACCAATCTCTGATATGTTGCACCTGCATTTTTCAAACCAAAGGGCATAGCAGTATAACAATAAATACCTGTTGGTGTCATGAAGGCAGTATACACCTGGTCCGAAGGCTCCATTTGAATCTGCTGAAATCCTGAGGATGCATCCATGAAGGTTAACATCTCATGCCCGGCAGTAGCATCCATCATTGCATCAATATGGGGAAGAGGAAATGGGTCTTTAGGACAAGCCTTGTTCAAGTCCGTGTAATCTACACAGACTCTCCATTTCCCATTTTTCTTCTGTACCACGACTACATTTGCCAGCCATCTTGGAAACTTGACTTCTCTGATCATTTTGGACTTCAACAATCTTTCAACTTCCTCTTGTATGATTGTATTTCGTTCAGGAGCAAACTTCCTTCTTTTTTGCTGAACAGGCTTGAACGACCTGTCAATTCTAAGCTTGTGAGTAATAATGTCTTTGGATATACCTGTCATATCCCCATGCTTCCATGCAAATGTTGACATCCTGCACTTCAAAAAGTTAGTTAATTGTTCTTCAATATCCTGAGGGATATTGGTCCCTACGAGCACCGAGATATCAGGATTATCCTGATCCTGGATAACTTTCTTCATATCCTGCTCTGAAGCCTCCACGATGGTACAGCCGTCATATCATGGATCCATGGCCTGCCTAGTATGATGTTATAGCAGGATAGGGAGTCCATCACACAGAAACGTTGTATCGAGTTGACCCCTTCAACATATACTGGTAACTTTATCTCCCCTACGGTTTTCCTAGCTTCTCCACTGAAACCAACGAGCACAGTGGACTTCGAAGTAATGTCCATCGGAGATACATTCATCCTCTTCAATGTTTCCAGCTGAATTATGTTGACGGAGCTACCATTGTCCACCAATATCCTGCGTACAAAATGGTTAGCAACATACAATGTTATTGCGAGAGCATCATGGTGAGGATCCTGGACAGTATCCCTGTCATCACTATCGAAAGTGATCACTTTATCGGTTGTAAGTGTAGTCATCCTGGCTAGTTTGTCTCCCCTTTCAGTCTTAGCTTCCTTTGCATGTCTCTTGGCCGCAGAATACGAAGTCCCACAAATGTCGGATCCTCCTGAAATAAAGTTAATTATTTTGGCATCTGCTGGGGGTGATGCTGCTCGTTTAGGATCCTTCTCATGATCCTGCCCTTTATTCTTCTTTCTTCCCAGCAAATCCTTCAGATACCCCTTGCTTAATAGGTAGCTTATTTCTTTCCTTAGAGCAATGTAATCCTCGGTCACATGTCCGAAATCTTCATGGAAGGCACACCATTTGGATTTATCCTTCCAATCAGCTTTCTGCTGATTCTTTCGAGGCCACCTAGCTTTGTCTCCTAAACCCTGCATAGCATACATTAACTCAGGTATATTAACAGAAAAGCAGTATTCAGATAATTCAGGATATTCTTCAGGATCCTCGTCTTCAACAGCATTCGCTTTCTTGTTATCATTTCTGCCATATGGCTTGGAGCGATATGGTTTATACGAGGATTCTGATTTCCTGTTGGTTGATTCGTAGGTTGAGATGAAATTCATCCTCTCTTGCATCTTTTTGTCATCTTCCAAGCGAATATATCTTAAGGCCCTGTTACGAGCTTCGTCCAGATTCCTGCAGGGATTCATTACAAGATCCTGATAAAACTGAGAATCCTTTTGTAAACCCATCTTAAAAGCCTGCACAGCGTTCGCAACATCAAGATGTGGGATATCCAAGGATTCTCGACTAAACTTGTTCACATAATCCCTGAAGGATTCCTGAGGTCCTTGAGTTATCCTGTAAAGATCACTAGTTAGTTTCTCAAAACTCCGACTGCAAGAAAACTGACTATTAAACAAATTAACCAAATGAGCAAACGAAGTAATTGAGTGAGGAGGAACATTTAACAGCCATTTTAAGGCTGATCCTGTTAGGGTAGATCTGAATCCCTTGCACAAGCATGCTTCCTTGAGCTCCGGAGGGATAGGGTTAATCTCCATTCTTTCCCTATACTAAGCAATATGCTCTTCAGGATCCGTAGTCCCATCATAGAGCTTCATGTTGGGGGTTTGAAATCTCTTTGGGATTTCAGCATCACAGATGGGATATGCAAAGCGGGATATCCTGTGGCTGTCTTGGGATACTTCCGGAATTGGCTTAACCACTCCAGGTACACTGGATATCATGTCCTTCAATTTATGAAGCTCCCTAGTAAATGTTGACGTCATACCTGCATCCTGCAAAGACCCATTATTGTTAGTAGCAAGAGTATTATTATTTGACATGTTACCGGTCTGAGGATTCTGGCCATATCCTGAAGCATATCCTGAGCTCCTCAAAGTTGACATCCTGACCGAGGAGGGTATCTCAGGAATATGATTCTGAGAATGGCTTGGCACGATATTCCCCCGGTTATCTTCAGTGTAAACTGCAGAACTGAAGTTCAAAGCTTTAGGCTGCAAAGGAGTGACAGTTTCTTCAGCAGGTCTACTTGGGCCGGATTTCAAGAGTTGTATCTCTCTCATCAGCATCCGATTAGTTTCCTGTTGCTGCCTCATCTGATCCTGTACACTACCAAACAAATTCAGAATTTCATCATTAGAAGCCAAAACAGGACCAGGTCCCTGAGTAGTGGGAGCGGGGATAACATCCCGAGCCACATGACTTTCAGTTCCATGTGAAGAAGTTTGCATTCGTGGAGGAGGAAGTGGAGGCACTGAACCAATTGTTGCAGAGGTTGTAGCAGACATGGTGGAAGAGCTCATGTTTGATCTCGAGGCAATTGAAAACAATGTAGCAAAATGTTTTGACAATAGAAAGCCGAGTAATGATTTTACTAAAGTTTTTAGCAAAAATAGCACCACTTGCCCCACGGTGGGCGCCAAATTGTTTTGGTCAAAAATTACCGAAGCAATTAAGTGATCAAATTAGTTAAGTGAGGTAGTGTGCTAGAAATGAGTGTCGGAAATATGTTAATCAAGTTAATTGCAAAAACAGTTTCAGGATACGGCTCAGGATATTGAGTTGTATCTATGATCAAACAATGAGCAAAAAAGTAAAGGTTGACACGTGATGTACGAGGAAAGCCCTTGATCAATCTAGATCGCCGGCACAAAACCTCGGGAGCTGACAATCGCAGCTGCCTTGTTCTTCTATTGCTTAAATCTCAGGATACAGTGCAGGATGTGATGCGGATCAACTAGGTGTTACAATGTAATTCGATTACAAGTGTTTGTGTGTAGTGACTGCTGAAAGCTAGAGAGCAAAAGTGTTCGAAAGTGTGTGTGTAAGTTGCGTGCCTTAATCTGATCCGCCCCCATCTATTTATAGTAAAAGAAATGCAACAAACTACCCTAATAAACCGGGATCCAACGAATATTCCCCATTCGAACGTTGTAGACCTGGTCTTTCGGGTTCAACGTCTCTCACATAACAGATACGCCCGAGTCTTGAGGAGAAGAAGTCCATCTAACCGTTAGTAACCCACAGCCTCTAACCTGCACGTGGTTAATTTAGTTAACACCAGGATATGGCCCAGGATGATACCAATATCCTAATCCAGTATCCTGATCACAAGTAAACAACCAAAAGCAGGATATTAGTCAGGATATATATACTCAGAAAATGGCCCATAACAATTTCTACAACCATTTAAAAAACATTAGATAATAACCAACTGGGGTAGCCCAGTTGGCCACCGACACCCACTTGTTCCCAGAGGTACCGGGTTCAAGTCTTGGGAGTGGTATATGTCGCCCAGTGTAAGAACTCGGCATGGGGAAGTCACCGCGGAGCTAGCTTGGCCGGGTAGCGGCTCTTGGAGTGAGATCACTCCGGCGGTTGGGAGGACTGTACACTATCCCCCAACATTAGATAATGAGTTCACAAATGTGTATAACTTTTCAAAACGCTATTAATACCTTAAAATAACTTCTAACATAAGAATTTAATCAAATGATTACATGGTTACACATAGTTGCAATTATAATTATATGATTTACCAAGTAATGATACTTCACATCTAGGTGCGTTTAGAGGTCATTACACCGTTTCGTATACACATAACTAACTATTTTTGTGGTAATAGAGAGGCTTTATACATGCACCATAACCAACTAATCTAATCTGTAGTAGATTGTGTAATCTGGCTTTTCTATTTGTCACTCGATCCAATCTGGTTTTAGTGGACCATAGTAAAGCTCTTTCTCTCGAAGCCTTTCTTGTTCTCTATCTCTCATAGATGGTTGTCGGAATAGGGTGGTCGCAAGAGTTGGAGGCGTTCACTTTTCGACCGTCTTAGGAGCACGTGTTTCGGTCTCACCCTTCTTACGATGCCTTCTCGATCGTCCACCTTTTGAGGAAGTGGGTTCAGATTGGGTTTCGGGTACGGATTCAGTTTCGGGTGTGTTTTGGGTTTGGGGTATGTTTTGGGAAAAAAATGGAGGTTGGGAATAATATTCGTAAAAACTGGGAATTGGTGGAGTGGTCGGATGAGGAGAAGTTGGGGTGCTAGGTGGCATCGGATAATATCCAAGCTCACTCGTCCGCGGGTCTCTTCGATAACGGTCTTCTTGCTCGTTGTTGGGATTGTTTGGTGCACTTTGCCAAAACGGATGGTTCGGATCCCACACGTTTTGGTTGTTGGAAAACATTGTGTGATTATGAAAAAGTGTGTAGAGATTTGGTATAAAGAATAGAGATAGAAGGGATGAAATTTATGAAACAAAGTTGGATATTTATAGGTAAATTATAAAGTTTAAAATTATTTTTTTTAAGAATTTTACCGTTTCATCAACGGTCATTTTGACCATTCTCACATCAATCCACTCAAAATTTGCTCGCTAACGTGCTGGCGGAAGGACCATGGCGCCCTCCCCTTTAATTGCGACGGTGTGGACGATGACGCCCCAGGGCGCTATGGTGGCTGATGTGGCGGGGTGGTGTTAAGCCACATCCTCTTGCCTAATTACTAAAGAGGCATAATTGCATAAAAAACTTCATTATTTCTTCATCCGGATTTAATTTTTGTGTGATTCTAATGTAAAAAAAAAAAAGTAGCACTCATACCACACATCTATGTATATACCTTAGCAAAAACTGTTTCTATATTAGATTTTTTTATAATAACAAGTGTCACATTTTTAGATGTAACGTTACTCTTCATCGAAATTCAATGTGTATATAATTAGTGGTGTGTAAATGATATTCTTTTTATATATCTATCGTTAAAACTAAAACCAAAAAAGAGAGAGATCGTACGCGCATCGTACACGGTTCTGAAATAATGTTTTATTCCTTATTATTAAAACAAGGGTGTTACACCCGCGCTTCGCGGCGGGGCAACCCGATTTTTGATCTGATACAAAAGTATGTCGACACATATCTTACATCAAGTGGGAAACTCGATTAGAAGAGTATTTACAAAGTAAAAAGGTTGTCAGTGTGAATGCTAATCAACTTAAGTTTATAGCCACACGAAAAAAAATAAAGACGTAAAAGTTGATTAAAAGTATTTAGAAAGTTAGGAGGTTGTAAGTGTCAATGCTAAAAAATAAAGGTTATAAGTAAAAAAAACAAAACCACAAAAAAGAAAGAAAAAAAATTGTGCAAGGGGTAAAAGCGTAAACTTTAAACGTTGACGAAAATTGTAAATTACAAAAGAACTTGGTATTTAAGAAACAACAAACAAAGCATAAGGGCCGAAAACGTACATTACAAGAGATGGGAAAAATACGTAAAACAACATTGAACCAAAAAAAAAAATCAATGCAAGAGGGTAAAAATGTAAAGTTAAAAAGTTGATGAAAACTGTAAATTTCAAAATAAGTTGGCACACAAAGCATAAGGGTCGAAAACGTAAATTAAGAAAAAAAGAAAAAAAAAAAAAAAATTTAAAAAAAATACCCCACCACCGACATAGCCTTTTTATAGTATGCTAATTTTTTTATAATAATATTATTCATGTTTTAATAGTTATATTTTCCTTTAATTAGCAAAAGAGTAAACTGCCATTTTGGTTGTCACGGCCCCCGACCCGGTTTGACCCGTTTCAGTAGTCGCGGGACAGAAATCCCGTGGTATTTATTTAACAGCGGAAGTTTTCTTCAGGATCTTTTTAAAGCGGAAATATTTTCCGATTATTTTATTTCACAACTCGGGATAAAATCCCAGTAATTTACAATCACAATATTTCACGGAGAAATCTTTTGTTTTACAAAACATGTTTCCTTATTTTATATTGAGCCACTTCCTTAAGCTTGTAGTGCTTCTCGGCACTTTTCCTGGATCACAACAGATCACCTGAAACATGTTTGAAAAAGATTTTGTCAGCGGGAAATACTGAGTGAATCATTCTTTTTAGTAAAACGACCTGTTTGTTATAATTTACAGTATTAAGAGAGATTACAATGTTTCCAGATATCAAACCAACTACCCACAGTATTTGTCACTCGACCATCCATCGGTAACCTCATTGTCCAATGGAGTCTGTGACTATGGTCATATCACTCATTGGCTAACTCGTTGTCCAATAGTGACGGTTATCAAGTAATGTATACAAAACCCCACATACCGGCTGTAACTTGGTGATTACATAAACTTAATCATTGTAATTATAACTGTGAAAATAACATGCTTTTGTAAACAAATTTGATAAAAAGAGAATGACTCACATTGCAGATTTAATTTGAGCAGAGCCTAGCCTACTGATTAGCCTTTTAACCTAAATTAATATCATGCTGATGTGTGTAAAATGCAACATATAAATTACATCAAATGAGGCATAAAACTAACCCTTTTTAGTACTAATGTTGGAAAAAGTGTTCTTTTGTCTTCCTTTTGTATTTTCAGGATCAAATGAGCTTAATTGAACAAAAGGAACAAATATACAACCAAATCTAACATAAATACAAAGAAAGGGAATAAACGTGGCATGCCTGACCCCTCGACAGCATCTTCCCAAAGCAAAAACAAGAAGAAAGCTGAGCATGGGGCTGTGCCCAGCTGAGCACGGGGCGTGTCCAGCTCAACACGGGGCATGTCCAGCTCAACACAGGGCCGTGCTCAGCGAGCACGGGGCCGTGTCCAGGATGGTCAGCCCTGGCACAAAAGACAAACATGTAGAAGCTTCTATTGTCCACCGCGGGGCAGTGCCCAGTGGACACGGGGCCGTGGTCAACGCAAAAATACGCAGAATCTTGCCAAATCTGATAGTACGGATATGCTTCTGCACACGGGGCCGTGCCCAGCGGACACGTGGGCGTGGTCAACTAATGCGGACAAGAGTAATTAATGAAGAAAGAGAAAAGGGTGGACACGGGGCCATGTCCAAGCTTCTGTTCAGCCTATAAATAGGAGTGCTTGGCTCAAGTTCAAACCATCCCTTGGCACACCACCTCTCTCACACTTCACACTTCACCCACCACCCACCACCACCATAACACCATCATCCACCACCATCATCCATTGTCCATCATAGAGTGTGTGCGTCGTCTCGGGATCCAAGATTGATCGTAAGAGTTCTTGACAATCAAGGCCATGTTTGCCTAAGTCTCTTACATCACTTGGTGAAGACAAGTGTCTAGTGTAATACTTTTTATTTCTAATCTTTTCGCACTTTTTATTTGGTTTTGTATTAATGACTTTAATAACTAGTTTCTTATGTTGAAGGTGATTCTTCCTTATCGTTTATCCGTGGTGTCTTGACATTATTTTACTGTCTATATAAAATAAAAGATTTTCACCATTCATATCTCCACGGTCTATATGGAGGTATGTTGGCTACCTGGTCGGGGGTTAAGGGAACGGTTTGGTAAGAGTCTTGCCATTGTTCAGCGTTTAGAGGTCCTGCAATGGACCTGGGTCAAATTTAGTAGGACCTCCTTCAATACTTAACGGTATTGGATGGCGGGGGTCCAAACTCTTTGATCCCCTCATAAGTTAAACTACTATTAATACTATAACCCGGCTATTTAGGACTGTATCCCTGCTGACTCAGACTACTTAGTCGAGGGTAACGTCACCTCCAAAAGAGGGGCCTACCATAATTTGCATTAATAACTTAATTAATTATCTTTCAATAATCCGACCCTTTAGGATTGTATCCTTGCTGACTCAAACTACTGGGTTGAGGGTAACGTCACCTTCAAAAGAGGGGCCTACTACAATAACTAAGATAATCTCTTAAATAAGTGCAAAAGTGCGGAAATAATCAAAGGTTACACTATACACGAGTCGGAACCAAGTGATTCATCTTGTCTATCTGTTTTTTCTTTTATTTTTATTTTTCAGCATTTTTATTAGTTTTTATTTTTCTTATCTTAAAACATTTTTCTAAACTTTTTGATTTGATTAGACATTGAGGATAAACCGGTACTAAAAGCTCTTGTGTCCTTGGACGACCTCGGTATCTTACCAACACTATACTACGCTCACGATGGGTGCACTTGCCCATATGTGTGTTTAGTGTTAGTAAATATCGTGTTTTATAAATTTAAAACTTGGCTAAAGAAAGTGTAAAAGGGGCATAAAATATACCTAAATTCATATACACACTTCACACGCATCACATGCACACAACTCGGTTAGTAACTTAATACAGCATTTACGATAACTCACGAGATTAAACCCTCACATCGAATGACAAAGTGCGATACTTAAACATCCATCGATTTAACGACGAATGACAAAGCATAAACCCTAATGTGGGCAGCACTTAAACATCCATTGGATAGTTTAATCAATCGGACATTGAATCGTAGCAGCGATCGAGTTATTACCCTGTTTTGCGGCAGCAATTAGTGATCCGTGTGTGTTTTGATAGTAATTCTACGATAACTCAGCGTATATTTTGAGTTTTAATGTCGTTTCAGTGCCCAAAATCAAGTCCCAGACACCCCTATTTATACATAAAATTTGGACCCCCTCACGTGACGCGAGGGGTACCCTTATGGGCGTCGCGTGGCGCGAGGGGTCACCTATTCTCTATAGGTAGCCACGTCCCTAACTAGGCCGTTGTATTCGCACTAAAACTGTGGAGGTATTATCTTTATGGAATTAAGTGTGTGATCTATTCTGATCACAAGAGCCTCCAGCATCTGTTTAATCAGAAGGAATTAAACATGAGGCAACGCCGTTGGATGGAAACTTTAAATGATTATGATTGTGAAATCAGATACCATCCCGGCAAGGCGAATGTAGTCGCCGATGCCTTGAGTCGAAAGGAGAGGGTGAAACCCATCCGAATCAATGCCAAGCGCATGGAGATAAAGAATAATTTGATTGAAAGGTTGTTAGCTGCATAGAAGGAAGCTGTGTTGGAAGCTAACTATCCTAAGGAAAAGTTAGGAGTAACTGAGGAGCAGTTAACTCTTAGCAAGGACGGAATTTTAAGATTAAATGGACGAATATGGGTTCCAATTTATGGAGGACTCCGAGATGTCATCCTCCAGGAAGCCCATAGTTCCAAATACTCCATTCATCCTGGAGCTGATAAGATGTACCAGGATTTAAGGGCAAATTATTGGTGGATAGGCTTGAAAAAATCTGTAGCCACCTATGTAGCTAAATGCTTGACATGTGCGCAAGTCAAAGCCGAGCATCAAAAGCCGTCAATCTTGCTACAACAGCCTGAACTCCCTACGTGGAAGTGGGAAATGGTAACCATGGATTTTATCACCAAGCTACCCAAGACAAGGAAAGGAAATGATACAATATGGGTTATAGTTGACAGACTGACTAAGTCAGCACATTTCCTACCCATCAAGGAGACTTATAGCTCCGACATGTTAGCCCAGTTGTACGTTGATAAGATTGTAGCCTTACATGGCATACCTGTGTCTATTATCTCTGACAGAGATACTAGATACACGTCACATTTTTGGAAGAGTTTCCAACAATCTTTGGGCACACGTTTGAATTTTAGTACGGCTCATCATCCTTAGACTGACGGTCAGAGTGAGCGTACTATTCAAACTTTGGAAGACATGCTACGTGCATGTGCGATCGATTTGGGTGGTAGTTGGGATAAGAACCTACCGTTAATCGAATTCTCCTACAACAATAGCTACCATACCAGCATTAAGGCTGCGCCTTTTGAGGCATTATACGGTAGAAAGTGTAGATCGCCTGTTTGTTGGGCGGAAGTTGGAGATGTCCAATTATCAGGACCAGAGATAGTCTTCGAAACGACGGACAAGATTGTCCAGATTCGTGACCATCTCAAGGCTGCCCGAGATAGGCAGAAGAGTTACGCTGATCCAAAGCATAAAGCCTTTCACTTCGAAGTAGGTGACAAGGTGTTGCTAAAAGTATCACCCTGGAAGGGGGTGATGCGATTTGGTAAGAAAGGCAAGCTAAGCCCGAGATACATAGGACCTTTCGAGGTTATCGAACGTGTCGGGTCAGTTGCCGATAAGTTAAACTTACCTGAAGAGCTCAGTGGAATTCACAATGTATTCCACATCTGCAATCTGAAGAAGTGCTTCGCTGATGAATCACTGGTTATACCACATACAGATGTGCATATAGATGAGAGCTTAAAATTTGTGGAAAAACCTTTGTCGATTGAAGATCAACAGGTAAAGAAGCTTCGAAGGAAGCATGTACCTATTGTTAAGGTCAAATGGGATGCCCGTAGAGGTCCCGAATTCACGTGGGAGGTTGAATCCACGATGAAAGAAAAGTACCCTTATTTATTTCAGTAAATCTCGGGGTCGAGATTTCTTTTAAGGGGGTGAGGATGTAACACCTCGAAAATTCACGTCCTATAATGTGTTGACACGTGTCATATGTTTGAACGTGTGAAAGAATGTTATAGAAGGACTAAAGTTGACAGTCATGAAAGGTATGTAAATATACGAGTTCTAAATGTCAACAGTGAATAAATATACTTCATAATAACCCTACATGATGTTCATATCATCAAACGAATAAATCATGGATCATACGAAGCAAAAAGTGAGAGATTACAAACTACAGGGGTTAAATGTGTCAACATGTTTAAGTTATACCTCTGAGTGACCTTTTGACAAACCCGAAGCTTTGTAACTGTTAATTATGCTCACTAGAATGTGCGATATAAATTTCATAAAGTTTCGTTATCGTATGAGAAAGTTATGATCAAATTCGTGTGCGAGGGGTTAAAGTGTTAACGTTGAAAGTTACGACTTTTCGGGTTAACCAGAAGTGTCCAGGGACTTGGCAAAGTGGGTACAAGCCTTAAAGCCCTTGTGGGTAAATAAGAAGGGGTCAAATTGCAAATATTAAGCTTGGTTGCCCTTTCGAAGAGCCAAGGGACAAGATGTGGAAAATAGAAAATGAAAAAAAAAATCTGATTTTAAGGCTCATGCGGGCCGCGTAAAGGATGCTTAACCTTTACGCGGGCCGCGTCAGATGCCCAGTAACAGAATGTGAAGACAGCAGCCAGTAAACGCGATTAATCAACCCAAAACTGATATTTCTCATCATGGGCGACCCCTAAATGCCTCCTAGAACACTAGGGACATGTGTTGATCAGTTGTGGTCACTAGTAGAACCATGTGTCAACAATTTGTGGTGAGAAATTCACTATAAAAGGACCAAGGTTGCAACCATTGTTCTTCACACCTTCTCTTGCATTCCTGATCAATTCTGGAGCTCCCAAGCAGGCTCAAGTGATCATAATTCGTGCATAGGACTCTTGTAAGTATACTTGACCTTTCTTAATTAAGTTTTAGCTTAAAAGTCAAACCGTCGTAATTAACGGTTGACTTTAAGATTAATCACTAATGGTCCAGTGATTAGTCGAATCAAAAGTAGTTATAAGTTGGTAATTATGTGGGTAATAAACCCTTAAAAGGGTTCCCCCTGATTCCCACTCTAACTAGGTCAAATGTCGGGTCAAACCTATTATTAAAAAGTCAACAGGATACTTAATTTACAATTTATGCATAATTAGCAATGTAGAACACTTATAACCTGTTTGATCATTGATATAACTTGGTAATTAGTGTAAGAACATGTCTAAACATGTTCAACCCGACAATTTACTGTTTAGACCCGGTTCGGAACCGAAAGTCGCAAAGCTTTGACTTTTGCTTTGACTTCAGTTCTGACCCGTTTTGGTATGATTTAGAAATACCTAAGAGATTCGTTTGGACCAGGTTACATTCTAGTATAACCCTCTGTGATTATACACCTCGGATCATTTGTTATCCAATTAATACGCATGATTCCGTTAATTGCTCATATGTTGACCATTATGCCCTTTTCACCTTAAAACGTGATTTATGAAAATGTAAAAGTGTAGAAACCTTAGCTACTGATATATAAACTTGTATGCAAAGTTTGACATCAGTTTGAGGTGTAGAATAAGAGTTATGCTCATTAGCGTAAATTGAAAGCTTTTTGTTAATAAAACGGCGTAATTAGCGTATAGCCTAGTTAAGCCTACATTTTGATACCAAAATCTTTACCCACTGATGTAATATATTATTTTGGGATTTTTAAAGATTTTTAATTAATTTTAGGCTGAGCATAACTCATAGTCGTAGGCTTAATCCGGTAATTGTCGGTTTTGCCCTTACGGGCCATAAAATGAGTTTTACATATCTAAACGACTCCAAACCTTTTGCTACTGATCTTAAATGATAAATAAATTATTTTAAATCCTCTGTAATAATAAAAATATCAGATTTCTATATAGAACCCGGAAACGGCTTCTAATCGCATTTTTAAGTGTTTTTTAACGCATAGTATGTACTAAAACTATTTTAAACATACAAAGGGTGATACCTACTGATATTTGAGACAAATTATAATATTTTAACAGTAAGGAAAATTTTGAACATAGCTGCTGCTCGGACTTCTCAAATCAAAGCAAATCACATCAGCAATTACAACTGATGAACGATGAAATCAAAGCACACTTTGAACATAGCTGCTGCTCGGACTTCTCTTGCCGTCACGACTCTCGTCGCCGGCACCGGTTTATCATTGCTGCCACCTCCCTGCCGTCAGCATCTCATCTCCGTTAATCTCCGACCAGAACCATTGCTGCCACCTCCCCGCCGAAAGCCACAACTCGTGGTGCCGCCCTGACAAGTGGTCGGCCGGTCACCACGACTCCGCCACTCCTGAACCCCCATCATTATCAGCCTCCGTCGTCCTTATCCACCACAATCTTCAGAAAAAAAACGGCTCTGAAACCGGAGATCGGGTTGGGTGTATGTAATGGAGGGGAGTTAGGGGTGTGCGGTAGCCGGAGATCGGACCTGAAACCGGCCGGACTTTTACTCCGGTCATCGGAGTTTAGAGAGAGGAAACAGAGAAGTTTTTGTGGTGTGCAGTGTTTGGATTAGGGTTTTATGTATTCTTGGATATAAAAGAGAGGAAGAAAGGGTTTGTGAAGATGTTAGAAGTAAAGGTTCATAGCTTTTTTTTTAAGATGAAAGAAGCCATCTTCAGATCTGTTTAAAAAAAACAGTCTTCAAGGTCTTATGTCTGCCCGACTGCAGACATAGGCTCTTTGCAGACGTTTTAAGCAAAAACAAACAGCACCTTAACCTAAGAGCACGAAATCGTCGTTGTTTCTCATGGTACTTACGACTTAAGGCGTCTGCAACTACATTTGCCTTTCCTTCATGATACTGAATATCACAGTCGTAATCACTTAGGATTTCCATCCATCTTCTTTGCCTCATGTTTAACTCTTTTTGCCCAAATATATATCTTAAACTCTTATGATCCGTATAGACAGTAAACCTACTTCCATACAGATAATGTCTCCAAATTTTAAGGGCAAAAATTACAGCTCCTAATTCTAAATCATGAGTCGTATAGTTCTCTTCGTGCTTTTTCAATTGTCTTTGTCACACCCCGAATTCCACGTGTCACCGGTGGGCCCGGTGGGGGAGTATCATGACGTGGTTGGCAACATAATAGTCAAACAACACAATATTTAAATGCACAGCGGAAGCAAATGAAAGATATAATTCAACCGAATATAATATTGTAATATCGTGTATCACAACAGTCGATTGTTTATCCACAGACGGATCGAAAATAAATAATAGTTCAACAGACTGTAGGCATCTTAAGCTTGCGAGACTTCTATTGATGCTAAGGAGAAATCCCAGCCAATTACACTTAGTACCTGCATTTAATCTTTTTGGGAAAATACGTCAGTTTACACTGGTAAATACAATCAACTGACTCATTTTGGAAAATGATTGAAAATTGATTTGGATGCACGTGGCATAAACATTTTATAACTTGGGAGAATTATTTAAATATATAATCTTGTAAAAGAATTACATGTTCCTTATGCGTTCAGTAGCCCGGATCTTGTCCGGGTTAAAGATCAATAGACACACCACATTATTCTTTTATGCACTGACGGGTGTACGCCTACACCCCGCGCTTAAGTTGTGGCCATTTCGTAAAATGATGCCAGGGATATCCGGGACATGGTCATTAACCCCCCAAAGGATTTAAGTAAACAAAACATATTTAAACGGGCCGATCAAATTATTCAATTAACCACCAAACGATGGAAGATTTGATGCCCGACCAAGCGGTATTTTATATACCGTAACCCAAGCCCGTATAGGGAAAATAAGTTAAAAGTATTTACCTGAGCAAAGTAATAATCACAATAAGCAAATGCAAGTAGCTTTTACTGGTCCTCCTAATCTGGAACGAAGGTTTATAATAACCTATTAGAATCCTAACGGGTCTTTTAATTAAGCTTAAGCTTAGACCGGTTAGTTTCAAAGATACGGTTCGTACGCACGATTAAGCGAAGACCGGATAGAATGTGATTTAGACCTGACAAGTTCGGAGACTTGCTTAATATGGGTATTTCATACACATTCTGGATTTTGAGATAAAACCGATAAGGTTTGACCCGTTTCGGCTAATTTATGTAAACTTGTTACATAAACCGAACCGAATGCGTAATAAGCGTAACGGGTATCCGTAAGAGCCATATCCAGGTTTCCTAAGTTAATATGCTTCAAATATGTTGTGACATCAGTAAGATGTCTTTTATTATGCCCGTAACGAATTTAAACACAAACTATGCTCCGTAGGGGTAGTTTGGTCATTTACAAGGTTATAAAAGAGTCTAAGTATTAACCTGAGTTACAGGTCTGATATAATCAGCAAGAATACTTAGTTTAATAAGTTATAATAGTAGGGTAAAGTATATATGTGAAATTTATCAATTATAACCAAACTATGCACCGTAGGGGGATTTTGGTAATTTCACATAAGGCGAAAAGCTCAAAACTGAAGTCTGAGTTAAACAACTTTTGCTTACTGTTAAAATATTATAATTTACCTAAAATATCAGTAGGTATCCCCCTTGTATGTTTAAAGATAGTCTTAGTACATACTATGCGCTAAAAACGCTTAATAAGGCGATTAGAAGCCGTTTCCGGGTTCTTTATATAAGGCTGATATTTTTATCATTCCAGAAGGCTTAAAATAATTTATTTATCATATCTAATCAGTAGCAAAAGGTTTGGAGTCGATTAGATATGTAAAACTCATTTTATAGCCCGTAAGGGCAAAACCGACCATTACCGGATTAAGCCTACGACTATAAGTTATGCTCAGCCTAAAATTAATTAAAAATCTTCAAAAATCCCAAAATAATATATTACATCAGTGGGTAAAGAGTTTGATATCAAAAAGTATGTTTAAATAGGCTATACGCTAATTATGCCGTTAAATCGCTAAAGAAGCTTTTAATTACGCTAACGAGCATAACTCTCAATCTACACCTCAAACTGATGTCAAATTTTGGGTGCAAGTTTATATATTAGTAATTAAGGTTTCTACTCTTTTACATTTTCAAAAATCACGTTTTAAGGTGAAAAGGGCATAATGGTCAACATATGAGCAATTAACGGAATCATGCATATTAATTGGATAACTAATGAACCAAGGTGTATAATCACAGAGGGTTATACTAGCATGTAACCTAGTCCAATTGAAGCTCTGAGGCATTTCTAAAACATGCCTAAACGGGTCAGAACTGAAGTCAAAGCAAAAGTTAAAGCTTTGCGACTTTCGGTTCCGAACCGGGTCTAAACAGTAAATTGTCGGGTTGAACATGTTTAGACATGTTCTTACACTAATTACCAAGTCATATTAATGATCAAACAGGTTGTATGTGTTCTACATTGCTAATCATGCATAAATTAGAAAATAAGTATCCTGTTGACTTTTTAATAACAAGTTTGACCCGACATTTGACCTAGTTAGAGTGGGAATCAGGGGGAACCCTTTTAAGGGTTTATTACCCACATAATTACCAACTTATAACTACTTTCAATTAGACTAATCACTGGACCATTAGTGATTAATCTTGAAGTCAACCGTTAATTACGACGGTTTGACTTTTAAGCTAAAACTAAGTAAAAACTTAACTAAGGAAGGATAAGCAAACTTACTGAAGTCCTAAGCACGATTAGTTATCACTTGAGAGAAGTCTTGAGCTCCAGAAATGATCAGAAAGCTGAAGGAAGGTGTGAAGAACTTGGTTGCAACAAGGTCCTTTATATAGTGATCAAGAACCCACTAGATTGTTGACATGCAAGTCTACAACTGACCACAATTCATCCACAAGTGTCCCTAAGTGTCTAGGGGTTGCCTAGGGGTCGTCCAATATGAGGAAACTCGGATAAAAGTCGATTACATTGCAAATGGAAGACAAGAACCCAAGAAAATCGGACCAGATAGGCCCTCGCGGCACGCGAAGACCCCCCCCCTGGGGCTTCGCGTCGCGCGACACCCTTCTGCACCAGATCTTATATTTTTTATTTTTACGCTTTGGTCCTTGGCTCTTGGAAACTTTGTTTAGACTTCCTTTCTTGCATTTTGAACCCTCCAAATTGATGTTTAAGGGCTTCAAGACATTTACCCATTTTGTTTAGTCCTCGGTTAACTTTATTGTCACCCGAAAAGTCCTAAACTTCATCGTTGACGCTTTTAACCCCTCGCATACGAATTTGATCATAACTTTCTCATATGATAACGAAACTTTATGAAATTTATATCGTGAATTCTAGTGAGTATAATTAGCCGTTACAAAGCTTCGGGTTTGTCAAAAGGTCACTCAGAGGTATAACTTATACATGTTGACACATTTAACCCCTGTAGTTTGTAATCTCTCACTTTCTTTCATATTTAGCTTCGTATGATCCATGATTTATTCGTTTGAAGGTATGAGCATCATGTAGGGTTAATGTACAATATATTTATTCACTGTTGACATTTAGAACTCGTATATTCACATACTTTCCATGATTGTCAACTTTAATCCTTTTATAACATTCTTTCACACGTTCAAACATATGACACGTGTCAACACATTATAGGATGTGAATTTTCGAGGTGTTACAGTCTTGAAGCATACGCAATTACCTTCTTGCGTTGCATCAGTACACATCCAAATCCTAATTTTGAAGCATCACAATATACTTCAAAATCTTCAGTTCCTTCTGGTAAGGCTAAAATTGGAGCATTGGTTAATTTCTGTTTTAAGATTCTAAAGGCTTCTTCTTGTTTAGGTCCCCATTCAAACTTAACGACTTTACAGGTTAGCTTAGTTAATGGTACAGCTATTTTGGAAAAATCCTTAATAAACCGTCTATAATATCCAGCTAAGCCTATAAAACTTCTAATTTCCATTGCGGATTGTGGAACCTTCCATTTGGTAATTGTTAGGGGTCATTTTCTTAACAATTATATATCCTGACTAATATCCTGCCTATGTTTGTTCATTTGTGACCAGGATGCTAGAAGAGGATATTGCTAACATCTTGGGCGATATCCTGAGGCTTATTGAATTAACCACGTGCAGGTTAAGGGCTGAGACTTGCTAACGGTCAAGAGGACTTCTTCTCCTCAAGACTCGGACGAATTTGTTGAGGAAGAGAGGTTGAGCCCGAAAGACCAGGTCTACAACGTTCGAAGAAGGAATATTCGGTGGATCCCACAAGTTTAGGCTAGTTTGTTATTTTATCTTTACTATAAATAGATGGGGGCGGATCAGCTTAGGACACACAATTTTTCACTAACACTTTCATACACTTACACTCTCTAGCTCATTGCAAACACCACACTTGTATTCAAGTTTCGTTGTAACACTTAGTCGATCCGTACCACATCCTGCACTGTATCCCGATTTTTGAAGCAATTGAAGAACAAGGCAGCTGCGATTGTCAGCTCCCGAGGTTTTATGCCGGCGATCTAGATTGATCAAGGGCTTTCCTCGTACATCTCGTGTCGTTTACTTTATTTTTGCTCATTGTTTGATCATAGATACAGCTCTACATCTTGAGCCGTATCCTGAAACTGTTTTTACAAATCAACTTGATTAACATATTTTCGACACTCATTTCTAGCACACTACCTCACTAAACTAATTTGATCACTTAATTACGTCGGTAATTTTTTGACCAAAACAATTTGGCGCCCACCGTGGGGCAAGTGGTGCTCTCTTTACTAAATTTTTTTGTCAAATCGCTAATCGGTTTTCTATTTTCAAAACTTTTTGCCACATTGTCCATAATGGCCTCAAGATCAAACATGAGTTCCTCTACTGTGTCCGCTATGACTTCTGCTACTACCGGTTCGGTGCTTCCACCACCTCCTCCAAGGATGCCAGCCTCTACACAATCTCAAGATGTTATCCCAACTCGGAGTGTCCAGGGATCTGCTCCCGTTTTAGCTTCTAATGATGAAATTTTAACCCTATTTGGAAGTGTGCAGGAACAAATGAGGCAGCAACAGGAAACAAACTAAATGCTTTTGAGGGAAATACAACTCCTGAAGGCTGGCTCGAGCAGATCTGCGGAGGACAATGTCACTCCGTTACACCCCAGAGCGTTGAACTTTAGTTCAGCTGTATATACCGAGGATAATAGGGGGAATATCGTGCCCAGTCTTCCTCAGAATCATACTCCTGAAATACCCTCCTCAACTAGGATGTCAACCATGAGGAGCTCAGGATATGCTTCAGGATATGGGCAAAATCCTCCAACGGGTAACGTGTCGAATAATAACAATACTCATGCTACTAACAGTGGTGGATCTTTGCAGGATGCAGGTGTAACATCAGCACTTACCAGGGAACTTCAGAAGTTAAAGGACATGATATCTAGTGTACCTGGGGTGGTCCAGCCGATCCCGGAAGTGTCTCAAGACAGCCACAAGATATCTCGTTTCGCGTATCCTATCTGTGATGCTGAGATCCCAAAGAGATTCCAAACCCCCAACATGAAGCTTTATGATGGGACTACGGATCCTGAGGAGCATATTGCTCAGTATAGGGAAAGAATGGAGATTAACCCTATCCCTCCGGAGCTCAAGGAAGCGTGCTTGTGCAAGGGATTTGGTTCTACTCTAACAGGATCAGCCTTAAAATGGCTGTTAAACGTTCCTCCTCACTCAATTACTTCATTTGCTCATTTGCTCATTTGGTTAATTTATTTAACAGTCAATTTTCTTGTAGTCGGAGTTTTGAGAAACTAACCAGTGATCTTTACAGGATAACTCAAGGGCCTCAGGAAACCTTGAGGGATTATGTGAACAAATTTAGTCGAGAATCCTTGGATATCCCACATCTTGATGTTGCAACAGCTGTGCAAGCTTTTAAGATGGGATTACAAAAGGATTCTCAGTTCTATCAGGATCTTGTAATGAATCCCTGCAGGAATCTCGATGAAGCTCGTAACAGGGCTTTGAGGTATATCCGTCTGGAAGATGACAGGAAGATGCAAGAAAGGATGAACTCATCCAACACTTATGAATCAACCAATAGGAAGTCAGAATCCTCGTTCAAGTCATATCGGTCTAAGCCGTATAGTAGAAATGAAAACAAAAGAGTGAACGCTGTCGAAGATGAGGATCCTGACGAGTATCCTGAGTTGTCCGAATATTGCTTTTCTGTTAATATTCCTGAATTGATGTATGTTATGCAGGGTCTAGGAGACAAAGCTAGCCAGCTAGGTGGCCTCGAAAGAATCAACAAAAGGCTGACTGGAAAGATAAGTCAAAATGGTGTGCTTTCCACGAAGATTTTGGACATGTGACTGAGGATTGCATTGCTCTAAGGAAAGAAATAAGCTATCTTCTAAGCAAGGGATATCTGAAAGATCTCTTAGGAAGAAAGAAGAATAAGGGTCAGGATACTGAGAAGGATCCTGAACGAGCAGCATCACCTCTCGCGGATGCCAAGATAATCAACTTCATTTCGGGAGGATCCGACATTTGTGGAACTTCGTATTCGGCAGCAAAGAGACATGCAAAGGAAGCCAAGTCCGAAAGGGGAGACAAACCTGTCAGGATGACTACCCTCACAACTGACAAAGTGATCACTTTTGATGCTGATGACAGGGACACTGTCCAAGATCCTCACCATGATGCTCTGGTAATAACGTTATATGTGGCTAACCATTTTGTACGCAGGATACTGGTTGATAATGGCAGCTCCGTCAACATAATCCAACTAGAAACTCTGAAGAGAATGAATGTATCTCCAATGGATATCACTTCAAAGTCTACCGTGCTTGTTGGATTCAGTGGGGAGGCTAGAAACACAGTGGGAGAGATAAAGTTGCCAGTATACGTTGAAGGAGTCAATTCGATACAACGTTTCTGTATGATGGATTCTCTATCCTGCTATAACATCATACTGGGAAGACCGTGGATTCACGATATGAAGGCCGTGCCATCAACATATCACCAATGCATCAAGATACCTACCCCCTGGGGAGTGGTCAAAGTTGATAGTGATCAGCAGGAGGCGAAAGAGTGCTACTCATCCTCGATGAAATCCTCAGCCAAACGTAGTGCAGCATAGCAATTAAAGACGCGGGCCCAGGATATCGTGGAGGATCCGGAGCAGGATGTGAAGAAAGTTATCCTGGACCAGGATAACCCCGATATTTCGGTGCTCGTAGGGACCAATATCCCTCAGGATATTGAAGAACAATTAATTAACTTTTTGAAATGCAGGATGTCTACGTTTGCATGGAAGCATGAGGATATGACAGGCATATCCAAAGATATTATCACTCACAAGCTTGGAATTGATAAATCATTGAAGCCTGTGCAACAAAAAAGAAGGAAGTTTGCTCCTGAGCGGAACGCGATTATCCAGGAGGAAGTTGAAAGATTATTAAAGTCCAGAATGATCAGAGAGGTTAAGCTCCCAAGGTGGCTAGCAAACGTGGTTGTAGTACAGAAGAAGAATGGGAAATGGAGAGTTTGTGTGGACTACACAGATTTGAACAAAGCTTGTCCTAAAGACCCGTTTCCTCTTCCCCACATTGATGCAATGGTAGATGCCACTGCCGGGCATGAAATGCTGACCTTCATGGACGCATCTTCAGGATTTCAACAGATCCAAATGGAGCCTTCTGACCAGGAGGATACCGCTTTCATGACACCAACAGGTATTTATTGTTATACAGCTATGCCTTTTGGTTTGAAAAATGCAGGTGCAACATACCAGAGATTGGTAAACATGATGTTCAAAGACAAACTGGGGGACACCATGGAGGTGTACATTGACGATATGGTGGTAAAATCGAAGAAAGCTCAGGATCATCTCCAGGATATTAAAGGAGTGTTTGATATCCTAGATCAATACAACATGAAGCTGAATCCTGCTAAATGCCATTTCGGAGTGGGAGCAGGAAAGTTTCTTGGATATATGGTGACAAAAAGGGGGATAGAAGCGAGCCCAGAGCAGATCAAAGCTATCCTGGACATAAAATCACCCTCGAATATGAAGGACGTACAAAGATTAACAGGCCGAGTAGCAGCTCTAAACAGATTTATCTCAAGATCCTCAGAGAAATGCAAAGACTTCTATGATATCCTAAAGAAGAACAAAAGATTCGAATGGGGGGAAAAGCATGAAGCAGCCCTGCAGGATTTGAAACGGTATCTTTCAACCGCACCTCTATTGATGAAGCCGGAAAATGGTGAACCACTATCCCTGTACCTTGCTGTATCAGGGAATGTTGTAAGTGCCGTTCTTATAAAAGACCATGAAGGTCAGCAGTATCCTGTTTATTATGTTAGTAAAAGTTTGTTAGATGCTGAAACTAGGTATTCTCATTTAGAAAAATTGATACTAGCATTAATTATGGCATCAACGAAACTTAGGCATTATTTCGAGACACATAGGATACATGTTAAAACAAATTATCCTATCAAAAATGTGCTTAGGAAACCAGAAATGTCAGGCAGGATGGCCAAGTGGTCAGTAAAGTTAAGTGCTTATGATTTAGTATATGAACCTAGAAATGCCATAAAGTCTCAGGCTTTAGCTGACTTTGTGGCTGATTTCAGTAGTGACATTCAGGACGAGGTAGACCTAGAAGTTCAACAGTTAGGAGAATCCTCAGGATCCTGGACATTATATACTGATGGTGCATCTAATGTAAGAGGAGTAGGATTAGGAATACTACTAAAATCGCCACAGGGGGACATATTACCCCAGGCTATTAGGTGTGAATTTCCTGCTACTAATAATGAAGCAGAGTATGAGGCTTTAATTGCAGGATTAGAGTTGGCTAAGAGCTTGAGTATCAAAAATTTGCAAGTATATGTGGACTCTTTGTTAATTACTAACCATTTTAATGGATCCTATACAGTCAAGGGAGAGAAATTAATCGAATATCTCGATATTCTCAAAAAATTAGCAGGATATTTCGATGTTTTTATACTTGAACAGGTACCAAGGGAAGATAATGCTGAAGCAGATGCCTTAGCAAATTTGGGATCATCGATCAGGATACCTGAAGGGACACAAATACCGATATTACATGTCTTATATCCTGCAACGAATCCTCAGGATAATGAAGTAGCTGGTATTCAAGATCCTGGGGCAGAACATCCTGAAGATGATCCTAAACCCTGGACGGCTCCAATCATGAAATATCTCAAAGAAGGACACATTCCTGGAAATGAAAATCCTAAGGCATTTAGGATGAAGGTATCACGATTCACTATTATAGATAATATTTTATACAAGAAATCTCTTGCAGGACCGTATTTAAGGTGCTTGGAGGATCCTGAAGCCAAGGAAGTACTTCAGGATATACATGAAGGGGATTGTGGTAACCATGCTGGGGGCAGGTCGTTATTCTCAAAAGTATTAAGGACAGGATATTATTGGCCAACAATGAGAAAAGATGCCGCAGAATATGCTCGAAGATGTGACGCATGTCAAAGACATAGTAACATACTGCATCAACCTGCTGAACCATTGTATCCTATTGTTTCCCCTTGGACATTTATGAAGTGGGGTATGGATATAGTGGGAAAGCTACCGAAAGCTCCGGGAGGAAAAGTCTTCATGCTAGCAATGACGGATTATTTCTCTAAGTGGGTTGAAGCTGAAGCATTTGTTCAAGTTAGAGACCAAGAAGTAGTATCCTTCATAAAGAGGAATATCCTGACCAGATTCGGAGTACCAGCTGAGATAATCTGTGACAATGGTTCTCAGTTCATAAGTAAGAGGACTACTGACTTTTGCAAGAGTTGGGGAATCAAAATGATAACATCCACTCCGGTACATCCTCAAGCAAATGGACAAGCAGAATCCTCAAACAAGATAATTGTCAGTAACTTAAAGAAAAGGCTTGGAGCCAAAAAAGGAAGATGGGCAGAAGAATTACCCTTTGTTTTATGGGCTGATAGGACAACGGTAAAGAATGCAACATGCCAAACCCCGTTTTCCTTGGTGTTTGGAGCAGAAGCAATGATTCCAACGGAAATGACGATACCTACTGCAAGATCTGTCTTAAGTGATCCTGAGAAGAATCCTGAAGCCTTGAGTCAGGATTTAGACACTATAGATGAAAAGAGAGATGCGGCAAGGCTAAGGATGGTAGCATATCAACAGAGAATATCCCGGGCATATAACAAGAATATTAGAACCAGAAGATTTAAGGTTGGAGATTGGGTGTTAAGAAAGGCTTTTCAAAATACTACTAATCCTGCCGATGGCAAGTTAGCTCCAAAATGGGAAGGACCATATGAAGTTGAATCAGAAGCAGGGAAAGGAGCATACAGACTCAAGAATATGGAGGGGGATATGCTACCGAGATCTTGGAATGCTATACACCTTAAGCTCTATTTCAAGTGAGTTTAGAATTCAATTTCTAACTCAGAATGGTACGAATTCTATCTTTTTTAAATATGTTCGGTTTAATTTGTTCTTTGTAACCTGATACTGACTTAAGCATCGGAGGGGTGTTAGCCAAGCTAACACCCACCTTAGTTTACATTTGTTTTGCAAGATATGTTTCAGGATATAGCTCCAGGATATGCACTCAGGATAACTCAGAAGATTAGAGGATTGGCCCCCTCTCTCACGTTTAAGGGATACTGATCCCTTCACAGGTTTAAAGGTATTCACCTTTCTTCCGAATTGGGTTTAAACACCCCGCCTGGAGCGCAAGTTATTCAGGGATAGTTCAAGGTGGCGGGACCAGTCCACGTAAAAGTGGCTGACAATTTCGTTACCATTGGCTATATCCTGAATCCTAAAGGTATATGAGGATTGATCACCCTCTCTCACGAAAGGGTATTTTCATACCCTCTAAGGTTTAAAGGTTTTCACCTTTCTAAGTCTTGGAGTTTATACACTCCCGCCTGTAGCGTATGAAAAGTTGGGATTTTCCCCAGGATACAAAGGATTTATCTCCAGTACATCCTTGGGTTTTACCCTTGGGACGTAAAAAATTGCTTATGCAATGGAAACTGACGTTAAGTAGATTTCTAAGATACTTGAAGGCATTGTATACAGGGGACATTCCCTCCAAGGTGGTGGTGTAAAGCTAAAGGGATTGAAGTTTGGTAATAGGTTTATGTCCTATTTCTGGTATGACCTTTCCTTTATAAGCCTCGTTTAGGTTTTTGGTGACATTATGTTAAGTATCCTGATACATATCCTGAAAGTCCTTTTAAGGATATTTGATTAGGATGTTTGAAACTAGTATTGGTTTGGAACTTTGATCATTTAAATATTATCAAAACTTGGTTTTGAAAAGATAGACTATTTTTTACTTTCTAAAGAAATTTTTACAAAATTGAAAGAACGTTTGGAAGATCTATCTAATACAAGGATTTTGCAGTATGTTACTGAGCATACTGATCAGGATATTTTATAAGATATACAAAATCTTTACAAAAATAAGGCTCATATTAAGTAATGCAAGGTAACAGAAAATAAGTCAAAAGATGAAATTATTCTTACTGGTTGATAACCGAAGGTTTCATCCTGAAACCCAGGACCCATCCGCCTTCGGTTATCAAATTGTTTAGAGACATAAATGAAAATTGTTCATAAAGGCATAAAATTGTTCGAATGAAAATAAGCTCTAGGGGGTAGTGCCTTCTTGCTCCATAGCGGTTTCAGAAACATCCATTTTGGGATCCGCCTCAGCATCCTTGTCAGCATCGATTGCCTTTTCAACTGCTTTAGAAGGTTCATCGACAGTTGATTTGGAAGAGGTACCGCCAAGATTCTTCAGCTTGGTCTCCCAAGCACCAACGTCCCAAGAAGGGCATTCGAAGCCTAATGTTTTGGCTTCGTGAGCCATCTTCAACCTAGCCTGGAGAAGAGAAATGACGACGGAACTTTTGAGGCTTTCTCGGTAACTAACCATATCCCGTTCGTACTGCACATGGGCAGCTTCCAGATCGGCCTGGGCTTGAAGAGTAGCTTTGTTAAGAGCAACTTGGTGTTCCTGGGTTATAGCTTTGTATTTCTCCTCGTAATGACGAGACTTGGCGGCCGCGATCATACCTTGGTCAGAGATTGTGATTTCTGCTTCCTTTAGCTTAGATTCAAGTGTTTTGTTAAGCTTGCAGGATTCTTGATATAAGTGAACCAAACGCTCAAGACCCTACAAAGGTAAGAGGACAGGGATTAATATTATTAAATCTTTGAAAATAGTATAAATTGCAGGATATGATATAAAGAGACTAACCTGGTTGAGAAAAGAAGTCATAAAACCACTGGCTTCAATGAACCCGTGCTTTTCATAAGGAAAGGTGTCAGAAATGACAGGGGAATCGGGTTCTTTCCTTTTGCGGGAACTTGAACTCCGGGGCTTGGTAGCCGGTGAAGGTTTAGGAATGATGATAGCTTTGGAGCTGCTGGGTTTGGATGTAGCAGTGGTCTTGGAGCCAGGTTCTTTCTTGACCTGGATCTGGTCAGAATAGCTATCCAGTTCGTCAAGATCAAAGACTTCAGGGATCTTAGCTGGTGCTGCGTAAAGGGAAAAGTTTTACTCTTTATCATTATATTGTTTTGACTAATTATTTTGAAAGGAATTCTTACCAGACATCTCGGATGATGAGTACTGACTTGAACTCGGAACGTGTGTGGTAAAAGTCCTGTCTATTGCAGGTAACCGGTAAACGGTATTGATTCTCTCTTCTGACACAGTGGTAGGAGGAGCAACTTCCTTAAAGTTCACTGCATAAAGGTCAAAAAGAAGAATATTAATAGAGGATAACAATCAAATCGTCTATGAGGATATTTATGATCCTACCGGTGGTTAGCCACTCCACCGGAAGGTTGGCACCCTCAGCAATGGAATCTCGTTTGACAAAGAAGAATTTGCGTTGCCATCCGTCTTCGTTTTTCGTGGCTTTGAGAATCAGGGGTTTGCTGGAGGTTGAAAAAAGCAAGAATCGGCTAGAGCCGTGGGATCGGAGGCGATAAGCAATGGGTAAATCCTCGATGCAGAGGTCAGAGCAATGGAGGTTTTTGATTTGGTTGAGTACAATCAAAACTCTCCAAACCATGGGCATGGTTTGAGCAAAAGAGATGCCAGTAATACGAAAGAATTGCATCATGAATTCAGGAAAAGGGTATCGAAGACCTAGTGAAAAAGGATATGCTGGAAAACAGATCCATTCGGTAGAAGGAACATCCGATCGGATTGACCGATCGAATGGCCTAAAGACTATGCTGTCAGGGAAAGCGCCGGAGGCTCTTAAAGCTGCAATGTCTGCGTTGTCAAAAGCGCAGATCTCCTTCTCGGGATTTTTGAGAAGATTCTGTTGGGTGAAGGTCTCGGCGGCCATTGCTAGAAAGATGAAGTAAATTGACAGGAAGAAAATCAGAAATGGAGAATTACCTGAAGGGTCTGTTGAAGATATCTGCTTTTCAAACAAGAAAAGAGAAGATATAGGGGCATCGTGGATCTCCATTGAGTAAAAAACGCGTTGGAAGTTACGATGTGATCTTGACCGTCGCTTCGTTTTAAATGCCTTGAGTTGTGGGATAAGATTTTTGAAATATATCCGTTGGATTGGTATCCCAACCGATATATTTGGGGACAATTGTTAGGGGTCATTTTCTTAACAATTATATATCCTGACTAATATCCTGCCTATGTTTGTTCATTTGTGACCAGGATGCTGGAAGAGGATATTGCTAACATCTTGGGCGATATCCTGAGGCTTATTGAATTAACCACGTGCAGGTTAAGGGCTGAGACTTGCTAACGGTCAAGAGGACTTCTTCTCCTCAAGACTCGGACGAATTTGTTGAGGAAGAGACGTTGAGCCCGAAAGACCAGGTCTACAACGTTCGAAGAAGGAATATTCGGTGGATCCCGCAAGTTTAGGCTAGTTTGTTATTTTATCTTTACTATAAATAGATGGGGGCGGATCAGCTTAGGACACACAATTTTTCACTAACACTTTCACACACTTACACTCTCTAGCTCATTGCAAACACCACACTTGTATTCAAGTTTCGTTGTAACACTTAGTCGATCCGTACCACATCCTGCACTGTATCCCGATTTTTGAAGCAATTGAAGAACAAGGCAGCTGCGATTGTCAGCTCCCGAGGTTTTATGCCGGCGATCTAGATTGATCAAGGGCTTTCCTCGTACATCTCGTGTCGTTTACTTTATTTTTGCTCATTGTTTGATCATAGATACAGCTCTACATCTTGAGCCGTATCCTGAAACTGTTTTTACAAATCAACTTGATTAACATATTTTCGACACTCATTTCTAGCACACTACCTCACTAAACTAATTTGATCACTTAATTACGTCGGTAATTTTTGACCAAAACAGTAATTGCCTCTATCTTAGCAGGATCTACATGAATACCTTCATGATTCACCATGTGTCCTTAGAATTGCACTTCTTGCAACCAAAATTCACACTTTGAGAATTTGGCGTACAACTTTTCTTTTCTTAACAAAGTTAAGAGTGCATGCAAGTGCTGGCAATGTTCTTCCTGATTTTTGGAATAAATAAGTATATCGTCGATGAAGACAATTACAAATTTATCCAAGTACGGTTTACAAATTCTATTCATCATGTCCATGAATGCTGCAGGTGCATTCGTTAATCCGAAGGGCATGACTGTAAACTCGTAATGACCATACCTAGTTCTAAAAGCAGTTTTAGGTATGTCTTCTTCTTGTACCTTCAATTGATGATATCCGGAGCGTAAATCTATCTTAGAAAAATATCTAGCTCCTTGAAGTTGATCGAAAAGATCATCAATCCTAGGTAATGGGTATCGATTCTTAATTGTAACCTTATTCAATTCTCTATAATCAATACACATTCTCATTGAACCATCCTTTTTCTTAACAAACAACACTGGTGCTCCCCACGGGGACGAACTAGGTTGTATGAAACCTTTACTTAGTAATTCATCTAATTGCTTTTTCAGTTCTAACATTTCTGTGGGTGCTAACCGATAAGGTGCCTTGGCTATCGGTATAGTTCCTGGAATTAGATGAATTCTAAATTCTACTTCCCTATCTGGTGGTAATCCTGGTAAATCTTCTGGGAATACATCTGGGTATTCTGAGACTACAGGAATTTCCTTAAGTTCTTTACCCTTAGTACTAATGATTACTGAAATCATATATACTATTCCTTGCTTTCGTTCATAACTAGCAACTTTCATTACTGATATGAACTTCATTGGCTTACGTGGTGTATCTCCTGTAATTATGATTACTTCTCCGGTGGGTGTTTGAATTTCTATGGAATTCTGATCACAAAGAATTCGAGCATGGTTGGCTACTAACCAATCCATTCCTAATACAACATCGAATTCAGCTAATTTCATAGGTAATAGGTTTGCATGAAATTTATGACCTGAGAGTTCTATATTTTCCTTTTGCAAAACTTTATCTATGCTAACAGAATTTCCGTCTGCGGTTTTGACTGTAAAAATCTGCCTAAGTTTGGTTAAGGGTAAGTCAAGAGCTTGGCAGAATGAAGTATTGATAAAACTTTGGTTTGCACCAGAGTCAAATAATACTTTTGCATACACATTGTGAACTAGGAACGTACCAGCTATCACATCTGGAATCATCTCAGCTTCTTGAGTAGTTAACTGAAAAGCTCGAACATTCTTCTTAGTAGCTCCGTCGGCCGTCTTGGTTTTGTTGTCTACTGGTTTGACCAATTTAGGACATTCTGGCTTAAAATGTCCTGTTTCTCCGCAATTATAGCAGACTCTTGTTTTATTTCTGCAATCTTCTTCACGATGTCCCACCATTTTGCAAAAATTACAGGTTACATTACATCTTCCATAATGTTTCTTTTGCAATTCCTGCAAAATGGCGAATTTGAAAATTGCCCTGTTCCTCTTCTCTTGAAATTGCTACTATTACCCATACGAACTCCTTGGGTAATTTTCTGAGCCAGTTCCTTTTTCCTGTTATCATCTCTTGTGCGTACCAATTCGTCAGTTAGGGTGTTGGCTAGTTCCACTGCATCATCAATAGTACGAGGTCTCGCAGCTTTAACGATATTGTGGATTTCACCAATCAACCCCCAAATATAGCGAGAAATGAGTACCGGTTCTGGCGAAGCCAGTGTTGGTACCACTCTAGCATATTCAAAGAATGTCGAAGTATAACCGCGACAATCTACACCCATCATTCTATGGTTTAAGAACTTATTTGCCATTTGATCTTTTTCATATTTGGGACAGAATTTTCTTTCTACAAGATTCTTAAATTCTTCCCAGTTCATTGCATATGCCATCATCCTTCCTTTTGCTTGTAACACCGTGTTCCACTATTCTAGCGCCCCTTCTTTAAAAAGATTTGACGCGTACATGACCTGATCGTCCTTGGCACATTTACTTATTGTAATTACTGCCTCGGTTTTCTCTAACCAACGCAGTGCCGCAGTCGCTACTTCATTGCCTGCAAATTCAGCGGGTTTGCAAGCAAGAAATTCTTTGTAAGTGCAACCAGGCGTTGCAGCTTTCATTTTCTTAGGGAGCGGAGCCTGCCGTGGATTATTATCGTAATTAGTATGATTACCGCCTCCATTTACGCTATTACTGAAGTTATCTTCAGAAATACGTTTGCTAGGAATGATTGGTTGAGGTTCGATTGGATTTCTAACAGCAGCAACTATTGCTGGAATAGCATTGGCTATTCCCTGAGCAACGATATTTTCTATATCCTGCCTAGTCATAAATTGATCTTCCGGATGTTGCTCAGATTGATTAACCTCGTTAACTGGTTCATTATTAGCGTTTTCCATCTGATAATATATTTAATTTTATTAGTATCAAATAAATAACAATTATACACAAAATAATCATATTACTTACATATAGCCAAAACTATCGATTTCTCGATTTCCATTTATATTTAATAGTATGCATCAATACACACCAATATCTTACAAAGTTTTATTTTAGGTTATTTCACATGATTATATTATTATTGCTAATTTACAACCACAATCTCATAACCCCCTTATCCTTCGTCAGCTAATATTTTAATAACGGCGCTCCCTCTCATCATACTTCCAGGAGATCTGTTCTCCTACTTCCCTGATCCTATTTCCCGCATCCATTAACTCCTCGCTAAAATGGCGGAGTTCAGCTAAATTCTCATTGCTCATAGGTGGATTAGGTATAGGTTCTGGGTCAAATTGAGGAAGAAAGGAATAAGGACTGTTGAGCTGATTTTGGAATTGCCAATCATTCGTCCACCATTCGTCCATTCCCAGAGGTTGAGTGTGGATTATAGGTTCTGGGATTGCTGATTCTAAGTTTATAGGGAGTTGAGTTTCAATAGGACGAGTAAAAACATTTGTATTGACAGGCTGAATAGTATCACAGCTGGCCAATATAAAATCTAGCTCTTCCTGCAATGTCATTTCCTGAGTTTGTTTAGAACTTTCTCCAACTTCTACCTGAGAACCTCCTCCAATCTCCATTTCTATTTGCTAGAATATTCATCAAACTGTAATCCCATATGCCTAGACTCTTCCCCGACTTCAATTCCCTTCCCTTTATCTAAAGGATTTCTATTTTAGGCATCTTTCTAGTGACGGGCTTCCTCCTACGCACACGCCTCCATCCTACAAATCTCCTCCTTTTCTTGGGCTTGGGTTTCTCTGGAGGTGGAGCATTGAATTCAATAGGTTCTTCTATATCTGGTATATACCTATTGAAATCTCTGGAAACCTCTATTTTCACCGGATAGAGATTTAAATTCTGAAGGGCGCCAGACAAGTCACTCATGCTGTTATGTAAAATACACACAATTACTAAAAAAAATTTATAACAAAATTTCATAGAAAACCTTTAAATATTATTTCATACTGGGTAAATACAAAAACAACTAAAAATTAAAACACACTAGATTTTATTGTAATTTATTTATTTACTGGATAAGGTTTCTGGACTTATAGGTGATAAGATTACTAAAACTTGGGTTAAATTATTTAAAGATTTGCATTAACTGCTACAGTAGCTAGCATATAAAGATCTGCCCATTTCTTATCTAATTTGTCCTCCCAAAGTGTTTTACTGGTTAATTTCTGGGTTTCCTGTTTAACCTTCTTTTCTCGGAGTTTCTTTATTTTCTCCTGACTTTTCTTAATAATCAGATTTCTTTTACTAGGAGAAAGTGGTTCCTCATATTGTGTCTTTCGCACAAATATTCCTTCTTCAGGAATTACAGAGTGATTTGAGGATTTTGTTTGGGATGAACTTCCCTTCTCGTTGGATGACCTATCTAATTTAAGATAGATGTTTGACAACTTTTGCTTACCCATACTGTACATAAATATTCAATTAGTAAAACACATAATCACAGAATGACAAGTAGAAAAATTAAGTATTTTCTAAATACTTAATAGGCTTAAATCAGTGGCTCTGATACCACCTTTTTCTGTCACGGCCCCCGACCCGGTTTGACCTGTTTCAGGAGCCGCGGGACAGAAATCCCGTGGTATTTATTTAACAGCGGAAGTTTTCTTCAGGATCTTTTTAAAGCGGAAATATTTCCCGATTATTTTATTTCACAACTCGGGATAAAATCCCAGTAATTTACAATCACAAGATTTCACGGAGAAATCTTTTGTTTTACAAAACATGTTTCCTTATTTTATATTGAGCCACTTCCTTAAGCTTGTAGTGCTTCTCGGCACTTTTCCTGGATCACAACAGATCACCTGAAACATGTTTGAAAAAGATTTTGTCAGCGGGAAATACTGAGTGAATCATTCTTTTTAGTAAAACGACCTGTTTGTTATAATTTACAGTATTAAGAGAGATTACAATGTTTCCAGATATCAAACCAACTACCCACAGTATTTGTCACTCGACCATCCATCGGTAACCTCATTGTCCAATGGAGTCTGTGACTATGGTCATATCACTCATTGGCTAACTCGTTGTCCAATAGTGACGGTTATCAAGTAATGTATACAAAACCCCACATACCGGCTGTAACTTGGTGATTACATAAACTTAATCATTGTAATTATAACTGTGAAAATAACATGCTTTTGTAAACAAATTTGATAAAAAGAGAATGACTCACATTGCAGATTTAATTTGAGCAGAGCCTAGCCTACTGATTAGCCTTTTAACCTAAATTAATATCATGCACACAACTTGGTTAGTAACTTAATACAGCATTTACGATAACTCATGAGATTAAACCCTCACATCGAATGACAAAGTGTGATACTTAAACATCCATCGATTTAACGACGAATGACAAAGCATAAACCCTAATGTGGGCAGCACTTAAACATCCATTGGATAGTTTAATCAATCGGACATTGAATCGTAGCAGCGATCGAGTTATTACCCTGTTTTGCGGCAGCAATTAGTGATCCGTGTGTGTTTTGATAGTAATTCTACGATAACTCAGCGTATATTTTGAGTTTTAACGTCGTTTCAGTGCCCAAAATCAAGTCCCAGACACCCCTATTTATACATAAAATTTGGACCCCCTCGCGTGACGCGAGGGGTCACCTATTCTCTATAGGTAGCCACGTCCCTAACTAGGCTTGCTGAATTGACACTTTCGTAAAATTCGATTTTGACAGATAGTTATGTGGATAATCGTAACTAGGGTTTTACCCCCCTTGAGTTTTAGGGGCCCTGATCCTGATTCTGATTATTCTGAAAATTTTAGGGTTTGTGTAGAATCACTTGGGTGTCTCAATTAGGGTTTCCTATTGGACAAATTAATTTAATAATTATGACTTTTGATGAGAGTTGTTACATTGGTCCCTGAGGTTTGGTCACTTTTGCTACTTTAGTCCAAAACTCAAACCTTTTGCATCTGGGTCCCTGTGGTTTCAGTTTTATTGCCATTTTGGTCCAAAAATGAAATCATGTCATATTTGTCTTATAAAATCCTGCAATTTTGTCCTTTTCCTCAGGGGCAAATCAGGTCATATTTGTCTTATAAAATCTGGTATTTATTTATAAAAAAGAAATGATCATTTTGCCCATAAGGAAAATGGCAAAATAACAGGATTCTATAAGACAAATATGACATGATTTCATTTTTGGACTAAAATAGCAATAAAACTGAAACCACAGGGACCCAGATGCAAAAGGTTTGAGTTTTGGACTAAAGTGGCAAAAGTGACCAAACCGAAAGGACCAAAATGGCAGTTTACTCTTAGCAAAAACTGTTTCTAAATTAGAACTTTTTATCGTAATATTATGGGTGCTGCTAAATGTACCCCTTTTCTACTGAACGTACCCCCTCCTTTAACTTTCACATTAATACAATTCAAACTCTTTTGTTTTTTTTATCATTTTGTTATCATTTATTATTATTATTATTATTATTATTATTATTATTATTATTACTAGCATTTGCTTTTAAAACATTATCATATTTAAAAATATTGTTTTGTTATTTGAAAAAAAAAATCGTTTTCTTATGTTTTAAACTGAAGCGAGTTATTTTAATTTTGAAGTGAGATTTTTTTCGTTCATAACGGCTTGAATTGGGAGTTCGAAATTTGACAACTTTTAAACTTTATCTTTATAAATGGGGTATGACTAGTAAAAAAAAAGTGCATTTAGCAAACCCCTAATATTATTCATGTTTTAATAGTTGTATTTTCCTTTAAAAATTTTAAGATACGATCATTTTGTTGTTTTAACTTGCTAATTTTTATCTATGTCTTACTATAACTTCTTTTTTTCACAGAGTTGTGAGTAGTGATGTGTACATAAGTAATCAAAACATACATGTTATCTAAACCGCCTCATTTCTACGGTTTCTGATGATATATAACTTGTATTTACAGTAGAGTATTTTTTTCGTATCGTAGACTATAACGAGAGTTTGGTTGTTACCATACGGGTAACGTGACAAACTGAACTAATATCGTCCCAACAATCCCGATACTATGTTGATTCCGACCGAACATGAATACTCGTATCGGTACTACCAGAACCGTTAATGATATTTTTTTGGTTTTCGAACGATGTAAAAAAACATGTGTCGATATCTTTTTGAGCATATCACGACTTTATTTTTTTGGTATTATTTTTCGGTCATGATACTAAGCGTCGCTACAGTACCACCGTAATGAATCAAACCGATTCAGACTGAATACCCGAAGCAATGCATGACAAAATCTCCCTAGTTGGAAAGTAATCATTAATGTTTTGAATGGTACTCCAAAAGAATAAAAACTAAATACGACTAGAGAGGGAGTGGTGATGATAGTGGACAAGTGGAAATTTCTAAAAGCAATTGCATAATTTGAACAATGTTTTTAAAATGGTAAGTAATTTTTAATACCCTAATCAAGTTATTTATTTATTTTTTTAACAAGCAAATTTGAATCACTGACGGATTATTGGAGTATCATCGTGCTACTAGCGAAACCACCCGATCATATACATCTCCACTAGACATAATGCCTATACACCAATTCAGTAAGAAACTCATTAAATATGGGAAAAACCCCCTTGTGGGAATCGAATCCAGGACCTATTGGTCTCAAAGTCTTATCCCACCCTCAATATGCCATTAGGCTATAAAATCATGGGCATAATCGAGTTATTTACCCCTGCGTCATCGCTTCTTGGATATTTAAACCTACACCGAGTCGGTGGACAAGTTTTTAAAAAGAGTTTAATCGATGTTTATAACTTTTGAGTTTTCAAAGATGCATGTGTTCTAGGTCTTTTGTTGTTTTTTGAAAAAAAAAAATGACTGTCAAAAGTGAAAACAGGGTTACAAATATTTTTTTAAAGGGTCGTATTATTGGCACACCTTGGGGGATTAAATCGACACCCTCAATAAGCATCGTATAGGCCTATACGATGCGTATTGAGGTGGGTTCAACCTTCTATCTATGCCTGCCAAAGGCTGCCATTGTCCCCTACCAAAAAGTAATACGCATCGTATAGGCCTATACGATGCGTATTGAGGGTGTCGATTTAATTTTTTAATTTTTGCAAGGTAGCTTCCTGTCACGCGGTAGCTTTCCGTCACACAAACAAAGAAGCAGCACTTTGGACGTTTGTTGGTCTTCAAACATCTAGGAAACATTATTTGAGAATACCCTTGAATTTATTGAAGCTGTCGAATGAGATCCTCCACTGTTGGGTTATCATCTTTCAACCCCATTTTCCCTAAATTTATCGATTATGTTTTTCAACAGGGATGTAATGCAATGATTCCTCTCAATTGAATAGACCGACACTTGCTTCATAGGACTCACTTGAATCATCTCGGATGTAATAACAGTACGTTTAGCATCCGTGCCTGCTTGAATTGCAGAAAGCAAAGGAATTGATCTTGGAACAACATACTCTTGTTACCATATTGTTCGTCCACTAGAACTATTTGTGTATGCATTCTTTTGGTAGTTAACAGCGTTATAACAGGATAGATGTGACACACACAGATAAATAATATCTGATTGTTTTTTTTTTTTTTCGACTGTTTCAGTTATGTTTCAATAAATAATATCTGATTGAGAAGCACTAAATTAACAACAGTTCTCCAATTCCAGATCAATAATATAACGAGAAGCGTTGAGATAACGGACATCCATCAAGCTCAAAAAGAAAACTTGTGTTTCCCATAGTCACAAACGATTGCGGTTTGTATTTCGCATAGCCACCGTTTCGGTAGTAAAAAAAGGTTGCGGTTTGCAGATTCAATCTTCATTGCTTCATTAAAATTAACAAGGCGGTTTCTTTGCTTCGTCCACTAGAACTATTTGTGTATGCATTCTTAGGATTTTTATTATTTGATCAATGGAAGTTGAAATCGACATAAAGGACATCGATGATTCAATCGCAAACAAAACCAAACACGATCAGGTATCGGAGAACATGTACTTCAAAAATTCGGTTACGTTTTTCAACAGAAATAAGACTCACTTGAATCGTCTCGGAAGTACTGAACAACAGAAATAACAGCTTTGGAGAAACCGGACCGGCTTTGAAACAAGCATGCCTTGAACGAGTCTATAACACTCGTAATCCTCAACCGGCTTTGAAACCGGACGGAATCTACGAAGAAACTGTTCGATTTCACGGTTTGTTTGAGAACCTGATTCAGATACACAACGGTCTCTTTGCTTCGTCCACTAGAACTATTTTTGTATGCATTCTTTTGGTAGTTAACAACGCTTATACGACCACGTGTGTTTTGAAATAGGATTTGTTCTTGGTTTAATGAAGTTACACGTAACATCTAGTTATATTCAGATTTAAACAATGCACGCCTCAACTGAGATAACGGACATCCATCAAGCTCAAAAAGAAAACTTGTGTTTCCCATAGTCATAAACGATTGCGGTTTGTATTTCGCATAGCCACCGTTTCCGTGGTAAAAAACGGTTGCGGTTTGCACATTCAATCTTCAATACTTCATTAAAATACCACTAGTAGAAGAACCCGACACGTCTTCATGTTACGGAGAATGTTCTCGAAATTGAAGGAAAATGAGTAAAAAAAGATGAATCAGTTGTCAGAGAGAGAAAAGGAAGCTGTTATTTCAGTTATTTTTGTTGATCCACAAATTCCAACAAATTGTGTCTGTCTGAACCAACCGAAATCCACAAATTACAACAGTTTCTCCGTCGCTAATTTCTCCACTCACCGTGAAATCGAACAGTTTCTTCGTAGATTCCGTCCGGTTTCAAAGCCGGTTGAGGATTACGAGTGTTCTAGACTTGTTCAAACTATGTGATATGTGTCTATTCCAGTGGTCCCGGTACTATTTGCGTATGCATTCTTTTGGAGAACTTATCGTGTGTTGCAGTTTGGAAAGATGACCGAATAGAGATTTGAATAACAAACTGTGGAGAACGTGTTTGCGTTATCCATCAACATAAGCTAAAATACTCTAAAATTAACAAGGCGGTCTCTTTGTTGCGTACTAATTATTGAAAAGATTTGTTGAAATCGAAGAAAAGAGTAAAAAAGATGAATTGAGGCGTACATTAGGAACAAGAAGTCCAACAATCCGTTCATTATCTGTTGTTGTCTAAAACAATATGAATGCACGCAACGAATTTGACAACTTTGGGTATATTCGAAACCAACTAAAATACGTTGGGTATATTCGAAACCAACTAAAATACGTTAAAATACGCTAAAATACCCTAAAATACGTTAAAATACGCTAAAATACCCTAAAATACGTTAAAATACGCTAACTTACGTTAAAATATGCTAACTTACGTTACAATACATTAAAATACGCTAAAATACGTAAAAATACCCTAAAATAGGTTAAAATAAGCTAAAATACGTTAGAATACGCTCAAATACGTCAAAAATACTATTAAATACGCAACAATATGTTAGAATACGTCAAAATACGCAAAAATACGCGACTAACGATATTTCCACACACGTATACATATAATACGGCACTATGGAGTACAAGTGGATTTCAAACAAAACTGTACGTAATCATAGAATACGATATTCGCACGCAACCGAACGGCACCGAAACGACTTATGTTGAAGGTATACGTAATAAAACGACAAAATATGCGAAAGTTCGGCAAAAAAAAGAGACGTATACGCGTCGAACCGAGGGAAACACGATAACACGAAATTTGAAATAATGCCATATACGATCGTATAGGCCTATGTTGTATCGTATATCAGCTTAATACGAATCGTATAGGCCTATACGATTCGTATTAAACTTTGAATTTTCTCAAAAATACCCCTTAATTTATGAGAAAACCAGGGGTATTTCAGTAAAATCATCGATTAATACGCATCGTATAGGCCTATACGATGCGTATTGAACTATAAATTTCTCAAAAATGTTTTTCAAATCAAGGGTTCCATCATTACAACCACTTGTTTTCAACAGGGATGTAATGCAATGATTCCTCTCAATTGAATAGACAGACACTTGCTTCATAGGACTCACTTGAATTTGTGGATTTCGGTTGGTTCAGAAACTTAACAAGAGAAGCAACTAAAAAAGCGTTTAGTTCAGAAACTTAACAAGAGAAGCAACTAATTCGAAGATCCTTGCGTTAGACACAATTTGTTGGAATTTGTGGATTTCGGTTGGTTCAGATCTCTATTCGGTCATCTTTCCTCTCAATTGAATAGACAGACACTTGCTTCATAGGACTTACTTGAATTAAACAGGCATGCCTCAAACACTTAACATTTTAGAAGTTTTCAATAAAATTTCATTCTCCTGTGAACTTGTTCTCTATGAAATGTCTTACTTAACAAGAGAAGCAACTAAAAAAACGGTGAACGGTATTTAACGTACACACCTTGAAGTACTGAATCAACAGAAATAACTGAAATACTGAATCAAACAGGCATGCCTTGAAGTACTGAATCAACAGAAATAACCGAAATAACACCTTCGGAATATATTAACCCACAATTTGTTGGAATTTGTAGACAGACACTTGCTTCATAGGACTCACTTGAATCGTCTCAGAAGTACTGAACATCAGAAGGATGAGATATCGACAGTTAGCTCGAAGAGGTTTCTCTCAATCAGGTGTTCCATTAGATTTTCACTTTTAACAATGTCATGTTAATTGTTGGAAATTTGTGGATTTCGGTTGGTTCAGACAGACACAATTTGTTTTCAACGGGGATGTAATGCAATGATTCCTCTCAATTGAATAGACAGACACTTGCTTCATAGGACTCACTTGAATCATCTCGGAAGTACTGAACAACAAAAGGATGAGATATCGGTAGTTACGAGATTCTTCGAGAATTAGAAAAGGAGAAAATACGGAACGGCAGGGGTAGTATGAGTCTGAGTCCATTGTGTTTCGTGTTAGGTTTGTATTTCCCATAGCCACCATTTCCGTAGTAAAAAACGGTTGCGGTTTTCCACATTCAATCTTCATTGCTTCATTATAATTAATAATGCGGTCTCGATTGAAGATGTAATTGCAAGACTGTTTGTCGGGCTTCCAATGCTCACACAGGGTGATAAACAACGCTGATATTGAACGGATTATTGAACCAAGAAAGTCATTGGACTGCCGCAGATGAAGTCAAATGTGATCAAACTTGGACATCAGACGTAAATCTTGAAGAAACGGAACATAATCCCAAATTGTCTAAAGAAGCGCTTTTATCATGTGTGATCCAGAGGTCGGTCTCGGGTGGGCATAAGATCCGTGGGCCCTATTGTCGGATATGTGACTCAAGAAAGTCATTGGACTGCCGCCGATTAAGTCAAATGTGATCAAACTTGGACATCAGACGTAAATCTTGAAGAAACGGAACATAATCCCAGATTGTCTAAAGAAGCGCTTTTATCATGTGTGATCCAGAGGTCGGTCTAGGGTGGGCATAAGATCCGTGGGCCCTATTATCGGATCTGTGACTCAAGAAAGTCATTGGACTGCCGTAGATGAAGTCAAATGTGATCAAACTTGGACATCAGACGTAAATCTTGAAGAAACGGAACATAATCCCAGATTGTCTAAAGAAGCGCTTTTATCATGTGTGATCCAGAGGTCGGTCTAGGGTGGGCATAAGATCCGTGGGCCCTATTATCGGATCTGTGACTCAAGAAAGTCATTGGACTGCCGCAGATGAAGTCAAATGTGATCAAACTTGGACATCAGACGTAAATCTTGAAGAAACGGAACATAATCCCAGATTGTCTAAAGAAGCGCTTTTATCATGTGTGATCAAGAGGTCGGTCTCGGGTGGGCATAAGATCCGTGCGCCCTATTGTCGGATTATTGAACCAAGAAAGTCATTGGACTGCCGCAGATGAAGTCAAATGTGATCAAACTTGGACATCAGACGTAAATCTTGAAGAAACAGAACATAATCCCATATTGTCTAAAGAAGCGCTTTTATTATGTGTGATCCAGAGGTCGGTCTCGGGTGGGCATAAGATCCGTGGGCCCTATTGTCGGATTATTGAACCAAGAAAGTCATTGGACTGCCGCAGATGAAGTCAAATGTGATCAAACTTGGACATCAGACGTAAATCTTGAAGAAACGGAACATAATCCCAGATTGTCTAAAGAAGCGCTTTTATCATGTGTGATCTAGAGAAGACGTATCGGGTGAGTTGTGGTTGATTTATAGGAGGAGGTTATGAAACGAATATATGTTTATGCGAATTTAAAGGACAATACTGACAGAGGTGCTGGACTTTTCTCCCACTGTGCAAACTTGAAAAATCTCACCATAACACATCTAATATGACACATGATAAAAGCGCTTCTTTAGACAATCTGGGATTATGTTCCGCAAATTGGGAACCACATATTCGTGTGTAAAAGCTTGGAAAGATGACCGAATAGAGATCTGTATACACCCTTGGTATTTGTTTACCACATGACACATGATAAAAGCGTTTCTTTAGACAATCTGAGATTATGTTTTGCAAATTGGGAACCACATTGTAGACTGGTGGGCTTGAATGGTTTTAATAATACTTGAAAATGGAAATAATCGTGTCAAGATCTTTATCAATCATATCATCGACCAACTGCTCGAAATCCCTTTCGTTTCTCGGGTTCGCATTCGACACAACACAACAAAAAATAAATTAAAAAAAAACAGTGGTCTGATACGCATCGTATAGGCCTATACGATGCGTATCAAGCCCGCCGCCAGACATAACCTGCACCTGTCAGTCTGCCATGTTTTTTACTTTAATTCAATACGCATCGTATAGGCCTATACGATACGTATTGAATTGAAAAAGTGTGTAGATAGACAGAAGGTGTGCCATTAGAAAACCCTTTTTTAAACGGCAATAGGTGTACAAATATATTAGTTTCAAATGTTAAATCATGGTGTCCTTTTTTGTCATATCTGATCATTGACATAATGATAGATGGCAAGTTCGAGGTGGATGAGCTGGGGTTAGGCCACACAATATCTCTAACGTGTTCAACTCAGGATATTTAAAAATTTGGATATCCGAATTTCGGATACATGATTTATAATCTGAATCTGTATCCGTATTTTCGGATATTTGACCGTACAGTGAATTGGATATTCTAATATCCAATTTTTTACTTTATTTATTATTTATTTGAAACCGAATATTTTGGATATCCAAATATAAATTTTTGGATATTTTAGATATTTAATAGAAAATAAAAAAGAAATTACAAACTTTAAGATATTTCGTGTATCCGAAAAAATAATAAATCGCTACTCGAATCCAAATCTGAAAATTCAGATATTCGAATTTCAGATATCCGAAATTTCGAATATCCAAATTTTCTGATAGTTCGGATTTGGATATTTTTTAACACCTCTAATTCATACCCTTCCCTAATTCTAGACTGTCAATCTAACGCCACATCGCTATCTCTTTTTATCTCTGACTTTCCATCCCTGAACCTATGTTATATGTAACATCGGTCAAAATGAGTACTAGAAAAAAGTCGACCCGTTTTGAAAATCAGATCCAACCCTTGTTAATCGAATTATTTATTTTTGATGGAATTTTTATTTATTTATTTAAATTAAACTTTGAGTTAATCTAAAAGTTTAAAAACAATAATTATATACAATGAAACCTCGTTAAGTTTGGTTAAGTGATATAAAGAAAATGATTAAACCACTTAACCAAGTTAACTAAGGAATGTTATAAAGTAAAGGGATCTATGTGTTGTTATAAAGTAAAGGGATCTATGTGTTGTAATAGAAACTTATAAAAATTAAAAACGAAATAAAGGTGGACCGCTGGACGAGAACCTGGGTCTCACCCAATTCCCGAACCACGCCAACACGTAAAAACCACTCCATCAGACTGTGGGGTATGGGGTTTGGGTTGGGGCGTGGCGTGGCCCAAGGGGCGGGAGTTTAAATTCGGACGTGAGGCGGGCTAGCGATCCTATGTGGCGGGCTCCTATTCGCTTGGTGGCCATGTCATAGCGAGGTGTTTAAATTTTAAAATTTAAATTTTAACCGTTTGGCGAAGCCAAGCGGTCACCCCAACCCATCAACATCACTATAAATATAACCCCAACCCCACCGGCTACCCCAACCCAAACAATCGCTGTCCACCGCTACCCCACTTGATCGAACCCGCTACCCCAACCCACTTGACTGATGACCTCTTGGACACACGAAGAAGAGCTAGCTCTCGTCACGAGCTTCGTTGACGCTATGAAGGGGCGACAACCCGGTCAACCCCGATATTGGCCGGAAGCCTTTGCAAGCTACCGACATAACGTCGGACACGACCGGCACAACTTAAACGCATGCCAACATAAATGGCGCGAGCTACGGCCCAAGCTTGATCGTTTCAAAGCCTACTACGAAGCCGTTCCGAGCGGTGAGTTAAGCCACGTGGACCGGGTGGCGGTGGCGAACATTGAATTTCGGGGCAAGGAGCGAAAGCCGTTCGACAAGCTCGCGCTTTTTGAAATTTACCTAACGCTCTAGGTTTTTTTTTTTAATCATTTTAGGTTTTTTTTGTAATTTTTAGGTTTTTTTTATTTTGTAATCGTTTTTAGGTTTTTTTTTTTATTTTGTAATCGTTTTAAGAATTTAATAAAATTTTAGGCTTTTTTTTTTAATGTTGTGTGTATTTTTTTAATTTTTTGTAATTTTTTTTAATAAACTGCCAAGCCACGCTCCAACCCAAGCCCCGTCATACCCCATGGACACGTCACTCACCGGTGGGGGAGCTCGAACTCCACGTGTCAACTCATGCCCCTAACCCAAGCCCCACCATACCCACGGTCTCAGGGTTGATATCAGGTTGTTGTTTTCCTTTCATACTAATGCTCCAGTTCATACCTTAGTCCCATGTTTTTGCATCTTTTATTTCTTAATTAAAACTGGTTGAGTTGGTTTTTCTTTAAAAAGAAAAAATTACACCGTTGGTCCTTTTAGTTTCTGTCAAATTTCAATATAAGGTACTAATAGTTTTTTGTTGCAAAATCAAGTATTAACTTTCTAATTTGTCACAATGTTGAGTTTTAAGGCCAAACATTTTAAACTTTTTTTCTGTTAAATCTTACTAAAATGACTAAAATGCCCTTTAATATCTAGAGAGTCTATTTTTTAATTAATTATATTTCACTAAAATAATTTTAAGTTTTATTTACATTTATATGTTTTATATTTTTTGTTTTATTTATATTTTTTTAAATTATATGGTTTTGAAGTTTATTATTTATAAACTTTGAGTTTATATATAATATTATTTAGATTAAGTTAAAAATTTTATTTTATTAGCATATTATTATATATAAACTCAAATTTTATAAATATAAATAAAACTTAAATTATTTTAGTCAAATATAATTAATTAAAAAATAGACTCTCTAGATATTAAAGAGTATTTTAGTCATTTTAGTAAGACTTAACAAAAAAAGTTAACAAGGTTTGCCATTAGTACTCAACATTGTGACAAGATTTGGCCTTAGTACTCAACATTGTAACAAATTAAAACATTAATACCTGATTTTGCAACAAAAAACTATTACTACCCGACATTGAAATTTGGCAAAAACCACAAGGACCAACGGTGTAATTTTTTCGTTTAAAATCATTACCAGAAGAATCAAGTCACAAGCACAAAGGATAGTCCAGTGGCTTTACTGTTGTGTTAAATCGGTGAAACAGGGGAGGTCATGGGTTCAATACCTGGCTCCCATTTGTTTCTTGTTTTTTTCTTTATTTATATATATTTTGATTTTTGGATTATATTTTTAAATGATTAAAAATCTATTTTTGATGGGTTCAATACCTGGCTCCCATTTGTTTCTTGTTTTTTTCTTTATTTATATACTAGGTTAGAACCTCGTGTATTACACGGGTTGATTAAATATATTTTTGTATAATAAAAAGGTTACATTTTTAATTACCCGTGTATAACATGAGCTGAATAAACACGTGTACTACACGACTTGAATAAATATAATGTAATCAGTTAACACACACAGTCGTCAAAATACGTTTTTGGTAAAAAGAACTTTGATATACTATTTACATATTAGAACATTTTACTTTGTTTTTTTATTTTTCTATTATTAGGTTATAAACTTGTGTATTACAAAAATAACATTTTACTTTGTTGTTTTTTAATTTATTAACAAGATAAAAACGTCTGTGTTACATGTGGTCGAATCAATAAAATATTAAATAGTTATTATTATTAAGTGTAAAAAATAAAAAATAAAAAGCCTTAGGCCCTCAGCCACCGCCATCAGAGACTTTTGAGTATGAAATGAATCTATTCACAATTTAAAGAAACGCAAATTTTGCACCAAAATATACATTTAGTCCATTAAATCCACTTATTTATTCTTTCCCCATTCATGACTTTGTACCTAAATATTAGTTTTTATTCTTCCCTATTTAATACATGTAATCTCAATCAAGTAATCAAAACTAAAGAGGAAAACAATTACAAAAAATCATATGCACTTTTCAATTTGAAATCACATACAGAACTAACGTGAGGCTATCAACTTGCAAATATGGCTTGTTTGGCATTTAGTCAGCGAAACGCGAGCTGGATCTCTCCTCCGAGTGGATGTTGATAGCTCGGAATGAAAAGGGGCTTGCTCCATGTGAATGACCATATAAATTTAAGAGATCCAATTGTGTTTGGACTACATCTTCGGTGAAAACAGAGGCAATTTTGCTTGGGTTTCAGGCAATTTTGCTTGGATTTCAGGCAGTTTTGCATTTGCACCACATCCCCGTTCAATTTTGCGAGCCAGTTGATGTCGGTCATCAAACGATAGTGGGACCCTCACATGTTAGGCATGTGAGGGAAATAAACTGAGATAATTAACTTGTTTAGTCATAAAGGATTAAACCAGCAACAAAAATAAACTTAAATGATATTTTTAGCAAGTTTTAAATATTAAGGTTGGAACCTAGAGGTTTGAGGAAACATAAAGGACGTTTTGTGCAATTTACTCGCAAAATAATAAAATAAAGATAAGTATAAAGATTATATTAGAAAATAAATATAAATATAGAGATATAGTTATAGATAAATGTCGACTTAAAATATGAGATAACTTGATAAATTATTTTAAAACTTGTAATTTTTAAGATAAAAATAAACATAGATATATGGTGGGAAATCTAAAAAATAGATGCCTCTCATATCGACACGTGTCTATCAATTGGTTTTTTTTATTATATGTATAGATATTTTGATTTTTGGATTATTTTTAAATGATTAAAAATCTATTTTTGAATTATATATCTGATTAGAATTAATTGTTTTAAATAACTTAAAGGTTTTATAGAACTAACTCTATCATCTAAATAAATTATATACATATATTTATATTAAAATTATAAGTATATATATAACAATATAAACAACTTAATTTTTACCCATATATAATTTAGTCTTACATAATTTTCACACTTTAAATACTTATTTCATATTAAGGTATATTGTCGAGAAAGCTTCTAACCTTCCAAGAGATGACGTATCTTTGATCTCACCCAGATCCTTTGGATCTAGGAAACCATGATTACACAAAATGTATCTTGCGAACAATAAGAAATTTAAAATAATTAATCCATACAATTAGTTGTGGTTTTGTTTATATTATATTTAGTGTTTTGTATCTTACATCTAAGGGTAATTTTCGTCTTTTGGAACTCTCTCGTTCTTCGTGCACTTGGTTCGAATAATCACAAAACGCAACCCATGAATAGATCTTCCTAATTCCCCCTTTTTTTAGTTTACTGTTTTGGGGTGTATTACGTGCATCTTTTCATCACTTCAAATTTCCATTATTCAAGTACATGCAAGTTCAATTATGTAATTATGTGGTAGTTGATATTTCTTTCATTGTTTGTAATGCTAACCATTGTCGCTAATCAGTACATTAACTATTCAGATGGATCTATCGGCTGACTAAGTTCCCCACAAACGTGGGTTGTAGCCTAGTATCACCACCATATTTAGATTCGCTCATCGGTGGGCTTGAGTCTCAAATACAAAATTCGTACATTTTCCACAGTTTCACATTATCATGTTGGTTGATGGGTTATGATTTATTTAATTTTGTATCATTTAATTTTATCATTTAATTAACACTGAATCACATGCTAACCTTTTTAATCAAATAAACAAAAATAGTTTTATTGAAACAATAGGTTTAGTCACCAACTTATGTTGATCCAAAAACTATTTTTACAAATGTTATAGATGAACAAGTTTGAGGATATGGATGATGACACGTAAGGATGAGGCCTTAGAGAATGAAACGGATTATAGTATGTTATGTTTGGTTTAAAGGATTACTTGGATTATTTATTTTGTGACATTGTTTAAATTGCTTGTCAATAATATTTAAACTTTTAAATATCTTGGTCATAAGTTGTGAGCAATCAATAATGTCTCGGTCACCTAATCCGCTGCGGGTCAGGGTGTGACAGATTGGTATCAGAACTTTTGACTATATGGAATTATGATAGGTCATTAGACCCTTAGATCTAGACTACAGTCGATTAAATACACACGTGGGTGATGGCTGGAACAAAGAGAGATAGAGGATAGAGAAAGAGACAGAGTCTTTTGAGAGAGAGAGAGAGAGTACAATGGGCCTAAAAAGGTTTTTATAATAAGTTATATTCTTTTTTTATCTTCAAGGGTAAATAAGTAAATTAACACAAGATTACCCTCATGTGACATGCACATGGGTTGTGTTAACAGAGAAATCTAACTGATGTTAGGGTAGGGGACCAAGCGAGTTCATTTTTGACAAGTTTTGGTACCACGCGTGTAATTAGTAAACCACTAGGAACAAGTCTGCAATTTTTGCAAACCACAGGGACCAACCAAGCATTTAACTCTTTATTCAACTTGTGTAATACATAGGTTTTAGATTTCTAACTTAGTCCATGTTTAATCAAATTATATTCAAAAAAATTTTATAAACCTTGAATTTTCTTCAAAGTGTGTACTACTATATATTTTCTCCAATTCAACTTTGTTATGATATATATAATGCATGTTTTCAAGTTGAGATTTTTAGACTCGACACCACTGGATCGTGAATTTGTTGAATTTCGTTATTATATTTCTTTCTTTTTAGTTGCCAATGCATGTACATGCACCATCAACAGGCTAAAATCGTTCGGATACAGGATGGGGTATCACTTTTGGTCATGCACAAAACATCTCATTATTGTTCTTTTGACTCTTCCTACTTCTTCCCCATCGCCTCAATTGTTCACTTTTAATTATATATTTTTATTTCAAGATTATATATTCACTCTTAATTATATATTTTTATTTCAAGATTATATATAGCTATCAGATTTGGTGTTTTGGTATGATGGTTTTGAAATGTTTTCATAACTGGAATCGGGAGCCAATATATTATATAACCGGATGGTTGAGTGTATATGAATTGTCTCCATTGAGTCGGTAGGTTAATGCTTGAACATAGTGGTGTGCATGGGTAGGTTTGGTTCGATTTTTACCATTAATCATAACCGAACTTCGGTTATGGTTAATCGATTATGGTTCGGCTTTGGTTAATTTCGGTTATTTAACCAATAAGCTTTGAAATAAATAGGGGTTTGCGTGGTTTGGACTTAACTTGGGTGTTTTTTATACGATAACCAAGACTACACTTTTTGGTTAAACTACCGATGATTGATTATCTTTAGTAAGGTAATTTTCACCAAAAAAAAATTACGACTATAACACCTCAATTTTATTTATCAATATAAAGGGTATCCACATCAAGATTATTTTATTACCAACATATTTTTATCTTAATAAAAACTTCTATATAGCTAATGTAAAACATAAATCCATTATATAAACTTAACATTACAAGTTCGGTTCGGTTCGGTTTCGATTATATCGGTTGACCAAAGATTCATAACTGTAATCATAACCGATTTTCGGTTAAACAAAGTTTCATAACCATAATCATTGGTTATGCCAGTTATCGGTTAATAGTGATTCGATTATGGTTCGATTATCGGTTAGGGTGGTTAATTTGCTCACCCCTAGTTGAACCAGAGAATGAGACCAATGGTTAGACAAGATTACACACAAAATCAAATTAAAAATCAGGGCCACCTCGAAAATTCTTGAAACGCTTTGGATCTGAGAGGAGTTAAGAAAAACAGATCTCTATAATATAAACTCAATAATGATATATAACAAAACCATAATACTGACAAAATAATTATTACAAAATTTGTAATGAGTTTTAATTATTGGGTTATTATTTTTATTATTTTAACAATTTGAGTATTTGGGTGTGCTTTTATTTGGGTTGGGTTAAAATGATAACTATCTTGATTTGTGAGAACCGTGAGAATTAGGTCATCCAAAAGGTTTTTTCGAATTTTTTTTCTCAAAAGTCATAAAAAATCACTTATTTTAGCAAAAAGAAATAAAAAAATTGCCGCATACCCACATTTACATGAGGCGTAAAAAAAATATTTATTTTCGTACAAAATTTACACCAGCGCGTAAAAAAACCTGCATCAGTCAAAACTATCGAGTCGACAATTTTTTTTTACTTTTTTTACAGACGTGTTTATAATATTTTTATCTACGTTTGTGTAAAAAAATTTTGGCCCAACTCGCGCGGGAAGAAAAAGTTCTCACGGTTCTCACAACTCGTGGTGGTTCTCATTTGAACCGAGCCCTATATATATATACACACACCTATATATTTACTTTTAGTTGGGCCAATTTGTTTTAATACCCGTTACAACCATTTTAAAAGGCCCAAAATTTTCGCTTGGAGAGTCACACGGATCACTTAAGTAAGTAAGTTCGATCATTTTGCTACACTACTTTTGTTTTATTTGATTTATAACAATTATCGTCTTATTATGGGTTTTTAATTTTTATATGTGTGATTGATGAATTTATATTATAGGACGGGTAGGGCCCGACTTTTTATCTCGCCGAAGGCCCAATTATATTAACATTCTCGTAGACGGACCTGGTATATGGCTATATGGAACCAAACTACATAGCCATGTAATGTTCAGTTGAAAATAAGGTTCTAAAGTTGAAAATAAGGTTCTTCTAAAATCTGAAGGATACAACTAAAGATGAGTATTTGGTATTGGGTATTAGTACCGAATTTCCTGTACTGAATTATTTTCGATATCGATTAGGTACCCACTTTTTTGTGTTTTCGGTATAAGTACTTTCGGTATGGTACCAGTATTTTACCGAATTTTACTTTCAAATACTGATACCGTACTTAGCATTTTTAGTATCGGTACCCATATTTGACCATTTTCGATACCAATACCGGTACCGAACTCAACCCTTGGTACAATGAACTCATTCATATATTCGTGTGATGTTGTCAAAAAATATTAATTAAAAAAGAGTAAACTGCCAAAATGGTCCCTGAGGTTTGGTCAGTTTTGCCACTTTAATCCAAAACTCAAAACTTTGAATCTGGGTCCCTATGGTTTCAATTTTGTTGTCATTTTCATCCAAAATTAAAATCTGGTCAGATTCAAAACATTTGAGTAGTAAAAGTGACCAAATTTCAGAGACATTTTAACAGTTTTAGTCATTAAAAAAAGTAGGGCACAGCTATGTAAACACATCCACATAGTTATGCCCCTCGGATAAAACTTAAAAATGGGGTCAGATATGACCAGTTAAAACTCAGCTTTATTTAGGCTATGGGGTATGGGGCTTGGGTTGGGGCGTGGGTTGGCTGAAAACGCCCAAGCCACCACCCCGGGGGCTTGGGTTTGGGCGTGGATCCTTTGGCGTGGGTTTGAAGCCGGGCGTGGGGCGGGCTAGCAAGGTGACATGGCGGGCTCTCAATGGCCATGTGTCAACTCATGCCCCCAACCCAAGCCCCGCCATACCCCATGGGCGTGGGTTTTTTTTTCCCATTCCACGTGTCAACAAATGCCCCAACCCAAGCCCACCATACCCCACGGTCTTAGGACTAGTTTTGAATTTTGATCCAACAAAATCCAACATTTTTAAAGCATACTTTCAAAACAATGTATTCACTCAGAGACGCTTAACTAATGCATAAATCACTAGTGTTATGCATAAATAATAGAGTAAATTGCCATTTTAGTCCCTGAAGTTTGGTTCAAATTGTCATTTTAGTCCAAATAGTTTTTTTTCTCCTTAGGGTCCCTGACTTTTCCATTTTCTTGCCATTTTGATCACATTGCCTAACTCAGTCTAAAAATATGGTTATAACCATGGGTATTTTTGGCATAACTGTTGTGTAGTGATAACCAGGGGTAGTTTACAACATAATTTATAAACCTCATAATAATTTAATGCCAAAAATACCCCTGATTATAACCTGGTTTTTAGACTAAGTTAGGAAATGTGATCAAAATGGCAAGAAAAAGGAAAAGTCAGGGACCCAGAGGAGAAAAAAAACTATTTGGACAAAAACTCAAGGACTAAAATGGCAATTTACTCTAAATAATAACATGCAATTTATATAGGTGAGTGATAGATTCATTATAGATCAACATAATTGTGTGCATGAAGTTTTAACTTTTTGTTTCAAATGCGAATTTCTTTAATTATGTCTTTTGTTGAGATTTGATTTAAGACCTTCAAACTTAAGTGTTTCTAAAAGTTTTGTCTTTGTCAATGGACCACCTAACCCCATTATATGAAGTTTAACCAGCCAACTCGAATACTACACACAAACATGACTGAAATCACAACCTCTTTTTTTGAATGGCTAAACTTACACACCATGGTGATCGAATCCCTCGCATCCTACTACTTCACATCTTATCTAACTCACCAAAATCATTGGGCTATTCCTAGTGGATATCACAATCTCTTGGATCCAAGTTATACTCCTTGGGAATGACTAGTTCTCCACTTTAGGGGGATACCACCAATTGTGGCTAGGAAGGAATACATCCCAAATCTTGTTTTCGGAGGCCCTATGAGCAACAGTGAGCACCCAATTTAATATCCTAAGACATTAAGCCTATTAAAAAAAAACTTAACATCACTCAAGTTCGTACGTAACATTTTAGCAATAAATTAACGAATTGTTGTTTTTTCGGTTTTTCGATTGATTTGATTGTAGTTCAGTTTTCTTTTACTCACCACTAAATGAGGTATGCATCTCTTAGAGCATAGTAGCAAACATATGAATTACCCTAAGTTTTCCTTATCCCCTCCAATTCTGCAGTGCTATGTCACTTTCAACTATCCTAAAACACGTTAATAAGTGGCAACACTGTCTTAAACCATCTGCACTCTCTCTCCCACTCTCTCTCTCTCCTTCTCTCTCTCTTTATATATATATAGGATTCGGTTCAATTAAGAACCACCACGAGTATATATATATATATATAGGGGAATGTTCATTTGAGAAGAAAATTTAATTGAGAAGAAAAAGAACAAAGGGTAATTTTGTAAAACATTAAATAGTTTTTTCACTTATCTCATTTATTATCATTTTTGACTAATTAATTAGTCATAAAGACTATTATCCTTCACACTAACTTTTTTTTGCCTACACACATCAAAAGTTATCCTACATATTTCAAAATTCATCCTACACGTAAAAATTTATCCTACACAACTCGTAATTTATCCTACACAACTCGTAATTTATCCTACACTTTAAATTATTTTATTTTATTTTTTTGAAAAAATAAATATTTTGAAGATAAGTTACAAATTATTTAATTTATTTAGCTATTAAAGAGGAAGACTACAAATTAATGAACTATGTAGATTTACCAATGTACCCTTATAGTAACATGAAATACTTCTATTAAATGAAGTAAAATAAAGTATTCTTATTGGTTGAAATTTCCTTTTTTTCTTCATACAAAAAAATTCTTCTAATTTGAACTCTCCACTATATATATATATATATAGGACAAAGATCCGTTAGGAACCACCTCTTATTGCGAGAACCAATGTGAACACAACCAAAAATGCCTAAAAATAGCTAAAAATCACACAAATTTTTTTTTTAATATTTTTTATAAAAAAAATCGCTACTTTTCGAAGCAAAAAAAAAATAAAATTTTTTTTTGCTACTAAAAGTAGCGATTTTAACATAAAAAATATTAAAAAAAAAAATTAGATTTTTTTTTTTTTAGGTTTTTTTGGGGTTTAGTTTTTAGCATTTTAGCTTGGAAGGGGGGGGGGGGGTGGGGTGGGGGAGGGGGGTTTAGGTTTTTTTTTTGGGGGGGGGGGGTTAGGTTTTTTGGGGGTTTTAGTTTTTAGCATTTAGCTTGGGGGGGTTAGGTTTTTTTTTTTGGGGGGGGGGGGGGGGGGTGGGGGTTAGGTTCTTTTAGATTTTTTAGCTATTTTAGGTTGTGTTCACATTGGTTCTCGCGGTTCTCGCAATAAGGGTGGTTCTCGCATGAACCTTACCATGTATATATATATATATATATATATATATAAGTGTCCTCTAAAATGAGAACCACCTCGAGTTGTAAGAACCGCGAGAACTATTTGATCCGGGGCGAGGTGGACCAAATTTTTTTTTCATAAACGTAGATGAATTTATTATAAACACATTTGTAAAAAAAAATGTCGTGTGTGTAGTTTTGAGCATCACAAGTTTGTGTTTACGGGCACTGTAAATTTTCCGGTTAGATTTACGGTACCCGTAAACACAAACTTGTGGTGCTCAAAACTACACACACGACATTTTTTTTTTGAATTTTTTTTACAAATGTGCTTATAATACATGCATCTACGTTTATGAAAAAAAAATTTGGTCCACCTCGCCCCGGATCAAATAGTTCTCGCAGTTCTTACAACTCGAGGTGGTTCTCATTTATATATATATATATATATATATATATATATATATATATATCCTATATAGGGTAAGGTTCATGCAAGAACCACCTTTATTGCGAGAACCGCGAGAACCAATGTGAACACAACCTAAAATAGCTAAAAAAAAACCTAACCCCCCCCCAAAAAAAAACCTAAACCCCCCTCCCCCACCCCCAAAAACCTAACCCCCCCCCCCCCCAAGCTAAAATGCTAAAAACTAAACCCCAAAAAACCTAAAAAAATAAAAAAAAAAATCTAAATTTTTTTTAATATTTTTTATGTTAAAATCGCTACTTTTAGTAGCAAAAAAAAAAAAAATTGCTACTAAAAGTAGCGATTTTTTTATAAAAAATATTAATTTTTTTTTTGTGTTTTTAGCTATTTTTAGGCATTTTTGGTTGTGTTCACATTGGTTCTCGCGGTTCTCGCAATAAAGGGTGGTTCCTAATGGATCTTTGTCCTATATATATATATATAGGATTCGGTTCAATTAAGAACCACCACGAGTTGTGAGAACAAGGAGAACTCCTACTTCTCGCGCGAGTTGGGCTATCATTTTTTTTTGCACAAACATAGATGAAAATTTTATAAACACATATGTAAAATGAAAAATAAAAAGATTGTCAAGTTGATAGTTACGCCTAATGTAAATTTTGTTCAAGTCTAAAGTAAATTTTGTTTACAGCGATGTAAATTTTTGTACATCCGATGTAAATTTTTGTACATCCGATGTAAATTTTTGCATGAGACATTTTTTTGCTAGAACAAGTGTTGTTTTTAAGATTTTTGAGAATTTTTTGTTTTTGAAAAAACCTTTTGGAATGCATAGTTCTCATGGTTTTCACAACTCAAGGTGGTTCTCATTTTACTCTTTCCCTATATATATGATAAGGATCGGTTAGGAACCACCCTTTATTGCGAGAACCGTAAGAAACAATGTGAACACAACCAAAAATACCTAAAAACACACAAAAAATTTTATTTTTTTATTTTTTATATAAAAATCGTTATTTTTCGTTCCCAAAAAAATTCGAGTAACAATTATGGATGCACATGTGTATATGTGTCATTTATTTGACAAATTTCGTAATATATTACCAGTATTAGACAATTACACTTTCATTTACACTACCATCCGTAATACAATACTTTTTACATTACCAATATTAGAAATGCACATGTGCATCTATATATGTATGAACATGATATAACGTGTTTTTGGTACACTACTTTGAATACAGTTTCCTTTTCATCTATCATACCATCCATAATACACTACCATTACCTCATACTATCCATAATAAATTACCATTACCTCCTACTATCCATAATACAATACCATTACCAATATGTTTAATATTTTTCACTTTATGCGCATATGCATCAACACCCTTCATAGCATATCAAACAACATATTACATCATAAAGTGACAAATATAACAAAAGCATCAACCACTAGATATAACTAACCAAAAACATGTATATTGACCTACTTCATCATTCAAAATCACAAACCTTTTGTACCAAAACACGTTATATCATGTTCATACATATAGATGCACATGTGCATTTTATATATTGCTAATGTAAAAAGTAGTGTATTACGGATGGTAGTGTAAATGAAAGTGCAGTTGTCTAATACTAGTACTGTATTACGGACTTTGCCTATGATATGATACATATGCACATGTGCATTGATAATTGTTACTCGATTTTTTTGTAACGAAAAATAGTGATTTTTATATAAAAAATAAAAAAATCTGTGTTTTTTTATGTATTTTTAGGTTTTTTTTTTTGTGTTCACATTGGTTCTCATGGTTCTCGTAATAAGAGTGGTTCTCAAATGAGACATACCATATATATACACACACACACACACACATATATATATAGGGTTATATAAATATATAGAAGGAGGTTCATTTGAGAAAGAAAATTGATTGAGAAGAAAAAGAAAAAAAGAGTACAGTTGTAAAACATTAAATATTTTTTCTCTCATCTCATCTATTATTATCTATTATTCTGCTTGACTAATTAGTTAGTTATAAATACTATCATCCACCACACTAAAATTTTTTGTCTACACACATCAAAAGTTATCTTACATATTTCGAAATTTATCCTACACGTATTGAAATTTATCCTATACAACTCGTAATTTATTCTATACATCTCGTAATTTATCCTACACTATAAATAAATTTTTATTTTTAACTTTTTAGAAAATATATATATCTTAAAAATAAATTACAAATTTAATTTAGTTAATTATCAAAAAGGAAAACTACAAGTTAATGATATATCTAAGTTTATCAATATACCATTATAATAACATTAAATATAAATATTAAATGAAGTCAAATAAAGTATTATTATTAATTAAAATTTCTTCTGTTTTCTTTTTACAAATAATTTCTTCTTATTTGAACAATATAGTATATATAAACGAACTGTTGGTTTTTTTCAATTCATTTGATTGTAGTTCAGTTTTCTTTTACAAACCACTAAACGAGGTATGCACCTCTTATAGCATGGTAGCAAACATATGAACACCACTAAGAAAGGTGTGCACATGGTAAAGCATATTGGCAAACTAAAGAAGGTTGATGGTTAGACTGCGAGGAGTGAGGAACTTGGGTTGGGGGCTTTGCTCGACCCATGTAGCGATTGTGAGCTCCACCGGACTACCCAAAAAAAAGTAGGGTGTGGAAGCGACGTGGGTTAGCGGCGTTGGGCTGTCATATTGGATTAGCTGACTTTATTTATTTTTTTATATATAATTGAGATTTATAAAATAAAATACAAACTTATATTATTTTAAAAAAAATTACATAACAACCTAAAAATAAAAAATAAAAACTACTTATTAAATCCTAAAAAATAAAAAAAGTAGTTAATAATTCCTAAAAAATTACGAAGTTCTATAAATATTAAAGTGGGGAATCCACTTAAATTCTGGATTCCCGTCATGCTTCCACTCGATCTTCGCAATCTCCATTCGATCGTCGTGGCTTAGGTCCCCAACAGGAACACAATCGAAACAAACTTTAAACCGATCCAGCTTCGGTTTTGGCGTTTAGATTGTGGCGATTGTTACCAACGTGTTGTTGGTATTGTTGGAACGCTTGTCCCCAGTACACGGTTTGACCGCGTTGCAACGTACGTTGTGCGTCGACGATCGAAGTGACAAGCGCGATCTCCTCCTCCGTCCAGTTCACCATTTTTGGTTTTGTTGTTTGGTTGGAAAAAATTGAAAGTTTGGTGTGAGATTGGTTGAAGAATTTTGTAAAAAAATTAAGTTGTGGGGTGGTATTTATAGGTAAAAATTTGTAAGGTTTTTTGAAAAAAAAATCAATTTTTACCATTAAACCACCATGCCAAACGGCTATGGCTAACAGTAAAAAATGAACACCAATCCTTGCTATCAAGCTTACCCTGCCCCACGTCAGGCTTCATAGCGACGCTGGCTGGGCAACGCCAAACCCAACCTGGCACGAAGTGGGTTAGCAAGCATTGTCTGGCTTCCTCCGCCCAACCAACGCCACCACTCCTCGCAGTCTTATGGATGAAGAAAAATCACATCTTTTATCCATCGGCACATGATAAGATATTAATGACCCGGACATCCATTGGTGTGATCAAATCCCTAAAATATAACTTATTATGTAATATATCATAAAAAATTTTCATGAGGAATATAAGGGGGACGGGGCGTCCCGTGATAGCAATCTTGAAAACGCGTGGAATCCAAAACGCGACAAATGTTTAACACGTTGAAGATTTGAAAAATTGGAACATTGTGACATTTGACCGTTGAATTGGACCTTTGGAATAAAAAAAAAACCCTTAAACAATCTATATATATTTCACACATTCTTCATAAATTTATATCATTTCACCAACAACAAAACATATATCACACATTCTACAAATTTCACAAATGGAATTTCCTACGGATTCGTTTCCAATGGACAGCGATAGCGATAGCCAAACGTCTTCCGACAATGAGACGCTTGAGTTTTTCAAGAAGGTGTATAACACCCTTGAAGCAAGTTCGAGCCGCCCGAAGAAGAAAATGGTGGATCGTGATCGTATACATGCCAACGAAGTGTTAATGAACGATTATTTTGTGGAGAATCCGGTCTACAATGCCGAAACGTTTAGAGGTCGGTTTCGTTTACCAAAAGAATTATTTTTAAAGATTGTTGGAGACATCGAAGCAAGCGAAGAATGGTTTCAAGAATGTTACGACGGGAGGGGCAAACACAGTTTCACGCCGATACAAAAACACACATCCGCCATTCGCCAACTAGCGACAGGTAACCCTCCCGATGAATTTGATGAATACTTAGCTATGTCGGACAGAACTTCACGTGAATGTTTGCAATTTTTTTTGTAACGTGAACATTAAATTGTATGGTAAAGAGTTTTTACATAAACCGACGAGACACGGCATCTCACGTATTTACGCCGCACATGAAGCTAGATGGCATTTTCCAAGGATGGTCGGTAGCATCGAGTGCACACATATCAAATGGAGAAATTGTCCAAAAGAGTTGCAAGGGACGTATGTTAGGAGTGACGTCAAAAGACCAATCATCATGCTTAAGCGACGAATTCGAATGATATTTTAAGATTTGTTTGTTTTCCACCTTTTATGATATTTAATCATTATGAGGACAGGACTATAAGTAATTGCTATATATTCGAGTTTTAAGATTTGTTTGTTTCCACCTTTTACGATATTTAATCATTTAAAATTAAAACAAACTAATAAATTATCAAACTTTTGTTTCCACCTTTTATGATATTTAATCATTTAAAACAAACTAATAAATTATCAAAGTTACTAATATAATTAACAATATTATGTTATACCTGTGAATTATACGAGTTGGATAATAAAAAATGTTTGTTTACAAAGCACAATAAAACAAATAGGTGTATCTGATAATTATCCCACAAGCTTGCATTATCTATCTTTTAGTAATCAATATCTAACTCGCTTCTAAAGTGCTTAACAACTCTTGTCGCAGTCATCAATTCTTTAGGAAGTTCCTTAATTAATTTTGCATCGTTAGCTTCTTAACAAGGTTGTCCCCGAGAATCATATAAATTTTTTGAGCCTCGAGCGAGACAAAAAAAAAATTTAGGCTCACTCCTTATAATATAAACTCATCAATTATATATCAGGAAACCATCATACGACAATAAGTGTGATAAAATAAACAAAACAAACGTAGTGTATCAAAATGATCGAATGTACTTAAGCGAATCGTACGGCTTTCCTAGCATTTTTTGAAGCAAAGCTCTCGAACACATAAGCAAACATCAAAGGCTAATTCTAAACATGTTTTACACATTTCAAAAGGCCAACTTTGGCCACACTCAATTTCGGTTATGCTACCATATAGATTTTTAAGTAAGTCCAACTAAATTGCCAGACTAACCCTAACTTCAATCAAATTACACCATGATTCTTAACATCCAAAAGGCCCTTCCACCTTCATTCCAGTCATGGTAACCTATTCTTTCTCATGGCATTTGAGGAAAGCTTCATGAACATATTTTATATATTAGTCACTAAATAGCATAAAGTGACTACATATTTCAAGCATTTTGAATCCCAAAATTGAAAAAGATTGCATATATCTTGTCCAAACACACATCAACATCAAGGGGCTTCTTTATTTGGGCAAAAATTTACGAACTCAAGTAATCAAACAAGCATAGCAACAAAGAATTACACAAAATTCAAACATAAAAAAAGATTTATAGAAAATACCCTGTCAAAATTCAAACATGGAGAAACCATCATGTCATGAGCCAGCATTCATCAAAGAACTTAACAATAGCATCAAAAATCAATATTATGCATTCACATTCGTAATTCCAGTACTTGATCAGTGATTTGTGAACCAAGAATGCAAAATTGCAAACTGTAGGTCAATTTTGTATTGTTGGCAGTTATTGTTGCTATAGGTTCTTGGCTCTTAGGCCGATTGCTAGAATCAAAACCCTAGACCCGATTATTCATGTCGTTGTCTTGAATTTTTTATGTTGCCTTTGCTGATGCTGTTGATTCGATCATACGAATCGTCACACAAAATTCACATCGTCGTTATTTTTTTATATCGTGTTATGTTTTTAGCGCCTCGCTTCAGCCTAATGGCCCAACCGCCGAGGCCCCAATCAATCATATAATATATGTAAAAAAAATAGGCCCATTAAACTTATGGGCCTCGGCCGTCGCCCGGATGCCCAACCCAACAATCGGACCTGCTTCTTAATTACATATGCATTCCATACTTAAAAGTTAAAATAACAATCATTAAATACCATCAATTTTGCACAATCAACATAACTTATATTTGTACAAAATGAGAACCTTTTCTAATGAAGGTTACAAAAATATAACAATTTGTGTAGTTAAGATGGTTAAACATAAAGGTAAACCGTTACCTTGAATTGGAATGCACTAAAAACATTTCAACCTTTTGCAATGTTGCAAGCTAAACAAACAACTTGCGGATCGAAGTAGAATGAAATATAACTAATTCAAAACACAATAGGAAGAGGGAACAAAGATTTGTAAAAACAATTAGATCTAGGTGATATTTATATAGAACAATCATGGTTTGAATTTAAATAGATTTCCATAGAACAAAGATTTGTAAAAACAATTAGATCTAGGTGATATTTATATAGAACAATCATGGTTTGAATTTAAATAGATTTCCATAATTAAAAGCTTAAAATCAGATTATATTTGAAGTTAAGGGCCATTTGTTTTTTGCAACGTAATTCAAAAGTATCGTTATCATTACAAATCCAATATAAATACAAATTTATTTTGGTAAGGTTTAATTCAAAAATATAATTATCATTATAAATTAAAAATATATTTGTAATAAGGGTGGATTTTGTGAAAATGTTTATCAGATTTAATCTAATAAAAAATATCAACTTAAAGATATATTTGAAGTAAGAGGCGATAGGGGAAGGTTCAAATGAAAACCACTAGTTATTATGAAAACTTGAAAACTAATTAAAAAAAGCCAAAAAAACATACAAATTTTTTTTTTTTTTGCAAACCAATTTTCGCAGGTTTTATTATATAAAAAAAATTTCAATTTTTTTTTTGTAGTGCACATGTGTAATACTACACATGTGTATGTGTACTACACATCTGTAATACTACACATGTGTATGTGTATGTACTACACATCTGTAGTATTACACATGTGCACTACAAAAAAAAAATATTATTTTTTTTTGAAAAAAAGTTTTTTTTATACATAAAAAGCAGCGATTTTTATAAAAAAAATTGAAAAAAAAATTGTGTGTTTTTAGGCTTTTTTTAGTTAGTTTTCGAGTTTTCACAATAAAAGTGGTTTTCATTTGAACCATCCCCAGAGGCGATATTAAGGCAGTGATTTTAAAATATGCAATGTTATCATTATACGATATTAACATGATTTAAATATATATATATATATATATATATATATATATATATATATATATTAAAAAATCAATTTTGATTAAAACATTTTTTTAGGGATGATATATTTTGACATGTAACATTCTTTGAAATCGTTTATTAGAAGTACTAGTCTAAGCCCCCATGTAATACACGGGTGGCTAAACAACAAACAATTTATACTTTAATACGTAAATACTTTATTACAGGTTTGTTCGAATATTAAGATAAATAATATCTTATAAAAATTAATTAACGATTACATTTTATATTAATTATCATCTATACGTCTATAAATAATTTTTTGAAATGAAATAAATGTTGTATTAAATCTATAAAAAAAATTGGATTTAAATCACAAACCCGCTTTTCCCACTTTTATATAAAAGTAGTTAACTCTTACCTAATAAAAAATGTCCACATTAAATCACAAACCCGCTTTTCCCACTTTTATATAAAAGCATCAAATTGCATATTTAGGTATAATTAATAGTAATTATGTTACATCAAATGGTTTTATAAAAAAGAAAAAAAATTGCAGCCAAAGAATCCCCTAAGAGCAGATGTGTAGCCTTGAAAATATGGTGCTTCTTTTCATCCATTAACCTGTAATCTGTTTCCACAATATTCATTCATAACATTAATCGATATTACCTTCATAATAAAAACGGGGCAACTAATAAAATTTATAATATGATAATTTCACCCTTCTCATTTTCCTTAAGCTTTATATGTATACAAATGAGTATATATGACATAATTCTTTTGTTGGGTGGTTATAATAATATTATCCCAGTTGAAGATAACGTCAATACTATCATTAAATTAGATAATCAGCACATGGAGTCAACTACAAGAAAGTCAACTTAGAATGCATTTTATAAAAAGATCCCCTACTGTGAACAAATTGTAAAAATAAAGTGTTCTTATCACTATATGTAGGGGTGAGCACTATTAGGGTCGGTCCGAAAAAACCCAAGAACCGACCCATTATAAAACCGAACCCGACCCAAATGGAGCATGTTGGGTATTTGTTCGGTTCTGAGATATCAGCTGGATTCGTATAAACCTGAGCGAAACCGTCTGGACCGAATTAAAATGCAAAAATAATATAACATGGGCTAGGCCCATCAATTTTGCGGTATATCCCTCACCTATACATTATCGTTATAGACCAAATTCATCTTCATAATATGAAACAACATCATGTATAAGTATTATAAACAAACCTGGAGTTGTAGTTATCTTCTGGAGGGCACTCCCCATACAGTAAACCCCAACATGACCTTCAGGAACTTGATGCAGGATCGTTAAGCTGTTCTTCAGGGTTGGTGATGAAGATGGAATCAGAACCTACATAGATAAGAACCAAAAAGACATTTGAAGAAGAATGGTTATCCTGTCATCATGACTCACACTTAATTCTCACTAAATATAACATTAACAATCTTGAGTTGAAAAAGCGCAACTGAAGCGTGAGGTGCGTGAGTCACTTAAAATGCATAGAAGCGTGCCTCGCAACTCGGCTTTTGGGACCTAAATCACTAAATTCCTCGGAGCTCCTCCCACTTTTTAAACCAATTTAAAAATGATAAAATTTAATTTCTATGCAGTCACATCTCCTGAAAGGTGAACATATATATCAAGTATACAACATCAAGCCTCTTAACACCATCTTTGTCGATGTTTCCTCTAGATAAGAAGATACATTTTACGAATTCACTGGACCACACTTTTCATACATTCAGCTCAGGAAATATCTTTGCCCAATAATAATACATAAAAACTCTACTAATGTATCTGACATTCTGGCTATTGTATTCAATATTTACAATCTAGAGTTTATACGTTTTGTAGGCTTAATGATGAATCCAAAGAAGATAAAATTTTTTTTACTAATATAAATGGTGAATCATCTTGTAGGCTAAATGATGAATCCATATCACAAATAAATTCCAATATAGCATGCATAGAAGTTGTATCCAATATAAATGAGCCACAAATTTTCACTTCATCAAATCTTAAAAGATTACCCTCTTTAACCAGACCCACTCTGACCCGTTTTAAACATGCATATTTGATAATGTTATATTTACAATTTACATATCACATGAATTGAATAATATAAAACGAATAAACGATATAATTCATAAATATCTAAAACTTATTATAATATAATGAAACTGGGGAGATAAACTCACGGTACTTATCCGACATGTTCTTGAAGGAGATGATATTTGAACTGTCCCCTGTTGCCTTCAATTTGCTTTATAGCTTCCCTATAGCTCCACGCCTCTGCTCCATTTTTCCAATATATCACATAGCAAAATTAGATCTAATTAAGACGCTATGTCAACAAAAACTGACCACGTTAACTGGTTTTGTAAAAATGATAATAATTAATTTTCGAAGTGCCAATTTTTTACCAATGATACAATGGGGTTGATTTAGTTTGTTTTTCACCTTGAGTATTCAAATGGGTTAAACTAAAAAGATTTAGTTAAAAATGGAACATGCCAAGAAGTCAAAAGGCATCAAAAATATATTCAAATGCTTAAAACCTCCTAAATCTCCCTTTCTTTACCCGAACCCAAACCTCTTTTGACCGACGACCATTTATCTGAGTATGACCCACTGCCATCTCAAAGTAATTTTATCTGAGTTAGCTTGTTTAATTGTTAAATCGACCCATTAAAGATAAAACAGAATCGACCCATTATTAACTGGTCGAAGTTGCGAAATCTATATTGATGCCAATTTCCTTTGAATGCACATAACAAAAAAACAGTAAAACATGTGAGTTGTCAGTTTACTTACACCTGTATTTACAAAAAAAAAGTAAACACTTACCTTGGAATGAAACTGGCAATCATCCTCCTTTACTACAAATGGCTCACCGGTTGTTGAAAACCATCCCTCTTTTCCTTAATCACCACAATGGTATGGCTAACAATCACCACCGCCCACAACCACTAACAACTCGTCTGCCACCAGATTTTCGCACTCAAACCACCTGCTACACTCATGCCTCTCTATAAAACAACAATTAAAAAACACATAACTCCAATACTTTTCCAAATATATGTATTAGTTGATTTACCATAAAAGTTTAACTTTGTCTCAATCTTAGCATACCAGTAATAACAAAAACTCTATGTCCAATTAGTTATTTGCTGTCACACCCCGATATTTCCACGTTTGACCGGTGGGCCCGGTGGGGAGTATCGTGACGTAGTTGATATCATCATAGTCAAACAACACAATATATAAATGCACAGCGGAAGCAAAAGATAATTACATTACAATCCGAATATAAAGTAATATCAAGTATTACAACGGAAAGTAAAGGATCCACAGGCGGATCTTAAAAAAAAACTTAAACATTGTTCAACAGACTTTAGACGCCTAGAACTTGCAAGATTCCTGATTAACGTCCTGAGCTTCCAGCCAATTACGTTTAGTACCTGTCACTTAACCTTTTTGGAAAAATACGTCAGTTTTCACTGGTAAATACACCCAACCGACTCATTTGAAAAGAGTTTAAGAAAATTGATTTAGATGCACCAGGCACAAAATATTTTGACACTTTGATTAAAATGCACAAGGCAAAATTAATCTTTTATAACTTGGGACAATTATATTTATAATCTTGTATACAGATTTACATGTTCGTTGTACGTTCAGGGCCCGATGTAGAAACCGAGTCAGATTAACAGACACGCCACAAGTATAGGCCCACAAGAGAGTGAGATACCGTTTTCCCTTAAGCAACTGTCAGGTGTATGCCTACACCTCGTGCTTAAGACGTGGCCATTTTATAATACAATGATGTCAAGGATATCCGGGACATGGTCATTAACCCCTAAAGGCTTTTATTTCAAACAATACAGATTAAAACGGGTTACTTCAATAATTTAATCAGAATATGATTAAACATTCAATACCCGACCAAGCGGTATTATTATAATACCGTATCCCAAGCCCGTATAGGGAAAATAAGTTAAGAGTATTTACCTGAGCTAAATATAAATTCAATCCCAACCGTATATCAATTCAGCAAGCACAAGTACTTCTACTGGGGCTCTTAATCTGGAACAAAGGTTTTTAATAACCTATTAGATTTCTAACGGGTCTTTAATTAAGCCTATGCTTAGACCGGCTAGTTTTAAAGAGGAAGATACGGTTCAAACGCATGATAAGGCGAAGACCGGTTTAGAATGTGGTTTGACAAGCTTGTATGCTTGTTTAATATGGGTAACTTAAACACATTCTGGATTTTGAGACCAAAAAGATATGGTTTGACCCGTTTTGGCTAATTTATGCAAACTAGTCACAAAAGCCGATCCGAACGCGAAAAGCGCGTAACGAGTAACCATAAGAGTCATATACAGGTTTCCTAAGTTAATATGCCTTAAATATGTTGTGATATCAGTAGGATACCTTCCAATATGCCCAAAACGAGTTTAATCTCAATATAAGCCCCGAAGGGGTATTTTGGTCATTTACCTAAGGCATATATACTACCTGTCATACAACTAACTAAACGTCGTGACCATAAGGTATAACCTCGGAAGGTTATTCCCTATATACTATGGTCACCTAAAGTGTTTGGTCGGATCCTAATGATCGACCAAACGGGTCGGGTTCGAAAGTATAAGCGATTGTTTAGATCGCTTACCTTACGACCCTACATAAGCACTAAACTAAAAGTGACGAGCTAAGCATGTTAAAACATGCTTAACTAAGTTTAGAAAACAGGTTTGGTATCAAAACAAACGGTTTTGATACCTAAGAGTAGTTTGGTTACAAAATACGCAAGAATACGCATCTTGGCCGAAACTACGACTCGTCACTGAGCCTAGATAACGTGGTAATCAGTAGGTATAGTCACTAGGGACTATAACCATCGTGATTATGCTCACGTTATGAAGTTCAAATGAACTTCGCATTGACCATAAACTGGTCAATGCAGAAAGTCAAACAAAGTTTGACTTTAACACTAAAACGAATAAAAGACCGAAGGAACACTTACAAAGGGTCCCCGAAAGCTAATCTTGATCCAAGTAACTCAGGTATGAAGCAATGGCTTCAACTTAGAGCATTCTTAGATCAGATTTGTGGGTTTTGTAAGTGAATGGGTTGGGTATTTATAGTAAATGGACAACCGTTAGGATCGTTCCTCGAATACCGTGCTTAGATCTTGTCCCTACACTTGTTGCAACACCTTGGTACCCAAGTTTGGCCCCCCAACATCAGGGATTAACATGTGGCATTGGCCTTTGGAGTGTTTAGAAGCTATTAACAATATATTAAACAACTTTTGCTGGTATGAAGGGGCCTCGCGTGACGCCAAGGGGGCTAGGTGTCACGCTAAGGTCCTTCTGATCAGCAAACAGTTTCCAAAGCTTCCATTTCAGTCCCCGTTGTGTATTAAGGCCATTTCCGACATGTTTAAGGGTCGTTAAATCAACTTTAAGGCCCTAAAATGTTGCCTAAACATTGTGGACATGAAACGTGCTCAAAAATATGCCGGATGTCTGTTCGTTTGGTCGTACGATCGCGATGTTCGCTTAATTACGACGACATGCGCATAAGCGCGAAAAACGATCCAAATTGCGTGACGACTGGATTTTTCTTAAGCCAAACACTAAAATAAAATATTTTAGTGCTTACATAAATTTTTGGGTGTCCGGGGATATTCAGAATGTGAGATATGCGCGTAAATGCAAACTTATGCACTTTTTGACGCTTTTAGTCCCTGATCCTTCTACACTTGATCTTAACATGATTTCTTGCACTTTGAGCCCTCTAACTTGACTTTTAAAGGGCCTTAAGACATAACCAAACTTTTTTAAGTCCTTGGGTAACTTTATGGCTACCCGAAAAGTCATAAATTTCAACGTTGACGCTTTTAACCCCTCGTATACGAATATTGTTATAACTTTCTCATATGATAGCGAAACTTGGTGAAATTTTTATCATGTATTCTAGTGAGCATAATTGATCGTTACAAAGCTTCAGGTTTGCTAAAAGGTCTCTCAGAGGTATACTTTAAACATGCTGACACATTTAACCCCTGTAGGTTTTAATCTCTCACTTTCTTTCACAATTAGCTTCGTATGATCCATGAATCATTCGTTTAAGGGTATAAACATCATGTAGGGATATTGTAGGGTATATTTATCTATTGTTGACATTTTGAACCCTTATATTCACATATTTTCCATGTTTGTCAACTTTAGTCTTTCTAGAATATTCTTTCACACGTTCAAAGCTTATGACACGTGTCAATACATTATAGGACGTGAATTTTCGAGGTGTTACATCCTCACCCCCTTAAAAGAAATCTCGACCTCGAGATTTGTTAAAATGCTGGAAGTACTTTTTGTCGCATAATGGACTTAACTTCTATAACATATCTGGAGTCCTTCTAAGCTCCCAAAGTGACCCCTATATTAGGTGCATGTATCCTTTTGGAGCTTGTTAACCTGTCGATCCTTAATCGATACAGGATGCTCATCACATCATAAATCTGCATATCATTATGTGATAGTGCTCCTTGACTTATTGGTGAAACACATCCTTCTGTCACTAGTGTGCAATGTATTGCGAGCTCCGCCAAGCTCCTTAAATAGGTTTTAGCTTATGAGCTACTTGATCTTGATACATTCGATTTCCTCCGAATGATTCTATATATTCAGAGCTTAACTAGCCTGATAATTTAACAATTTGGCACACCCTTCCTAGGTGATATCTTTTGTTAAACCTTATTCCTTACCAAGAATTTAGGAGGGTTGCTACTTTCATTAATTCTTGATTTTCTGCCGAATACTAGAAACTTACAGATGATTATGGATTTGTATGATCTTATTCGTTGTTTCCAAGGCAACTTTCAGATCCTGATAATTGGACTTACTAATCTTCTGTCTAACAATAGATGTTTAACATTCATCTACGCAAGGTCTCCAAAGAAGCAGCCTTGATGCTTACATATCAACTATTATAGAAAAGCTTATCTTAAGGTGAGATGGTTATTCCAACTACTGCTTAACTAATTTTAAGGAATAGCTAATCCTTGTCGTTAGTCGAACAAATCGACGATCCTGGGTAGCTGATGGGAATTCTTAATCGTTGCCTAATTAGGGTTGCGGTAACAATGCATAAGCAAAATGAACCGTCTTTCATAATTAACTATACTGAATTTTCAGGATATTGAGTTAGGCTTTATGAATCTATATCTTAGAACTTACTTAATCAGGGTTTTGATTTCTCTAATGACGGTACCAGCCGTTTAGGAAATTTCATAATGATACAGCCCTAAATGGGATATGGACCTTAACTCTACCTGCCTCTCAGGGGTAAATGTAGGATCGTGAAACGACCTAACGAGTCGATCAGAAGAGTGCTCAGACCGAATCAGAGGCGGAATTCATTGATTCGGTCTTCGTTTAGTTTGTATTCACTATTAAATGTCTTGTATATTGATCTTGAACGAATTTACAGCACAGAGACACTTCGACAGGGCTTCGCTGTCGGAAATCAGAATGTTACAAATGATGACAGTTTGAAGGTATTTATAGGCTAACCCTGACCGTTTGAAGGTGACACACCACTCTTCAAACGGTCATGACACTTCAAACGGTCATGTCTCTACAAACATTTACATGCTCAAACAGTCAACTTCTTACAAACGGTCATGTAATCTGACTTTCAATATTGAACTTTCTACTTTGTCTTCATGTGATGATGTTGCAATGATTATGTCATTAGATGATTTCACATATATGATGTCATCATCATATATGATGACATCACTCTTGTTCCGAACCGCAACGAACCCGAGACTCGACATAAGACGAAGACGACAGATGTATGCACTAACAGACTCCCCCTCAGATGTTGACGAGTCTTAAGTGTCGAGTCTTCGCATCTTCAGTCTTTATCAGTCTCTTTTCTTTCTTAACATATACCAGGATCTTCTCTTTGGCTCTAACCTCGTCAGACTCCCCCTCTCATCATGATGGGATTGCTGTCTAGAATTAGCTATCACCTTGAGATCAATCCCTGGCTTTATCTCTGATTAGCTCATTTCCTGCACATATTTTCTCATCAAAACAGAAGTTTTTACTTAAATCAATTAGAAAAACTTACTAGTAATAGTTACATCAAGTTCAAATTAATGTTCTTGATTAACTAATCAAACATTCTTTCTCAAAACAATTTTTTTCAAATCAGTACACACACTCCCAAACCTGTTCATCATGTTCAGCACTTGGAATTTTGAAAATTAGCTCTCCAACATCAGTTGTCGAAGATCTTTTTGTATTTTTCAAAATTTATGCTAAAACACACTAAAATCCTTTTGGGATTTTTGAATAATATGAAATGCAGTAAAGAAATATTTACAAACACTATTTTTGTGAGCTTGTGTAAGAGGATCATATCAGTTTATGTGACCAATCACTAGCACCGTTAAGCTTTAAACATTTTCAGTTCTAAACGATTCACATTGATTGACGATATTGTTGTCCACTTAAACTCAATCTAAAAACTTTCGACATGCTTACCGATACGTTTAAAGTATATTAATTTTACACTAAATTCTTATGGACCCCACGATCTCAGCATATCCCCTCATCATGCAATACACTGACTCAAGTAATGCCTTTAAACTTTTATCGACTGTGAATTGTGCGAAAACAAAGCAGAATGTTTAAACATTAACAATCAGGTCGATACTTCCGTATACGCAGAGAAAGTCTAATGTTTAAACAAAATAAGAAAAATAAAACAAGTTGAAGTTGTTTAGGCTTTAACCACCAGGTCGATACTCCCGTATACGCAGAGGTGATCCAAAGCTTAAACGAAACACCAAAGAAAAAAAATCAGAACGTTTAGGAAACAACATCCAGGTCGATACTCACGTATACGCAGAGGATGTCCGATGCTTAAACAAAATAAAGAAATAAAACAAGTTTAAATCTTCGCAAAATGAAATGCACAATCACAGCGACTTTTCAGCAAAGTTGTGAAAGTTCACAAACTTAACCAGTTTTATGTCTTTCGACAATCAGCGATTACTGAGTAGGCACACAATCAAGAAGGACAAAACTAAGTACTATGCTTTTGACCATGTTTCCCACTAGAACTAGGCTTTTTCATTTAGGTTTGTATCGTTATTGCAAATCTACTAGTCTAGCTGAGCCTATCGTCACATCTTTAGTAAGATCGTTTATCACATTATATCTTTCCATTTCTTTAGCATGCTGTGACAGTCCAACTGATCTACTATCATTTCCTCTTTTTCACAACAAAACTCATTTTTGCATTTTTTAATGTTTTTGACATTTTCAAATTTTCTATTTTTTTTTTAATTTTTACTCCCCCTAAAATCAAAATATTTCTCAATTTTGATTTTCTGGAAAAATTTGAAAAACAAGCTGTACAAGAAACGTGACAACATGATGAGAATCACTTCAATTCTCCATTCACTTGGCTTGAACAATCAGAACTCCCCCTGACAACAAACTATTTTCCCATAGTGATTTCAAAACACTTAAGTTTGTTTTAATCAAAATGGTTTTTCCGGAAAATAAGTTTTGTGTGTCTTTTCACAAATATGGAGATCATTCATCACCTTGTTCTCTTCAACCACTTGTAAAGATTTAACATTTCCGATTTAAACAATAATACCACTTGTAGAAAATCAAGTACAACTTAATGTCCCTAATTTACCACATGTACGTCGAAATATCACTTTCGTGAATTTCTCAAGAAATGTGCCGATACCTGTTCCACGCTTACCAACCTGGGAACTCCGGCAAGTCAGGTTTTTCTATTTAAAGAGTTTCACCCAAGCCTGACGGTCCTTGGGTACTTTTGAAATTCCATTTGACAATGATGGAAAATTTCCATCATTCATTGTCAAACTGGAATTACCACTTTTTACCTCAACACATGGCTCCTCTGGCTTTACCACACCAGATTCATCGCCTGAACTTGGCTTGTCTGACTTTGAAGAGTCAGATTCATCGCCAACAACTGGCTCCTTTGTTTCCGGAGAAACAAATTCATTACCAGCAACTTTCTTTTTCATCTTTCTCTCTTTCTTTACTCTCTCCTCTGTCCTCAGATTTGTATCTGATGAATTCGTTTTGCTTGATTTGTCAGTCTTTGGCGAGCAAGACGATTTATCAGAACTTTTCTCTGTTTTACCAGTTGTATCTGAGGACAAAATCCTTTCGAGATACTCCCTTGCTTTCTTCCTCTTCTTCCTCAGTCTGTCTTTTTGTCCCTGTGAAAGCTTTACTTTCGGTTCTTGAACTTTTTGTTCTTGAACTTTACGTTCATGAACTTTCTGTTCTTTGGGCTTGACAGAGACTGGTATCTTTGCCATTTTCTGAGATTTAGCCCTCGATCTTTCATTTGATCTCCTTGGGCAATCTCTAGCAATATGACCTTTGATATGGCATTCAAAGCATCTCCTCGTCTCATAACTCCAATTCTGGCAGTTAACAGCAATGTGTCCTCTCACACCACAAGTATAACACACTCTGTTATCGTACCAATCACCATTCTCAGTCCAAACATTCAGATCATAGCACTGTTTGGCTTGGTGATAATCCTTGCTCCTCTTGTTTGCTGGATTTGGCTTTTGAGTACTGTGGTCAAACCTGCACCACTTATTACCAACAGTTTTTGAGTTTTGATTTTTCGATTTTTGTGGTTTTTTATCACGATTGGATGATTGAACTAATGAGCTTTTATTTTCTTTTTGAACATTTTTCGGTTTTTTATCCTTTTGTTTTTGTTCCACATTCTTCTTTACAGGTTTTTGCGTTGAGCATTCACCTTTTTCAGTAGAATGTAGAACAGTTTCTTTAAACATTTCATTTAACTTCAAAAATATTTTTCTTTTTTCATTTTCATCATCAGTTTTCTCATCACAATCTTCAACTTTGACTTTGTCAAAGTTTGTGACATTGTCACTTATTGGAACAGAATTGATCGGTTTTGGACATGGATAATCTGGTGTTGATGACGAAGTCTCAAAACCTTTCAATTTCTCTTCAAGCTCTTTGATTTTAATCCGAGCTTTTTCAGCTTCATTTTCAAGTCGAATGATTTTCTGAAGATGAGAGTTTATTTCAATTTGTTTTTCAAGATTATTTTTAAAAATAGCAGATTTCTCATCTTCTAAAATCTTCATTTGACTTTGAAATTTTTTTTCAAATTTTAATTTTTCATTTTCAAATTCTTTTTCTTTTTCTTTCAAAATCTCGTTTTTCAATGTCAAACTGTTCAAATCATTTAACAGTTTAACATTTTCAAATTTCAGCTTCTCACAATTTTTCTGCAAATCAAAAATCTGTTTCTCATCAGCTTTCTTCTCGTTTTTCAAAACTGAAATTTCTTCAGTCTGTTCCTCTCCCACTTGAACACCTTTACTCTTGCTCTTCTTTAATATTGATTTTCCACTTTGACTTTTCTTCTTCTCAGCATTTCTCTCCATCTGTTCTTCAAGTTTCTTAATGAATTGACCAATTGCCAATTCAGAGTATTCTCCAGTTCTTTTTAAATTCAAAAGAAATGTACCCCACTCTTGTTGAGGTAAGGCATTGGCTAATTTCTCAACCCATTCATTTGGACTTTTCTTAATACCCTTCTCAGACATTGAGCGAACAAGATGGCTATACCTCTCAATGATGCTCTTTGTACTTTCTCCTGGACAACCTGAAAACGAGTCAAACTCTTTCATTAATACATTTATTCTATTAATTGTTTCACTATTCATATTAAAGAAATTTATATCCATGATTAGGAAATCCGTTTATCAAGACAATCCCTGTTAAGCAAAATATCAAGTCCAAGCTAGATCACCTTTCAAACAAAATATCTATCTCAAACAAAACTACCAATTCAAGTTGTTGAACAAACCCAAACTTTTTGATCTTAGCCCATATGATATCTCGTGGCCCAAAACTTTTTAATGTTCAAAACACTTAGGCCCACACTCAGATCCTCGGAATTCACAGCCCAAACTACACTTTATCTAGACAGTTTAATAAAGTGATTGGGCTGAACACTTTTGACTTTCAAATAATGGCCGACAACTTATCTTAAAACAATACAACCAGTTTCACATGAATTGATAGGATCGATGAATTGTAACTTGTGCCAACAACATCACATGTGCAACTGACAACAAAACTCTTGAGTAATGTACCAAGAGTCACATGACCATGTGATATATTCAAATGGGATTTAATTGAACCGCCAAACTATTATCAATTCAATAAATTCTGTTGGATCTTTACGTGAATGTGGCCGACAATTTCAATACCACATGCAATTTTGACTAACAAGTCCTGGCAAATCACATGAATCAATGAATCTTTTCAAACGGTTCACACAACTCAATGTACAATCACGTGAAGACTGAAACACTTTCAAACAAGAACCATGTTTCAAACGGTCATGTTGGCAACTTTCAAACGGTCAGGTTATGTTTCAAACGGTCATGAGCAGATTTCAAACGGACAGGTCAGTTTCAAACGGTCACGATGTATTTTCAAACGGGAAGGGTCAGATTCAAACGGTCATGTCCAGTTTCAAACTGACAGCCAAGTCTCGTTCAAACGGTCAGCAATTTTCAGTCCATTTTTACCACTTTTACTTCGAATTTTAATCTGAAACTTTCAAGGGTTTGTTAAAACACAATTACGCACACATTGTGAAAGTTATAGCCGATTTTAACCGTGAAAACTTATTCAGTTTTGAAAAGAAGGTGTAGAAGTTAGAATTTTTCAGCGAAAACGAGCTAAACAGTAAGAACTCTTCCTCCTGAGCTCTGATACCACTTGTAGGATCGTGAAACGACCTAACGAGTCGATCAGAAGAGTGCTCAGACCGAATCAGAGGCGGAATTCATTGATTCGGTCTTCGTTTAGTTTGTATTCACTATTAAATGTCTTGTATATTGATCTTGAACGAATTTACAGCACAGAGACACTTCGACAGGGCTTCGCTGTCGGAAATCAGAATGTTACAAATGATGACAGTTTGAAGGTATTTATAGGCTAACCCTGACCGTTTGAAGGTGACACACCACTCTTCAAACGGTCATGACACTTCAAACGGTCATGTCTCTACAAACATTTACATGCTCAAACGGTCAACTTCTTACAAACGGTCATGTAATCTGACTTTCAATATTGAACTTTCTACTTTGTCTTCATGTGATGATGTTGCAATGATTATGTCATTAGATGATGTCACATATATGATGTCATCATCATATATGATGACATCACTCTTGTTCCGAACCGCAACGAACCCGAGACTCGACATAAGACGAAGACGACAGATGTATGCACTAATAGTAAACAGGGTAATCTTAGGAAAAGATAATCACGATACAAGGAGGTTACAGATAATTTCCATATCTCAGGCTCCAGTTCATCCATCCTTGCTGGTGTCAAATGAGTGACACATTTATGCTATGGGTCCACAGATTCCTTTACTAGGGAACACTTATTTTGGACAATTCTATCTTCTAGATATCTTCTCTGAATACCATTAGCTGACTTTAATACCGTATGACCATTGGAATATCCTTGTGGTTCCATACATTAAACCTCCATACTGATTAGGCATGGAAGCAATCTATGGAACATATTAAGATACACCAATCCTCATATGGCGCTTTTGTCATACCATTTGGTATTCGTAATCAATAGAGATAAAAGAGATATCAATTTCATATGATGATGTACTTTATCTGGGGAAGGGTATACTAGAATTTTACGACTGAAGATTTCTGACAGGAATAGAAGAAACGGTTCCTATGATTTTCTATTTGTAAGCTTTACCTTACACTTAATATCTAGGGTTCTTATGATAGATTTTTAAAAGTCTAAAATACTTACAATTTATGAAGGATTTATTGGTATCCGTATTAAAACAGAATTCTTAGCATTTATACTTAAGGAACGTACCCAACGTTATTATTGATATGGACTACTCCTGACACTCTTTAGGAGAGTTTAAGCGCTATCATTCTTAGGCTTTCTATCCTTAGCCGTATTTCCTTTGATAGATTTGGGGCACATAGCATTTGGCTCCTTGAACTTTTTCACGGCCTTCTTCACAGCTTTTCCAACAGCTACGTCTATCATAGTTTGAAGAACATCTTTGGAAATTCTAAGGTTTACAATTGTAGCATCATTAACATGTGTCGTATCGTCAATGGCACGATTGACTGTTGTCTTATCCGAGTTTGTCATACTCAAGATTTGGTTCCTATTACTAATTGAATCATTTACTTAGTTGCAATTCAACAATTGCTATTCATCACCCTGATGGTCTTAACATGTACTAACCATGGTTTCATTAAACTATTCAGGCCAATATGGCACTAACATTCTTAATGAACGTTATTTTTAAAATATATCAATATCACTTAGCCTAGGTCACAAAAGACCATCAATGGCATTTAAGGGTTGGACCTAGTCCGTCACCTTTTTGACAGGGGATCAAAACGTCACATCTGTCTTTATTATATTGATGAATTTGGATAGCTTGAAAGCTTGCCATAAGGATATCAGAAAGAGTGATTCCTAATAGATATAAAATATCAATCTCGGATTTGTTGGAGCATTTTCTATAGTATCATCGGCCAATTTCTACCTTGCATCAAATGACCGGAGTCCTAATCAGGTGGAGACAACAGTTCTCAGCATTTATCGCTTATTATAGAATCATATGTGCCGGTATCAAATAAATTTCTGCATAAACTGCTTGACAAGGAAAGGTACCTGCTTTATAGTTATCATTCTGCAGCATCTCCTGGGCGTTCATCTGGAAGACTCATGCGTTTGTTTTCTTGGCCTCTTCGGGCTTCTTCTGATTCCTAGGGCAGTTGGTCTTGATATGCCCCTTCTCGTTGCGGCCATAACAGGTTGCGTCTTTCAACTTCTTGCAATCCAAGGTTTTATGATCCTTAGACTTGCAAATCCCACAAGGTAGAGGCTGAGATTCAAATATGCATTTCCCCAGGTGGTATTTCCGACAGGTTTTGCACCTGGTCTTCTCACCCGACTGCTGGCTGTCTTCCTTAAACCCGGAACTCTTCTTATCCTCAGAGTTCCTCTTCGCCTTCCTATCGGAGCGATGAGAATTTTCATCCTCCCTTTTACGCTTTCCATCTTCAGAGGCTTTGGCAGCCTTGTTCCTGACCACATCGAGTGTGAGAGATAGCGACAGATCTGCGGCTGACCTGAATGTAGTAGGTCTCGATGCTTTCACACTGGCCTTTATTTCTGGGGCTAGACCCCCAATAAAGCGAGCTATTCGCTTTGGTTCCGGTGCGATCAAGTAAGGAACCAATCGAGACATGGTATTGAAACTTGTAAGGTATGCTTGACAATCTAAGTTCTCCATGACTAATGTCAAGAATTCAGTCTCAATTTTCTCAACTTCATGTTGAGGACAGTAATTTTCTTTGATAAGAGTAACAAACTGCTCCCAAGTCATGTTGTATAAAGGGATCTTCCCTGTAGCTTGGATCAGTGACCTCCACCAAGCTAGAGCTTCTCCTTTAAAAGATTGTGAAACAAACTTCACAATGTCTTGCTCTGCACATCCGCTAATATCCACAACAGTATCCATCTCCTCGAGCCATGTCATGCAATCGATGGCTCCTTCTTCTCCTGTAAAGTCTCTGGGCTTGCAGGAGGCAAAATATTTATATGAGCAGGTCTTAACTGGTGCCTCTTGTTGAAGCACAACCTGTCTAGACGGAACACTCCTCTGGTTTGACGAGTTATGAACATCGTCTTCCTTTGACTCATGTGATTTAGAAGGGGGCTTACTATGAGCCACAGATAGAGTCTTAGAGTGTGTACCACTAGATTCATCATACTGTCTGTCGAGAGCTCGTGTAACGGCATCATCTATTAATGCCTGCAGTTCCGCACCAGTTATATTAACTCTGGTAGCATCATTATTTTCCCTCAGGTGGCTGTTGACCTCATCCGATCCAGCCATGTAGTTTGATGGCTACATAAATATCGACGATGATTCATTCAGAGGTTATTATGGAATCATCATTTTTGACGATTCATCAACCATGGTAATATAAACCATATTGGTTAATTTGTTAATTATATTTAATTAGCATTTTTATTATAATTTATCCTAGTTATAAAACATTCAGGATATTAAGGTGGCGCAAAGGCCTAGTCACAAGGACAGTTTTTAAATTTACAAGCCATGATTTCAGAGAATCGAGGCATTAAGGTTTGAACATATTTCATTACCTTTTCTAGACAGACAGTCAAAGACTATTACTGTCTTTAGTCTTAGAGGACGTTTAGCATTTTCATTATAATTTATCCTAGTTATAAAACATTAAGGATATTAAGGTGGCGCAAAGGCCTAGTCACAAGGACGGTTTTTAAATTTACAAGCCATGATTTCAGAGAATCGAGGCATTATAATTTATCCTAGTTATAAAACATTAAGGATATTAAGGTGGCGCAAAGGCCTAGTCACAAGGACAATTTTTAAATTTACAAGCCATGATTTCAGAGAATCGAGGCATTAAGGTTTGAACATATTTCATTACCTTTTCTGGACAGAGAGTCAAAGACTACTACTGTCTTTAGTCTCAGAGGACGTTTAATTATAGCCCGTAGGCACTTCATCCTTAAGGGATGATTATTTCAAATAAAGGAATTTAGATTATCCCCCTTTTTAAAGATGGCCTGTGTGACTTTAACGATTCACAGTTTGCCAAAAATGTTAACATACTTACAGATGTTAACAAGGATTGGAATCTTTTAGATAAGTTTTACCGTCTTGGCCATGTCTACAATGACAATTAGGCTAGGTTTTACCTTTAAGATTCTTTTAATATTTAACGCAGAACAATCCTAAATTGAGGTGTTAACAAGGATCTGAATCTAATTGTGGAACTACCATCTTGGCCCTGCCTTAAAGTGACACATGGCTAGGTCTTGTCCTTTTTAGATATTGCCATTTTATTATAATGGCAGATCTTATAATATAGGAATGATATTTTAAATATAATCGTTCCATTAAAATTTAAACAAGTATATGGTTGCCCTAAACGGGACTTCTACAGAAAATGACTTGCCCATGCAAGAGCTAATCAGAAAATAACAAAGGAACCAAATAAGGACAAAATAAAACGAATTAGAATTTGTCCTATGTTCTTGTCTAGACTCAAGAATGTGCAACTGTGTAACTGAGATTAAACACAAAAGGCTAGCGTTTAATTCACTCAGTGTTGGCTCTGATACCAACCTGTCACACCCCGATATTTCCACGTTTGACCGGTGGGCCCGGTGGGGAGTATCGTGACGTAGTTGATATCATCATAGTCAAACAACACAATATATAAATGCACAGCGGAAGCAAAAGATAATTATATTACAATCCGAATATAAAGTAATATCAAGTATTACAACAGAAAGTAAAGGATCCACAGGCGGATCTTAAAAAAAAACTTAAACATTGTTCAACAGACTTTAGACGCCTAGAACTTGCAAGATTCCTGATTAACGTCCTGAGCTTCCAGCCAATTACGTTCAGTACCTGTCACTTAACCTTTTTGGAAAAATATGTCAGTTTTCACTGGTAAATACACTCAACCGACTCATTTGAAAAGAGTTTAAGAAAATTGATTTAGATGCACCAGGCACAAAATATTTTGACACTTTGATTAAAATGCACAAGGCAAAATTAATCTTTTATAACTTGGGACAATTATATTTATAATCTTGTATACAGATTTACATGTTCGTTGTACGTTCAGGGCCCGATGTAGAAACCGAGTCAGATTAACAGACACGCCACAAGTATAGGCCCACAAGAGAGTGAGATACCGTTTTCCCTTAAGCAACTGTCAGGTGTATGCCTACACCCCGTGCTTAAGACGTGGCTATTTTATAATACAATGATGTCAAGGATATCCGGGACATGGTCATTAACCCATAAAGGCTTTTATTTCAAACAATACAGATTAAAACGGGTTACTTCAATAATTTAATCAGAATACGATTAAACATTCAATACCCGACCAAGCGGTATTATTATAATACCGTATCCCAAGCCCGTATAGGGAAAATAAGTTAAGAGTATTTACCTGAGCTAAATATAAATTCAATCCCAGCCGTATATCAATTCAGCAAGCACAAGTACTTCTACTGGGGCTCTTAATCTGGAACGAAGGTTTTTAATAACCTATTAGATTTCTAACGGGTCTTTAATTAAGCCTATGCTTAGACCGGTTAGTTTTAAAGAGGAAGATACGGTTCAAACGCATGATAAGGCGAAGACCGGTTTAGAATGTGGTTTGACAAGCTTGTATGCTTGTTTAATATGGGTAACTTAAACACATTCTGGATTTTGAGACCAAAAAGATATGGTTTGACCGACCCGTTTCGGCTAATTTATGCAAACTAGTCACATAAGCCGATCCGAACGCGACAAGCGCGTAACGAGTAACCATAAGAGTCATATACAGGTTTCCTAAGTTAATATGCCTTAAATATGTTGTGATATCAGTAGGATACCTTCCAATATGCCCAAAACGAGTTTAATCTCAATATAAGCCCCGAAGGGGTATTTTGGTCATTTACCTAAGGCATATATACTACCTGTCATACAACTAACTAAACGTCGTGACCATAAGGTATAACCTCGGAAGGTTATTCCCTATATACTATGGTCACCTAAAGTGTTTGGTCGGATCCTAATGATCGACCAAACGGGTCGGGTTCGAAAGTATAAGCGATTGTTTAGATCGCTTACCTTACGACCCTACATAAGCACTAAACTAAAAGTGACGAGCTAAGCATGTTAAAACATGCTTAACTAAGTTTAGAAAACAGGTTTGGTATCAAAACAAACGGTTTTGATACCTAAGAGTAGTTTGGTTACAAAATACGCAAGAATACGCATCTTGGCCGAAACTACGACTCGTCACTGAGCCTAGATAACGTGGTAATCAGTAGGTATAGTCACTAGGGACTATAACCATCGTGATTACGCTCACGTTATGAAGTTCAAACGAACTTCGCATTGACCATAAACTGGTCAATGAAGAAAGTTAAACAAAGTTTGACTTTAACACTAAAACGAATAAAAGATCGAAGGAACACTGACAAAGGGTCCCCGAAAGCTAATCTTGATCCAAGTAACTCAGGTATGAAGCAATGGCTTCAACTTAGAGCATTCTTAGATCAGATTTGTGGGTTTTGTAAGTGAATGGGTTGGGTATTTATAGTAAATTGACAACCGTTAGGATCGTTCCTCGAATACCGTGCTTAGATCTTGTCCCTACACTTGTTGCAACACCTTGGTACCCAAGTTTGGCCCCCCAACATCAGGGATTAACATGTGGCATTGGCCTTTGGAGTGTTTAGAAGCTATTAACAATTGATTAAACAACTTTTGCTGGTCTGAAGGGGCCTCGCGTGACGCCAAGGGGGCTAGGTGTCACGCTAAGGTCCTTCTGGTCAGCAAACAGTTCCCAAAGCTTCCATTTCAGTCCCCGTTGTGTATTAAGGCCATTTCCGACATGTTTAAGGCTCGTTAAATCAAATTTAAGGCCTTAAAATGTGGCCTAAACATTGTGGACATGAAACGTGCTCAAAAATATGCCGGATGTCGGTTCGTTTGGTCGTACGATCGCGATGTTCGCTTAATTACGACGACATGTGCATAAGCGCGAAAAACGATCCAAATTGCGTGACGACTGGATTTTTCTTATGCCAAACACTAAAATAAAATATTTTAGTGCTTACATAAATTTTTGGGTGTCCGGGGATATCCAGAATGTGAGATATGCGCGTAAATGCAAACTTATGCACTTTTTGACGCTTTTAGTCCCTGATCCTTCTACACTTGATCTTAACATGATTTCTTGCACTTTGAGCCCACTAACTTGACTTTTAAAGGGCCTTAAGACATAACCAAACTTTTTTAAGTCCTTGGGTAACTTTATGGCTACCCGAAAAGTCATAAATTTCAACGTTGACGCTTTTAACCCCTCGTATACGAATATTGTCATAACTTTCTCATATGATAGCGAAACTTGGTGAAATTTTTATTATGTATTCTAGTGAGCATAATTGATCGTTACAAAGCTTCGGGTTTGCTAAAAGGTCACTCAGAGGTATACTTTAAACATGCTGACACATTTAACCCCGGTAGTTTGTAATCTCTCAATTTCTTTCACAATTAGCTTCGTATGATCCATGAATCATTCGTTTAAGGGTATAAACATCATGTAGGGATATTGTAGAGTATATTTATCCATTGTTGAAATTTTGAACCCTTATATTCACATATTTTCCATGTTTGTCAACTTTAGTCCTTCTAGAATATTATTTCACACGTTCAAAGCTTATGACACGTGTCAATACAATATAGGACGTGAATTTTCGAGGTGTTACATTTGCTCTCCTTGTCTTCGGTATCCATGGCCTGCACCCAAAATTCGCCACCTATTTAATTATGAAAGCAAAGTAAAGATAAGTAGCAAAACAAAAAAAAAACTATATTAGGTAGGTATGGTGGTCATTTCCCTGATAACGCTAAAAAACTATTACACTCCTTGTGAGAATTAGGAAATCCAAAACGCAAATCGTTACAGTCTTAAATGGAACTCGTTTAGATAGGTTTGGTTCTCCTCGATTTGATATTTTAATCTTCCGGTGTTGGTACTGTTTGGTTCTGTCCCGATGAGTACCCGCAACAATCAGTAGAAGTCAATCTGGTGAGCCAAAATGCCACCTACACATAACAGTTTACAAAATTAAACAATTATTCAAATAACATTAATACATAAAGGTCAGCTGGAAAAATTAGAAACAATGCAGTCAAGTGGAACAAAAAAATGAAGAATTAACTATGTTATTTGGTGTTGCTCGTTTAGATGGAACTCGTTTAGATAGGTTTGGTTCTCCACTGTGTAACAACGATCCATTTAAACCAAACACAACTACAATTCCTATTTAACGGTCGTTAGATTACTATTTCTAACCACCGTACAACCATTTCACCACACTGTACAACACCAAACAGCTATAAAATGTTACTGGTTGATGTTGTATCATTTTATAGTGCATAAATGAATATACCAATGGACCGGCATCGCCATAAGTCCAACAAAACCCTAGCCTCCATGCCCAGAGGCGGTGGCTAGGTATTCTAAACCAGCGTTAACGTTGATACCCAACTATCAACGACCGTCCAGTGACGACCACCCTCCTGACAACACAAAATCACCATGACCAACACAAAACCGCATATAAAAAACAATTAACGGCCTAATCAACAACAACAACATAAGAAATCATACAACCAAATTAGGGTTTTCTTATAACAACTACAAAATCACAAACACAGATGGAATCCAACTTACCGATGCTTCAGTTTCGAAGGATGATCAAGATTAAACAAAACAGGCAACTGGAATCGTGCTTTGAATCCTGGAATTAAGAGCCGTAAAGTGTATATAGGCGGTAAAATTGGAAACGCTTCCATATTTTCGCAAAAGATCTTCCGATAATTGATGATTTGTTCAGGTTTCCATAATAATCAAAGGAGCCTTTCAAATTCGAATGAAGGATGTGGGAGGCGGTATATCAATTGAAGGAGAATTGAGAGAATAGAGATAATGGCGCACAAATAACAATTCTCTGGCCAAAGACATATGCCACATCATGGTCAAATGGTCAACATTATTTTGCTTTAGTATAAGAGATTGATGCTAAAATATAATGACTTTTCAACAAACTATATATATAAAATAAAATAAGATTATGCTACATGAACATCCCCTTATACTCTTACTTACTCATGTTGCATGCACACCTTTTAGCTATCACATTAATCCATCACGCGTACATAATATGAATGCATACCATTATATTGATTGTCCTATACGGGTGTATACATAACTAGGTGCCATTAACGGATGTATTGGACAACATACAGTGTCATTTATGGGAGTATACTAGCCATCGTACACCCTTATACGACTATAAAAATCACATCAATACCATCACATTAATCCATTACGCATACATAATACAAGTGTATAAAATCATGTTGGTTGTCCTATACGGGTGTATACATGCCCTTTATGGGCGTCTCGGACAACATAAAATGCCATATACAAGACTATACTAACCATCGTATATTTCGTGATGTGCGTATAACCTATCCTTTAAAATATGATTCAAATACGTATAAACTATAAATCAAGTAAACAAATAAGTTTAAGGTAGTGTTTGGCATGCATGAATGAGAGGCATAATAGAATGGATCGTTACGAGGGAATGAAGAAAATGGTGTTTAGTTGGTCAATGGAAGGGATTTCATAAGGCATTTCATTCCCTCAAAACCATTCCATCCACCCCCCATGTTTTTATTCATTCCATCCCCCTTGCACCATTCATCAACAACACCACAACCCACCATCTTTGCCACCACCCTCCACCGACACCATTGCCGTCGCCACCTGCAACCCACCATCGCCTTCGCCGCCACCAACCACCACCAACGGCCACCCCTGCCACCCCCATCACCGCCACCCACCGTCGCACCGCCAACCACCACCGCCACCTATAACTACCCACAATCACTACCACCACCACCACTCACTGCTGATTTTATTCTTTGGTTTTTCCTGTCTATCAAACAATACACTATATGTTAATTCCATTCACACATGGTAACCAAACTAGACATGTAATGGTAATGATCCATTGCATTCTCTCGTCCATTCCATTACCTCGTTCATTCCATTCTCTCGTTCATTCCATTACCCCATGCCAAAGAATCTGTTTGGTATGAGGTAATGGAATGGATAAGGGAATGTAATGGACAACATAATGAAATGGATCATTCCATTCCATTGTGATGCTTGATTACTCATATGTGAATAGATTAAATTATTACTTTGTACAATTTGATAGACAAAGAATGACGAAGTAACGAAACATAATTGTATTAAAAACGACAACAATATAATTGCCTCAATAATAATAATAATAATAATAATAATAATAATAATAATAATAATAATAATGGTAAAGAATTAATACTAAAATTGTGATATTTATTAATTAAATATAATAATAATAATAATAATAATAATAATATATTTCTTTTCATTCCTTGAATTAAAGAATTAATACTAAAATTGTTATATTTGGAAGGAGTTACATTACTTTGTAATGCTCAATTCCATTATCACATGATAACCAAACATGTTTATTTTCATTCCACGAGAATGATATATTTTTTTAATACCAAACGCTACCTAAAAGTCTAAACTAATCTTTTAAAAATCTACAATAAATATATATTCGGCCATATTCTAATTTTCTCTAAAAAAAGTTCATACTAAAGCAATTCATCCATATATATTCAGTCATATTCTAATTTCTCTAAAATTTTCATATTAAAGAAATTGATCCATATATTTGGAGATGATGAGTTTTGCGGGTTATATTGGAGAGTGCGTTAGTCTCTTAATTGGCATGATGATAACATTTGAGAAAATCTTTTCTGCCCTCTTTATTTGAATTATTATAATTCTCATCATGTTATAAAAAGACTAAGCAAAAGCATCTTATATATATAGTTGGGAATCTCTCATTGTTATTACTTTTTCTAACCTCTTTCGTACTTTCACTAAAAAGACACTTAAGCTCGTCAATTTTTATATTGAGTGATTTCCATCTTCATAGTTTGTTTGTTTACTCATCACCAAGCATGTTCCGTGCTATCCGTGTACTATAATGATAACAAATCATGAGAATTAATACAAATACATAGGATCTTTTCTTTTCAAATATTAAAGAAAAAAGGGTTAATAAAATTGTATGAAGATAACAAATCATGAGAATTAACCACTTAGACCGCGCAGAGTGGAGCGTGGGACCCCCTTCATGCGTGGAACACTGCCTTGTGGGGTGGCTGAGGGGGGATGTGGGTAATATTGGGTACCCTCACACGATTCTTAGTTAAAGAGAATTGGCTGTAAATGTTGTTTAGAGAGAGAAAGTTCAAGTCCCTTCTACCAAGCCCCACCACCATGTGGTTTTTGGGGGCTTGGAGGGCAAAGCCCCGTTTGCTTGCTGACATGATAGACATGTGACGCTCCACGCTTTCTTTCAAATTCCTTCCACTACAAGTAGCTTAATAAATACAAATACGTATGATCTTTAAAAAATAGGGTTAATAAAATTGTCACGTCAACCACCATATGTACATTCAAATATTTGTAGTGTGATCGAATGCACCATTGTCCGAGTCTAAAAAGAAAATAAAATATTTTTAACATCGAATCAAACTAATGCAAATTGTTAAAATTTATTCAATAAAAATAGAAGTTAATAACATAGAGAGATAAACGAGAGAATCTACCTCTGTGTTAACTTTAATCAATAAGTTTTATCAAAACTTTTTAAACTTAAATAACTTTTATATATTTTTAAAATTATATCATAAAGTCAGAGAATTTCATCCTACGGATATAATATTGCTGCATCTATCTACTATAATAAAAGAAACCAAATTTTGGACACGTGTCATTCATAGAATGTATCCTCAAATCTATACTTATCTTATATTAACTAAATAAATAAATAATAAATTTTATTAAATCTTATCATACTTTAATAAAATATTATCCTCAAATCTAAATTGTTAATTTAATATATCTTTAAAACAATTACTTCTCTTTACTACTTATCTTATATTAAATATATAAATAATAAATTTATATTAAATGTTATCCTAATTTATTAAAAATATAACTTTTTTATTAATTGGTATACAAAATTATATTTATTCAACTCGTGTAAAACGCGGGGTTTTTAAAAATATAATTTTTTTTTATTATTTACTATACAAAGTTACATTTATATAACACGTGTAATACACGAAGTTTTTAAAGATATAACTTTTTATCATTTGCTATGTAAAATTAGATTTATTCAACATGTGTAATACACGGGGTTTTTAAGGATACAATTTTTTTTATTATTTGGTAGATTTTTCAACCCGACTATACACGGGTTTTTTTAAAGATACGACATTTTTAGTATTTAATATACAAAATTACATTTATTTAATATGTGTAATACACATGCTATTTAAAGATATAACTCTTTTTTAGATCTATTCAACACGTGTGACATACGGGGTTTTTAAGAATGTAATATTTTTATTATTTAGTAGATTTATTCAACCTGATTATACACGTTTTTTTAAAGATACGGCGTTTTTAGTATTTAATATACAAAATTACATTTATTTAATCTGTGTAATACACATGTTTTTAAAGATATAAGTATTTTTTATTATTTGATATATAAAATTACAATTATATAACCCGTACAATAAAAGGGGTTCATAAACATATAATTTTTTATTATTTAATATATAAAATTACATTTATTTAACCCGTGTAATACACGGGGTTCTAACCTAGTATATATATATATAGGGTACCGCTAAAATGAAAACCACATCTAGTTGTAAGAACCGTGAGAACCACTTCCTAACCACTAGATTAAGAAGATGGATGGATAAGATTAAAAGTAACTAAAATTAATATTAAATACATTTTGTCTTATTATGTCTTTAATATTTTAATCCAAAAGGGTAGTTTAGTAAAATTACTCTTTTTTGTCTCTTTGTTTTTATTATTTTTTTATTACTTTTTTGTTTTATTATATTACTTTTTATTTTTTAAAAATATTTTTTTTATTAAAAGCATTTTTGAATTCAAAATTTTTTAACAAAGACAATTATTTTTGCGCGCCGGTTTTTGCACGCCGTTTTTACGCCCGGCTTTTTCACGCATCGTTTTTTTACGGTTCGTTTTTGCACGCCGTTTTTTACGCTCGGCTTTTTCAAAGCGTCGTTTTTTTAACGCGCCATTTTTTACGTCCCGTTTTAACGCGGCGTTTTTTACGTCCCGTTTTTTTTCGCGGCGTTTATATTCGCCGCATTCACGCCCTTTGTTTACGTCCCGTTTTAACGCGGCGTTTTACGTTAAACTTTTTACGTTTTATGTTTTTACGTTAAACTTTTTACGTCATACGTTTTTACGTTAACCTTTTTACGTCATACGTTTTTACGTTAACCTCTTTACGTTTTACGTTTTTACGTTACACTTTTTACGTTTTTACATTTTACGTTTTTACGTTTTACGTTTTTACGTTATACGTTTTTACGTTTTACGTTAGACTTTTTACGTTTTATGTTAAGCTTTTTACGCTTTACATTTTACGTTAAACTTTTTACGTTTTACGTTTTACGTTTTTACGTTTACGTTTTACGTTTACGTTTTACGTTAAACTTTTTACGTTTTATGATTTTACGTTTTACGTTAAAAAGTTTACGTTTTACCTTAAAAAGCTTACGGTTTAACCTTTTTTATAAAAACTTTTTGACGCAAAAATGAACGCACCCAAAAATCGCAAACTCGGTAGGTGTCTCAGATAGATTGTTATCATTATCGACTGGGGAAAAATATAAAAAACCAACAACAATAAAACAATGTGTATCTCGAAAAAAACGGGGTTTGGCTCAGATTTCCCGATAATCAAAAGGCTGCAAAGTGGGGTTGCAGGTTCTAAAACCTACCCACCACCATCCTTGCCGCGCCATCGTCATCAAAATCTATGTTTTTTTTTGCATCATCGCCGCCCCATCCAAATAGATAAAAACCCACAAAATCAAAGAATACAAATGCATCATTCACTGCCAGCTCAACCCAATATCAAAAACACATATCAATCCAAGATCCAAAATAAAAGCAATTCAGTTTATGAGCTTCAGCAACCACATTTTTGGTTACTTGGCCCCAATAAAGCTGCAAAACCGCAACCTTCTCTTGAAGCACACACTTCAAATTCTCTTTGTGAGGAAATGCCAAAACAAGACCCACTCCAAATGGCTTATCAGTCAAAGCTTTTGTCTTCCGTATAAGCTCCCTTAAATAATCTGGACATTCCTGTTGTTACAAAGTTTTAACAAAAATCCCACTTAACTCGCCCCAACTTTTATAGCAAGATAAAATATAATAATAATAATCATAACAACTACTGAAATGAAAAAAACATTTTTACTGACCCAATCAGGAGCTCGGAGGATACCGATAGCACCGGCGTTAGCAACAGCAGCCACAAGTTCTGGGCCGGAGATATCTAGTCCTAAAGGTGCCTGTATGATTCTGTACTCAAAACCCAGTATGCTGTGACAATTGTCAAAAATCCAGGTATTCGTACAATTAAATAATCATAATTAGTGCTTAATGACTGTGCTGAAATACAATTTATTGCTTTCTGATTACTGCCATACACATACATGTGCATCATACAGTGTTTTAATGTCAAACCAATATTGCATGAAAGCTATATTTCCTCAAATGATGCATTGAGTACAGTTAGCACAGTTATCTGATAAATCAGGAATATGCTAACGGAGTTCAGTGCATAGACAGACAGTGTGTTGAGACACAGAATGAGCCAGAAACTAAGTACTACGCTAGTATAGTGTGTAGGAAAGTAAGGATCCCAAAACTGCTTTCCTAGTAATAGTTTAAGTGCCGGAAAGTGCCTAAAACTCACATAAAGTGCTGAATTCAGCAAAATTCAGCAAAAATCAGCATTTAAACACACTTATATTATGCAGAAATATGGTAAGAAGGTCCTGAATGCTTTCCTAAGTGTCGGGAATTAAAAGTGTCACAAAAGGGTACATAAAGAACACTAAACTGCAAGTTTAGCACTTTAACGAATCGGTAACCAACCGAACAACCGGACATTACCCGAAACATCAAAATTACACTAGAAGCATTGTTTTAACATTACCAAGCTAGTTATGATCCCCGAACATCATAACACCTCCTAAAAATATCTAATAACTAACACATACAACTAATACTTGAAATTGGACTAGTATGTGACTAAATGGTTAAAGCCTATGCTAAGACACCCCCCCCACCTAGTTCACGGCCATACATGGCCCCCACCAAGGTGATTTCATTTCATTATTTAAATGGATATGCTTCTACTTTACTAAACATAGCAACCAAGGGATAAGGACTTGATATGGGTTATAAGAATGCACATTAGGGACTTGATTTCATTCTCACACACTAACACACCCAAAGCTCTCTCTTCTCCCTCCCTTGCTCTTGTTCTCTTCCGAACACAAGCACCACCACCATCACCTTCAAACATTCATTTTCATCCATTCTAATCATATACAAGGAAGCTAAAGATCATACAAGGAAACTTGCTGGCTTTGGATCTTGAAGGACCTCCCTTGTTTGATTTTATCCTCTTCATTTCTACACTTGAATCATCCCTAGCCTTGAGCTAGTGGTAAGATCCTTAAACACTCCATTTTACTTCTATTTTAGTAGGTTAAAAGATGTTACAAGTAACTAATATTGAAGAACACTAAAGATCATGAGAAGTAAATATGAACATAAGCTTAAAATGTGAAGCAATCTTGATGAATATGAGTTGTTATGCTTGTTGATCATTGATTGTTTATAGAAATGATGTTGATCATTATATGATCCTGCTAGATCATGATTGAAAACATAATCTAGCAAGATGTGAGAATAGAAATTGTTGTAGGATGATGGATCATCCACACATAAAGCATGAACTTGAAAGAAACACAATGTTTTCTTGTGAAGTAATGATCAAAGTATATTGTTAATCTTGTAGATCTAAATATTTCATGGATTATTCTAAAGAAACCAAGTTAAAATATAAGTCTTGTTAAAACTTGGTTCTTACATGAACAAACACTATTTTTGGTGGTCAAACAAGTGTAGAAACACTTGTGTAACAAGAAAATTTCATAAAGAAACATTTTTATAAAATATGATTACAAGTTGTAAACATCTAAAACCTTCAAGGATGATGTTTTTAAATAAACAACCCCACTTTAAAGGATAACTAAACTCACTAAACACACTACCAAGTTACTACAAATTTTCATAAACTTTCAAGTTCATGAAGTGGTAGATTAAGCATGATTTTGGCAAAATTGATAAGAGTAAGTTGTTTAGAGTTGATTGTGAATTGATTGTGATGATTTTACAAAAGAAAATGATATGCTTGAAAGCATGGAAACCTCCATTTTTAGGGGAAACTATGGCAAAATTTTCTAAAATTATAAACACTTAGAAAAATATTTTCAAACAAATATTTATAAGTGTATTTTAACCATGAGTTTTCCACATAAACTTTGCCATAATTTTTGCTACAAAAATACAAATATTGGAGGTTGGTTTTTTTAAATAAAAATGGTTAAATATATATTTAGAATATATATATACATTAAAGACACATATGTGTGATTATTTGTATACTTTGTGTAATAGTTATGTTATTTTAGGACTTAAAATAATATGACACATCAAAACACCAAGTATTGCAATCCAAAATATTACCAAAATCCCAAGGAATAAATATACAAGTTACACACAAAATATTGGCGAAACCGAACAAGAAATGTAACTTATAAAATATTCCAGAAAATATGTTCACAAAGTATATATTTTGGTAAATAATATTTTGGATACAAAGGAATGAAAATATGATTTTCACAATTACTTCAAGAGTATATCATATCTTGACAAGGGAAAAATATAGTATTTTTGACAAGTATAAATATATATATTTTCCTTGGAATTATTAGAAGATATATTATTTTTGAGAAAAATATATATTTTCTTGAGTAAACTTGAAATACATTATTTTGGATGAAAATAAGTTTATAAATATTTTCTAAGTTAGACTTGAAAATATATTATTTTGGAACTACAAATATTTTTGCCAAAAGAAAAATTTTGAATAATTTTTCTAAGTAATATTCCTTAAAATATATATTTTGGAAATATATATTGGATATTTATTAAAGATAATATTCCGGAATAATTAATGTGAAATTAAGTATGAGGATACTTAATAAATACAATAAGAATACGTAATCTCTTACGTATAAACATGGCAAAAATACACATGTATAAGATACCCCCATCCTTGGGAAGGAAATACAAGTATAAATACTTGGGAAGTATTATTACAAAGATATTGTTTAACAATTATTCCAAAATTGATAAATATAATTTAAGTTAAAATATTAATTATTTTAACAAATAATTATGTGACTTGTAATAATGTCGGAGACACAAAAAAAACGTAACTCAAAAACATTAATACTAAGCCAAGGCACGGCCCGTTCGTCTATAATAGACATTAGCACGTTGTAGGTAGTCGTGTTCACCGGAAAAGTTCGAGTTACGATTGTTGAAGACGCAAGACTGTGAGTTTCGTGTTCCCCTTTTTTTCTTTTAACTGTTTTCAGTTTTATAACTTCGGGGGTGAAGTACATGTTATAATTGTTTACAAACGTTATTATTTGGTATGGTTAGCTAAGGAAGGGTACACTTCGATCATGTGAGTGGTGGGTACAACGCTTAAGGCCATCAATCCTCATAGTAGGACCGAGGGACATGAGTGATAGATCTATTTGGGTGTAGCGAGCTCCGCCTATGTTGGACCAGGGTTGACCCATGGGTAGACTATGTCTTACAGCCGGAAGCCCGGTGCAAATCTGCTAGGTTTGAGCTTTCCTGCATCACGTCACACATATCAATGGCCTTGCAAACCATTGGTGATCTGTTTTTCCTTGTTGCTTTCATACCGGGATTTACAAACTTACATACATACTTACAATGGTTTCAAAGGTTTATTCATACACACAAACAAACACACGAACTCGCTCAACTTTTGTTGATGTTTTTCAAAATACATGTATTTCAGGGAATTAGTAAGTGGATCTGGCGGGCGTTGGAAGTTTCATGCTGCGTTAGGAATAAAGATGCCATCCATGGTTTTAAGGGTTGGTTTGGGTGTCTTATTCCTGGATGAGACATGTCTTCCAAACCTTGGTTGTATTTAAAATCTTTTGATGAGTCCTTAGTGAACTCGTAAACAATTCGTATGGTTTGTAAAACTTGAATTTGAAGTCTATGTTTAAACAATGATGTTGTGATGTTTTCAAACTTATTTAATGGATGACAAATCTATGGTTTTATCATATAGTTGATGTTATGATTGAATGCAATGGTATTAAGAAAGTCACACCATAATCACGCTTCCGCAAAAGTCAGGGTGTGACAGCTTGGTATCAGAGCTTCGATTGTAGCGAACTAGGATTCCTTCTCGAGTCTAGACTACAATCATTAGGGCTCTCACGAAAATGTTTTCACAACATGTTTTCATTGCATACACGAAACACCCAGATCCAGGAAAACAAACATTTTTACAAAAAAAGACACGGAACACATTTCAAAGTTTATGTTTATAGTTCAGTCTGAGAGACTGGGTGGTCCAGTCTGAGAGACTGGGTGGTCCAGTCTGAGAGACTGGGTGGTTCAGTCTGAGAGACTGAGAGGTTCAGTTTGAGAAACTGAGAGGTTTAGTCTAGGAGACTGGGTAGTTTAGTCTGGGAGACTGGGTGGGATAGTCTGGGAAGACTAGGACGGATACGTGAATACGTTGTTATTAATTACATGCTTACTGATGGTTGTTGATATATGTGCATATGTTATGATTGTTTTGTTACAGACACTATGTCTTCGTCTGAGAGTGGACTGTCTGATAATGTCGACCCCATGGCTATTGTTTCTGACGATGAGATCGTCCCAGAGCCAGAGATCTTTACCTCCGACACTGAGAGTGACCCGGAGATGATGTCGGACGACGACGACGACTTTCAGCCTTTTGTGCTGCCCGACTTTGGCGATGATTTACCGCATGCTGATGGTATCCCCGACGAGGATCCCTTTCTTATTCCTATTCCTAACCAGAACCATCTCATCCTCGGACATCCCGATGGTGAGCATGTCGTGGCACCGATCCTCGCCCCTTTGCCTCTTGTGGCCTTTCCTTTCGAGGATTTGCCTTTTGATGACTTTTCTGATGATGATGTCGATCTTTTTATTGATGGTCCCCCTGATGATGCCCAGGGTGATGGAGTTTTAGCTGGGGATGTCATTGTTGTTCCGCTCGTTGAGATTCCTATTATTGAGGTTTCCTCTGATCATTCTGTTCCAGATTCCTCCGAGTCTGTGTCATCCACCGCCTTACTTGCAGTGGGACTGCGACGTTACGCCACTGATACTGATGACGACATGACCATGTCAGCTGCACCAATTCCCCCACATGATGTTGAGCCTGGACTTGAGCTTGATTTTATTCCTGTCAATCAGCCTATTGATGCACCCACTGATCCTGAGCCGATACCAGCTCCTGAGCCTTTGCCTGATTTTGATCCTATCCCATTTGGCATACCTGATGTTGCACCGCTCATACCAGATCTGATTCCTACACCCGCTGACCCTGTTGCTTTTGCCAGTCAGATAGACCCCCGATACGCTTTCACTAGCAATGGGTGGATAGATGATGATGATGTACCTCCTTTTATTAAGCCAGTCACTCCCCCACATGCACCTTCACCTATTGATGATGCTCCTTTTCACCCGTTTGTGTCCGATGTTCACCGCACTGACCTGCCTATCATTTTCTTGCAGGACATTCCTGCACCCCGTCCAGGGGAAGGCCCTTCTAGCCAGCAGCCTGGCCATGACCCACATGTGACCGCAACTTTTCCTCACATGCCTCAGTATACACCTACTGCTCATTTTACTTCTTCCCCGCCAGGAGAGCCACTCATATGGTTTCCGCTGAACACCATGCCAGTTTCTGATTCCTATCACCCCTCAAACTTTACTGGTTACACACGGGATGAGTTACTCCTGTCTTTGCAGCTTCAGCAAGAGATCATGTGTCGTAGAGTTATGGAGCTTGAGAGGACTCCACGTCCTCCACCTTGTTCATGTCCATCACCTTTTGCGACTCCACCTGCTCCTCTTTTGCCTTATCCAGATTTTGATGTTCGATTTCTCACCATGGAGCAGCAGATCAGTTATCTGTTGCATCACGTTTACGATCTTGAGGAGGAGCTAGCGCATGTGCGCAGCTTGCTTTTTGTTCCTCCACCACCATCAGCATAGCCGGTTTTTGGTTTTATGTAGGTAGCTTGCTTTTGATGAGAGCACCGCTATTGAGCCTAGCTTGCAAAGCCTTTTGGAGACCACTTTTTGATTATATGACTGTTGTAGACTGATAGACATTTTGGACAAGGGTGGCGTGACCCTGTAGTCCCTTTTGATGTGATACGATACATTTGTAGAACATGTAACTGTATTTGTGGTTGGTGATTAATGGAAGATCAATCATAATGTTCTCATTAAATACGATGTTAAATTACTTGTTTATGCCATGATTGTGATGATTACATGCTTACTTGTTATGACAAACACTATTATACACATACTACTTATTATATACATAAGACCTGACCTATACAATCTTCTTTTAGAAGATGCCTCCTCGAAGAAACAATCAATTGCCCACAACAGAGGCTGAACTACAAGAACGGATTTCACAAGCAATCGCACAACATGAGGCCTTACGCTCTGAACACAGCGGAGATACCTCAGGAAATAACCCACCTCACGGTAATGTTTAAGTCACTTAAGACACATTACGTTACGTTTGGACATTCCATGTGCGTTTGCTAATGCTTTCTGTGAATGATGTTTCTTGTACAGGCTGTACTTACAAGCAGTTCCTAGATTGCAAGCCTCTGAACTTTGACGGCACTGGAGGTGCTGTAGCTTTCGTTAGATGGGCTGAGAAAACCGATTCTGTGCTGCGAATGAGCAAGTGTGCGCCAGAGCACCAGGTCACCTACATTTCTGGACTTTTCCTAGACGGAGCTCTATCATGGTGGAACCTTCAGGTTCAGACTCTGGGAGAGGAGACTGCGTATGCTATGACTTGGGATGAGATGAAGGAACTGATGCGCAAGAAGTACTGTTCAAGGGCTGAGATTCAGAAATTGGAAACCGAGTTTTGGAATCTTAAGATGGATGGACCAAAGATTGTTGAGTACGTGCAAAGATTCCATGACCTATCTCGAGTTGTTCCCTACATGGTTGATCCGGAGTTCAAGCGAATCGAGCGTTTTATTTGGGGATTGGCACCCCAAATCATGAGCATGGTGACGACATCAAAGCCTCCAACGATCACTGAGGCCATTGATCTGAGTGTGGCATTGACCGAAGAAGCAATTAGGTTGAACAAGTTCTCAATCTCTGATGAAAAGAAAAGGGAGACTCATGTTGAGTCATCTGGAGAGAACAAGCGGAAGTTCTCTAACTTCAAGAAGGGTACTCAAGGAAACAATAGTGGTAACAAGAAAAGAGATGCGAACCCACCAGCCGAGGTCAAGACTGGTGTTGCGAGTTCTGAGAACAAGAGGAAAGGATACATGGGCACCTTGCCTAAGTGTGATGTATGTCAGCTCCATCATGCCGGCCCATGTAGGTATAGGAAGTGTGAATCTTGTGGGAAGAATGGTCATTCGAAGGAGACATGATGGGCCGGTACTGGCCGTGGAAATGGTGGTCAGAGAGGAAATAGTAGTGGAAACGGAAACTGTGGTGGAAACGGTTACAGAAACCGCAATCAAGGAGGAAATGGCGGTAATGGTAATCATGGTGGTACTGGAAATCAAGCTGGAAATGGAAACCGTAACCAAAAAAACAACCAAGGTGGTACTGGAAACAAGCAAGGATGCTTTAGTTGCGGAGATATTGGGCACTTCAAGAGAGATTGCCCAAAGAACAACCAAGCTCAGGGGAGAGTCTTTAACATTGGAGCTAGGGAAGCTCGCCAAGATCCGAACGTAGTCATGGGTACGTTCCCTATCAACCAACACTTTGCATCTGTACTGTTTGATATTGGTGCCGATTATAGCTTTGTATCCCTAGAATTTAAGAAAATACTTGGGTTAGTAGCTAGTAAGCTAGATATTCCGTACTCGATAGAACTAGCTAATGGAAAGCTAGTAGAAGCAGGCGAAGTAATTAGAGGTTGTGTAATAGAGCTTGGAGAGCATGAGTTTACGCTTGACCTTCTGCCAGTCAAGTTGGGAAGCTTTGACGTGGTAGTTGGAATGAATTGGTTGTCGAGTAACCAAGCTGAGATCGTATGCCATGAGAAGATCATTCGCGTCCCGATGGCGAATGGAGAGATGATTATAGTGCATGGAGAGAAGCATGATACGCCTCTAAGGATTATCAGTTGTTTGAAGGCCCAAAAATGTTTGCAGAAAGGATGTGTTGCCTTCTTGGCGCATGTTGTGGACAGGGAAGCCGATGACCCGAAGCTGGAAGATATCCCAGTTGTAAGGGAATATCCTGAAGTCTTCCCCGAAGATTTGCCAAGATTGTCGCCTCAACGACAAGTCGAATTTCATATTGACTTGGTTCCAGGCGCCGCTCCTGTAGCCAAGGCACCTTATCGACTTGCGCCTTCCGAGATGCAAGAATTGTCAACACAACTTCAGGAGCTTTTGGACAAGGGATTTATCAGACCAAGCTTCTCGCCTTGGGGAGCTCCAGTTCTGTTTGTCAAGAAGATGGACGGTAGTTTCCGCATGTGCATTGACTACCGTGAGCTAAACAAGTTAACCATCAAGAATCGGTATCCTTTACCGAGGATTGATGATCTCTTCGATCAACTTCAAGGTTCAAGTTATTACTCCAAGATCGATCTTCGATCAGGTTATCACCAGCTGCGAATTCAAGAAGAGAGTATACCGAAGACTGCCTTCAGGACTCGTTATGGACATACGAGTTTCTAGTAATGCCGTTTGGGTTGACAAACGCGCCGGCAGTATTAATGGATTTGATGAATATAGTTTGCAAGCCATATCTCGATAAATTCGTGATTGTGTTTATCGACGATATTTTGATTTATTCAAGAACGAAGGAAGAGCAGGAACAACACCTTAGAGCCATTTTAGAGCGGCTCAAGAAGGAGAAACTATACGTAAAGTTCTCAAAGTGCGAGTTCTGGTTGCGTGAGGTACAGTTCCTCGGTCGTGTAGTGAATGAAGATGGAATCCATGTGGACCCCACCAAGATCGAGGCGATTAAGAATTGGGAAACTCCGAAGACGCCAACCGAGATCCGATAATTTATAGGTTTAGCTGGGTATTATCGCAGATTCATTGAGGATTTTTTGAAAATTGCTCAACCGTTGACCTCCCTTACTCAAAAGGATAAGAAGTTCGAATGGGGAGATAAACAAGAGGAAGCTTTTCAGCTGCTTAAGAACAAGCTTTGCGATGCACCTATTTTATCCTTACCCGATGGCACCGATGACTTCGTGATGTATTGTGACGCCTCGCGTCAGGGATTAGGCTGTGTGTTGACGCAGCGACAGAAGGTCATCGCTGATGCTTCGCGCCAGCTAAAGGTTCATGAGAATAATTACACCACACACGACTTGGAGTTAGGTGCTGTGGTGTTTGCATTGAAGATTTGGCGACATTATTTGTATGGCACCCGATGCACGATCTTTACCGATCACAAGAGCCTACAGTACATATTCGATCAGAAAGAGCTTAACATGAGACAACGACGATGGGTTGAGTTGTTAAATGATTATGATTGCGAAATCAAATATCACCTAGGGAAGGCGAATGTGGTGGCAGACGCCTTGAGTCGAAAAGAGAGGATTAAGCCCATAAGGGTTAGGGCTTTGGAGATGATTATACAGACAGACCTCTCGTTGCGCATCCGTGCTGCGCAGAGAGAAGCTCTTAAGAAGGAGAATCTTAAGGATGAATATCTCCGTGGGATGGAGAAACAGTTGGTACCCAATGAGGAAGGAACATTGTGTTTTATGAAACGAATTTGGGTTCCCCTCTTTGGTTGTCTTAGAGACGTGATTTTTAATGAAGCTCATAAATCAAGGTACTCGATCCACCCAGGATCGGATAAGATGTACCAGGATTTGAAGGATTACTACTGGTGGCCGAGACTAAAAGGTGATGTTGCAACTTATGTTGGAAAGTGCTTAACCTGTGCCAAAGTAAAGGCCGAGTATCAGAAGCCTTCAGGTCTTCTGCAGCAACCCGAGATACCCATGTGGAAGTGGGAGCAAATCTCAATGGATTTTATAACCAAGTTGCCCAAGACACCCAGAGGTCATGATACGATTTGGGTAATCGTAGACCGTTTGACAAAATCTGCGCACTTTCTGCCGATCAGGTGAAAAGGATAACACTGGTAAGCTAGCTAAGCTGCATCTAAGGGAGATAGTAGCACGTCATGGAGTGCCTATCTCGATTATTTCTGACAGAGATGGAAGATTTGTGTCAAGGATTTGGCAATCTTTCCAGGAAGCGTTTGGTTCTCAGTTGAATTTGAGTACTGCCTTTCATCCACAGACAGATGGTCAGAGCGAGAGAACAATTCAAAAGCTCGAAGATATGTTACGAGCTTGCGTAATGGACTTGGGTGGCAGTTGGGACACTCACCTACCTTTGGTTGAGTTCTCCTATAATAACAGCTACCATACAAGCATTCAAGCTGCACCGTTTGAAGCTCTTTACGGACGCAAGTGTCGATCGCCGTTATGCTGGGCAGATGGGGGCATTAGACAACTAGTTGGTCCCGAGCTGGTTCAAGAAACGACATATAAGATCATACAGATCCGAGAGCGCATTAAGGCGGCTCGTGATCGACAAAAGAGCTATGCGGACCAAAGAAGGAAACCATTGGAATTCGAAGTGGGAGATATGGTTCTGTTAAAAGTCTCACCGTGGAAAGGTGTGGCACGCTTTGGGAAGCGTGGAAAGTTAAACCCACGATTCATTGGACCGTTTAAAATCCTGGAGAGGATTGGTCCTGTAGCATAAAGTTGGATCTACCTGCGGAACTTAATGGTGTTCATGATACATTCCATGTATCTAATCTCAAGAAGAGTCCAACACAGGAAACGGTGGTTATTCCTGCCGACGAAGTTCTCATTAACGACACACTCCACTTCACCGAAGAACCCGTTGAGGTTACGGATTGGAAAGTTAACAAAACTCAAAGGAGTAGTGTTAAACCTGTTAAGGTTCGATGGAACGTACATCACGGCCCAGAGTTTACTTGGGAGCGTGAGGACCGCATGAAAGCAAAATACCCGCACTTATTCCCTAACACCCCTGCAGCTAGTAGTAAAGCTTAAAATTTCGGGACGAAATTTTCTTAACAGGGGGAGAATGTGACAATTGTCAAAAATCCAGGTATCCGTACAATTAATTAATCATAATTAGTGCTTAATGACTGTGCTGAAATACAATTTATTGCTTTCTGATTACTGCCATACACATACATGTGCATCATACAGTGTTTTAATGTCAAACCAATATTGCATGAAAGCTATATTGCCTCAAATGATGCATTGAGTACAGTTAGCACAGTTATCTGATAAATCAGGACTATGCTGACTGAGTTCAGTGCATAGACAGACAGTGTGTTAAGACACAGAATGAGCCAGAAACTAAGTACTACACTAGTATAGTGAGTAGGAAAGTAAGGATCCCAAAACTGTCTTCCTAGTAATAGTTTAAGTGCCGGAAAGTGCCTAAAACTCACATAAAGTGCTGAATTCAGCAAAATTCAGCAAAGATCAGCATGTAAACACACTTATATTATGCAGAAATATGGTAAGATGGTCCTGAATGCTTTCCTAAGTGTCGAGAATTAAAAGTGTCACAAAATGGTACATAAAGAACACTAAACTGCAAGTTTAGCACTTTAACGAACCGGTAACCAACCGAACAACCAGACATTACCCGAAATATCAAAATTACACTAGAAGCATTGTTTTAACATTACCAATCTAGTTATGATCCCCGAACATCATAACACCTCCTAAAAATATCTAATAACTAACACATACAACTAATACTTGAAATTGAACTAGTATGTAACTAAATGGTTAAAGCATATGCTAAGACCCCCCCCCCCCAACTAGTTCACGGCCATACATGGCCCCCACCAAGGTGATTTCATTTCATTATTTAAATGGATATGCTTCTACTTTACTAAACATAGCAACCAAGGGATAAGGACTTGATATGGGTTATAAGAATGCACATTGGGGACTTGATTTCATTCTCACATACTAACACACCCAAAGCTCTCTCTTCTCCCTCCCTTGCTCTTGTTCTCGGCCAAACACAAGCACCACCACCATCACCTTCAAACATTCATCTTCATCCATTCTAAGCATATACAAGGAAGCTAAATATCATACAAGGAAGCTTGGTGGCTTTGGATCTTGAAGGACCTCCCTTGTTTGCTTTTACCTGTTATGGGTGATTTTCTGCTCATATATCCCGACTGATATGCTGACTTTGTTTGTTTTATTATGACCAGGATACTGAATCAGGATATTGGTAACATCCTGATACGATATCCTGGTGGTAACTAATTAACCCACGTGCAGATTAAAAGGTGCAAGTCTCTAACGTTCAAGTGGACTTCTTCTCCCCAAGACTCGGGCAAATCAGTTAGATTATGGACGTTGAAGCCGGAAGACGTGGACTACAACGTTCACATATGGAATATTCGTTGAATCCCGGAATAATAGGATAGTTAGTTGGTTTCTTTTACTATAAAAAGGATTGATCGGATCAGATTAGGGCACACAATCTCTCGTACACTCTTTCTCTCTAGCTGCAAACACTCACAATACACTTACACTTGTATCGAATTCACACTGTAGCACTTAGTCGATCCGCATCATATCCTGCACTGTATCCTGACATTTGAAGTAATAAGAAGAACAAGGCAGCTGCGATTGTCAGCTCCCGAGGTTTTGTGCCGGCGATCTAGATTGATCAAGGGCTTTCCTCGTACACCCCGTGTCACCCTTTACATTTTCGCTCATTGTTTGATCATAGATACAACTCAATATCCTGAGCCGTATCCTGAAAACTAATTTTGCAAACAACTTAATTAGCATATTTTCAACACATTTTCTTAGCACACTACCTCACTTAACTAATTTGATCACTTAATTGCTTCGGTAATTTTTGACCAAAACAATTTGGCGCCCACCGTGGGGCAAGTGGTGCTATTTCTACTAAAAGCTTTTGCAAAATCATTACTTGGTTTTCTATTTTCAAAACTTTTTGCTACACTATTTTTAATGGCTTCTAGATCAAACATGAGCTCTTCCACCATGTCTGCCACCACCTCTGCAACAATTGGCTCAGTGCTTCCACCACCTCCTCCGAGAACGCAAGCCTCTTCACAAGGAACTGAAATTCATGTGGCTCGAGATGTTATCCCCGCTCGCAATATTCAGCGATCTGGTCCTGTTTTGGCCTCTAATGAAGAAATTCTGAATTTGCTTGGTAGTGTACAGGAACAGATGAGGCAGCAGCAGGAGACCAACCAGATGTTGATGAGAGAGATACAACTCTTGAAATCCAGCTCAAGCAGGCCCGCTGAGGATACTGTCACTCCCTTGCAACCCAGAGCTATGAACTTTAGTTCTGCAGTATATACTGAGGATAACAGGGGGAATATTGTGCCTAGCCATTCTCAGAATCATGCTCCTGAGATACCCTCTTCGGTTAGGGTGTTAACTTTGAGAAGCTCAGGATATACTTCAGGATATGGCCAGAATCCTCAGACTGGTAACTTATCTAATAATTATAATACTCTTGCTACTAATGGTGTTGGATCTTTGCAGGATGCAGGTATGACATCAACATTTTCTAGGGAGCTTCAGAAATTAAAGGACATGATATCCAGTGTACCTGGAGTGGTCCAGCCAATTCCAGAAGTATCCCAAGACAGCCACAGGATATCCCGGTTTGCCTATCCTATTTGTGATGCTGAAATCCCAAAAAGATTTCATACCCCCAACATGAAGCTCTATGACGGAACTACGGATCCTGAGGAGCATATTGCCCAGTATAAGGAAAGGATGGAAATCAACCCTATCCCTCCGGATCTCAAGGAAAAATGCCTATGCAAGGGTTTTGGTTCTACCTTAACAGGATCAGCCTTAAAATGGCTCTTAAACGTTCCTCCTCACTCAATTACATCATTTGCCCATTTAGTGAATTTGTTTAATAGTCAATTTTCTTGCAGCCGAAGTTTTGAGAAACTAACCAGTGATCTTTATAGGATAACCCAAGGACCTCAGGAATCCTTGAGGGATTATGTGAACAAGTTTAGTCGGGAATCTTTAGATATCCCACATCTTGATGTTGCAACAGCTGTGCAGGCTTTCAAGATGGGGTTGCAGAAAGATTCTCAATTTTAGCAGGATCTTGTAATGAATCCCTGCAGGAATCTGGATGAAGCTCGGAACAGGGCTTTAAGATATATTCGGCTGGAGGATGACAAAAAGATGCAAGAGAGGATGAATTCATCCACAACCTATGAGTCAACCAACAGGAAATCAGAATCCTCGTATAAACCATATCGCTCTAAGCCATATGGCAGAAATGACAGCAAAAAAGTGAATGCTGTTGAAGACGAGGATCCTGAGGAGTATCCTGAGTTGTCTGAGTATTTTTTTTCTGTTAATATACCTTAACTGATGTATGCTATGCAGGGTTTAGGAGACAAACCAAGATGGCCCCGGAAGAATCAACAAAAAGCTGATTGGAAGAATAAGTCCAAATGGTGTGCCTTCCACGAGGATTTCGGACATGTTACTGAGGATTGCATTGCTCTAAGGAAAGAAATAAGCTATCTCTTGAGCAAGGGATATCTGAATGATCTCCTGGGAAGAAAGAAGAATAAGGGTCAGGATACTGAGAAGGATCCTGAACGAGCAGCATCACCTCCTACGGATGCCAAGATAATTAATTTCATTTTAGGAGGATCCGACATTTGCGGGACATCATATTCTGCGGCGAAAAGGCACCCGAAGGAAGCCAAGGCAGATAGGGGAGACAGGCCAACTAGGATGTCAACCCTCACAACTGATAAAGTGATCACGTTCGATAAAGATGACAGGGATACTGTCCAGGATCCTCATCATGATGCTTTGGTAATAACGTTATATGTTGCTAACCATTTTGTGCGCAGGATATTGGTGGATAATGGCAGCTCCGTCAACATAATTCAGCTAGAAACGTTGAAGAGGATGAACGTATCCCCGATGGATATTACTTCGAAGTCCACTGTGCTTGTTGGTTTCAGTGGAGAAGCCAGGAATACCGTAGGGGAGATAAAGTTGCCTCGTGTATGTTGAAGGGGTCAACTCAATGCAGCGCTTTTGTGTCATGGACTCCTTATCCTGCTATAATATTATATTAGGAAGGCCTTGGATCCATGATATGAAAGCTGTGCCGTCAACCTATCATCAATGCATCAAGATCCCTACCCCTTGGGGAGTAGTCAAGGTGGAAAGTGATCAGCAGAAAGCAAAGGAGTGTTATTCTTCCTCGATGAAATCCTCAACTAAGCCTAGTGCAGCATAGCAATTAAAGATGCGAGGCCAGGAAATCATGGAGGCTTCAGAACAGGATGTAAAGAAAGTTACCCTTTATCAGGATAATCCGGATATCTTGGTGCTCGTAGGAACCAATATCCCTCGGGATATTGAAAACCAATTGATTAACTTTTTGAAATGCAGAATGTCAACATTCGCATGGAAACACGAGGATATGACAAGTATTTCCAAGGATATTATAACTCACAAGCTCGGAATTGATAGGTCCTTCAAGCCTATCCAACAAAAACGAAGGAAATTTGCTCCGGAGCGGAACACAATCATTCAGGAGGAAGTTGAAAGATTATTAAAGAGCAAGATGATTAGGGAAGTGAAATTTCCTAAATGGCTGGTAAATGTAGTTGTAGTGCAAAAGAAAAACGGGAAATGGAGAGTCTGTGTAGACTACACAGACTTGAACAAAGCTTGTCCCAAAGACCCGTTTCCTCTACCTCATATTGATTCAATGGTGGATGCTACTGCTGGCCACGAGATATTAACCTTCGTGGATGCCTCCTCAGGATTCCAACAGATCCAAATGGAACCCTTGGATCAGGAGGATACTGCTTTCATGACACCGACAGGTATTTATTGTTATACTTCTATGCCTTTTGGTTTAAAAAATGCAGGTGCAACATACCAAATATTGGTGAACATGATGTTTAAAGACAAGCTGGGGGACACCATGGAGGTGTACATCGATGACATGGTAGTTAAATCTAAAAAGGCTGAGGATCACCTCCAGGATATTAAGGGAGCATTCGATATCCTAGACCAATATAACATGAAACTAAATCCTGTCAAATGCCATTTTGGAGTGGGAGCAGGAAAGTTTCTAGGATACATGGTGACAAAAAGGGGGATAGAAGCAAGCCCGGAGCAGATTAAGCTATCCTGGATATCAAGTCACCTTTAAATATGAAAGATGTTCAAAGATTGACAGGGTGAGTAGCAGCATTAAACAGATTTATCTCAAGATCCTCGGAAAAATGCAAGGAATTTTTTGATATCCTGAAGAAGAATAAAAAATTTGAATGGGGGAGAGAAGCATGAAGCAGCCTTGCAGGATTTGAAGCAGTATCTTTCAACCGCACCTCTATTGATGAAGCCTGAGGATGGTGAACCATTATCTCTGTATCTTGCAGTATCAGGGAATGCAATAAGTGCTGTCCTTGTAAAGGATCATGAAGGTCAGCAATATCCTGTCTATTATGTTAATAAAAGTTTATTAGATACTGAAACTAGATATTCTCATTTAGAAAAATTGATATTAGCCCTAGTTATGGCGTCAACAAAACTTAGACATTATTTTGAAACACATAGGATTCATGTTAAAACCAACTATCCTGTTAAAAATGTGCTTAGGAAACCCGAGATGTCAGGCAGGATGGCTAAGTGGTCAGTAAAATTAAGTGCCTATGATTTAATTTATGAACCTAGAAATGCCATAAAGTCTCACGCCCTAGCTGACTTTGTGGCTGATTTCAGTAGTGAAATTCAAAATGAAGTAGACCTAGAAGTGCAACAACTAGGAGAAAACATAGAATCTTGGACACTATATACTGATGGTGCATCTAATGTAAGAGGTGTAGGTTTGGGTATACTACTAAAATCGCCACAGGGGGACATATTACCCCAGGCTATTAGGTGTGAGTTTCCTGCCACTAATAATGAGGCAGAATATGAAGCTTTAATTGTGGAATTAGAATTGGCTAAGAGCATGAATATCAAGGGTTTACAAGTATTTGTTGATTCCTTGTTAATTACTAATCATTTTAATGGGACCTATGCAGTTAAAGGTGAAAAGTTGATCGAGTATCTCGAAATTCTAAAAAAACTAGCAGGATATTTCGATATTTTTACACTTGAACATGTACCAAGAGAGGATAATGCTGAAGCTGATGCCTTGGCAAATCTAGGATCATCAGTCAGGATACCGGAGGGAACCCAAATACCAATATTACATAACCTGTATCCTGCGACGGATCCTCTTAAATCTCAGGATAAGGAAGTAGTGAGTATTCAGGATCCTGATGATGAGTATCCCGAGGAGGATCCTAAGTCCTGGACGGCTACAATCATGAGATATCTCAAGGAAGGACACATCCCAAAGGATGAAAATTCTAAGGCCTTTAGAATGAAGGTATCACGATTCACTATTATAAATAATGTTTTGTATAAGAAATCTCTTGCAGGACCATATCTGAGGTGCTTGAAGTATCCCGAAACCAAAAAAGTGCTTCAGGATATACACGAAGGGGATTGTGGTAACCATACTGGGGGCAGGTCGTTATTCTCAAAGGTATTAAGAACATGATACTATTGGCCGACGATGAGAAAATATGCTGCAGAATATGCTCGAAGATGTGATGCATGTCAAAGACACAGTAATATATTACATCAACCTGCTGAGCCACTTTATCCTATCGCTTCCCCTTGGCCATTCATGAAGTGGGGAATGGATATAGTAAGAAAATTGCCAAAGGCTCCAGGAGGAAAAGTCTTCATGCTGGCAATGACTGATTATTTATCTAACTGGGTCGAAGCTGAAGCATTTGTTCAAGTTAGAGACCAAGAAGTAGTATCTTTCATAAAAAGGAATATCCTGACTAGGTTTGGAGTACCAGCTGAGATAATTTGTGACAATGGTTCTCAGTTTATAAGTAAGAGGACTACTGACTTTTGCAAGAGTTGGGGAATTAAAATGATCACATCTAAACCGGTACATCCTCAAGCAAATGGACAAGCAGAATCCTCAAATAAGATAATTGTCAATAATTTGAAGAAAAGACTTGGAGCTAAGAAGGGAAGATGGGCAGAAGAATTACCCTTTGTTTTATGGGCTGATAGAATGACGGTGAAAAGTGCAACAGGCCAAACCCCATTTTCCTTAGTATTTGGTGCAGAAGCGGTGATCCCAACAGAAATGGTGATACCTACGGCGAGATCCAACCTCCGGGATCCTGAGCAGAATCCTGAGGCCCTTTACCAGGAATTGGATACTATTGATGAGACAATAGATGCGGCAAAGCTAAGAATGGCAGCATATCAACAGAGGATATCCAGAGCATACAACAAGAACATAAGTACTAGAAGATTTCAGGTTGGAGATTGGGTATTAAGAAAGGCTTTTCAGAATACTACTAATCCTGCTGATGGAAAGTTGGCTCCGAAGTGGGAAGGACCCTTTGAGATTGAATCAGAATCAGGGAAAGGAGCATACCGACTTAAGAATATGGAGGGGGATATGCTACCAAGATCCTGGAATGTTATACACCTAAACTTCTATTTCAAGTGAGTTTAGAATTTAATTTCTAACTCAGGATGGTATGAATTCTATCTCTTTTAATATGTTTGATATTGTTTATTCTTTTGAACCCAATACTGACTTAAGCATCGGAGGGGTGTTAGCCAGGCTAACACCCACCTTAGTTTGCGATTGTTTTGCAGTATATGCTTCGGGATATAGCTCTAGGATACACACTCAGTATACTTTGAAAGATTAGAGGATTGGCCCCCTCTCTCACGTTTAAGGGATCCTGATCCCTTCACAGGTTTAAAGGTATTCACCTTTCTCTCGAATTGGGTTTAAACACCCCGCCTGGAGCGCAAGTTATCCAGGGATAGTTCAAGATAGCGGGACCAATCCATGTAAAAGTGGCTGACAATTTCGTTATTGTTGGCTATATCCTGGATCCTAAAGGTATATGAGGATTGATCACCCTCTCTCACGGAATGGTATTTTCATACTCTCTAAGGTTTAAAGGTTATCACCTTTTCTAAGTCTTGGAGTTTATACACTCCCGCTTGTAGCGCATGAAAATTTGGGATTTTCCCCAGAATACTTATGGGTTTATCCCCAGGATACTAAGGATTCATCTCCAGTACATTTTGGGGTTTACCCCCTGTAACACAAGAACTGTTCAAACAGTTGGAACTGATGTTCAGAAAATTTCTAAATGTTCCAAGACATTATGCACAGGGGACATTCCTACTGGGGCAATTGTGTAAAGCTCAAAGGATCAAGCTTGGACCTAGTACACTAAGTGTCCCAGACTGGGGACATCATCGTTGGAAAAATTGCAAAGGGATTGAAGTTTGAAGAATAGGGTTACACTCTATTTCTGGTATGATCTTTCCTTTATGAACGCTATTTAAATCATTTGAGTTTTTGAAACTATGTTTGGCAAAAACTTAAATATCCTGGTTAGGATATATTCTCAGGATATCTTCTCGGAATGTATTTTCGGAATATGTTTCAGGATAATTGGGATATAATACTTGGGTTAAAAACTAAAACTGTATTCTAGTCAAACAAGTGTTGTCAAAACAAACATTGTAAAATAAAAATGAACAGTCCTTTTTCCTTTAAAAACTTTATCTGAATTGTTAGGATTTAAAAAAAAACCCTATTAGACGATAGTCTTTATAGGATATTGCAGAATATACTGATCAAGATATTTTCATAATATTTGGATAAGACATTGGAAATAATTGCACTAATTTTGGAACGTTGAAATCTAAACTAAGCAATGCAAAAACAACAACGAATGAGTCAAAAGGAGGTTATATTATTAACATGTCAAAAGTTGTGCTTTTGGTTTCATCTCAAACCGAGATCCCCCCACCAAAAGCACGATTAGTTCCTTACCATATTTACTTAACAGTTGAAGGCTTTATCTCAAACCGAGACCCATCCACCTCCAACTGTTATATTGTTCAAAACAGATTATACTAATTGATGACCAAGGGCTTCATCCTGAAACCCAGGACCCATCCACCTTTGGCCATCATATTGTTTTAGTGTAGGAAATGTAAATTGTTCAAAGACAGGAAAAGTAAATTGTTTAATAGACCACAACCATCAGACTTAAAAAAGTGGGCTCCGGCCTAGGCACATACATCAATCATCGCCCACTTCGCTGCTTTTAAGGGGCAGCACCCTCTTCCATCATGACTTCATCGGCGACATCCTCTCCAGCATTCGTCCCAGCATCGCCACCAGCATCCCTCGAAGCACCAGCATTATCCACCTTCTCGGCCACCTTAGCAGGCTCCTCCGCAGCGGACTTCACAGGGGGCTCCACAGGATTACCACCAAGATCTATCAGCTTCACCTCCCAAGCCTTGATGTTCCATGAAGGGCATTCAAAGCCCAGAGCCATAGCCTCATAGGCCATTTTCAGTCTGGCCTGGAGGAGGGAGATGACAACAGAATTCTTGAGGCTTTCCCGGTATGAAGCCATATCCTGCTCGTGTTGAACTTGGGCAGCGTTGGACTTGGCTTGGGCCTCGTGGGTGATCTTCTGGATGGCAGACTGGTGCTCTTGGGCCATTTCCTTGTATTTGGCTTCATAGTGCTCTGATCTGGCGGTGGCGATCGCTGCTTGGTCCGTGATGGTGGCTTCGGCCTTTTTCAGCTTACTCTCTAGCATGACGTTCGAGCCACATGCGTCTTCATAGAGGAACACCAAGCGTTCAAGACCCTGCAGAATAAGGAAACAGGTATTAGCCTTTATTGACATTTATGACCAGCATATGGTGCAGGATGTAGGTCAAGGATACGAACCTGGTTGAGGAAGCCGGTCATGAACTTGCTGGACTCTGTAAACCCATAGTTCTCGAATGGGAATACATGGGGTGTAGCAGGATAGTCTGCTTCCTTCCTCTTCCGGGAGCTGGAGGCTCGTGTTCTGGATGCCGGGGGAGCCTTGGGTGCGATAGCAGTTTTCAAACTGGTAGGCTTGGGCGTAACAACTGGCTTTGGATTGGTCTCTTGCTTAACAGGTGCAAGGCTAGAATAATTGTCCAACTCGTCAAGCTGGAAGCCTTCGAGGTTGATGACCGGCACTATAAGAAGGGAGAAATGTTTAATTCTTAACACTTATACTCTATAATTAGTCTAATCATATACTTACCAGACATTTCTGAACTTGATTTTTGACTTGAGCTTATGAGAGACAGGGAGAAGGTTCTTTCACTGGCAGGAAGTCGATAGATCTCTTTGATCCTGGGCTCTGATTCTGCGCTTGGAGGTGCTAGATCTCTGAAATTTGCTGCACAAGAAATCAGGATATCAGTCAAGGATATAGTTTTAAGATATATTTGGGGATATTCCTAAAACCCTAAATCCTACCCGAAGTTAACCATCTAACTGGTAGGTCAAAACCCTTATCAATAGACTCCCTTTTGACGAAAAAGAACTTTCGTTGCCACCGATCTTCATTCTTAGTGGCCTTGAGAATTAGGGGGTTCTTGGAGGTGGAGAACAGAAGAAAGCGGTTGTTACCATGGGATCTCAGTCGATATGCTATGGGAAGGTCTTCGACGCACAGGTCAGGGAAATGACGAGATTTAATTTGGTTTAACACCACTAAAACTCGCCACACCATTGGCATAGTCTGAGCATAACTAAGGCCAGTAAGTTCAAAGAAACGAGAGATGAAGGGTGGAAAAGGATACTGGAGTCCCAAGGAAAAAGGATAGGCGAAAAAGCACACCCACTCGTTTGATACCGCATCTGATCGGACCTCCCGATCGAAAGGGCGAATGATCGCTCTAGCAGGAAAGGCACCAGAATCCTTCAAGGAGGCAATGTCGGCATTGTTGAAGGAACAAATCTCCTTTTCCGGCTCTCGAATAAGGTTTTGACTTGCGAGGGTTGGGGCTGGTTCGTTTGAACGTGATCTTGTTCGTGAGGCCATGAGAGGTTTCAACCGAGAAACGAGGAATTCAAGTAAAGAAAAAACAGAGAAGAAGAGAGAAAGAAAATACCTGAGGAATGGCTTGAAATGTGATGATCATAATGCTGAATAAATCAGCTAAATAGAGGCTGAATATAGGGGCAAAGAGTAAATATCGCGTTGGAAGTTGCACAAAGTCACATCAACCGTCGTTTCAGTTTAATAACCTCGATTTAAGGGATAATTTTTAAAATATTGTAACAACCATAAATTTATTTAGCGATTTCCATAAATAATCACAATTACTGAGTATTTATATTTAAACATTCATGCTAAAATACTGGTTTATTAAAAACTTTTACAATTTAAGGTGATACAACATAATATGATTTAATTCACCCTTTTAGAATAACGACGACACAACATTGCGGAAGCTTCGTTTAACGTGTGTTCGGTTCTTGCTCGATGCTTGATCTTCATCCGGGACTCTCGACATTCACCTGTGATCAAAACCAACTTAAAAGTCAGTTTTGATAATTAAATAACTAGTACAACAAGGAAGATTGGGTCGAATAATCGAATTAAACAAGGAAATCAGGAAATTCCAACATTGATATCTTGATCCCAGAAACAAAGACTTGAAACTGGCCTCCAACATAACTTACGGCGGGCACCGTAAGTTACGGTGGCCCCTGGTATAAAATACCCCCACCGTAAGGCAGGAGATAACTGCCGTAATGCTTTCTGCCCCCACCGTAACTTACGGTGCCCACCGTAAGTTACGGTGGCCCCTGTATCAGACCCTCCCATTTTGCCGTTTTTGACACGAAAACTTTCGTATCTTTCAATCCGCTTGTTCGTTTGACCTACCGTTTCTTCCTACATGATTGTAATTTGATCCTCCGTCAAATGGAGTTAAAATCCAACATACTACATAATAAATTTTGAGACTTCTAAGCCTTCGACTCCTTGCCGTTTTACCGAAATTTAACCCGTTTATGCATTTTATCAAACAAACATATTTGTTTAATCCTTATTTCACATGAACCTCTTCAAATTAATGTTATCTACCATGTTAGGTTCTAATCATAGGTTTCTCACACAATTTAAATACGTTTTTGCTCGTATGCTTATTTTGACCCGTTAAGGGTATTTAAGCACTTTAGAACTTGAACTCGCTTTCATACATTTCTAGCATCTTATTCCTACATTTCTTATCAAGTAATATTCCACCATAACTATATGTGTGTTGGATTTAATGTGGATATCTATATGTTCCAAATTTTACCCCTCGGATTATCTTTTTTTACGGCAAAGACTCATATAAAGTCATTCGACCCAAGAATTTACATCTTTCACTATCTTTTCTTATTCTAAGCATTTATTTAATCATAAAACTCGTTTTCGAACCTTTTGCAAGGGTCGTTCATTCGAATTAGTGTAACACCCTAGTTTCTGATTAACGATTTTGTATGTAATTACCAACAATTAAATGTGTAGTTAAGACTACACATGCTATAAAAATACGGGTTTATTAAAACTTTTACAAATCATAGGTTATCCTACAAAACGTGATCGAATTCGTTGATTAAAATCTACAACGTTGCAATGTTCGGAAGCGTGTATCTTTATCGTGTTCGGTTCTTCGCTGAGCTTGATCGTTTTACGGCATCACAGAAAGTACCTACATTTCATAAACATGAAATGCTTTAGTCATACGGTATTTAAAACGCATCTAAACGAGTCCTGAAAACAAAACTGATCAAAAATACATTTTTTGTACAAGGTCCACCGTAAATTACGGTGGACACCGTAATTTACGGTGGTCCTTGTTTTGATTTGTTTCCACCGTAATTCAGGAGTGTTTCACCGTAAGCCATTTCAGGTCCACCGTAAATTACGGTGGCACCGTAATTTACGGTGGCACCTGCATGTCACCTTTCCATCTTGCCGTAATTTGACACGAAATCTTTCGTATCTTTCAAACCGCTTATCCGTTTGATCTACCGTTTCTTCCTACATGTTTGTAATTTGATTCTCCATCATATGGAGTTAAAATCCGACCTCCGGCTTAACAAAATTTAAGACTTTTTAAGTCTTCGGCTTATTAACCTTTTTACTAAATTTTGACCCGTTCGCGGTTTTATCAAACAAACATATTTGTTTGACACTCATTTCTCATGAACCCCATTAATTCCAATATTACCCATCATATTAGGTTCAAGTCACGGGTCTCTTACGTATCTTAAACCCGTTTACGCTCATATGCGTATTTTGACCCGTTAAGGGTATTTAGGCCTATTTTATACACGAATCACTTCCGTACGTTTCTAGCATCATATTTCCACATTTTTTTTATCAAGTAATCTTCCACCACAACTATATTTGTGGTGGATTTAATGTGGAGATCTATATATTCCGAGTTTTATCCCACGAACTATCATTTTACGGCAAAGACTCATATTGAGTCATTTGACCCAAAATTTACCCTTTTCACTCTTTATACTTATTCAAAGTATTTGCTTGATCGATAACTTGTTTTTAAACAACTCTTAAGGTTCATTTGCTCGATTTTGCTTACGAGGGCGTTTTGGTCATCTTAAATCCTTTCTTTACAACAAAAGACTTTTCACGTCGTAATTGACCAAAATTCCACTTTTAAAACCAGGATTTTGTTTAAATAGCCATCATGTTTTTAAAACACAATGACTATAACTTAAAGCATTCGGTTTATTTAAAAGATAACCAAATGTCCATTTTCACTTGTTTAGCCCTCATTAAACTTCAAGTTCTAATGATGAATGGACCAAATATACATACCTGGCTCGAATCAATATATTGATTCGTTTTGATACCTTGCCTTAGTAGCCGCTAAGCGATAGCGATGTACATATCCATCCGATATTTATTTCTATGATCACATAGCTCAACAAACTATTAGTCGATATTGTCAAAGGGTGATAATTTCACCTTTTGACCCGTTTGGTCTAAAGGACCATGAAACTCTATGAGATGGTATTTATTACCATCTTATCTATATGACTAACTCCGGTTTACACCGTATAGTCGTTCTACTTGTAAATCATCTATTGATTTCTTTGACCCATTATAACCCGTGCTATAATGTGTCCTTCCCCAATTTAATGGTTATTGTCAACAAGTGACCAAAGTACCATTTTACCCTTATTATTTGCAATGGTTTACCTTATAAGGTAACCATTTAAAAACTCATTATCTTTTAGTCATTGCATGACTAATTAACCGCATTAGCTCCTTTTTATCCATTAAACATGATTTATGACCATTGTCTTTTGTTCCGAACCGCACTTGCCGTGTCGGAACATCATGATTTAAAACAAGACTTACTATTCACGACCTATCAAACCAATAGGTATTAAATAATTAGAGTGTAAGCTTTACTTACCTTGTATCCGGATTATGCTCTTTTCCGTGTATACGATCCGTTTGACCCGCTTCTTTCCCCAAGCCTCCATCTAGCTTGTCAAGAGTCAAACTAACATCATAATTCGTAAGATGGTTAGATTAGTCATCACTATTATGACTATTTCATCTTACGGACTTTATGTCGAAACTTCTATTCGACTTCATCATAGGTTAGTTCGACTTTATAAAGTCGACTACCTTTAATCATATAATATGCACGATTAAGGCAAATCAACATTATGATTAGAACCCGTTTTATCCCCTATCTCATGTAATTAGTCAAGCTTGACAATTACGCGTTTCACTTGGATCTCAACACTTTACTTCTCATTTAGGCATTTTAACAAACACCTAACGGGCATAATTCTACATGTTTACTAACTAGTTCATAACTAGCTATTTTTACCAAGATTTACATCAAGATTCAAACTTTCATGTCTAATGTTCATGAACTACAATTAGTACTAGTATCATAACATCAATATTCATCAATTTAACACTCTAATTCAAGTGTTCATCTTCTTGTCATAAAATCCACTTAGCACACATATGGGTAATCATCAAATTTCTATTTTTCAACACTAGTTTATCAAATTATTAACTAGGGTTGTTCCTAAACATGAATTTCATCACAATAACACTCATAGATTCAACATTCATTCCAGAATTTCGATTATGATTGTTCATCATGATTTCAAAGTATCACTAAATCATAAGATTCAACATACCTTGTGATCCCCACGACTTGGTGATCATTAATATGTGTTCATGCATCCGATTTGGGCCAGATTTGACCTTCAATTTGATGGATTTGTTGAAGTTAGGGTTTGAGCTCCCTAAAGCTCTTCCTGGTCGATCCTCACACACGCACACACACTCTTGTGTGTGTTTGTGTTTTATTTTTAAGTTTATAATTCCATTTTCAAGTTACCCGGCTTTGGTCCCTCGTGTTTGGTTAGTTATTAATTAGGTCACAACCTAATTACTTTCAATAATATTCCCACTTATTAACTAGGTTTAATATTCCTAGTTAACTTAGCGGGTCCGGGAATATTTATGACTAAGTTTGTTTTAGGTCCCGTTAACTCGGGCCTTTTGTCCTTTTTATTTCCTTAAAAGCTTTTATTCACCTTTTAGTAAATATTAGGATTATTTATTTAAGTCCTAATATTCACCGGGTTAAATTTTACCACTAACGGTATTTTCTCCGTCTTTAGTATTAACGGGGTTTAATTACCAAACCCGTTTTCGGGGTGTTACAATTAGCTTACAAGGGCAATTTGGTCAATTTTCATCCTTCTTTTACTACAAAGGAACTTTTAAATACTTTTTTGACCCAAAATCCGACCTTTTAACTATAATCTTGTTTATAAACCAATGTGCTTCTAAAACACCATAATCATAACTCAATTTATGCAGTTTACCTAAAGGATAACCGAATAACTATATTTTAAACTTGTCTAACTCTTATAGAATCTCAAGTTCTACATGATGAGTTGAATCATTATACATACCTGGCTCGGGTCAATATATTGACCCGTTTCAATACCTTGCCTTAGTAGCCACTAAACAATAGCGATGTGCGTATCCATTTGATATTTATTCCTATAAACATGTAACTCGACAAACCATTAGTCGATATTGTCAAAGGGTGATAATTTCACCTTTTGACCCGTTTATTTACCTAGTGATCTTCGTCACTTCAACTAAATGCAAATATCATGTATTATGCTAATTTAAAGTCTACTAGCGAAAATACGAAATCAAGCATAACGTAACGGAATCGTGGTTACGTACCTTTTAAGCATCCCTTTCAAACGCGTATTTCCACCGGCTTATCCACTTGACGATCCGGATTCCTCGCCTAAAGAGTTCATTTCACAATCCGTTTAGAACCCTTTTTATAAGTCTTAACGCACAATTTGCCATATCCATCAAACATGCGTTTTTGTCTGATTTTCAACATTTATATTTCATTTAGGCATTTTAACGAACACCTAACGGGTATAATTTTACATATTTAAAACCAAGTTCATAACTTGATATTTTTGCCCAATATAAACATACATATTGATTCCATTATGTCAAGCATGCATACTAATCTCGGAATCATTTCATAGAAATCAAGTAACACCATTTTTGGTAGTCATGATTCTTGTGTTCATCTTAATTTTACAAAACCCATTTAACTTGTCAATGGATTATCATGAATTTCATAGATTATCCACTAATCCAACATGTTATTGACTAGGGTTTACTCCTAAACATCATATTACTTCAAGATTCATCCATGCATGACATATTTAAGCTCAATTTCAGTTTCTCACAATTAACCTAGAATTCAAGATGAATCAAAACATCAAAATTTTACATACCTTATGATCCTTTCAACTAGGTGATCATTAATTTGTGCTTGAAAATCGATTTGGACTTGATTTAAACCCTCAATTTGTGGTTTTTATGAGAATTAGGGTTGGGTGAAGAATCCCCTTGTCGCCCCTGCTTCTTGATCGACCAGACACCCCAAAATGGGTGTTTGGTGTGTTTTAATTTTGTTTCGTGTTATTAAGTTTCAAATTTAACAACATAAACCCCTCAACTTTAGTTTGGTTTATAACTTGATATTTTGTTCTTTCATTTAATAACAAGACTTGTACTAGGTTATTTATTTCCTAGTTACTTTATCTTGTTCACAACCCGTTTTATTTTAAGTCCCGTTAAATCTCGGGCCTTTTATATACTTTGCTTTCTCAAAGTATTTCTCATCCTTTTAATAAATATTAGATTTATTTATTAAAATCCTAAAATTTACCGGGTAAGTTTTACCACTAACTGTATTTTACCCGTCCTGTAGTATTAACGTGGTTTGATTACCAAACCCGTTTTCGGGGTGTTACAAGTCTACCCCCTTAAAGAGGTTTCGTCCTCGAAACCTTGTTTACATAGTTCCTTTAATTTGGATTAAACAAACTTAGTTTCGTTTTTCAAGACATTCATTCATTCCTTTCGATCTAACATTTCCATTTATATTGACGTGTAAGTCTTTCGTGTGTAAGGCCTCGCAGGCCGTTACTTTTCAGCTTGTATCCATTATCTTTATTGTTTATTCATTTTGGCGGTTAGACTTGTTAGTCACCGGTTACTTCATACCCCGTTACCCGGGTATGCTATTTGCTGTCTCCGGCCTTATGTGTGTTTAAAATTCTCTAAGTCACCCCGTACCACTTATGTTTTGTTAAAACGTTACTTTTGACTAAAAACTAAATTCTTAGTTTACGTTTCCTCTTTTTCGTACATCTTTCTCCCGTTTCTAGGAATGTTACTTCCGAGAATCTAGTCCTTTTCGTTATTATTTAATGCGGGGAATTATAACAATTTCCCAAGCTTAACCCCTATGACCCGTAGGTTCTTTCCCTTAGCCTCGTAGGCTATTTATTTAAATTTTCACCTTTTCATCCTTTCTAAGGTGAGACCTTTACAATTCGTTTCTTTCTATTTGTGACCCGAAGGTCTTTTTGGTCCCGTAGACTTTAACACTATTTATGATCCCGTAGGTTAGGATGATCCCGTAGATCGTCTTTTATCCATGTCTATATTCAAATGTATATATACATATATAGCTTCAAAGCATCTTTTATTATGTTTGGAATTGTTTATTTTCGTTTTTGAACTTTAATTGGCCTTGACCATAGTCTAAAGCTTCGTTCGTTTACTCTTGGACTAATCTTCCGACTTTATGACTCTTTACGTCATTTACACGTCGGTTTGTTCTACGCTCACCGTTTCCCCGGTTCATAATTATACTTCTCTACGACCCGTTACCTGGGTTCTTTATTATTTCATGCTTCCATTATTCGATTTGCGCTTACTTGCACTGCCGAGCTTTTTATATTTTATTTATCTCGTTTGATTTATTCGAGTGAGATTTCATTACTCACGAACGTCACACTTCATTCTTTATTCGACCCGTTCAACTTTAGAATAGTTGAACATAGTTATCAAAATTTCTGTTTGCAAATTCTCATCGTCTTTTAGTCATGACTCATAATCCGAGCCCTTTGACTTTCTATTTCGCGTACCCGTCTCTTGGTTTATGCATGCTTTCAAAATCCTACCCATCTATCGGGTATCTTTACCAAATTCATCGTCAAGTAACCATTCTTATATGGTTTTAGACATCATCTTAATTTATTTGATCATCTTTAGCGAAATCCATTGCTTTTATTTAGTCAAATCTTTTATTCTACCCCTTTGAATTGTCTGTGTGAATTTTCATCACTTATGACTGTCAAATTTTATCTTTATGCCTTAGCATTCTCATTAGTTGGTCTGTATTTCCTCTTACTTTGATCCTTGTCCCTTCTCTCGGGCTCTTTGCTCTAACGTAATACGCTTCTGTCATCCGACTTGCGTCTACGTTTATTATCAAACGTCTTGCTTATTTGGTTTATTTAGGTACCTTTTAAGTTAGTCCCATTTATCCCGCCCTTACTACATCGGACGTAAATGTGTCTGCTACAAGAAGTTCATGGTATCATATGCCACTACTTACTTGGCCAGAGTAAGCGATCAGCACATGACTCACATGACCTTTTTATAGCTTTCACATCACCCCCCCCCCTATGTAAGTAATGCCTCTATTTATTTCATACTTCTAATTTCATTTAGTAAAACTTTATTTATTTGAAAAACAACAATCATTAGTTTTACTAGTTTTACATTCGAACATATAAAATGTTTTTCTTTTCTATCGAACTATTATATAATCACATTCATTAATGTGATCGCTACTTTTCTCAATAGCGTTATATTGAGAGTTTCCCACTTGGATAATTACCCCCCGTCCAAGTTTCCATATGAACTAATCTTATTATTTCCTTGTTATTCATCATCGTGAATAACACATGTTTCTATTAAACTTTTCTTAGAAACATCATCCTGAATAGATATCCTATTCAGGTTTTATCAGATATATGCAACCGTTATCCCCTACGTGTTAGTTGCATATTACTACTTGTGCGATTAATTTAAAAGCGTGCACCTGGTAATGCTTATCCTAACGGGCTTCTCTTGCCGCTAACTTTGTTCGTGATCGTCACGCGATTTAGTTCCTTAATAAGTATGCTCTGCTTGTCATACCTCGGACCGTTCCACCGTCGTATCCCTAATTCGTTCAACTCGCGTCATCTTCAGATGCGGTTGTCCTTCAACTAAACATTTACAAAAGTTAGTAATTTCGACATTAATAAACGCCTGTATTGTAATACAAGGCTTTTTACTGTACGTGTCAATGCACATAATTCATTAAATGTATCTATCATTTATCGATTTGACTGGGGTAACGTGTATTACGTGATAACCCTGTAAGTTGATCTCAACACTTTAATCATTCTAAATCATTGACATACTTGTACTTACCAGATTTGCGATCAAGCCTTGAACCGAACACCAATCTTTATCAAGAGCATAAGGTTTAAGTCCAAGCATAATTTTCCCACCATACTTGAATCTCTTAAACCAAGGCTCTGATACCAACTTGTAACAACCATAAATTTATTTAGCGATTTCCATAAATAATCACAATTACTGAGTATTTATATTTAAACATTCACGCTAAAATATTGGTTTATTAAAAACTTTTACAATTTAAGGTGATACAACATAATATGATTTAATTCGCCGTTTTAGAATAACGACGAAACAACATTGCGGAAGCTTCTTTAACGTGTGTTCGGTTCTTGCTCGATGCTTGATCTTCATCCGGGACTCTCGACATTCACCTGTGATCAAAACCAACTTAAAAGTCAGTTTTGATAATTAAATAACTAGTACAACAAGGAAGATTGGGTCGAATAATCGAATTAAACAAGGAAATCAGGAAATTCCAACATTGATATCTTGATCCCAAAAACAAAGACTTGAAACTGGCCTCCACCGTAACTTACGGTGGGCACCGTAAGTTACGGTGGCCCCTGGTATAAAATACCCCCACCGTAAGGCAGGAGGTAACTGTTGTAATGCTTTCAGCCCCCACCGTAACTTACGGTGCCCACCGTAAGTTACGGTGGCCCCTGTATCAGACCCTCCCATTTTGCCGTTTTTGACACGAAAACTTTCGTATCTTTCAATCCGCTTGTTCGTTTGACCTACCGTTTCTTCCTACATGATTGTAATTTGATCCTCCGTCAAATGGAGTTAAAATCCAACATACTACATAATAAATTTTGAGACTTCTAAGCCTTCGACTCCTTGCCGTTTTACCGAAATTTAACCCGTTTATGCATTTTATCAAACAAACATATTTGTTTAATCCTTATTTCACATGCACCTCTTCAAATTAATGTTATCTACCATGTTAGGTTCTAATCACAGGTTTCTCACACAATTTAAATACGTTTTCGCTCGTATGCTTATTTTGACCCGTTAAGGGTATTTAAGCACTTTAGAACTTGAACTCGCTTTCATACATTTCTAGCATCTTATTCCTACATTTCTTATCAAGTAATCTTCCACCATAAGTATATGTGTGTTGGATTTAATGTGGATATCTATATGTTCCAAATTTTACCCCTCGGATTATCTTTTTTTACGGCAAAGACTCATATAAAGTCATTCGACCCAAGAATTTACATCTTTCACTATCTTTTCTTATTCTAAGCATTTATTTAATCATAAAACTCGTTTTCGAACCTTTTGCAAGGGTCGTTCGTTCGAATTAGCTTACAAGGGCAATTTGGTCAATTTTCATCCTTCTTTTACTACAAAGGAAGTTTTAAATACTTGTTTGACCCAAAATCCGACCTTTTAACTATAATCTTGTTTATAAACCCATGTGCTTTTAAAACACCATAATCATAACTCAATTTATGCAGTTTACCTAAAGGATAACCGAATAACTATATTTTAAACTTGTCTAACTCTTATAGAATCTCAAGTTCTACATGATGAGTTGAATCATTATACATACCTGGCTCGGATCAATATATTGACCCGTTTCAATACTTTGCCTTAGTAGCCACTAAACAATAGCGATGTGCGTATCCATTTGATATTTATTCCTATAAACATGTAACTCGACAAACCATTAGTCGATATTGTCAAAGGGTGATAATTTCACCTTTTGACCCGTTTATTTACCTAGTGATCTTCGTCACTTCAACTAAATGCAAATATCATGTATTATGCTAATTTAAAGTCTACTAGCGAAAATACGAAATCAAGCATAACGTAACGGAATCGTGGTTACGTACCTTTTAAGCATCATTTTCAAACGCGTATTTCCACCGGCTTATCCACTTGACGATTCGGATTCCTCACCTAAAGAGTTCAATTCACAATCCGTTTAGAACCCTTTTTATAAGTCTTAACGCACAATTTGCCATATCCATCAAACATGCGTTTTTGTCCGATTTTCAACATTTATCTTTCATTTAGGCATTTTAACGAACACCTAACGGGTATAATTTTACATATTTAAAACCAAGTTCATAACTTGATATTTTTGCCCAATATAAACATACATATTGATTCCATGTTTATAGGTTATTTATTTTGGTTTATAACTTGATATTTTGTTCTTTCATTTAATAACAAGACTTGTACTAGGTTATTTATTTCCTAGTTACTTTATCTTGTTCACAACCCGTTTTATTTTAAGTCCCGTTAAATCTCGTGCCTTTTATATACTTTGCTTTCTCAAAGTATTTCTTATCCTTTTAATAAATATTAGATTTATTTATTTAAATCCTAAAATTTACAGGGTAAGTTTTACCACTAACTGTATTTTACCCGTCCTGTAGTATTAACGTGGTTTGATTACCAAACCCGTTTTCGGGGTGTTACAAATATATCCGTTGGAATTGGTATACCAACAGATATATTTTGGGGACAATTGTTATGGGTGATTTTCTGCTCATATATCCCGACTGATATGCTGACTTTGTTTGTTTTATTGTGACCAGGATACTGAATCAGGATATTGGTAATATCCTGATACGATATCCTGGTGGTAACTAATTAACCCACGTGCAGATTAAAAGGTGCAAATCTCTAACCTTTGTAGGATCGTTTACTGACCCGAACGAGTCGTTCAGAGAAGTTTTTATCAGTTTCAGTGGCGGAAACAAAGAAACTGACTTCGAAACTGCTAGCAATTCACTTTAAACACGTTTCTGATTGATATTACAGCTTGTACAATCACTGGATAAGCCGGCAGCACTTCGGTATCCAAAAGCACAAAAGTTACAAATGAGATCACTTGAAGAACTATATATAGGCCCTATGGTTTAGCTTGAAAGTGACAAGATTCAGTTCAAGCTAAACCTCCTTGGTTGCTTTAGCTTGAAACTGACCTACTCTCTTTCAAGAGAAACCTGTTCATTCAAGCTAAACCACTATATCTCGAACTATGTGCACTAATCTAACATTCTACGTACTAGACTCGATACAAGACGAAGACGACAGATGAATGCACCAACAGACTCCCCCTCAGATGTTGACGAGTCTTAAGTGTCGAGTCTTTACAATCTTCAGTCTTTATCAGTCTGAACGCTCTCTGAAATATCTCACAGTGTAAGCATCCTCAAACTTTATCTCCTTCTCCTATTCTGTATCAACAGACTCCCCACGAACAATCTTTACTCAGATGTCTTCAGACTCCCCCTTTCGATATACTGGGATCGCAGTCTGGCATGTTGAAATCACACATTCCTCAGGTATTGGAACCTGGCACACTATCTTCAGGTTCAAGATCGAAACCTGGCTATACCTGCATATTCTTAACCCAGAAATAAATTTCACAAATTTAACATTTAACAAATTTATAAACCCAGATTCTCTCTCAAATTAAACCAGAATGATTTATCAATGATAAATTCTGATGAACCATTTGCAAAAATTAACCATTTTTCTTTTCAAAACACATTCTCCCAAACCATTTGTTCATCATGTCTAGCTCTTAGGATTTTGAAAATCAGCTCTCCAACATCAGTTGTCGAAAATCTTTTTGAATTTTTCAAAATTTATACTAAAACACACTAAAAATCCTTTTTGAATTTATTGACAGAAATGAAATGCAGTAAAGAAATATTTACATACAATATTTTTGTGAGTTTGTGTAAGAGGATCATATCAGTTTATGACAAGTCACGAGTACCGTTGAGCTTAGTTACACATTAAGAATTAAACAATTCACTTAGATTGCCAATATACTGATCCACTTAAATTCTCACACAAATTTCAACTGATTCAGGATATGAGTTAGGTTTATTAAGAACTTAAACTTATTCATGTGTCCCACCTCTTGAATATACTCCCGTATCCAGATCCCAATATTCAGTCTTACAGGTGAGTATACCACAGATGATATCTGTAAGGGGTTAAATTGCGAGGGCCGTGAGAGCTCAGGTCGATACTTCCGTATACGCAGAGTGATGACGGCTTCGACTTTTGGTGTGTCCCCTTTAGAGGATCTTTTGTTACAACAGCAATGACTATCAATTTTATTGTTTCATCAATTTGCTGAGGGCGTCGCCAGATTTCAAGCAAGCAGTAAAGTATTCTCCGGGGACTAGGCCATTGCTTCCGCAAAATCAGAAGTCCCGGGATAATACCCCAGATATCACTGAGCATAAAGACCTAGTATCTCAGAAAGAGGGACCTTTCAAACGAGATTTCAGGGGTTACCTATATATCCAAGTAGTGTTCCCCACGAAATAAGCAAGTTTGATTTTAAGTTTATATCCCGAAAAAGCTTACTAAATGTGTAAAAACCTATCAGCATATCATCAGCGAGACCGTTTAACGCTATTTAATCATTACATTTCTTTAGCATACTGTAACTGTCTACTGATGTACTATCATTTCCTCTTCTTTGACACCAAAACTCATTTTTGATTTTATCATGTTTTTGTCTTTTTCAATTTTCTAATGTTTTTGGATTTTCTGAAAAATTACTCCCCTAAAATGAAAACACATTAAAGGAAATTTGAAAACAAACTATACAAGTAAATGACAACTGACATCAAATCGCTTCAAATCGCCATCCACTTGGCATAAACAATCAGAACTCCCCCTTTCACAAAACTATTTTCTCATTATGATTTCAAAACACTTAAGTTTGTTTTAACCAAAATGATTTTTCCGGAAAATAAGTTTTGTTAATTTTACCACTTTGTAGGTTAGGGGTTTGGTTCATCATATTGTCCATTTAATCACTTGTATGAGGATTACATCAAATTCAAACTAATGACCTTGAGTAATCACTTTGTCAGAATCAACCTCTTACCACTTGTAAGTATATCCAAAACATTTAGTCACATGTAGGAATAAATCATCTACGCAAACCATTTTACCAATCAAAATGCCGATTCCTGCTTCGCACTTACCAACCTGGAAGCTCCGGCAATTCACACTTATCCTGTAAAAATTTAAAACATTTTAAGATTCAATTACACAATCAATTACTAAGAAAGATGCTGATTCCTGTTCCACGATTACAAACTTGGGATCTCCGGTAAGTCAGATTTTTCAAGTAAAGAACACAGACACCCAACCTTGACCAGCTTTGGGTGTAACCTTCTCAACTTCACTAGGGGTTGGGCTGTAAGTTGCCTTCTTTGATTCATAAAATTCCTTTACCCCTTTTACTTTTCCCTCAACCATTTTCCCAAAAATGTTTTTAACATTTCCATTAAAAGCTTTCTCGATATCAAATTCTTTCTTCTCAGAATAGAATTGATTTGAAATTTCAACCTTTCCAACCTTTGATTTAAAATTTTCAGCTCTCAATGGTGGAAAATGAACATCATCCATTAGAGGCACTGAGTTTTCACCCTTTTTAACAACTTGTGGCTCCTCTGACTTTGTGGAATCAGATTCATCGCCAAATTTTACACCTGATTTCTTAACAACCCAAGCTTGGTTGTCAAGATTTCCCTTTTTCTTGTAAAACCTTTTCGAACACTCACCAACTTCATATGTAGAGTTTTTAAACACTTTAAATTTTTCTATTGGTGGTTCGGTTTTATCAACAACAACTTCTTTCAGTTTTCCAGAAACTCCCTGTTTTGTATTGGTCGCTTTTGGGCAGTTCCATGCAATGTGACCAACTTCATTGCATCTGTAACATGTTCTTGTTTCTTTCCTTTGATAAGCTCCATTCTTCATCTTTTCAGCAAGAAACTCCTGGTTTGACTGTTTCCAGAATGAGCTATTTGCTTCTTCTTCACAACTTGTCCCTGAAACAAATTTTGTATTTTTATAAATTTTCTCATTTTTATAATTTTCAGGTGGAATAAAACCTAAACCTTTCCATTTGAAATTACCGTTACGGTTTGGTTTCTTTTGAAAACCAGAACCGGAACCGTAATTCTTTTTCTTGTTTAAACGCTGTTGAACTCTTGAAGTGTATTTTTTAGGTTTTCCAGTAAGATTTAAATCTTTTATTTCGGAAATATTAATTTCTGTCATTTTGAAAACCTTTTTGATCATGTCAAAACGAACACTTCTTATTGGAAACTCTTTATCAAAATATAATTTGTCAGAATCATTCAAAATATAAGCAACTTCAAATGTTTCGTCATTCAAATTAGATTTTGACACCAAAAATTCTTTACTATAAACCCGTTTTCCCGACGATTTTGAACTCTTTCCAGACGAACTCGAAATCCTGACCAACAAACACGAACTTTCGGACTCTGACTCCTCATCCTTATCCAACACCTGATCAACCATTATTTTTATTAATTCGGACTCATGATCTGTGTCAGACGCTGTGAATGTGACGTCAATGTTGTCTGGTAATACATCGGTTAACTCGGACTCTAACTTTAGATTAACTGCCTTTTGGACTTGTTCCTCATTTGGTTTTCTAGGCGAATATCCTTCCCAAATTGGAGGCGGACACTTATTATAACAGACACTCTGTTTCTTACCAGTATCCGTTTTCTTCGACTTCTTTTGATCTTCGTTAAACGCTTCAAAACCTTCAACCGTTGGATAAATTCTATCAATTATGTAATCACAACTTGTATAACTTCGCAGCAATCTTCTGATTCTTTCATTCTCAGCTTTCTCAGTTTCCAACTCTTGCTTCCATCTTGCACATTCTTCAATGTAAAAGTTTATCTCTTTCTGCTTTGACATCATGGTAGCATTCAACATCTTCAAAGCTTTCTCTCTTTCAGGGTTAGTCTTTTCCAGACTATTCACAGTTCTGTTCAATACATCATATGATTCTTTCAAATTTTTTACATCAAACAACAACTTTTCTTTCAACTTTTCTAACTCACTAAACCTCTCATCTTTTTCTATACATTGTTTACATGACTCTAAACAAGTAAGACAGGGTTTTGTGACTTCAACAATCTTTTCGATTTCCACCATCTTCTCAACTTCCACTATTTTCTCCACTTCAACTAACTTCTCAATCACTTTGACTTCTTTCAATTCTTTTGCAGCTTTCCTCTCTTTAAGTTTCTTCAATTTATCTGCAAAATAAAATTCAAAACTGTCAGAAGATAAATGAGATTTTCCAATGTTTATCTGTTCAACTTCTTCATCATCATCACTAGTATCTGTTGAACTGTTTTTAGAAGAAACAGATTCTTCATCTTCACTTTTCTCATCATCAGATAATACAGCCATCCATTCCTTTATCAACTCTGGCTTTTGCACAATCTGAGCAATAAAAGCTTTAACATTAGGATCAGCTGGAATGTACTTGTCCCAATTAAAACCTTCAGCTATTTTCTCATCATCTTGATCAATAATGCCATAGTAAGCTCTGTTGTTTGCATCTTCGATCATTTTTCCATGTGCTGTTTGAGAATCCTTTTGTTGATGCGGTTGATAAGTGATTTGTTGATATATGGACTTCTTATAGTAATAATCTTTTCCAAAAGAATCCTTTGCTCATCTCGGTTCCTGATTTTTGCACTGTATTTTGAAATGACCTTTTTCCCTGCATTTAAAACAAGTAACTTTAGATTTATCAAAACCTAAAGCTGAAAGATGAGCATCTAAAAAGTCATTTCGTCCTGTAATCATTTTGAACTTTTCGGCTCTTCTCAGGACACTTGCTAGAGACCATTTGATATCCATAAGCTCCAATTCTTCTGCATCAACCTGATCGTAATCTTCCTTTGTTAACATCGGATTACCAATCTTTCCAGCAATCAACCCTTCATAAGATTCCAATGCAGTTACAAGTAAACCCATATGATTTTTCACAACTTCTTCAGAAAAGTTTTGACCATTTTGAAGATGCAATGCCACATTGCACTGAATCATATGCCCATTACCAACGCTCGCACTTTGAACACTTGGAGGATTAACATTTGAAAATCCACTAGTATTGATTGAGCTTTGACTGCTTGTTCCAGATGAATTTCCTGCACTAAATGCTGTTTGGATTTTTGGACTCATTTCAACTGTCTGAACATTGCCTTTATAATACAGTTTGATATCTTGCTGATTACTTGAACTATTCATTCTGGCAATTTTCTGCTGTTCAAGATCCTGTGCCTCCAGCTTTTCAATAAACTGAGCAATTGATAATCTGCTAAACTGTCCAGAATTTTTCAGAATCATCAGATATGTACCCCATTCCTTTTGTGATAATGCATCAGCAAGCTTTTCTACCCATTCTGCTGGAGTTTATGTAATCTTCAACTGTGACATGGTGCGTACAAGATGACAATATCTCTCAATGAGAGTCTTTGTTGTTTCACCAGGCATACAAGTAAACAATTCAAACTCCTTTTTCAACAAAGCTGCTTTACTCTGTAACATTTCTGTACTTCCTTCAAATTTCTTTTTAAGGGCTTCCCAGATAGAATAAGCACTGTCATCATGTTGAAGCAACACAAATATATCCTCTTTAACAGCTTGTTGTAATAGATTGATCATCATTTTCTCTCCTTTATAACTTTCTCTCTTGCTCTGTGAATTCTGAAATGATTTTATCAACTCCCACTGAGCTTTGTGGCCTCTCATATTCAGTTTCAATTCTTTCCCACGCTTTTAAATGGTTCGCTTGAACCCAATTCTCGAAACGTTTCTTCCATCCATGATAGTCTTCAATTCCCATAAGTTTCGGGGGTTTTTGCATTGTTCCGGTTTCATTCTCCATGTTCATGTTCTTAGCAATGTCAGCCGGAGTAGTCGGGGTTGAAGCAAATGCGTTGTAGAATTCAAAATCCATGTTTCGGCAACACGTTTTTTCAAACACAACACTTTCAAGCTAAACCTGATGGAATGTTCAAGCTAAACTTGATGGAATGTTCAAGCTAAACTTGATGGAATGTTCAAGCTAAACCTCAAATTTCAAGCAAACTTAGAACAGTTTGAAGCGAAACCTCCAATGATTTTTCAAGCTAAACCACAACCGAAGCCCATTTTATCTATTTTTACTTTGAATTTAGCTATGAAACTTTCAAGGGTTTATCAAAATGCAGTTTTGTACAATCTGTGAAAAAATGATCCAATTTTAACCGTAAAAACTTGTAAATTCTAAAAAGAAGGGGTAGAAAACAAGAATTTCTTACTGAATCGGTAAGAACTCCTCCTCCTGAGCTCTGATACCACTTGTAGGATCGTGTACTGACCCGAACTAGTCGTTCAGAGAAGTTTTTATCAGTTTCAATGGCGGAAACAAAGAAACTGACTTCGAAACAGCTAGCAATTCACTTTAAACATGTTTCTGATTGATATTACAGCTTGTACAATCACTGGATAAGCCGGCAGCACTTCGGTATCCAAAAGCACAAAAGTTACAAATGAGATCACTTGAAGAACTATATATAGGCCCTATGGTTTAGCTTGAAAGTGACAAGATTCAGTTCAAGCTAAACCTCCTTGGTTGCTTTAGCTTGAAACTGACCTACTCTCTTTCAAGAGAAACCTGTTCATTCAAGCTAAACAACTATATCTCGAACTATGTGAACTAATCTAACATTCTACGTACTAGACTCGATACAAGACGAAGACGACAGATGAATGCACCAACAACCTTCAAGTGGACTTCTTCTCCTCAAGACTCGGGCAAATCAGTTAGATTATGGACGTTGAAGCCGGAAGACGTGGACTACAACGTTCACATATGGAATATTCGCTGAATCCCGGAATAATAGGATAGTTAGTTGGTTTCTTTTACTATAAAAAGGATTGATCAGATCAGATTAGAGCACACAATCTCTCGTACACTCTTTCTCTCTAGCTGCAAACACTCACAATACACTTACACTTGTATAGAATTCACACTGTAACACTTAGTCGATCCGCATCATATCCTGCACTGTATCCTGACATTTGAAGTAATAAGAAGAACAAGGCAGCTGCGATTGTCAGCTCCCGAGGTTTTGTGCCGGCGATCTAGATTGATCAAGGGCTTTCCTCGTACACCCCGTGTCACCCTTTACATTTTCGCTCATTGTTTGATCGTAGATACAGCTCAATATCCTGAGCCGTATCCTGAAAACAATTTTTGCAAACAACTTAATTAGCATATTTTCAACACATTTTCTTAGCACACTACCTCACTTAACTAATTTGATCACTTAATTGCTTCGGTAATTTTTGACCAAAACATTATCCTCTTCATTTCTACACTTGAATCATCCCTAGCCTTGAGCTAGTGGTAAGATCCTTAAACACTCCATTTTACTTCTATTTTAGTAGGTTAAAAGATGTTACAAGTAACTAATCTTGAAGAACACTAAAGATCATGAGAAGTAAATATGAACATAAGCTTAAAATGTGAAGTAATCTTGATGAATATGAGTTGTTATGCTTGTTGATCATTGATTGTTTGTGAAAATGATGTTGATCATCATATGATCTTGCTAGATCATGATTGAAAACATAATCTAGCAAGATGTGAGAATAGAAATTGTTGTAGGATGATGGATCATCTACACATAAAGCATGAACTTGAAAGAAACATAATGTTTTCTTGTGAAGTAATGATCAAAGTATATTGTTAATCTTGTAGATCTAAATATTTCATGGATTATTCTAAAGAAACCAAGTTAAAATACAAGTCTTGTTAAAACTTGGTTCTTAGATGAACAAACACTATTGTTGGTGGTCAAACAAGTGTAGAAACACTTGTGTAACAAGAAAATTTCATAAAGAAACATTTTTATAAAATATGATTACAAGTTGTAAACATCTAAAACCTTCAAGGATGATGTTTTTAAAGAAACAACCCCACTTTAAAGGATAACTAAACTCACTAAACACACTACCAAGTTACTACAATTTTTCATAAACTTTCAAGTTCATGAAGTGGTAGATTAAGCATAATTTTGGCAAAATTGGTAAGAGTAAGTTGTTTAGAGTTAATTGTGAATTTATTGTGATGATTTTACAAAAAAAAATGATATGCTTGAAAGCATGGAAACCTCCATTTTTAGGGGAAACTATGGCAAAATTTTCTAAAAATATAAAAACTTAGAAAAATATTTTCAAACAAATATTTATAAGTGTATTTTAACCATGAGTTTTCCACATAAACTTTGCCATAATTTTTGCTACAAAAATACAAATATTGGAGGTTGGTTTTTTATAAATAAAAATGGTTAAATATATATTTAGAATATATATATACACATTAAAGACACATATGTGTGATTATTTGTATACTTTGTGTAATAGTTATGTTATTTTAGGACTTAAAATAATATGACACATCAAAACACCAAGTATTGCAATCCAAAATATTACCAAAATCCCAAGGAACAAATATACAAGTTACACACAAAATATTGGCGAAACCGAACAAGAAATGTAACTTATAAAATATTCCGAAAAATATGTTCACAAAGTATATATTTTGGTAAATAATATTTTGGATACAAAGGAATGAAAATATGATTTTCACAATTACTTCAAGAGTATATCATATCTTGACAAGGGAAAAATATAGTATTTTTGACAAGTATAAAAATATATATTTTCCTTGGAATTATTAGAAGATATATTATTGTAAGGACTCTCAAAAATGTTCCAATTTGACTCATAAATAAAAACCCGGACCCTTGAAACCCTAATCCATATCACAAACCAAGAAATCAAGAGAAATGGTCTTCAGGCGGGCCGCGTAAAGGATAAGCAACCCTTACGCGGGCCGCGACAACTCATGATATCTCCGGGATAGCGAACAGGCCACGTGTCGCACACGTGGCAGCCCTAGGTGTGACACGCTAGCCCTAGTCTACGATATAGGTGCCCTCGTGGGTCGCGTAAAGGTCGAGCCAAGGTTCACGCGGGCCGCGTGAACCTCAATTTTCAGCTATAAATAGGACAGGTTACGAGCAGTCCACTGGTGTCGAAAATTCAGTTTAAAACTCGAAGTGTACTGCTCAAAAGTCGAATTTACTTTCAAAATTAGCGAGGTGCTGCTACGATACAGGGTATTAACTCGATCGCTGCTACGATTCAATGTCCGATCGATTAAAACTATCCGATGAATGTTTAAGTGCTGCTCAAATTGGGTTTATACTTTGTCATTCGTCGTGAATTCGATGGATGTTTAAGTATTGCATTTTTTCATTTGTCGTGAGGGTTTAATCTCGTGAGTTATCGTAAATGCTGTATTAGTTACTGACCTAGTTCGTGTGCAATGTTATTTAAATTAGGTTACAAGGCTAATCAGGAGGCTAAACTCTGCCCGTATAAATCTGCAAAGTGAGTCATTCTCTTTTTATCAAATATTTTACAATACTCCATTTTCAAATGTTATAATTACAGGGATTAAGTCGTGGTTATCTTAAATCACTGGCTAGTGGGGCATTGTGCACATTACTAATTTCTCACGGGTTAGGCTAATAAATCCTAACAGTGATAAACGTCACTACTTGGGGAAAGACCCAATAGTGATATGACCATCGTCACCATGTGACACGGCGCCAGATAAAAATAAGATAAAAGCCATTGTAATTGCTCTTATGCTGTAATTTATAACTATGTGTCATTTTGTCAAAATGAATGATTCACCAGTATTTCCCCGCTGACAAAATATTTTTAAAACATGTTTCAGGCGACCTGCTGTAAATCAAGGAAAACGTGCTACGGAGCACTAACAAGCTTGAAGAGGTGGCTCAGTTAAAATGAATAAACATATTTTAATAAATCAGGGAATTTCCTAGTAAAATTCCTCTATTGTAAATTTACGGGGTTTATCCCGAATTATGAAATAAAATAATCGGGCATTTTCAAGTCTTTAAAAGATCCTGTTAAAATCTTCCGCTGTCGCATCATTTAAATACCACGGGTTCCTGTCCCGCGGCTCCTGACCGGGTCAAACCGGGGCTGGGGCCGTGACAGGAAAATGTGGTATCAGAGCCACTGATTTAAGCCAATTAAGTATTTAGAAAAAAATACTTAATTTTACTAATTGCCATTTTATGATTACATGTTTTATTATTTGAATATTTGTTTACAGTATGGGTAAACAAAGACTTTCGGACATCTATCATAAATTAGATACTTCCCCGAAAGAAAAAGGAACTTCATCCTCAAAATACCCAACAGATACTGAGGAAGGAATATTTGTCCATAAGGCACAGTTTGAGAAACCACTTTCTCCTAATAAAAGAAGTTTGATTATTAAGAAAAGTCAAGAGAAAATAAAGAAGTCACAACCAAAAGAAGTGATGATTCCTAAGGAAACTCAAGAAATAGGCAATAACCCACCATGGGAAGATGAGTTAGATGAAAAATGGGCAGATCTCTATATGTTGGCTACTATAGCAGTAAATGCTAACGTTTAAATACCATGACCCAGTCCTAGCTCCCATATCACCTACAAGTCAGAAACTTTACTTATTAAATAAACAACTTAGTAAGAGAAAATAAAATAAATTAGGATTGTGCATCCTTTGTATTTTGTGAATTTCAATTGCAATTTGTATTAGAAAGTCGCAGTATGTGCAATAATATTTGAATAGTTATATTAAATGTTCGCCTGTGAAATTTTTATTATAAAATTTTAACTTAGCATCTTGTGTGCATTTTTGCATATATGCTAAAAACATGAATGAGTTATCTGAAGCCCTTCAGAATCTCAATCTCTATCCTGTGAAAGTGGAAGTTTCCAAAGACTTTACTGGTTACTTACCCGATGTGGAGGAACCTATGGAATTTCAAGCTCCACCTCCGGAGAAACCAAAGCCTAAGAAAAGGAGAAGATTTGTAGGCTGGAGGCGTGTACGCAGGAGGAAACCAGCAACTAGGAAAATTCCCAAAATAGAAAATCCCATTGATAAAGGAAAGGGAATCGAGATTGCGGAAAATGCTAGGCAAGTAGAAATGGAAATTGTGGAAAGTTCTAGGCAAGTCGGGGAATTGCCTTTGTAGGAGGAATTAGATCGCATACTTGCAAACTGCGATATCCTTAGACCTATCAATGAAAACCTCTACCCTTATCCTGCTGAAACCCAACTTCCAATAAACTTAGAACCAACCATTCCAGATCCTCTGATCCATACTCAACCTCTAGGAGAAATGGACGAATGATGGACCAATGATTGGCAGTTTCAAAACCTCCTCAATAACCCTTATACTTTTTTCCCTGAGTTCGACCCAGAACTTATACCAAATCCACCAATGAGCAATGAAAACTTAGCTGAACTTCGCCAGTTTGGTGAGGAACTGATGAATGCAGGAAATAGAATTCGGGAAGTAGGAGAACAGATCTCCTGGAAGTACGACGAGAGGGAACGTCGCTTCTAAGATTCCCAGGAATGGGATGGTTGTGAAGCTGTGTTTGTATAATAATAATAGTAATAATAAAATAAGTTTGTGAATAACCTACAAATAAAACTTTTGTAAGATAACGGTGTATACTGATGCATATTATAATATCTATAAAAATGGCAGTTGAGAAATCAACAATTTTGATTAAACATGTGTTGTGAAACTGTGTGATTAAATGCATATAGCTGTTATTTATATTATGCTAATAATTTATATATATTAAATACCAGATGGAAAACGCTAATAATGAACCAGTTAATGAAGTTAACCAATCTGAGAAAAATCAGGAAGATCAATTCATGACTAGGCAAGATATCGAGAATATCGTTGCTCAAGGAATAGCCAATGCTATTCCAGCAATCCTTGCTGCTGCCCAGAAAACTGTTGAACCTCAACAAATCATTCCTAGTAAACGTACTCAAGAAGATAACTTCAGTAATAGTGTAAACAGAGGCAGCAACCATACTAACAACAATAATGAGCCACGGCAGGCCCCACTCCCTAAGAAAATGAATGTTGTAATGCCTGGTTGCACTTACAAAGAATTTCTTGCTTGTAAACCAGCTGAATTTGCAGGCAATGAAGGGGCGACTGCGGCACTGCGATGGTTGGAGAAAACCAAAGCAGTAATTATGATAAGTAAATGTGCTAAAGAAGACAAGGTCATGTATGCGTCGCATCTTTTTAAAGAAGGGGCGCTAGAATGGTGGAATACGGTACTTCAAGCTAAAGGAAGAAATATGGCCTATGCCATGAATTGGGAAGGATTTAAGCAGCTACTGGAAAGAAAATTCTGTCCCGAATATGAAAAGGAACAAATGACAAATAAGTTCCTGAACCATCGGATGATGGGTGTAGATTGTCGAGGATATACTTCGACATTCTTCGAGTATGCGAGAGTGGTACCAACCCTGGCATCGCCAGAACCGGTGCTTATTTCCCGCTATATTTAGGGATTGATTGGCGAAATCCGTAATATCGTTAAAGCTGCGAGACCTCGCACTATTGACGATGTTGTGGAATTAGCTAACACCCTAACTAACGAGCTGGTACGCACGAGTGAAGAAAACCGGAAAAAGGAAGTAGCCCAAAAGATTACCCAAGGATTTCGTATGGGTAACCGTAGTAATTTTAAGAGAAGGGGGACCGGACAATCTTCCATTGTTCCATTTTGCAATTCCTGCAAAAGAAAGCATTTTGGAAGATGCAAGGGGTATTGCAATTTTTGCAAAATTCCAGGACACCAAGAGGAAAATTGCAGAAAGAAGAAAGCAACAGTTTGCTACAACTGTGGAGAAGCTGGACATTTTAGGCCAGACTGTCCAAAACTGGTCAAACCAGCTGATAACAAAGCCAAACCTGCAGAAGGAGCTACAAAGAAGAACGTAAGAGCCTTTCAACTGACTACGCAGGAAGCAGAACTGATTCCTGACGTAATAGCTGGTACGTTCCTAGTTCACAACGTTTATGCAAAAGTATTATTTGACTCTGGTGCAAACCAAAGTTTTATAAATACTTCATTCTGCCAAGCTCTTAATTTACCCTTAACCACCCTTAGGCAGATTTTCACAGTCGAAACAGCAGATGGGAATTCTATTCACATAGATAAGGTTTTGCAAGAAGGAAAAATAGAACTTTTAGGTCATAAATTTTCTGCAAACCTGTTACCTATGAATTTAGCCGGATTCGATGTTTTGTTAGGAATGGATTGGTTAATAGCCAACCATGCTCGAATTCTTTGTGATAAAAATGCCATAAAAATTCATACACCCATAGGCGAATTAGTAGTGATTACAGGAGATAAGTCACGAAAGCCACTAAAATTCATTTCAGTAATGAAGTTGGCCAGTTATTCAAGAAAACAAGAAATGGTATATATGATTTCAGTAATCATTGAAACGAAAGGTAAGGAACTTAGGGAAATTCCGGTAGTATCAGAATACCCAGATGTCTTTCCAGAAGAACTACCTGGATTACCACCCGACAGGGAAGTAGAATTTAGGATTCATCTAATTCCGGGAACTACACCGACAACCAAAGCACCTTATCGGTTAGCACCCACTGAAATGCTAGAATTGAAGAAACAATTAGATGAATTATTAAGTAAAGGATTTATACAACCTAGTTCATCCCCATGGGGAGCTCCAGTGTTGTTTGTAAAGAAGAAGGATGGTTCAATGCGAATGTGTATCGATTATAGGGAATTGAATAAGGTTACAATTAAGAATCGATACCCATTACCTAGGATTGGTGATCTTTTTGATCAATTGCAAGGAGCTAGATATTTTTCTAAGATAGATTTACGCTCTGGATATCATCAATTGAAGGTACAAGAAGAGGACATACCTAAAACTGCTTTCAGAACTAGGTATGGTCATTCCGAGTTTACAGTCATGCCCTTTGGACTAACAAATGCTCCAGCAGCATTTATGGACATGATGAATCGGATCTGTAAACCGTATTTGGATAAATATGTAATTGTCTTCATCGACGATATACTTATTTATTCCAAAAGTCAGGATGAGCACTGTCAACACTTGCATGCACTCTTAACCTTATTAAGAAGGGAGAAGCTTTACGCCAAATTCTCGAAGGGTGAATTTTGGCTGCAGGAAGTGCAATTTTTAGGACACATGGTGAACCACGAAGGCATTCACGTAGATCCTGCTAAAATAGAAGCAATCACCAAATGGAAAGTTCCACAATCAGCTATGGAAATTAGAAGCTTTTTAGGATTAGCTGGATATTATAGGCGCTTTATTAAGGATTTTTCTAAAATAGCGGTGCCATTAACTAAGCTAACCTGTAAAGCAGCTAAGTTTGAATGGGGACCTAGGCAAGAAGAGGCCTTTAGGATTTTAAAGCAAAAGTTAACAAATGCCCCAATTCTAGCCTTACCAGAAGGAATAGAAGATTTTGAAGTTTACTGCGATGCTTCTAAGCTAGGATTAGGATGTGTGCTGATGCAACGCAAGAAGGTAATTGCGTATGCCTCAAGATAATTGAAAAAGCATGAGGAAAACTATACGACTCATGACTTAGAGTTAGGAGCCATAATTTTTGCCCTTAAGATTTGGAGACATTATCTGTATGGAAGTAAGTTTACTGTCTATACAGATCACAAAAGTTTAAGGTATATATTTGGGCAAAAAGAATTAAACATGAGGCAAAGAAGGTGGATGGAGATTTTAAGTGATTACGACTGTGATATTCAATATCACGAAGGAAAGGCCAATGTAGTTGCAGATGCCTTAAGTCGTAAGTATCATGAGAAACAACGACGAGTTCATGCTCTTAGATTAAATCTACAGTTAGATTTAATGAAACAATTAAAGAATGTTCAAGAAACAGCAATCAAGGATGATGCTGAAGGAATGAAAGGAAGAATAAAGGAATTGGAACAAGGAGCAGATGGAATTTGGAGATTCCATAAGAAAAGGATTTGGGTACCTAAGCAAGGAGAATTAAGAGATACGATTCTAGAAGAAGCTCATAAATCTAGGTATACCATGCATCCTCGTAACAATAAAATGTATCAAGATTTAAGGAATAATTTCTGGTGGATAGGAATGAAAAAGGACATAGCTAGATATGTTTCTAAATGTCTTACTTGTTCACAAGTTAAGGCAGAACATCAGAAACCCTCAGGTCTACTACAACAATTAGAAATGCCTGTATGGAAATGGGAACTTATAACCATGGACTTTGTTACTAAGTTACCCAAAACCAGAAAAAGTAATGATGCGATTTGGGTAATTGTGGATCGATTAACCAAATCAGCTCATTTTCTACCCATGAAAGAAACCTTTAGCATGGAAAGGTTAGCCAAGTTGTATGTAGATGAAATAGTATCCTTACATGGAGTTCCACTCTCCATTGTATCAGATAGAGATAGTCGTTTCACTTCCCATTTCTGGACTAGTTTTCAGGAAGCAATGGGAACCCGACTAAATCTAAGTACTACATATTATCCTCAGACGGACGGACAAAGTGAAAGAACAATACAAACCCTGGAAGATATGCTCCGAGCATGTGTAATAGATTTTGGTGGAAATTAGGATGACCACCTACCCTTAATTGAATTCTCCTATAACAATAGTTATCATTCAAGCATCGAAGTTGCCCCATTCGAAGCACTGTATGGACGAAAATGCAGGACTCCAGTTTGCTGGGCAGAAGTAGGAGAAAGTCAATTATCAGGTCCGGAAATTGTGCAAGAGACCACTGACAAGATCACTCAGATCAAGGAAAGACTGAAAAATGCTCGAGATCATCAAAAGAGTTATGCCGACAATCGATGCAAGCCACTAGAGTTCCAAGTTGGAGACAAGGTACTCTTGAAAGTTTCTCCTTGGAAAGGAGTAGTTCGATTTGGTAAGAAAGGAAAGCTAAGTCCAAGATACATGGGACCATTTCCAGTGATCCAACGTATAGGACCAGTTGCTTATCGTTTACAACTACCAGAAGAACTAGCTGGAGTACATGATGTATTTCATGTATCCAACCTCAAGAAATGTCTATCTGACGAATCACTGGTAGTACCTCTCCAAGACATAGAGGTAAACGAAAAGTTGAAGTTCATAGAAAAACCACTTCAAATAGAAGACAGAAAGATCAAATTTCTTAAGCATAAGCGATTATTGCTGGTCAAGGTCAAGTGGGATTCGAAAAGAGGACCAGAGTACACTTGGGAGCTGGAATCGGAAATGAAGCGAAAGTATCCTCACTTATTTCAACAAATCTCGAGGACGAGATTTTAAATAAGGTGGGGAGGATGTAAGGACTCTAAAAAATGTTCCAATTTGACTCATAAATAAAAACCCGGACCCCTGAAAACCTAATCCATATCACAAACCAAGAAATCAAGAGAAATGGTCTTCAGGCGGGTCGCGTAAAGGATAAGCAACCCCTACGCGGGCCGCGACAACTCATGATATCTCCGGGATAGCGAACAGGCCACGTGTCGCACACGTGGCAGCCCTAGGTGTGACACGCTAGCCCTAGTCTACGATATAGGTGCCCTCGCGGGCCACGTAAAGGTCGAGCCAAGGTTCACGCGGGCCGCGTGAACCTCAATTTTCAGCTATAAATAGGGCAGGTTACGAGCAGTCCACTGGTGTCGAAAATTCAGTTTAAAACTCGAAGTATACTGCTCAAAAGTCGAATTTACTTTCAAAATTAGCGAGGTGCTGCTACGATACAGGGTATTAACTCGATTGCTGCTACGATTCAATGTACGATCGATTAAAACTATCCGATGAATGTTTAAGTGCTGCTTAAATTGGGTTTATACTTTGTCATTCGTCGTGAATTCGATGGATGTTTAAGTATTGCACTTTGTCATTTGTCATGAGGGTTTAATCTCGTGAGTTATCGTAAATGTTGTATTAGTTACTGACCTAGTTCGTGTGCATTGTTATTTAAATTAGGTTACAAGGCTAATCAGTAGGCTAAACTCTGCCCGTATAAATCTGCAAAGTGAGTCATTCTCTTTTTATCAAATATTTTACAATACTCCATTTTCAAATGTTATAATTACAGGGATTAAGTCGTGGTTATCTTAAATCACTGGCTAGTGGGGTATTGTGCACATTACTAATTTCTCACGGGTTAGGCTAATAAATCCTAACAGTGATAAATGTCACTACTTGGGGAAAGACCCAATAGTGATATGACCATCGTCACCAGGTGACACGGCGCCAGATAAAAATAAGATAAAAGCCATTGTAATCACTCTTATGCTGTAATTTATAACTATGTGTCATTTTGTCAAAATGAATGATTCACCAGTATTTCCCCGCTGACAAAATATTTTTAAAACATGTTTCAGGCGACCTGCTGTAAATCAAGGAAAACGTGCTACGGAGCACTAACAAGCTTGAAGAGGTGGCTCAGTTAAAATGAATAAACATGTTTTAATAAATCAGGGAATTTCCTAGTAAAATTCCTCTATTGTAAATTTACGGGGTTTATCCCGAATTATGAAATAAAATAATCGGGCATTTTCAAGTCTTTAAAAGATCCTGTTAAAATCTTCCGCTGTCGCATCATTTAAATGCCACGGGTTCCTGTCCCGCGGCTCCTGACCGGGTCAAACCGGGGCTGGGGCCGTGACAATTATTTTTGGGAAAATATATATTTTCTTGAGTAAACTTGAAATAAATTATTTTGGATGAAAATAAGTTTATAAATATTTTATAAGTTAGACTTGAAAATATATTATTTTGGAACTACAAATATTTTTGCCAAAAGAAAAATTATGAATAATTTTTCTTAGTAATATTCCTTAAAATATATATTTTGGAAATATATATTGGATATTTATTAAAGATAATATTCCGGAATAATTAATGTGAAATTAAGTATGAGGATACTTAATAAATACAATAAGAATATGTATTCTCGTACGTATAAATAACGCACCAGAATAAGACCCTAAAACATGGCAAAAATACACATGTATAAGATACCCCATCCTTGGGAAGGAAATATAAGTATAAGTACTTGGGAAGTATTATTACAAAGATATTGTTTAACAATTATTCCAAAATTGATAAATATAATTTAAGTTAAAATATTAATTATTTTAACAAATAATTATGTGACTTGGAATAATGTCGGAGACACAAAAAGAAACGTAACTCAAAAACAATAATACTAAGCCAAGGCACGGCCCGTTCGTCTAATAGACATTAGCACGTTGTAGGTAGTCGTGTTCAACGGAGAAGTTCGAGTTACGATTGTTGAAGACGCAAGACTGTGAGTTTCGTGTTCCCCCTTTTTTCTTTTAACTGTTTTCAGTTTTATAACTTCGGGGGTGAAGTACATGCTATAATTGTTTACAAACGTTATTATTTGGTATGGTTAGCTAAGGAAGGGTACACTTAGATCATGTGAGTGGTGGGTACAACGCTTAAGGCCATCAATCCTCGTAGTAGGACCGAGGGACATGAGTGATAGATCTATTTGGGTGTAGCGAGCTCCGCCCATGTTGGACCAGGGTTGGCCCGTGGGTAGACTATGTCTTATAGCCAGAAACCCGGTGCAAATCTGCTAGGTTTGAGCTTTCCTGCATCATGTCACACATATCAATGGCCTTGCAAACCATTGGTGATCTTTTTTTCCTTGTTGCTTTCATACCGGGATTTACAAACTTACATACATACTTACAATGGTTTCAAAGGTTTATTCATACACACAAACAAACACACGAACTCACTCAACTTTTGTTGATGTTTTTCAAAATACATGTATTTTAGGGAATTAGTAAGTGGATCTGGCGGACGTTGGAAGTTTCATGTTGCGTTAGGAATAAAGATGTCATCCATGGTTTTGAGGGTTGGTTTGGGTGTCTGATTCCTGGACGAGACACGTCTTCCAAACCTTGGTTATATTTAAAATCTTTTGATGAGTCCTTAGTGAACTCGTAAACAATTCGTATGGTTTGTAAAACTTGAATTTGAAGTCTATGTTTAAACAATGATGTTGTGATGTTTTCAAACTTATTTAATGGATGGCAAATCTATGGTTTTATCATATAGTTGATGTTATGATTGAATGCAATGGTATTAAGAAAGTCACACCATAATCACGCTTCCGCAAAAGTCAGGGTGTGACACATGCAACGTTTCCGCCGCCGTTGAACCGCCGTACACCCACCGTTCACAAACACACCGCCGTCGCCGTTCACCCCCCGTTCACCACCACACCGGCGTTCACCCACTATTCAACCACTGTTACAAACGCCCTTGACCCACCATTCACCACCACACTGCCGCAAAAAACACAACCAACGAGAGATAGATCTGAGTTCTGTGTGCGTGTGACGATGGAGGTGGGGTGTCTGGCGGCGGTATTCTGTGTGGCAGAGTGACGACGGAGGTAGGGTGTTTGGCGGCGGTAGGGTGACGGTGGAGGTGGCATCAACATAAATCCAAAATGGTGGAAAGGAGTAGGGGATTCAAAATGGTGAAAAGAAAGAAGATCTGTTATTCAAAATGGTGGAAAGAAAGAGATAGAAGTAGATGAGAGATGAGATAGGAGAGAGTTATTTAAACTCAGGTGACTTTAATGAAAATAGTGGGAAGATTTGATATTTGGGTTAAATGACCAAAATACCCTTTATGTTGGCATAATCTGATTGGTTAAGAGTGGTTCTCGCGATTCTTACAACTGGAGGTGGTTTCTATTTTAGCGGCTCCCTATATATATATATATATATATAGAGTAGGAGTTGGGTAGAAAGTGTATTTTTCCTAGAAAGTCTAGGAAGCAATGAGAATTTGACATGTGGCATTGAGTTATTTTAACTAGAAGGGTAATTATGTAATGTCAAATTTTAATTTTATTTTTGGAATTTATATTTCATTAACTAACACTGCATGATCTCAAAGGTAACTGATTATGTCGATGATTTTCGGAATTTTGGTTGTGTTTCGAATCCAAATCTCATCCAAATCTCATTCAAATCATATGTATATACAATTCTTTCTGTCGTTTTCTTCTTCACCAGCAGTATTCGTATTCAATAAATTTTTCAGAGAGAAAAATCATGGCTTCAAACACACTTGTTGATTGTGGAGATGGTTATTAACATTTAACTGCAAAACCATCAGCTTGTTCTTGGTGATGTGTTTTAACAGCAAGCAGATTCATACAGTTGTGTTTTAGCATTCAGATTCATACAGTTGTGTTTTAACAGCAAGCAGATTTATACAGTTGTGTTTTAGCATTCAGATTCATACAGATGTGTTTTAGCATTCATGTTGGTAATGTTGGAGGATTTCTTGACGCTGTGTTTTATTATTCAGATTCATACAGCTGTGTTTTAGCAGCAAGCAGATTCATACAGTTGTGTTTTAACATTCAGATTCATACAGTTGTGTTTTAACGACAAGCAGATTCATACAGTTGTGTTTTAGCATTCAGATTCATACAGTTGTGTTTTAATAGCAAGCAGATTCATACAGTTGTGTTTCAGTTGTGTTTTAACAGCAAGCAGATTCATACAGTTGTGTTTTAACAACAAGTAGATTCATACAGTTGTGTTTTAGCATTCAGATTCATACAGTTGTGTTTTAACAGCAAGCAGATTCATACAGTTGTGTTTTAGCATTCAGATTCATACAGTTGTGTTTTAACAGCAAGCAGATTCATACGCTGTGTTTTACCATCCATGCTGGTAATGCTGGAGGATTTTCTTGACGCTGTGTTTTAACAGCAAGCAGATTAGCAAGCAGATTAATACGATGTGTTTTCTTGATGTGTTTCTTCATGAAGGATAGAAGGAAGAGAGAGAGAGAGAGAGAGAGAGAGAGAGAGAGAGAAATCGCAAGAAATGTGGGGTGGTTATGGAATGACAATTATTTCCATATTTAAAACAAGCTAAATGACATATCTACCCCTGATTAATTAAATAATCCTATTTTTAAGAAACACATATTACCAAAATGCCACCAAGATGATCTCAACCATTAAACACACCCATTGGATGTCCCAGATCGCTTCCTAGACTTTCTAGGAAAAACACACTTTCTGTAGGATCCCCACTCCCTCTCTCTCTCTCTCTATATATATATATAGTGGAGAGTTCAAATGAGAAAAATTTTTTGTAAAGAAATTTCAACCAATAAGAATGCTTTATTTTACTTCATTTAATATAAGTATTTAATTTTACTATAAGGGTACATTGGTAATTCTACATAGGTCATTAATTTATAGTCTTTCTCTTTAATAGCTAATTACATTAAATTTTTTGTAACTTATCTTCAAAATATATATTTTTCAAAAAAATAAAATAAAATAATTTAAAGTGTAGGATAAATTACGAGTTGTGTAGGATAAATTTCAACGTGTAGGATAAATTTCGAAATATGTAGGATAACTTTTGATGTGTGTAAGCAAAAAAAAAGTTAGTGTGGAGGATAATAGTCTTTATGACTAATTAATTAGTCAAAAAATGATAATAAATGAGATAAGTGAAAAAACTATTTAATGTTTTACAAAATTACCCTTTGTTCTTTTTATTCTCAATTAAATTTTCTTCTCAAATGAACATTCCCGTATATATATATATAGGGGACCGCTAAAATGAGAACCACCTCCAGTTGTAAGAACCGTGAGAACTACACCGTACGGGGCGAGGTGGACCAAATTTTTTTTTCATAAACGTAGATGCATGTATTATAAACACATTTGTAAAAAAAAAATTTAAAAAAATGTCGGGTGTGTAGTTTTGAGCACCCAAAGTTTGCGTTTACGGGACCCGTAAATTTTATTTAAAATTTACGGTACCCGTAAACACAAACTTGTGGTGTTCAAAACTACACACACGACATTTTTTTTTTTGAATTTTTTTTTTTTACAAATGTGTTTATTATACAAGCATCTACGTTTATGAAAAAAAAAATTGGTCCAACTCGCCCCGGATCAAAAAGTTCTCACGGTTCTTACAGCTGGAGATGGTTCTTATTTTAGCGGAATTCTATATATATATATATATATTGAAAGATGTAATGCATTATGCAATACAATTGTGTGGTTATGACATTAACATTACACGCTGTCGTTATCTCATTTTACAATGTGTAGACATGTGCACATGTTTGAAATGGGTTTTGATTACGAATTAGGCAAGCATGCCATTGAACAAGACGCGATTACAATGACAGAAACTTACATACATAATCAGACGCATATCAAGCCGGGCTAAAAGCATGTGCAGGATGGGCCTGGGATCAGGGCCCAAATCAATATAGGGCCCGGAAATTTTTTAAATTGTATATATATATATAGGGGATGGTTATCTTGAGAACGCTAAATATTGCGAGAACCGTGAGAACGAATAAAAATAAAGGCCTTTGTATAACAAGTTTAAAACCCAACTAAAAGTTTTATAAATAAGAGTCTGCTTAAAAGGCCCAATGGCCAATCTTAAAAAATCTTGATGTTTTTTATAAATAAGGGTCTGTGTATTAGAATTTTAAAACCCAATTAAAAGTTTTATAAATAAGGGTATGCTTAAAAGACCCAAAATTTTATAAACCCAATCAACAATCCCAGCCCCAAGACCCAAGTGACTAATAAACAAAAGTTTTTCAAAGTTATAACCCAATTGTGGGAAAACAGAACGTCAACTGTCGGCATTCACGTTCAGTTGTTCATCATCATCAGACATCAGACGATGGCCCTGACTTGAGGGATTCATCATCATCACAGCAGAGGGGGGGATTTATAGGTCAAAATCGAGTGAGAAATCAAGGATATTATCATCATCGACGCATGAGGTGTTTCAAAGGGCGAATCCAAGGTTTTGTGGGGTGGATAATCTTGAGATTGGGGTATAAATTTATTATAATTCTTTTTTTTTTTAGAACCTTTAGTCTTTATTGTGTGATTCTGATTTCATGTGTTTAGGGCCCTAAATGCTAATATTTAGTAACTTTGTTTGATGTTTAATATTTTAAATGTATTATGTATGTTTAGACTCCGTGTGATTGAATGAATGTTTTGTTTAATATTTAGAAATTTTACCTCCCGTTCCTAAATACAAACACCTATCCCGCCATATCTACTGAAAGTGAAATATTAGATACTATGGATTACAAGGAGTTGATCGAGAGCTTTGCTTCAAAAAAACGCTAGGAGAACCACACTGTTTGCTTGGTAAGCAGGGTCGATACTTGATCATTTTTGCTACACTATTTTTGTTAATTAGTTTTATCAATTTCATAACAATTATCGTTGTATTTATATATTTGATTGAATGATTGATGAGTTCATATTATATGAAGATTTGCGAATAGGGCCCAGATTTTTTATCTCGAACATGGCCAAAATTTTTATTGTGATTTTCGGAGAGGGCCCTGACGCATATACACTTGGATACAAGGCCGACCCATCTATTATACCAAATAAGTAATTGCTTAGGGGCCTCACTTTTTAGCCCAATTGTGTTTTTTTAATAAAAAACACACTCGTCTAATTTACTTCTAATTCCACTCCACAATCTATAGCGGGACTTGAACCCTCGACATCTTGGGGCACCATTTAACAACTCAATTTAGATTGAAATATTTTATTGGTACTCATGCAAGTTCAATCGGAAAACTCATAGAGAATAACAAAAACAAATATTCATAATCTATTATGAAAAACAATGTTTCTAAGAGCATCCGCAATAAGGGAATATGTTGGTGTTTTTAGAGAGAGAGAGAAAGTGATGTGGAGGAGAGAGAGTATGAGGTGGAGGAGAGAGGATGTGAAGATGTTTGTGAGGAAAAATGAGAAAAAATAGATATGTGTGAGTTATGTGAGTGTAGAGAGGAGAGAGATAAGGGTATAAGGGGCACTCACCTAATAGGTGAGTCCCCTCTCTTACACACCATCAATCAGATAGTGCCACGTCAACTCCCCTCTTAAACTCCCCTAACACCACATTTTGATGGCGGCACTCCCCTAATAGGTGACTTGGGTTTTTTTTATTTTTTTATTTTTATTTTTATTTATGCATGTTTATAAATTAAAAAAATATTAATAAAAATAAAAATTAAATAAAAGACATTTCATTAAATTAAAAAAAACAACCTAGAAAAATAAAAATTACATTCAAACTAGAAAAATAAAAATTACATTCAAACTAGAAAAATATAAAAACAAACTACTCGTCCTCGGAACTCACTTCAAGGTGAGGTAGATCTAAACGTCCGAGATGCTCAACGAGATCATCTTTTAGTCTCCAATGCGTGTCTTCGTCAATGAGCTCGCTATAAGCTGTTTCAGCGAAGACGGGTTCGACTGGAGGATCTTGAATGTGTATCGGTGCTATCGCCCTTCCGTCGTCTTTTATAATCATGTTATGTAAAATAATGCACGTATACACGAGTAACCTTATCTTTTTCACCGTTTTGGAACGCATTGGACGCTTTAGTATTCCCCACTTCGCCTTTAACACACCAAACGCCCGTTCCACATCTTTTCTTGCGGCCTCGTGTTGCCTCTTGAACTTTTTTTTCATTCAGGATAAGAGGATATGGAAAAGACTTCACAAACACGGACCAGCTAGGGTAGATCCCATCAGTAAGATAATACCCGCGTTTGTATAAGTGGTCGTTCACCTGAAATGGACAATATGGCGCCGTTCCGTTTCGTTGAGTAAGAAATAACGGAGATTGTTGGAGCACGTTGATGTCGTTTTGTGCACCCGCCGGGCCACAAAAAGCATGCCAAATCCACAAATCTTGAGACGCCACCGCCTCTAACATAACCGTCGGGTATTGATGATCGCCTCTCATATATTGTCCACGCAATTCTGTGGGGCACATTCTCCAGACGAAGTGTGTACAATCCAGACTACCCAACATACCAGGTAGGTGATGTCTCTCCTCATGAGCCTGATACAATAGCGCAACGTCGTGGCTCGTTGGTCTACGTAAGAATTCACCGGCATACATTGCACACACCGTCTGGCAGAAATATTCAAGGCACTCACGAGAGGTCCTTTCAGACATCTTTAAATACTCGTCGTTTTCGTCTGGTGGGTTACCGGTTGCAAGTTGTTTAATCGCAGAAGTAACCTTTTGCAACGGCGTGAAACTTTTCTTCATTCTCCCGTCCAAGCCCTCTTGAAACCACTCGTCGTACGCTTCGACGTCACTAACAATTTTTAGGAACAAAGACTTGGACATACGAAACCTCTGACGAAAAATATCGGCATTAAATTTTGGATTTTCTACAAAATAATCGGCCATTAGTGTTTCGTGGCCACCCTGACGATCTCGAGGGACAACTTTTTTTTTACTAGACGATGCCGTGTCTAGTAGCTCCGCTTGTTGGATGAGATTTTGGAAGAAAATTAAGCTACTATCGTTTGACGGTTCACCTTCATCGTCGGGAAAGTCGGGTAGGGGAGGAAAAATCGGGAACCTGGGATCCATTTAGTGAAGTGGGTGTTGTTTGAGAGTATAAAAAATAAGAAGTGGGTGTGATTTGAGAGTATAAAAAATAAGAAGTGGGTGTGGTTTGAGAGTATAAAAAATAGTGAAGTGGGTGTGGTTATTTATATTTGTTTAAAAAGTGAATTTTTTTTTTTTTAAATCGACCGTTCAAATGAGACCGTTCATCAATATGCGTGCAAAATTCAAACGGTGGACATGTGCCGAAACCACCCCCCGAATCGGGTCCCCGCACCGATGGCGGCGGTGTTCCCGATCGGGGAAAGTGGTCACCGATGGAGTCCCCGATGGGTGCCCCGGATACCCTAAGAAATGTATTTGTGAGAGGGGCAAGTGAGAGAAAGAAGATGATTGGTTGGGCATGTGCCAACTAGGCACCCTCAAAAATGAGAAAAAATACCCCTTATAGGGGATGCTATAAATTACACCAAAGACTTACCATAAATAAAGGATGAATCATCACAATATTTCAGTTAACGAATGACAATTGATGCTTATAACTGATTAGTTGCCAGCGGTTAGATAGTTATAGTGTTGAATTTATATGCACAAGTAACGATATTTGACACCACTATTTATAATTTACGATCCAAAAAGTTAAAACAAGAGCAACGATCATATGATATCTAAGGAGTTCCAAAAAGTTACAACAAGAGCAACGATCATATGATATCTTAGGGTGTTTCGTGTTATCAGATCCAGCGACCAATTCATTCTCGTAGTGCTCCAACTTGGTTTATTGTTTACTCAAAAGGTATTTCAATTAGCCAAAATGGCTTGATGACACTAAAATCACCAACAATCTAACGGAATTTAAGTATGGAATAACGAGAGCATTATAAGCACTTGCACATGATAGTGCTATGTAGATATAGTGGGGGATAGAAAGAGGAAGCCATACGGTTACACATGTATCATATTTAAAACAATACGCACATGTGTTTCTTCATTTCTCTACTTAAGATAAGTTACATAATAAACGGTCCTATCTGAAAGCCAAGATCTAAGATATGCATTTAGATTAATACCTGATTTTCCCGAGTCTCATTTAACAGGGGGAGGGGAAAGAAAAAAGATGACTTTCTTTGCTTCTTATCCGACATAGATCATCTATGTTAGTTAACTTGTGATGTAAACATACGATATCCTTTTGGCTCTCGAGTATGTAACTATAAGAACTACATGAATATTACTTACATATATATCGCATAAATATAACTCGAGATCTCATATATGTCCAAACTTGAAGTTGAAATTAACTACTGGTGACAACTAGATTTGACTGAGCAAAGAAATTGGCATCATGGTTTACGAATTTACAAGGATGGACGATTAAACTTGATTAACTTAGTATTTACTTTCACCCCCAAAACAAAAATAACCTTAAGGACTTCCATAGATTATACCTTTTCGCATATACAAGTTGCTCACTATTGCTTGGAGATGAAGTTTCGAAGAACTGAGCGCTTTCACCGACTACGTTCCCCAGACAAGGAAATCAACTACAAATTAAGAATGTGCACAGTTAGATGAGCCAACTTACACACGCAGCACAGGTTTTAGTGAATAATAAGGTTGTAAGACAAAATGTTCACACATGATTATATGTAGACACCAATGTAATGATGTATTCACTTCACCTGTGATAACAGTATACGCATATTCACTGGTGAATGTAGTATTATAAAGTATAGTGTATTCACGGTAATACAAGACATGTATACATGTATTGTATTCACTGTTGAATACATGTGAATACACTGCAAAATGTTTTTACATTTATTACAAAAATGCGACTGCGTAAAAAACAAATCCGTGAAGCAAATGATCTTTTAACCCTACCCATCTTGGTTTATAAAGTGAGAAGCGCAGAAAAGTGACAAGGTCTAAAACTGAGGCGCGAAGCGCAAAAACCGTTTTTCGTACCAAGACGCAAATAATTATATAATTTATAATATATTTCCTATAGGTTTCTAGCATCATTTACCCAATATTTAGAGACAGCTTTATATATGTTTTAAGTGAAAGTGTAAAATACAATATGCCTTATCGTACAAGGCGTACGCGATTAGTGTATAACATGCGATTTTGTACATTTTGGTTGTACGAGTTTGTAAGTCCGAGGTTATGACATGCGTTTTTGTGAAGCCATACGATTTCATGACCATGCAATTTTGTCAGTCCGAGTTTAGACATGTGCGGGTTTGTGAAGCCATGCGATTTTGACTATATAACATGCGCACCATTTTGTAAGTCCGAGTTTGTGAAGCCATGCGATTATGACATGTCCGGGTTTGTGAAGCCATGCGATTTCTAATCGCGTACACGTCGTACGTTAAGGCCAATTGTACAATAACCGGCCTCTATGTTTTAATATGGAAATTACATACATGTACAACCTGAAAAGCATGTTGTACAACAACCTGCTGCACAAAAATATGGGAAATACATGAGGCGCGCGCCTCAGAGTCAATTTATCCTAACAGAAATGACTATTAAACTTTAAAGCAAGACAGATATTTTTGATAAAAGTAGGAAAGAATTTTGGTAAATAAAAATTAAAAACTAACCTGGCAAGCAACATCAATTATGTTTTGGCTATCAGATGAATCATCAATCAGCTTCTCGTTTTCAAGGTTGAAACTTGGTTTATAAGATTCAGACGACGAAACCCTTTTCCGCCTCCTGCTAAACGTATACTTCAAACACCTGTTGTTATCAGCATCACGAGCAGTCCAAACAGATTCTTTTGCAGCACTTTCATCTTTTTCAACCACTGAATCATTCAGTAATTTGCTCTCCTCATACTTACGTTCTTCAAATTTAGCACCATTATTGCCCTTGCAATGCGAACGTGAAGCATGCGACTTGAATAACGAAGATATTTCATCCCAGCACCTAACTTTCCTTTTCCTAACACTTCTACGAAGTGTGCAAGCATTTTTTTCATTATGTTCCGTCAAATTTGCACCCTTTCCACAGGATTTTTGTTTAAGATTCAACTTCTCATGACAAAACCGAGAAAGTATGCGGTTTGATCGTGCGTATTTAGCTCTGTTTGGAAGTGGAGTTTTAACAGTTTGACCTTTGGAAATCCTGCTGTTAGTAGAAGAAGCTTCTGACCCATTAACGTTCTTTGCATCTTTGTTCTCAGTGTCAATAAACGATGGTGCACATTTTCCAAAATTTGTTTCATCAGAAATCTTTTTTTCATCCACTAGATTCATCTCAATTGCCCGGATTCGGTGAGTATATCCGTTTCTATACAACTCAGGCTCTTTGTTTCCGATGATTGTGGAAGCTAAATTTGGATCTGATGTTGTAATCTCTTCTGCTGGATTGCAACTTTTACTGCATGGAGAAGAACATTTGAAGTGTTCGGTAACATCTGTGTTTTTCTGATGCATGTGCTCGTTTTCAGATGGTCCATTTGAATGTAGCGTGTGATTGTTCTTCATTTCCTCCAATCGTTCATGTGCTTTCCTTATTTCTGCTCTAAGATCCATTATCACACCTTCTGTTTCGTTAAGCTGTTCATCTAGCTCTTTGATTCTTTTTTGCTGACTCAAGGCTCTTGTTTCTGCTTCAATTGTCTGAATTGAGAACATTTTTGTGTCAGACTCTCAGTAAGAAAAGGTCATATATATTTTTTTATTGTTATAGCTATATATAAGAATAAATGAAGAGACAACATGTTTGAATGGTAAAATGACACCATCAGTGGATAATATTTTCCAGTGTAACATATTTCTACCTAAGAAGATGCGGATTAGTGGTCAAACAACAAGCAGCTTTGGAAGGTCAGTGGTTGTGAAATCTGACAAGCATCTCACAAACACAGTAAAGTCTTATTTCAATAAAATAAACACAAAATGTTTTTTTGGATGAAAACGTTAAAAAAACTGCCCATATCCAGATAAAAAACAAACTTTACTGGCATTATAGCCTAGTGGCGTCTTTGGGGGTGGGATAAGGCTTTGGGACCAATAGGTCCTGGGTTCGATTTCCACAAGGGGGTTGTTCCCATATTTATTGGGTTTCCTCCTGAATTGGTGTATAGGCATTATGCCTAATGGAGATGGATATGATCGGGTGGTTCCACTGGTGGCACGATGATACTCTCCGTCAGTGATCCAAATTTGCCGTTCAAAAAAAAAAAAAACAATATCAACATTCAAATCATCTATTTATTCCACAGCAGACTTGTGATTATTAGAGTCCGATTAGAAATATAAATACTTATTTATTATTATTATTGTTATTATTATTATTAATTTTTTTATTTATTTTATTATTATTATTATTTTTTTTTTGGGGGGGGGGGGGGGGGAGGGGACACAAGAGAGAGTATTCAACTCCCTGATCATCTGCATATAATAATCTCAAACTGGGATCTGCAAAGTCCAACTCAAAAGGTCCACAAACTTAAGGTAGAAAGAACAAGTAAAACTGCATGGGGTTATTCTTGTCATAATATTTCAGTACAGAAATCTAAAGGCATGGAGAGCTTCTGCAACCAAGATCAAAACAGAAAATAAACGGTTCCTCAATCCAACAGGGAGAACCGTGATTCAAGAAAACAGCTTTGTAAAGATGAACTACGATACCTTACAGCCTTCAGTGGCGGATCCAAGGGAACCCCCTTGGTTTGGAAAAAAATGGAAAAATTTAGTGTAAACCTTGTATGATTTGGAAAAAATTAGTGAGAATTATTGAGAATGTAGCAAAAGGAATCCCCTGAAAAAAAATTTATGGATCCGCCACTGACCTTAACATGTGTAAAAGCAATTGTCATAAGAATGGAAAGTTTAAAATAGAATTAATATACGACGAGTTCAAATGGAAGTAACCGTGGATACATGTAGTAGTAAAATTAGACTAAATACATACATAACCAAACCACTGAAATTCTCACAATATGGTATGCAACAATCGTTAGCAGTTGTAAGCATGTTCTATTCACAAAATGAAACAAGCATTAGAGATCCACATCCACTTGTAACCTCAAGACATTAATACAATGATTACAGAATTCTTGATGTTTCTCAGAGGAGGCATATACACAGATTATAGTAACTTTGAGTCTTTTGACCCCCACAACAAATTTTAAGTCAGTGTATTGATATCATCATCATCATACTCAGTAAATCCCACCAATAGCAAAGCTAAGGTATGGTCTGAGGAGGGTAAGATGTAGACAGCCTTACCTCTACCCCCGTAGGATAGAGAGGCTGCTTCCAGTGAGACCCCCGGCTCGATTGTAGTTTTGCATCAAGCCTTGGACGTAAGGCACATAACACTTACCAATCGGGAAAAAGACCGATTGGTGCATGCACCCCCTTGTCTTTCGGCTATCAACGCCACTACATGATGTATGATTAACCGTCCGTCGCTTTTAACGTTATTTTCACGAAATTAGTAAAATAACGTTAAAATTAGTGCAATTTCACTTTTGCCTCCTAAGCGACCACACATATATACATTATATGTGCATACCGCAAGCGGTGCGTAAATGTATTGATATCTTAAAACATATTCATAAAAATTAGTAAATTACACCTGTTCCTAATACCTTGCTCACTGATAGAAACCAGAAAAATTATAAACATATAAATCCACACATAGAATTTCTAGCAGGACTGACAATTCCTGATCTGTTTATGACACGATTAAACTTGTTCAATAAAAAGTACACTATGTAATTTTATACTTTTTATAAATTAATTAAAACCAGAAGGCTAAACTCCATCATTTCTCCTTCTTGGTAGATAAAACATATAAAAAGAGATATAGAGTAGTTAAACGAATTGTTTTCATGTTTGATACTTGTGTTAATCGTCTCTGACCTGTTTAACGCGAATAGACCTGTTTCCTCAGCCCTAGTTTCTAGACTCTATTCACTAAAATCATCCAATCCATTACCAAGACGAACATCAGCACCAATTATAATTCATAAACAACAACAACAACAAATAAACATCAAAACCTAAACAGAAACCACTACCTTATCATCAATCATCTCTTTAAACCGAACAAGCATCCGAACCGCCTCGTCTTTCGTGTTACGCAAATCGTAACCAACTCGAACCGCTTTCCGCTCCGACGCCATTGCTCGAGCAGCTGCTTCCTTCGCTGTATTCAAAATCATCTCCGCATAAACCTTCTTCAACGCCTCCAATTTCTACAAAACAAATTCAAACAACAAAAACACAAATTTACAAATCGATCTAGGCTGAAAACACGCAAATTATTAGTAAATTACACACGATTCGTGACGGAGATGTGTGTGTGTGTAATGTGTGTGTATTTGAAATGAATAATAATATTGTGAGATTGAGAGATTATGAGAATACAGCAGTTTGATCTTCCATTGAAGAAGTGTGTGTAGATTCAGGTGGGAAAATGGAGAATTGGGATTCCTTGATGAGGAGGAGACTATTGTTTTAACTGAAAAGTTGTCGTTTTTTTGTTTTTCTTTTCCTTTTTTGAATAAAGTTTGTGTTTGCAAATTACAAACCGTAACCAAAATTGCATTCTAGCCCTTACACTTTTCATAAATGGTAAAAAAACTGAATAACAAACAAATTGGTCTAAATCATAACTAAAAGGTAAAAGCACTAAAGAGTTTAGATTAGAGGTAAAGAGTTTAGATTAGAGGTGTATTTTAGGATTGAAACCGAAAAAAAAAAAAACCCAAAGCCAATTTTTTTTTGCACAAACCAACCGGTTAAAAAACCGAACCAGTTTTTAACCCCCCCCCCACAAAGAAAACCGGTTTTTACAGAAAGACGATTTATACATCGTTTGAAAACCGATGGTTAAGTTATGATTTTTTTATAATTGGATTTTGTGGTTTGGTTATAGTTGTATTTGTATAATTAATTTAAGCAATTGAACCGGCATTATGATTTACTTTTATGTTTTTGCATTATAGATGATAATTTTTTTTTAAACATTGTTTGAATATTTTTTTTTAAGATTAATATTTTTTTACATGTTAATGCACTAATATAAATTAAGCCTCAATCATACTTGACAACTTACATCAAAACATAAGGTAGACGGACAACAAGCTGCGCCGCCATCTCTTTCTGAATTGACAATTTACATAATGTGTTGTATTTTGAAAAGTTATTTCAAAATTTTTAATAATTACATAGGGTGGAGATATGATAGTAAGTTTATTTGGCTAAGAATGCTAGGAAGTGATCTTGATCATCCATTTACTTAATCAAGGACTAAGATTAAATCAGGGAAATTGAAGGGAAGAAAAGAGGCGCGTGAGTTTGTTTAGGGGTATTCTAGTCAATCCAATCCAATAGTTTCTCTCTCTCCTCCAATTCACCCCTCCCCCCAATTTTTAAACGTTAATAACTCTTTCATACGACATTATTTTTTTATAAAAATTTCACCAAAAAAACGAGTGTTTTTTTATCTTTAAAACGAGTATACTATTGCTATATTTTCGAAAAAAAATTTCTAAAACCCAGTTGCGTAAAACGCAATAGAAAAAAAACCTAAAAATGACATTTTTCTAAAACGCAATGCTCAAAAAACACAAAGAAATGTCTTATTTGTAAAACGCAGTGGCCAGAAAACACAAAGAAATGTCTTATTTCTAAAACACAATAGCCTAAAAACTCAAAAGAAAATGTACTTTCTAAAACGCGATGGACTAAAAACACATAAAAATGTGTTTTACCTAAAACGCAATGCACAAAAAACACAAACAAATGTCTTATTTCTAAAACGCAATGGCCAGAAAACACTTAAAATATCTGTTTTCTAAAACGCAATGGACTGAAAACACATAAAAAGTGTTTTACCTAAAACGCAATGCACAAAAAACACAAAGAAATGTCTTATTTGTAAAACGCAATGGCCAGAAAACACTTAAAAATGTCTCATTCTAAAACGCAATTGCCTAAAAAAACAAAAGAAAGTGTTCTCTGTAAAATGCAATGGACTGAAAACACCTAAAAATGTGTTTTACCTAAAACGCAATGACTAAAAACACTTCAAGAATGTGTTTTTCTAAAACGCAATGGCCAGAAAACATATAAAAATGTTTTAGTTCTAAAACGCAATTGCCTAAAAACACCAAAGAAAGTGTTCTCTCTAAAATGCATTGAACCATGACAATAGTTTTGTCTGTGCTGTGAATTGTCTGAGCTGTGAATTGTCTGAGCTGTGAATTGTCTGAACCAATGCAGTTTACGAATGCAGTTTTCCAGAGGCAATTTACAGAAAATTATTTTTTCTGATGCATTTTTATGATAGCTCAACCCCAGCCAGGGGCTCTGCCCCTTGGACCCCGCCAGGGGCTGCCGCCCCTGGGACCCCGCTACCAGGGGCGCTGCTGTAACAACCCTCAGTAAAACCAACACCGTCAGTATATTTCCGACACCCTATTATATGTCAAAATTTATTAATATGTCTTTAAATACAACCCGTATGTAAAAACCAAGCCCGAGATACAATATAGTATTTAAATAAAATATAAAAATCTGAAACTTAAGTTGAGGCGGGTCGCGTAGACCCACCCCAACATTCACGCGGGCCGCGTGAGATCTGAATGGTGGCGCAGCCCTGAGCTGACACGTGTCGATATCGTGGCGGGTCTACTTGGTGAGCCGGACAAGCTAATCCGTTGACCAGCTTTGACGCGAGCCGTGTAGCCCTAAAGCTACCTTTACGCGGGGCGCGTGGAGACAAGATTTCAGCACTATATAAGAAGGCAACGGGTTTTCGTTTTCCGTTGCTCATTCTTTTCTTTCTTAAACGAATTCTGAAGTAGTAGAAGTAATACGCGGGTATTATACCCCCTAATTAACGAGGTTCTGCTCCGTTGTAAGTATTATAACCCCGGTTTCATAATAGTTACGCTGCCCGATTGATTTAGGGTTCCGTAACAACTGTCGTGGTTCTGCCCGACGTAGTTGTTGGAATACCGTCTCGGGGAGGGTATCATTAATATTTTCAAAGGGTTATGATACTAACCTAAGTACATTTGTGTAAATTATAGATTATTCCCAGGAAACCCTTACGCAAAGTTTAAGATAGCCATGTGAGTTTATCCTCTTTTTGTTAACCTTTTTGTAATATTTTACAAAACCTTAATTGTTTTACAATGTGATTAAGCGGTGATTGAGTCTTTGTAGTTCTTCAATTACTGCCGATATGTTGGGGTTTTGTATACAAAATTTACTACCTTGTGAGTAGTAAGTCGGGGATGACAGGACGTTACCATTGGACAAAGAGTTAGCCAATGAGTAATATGACCCACAAGTCAGGATTGACACTACTAAATGAGTAATTGTGTAGAAATAAACAATGTGATCGCTCTCAATACTGTTTTAATTGATAAAATGTTTCTTGATTAAACTGGGATTCACTCACCAGTATTTCCCGCTGACAAATGTTTTTAAAACATGTTTCAGGTAACAAAATGTGACAGCCAATTAGTAAAAAGCCAGCTGGAGAGCACTGAAGGCTTGGGAAAAATGTGGCTATAAAAGTTACCTAAAAGATGATGTTTTAAATTCAATAAAATATGGTTTATCCCTATGAATGTATTGTAATAAGAAACTTGGGTTTTACCCATGTGATTATTAATATCAAATATGGTGGTTTTACTCTGATAAACATTTCCTAACTACGGTCCTGATGAAAATTTCCGCTGCCAAATTAGACAAATACCACGATACCACCGAAACTGGCTCGCGGTCGCCCGTTCCCGGGAATCAGGGATCGGGGGTTGCGACAGAAGGTGGTATCAGAGCCTAGCCACTAGTCTGAGCCAAAGAAGTGTTCTGCTGACACTTAAAATTCTAAATTTTGTGTTAGGAAATAAATTACAGAAATACGTGCATAACTGTATTTAATCGTTATGTGTTATTTGACTATTTGTTAGTTTACAGTATGAGTGATCAAGGACCCTCATACATGAATCGTCAGTTGTCTGATTCACCTCGGAGTGAATGTACTTCTTCACAGCATGCCCTCTCTGGGTATACTGCTGATCAGGAAGAAGAAATGTTTGCTTTTAAAGCACAGTCAGAAGAGTCATTCCCTCACAAAAAAGGAGAGGATGGTTTAGTAAGGAAGCTTTTGCTCGTAGGAAAAGAATGCGAAAGTTGCAACAGCAAAGAGTTTTAGCAGCCGCTAAGCGAAAGACAGATGCCCATACACAGGATATGCTTAATAGAAGCCTAGCTAATTTCCATATCCTAGCTACAACTGCTGCTGACCCAAGTCTGGAACAACTAGTAGCCCCACAACCACAAATCCCAGAACAACCCATGGAGATAGAAAACCCTAAAAACCAAGTGGAGATGCACGACTTTAACCCAAAAAAAATACCTAGGGTACCTGCACCAAACCCCCTAGACCCAAATTACGACCCCTGGTGGGACGACAATAGAGATTTTGTGCAACGTTACCTTATCCATGAAGATATACCCATACAGAACATAGAAGCATATCCAGGTATGGACCCTTTAGATCCCTATTACCATGATGAATACATTAGGGAGATCTTAGAAGATCCTCACCGATTTCAGGCACTTTCACCCCTATATCAGGAACCCGCACCCCAGATTCCAAACCCAGTCCTAGAACCTGCACCCCCAATGAGTGCAGAAAACGTCCAAGACCTTAGGACTTTCGGGGAGGAAATTTTAGAAAGCAGTGAGAGAATGCGTCAGGTGGGAGAGCGTCTCGTATGGAAATACGATGAACGCAATATGGATTTTTGGATAAATCCATATCCGTGAATGTGAGAATGGAGGAAATGGTAGTAATAATAATAATAATAATAATAATAATAAAATAAAATAAAATATGTGTGTACGGATGCATATTACTATTAGTGTGATTCTGTTTCTGTTGGTATTATAATTTTATTTCAGTACTAGTGTGTAATAGACGCATAGTATATGGAAATAGAGTACAAGTCGCAATGATCGATGTTTTTGGCTAGATTGTGTGTCATGTAATTAACTATATTACTTATTATCTTGTGATATTAATACGGGGTAAATGTTTAAAATTCAGATGGCCGACGAAGGAAATCAAGGAAATCTGAATAATGATGACCAGAGTAACATTAACGTGGTTAATGAGAATCCAAGCATCCATAACAATGAAAACCACATGGATAATAGTGTTGTTCAACATATAGTGGCACAAGGAATCATAGATGCCATGCCATTTATTATTCAAACTATTCAAGAAGCGAATAATAAAAGTAAACATAGCAGTAAGCGACCAATCGAACCAGAAAACAGTGTTAACAATGGACCTGTACTTCAATTGCCTATTCCCAAAAGAAGAAGAACCGTGCCTTACGGTTGTTCTTATAAAGAATTCTGGTCTTGTAAACCAATGGAATTCTCGGGCAACGAAGGGGCCATTGCAACCCTACGCTGGATAGAAAAGACTGAGGCAGTCTTAAGGATAAGCAAGTGTGCTGAAAAAGATAAGATATTGTTTACTTCTAATCTGTTTTAGAATGCAGCACTAGAATGGTGGAACACTATCCTTCAATCAAGAGGAAGTGATAGGACTTACAATATGGAATGGGAAGAATTTAAGAACAAGGTAGAAAGGAAATTCTGCCCACCCAATGAAAAAGAACAGATAGCAAACAAATTCCAAAACCTTAGGATGACTGGTGTGGATAGTAAAGGGTACACTAAGTTATTCTTCGAATATGCTAGGATAGTGCCAACTCTTGCTTCACCAGAACCAGTGTTAATCTCCCGTTATATATGGGGATTAATCGGAGAGATTAGACATGTAGTCAAGGCAGCTAGACCTCAAACCATAGAAGAAGCTGTAGAACTAGCCAATACCTTGACTGATGAGTTAGTCCGTACCCGAGAAGAGGATCAAAGGAGGAACCTAACCCAGAAATTGACTCAAGAATTTCATTCTGGAAATTCTAACCATGGGAAAAATGTAGGTTCTACCACCGCACCCTACTGTAGGCATTGCAAAAGAAAGCATTCAGGAAGATGCTCCATATATTGTAACTTTTGCAAAATATCGGGACACAAGGAAGAAGACTGCAGGAAGAAAGCTAACAACAAGATATGTTACAACTGCGGAGAACAAGGTCATATCAAGCTTAATTGCCCAAAATTAACTCCAGCTACAAACAATAAGAATACCAAAAATGCTAGAGCATTTGTTCTGACTGCAGATGAAGCCAAGATGATTCCAGATGTCATAGCCGGTACATTTTTAGTTAATGATGTCTTTGCTAAAGTATTATTTGACTCTGGTGCAAACCAAAGTTTTATTAATACATCATTTTGCAAATTTCTAAATCAATCATTAACTAAACTACCACTAGAATGCTTAGTAGAGACAGCTAATGGAGAAACTGTTAGAATTTCTGAAATCATGCAGGGGGCAAGAATAGAAATTTTAAATCAGAAATTTATAGCAAACCTATATCCCATGAATCTGGCAGGATTTGATGTTGTTTTAGGAATGGATTGGTTGATAGCCAATAAAGCCAGTATTTTATGTGATCAAAAGTCAATTCAAGTAAATTCACCTAAAGGTAAAATGATCACAATTAAAGGAAATAAGCCATCTAGATCCACAAAATTCATCTCTGTGATGCAAACTGCAAGTTATATAAGAAAAGGTTCTATAGTGTATTTGATTTTCATAATCACTAACACTAAAGGAAAAGAACTAAAAGACATTCCAGTAGTGTCTCAGTTTTCAGAAGTATTTCCAGAAGAATTACCAGGACTACCGCCAGACAGAGAAGTTGAATTCAGAATCCATCTACTGCCAGGAACAACACCAATTGCCAAAGCACCTTACCGTTTGGCACCCGCCGAAATGCAGGAGCTGAAGAAACAATTAGATGAATTATTAGAAAAAGGATTTATACAGCCAAGCTCATCGCCATGGGGAGCCCCATCTTATTTGTTAAAAAGAAGGACGGATCGATGCGCATGTGCATTGATTACCGTGAATTAAACAAGGTCACGATTAAGAATCGGTACCCATTACCGAGAATCGATGATCTATTTGATCAACTGCAAGGAGCTCGATTTTTCTCAAAACTCGATTTAAGGTCAGGATATCATCAGTTAAAGGTACAGGAAGAGGACATTCCTAAAACCGCTTTCAGAACAAGGTATGGTCATTATGAATTTACCGTAATGCCATTTGGTTTAACCAATGCCCCCGTTGCATTTATGGACATGATGAACCGAATATGTAAGCCATATTTGGATAAATTCATAATTGTATATATAGATGATATTCTAATTTACTCTAAGAGTAAAGAGGATCATGCTAGACATTTGCACGCACTTTTGAGTTTACTACGAAAGGAAAAGATTTATGCTAAGTTTTCTAAGTGCGAATTTTGGTTAGAACAGGTACAATTTCTCGGACACCTAGTCAATCATGAAGGAATTCATGTAGATCCCACAAAGATTGAGGCAATTACTAAATGGAAAACCCCTGAGTCACCAACCGAGGTTAGAAGTTTCTTAGGATTGGCCGGTTATTATAGAAGATTTATTAAAGATTTTTCTAGAATAGCCATTCCTTTAACTAAATTAACCTGTAAATCCGTTAAGTTTGAATGGGGATTAAAACAAGAAGAAGCATTTAGAATCCTTAAGCAAAGATTAGCCCATACACCCATACTAGCGTTACCAAAAGGAACTGAAGACTTTGTAGTCTATTGTGACGCTTCTAAGTTAGGTTATGGATGTGTATTAATGCAACGTCAAAATGTTATAGCTTACGCATCTAGACAACTTAAGAATCATGAAGAGAATTATTCAACCCATGATTTAGAGTTAGGAGCTATAATTTTTGCTCTTAAGATTTAGAGACATTACCTTTATGGTAGTAAGTTTACTATATTCACTGATCATAAGCGTTTAAGGTATATTTTCAAACAAAAAGAGTTGAATATGAGACAAAGACGCTGGATGGAAATGCTTAGTGATTATGATTGTGATATCCAGTATCATGAAGGAAGAGCAAATGTAGTAGCAGATGCCTTGAGCCGAAAATATCATGAAAATCCAAAAAGGGTACGTTCTCTTAAATTAAATCTGCAAGTAGATTTAAATGATCAAATAAGAGAAGCACAAGAATCAGTAATCAAGGAAGATACTGAAAAGCTAAAAGGTATGCTAAAAGAATTAGAACAAGGAACAGATGGAATTTGGAGATTCCATAAAAAGAGAATGTGGATACCTAAATTAGGAAACCTACGTCATCGTATATTAGAAGAAGCGCATAAGTCTAAGTATACGATGCATCCAGGAAGTGATAAAATGTACCAGGATTTAAGGAAAAATTTCTGGTGGATAGGAATGAAAAATGACTTAGCAGCTTATGTTTCTAAATGTTTAACCTGTTCACAAGTCAAAGCCGAACATCAGAAACCCTCAGGTTTGTTATAGCAATTAGAAATGCCAGTATGGAAATGGGAATTAATAACAATGGATTTTGTTACTAAATTACCCAAAACAAAGAAAGGAAATGATACAATCTGGGTGATTGTAGATAGGCTAACCAAGTGAGCTCATTTCCTACCAATGAAAGAAACTTTTAATATGGAACAATTAGCTAAATTGTATGTAAATGAAATTGTTTCTTTACATGGTATTCCTTTATCAATTGTTTCTGATAGGGATAGCCGATTTACCTCTCATTTTTGGTCAAGTTTCCAAAAGGCAATGGGAACTAAATTAAAACTAAGTACAGCTTATCATCCTCAAACGGACGGACAAAGCGAAAGGACAATTCAGACAATGGAGGACATGCTTAGAGCTTGTGTAATTGATTTCGGAGGTAATTGGGACGATCACTTACCTTTAATAGAATTTTCTTATAATAATAGTTATCACACAAGTATCAATGCTGCACCATTCGAAGCACTTTATGGACGAAGGTGCCGAACCCCAGTCTGTTGGGCAGAAATTGGGGAAAAGCAATTATCTGGACCAGAAATAGTGCAAGAAACAACTGACAAAATCATTCAAGTCAAGGAACGACTGAAAGCCGCACGTGATAGGCAAAAGAGCTATGCCGATAATCGACGCAAGCCATTGGAATTTCAACTAGGGGATAAGGTATTGTTGAAAGTCTCTCCTTGGAAAGGAGTAGTAAGATTCATAAAAAGGGGAAAGCTAAGCCCCAGGTATATTGGACCTTTTAAGATTATTAAAAGAATAGGATCTGTAGCTTATCAGCTACAACTGCCAGAGGAAATGGCAGGAATACATGATATGTTTCATGTATCTAATCTTAAAAAGTGTTTAGCTGATGAATCACTGATAGTACCTCTTAAGGATATAGAGGTAAATGAACAACTCAAGTTTGTAGAAAGGCCTCCACAGATTGAAGACAGGAAAATCAAGAATCTCAAGCATAAAAGATTAGTTCTAGTCAAAGTAAAGTGGGACTCCAAAAGAGGACCTGAGTACACATGGGAACTCGAATCTGAAATGCAAAGGAAATATCGGCACTTGTTCAAGTAGATCTCGAGGACGAGCTCTAAAATAAGGTGGGGAGGATGTAACAACCCTCAGTAAAACCAACACCCTCAGTATATTTCCGACACCCTATTATATGTCAAAATATCTTAATATGTCTTTAAATACAACCCGTATGTAAAAACCGAGCCCGAGATACAATATAGTATTTATATAAAATATAAAAATCTGAAACTTAAGTTGAGGCGGGCCTCGTAGACCCACCCCAACATTCACGCGGGCCGCGTGAGATCTGAATGGTGGCGCAGCCCTGAGCTGACACGTGTCGATATCGTGGCGGGTTTACTTGGTGAGCCGGACAAGCTAGTCCGTTGACCAGCTTTGACGCGGGCCGCGTAGCCCTAAAGCTACCTTTACGCGGGGCGCGTGGAGACCAGATTTCAGCACTATATAAGAAGGCAACGGGTTTTCATTTTCCGTCGCTCATTCTTTTCTTTCTTAAACGAATTCTGAAGTAGTAGAAGTAATACGCGGGTATTATACCCCCTAATTAACGAGGTTCTGCTCCGTTGTAAGTATTATAACCCTGGTTTCATAATAGTTACGCTGCCCGATTGATTTAGGGTTCCGTAACAACTGTCGTGGTTCTGCCCGACGTAGTTGTTGGAATACCGTCTCAGGGAGGGTATCATTAATATTTTCAAAGGGTTATGATACTAACCTAAGTACATTTGTGTAAATTATAGATTATTCCCAGGAAACCCTTACGCAAAGTCTAAGATAGCCATGTGAGTTTATCCTCTTTTTGTTAACCTTTTTGTAATATTTTACAAAACCTTAATTGTTTTACAATGTGATTAAGCGGTGATTGAGTCTTTGTAGTTCTTCAATTACTGCCGGTATGTTGGGGTTTTGTATACAAAATTTACTACCTTGTGAGTAGTAAGTCGGGGATGACAGGACGTTACCATTGGACAAAGATTTAGCCAATGAGTAATATGACCCACAAGTCAGGATTGACAGTACTGAATGAGTAATTGTGTAGAAATAAACAATGTGATCGCTCTCGATACTGTTTTAATTGATAAAATGTTTCTTGATTAAACTGGGATTCACTCACCAGTATTTCCGGCTGACAAATGTTTTTAAAACATGTTTCAGGTAACAAAATGTGACAGCCAATTAGTAAAAAGCCAGCTGGAGAGCACTGAAGGCTTGGGAAAAATGTGGCTATGAAAGTTACCTAAAAGATGATGTTTTAAATTCAATAAAATATGGTTTATCCCTATGAATGTATTGTAATAAGAAACTTGAGTTTTACCCATGTGATTATTAATATCAAATATGGTGGTTTTACTCTGATAAACATTTCCTAACTACGGTCCTGATGAAAATTTCCGCTGCCAAATTAGACAAATACCACGATACCACTGAAACTGGCTCGCGGCCGCCCGTTCCCGGGAATCAGGGATCGGGGGTTGCGACAGCTGCCCCCGGACCCCCGCCAAGATCGTAAAACGCAATGACTAAATCAAAAACCCAGATCGTAAAAATGAAATTAAAGAATTTCTTACATGGATCGAAGTGATTTCTTCAACAATTGACGAATTTTGAATGATTGAAACACTTATCAGCGCTCGAATCGAACGGATCGAGTGATTATCTTCAAAATCACCGGAAAAAACGAGATTTTGTATGAAATTAAACTGGGTTTTCTTCAAAAAAAAGCTGAAGAACACGTTGATCGGGTGTTTGAATCATTGATTGGTGACGAAAATCGCACTATAATGTAGTGATTATTGAGATAGAAAGTGAAGAAATGGTTGAAGATGGTGGGTTTTGAAAATGGTGGGTTTTGAAGTTACTGGGTTTTGAAAAGGAAGAAGAAAGGTTAAGATTGACTAAAATACCCTTCCTCTTTATTTTAAATTTTGCCACATATCCTAATCCTATTGCTTCCTATCCTTCATAGCCAAAATAAACTTCCTATTTGATCCCCACCCTAATTACATATTAGTTGTTGCTTCTTTTTATTTATGAGTTAAAATGATAGCTACTATTTTATTTAACCAAACATACTAACAGACTTGTTAATAGAAATTATTTTGAATCTATCGGCGTCCGATGTTGATAGTTGACAATCATCAACCGAGATAGATGAATCACCTTTTCGTATAAGTGTATTAACCGAACCATTATAATCAGGACGGATTGGTAATATAAGGGTGGAATGGGCACCTTCGGTGACCCCATCGGTAATCCTCATTCACCGTGCGGCAAGGGGCCGCCACCCCTCTTTCGGTAACCAGTGACCCACAAAATCGGTGTCAGGGGCGGACCTAAGCCCATCCCAAGGTGGGCGGGCGCACCCCCGGGAAAAAAAAAATTAGTGCTAAGTTCTATCGAAAATCCCGTCCGCACCCCTTGGAATTTTTCGTCCGCACCCCATGGAATTTTCCGTTCGCACCCCTTGGAATTTTACGTCCGCACCCCTTAGGTAAAAAGTGTTATCAATTTATATTTTAAAAATATACTTTAGTAAACTCTTATTTTATAAAAAATACTACCTAAATTATATTATATAATTATACAAAAACCAACTTGGGTTACGACCGGCTTATGTAACCGTCGTGACCACACAAACACCCCGCTTAAGTTAACAGTACTTCCTTTTCCGTTGGTTAGTATGAACCATTGTGTCGGTGTCTTTATTTATGTTGATTATATATGAACAGATATCTCTATTGTAAACCGTCATGAACTTTTGATCGGCGGTTATGCCAAATCCATATTATAAAGACAAGGTCACACATACAAATTAATTTAGTTGATCATATTGTATATGCTTCAAAGTGGTATAGATCCTACAACGGATCAAGAACAAAGAATAGAGGAATTAAATATCAATCAACATCAAGAAAGCTTTCTACAAGTTCTTTTTTTGATACCTCAATCAAACAAGAACTTCGATTCTTGATCTGGAATGAAAGATTTTTGGGTTTCGATCATCATACTTTTTCAAGAATCAGATTATAAATTCAACAAAATAAGATGAGAACGTGCGGAAGATTCTGAAAATGTATCAACATTAAACAATTCCTCAAAGAATATCATACAACCACAAACAAAGGAAAGGGTACGTCGGAGTATCAAACCCTAGAGATGCATATTGCATCATCGTTGTCTTCCTTTTCCTTTTCAAACCGTTGTTTCATTCTAAACCCACCGCTTCATTGTCTATCAAATCCTCACACCCTTTTCCTGGGACGTAGATGCGCTTCCAACCCGGGTCGCCTCTTATTATGTGTGTTTTAATCTTAGACAAGTGTGGTGGTGGCGATGGCCTTAATCGACGAGATGCGAGGTTTTGAAGTGGTTAAATTTTTGGGTTTGATTTGGCGGACACAGTTTAAAACCGGAGGTGCAAGGTTGCGGTGGTGAGAGAGGGCTGTATCATATTGTGATTTAGGGTTTGGGTTTTTAAAATGTTTATTATTATTAGGAACGGTGGAGGTCACGGTTTTACTTCAACATATGCAGTACACCATTTAAATGCAGTACACAATAGTAATTATTACAGGGTGGTTTTGACTTTTGATAGTCAAATATTGCAGAGTGGTTTTAACTTTTGATAGTACTACCTCCGTCCCATTTAAAAGTGTCATGTTTTGAATTTTCAAAGTCTTTATTTATAAACTTTGATTTTAATTATATATTTTTTGTGTTATATAAAACATGATGAAAATTAACCCGATAAAAACATTTGTAAAACACACTCAAATCATATAACTTTCATCAATTATTATCTAACACAAATAAAATTATTTAGGGTCAAAGTTTATAAATAAAGACTTTGAAAATTCAAAATAGGACACTTTTAGTGGGACGGAGGGAGTAAAAAATAAATAAATAAATGAGATCAACGTCGCACTATCTATTTTTTTTTTTTTTTTTTTTTTTTTTTGAGATGTCTAGGTTTTAACTTTTAAATACAATTTCAACAAATGCATGCCATTTTTACTTTTGTACACCTTTTGTGTTTTGAATAAAAATGTTTTCGAAAGGATACATCCATACACCATTAATTCATTTATAAGGTTGTATATTTGGCATTTTGTTTCAAAATAAGGGTTAAACTTTATTATAATCACTATCTTAAAACCAAATTAGAAAAATTACATTAGTAACAAATTAAAAGTAGGATATTTGAAATGATCTGTATTTGAAATCTTAAATAATCAAAAACTAAAAAGAATGATATAAATAATTATAAAAATAAAAGACAAACTCTAATAAATTTGAAATATTATACGCTTAATTTATTATTACACACCAATTATCTTTACTTTACTATCATACAATAAACTATTGATATTTCTTCGGTTATTATTGTCTTATTTTTGTTATAGTTCAAATTTTATTATTATTGTTGTTGTTGTTTTATGTATTGTTCTTTTTTCAAGAACTTTTAATTAATATTTCTTAATTTTTGTTATAAATTTAAGAATCTTCACATCTCATATAGTGATATTAAAAACAATCATTATCAATACCCGCCGCAACACGCGGGTTAACATTAACTTGTTACTTTTAATAACTAAATAACTAAACCCAAATACTCAATACATTTAACTAGCTCACTGCTAAGTCTTAGCCCAATAAACAAACCCAACAAATCAACAATATTTCAAACTAAAATAAAATAAACAAGCCCAAAACCCTTACATATTCTATCCTGCTCTCTTTATCGTCCTTGCACGCCAGCGATCAGAACATCAACAGCGACAACAGTGAACAGTCAGCAGCTGCATACCACTATAATCAGCCACCATACCACCGCCGATCAAACACGGGTAAGTTTCTTTGTTATTTTTGATGATTTTTGGTTGATATTATCCACCTCCAGCAGCCTATTATAGCCGCATACTAACCATAGTAGACATGTGCTTCGTTTTGTTTTCATTATGTTATGGTGGGTTATATTTTGTTAGTTATGATATTTTGCCTTTTTTATAGCTGCATACCATAGTATGTTTGGCTTTTTTTTAGTGAAGAATGTTTGGCTTTTTTTATGGTGTATATGTTGTTTCGATGATTTTTAGGGTGATTTACATTATGATATTTAGGGCTTGAATAGTTGATACATTATGTAATATGTTATGGAGCCATGAACTTATAGATCAATTTGGTTGTGATAGCCGATAGGAACAATGAGCAGGGACGTTGTTATGGGCCATTTTCTGAGTATATATATCCTGACTAATATCCTGCTTTTGGTTGTTTACTTGTGATCAGGATACTGGATTAGGATATTGGTATCATCCTGGGCCATATCCTAGTGTTAACCAAATTAACCACGTGCAGGTTAGAGGCTGTGGGTTACTAACGGTCAGATGGACTTATTCTCCTCAAAACTCGGGCGTATCTGTTATGTGAGAGACGTTGAACCCGAAAGACCAGGTCTACAACGTTCGAGTGGGGAATATTCGCTGGATCCCGGTTTATTAGGATAGTTTGTTGCATTTCTTTTACTATAAATAGATGGGGGCGGATCAGATTAAGGCACGAAACTTACACACACACTTTCGAACACTTTTGCTCTCTAGCTTTCAGCAGTCACTACACACAAACACTTGTAATCGAATTATATTGTAACACCTAGTTGATCCGCATCACATCCTGCACTGTATCCTGATATTTGAAGTAATAGAAGAACAAGGCAGCTGCGATTGTCAGCTCCCGAGGTTTTGTGCCGGCGATCTAGATTGATCAAGGGCTTTCCTCGTACATCACGTGTCAACCTTTACTTTTTTGCTCATTGTTTGATCATAAATACAGCTCAATATCCTGAGCCGTATCCTGAAACTGTTTTTACAATTAACTTGATTAACATATTTTTGACACTCATTTCTAGCACATACCTCACTTAACTAATTTGATCACTTAATTGCTTCGGTAATTTTTGACCAAAACAATTTGGCGCCCACCGTGGGGCAAGTGGTGCTATTTTTGCTAAAAACTTTAGTAAAATCATTACTCGGTTTTCTATTGTCGAAACTTTTTGCTACATTGTTTTCAATGGCCTCGAGATCAAACATGAGCTCTTCCACCATGTCTGCTACAACCTCTGCAACAATTGGTTCGGTGCTTCCACCTCCTCCTCCACGAATGCAAACTTCTTCACATGGAACTGAAAGTCATGTGGCTCGGGATGTTATCCCCGCTCCCCCTACTCAGGGATCTGGTCCTGTTTTGGCTTCTAATGATGAAATTCTGAATTTGTTTGGTAGTGTACAGGAACAGATGAGGCAGCAGCAGGAAACTAATCGGATGCTGATGAGAGAGATACAACTCTTGAAATCTGGCCCAAGTAGACCTGCTGAAGAAATTGTCACTCCTTTGCAGCCTAGAGCCTTGAACTTCAGCTCTGCAGTTTACACTGAAGATAACCGGGGGAATATCGTGCCAAGCCATTCTCAGAATCATATTCATGAGATACCCTCCTCGGTCAGGATGTCAACTGCGAGGAGCTCAGGATATGCTTCAGGATATGGTCAGAATCCTCAGACCGGTAACATGTCAAATAATAATACTCTTGCTACTAACAATAATGGGTCTTTACAGGATGCAGGTATGACGTCAACATTTACTAGGGAGCTTCAGAAATTGAAGGACATGATATCCAGTGTACCTGGAGTGGTTCAGCCAATTCCGGAAGTATCCCAAGACAGCCACAGGATATCCCGCTTTGCATATCCCATCTGTGATGCTGAAATCCCAAAGAGATTTCAAACCCCCAACATGAAGCTCTATGATGGGACTACGAATCCTGAAGAGCATGTTGCTCAGTATAGGGAAAGAATGGAGATTAACCTTATCCCTCCGGAGCTCAAGGAAGCATGCTTGTGCAAGGGATTCGGATCCACCCTAACAGGATCAGCCTTAAAATGGCAATTAAATGTTCCTCCTCACTCAATTACTTCGTTTGCTCATTTGGTTAATTAATTTAATAGTCAGTTTTCTTGCAGTCGGAGTTTTGAGAAACTAACCAGTGATCTTTACAGGATAACTCAAGGACCTCTGGAATCCTTGAGGGATTATGTGAATAAGTTTAGTCGGGAATCCTTGGATATCCCACACCTTGATGTTGCAACAGCTGTGCAGGCTTTTAAGATGGGGTTACAAAAGGATTCTCAGTTTTATCAGGATCTTGTAATGAATCCCTGCAGGAATCTGGACGAAGCTCGTAACAGGGCCTTGAGATATATTCGCTTGGAAGATGACAAAAAGATGCAAGAGAGAATGAATTCTACCTCAACCTATGAATCAACCAACAGGAAATCAGAATCCTCGTATAAACCATATCGCTCTAAGCCATATGGCAGAAATGACAACAAGAAAGTGAATGCTGTTGAAGAAGAGGATCCTGAAGAATATCCTGAATTATTTGAATACTGCTTTTCTGTTAACATACCTGAGTTAATGTATGCTATGCAGGGTTTAGGAGACAAAGCTAGGTGGCCTCGAAAGAATCAACAAAAAGCTGATTGGAAGGATAAATCCAAATGGTGTGCCTTCCATGAAGATTTCGGACATGTGACTGAGGATTGCATTGCTCTAAGAAAAGAAATAAGCTACCTATTGAGCAAGGGATATCTGAAGGATTTGCTGGGAAGAAAGAAGAATAAAGGGCAGGATCCTGAGAAGGATCCTGAACGAGCAGCATCACCCCCAGCAGATGCCAAAATAATTAACTTTATTTTAGGAGGATCCGACATTTGTGGGACTTCGTATTCTGCGGCCAAGAGACATGCAAAGGAGGCTAAGACTGAAAGGGGAGACAAACCAGCCAGGATGACTACCCTTACAACCGATAAAGTGATCACTTTCGGTAGTGATGACAGGGATACTGTCCAGGATCCTCACCATGATGCTCTCGTAATAACATTATATGTTGCTAACCATTTTGTACGTAGGATATTAGTGGACAATGGTAGCTCCGTCAACATAATTCAGCTGGAAACATTGAAGAGGATGAATGTATCTCCGATGGACATTACTTCGAAGTCCACGGTGCTCGTTGGTTTCAGTGGAGAAGCTAGGAATACCGTAGGGGAGATAAAGTTACCAGTATATGTTGAAGGGGTCAACTCAATACAACGTTTCTGTGTGATGGACTCCCTACCCTGCTATAACATCATACTAGGCAGGCCATGGATCCATGATATGAAGGCTGTACCATCGACTTATCATCAGTGCATCAAGATATCTACCCCCTGGGGGGTTGTCAAGGTTGATAGTGATCAGCAGGAGGCGAAGGAATGCTACTCATCCTCAATGAAATCCTCAACCAAGCCTAATGCAGCATAGCAATTAAAGATGCGGGCCCAGGATATCATGGAGGCTTCTGAGCAGGATGTAAAGAAAGTTATCTTGGATCAGGATAATCTGGATATCTCGATGCTCGTAGGAGTCAATATCCCTCAGGATATTGAAGATGAATTGATTAATTTTTTGAAATGCAGGATGTCAACATTCGCATGGAAGCACGAGGATATGACAGGTATATCCAAGGACATTATAACACATAAGCTTGGTATTGACAGGTCATTCAAGCCGGTCCAACAAAAGAGAAGAAAATTTGCTCCGGAGCGAAATGTGATCATCCAAGAGGAAGTTGAAAGACTGTTGAGGAGCAAGATGATTAGAGAAGTGAAGTTTCCTAGATGGCTTGCGAATGTAGTCGTGGTACAAAAGAAAAATGGGAAATGGAGAGTTTGTGTAGATTACACAGACTTAAACAAAGCATGTCCAAAAGACCCGTTTCCTCTACCTCATATTGATTCAATGGTAGATGCTACCGCTGGCCACGAGATGTTAACCTTCATGGATGCCTCTTCAGGATTTCAGCAAATCCAAATGGAACCCTCTGATCAGGAGGATACTGCTTTCATGACACCCACAGGTATTTATTGTTATACTGCTATGCCCTTTGGTTTGAAAAATGCAGGTGCAACATACCAGAGGTTGGTAAACATGATGTTTAAAGACAAGCTGGGGGACACCATGGAGGTATATATTGACGATATGGTGGTGAAATCTAAAAAGGCTGAGGATCACCTCCAGGATATTAAGGGAGCATTTGATATCCTGGATCAGTATAACATGAAACTGAATCCTGCTAAGTGCCATTTCGGAGTGGGGGCAGGAAAGTTTCTAGGATATATGGTGACTAAAAGAGGCATAGAGGCGAGCCCGGAGCAGATTAGAGCTATCCTGGATATAAAATCGCCTTCGAATATGAAGGATGTTCAACGGTTAACAGGCCGAGTAGCAGCATTGAACAGGTTTATTTCAAGATCCTCGGAAAAATGCAAGGAATTTTATGATATCCTCAAGAAGAATAAGAAGTTTGAATGGGGAGCAAAGCATGAAGCAGCCTTGCAGGATTTGAAGTGATATCTCTCAACTGCACCTCTATTAATGAAGCCTGAAAATGGTGAACCACTATCCCTATACCTCGCTGTATCAGGGAATGCTGTAAGTGCCGTTCTTATAAAGGACCATGAAGGTCAGCAATATCCTGTCTATTATGTTAGTAAAAGTTTACTAGATGCTGAAACTAGATATTCTCATATAGAGAAATTGATATTAGCCCTAGTTATGGCATCAACAAAACTTAGACATTATTTTGAGACACATAGGATTCATGTTAAAACCAATTTTCCTGTTAAAAACGTGCTTAGGAAACCCGAGATGTCGGGTAGGATGGCTAAGTGGTCAGTAAAACTGAGTGCTTATGACTTAGTATATGAGCCTAGAAATGCCATAAAGTCTCAGGCTTTAGCTGACTTTGTGGCTGATTTCAGTAGTGACATTCAAAATGAAGTAGATTTAGAAGTACAGCAGCTAGGGGAAAACTTAGAATGCTGGACATTGTATACTGATGGTGCATCTAACGTAAGAGGTGTAGGTTTAGGTATACTACTAAAATCGCCACAGGGGGACATATTACCCCAGGCTATTAGGTGTGAATTTCCTGCTACTAATAATGAGGCAGAATATGAGGCTTTAATTGCAGGATTAGAGTTGGCTAAGAATATGAGTATCAAGAATTTGCAAGTATATGTTGATTCTTTGTTAATCACTAATCACTTTAATGGAACCTATGCAGTTAAGGGAGAGAAGTTAATCGAGTATCTCAAAATTCTCAAAAAATTAGCAGGATATTTCGATATTTTTACACTTGAACAGGTACCAAGAGAGGATATTGCTGAAGCTGATGCCTTGGCAAATCTGGGATCATCGGTCAGGATACCGGAAGGAACCCGAATACCAATATTACATATCCTATATCCTGCGACGAATCCTCAGGATAAGGAAGTTATAAGTATTCAGGATCCTGATGATGAATATCCTGAGGAGAATCCTAAGTCCTGGACGGCTCCAATCATGAGATATCTCAAGGAAGGACACATCCCAAAGAATGAGAATCCTAAAGCCTTTAGAATGAAGGTATCACGATTCACTATTATAAATGATGTTTTGTATAAGAAATCTCTTACAGGACCATATCTGAGGTGCTTGGAGGATCCCGAAACCAAAGAAGTACTTCAGGATATACATGAAGAGGATTGTGGTAACCATACGGGGGGCAGATCCTTATTCTCAAAAGTATTAAGGACAGGATATTATTGGCCGACGATGAGGAAAGATGCCACAGAATATGCTCGAAGATGTGACGCATGTCAAAGACATAGTAACATATTACATCAGCCTGCTGAACCGCTGTATCCTATTACTTCCCCTTGGCCGTTCATGAAATGGGGTATGGATATAGTGGGAAAACTTCCAAAGGCTCCAGGAGGAAAGGTTTTCATGTTGGCAATGACGGATTATTTCTCCAAGTGGGTTGAAGCAGAAGCATTTGTTCAAGTTACAGATCAAGAAGTGGTATCCTTCATAAAAAGGAATATCCTGACTAGGTTTGGAGTACCAGCTGAGATAATTTGTGACAACGGATCTCAATTTATAAGTAAAAGGACTACTGACTTCTGCAAGAGTTGGGGAATCAAAATGATTATGTCTACTCCGGTACATCCTCAAGCAAATGGACAAGCAGAATCATCGAACAAGATAATTGTCAACAACCTGAAAAAGAGACTAGGGGCTAAGAAAGGAAGATGGGCAGAAGAATTACCCTTTGTTTTATGGGCTGATAGGACAACGGTAAAGAGTGCAACTGGTCAAACCCCGTTTTCCTTAGTGTTTGGAGCAGAAGCGGTGATCCCGACGGAAATGGTGAATTGGTGATACCTACAGCAAGATCCAACCTCAGGGATCCTGAGCGGAATCCTGAAGTCCTATGCCAGGAGCTGGATACTATTGATGAGACAAGAGATGCTGCAAGGCTAAGGATGGCAGCATATCAACAGAGGATATCTAAAGCATATAACAAGAATATAAGGACTAGAAGATTTCAGGTTGGAGATTGGGTATTAAGAAAAGCTTTTCAGAATACTACTAATCCTGCTGATGGAAAGTTGGCTCCGAAATGGGAAGGACCCTATGAGGTTGAATCAGAATCAGGAAAAGGAGCATACCGACTCAAGAATATAGAGGGGGATATGCTACCGAGATCCTGGAATGCTATACATCTAAAGCTCTGTTTTAAGTGAGTATGGAATTCAAATTCTGACTCAGGGTGGTATGGATTTAGATTCTTTTATTAAATTTTAATATCATTTACTATTTTTAACCCGTTACTGACTTAAGCATCGGAGGGGTGTTAGCCAAGCTAACACCCACCTTAGTTTACAGTTGTTGTGCAGCATATTCTTCGGGATGTAGCGCCAGGATATACACTCAGGATACTTCGGAAGATTAGAGGATTGGCCCCCTCTCTCATGTCTAAGGGATCCGATCCCTTCACAGGTTTAAAGGTATTCACCTTTCTTCCGAATTGGGTTTAAACACCCCGCCTGGAGCGCAAGTTATTCTGGAATAGTTCAAGGTGGCGGGACCAGTCCATGTAAAAGTGGCTGACAATTTCGTTACTGTTGGCTATATCCTGAATCCTAAAGGTATATGAGGATTGATCACCCTCTCTCACGAAAGGGTATTTTCATACTCTCTAAGGTTTAAAGGTTTTTACCTTTCTAAGTCTTGGAGTTTATACACTCCCGCCTGTAGCGCACGAAAATTTGGGATTTCCCCCAGGATACGAAGGATTTATCTCCAGTATATTTTGGGTTTTACCCCTGCAACACAAAAAATTGTCTATACAATTGGAACTAGTGTTCAAAAATCTTCTAAGTGTTTGAGGACTTCATGCACAGGGGACATTCCATCTAAAGCAATTGTATGATGCACAAAGGATCAAAGTTGAGCTAAGTGTCTCGAACTGGGGACATCTTAGTAGGAGAAGTCGCAAAGGGGATTGGAGTTTAATACTAAGGCTACACTCAGTTCCTGGTATGATCTTTCCTTTATAAACCTTACATAAATTTTATAACTCAGGTTAAGGTTTAAGTATCCTGAAAAGGATATATCTTTAGGATATATCTTCAAAATGTGTTTTTGGGATGCGTTTCGGGATATTTGATTGAAATATTTGGAAGTGATACTTGATTGAAATTGAAACTCTGGTCAAACAAGTATTGTCAAAACAGGTTTTGGAAAGTGGATTATCTTTTATTCTTTAGAAGTTTTTTCTAAAATTAATTGAATTTTTAGAAATTCTATTTGAAAAAGGTTTTTACAATATATCACAGAGTATATTGATCAGGATATGAGAGCAATAGCAAATCAGTTGAAAGATGAAATTATTTGAAATAAGCAATACCAGTTGATAACCGAAGGTTTCGTCCTAAAACCCAGGACCCATCCACCTTCGGCTATCAAGTTGTTCTAAATACAGAAATAAAATTGTTCAAACATAAGCATAACTCTCAAATTTAAAGAAAATAAGTTTTAGGAGGCAGCGCCTTCTTCGTTCATGGTAATTTCAGCAGCATCCGTCTCGGGATCCGCCTCAGCATCCCTCTCAGCACCGGTTGGTTTTTCAGCTGCTTTTGAAGATCCTTCAGCAGCAGGTTTGGCAGAAGTGCCGCCAAGGCTCTTTAGCTTTGTTTCCGAGGCACTGACGTCCCAAGAAGGGCATTCAAAGCCTAGTGTTTTGGCTTCGTGGGCCATCTTTAGCCTGGCCTGGAGGAGAGAAGTGACGACGGAACTTTTAAGGCTTTCCCGGTAGCTGACCATATCATGTTCATGTTGAGCATGGGCAGCGTCAAGATCAGCTTGGGCCTGGAGAATAGCTTTGTTGAGAGCGGTCTGGTGTTCTTGGGTCATAGCCTTGAACTTCTCCTCGTAGTGCCGAGATTTAGCGGCTGCAATCATGCCTTGATCGGAGATGGTAACCTCGGCTTTCTTTAACTTGGATTCAAGCGTTTTGTTGAGCCCGCAGGATTCTTGATATAGATGAACCAGATGTTCAAGACCCTGCAAAAATAAGAGGACAGGTATTGGTTTTAATAAATACTTATAAGTGGTATAATCTGCAGGATATGGTTCAAGGATACTAACCTGGTTGAGAAAAGAAGTCATAAATCCGCTTGCTTCGATGAACCCGTAATTCTCATAGGGAAATGTATCAGAGATGATGGGGGAATCGGGCTCTTTCCTTTTACGGGAGCTTGAACTCCGGGGCCTGGTAGCTGGCGAAGGTTTGGGAATGACGATGGCCTTGGAACTGCTGGGCTTGGATGAGGCCGTGGCCTTGGGACTAGGTTCCTTCTTGATCTGAACCTGATCGGAATAACTGTCCAGCTCGTCGAGGTCAAAGACTTCAGGGATCTTGGCCGGTGCTGCGTAAAGGGAAAAAGTCTTACATCTTTATTACCTTTCATTATATTGTATTGTGCTGATTAATTATTTCACAAGTAATCCTTACCAGACATTTCAGATGATGAATATTGACTGGAACTCGGGATATGTGTGGTAAAACTCCTGTCACTTGCAAGTAATTGGTAAACAGTTTTGATTCTTTTCTCTGATTCCGCAGTAGGGGGAGCTACTTCCTTGAAATTTACTGCAAAGGGATCAAAAAGGAGGATATTAGCAAAAGGTAAAAGTCTAAAGGTACATGGGAACATTCATGATCCTACCGGTGGTTAACCACTCCACCGGAAGGCTAGCACCCTCATCAATGGAGTCTCCTTTGACAAAGAAGAACTTGCGTTGCCATCTGTCTTCGTTTTTGGTGGCTTTAAGAATAAGGGGTTTGTTGGAAGTCGAAAAAAGCAAAAACCGGCTAGAACCGTGGGATCGGAGGCGGTAAGCGATTGGCAGATCTTCGATACAAAGGTCGGGACAGTGAAGATTTTTAATTTGGTTGAGTACGATTAATACCCTCCAGACCATGGGCATGCTCTGAGCAAAGGAGATACCGGTGGTCCGGAAGAATTGCATCATAAATTCGGGAAAAGGGTATCGAAGACCTAGCGAGAAAGGGTATGCTGGGAAGCAAACCCACTCAGTAGAAGAAACGTCCGATCGAATTGACCGATCGAATGGTCTAAAGACCGTGTTATCGGGGAAAGCACCAGAAGCTCTCAAAGCCGCAATGTCTGCGTTTTCAAAAGCACAGACCTCCTTCTCGGGATTTTTGAGAAGATTCTGCTGAATGAAGGTCTCGGATGATTCACTGGTTTGGGAATAAGTTCTAGCGGCCATTGCAAATAAAGGAAGAAAGATTGACGAAAAATGAATGAGAAGTAGGGAATTACCTGGAGACTCCGTTGGAGATATCTGCTTTTCAAACAAGAAGAGAGAAGATATAGGAGCATTGTAGATCTCCATCGAGTTAAAAGCGCGTTGGAAGTTAGGGTGTAATCTTGACCGTGGTCTCGATTTAATTGCCTTGATTTACGAGATAGAATTTTAAAATATATCCGTTGGATTGGTATACCAACAGATATATTTGGGGACAATTGTTATGGGCCATTTTCTGAGTATATATATCCTGACTAATATCCTGCTTTTGGTTTTTTACTTGTGATCAGGATACTGGATTAGGATATTGGTATCATCATGGGCCATATCCTGGTGTTAACCAAATTAACCACGTGCAGGTTAGAGGCTGTGGGTTACTAACGGTCAGATGGACTTCTTCTCCTCAAGACTCGGGCGTATCTGTTATGTGAGAGACGTTGAACCCGAAAGACCAGGTCTACAACGTTCGAGTGGGGAATATTCGCTGGATCCCGGTTTATTAGGATAGTTTGTTGCATTTCTTTTACTATAAATAGATGGGGGCGGATCAGATTAAGGCACGAAACTTACACACACACTTTCGAACACTTTTGCTCTCTAGCTTTCAGCAGTCACTACACACAAACACTTGTAATCGAATTACATTGTAACACCTAGTTGATCCGCATCACATCCTGCACTGTATCCTGATATTTGAAGTAATAGAAGAACAAGGCAGCTGCGATTGTCAGCTCCCGAGGTTGTGTGCCGGCGATCTGGATTGATCAAGGGCTTTCCTCGTACATCACGTGTCAACCTTTACTTTTTTGCTCATTGTTTGATCATAAATACAGCTCAATATCCTGAGCCGTATCCTGAAACTGTTTTTACAATTAACTTGATTAACATATTTTTGACACTCATTTCTAGCACACTACCTCACTTAACTAATTTGATCACTTAATTGCTTCGGTAATTTTTGACCAAAACAGACGTTATGGTGCGATTTCTCAAGAGGAAAGTTGATACGTCTTCCGGATTCGTTGATGTGGATACTTGCGTAATCGGATTGGCGATGAGAATTTAAGTGAAGGTTGTATATGTTATATAGAGAAAGAGTTGCTTAAGAAAGTAGGTTTAGATGATGTTTTGGATAGATTTCAAAAAATGAAAACCCGTAGGACGATGTTTTAATTATGTTTGTAAGAAGGTTTGACTTGTTTTTTATGATTATATAAATTTAGTTCTTTTGTTTTACATGACCCGACTCGATCCGATCCGAACCGATACGAACCGACCCAATTGTAACATCCGTCTCAATTTAACATGTTTATAACCTTAGTTATGCATTTTATATGAAAATTGTGACTTTCTAAAAACTTTGTCAAGTCAAAGTTCATACGTGTTTAAAGTAAACAAAATATAGTTCCAAGTGTTTACATAGTTCACTTAAAACAAAAACAACATAACGTCATTGCGGAAGCTTCATTTGACATGTGTTCGGTTCACTTGATTGCTTGATCGTCTTTCGGATGCTTGCTATACTCACCTATGATCAAAACCAACTTAAAAGTTAGTTTTGACAGCTTATAAACATGTATAAATAAGTTCCAATATCAAATAATGATAATCAAAATAAAATTTCCAAAATCATGCCTCCCGCGTGTCGCGGAAGGCAACTTTTAATCTGTCGCGTGTCGCGACACCTGTCGCGTGCCGTGCCGCAATTGAGGGACCATGTCGCGTGTCGCGAGGGAGACTAATTTCCAGCAGGTACGTTTCTGAACCTGCATTTTCGGCCCAGCTCAATTATTCAACAAAAATCGAACTTTAAACGGCCATAACTTTTTATCTACTAGTCCGTTTTAGGCGATTCTTTTTCCTATGTGCTCGAAATTTAATTCTCCATCTTATGGAGTTAAAACCTGACATTCCACTAGTTCAAAAATTCAGATTTCAAGCTCTCGGCTTGAAATCCCTTTTTAACACTTTTGACCCGTTTCATGATTCCTTAAACCACTTTCGTCTAATTATTATAAATTCTGGAGATATTTATTACCTCAAAACCATTAACTCATGAGTTTAAAACTTTCATAAATTATACCACCAAAGGTTGAGTTATGCGTAAAACTTCATTTTGACCCGTTAGAGGGATTTACCATTTACTTTAAATTTCACTCTCCTTTCACCCATCATTTTACTACATTAAAGTATCTACTTTTACTTCGTAATCTCAATACTAATTCCTAAACAACCTCTAAGGGTCGTTTGCCCGGTTTTCCCATCAAGGGCTTTTTGGTCAATTTTAGTCCTTCATTTTACGACGAAGGACTTTCGCTAATATTTGACCAAGAATATCGCTTTTAACAATAATTCTAAATATGCGTACCTGGCTCGAGTCATAGGATTGACCCGTTTAAATATCTTTCACTATTAATTTCTAATTAATACCAACGCGAACCGTATGATATTTCCTGTAATCACAAAACTCAACAAGCGATCATCAATTAATATTGTCAAATGATCTTGCCAATGTCATTTGACCCGTTTAGTCCGAACGACCATTTTCTATTATGAGATGATATCTAGTTACCATCTCTCCCTTTTACCCATTCCGGTTTACACCATAACGTATTCAAAATTTCTTATTAGTTCATCGTCACATGACTAATTTACCAATTTACCCTTTTTGCCATTGTTTATGATTTCTCACCATTGCACTAGTTCCGACTCATATTATTTGCGTCGGAACATTATAACTTTATTACTAACTTTTCCTTATTCATTTTCAATACACACAACTAATGTATACTAAAAGGGGTGTAAGCTTTTACTTACCTCGCATCCAAATTACGCTTTCCTTTTCGTACTTGCTCCGTTTGACTCGCTTCATCCCCAAGCCTCCATCTAGCTTGTCAAGAGTCAAACTATCATTATAATTCACAAGGTGGTAATCTATATTAGTCATTATAACCACGACTATTCCACCTTACGTATTTTCTATGTCAAAACTACTATTCGACTCCGTCCATGGTTAGTTTAACTTTTCAAAAGTTACTACCCTTAATTATATGATATGTGCATATAAGCTGAATCGACTTCATAATTAAAATTTGTATTACCCCACATCACACGTAATTAGTCGAACTAGGAAATTACGCGTTTGATTCATAATTTCAACATATGAACATTGTGGGCATAATTTATAACATCAACAATCAAGTTTCGTATCACTGAAAATAGGCTGTTTTTTGTGACCTGTTTAACCTGTTTACAAGTCTTCAAAAATTACGATTTTTTTATGTGGCGTACCTCTCCGAGGGTTAGGCCTTGTATTAAAATTTCAAGATCTAACTCTTTACCAAAAATTCGTAAAACTTCATCCACTAAGCTGTAATCAGATTCGTCACTTCTGACTGCAGCTTACGGAAAAATTCATTAAAAATTCCTCGTTTATCCGATTGACGAAATTCCAATTGGCGATTCTTTTAATCAGTTAATACTTTCTACAGTAAGAATTTGAGATCATAACTCAATTCCTAAATTGAGTTATGACATACGTAATGGGCTGCAAATTCTTCCAGAAAACGCAGCTTGAACTTTTGATACGGAAAAATTCATAAAACGCTCAATTTTCGTCGAAAAAATGCGATTCTAGTGGGGTTTTAAAGATATTTCCTGGAATTACATTTTAGACTCAAGAAACATATGTTTTTGTCATGTTTTGTCCACGTTACAGCCAATACAATTCGGCTGTAAATTCTGATCAGAAGCTGTTTGAATTCAGCTTTCAATCAAAACATGTTTATGACATTATAGCACTATTTTTAGCCATCAAAAACCCTAAAAACATTACATTACTCGAATTTAGCATCATCACACTCATCACCTTCAATGGTGATCATGAATTCACAAGATTTAGACCTAATTTCATCATATGCTTGTCTAGGGTTTACTCCTAGACACTACAATGTTCCTATTTCATCATATAACGAACATGCAACCATCTAATTCGAATTCTCTATGTTCATCCAGAAATTTAGATGGAAATTTTCTACAAAATTTACATACCTTATGATCTCCTTGCAATGGGGATCACCAATCTAAGCTCAGATTTCGTTTTGGAATGGATTTGAGCCTTCAATTTGTGAATTTTGTGCAAGTTAGGGTTTGTGGGAGAACCCTGGTCGCGCTCCCTGTGTTCTAGTCGATCCACACATACACTAGTATGTGTTGGATTTTTATTTTTTTTTGTTTTAATGAATCTTGTTTCACAATGTGCACAATTAACCCTCCTACTTTCATGAGGTTTATAGTTTAATTGTTTTAACACTCTAACTTGGTATTTCTTGGCTCTTATCTAACTGGGTTAGATCTTATAACTAGTTAGTTTATCCCGTTTAACTGCAACGTCGGATTAAAATAAAGAATTTATATTTTAGGGATGTTACACCGATACGAACCGATTTTTTTATTTATATACCTTGGGGCCTAAAATTTTTAAAAATGTTCCGCACCCCCATGGAAAAATTCTTGGGTCCGCCACTGATCGGTGTATACTCACCGAAAAGAAAATGTGACCGTTATCAATTTTTGTAACGTTGGGACTTGCGTGTAACCGTTGGAAAATTAAAGAAAATTGTTTTCTTTATTTAAAACCCACACATTTCACTCATCTCACACACCACTCTTACTAAACTTTCTACACACCACACCATGGATAAACAAAATAAAGGTGAACCCAAGAAAAAAGGTTCCGCTAGCCGAGGAACGGGTTCAAACTCAAGAGGACGTGTGGCGCAAAAACGAGACGAGGTGGTTCTAGTGGTCCTATTGCACCGTTACAAACTCCATACAAACATTCAACAAACTCTCAACCTTAATATGTTTCCCCCAACCTTCACAACCGACTTTTTATAACATCCAACCCCAACCTAATTTCCCGCCACAAATATTTTCACACCCACACGGTCCAACAATGGTCGCACCCGGCATGTACGAATACTCCATGGAAGCGCAAAACTCATTCGATCCATGGGCATTTAGGACCCCGCCAATTCAATCACCAAGAGAGAATGTTGAGCACTCATTTCCGATCTACGATGACAATGAAGACCAAGATGTAGAGGTTGTTTCTGAAACACAACATTTGGATGAAATATGAGGTTGAAGACGAAGATGTTGGTGAAGCAAGTGAGTCGAAAGAAAAAGGAGGCAAGGCGGAGCGTCAAATTTGGACGAAAAAATAAGAAGAGGCCTTAGCCAAGGCATGGGTTCATTGTTCTTTAAACAAGAAAAAAGGCAACCAACAAAAAGCGGACAGTTTTTTGGAAAAAAGTTCTCGAGCATTACAACGCAACGGTCGGAGGAAGTACATGAACCGTTCATCAAGTACGTTCAAAATGGCTCCCTATGTTGAGTAAGATAAACTACTTCAACGGACTTTGGCAACAAGTGGTATAATTTTTTTTAACATTTATAAAATATTTTCTATAACATTTTTTACTTTATATTTGTTATATATGTAGGATCTTATTCGTGGTTGTGCTTGTGGCGACGTCGATGTCATGAATAGGGCTTTAAAAGATTATAAATCAAAATATCCAAGTGGTTTTCATCATGTTGAGGCATGGGAGGTTGTTAATAAACATGACAAATGGGCCCCGGTACAATTGTTGAGTGAAGATAGTGATAGTTCGGGCCAAAAAAGAAAGTCGTCGGATTCAGGTAACTATAATTCGGGTACACCGGGAACTGAGTTCACTAGCGATATACCCGACATAAACGTAGACCCCTCACCAACAAGACCGCGGAAGAAAGATAAGAGAGCCGCAACAATACCATCCGATAGCGTGGAAACGACTTTGACCGAGCTCTCACAATACACCCTTATGAAAGAAGCAAAACAAGCACGGGCGATAGAGTTGTCGAATATAAAAAAGAAATGTGAGGAACACACCATAGCGTTAGTGTCGGATAACGCGAGACGGTGAAACAACTTATGTATGATCGGGATTTGGACACGTTTACTATGCCACACGACCATGCTTCACCCGAGATGTCGCCGTTTATTCTAGCGCGGAAAAGGGATATCGCAAAAAAATATAATTGGCCATGCCCTTTCTAAATTTTAGGTTTATTATGGTTTAATTTTCTAGTTTTAATGTGATGTGTTTTTTTAAGTAATTGTAATTCTAAGTTTATTATGGTTTTAATTTGTTTAGTATATTTTTATTTATTTTTAATGCATAATTTCTAGAAATAAAAAATATAAAAAAAGAAATAAACACCCCATGTGTTTGACTATTAGAGCACCCTCAATGTTTGAGTGTAAAATGGGGAGTGGAGTGTGGAGTTGACATGACATAAAATTATTGGCTAAAAAAAAGTTTACCACTCACCATTTAGAGAGTGCCCCTTTCACCCTAAACATGTATATCCTTATTTATTTGGTATACTAATTTATTTTAGTATCTTAGTAACAGCACACATTTTTGCCCCATACATTTTTCGATGTATCTAGCACCAAGGAAGGTTATAAACACATTAGATGCAATTCGCAGAGACTTCATATAGGGTAGAAAAGCTGGAAAGAATAAAATACGTTGGATTGCATGGGGCAAGATGACAAGATCGAAGCAGTATGGTGGATTCAGATTAGAAGACCTGAGAAGTGCAAACCTCACCTTCATGATAGAGTGGTGGTGAAAATATAAGTCGAGACCGGAGGAACTATGGGTGAAAGTTATAAAGTCAATACATGAAAGTAAGAGATGTTATAAGTTTATACCATTTAATAAGAATTTAGCAGGTACATGGAAAGACATTGCTGAAGCCAGAAAAGAGCTTGAAAAAATGGGAATCACAACAACAAAAGTGCCTACAACAGAGGTGGGCAGTGGCACATCAGTGAAATTTTGGCTGGATAACTGGACTGGAGGTAGACCATTCAAGGAGAGATATCCGGAGTTATTTAAAATTGCAACAAACAAACAAGCAAAAGTAGCGGAATGTGTAACAAGATTAGAGAACGAGAACCAGGCTCGACCACCAAACGCAGACGACGAATGAGCCCAGAGGACTAGTATGTTGTAGCAACTTAATAGTGCAAAACTCAAAACAGGGGAAGATCGATGGGTGTGGAATGCAGACGATAAAGGAGAATTCTTGGTGGCAATTGTCAGAAAACATATAAACAAACAAGGCGGAGTCGGAAACGAAGAAGAATGGAAGCATTGGAATCATTGGGTTCCACCAAAGATAAACTATTTTACATGGAAGACGACGTTAGAGAGGATTCCGGCGAAGAAAGCATTAATTGGGAGAGGCATACCAATAGCAAATCCGCTATGTTTAAGGTGTGAAACACAAGAGGAATCGGCTGGCCATATAAATCAAATCAAAATTAGTATGGAGGAATATACTTGTATGGTTAAAACTACCCGCGTCCAACGAATTCTGATCATGCAGCGAGACTTTAGAGTATGTGAACGACTTAACAGGATCAAAGGAATGGAAGAAAATTATCAATGTGATTTTTCAAACAACTATGTGGAATATATGGAAGTCACGAAACGAGAGAGAGTTCGACAAAATCATCCATACCGAGAATAACATAGCAGGGGCAATAATGTCAGACAGCGGCGAAGCTTGAGATTTCCGATCGGGGGGTCGAAAACGTATATATCTAAAAAAATTATAAACCGGGGGGTTGAAAATGTATATATCTAAAAAAATTCTATACGAAAACTATATACCGGGCACTACTGAGCGAAAAGTTCGGGGGTCGGGCGCCCCTCCCGGCCCCCACAAAGCTACGCTGATGTCAGATAGCTTTATCTGGCTAAAGAGTATATCAAAGCTTCAAGATGTCGTATGGGAGAGATGAGTGGATTTTAATATAAGAGATATAGTGAGGTAAGCGGATTTGATGTAATTGGGGTAGTATTGTTTTTCCTTATTTCGCATTCCTTTTGTACTATACTTTTCAGGTTTTTACAGCATTTGCTGGCCCTGTACTATTAATCATAGAATACTATCGTTAAAAAAATAACAACACACATTGATTTACTTGGAACAACAATGTGTGCTTCTGTTGTGCTTCTTCATCATTGGTCAACTAGGAAGAGTAATTATGAGACTCGCCTATACTTGAATTAGAAGACTACACCAATCAATTGCATAAATAAGTTGTTCACTTGTTCGCTAGATCATTTATATGATAGTAGATTACAATTCTGTGTATTACACAGGTTGATTAATGTAATTTTATGAGGTGACGCTAACCCGCGCGTTGCGGCGGGACGCTAATTATAAATGCCTTTACTTTACTACACTACTGCAAAACAGATCTTTAGACGGGGTGATATAGGTTTTAAGACGGTGTTTTCAACACCGTCTTAAAGCACACTGGTTTAAAATCAAGTCTTATTAGACGGTGTTCAATTTTAACACCGGCTTAAACTTGATGAACACCGTCTTTTAATATCAAAACATTTCAAATATTAATTAAAACAAATATTTTTGAACACCGTCTTATAAACATTTGCTGAGAAAAAAAAACATTTACAATAAAAAAGGTTTTCCAGAAATACATCAAGCAATTTTATTAAAATTTGGATATTTTAAGCTAAAAAATATATAAATCACAAACCCTCTGTTCAGTCACCACCAATGGTGTCAAAGTGATAACAATAATTTCAACTTAAAGTTAAGATTTATCTCGAAATCGATACCGAGCCCCTAAGCTAGGACCAACTGGAACTAAGATTTTTTCCTTCAAATATAACTTGACGATCTTCGTAACTTCTTTTATCTTTGACCGGAGCATCAGGTATACCAACTACAAAACGAAAAGGCAAGGATCATAACTCCACACAGTATAATCATTTTATGATCTCAAATTAACATAAATTCGAATTTAAATGGACTTCATATGTCATTTACACACAATCTACTCATTTACCAGCAACCTTAACCGGCACACAAATTGGATCTTTTAACCCATTTACGAAACCTAATCAAGTCAATCTCCTAATTACTATCGAAATAATTACAATAAACCCTAACTAATAAATTATATATAATACAAGACTATAATAACAATAAAACCTAACTAATATATTCATCGTTAACAAACAAAAACAATCAAATTAAGACCATTAAAACAACAATAAAAAAAGACATTAAAGATAGAAGTAAGACCTTCGCCCTTGAGTTTGTTCCAAGCGAATTCAAGGCCACTGGTGAGCTAACCAAGCATCTCTGCCGTAATACCAAGTCCATGTGTCCATTTAACTTCAGTTGTGATGTATCAGTTTGTTCTTTGTCAAGATCACAAGAAGAGAGTCGAGTGCTTTTCATCCATAGCTGCAAGAAGTGATGAACCCGATATAGGGTATCTGACAAACAAAGATTTTATATTATTCAAATACATGAACAATGTCACTAACAGGGCCTAAATGACGTATAAGAAATGATTTCAGGGATAAATACCGATGCTCCCGATGTGCTATCAAGTCCTCAATTGGGCCCGAGGCAAAAACTTCATGTTGACCTACACCAGAACATTACAGAAATTGAACCTTATAAAAACCATATATGTTAAAAAGTCAGAAGCAAGCGAAAGATATGTTTTAAAACGATTAGCATTTATTCTTCATATTACTACTGGACAAGTTCATGTCTTAAGGAATCTTATATTATTTTTCATCCATAGCTGCAAGAAGTGATGAACCCGATATAGGGTATCTGACAAACAAAGATTTTATATTATTCAAATACATGAACAATGCCACTAACAGGGCCTAAATGACGTATAAGAAATGATTTCAGGGATAAATACCGATGCTCCCGATGTGCTATCAAGTCCTCAATTGGGCCCGAGGCAAAAACTTCATGTTGACCTACACCAGAACATTACAAAAATTGAACCTTATAAAAACCATATATGTTAAAAAGTCAGAAGCAAGCGAAAGATATGTTTTAAAATGATTAGCATTTATTCTTCATATTACTACTGGACAAGTTCATGTCTTAAGGAATCTGAAGCATAGCTAATAGTAGACCTGGCAAACGGGTTGGGTCGGGTCGGGTCGGGTCGGGTCGGGTCATGGGTCAAAACGGGTTCGGGTCAAAATGGGTTCGGGTCAAAACGGGTCAATTAAAAAAAGGGTTCTTTTTGTTCGGGTCGAAACGGGTTCGGGTCGGAACGGGTTCAGGTTGAAACGGGACCGGGTCAGAACGGGTTTCGGGTCGGGTTAGTTAAAATCTGTTTTTTTAAGAAAAAAGAGATTGTATAGCGAGGGGCAAATTTGTCGGGTTGAAACGGGTTCGGGTCAATACTTTGTGACACCAATCAATCAAGATTCAAGCATAAATATGTGATCAATAAAGGCACAAATTTGATAAATAATTCTACCAGCAATTCTCAAATCTGTAGAACATGCAATATTTTGGTCAATATTAGAGAACATACAATCGTTTATAATGATCATACAGATTCAATGTTTTCATTTTTCAACATTAAGATAATAGAAATACGGTCAAACTCTACTTTCATCACATTAATGGTTGACTTTTGTTCACAAAGTCAAAACTACTCTTTATAATACTTTTTTTTACTGGCCAACAAACTCCATTTTAATACTCAAAGTGGCTAACCATTATTTTTTGACTGGCCAACAAACTCCATTTTACTACTCAAAGTGGCTAACCATTAGCCACACCACAAACGTACAGTTACACCAAATGGAGAAAAAATAAAAAGACATGAGTCTACACAGTAGCCCACATCCAGATTACAAAATCAAACCATTTACTTCATTTTTCCTCCACTGTCCCAAGACACTAGTGGTGAGACAACTGAAAAGGAGTAGAATTATATCAACAAAAACTGAGAAGACCAAACCAACACAAAACATACATTTAGAACACACAAATAACACAATCAAATGAAAAAATATAATACCTGAGCTTCATACAGTTTCAAACAATGAAAATAAGGATGACATGAGTTTGGTTGCCTAATATAGTTTCAAGCCAAGCTTGAATCTTCTTGGCCAAACTCAAGCCCGCATCATAAAGGTTCAGTTGATATTTCAAGTCGGTTCAATTTTATCGTAAAGTTCCCAGCTGAGCAAGCTCGGCTCAGCTGTCATCTTTTGCAGCCCGACTTACAAGACCCGGTTCTGGATCTAGCATTAGCGAAATCATAATTACATATGTACAATTATTCTAAGTTTGAAAAGAAAACTATGAAAAAGCAACCAATTGATTAATAATTATTCGTTCATTAGATGTAACTATGTATGAAAGGATATGAAATGAAATAACATTTTTTTTGAACGGCAAAATTCATCAAAATGTAATCCTTCACAAGATTAACCGAATTAATAGTGACCTTCGTTTCATCCAAAATGTAATCATTTGCAAGATTAACTGAAATACCCGAGCCCAAATATAACTGAGAAGACGTTAATCCTTCACAAGATTAACCGAATTAATAGTGACCTTCGTTTCATCCAAAACAAACAATCAAGAAGCCTCATGACAGTTCTATATCTAATCAAATCCCTAATTCCCTATAACCATTCACTTGACAAATTCTAATTCAAAACTTACACTAACAACACACTAATAACACACTACTCACAATCTAGCAAAACATTCAATATTCTGCCAACGAAAATCAAACCGTCACATGTGTAATAAGAATTCAATAACATCATATAACACCAATTGATATGTATCAAATCGTATAATACTCCGTAGGTAAACAACAAACGTTACAATATACGATTATATGAACCCTAGATCGAATTCAATGAAATGAAAGGTACCTCTTATCAGATGAGCCTCCTTTCTGGCTAAGGAAGGAACGGAATAACGGAGAGTTGACGTCGTAGATCATTGTCGCCTGCAACGATGAAAATTGGTAGCAGCTTCTTGATAAACGAGTAGAATGGGAAGGGAGGCTAGGGTTTGCTGCGTCTGAATGTGAATGGTTGCGAGTAGAAGGGGAATGGAGGCTAGGGTTTTGGTTGAGTTTGTTTTTTTCTAAGATAATTGTTACAAAGAGTATATAAGACGGTGTTCAAAAACACCGTCTAAAGGGTGCATATATAGTTATAAGACGGTGTTTAAAGGGAACACCGTCTAAAGGGTGAGGAATTGATTTTAAGACGGGGTTTAAGCATAAGACAGGGTTATATGGAATTTTGATGAATTTTTTAATTGGATTGGCACAATGGCCATGTGAGGAATTGATTTTAAGACGGGGTTATTATTATAACACCGTCTAAAAAAGATCTTGAACACCGTCTAATGCTTCATATTGTAGTAGTGCTATACACTACTACAAAACAGATCTTTAGACGGGGTGATATAGGTTTTAAGACGGTGTTTTCAACACCGTCTTAAAGCACACTGGTTTAAAATCAAGTCTTATTAGACGGTGTTCAATTTTAACACCGGCTTAAACTTGATGAACACCGTCTTTTAATATCAAAACATTTCAAATATTAATTAAAACAAATATTTTTGAACACCGTCTTATAAACATTTGCTGAGAAAAAAAAACATTTACAATAAAAAAGGTTTTCCAGAAATACATCAAGCAATTTTATTAAAATTTGGATATTTTAAGCTAAAAAATATATAAATCACAAACCCTCTGTTCAGTCACCACCAATGGTGTCAAAGTGATAACAATAATTTCAACTTAAAGTTAGGATTTATCTCGAAATCGATACCGAGCCCCTAAGCTAGGACCAACTGGAACTAAGATTTTTTCCTTCAAATATAACTTGACGATCTTCGTAACTTCTTTTATCTTTGACCGGAGCATCAGGTATACCAACTACAAAACGAAAAGGCAAGGATCATAACTCCACACAGTATAATCATTTTATGATCTCAAATTAACATAAATTCGAATTTAAATGGACTTCATATGTCATTTACCCCAACCAACAATTACCCTCACAACCTCAAAATACCACGCGTTAAAAACATCACGGAAACTGAATTTGTGCATGCCCATCACTCGTGAACATTCTAGTGGCGGTGGATGTTTGGTTTGTTCCACGCGTGATAAACGGTGCATCACGCACCACCCCGCCTCCTCTAATCCTTTAAACCTTATAAATACACATTTGTAAAATTTTAAAAAAATGCAATGAACAAGAATACCAACTTAACCAAGTAATCCTATGAATCCACAATACAGTAATCTTGCGTTTTTTGATTTTTTTTGTTAATTTAATTTGATTAATTAATATATGATAGTAGAGAAAGTGAATGAATAGTGATTTGTTTGCCTGGTTTCTTCTCATTTACCTATTTGGGCGGTCATTCCCCATTCAGACGCGTGTCTTTCACCTTTACATCTTCGTTCTAATCAGCCTCAAAAAGAGAGAACAAGGGCTGGCAGAAGCGGGGCCGCCCCTGGTGGTGGAGCCATGGCGGAGCCACGACGGTGGCCGGTTTCTTTAAATCTCAGAGAGAGTGAGGGCTGGCAGAAGCGGGGCCGCCCCTGGTGGCGGAGCCACGACGGTGGCCGGTTTCTTTAAATCTCATAGAGTGTAGGGTTGACCGGCGCCGTCCCTGATGGCGGAGCCACGGCCTATTAAAAGGCGTTGGCCTCACCCACTTAACATAGATTCTGATTCCTGTTTGTAAGGTAAAAAGGTTTTCACAATCAAAACCTTACACATTTTTATTCTTAACTGAAAAACAATATTACTTAGTACACATCATAAATCCATTCTGAGGTGCAAGATTTGAGAATGTGGAACCGATATTGTACATGGGTTTTTATATTCTTGATTGGATTTGGTGTTTTGCGAGATGGGTATGAGTTTGATGAGAAAGATTTTCATTACAATATAGGTGTTTGTTTTCATCATTTGCTCTGATTGACCTATTTGGGCGGTCATCCCCTTTTAAGACGCGTGTCTTCCATCCTCACACCTTTGTTCCGATTGACCTATTTGAGGTGCGGTGGGTGTTGCCGACCATTGGTCTTCCTCCGGTTGTTGACAGTGGTTGGTAACGGAATGGTAGAAGTCTGTGTTCATTATATCATGTTGTGGGTCATTTGCTGACACTGTGGTCTGGTTGCCAACCACCGCTCCTGGTGGCGGACAGTGATGATTGTTTTGGGTGTATATATCACTCAAGTTTTTTACCACTTTGTCATTAATTTTCTTAAGGGTTCTGGTTTCTTGGCTGTGATCTTTTTGTGAGCCTACTGTATCGACAAGATTATATTATATGTTTAATGAATAGTAAAAAAGGGCATCTTATTTTTAGGACTTTTGGTTGTTTGGCTGTGATCTATATGTGAGCCTACCGGTATTTTGCTACAGTTTTGTTGGTTGGCTGTGGTAATGGGTTCTGCCGCTAGGCTATGATGATCTCAAAAGTCTTTTTTGGTGATGATGGTGTGGCAAGGATGGCGGATGGTAGGTTTTAACCTACAACCCACCTTGCAGCCATGATTTCTGGTAGATCTGAGCCACGTAGTTTTGCTGTACTTTTTTCTAAACATGCTTCAACATGGCTGTGATGACAAAATCTGAACCAGCTTATATTGTAGATCTTTGGTGGATATGGTACGAATGTCGCGTTAAAAGACATTGTGATCGTGCAACGCCTGGCTTTTATACACATTTTAGGATATTGTGTAAACAAAAACTTTATTTAGTATGATGCTATTTGTAATATGTTTATTTTTTCCATTGCTTTAGGATCCAAGCTTGATAATTTAGTTGCAATTTTTTTGTATTATATATATATATATATATATATATGTATGATGATGATACAAGTAAGATCAAGCTTATGGCTATAACACACATTAGTATGTGTATTGATCATATTTCTAAAAGGAGAGGGTACAAGTGAAGTGGCTATAACCACATTGAAGGAACCGTGGATAAAGAAGCAGGTTAATATCCATTCTTTAAAAAGTTTAATTTTTATTAATAGGATGTTAAAAGTTCTGTTCATGATTGTTGAAAAAATGTTTTTGTGAAGTTTGTTTGGATGAATTCCACCTGCATAACAGTTTGATGCAGGTTTTGGAGATGATGTCAACAACGGGTTAGTTCACATACAGGTTGGAATACATGTGTGTGGAAGAAGTGTTTCTAGATTGGAGTCTATTTTCAAAGTGAGATTAGGTAGGTAGTTCACTGATTGATATAGCGGCCTTGAGGGAGAGGTAGGGGTGTCGGAAGCGGACTTAAGGGAGAGGTAGGGGTGTCGAAATCGGACATCAGGGATAGTTAATTGCAGGTCTGTAAAAGCCCGCTGATGGAGTTTATCAGCTATGGACTTCAGAAATCCGCTGGATGAGACGTTGGGCATGTTGGAAGTCCACTAATGTTGGTGGTGGGCTTCAGTTCTGGACTATTTCGACGCAGTCGATCACATGGAAGTGATGTTGATGGAAGACTCAAGTCCCTTGCTAATCCATGTGGACTACGGAGGTCCACGGAACATATAAATTTATATAACATTTATTGAAAGATGCATCTTTATTTTGATGGGTTCTATTGATAAACACAAATCTTGAATAATCACAAATATCAACTGATCTTCCATGGTCACAAAGATATTTGATTAACTTGAGTATATACATAATAAAGATCTATTCACGTGATCTTCTGCTGGAGGGTATTCCAAGACTAAAATTTTGACATGGTGGATGGTTTTGGTTGGTTATATGGCACGAATGGGTTTTTTTTTAAACACAGAAGATGTGTTTTTGTATAGTATAGATTTTTTTTTTGTTTTATGTTTGGTTTAGGGCTTATGGTTCATGTTTTGCATAAAATGAGATACAAATATATAAATATTTGGACACGGTAATTATTTTGACCACTTGCGTGCCGCAAAGCGCACGCTAGGTTTAAATCCTAGTTGCAATTAAAGTTTGACTTTTATTGTAATTAGTTTAGTATGAAAACCGTATTTGGATTTTAGTTAAAATTTTATATTTCATAAAATCTTTTATATTACGTAAAAAACGAATAATTTTGGAAAAGTTTTTTTTTCTGAACCACACACACGTCAAACCCTTCTAGACATTTTTGTTGGTACTCTTTTGAACATATTTTTGAATTTAATTTTTAACTTTCTATTCGTTTTGCTATACCAGATGCACCGGAATTGACTGAGTTCTCACAGCTACAACGCGCGAGATTTATCCCACCACTAGCATATAAAATATATTGAATTGGTACTATCGTTTGCTATATCAACTGCATCGAAACCGACCGAGTTCTCCCTGTCGCAACGTGCGGGGTTTATTCCACTATTAATATAGAATATATTGAAATTATATATGTATTCTTTAAATTGGTTATTTAGTTATAATTATAGGAAATTTATTTTCATTTATTTAGATTTTAAACCGAGCCGATACCAATATTGTACGAATTAAAGCCTTTTCGGTTTAAATTCGAGTTTGTCTACGTTTTACGGCACCATACGGTATAAGTTCGTGTTTTTTTTGACGTTTTACGTAACTTGGCTGTATAAATTCACGTTTTTGTTGTATGATTTTTTTCGGTTTAAGTCGTCGTTTACTTACTACTTAACACGGTTTCACGACCCCCGTCCCGCAACGCGGGGGTTAAACACTAGTTACAAAATATTCTAAGTATTAACTATATTTTTTTGTGAATTGTTAGGTATTTTAAGAAAGTGCAAATTGACCAATTATCTATTTATTTTTCTTTTCCGGTGCATGACTTTTTTTAAACTATAAAATACGTTCAAATGTGTAAATCAAATGTAACTCAAGATATATGAATATATACGTTAATGTAGGAATTATTTTTCTCATATTTTATTACTATATTAAAGCTGATTATGACGACACATATGACTAAAAATTAATATATTGTATTAAAATTGGAATTTCTTTTATTATAAGTTAGTAGGATAAGGATAAAAAAATATTTTTAAATAAAACATAAGTAAAATAGTAAGGTTAAGCAAGAAAATGTCTTGTGACATTAATTAGAGTCTTTTATTATAAGTTAGATTCTTTATTGGGTTGTTTGTGTCCTATGGTCAAAAACTATAGATTCATCGTACTTTTTTTTCCATGATTCTTTGAATGCGATAAGTTCTATATGTTATTGTGGTGTAAGACCACCCAAATTGCACTAGACGATGCATGGCCACCATGTCTTTTCCACGTTGGAAGCTTCGTAAACAAATAGTCATTATTTCTTCAAGTGGCGGAGCTAGCCCATTTACTTAGGGGTATCCAAGAAAATAAAATTTTATCGTTCAATCATACAATAATAAAAAAAAATTACCGTGCAATCAAAGGACAAGAAAACTCACAAATCACAATAGCACCCTGGTCAACAACGACGATTTCAACAGGGACGATCAGCGCTGGCTTATGGTCGGCTTATGTTTGACGTTTGGTTTCCAGTTGCCACCCATAGTCAAAAGGTTTATTTTATTGTTTTGGGTTTTAGTCTAAGCTTTGTCATTTACCAATTGGGCCTCCTTTCAATTATATTATTGTTAATTTGGGCTTACTTTATCATTTGAGCTTAATTATTCTACAAGTTTTGGGTTGTAAATGGTTTGGACTTATAAAAAATTGGCATTTAAATAATATCAAGTATCCTATTTTTTTTTTATTTTTTTTTTGTGAGGGGTATCCTTCGTATTTGTTTAGGAGTATCCTTTGTATAAACCGAAAAAAATACACTACGAATACAGGGTTGAGTAGTAGCCCGTGCTACCCCTCTTATAACACTAGATCTGCCTCTGCTCTTTCCTCCCCTCTCATGTTCCCCTCCTTGATTCTCATGATAGTAGAGATGGATTTTTCATCATCTAACTGAAAGAGAAAACTAAAAAAATAAAGTCGTGATATGCCCAAATGGATATCAACACATGTTTTACATCAGTGAAAAAGTATAAAAACAAACGCCGGTTATGATACCACTGATATAGGTACGATATTGTTCAATCGAAATCGGTTAGATTCGTCATGTAACAAAACTCATATAGTTTACAATAAAAAATACGTTTTTTTTAATATTGTTACGAGCACTCGTATAGTTTACAATTAGAAAAAAATACTTTGTTTTGAATACAAAAAATAAACATAGCTGCGGAGTTAGATTTAAAAGAAAACGTGAACATAAGAAAGTTATTAAAAAAATCAAACTGAATGATGAATAACGTATTATTAAAAAAATTAAAAAGAATAGTTAAAAAATTCTAATCACTGTTCATCACCAATTCATATTAATATGTGTAATAATACAAAAAATAAACATATATGCGGAGTTAGATTTAAAAGAAAACGTTAACATAAGAAAGTTATTAAAACGTACAAATGACATGGAAAAGTAAAAAAATATGGTGGTATTTTTGTAATTATATTAATCGTAATTACCCTATAAAATCATTTATAGATTAATTTTGATAATTATCACACACGTAAAATAATTACGAATGTCACCGTGTTTTTTACCTTTCCACTTCATTCGTACGTTTTGTACGATAAGATACTTTGTATTTGATCTTTGTCTATATATTAACGACCAAGAAAAATCAAGGAGTTGACCTAATATAAACAAAATTGTGATGAATGTGATCCTCACAATTGTAAATTAACTATTAGTGTTCTACTCAAAATTCTATTTACTTTTATGGAATATACGAAGGATGCTTGTGCCCCGTAATTTGTGTTACTTAAACAACGTGTGAGGTCGAATACAAAATCTTAGAAAATGGTAATCGTTGGAACAAACCAATTGGCAATATCTCATTGTCAATTTGAGCTCCATTATTATTTTGATATTTCACCAACTTCCTTTCTTTTTCACCCAAATCTTGCATTTGCATGCAACCAAGAATTTTGCGGTAGGTTTATTTTCAACCTGTTTGCATTCACCCGTTGAAGGTGAATGTGGGTATTCACCGGTTGAAGGTGAACGTAGGTTGAAAATAAATCTACCAGTCCCTTGTTTGTTTTTAGAATGGATGTGTTACGAAATGATATGATCATCCGTATAAAAAATAATCAAGGTAGGTACTTAGTTGCACAACAAGATGAAGAATCTGTTTCAAAATCGCGAGATGGTTCAACAAAAAATGCACAATGGACAGTTGAGATATACGATGAGGAATCTTTATGCTTGAAAAGTTGTTATGGAAAATACCTAACCGCGTCAAACCAGCCTTCTATTCCAGGATTGATTGCTAGAAATCTTAGAGTTACACAAACTCAACCTGCAAAAAGAAATACTTCCCATCGATGGTTACCCGTGAGTCAACCTGACCCTCGAGAACCAAATTCGATGTGGTTAAAAACACCTCATAGCAGCTACTTGCGTTCACATTATGGACCACCCCCATTAGGGAACTTGATTACGCATGACCCTATTTGGAAAGATACACCTAACCCGCGTAACAAAAAGATTTTGTGGCATATTGAGATCGTTGACTCACCTTCAAATACATTGAAAAATTCCATATCTGTAATGTCGAAAATGTTATCTAGTTTGAGATCATTCGTCTCAGAAAAACAAAAAGACAAGATGAAGAACAATGGCATGAAGGTTGAGAAAGAAAAGGGGAGAGCTTCTAAGTACGTATCATCACATAAATTTAATTGCAAAACCTTTTGAACAATGTGTCATTTATGTATAGTGTATGCCTTTTGTATCTCAAAATGAATTAGACTCGAGAATATATGTACATGTATGCCCAAAGCCCAACCATGTGAAATGGAATTTTCTATTCGTATTATTACATGTATTTAGTTCCTATTTATATTATTAGGGTTGAGCAAGTTTAGGTCCGGACCGAAAATAATCGAGAACCGAACCGAAAATATACCCAACCGACCCGAACCCAAGTACCTAGGTATTTAGATCGGTTCCAATTTTTAATATAAAATCGGGTCGGGTCGGTTCTCGGTTCTTTTCATGATGAAACCCGACTTGGACCTATGGACCGGAACCGACCCTATATTTAGGGTAGTGAATCGGTTCTGTATTTTATGTTTGATCGGTTCTCGGGTCGGGTCGGATATGTTGGAATTTTCGTGTAACTTTTAGAAAAATAATTATTTGTTAGTTTGTCAAACAAATTGAACGCAGCGGAAAACGGGAAAACATGTACACGAGGTTCGGTTCTAAACCGATTCCACCAGTGATCTCACTACAATCAAAATAGGTTATATAAAATTAAAGAATCGTGACATCCAATTAAGAAAGACACATTGGTTCAACGAACGATCTCGCTAGATGATCGTTGACCACGAAATTTGATTTGTTCGTTTGAAACGATTTCAAACGAAACCTAAATCTAAAGAAAATAAAGTTCAAAACCTTACCGTATGCGTAATCAAAGAAACAAATGATTTGTTTGTACAAACGAATTAGAACTTCATGAATTGAATTGTTGCTCCTCTTCTTGTTCTTTTCGGCAGCCAATCCCAAAAACCTTTTTTTTTATGAACAGCAATAGTACGAAGTATATATCTCTATATATGCTTCAAGTAAGAGTCATATATATTAACTAATAAGATTCCTTTTGTAAGCATACAAGCTATCATCAATTAAAGTTCCGTATATATCTTATAATTGAGAGTTATATTGTAATGAGTATATGTCAAAGTTAATATATAAAAGATATACATATATATCTTTTATTTTAAACCAATTGTATTCTAGGGAAAAGATCAACTAGGAAGTTTAATATTGCTAGGAAGTCTAGGAAGCCATATTAGTCTTACACGTGGCAAACTAAAAAACAAGATGGAAGGGTATTTTGGTCCAATCCGAACAACATTATCATCACTCATCTTCTTCACCCAACCCTATCTTCACATCCAACTGCTCTCGTCACCCACACCCTTCACCTCCACCATCTCATAACCACCGGCAACCCACCACCATCTCACAACCACCGGCAACAGACAACCAGTCTGAAAAAACAACACCAGCCATTCCCACCACCGTCAACCACCACGCACGTCATCCATTCGAACACACAACAAACATCCAACCATAACACTTACCCAGATTAAGAACTATCTAAGGACGTCAGTGCCCGTCCAACGACCCTCTACGGTGCCTGCGCCGCCACCATCTCCGGTGCCAACCTCCGCCATAAGCAATCGGATTGATCAAGAGTTCAACACTTATCTACTGTAATCATCTTCAACCTCCGTGTGGCTTTTTATGGTGTAGAATATTTGATTGCGTTTTATATTCCTGGATATTTCATTGCGTTTTATCTACATGAATATAATCATTGCGTTTTATATACTGGAAGTGTATTCTTGCAAAATAGGTTTATGTGGAATGAAACTATTTGTGATGTGGTAAGTGGTAACATTGAATGGCCTTTATTGAAGCACGTTGGCACCATTTTGAGGAAAGGAAAATGGATTTTTATAATTAAAATATTCTTATATAACACTGTAAGATGCAATATGGTTCTAGAATTTGTGAAAGTAATAAAGAGAACCACATGAGTACAAGATTTGTGTTATAAAAGAAAGTGTAAAACACAATTTGTAAAACGCAATTGTATTTTTCACCTCATTCTTTATATGCTTATGTGAATATGTAAAAAGCAATTGTAATAAACAATGAACTGAGAATGTTCTTTTGAGTTTTTACTCCATTGCGTTTTAGGAAAAACACATTTTTTTGAGTTTTTAGTCTATTGCGTTTTAGGAAAAACACATTTTTTTAGTTTTTACTCTATTTTTTTTTAGAAAAAACACATTCTTTTGTGTTTTTAGTCCATTGCGTTTTAGGAAAAACACATTTCTTTTGAGTTTTTAGTCGTTTGCTTTTTACAAACTACACTTTCTTTTGAGTGTTTAGGCTATTGCGTTTTAGAAATAACACATTTCTTTGTGTTTTCTGGCCATTGCGTTTTACAAATAAGTCATTTCTTTGTGTTTTTTGTGCATTGCGTTTTAGAAAAATGTCATTTTTTAGGTTTTTTTTTTCATTGCGTTTTACAATACTGGGGGTTTTTCTATTGCGTTTTACGCAACTGGGTTTTAATTTTTTTTTTCAAAATATAGCAATAGTATACTCGTTTTAAAGATAAAAAAACGCTCGTTTTTTTGGTGCAATTTTTATAAAAAAATAATGTCGTATGAAAGAGTTATTAACGTTTAAAAAATGTGGGGGAATTGGAGGAGAGAGAAACTATTGGCTTTCTTGACTAGAATGCCCCTGAAAAAAGTCACGCGCCTCTTTTCTTACTTTCAATTTCCCTGATTTAATCTTAGCCTTTGATTAACTTAATGGATGGTCAAGATCACTTCCTAACCTTCCTAGCCAAATTAACTTCCTATCGTATCTCCACCCTTGTATTCTAAACACAACTCCTTCATAATTATCTCATAATTATAACAATTATCTCTCCTTTTAATTATCAAGATAATTAACAATATATATATATATATATATAATTTATTATAATTAACAAATTAATTATAATATTAAATCCGGCTCTCCATAATTATTCTAAATAGTTACCCGTTTCTTTTATTACGCTTATTATTTCGTGATCCGGTGATTAACGATTAAAACACCGTTACATGTTCGTTGCCCAAAGTGTAACTCTTTGGGTCGTACCTTGACGACAACATTGAATCTTAATCGATAATTGAACATTATATCCAACAGGATAATGGTCGGGTAGGGTCGGGTTTTTCCTTTTGTTCACCCCTATATATTATACCGAAACCGATGCATATGTATGTATATGTCATCGGTATTATATGCTTGTTATAAGGTGTTAATGAAAACTTGAATGAGATTTTATAAAGTACCTCAAGTATAAAAGGTGTTAATGAAAACTTGGGCTTCCAAATATTGACATGGTTTTTTAAGGCCCAAAAAAGGAATTAAGGCTGATATGTGATAACTATAGGCGGGAAAACCCCGGTACGAAACCAAACCCGACCAAAATACCTAAAATCAGGAATCTTTATACCTAGTTATTCAATACCTGAAACCAAGCATAGTTTTGTCAATAAAAGAAAAACTAAAACGATCGTATGACCGTAATTTTACACCGGGGGCAAAATCGTAATTTGACGAGGAAAAAACAAAAGCGATAATAAAACTGTAAATTTAAACTGAGGGCAGAATTGTAATTTAGCTGTGAGAAAAAAAATACAAAACTAATGACAAAACTATAAATTTAAACAGGGCAAAATCGTACTTTTGCTGGACCTGCTTGGCACTATTGGTCGTCACCTATTTTAACTAATAACAGTGAAACACTATTCCCTGCTATTGTTTTTATTGTTATAGTAAATAAATTAGTTTAAATTTCAAAATAAGTACACCCGTCAACTATTTATGATTTCGTCTAAAGTTCTAGAATTACAATAAGGCCTGGTCTATTCGCACACGGCCTTTGTCTTTTTGCACACTCGAAGCGCCCCGCTATGGCCAAAGCGGGGCGCTTCGAATGTGCAAAAAGACAAAAAGCGTTGGCTGGACTTTGTGTGTTTTTTTTTTTTTTTTTTGAAATAGGTGGGATGTGGGTTAGTTTGGTAGTGTTTTTTGGAGGAAAAAATTGTATTTGAGTTTTATAATATGTTGTTTTATAATTACGTTTTTTTACGTCATTATTTTTATAGAACGTATATAATATAAGTGCGTCTTTATAAACTGTTAACCTAGTTTATTTTGTTAAATTAAACGAACACGCTAAATAAATTGTACAGAAAGCCATAAGAATGAAACGTAAACAATCCAAAACCAACGTGATGTAAATAGAAGATTAACTGCAATATATATATATATATATATATATATATATATATATATATATATATATATATATATATATATATATATATATATATATATATAGGGTTAGGTTCATTTGTGAACCTTACCCCTATTTGTGAACAAAGCGAACACATCTTGGCCCTTGATCTAGTTTAATAATTATAAGGGTAGGATTGTCATTAGACATTTAAACATTATTTATTATTTAAATTTAATAAAGATCAGTTACCAGATATACATAACTTCCCCTAAATACTTGCGATCTAAACATCAGATTGTAAATTTGGATTCATCTTTCACCCAAAAAAAAACCCACGTCCATTCCGTTTCCATCAAGGAACTAGAGCATCATCTTCCATATTGATGATTTCATAATCTTTTTATTCAGTCCATTCTATTTCCATTGTTGTTTCTTGAATTTTTTTTTCCGGCATAAATTAATATATGTCAGATATCTTTTTTTTTTCTCGATATATGTCAGATATCATTCTACAAGTTCTAATACATATTTGTATACATACTGTACATGTGCCATACTATGAAAAACATATAAATCTATTGCTACACGTACATATATGTACATCTCAGTTTGTCCAACAGTAATACATATGTGTACTTTGTCACTTACACATGTGTATTATTACAATCGTTAAGTTCACAAATTACACCATTTTAAAATCGACAGAAATACACAACATATCACAATGTTTCATGATGAAGTTTGTACAAATACACCTCTCAACGGTTCGTTTTACCCAGCACACTTAACTGTACAAAGCAATATATTTCATCACCTACATATATGTACAGTTTGTCCAACTTAAATACACATGTGTATTTCTTGAAAACATGGAGGCGGTTTTTTTTTCCATGATGAATTAAAATTGAATTACTAACTGAACATGATGGGGCGGTTATTTTTTCTTGTAACTGAACATAATTTTTAAGAACAAATAATTACGATACTGCCCTTCAGCAGTTATTTTAAATCAGGTTTTAGATTTTTATTAATTAAAAAAATCCTTTAAAACCTAGATCATGGTCTCCTCATCCAACGGCTAGGATCTGTTCGTTTTTGTTCACAAAATAACAATGTTCACTCTTGATCTATATATATATATATATATATATATATATATATATATATCAGTTTGTACATACAAAACAAAAAGGTACAACTGACTACATAATACATAACAAAACACTATACAAACAAACTAAGGTACTAATCCTCGTGCGGTGGGGACGGTGGGAGGGGAAGTGGAGGCAACCCAGCGAGCTCTCGTAGAGAAACGAGCGTCTCGATGATCCAGTCCTGGCGTGCGGCCTGGCGTCTGAGGCGCCGGTCGAAGTCCCGAGCCACCTCACGCGCTACCGGAGGCAGGTCATCGTAAACGTGCTGCGGGTACTGTGGCGGCTCAGGAGCTGGCTGAACTGGTGGTACCGGGATCTCCTCGACATGCTCCTCCTGAGCCGGATCCTCTAATACAGGCTGAGCCTGAGCCTGAGCCTGAGGCTCCTCCTGAGCCTGAGCCTCAGCCTGAGGCTGGCCCGGGAAATGATCGAGTCCCAGAGCCTGTAGCTGAGCCTGCCGAGCGGCCGCCTGGTCAGCAGGAGGGGCCAACACTCCAGGCCTCACCTCAATAACAACCGGGATGACCTCCGGCACCGGCTCCGGCTGCCAAATCAGCCCGTCTCGGCCCCTAAACCTCAGACCAACATCAAAGCGACGGGTGATCTGCATGCTAGAAACTGACGCGCGGCCCAACCTGGTAGACGGGACCGGATCGGACAGCACCGGATCTTCCTCGGGCACGATCCCGAGCGAGCGTGCGATGGCGGTGATGTATGAGCCAGTGTGCACCCACCCGCGGAGCTGCCGGTGGTATGCTGTGGCAAAGTAATCTGCCAGGCTGGCTGCTAGATCGCAGGGCTGTCGTCGCAGTAGGCAGTATAGAAAGAAAAGGTCACTGAGGTTGACATTCTCCCTGCTGGCACCCCGCGGCACGATAGTTGCTGCGATAACATGGTGCAGGTATCGGAACAAGGGGTCTTTGATGGTGGTGGCCTTTTGCCAGGATCTCCCAAAGGGAACCCTGGAAATGGCCCTCCAGAAACTGATAAGCGTCTGCCTGTCCATCATCGTAACTGCCTGCGTATATAAATCAGTATCAAGCTCGGCCTCTGTGTACAAACCTGTATAAACAAATAATATTAAATAAACAAATAATAATAATAAACAAATAATATTAAATAAACAAATAACATTAACTAAACAAAACTAATAAACAAATAATATTAAATAAACAAATAACATTAAATAAACAAATGATATTAAATATAAAATAATAAATAATATTATTTAAACAAACCTGTATGGACAGCAAACTGCCGCACACTCATCTCAAACTGCTGACCGGCGAGACGGAATGTAACCTCGTGGACTGGAAAATCCGGGTCCTCCACGTAATCCGCCGGATGCGGCGCGTATGTAAACGTGGAAAGAAACTCCCACGTAAGCTCAGGGTACGAGTCCTCCATCGCTAACTCAAATAGGCGCGACCAAGGAGTATCTAGTCCAACTATCTCACGCGCCACCGCGGCCTCTCCCACGGTCTCCAGCAGGCCCCAGTCTATCCCTACATGCTCCCCAATGGGGATGGTGCGCAACCTCGCGCATCTCCCCCTCGCCCGTGACCCCGGCGGAAACTGCAGGTACGGACATGCCGGCTCTCCCTCATCTCCCACATCTCCCTCAGCCTCCATATGCTCAATCTCGTCATCGGAGGAATCCATCCCTGCACGTTGACAAGATAATATTAAATAAACAAATAATATTACTAAACAATTTAAATAATAAACAAATAATATTATTTAAACAATTTTTAAACAAATAATATTAAACAAATAATATTAAACAAATAATTTTTAAACAAAAAATAATAAACAAATAATTTTATTTATAAAATTTAAATAATAAACAAATAATATTAAATATAATTTAAATAATAAACAAACAATATTAAACAAATAATATTAAAAAAAAAATAAACATGAACCAAAGCGCCGCGCTTTGGCCTCGGCGCAGCGCTTTGGTTCTTCGTTATGAAGAACAGCCCCAGCAACATGATCACAACCGCCCAAATCAAATCAAAATCAAACATATAACTTGAACCAAAACAATAAACGAAGTTCGATCGTACCTAATAGCGGTTGAAATCCGGAAAAAGACGATCTTCGCACTAGCGGTTGAAATCCGGAAAAAGACGATCTTCGCACTTACAACTAAACATCAAGTCGTGTTTCATTTTTTTTTTATTTTTTTGTTAAAAGAATAAAAAACGACTTGGAATATTGTAAATAAATAAATAAATAAATTAGTTTAAATTTCAAAATAAGTACACCCGTCAACTATTTATGATTTCGTCTAAAGTTCTAGAATTACAATAATTCAAAGTTCAAAACAATAAGAAAATGTCGAAGACTTATTAATCAGTATTTAAGAAATGGAATATTCAAAGTCCTGAGCTTGGACTACCACTCCAACTCCCACCTAATCCACTTACAACTAAACATCAAGTCGCGTTTCATTTTTTTTATTTTTTTATTAAAAGAATAAAAAACGACTTGGAATATTTGTCTTTAAAAGTATTAGTTAGTATAGCTTTTATGCTTTTGTTGTCCTTGATGGGAAAATTACAAAAATAGTTTAACAGGAATATGACTAAAATAAATAAAAAATATAACAATACTTGCTTTTCTACCCTACAAGAATGTTATTAACGTTGCCACTTTTTGTAGGAACTAGGTTCACTTTTTATTAAAATATTAATAAAATAAATAATAACGAGACTCTCGTTATTTGTGGGAAATTCATCAAGTACAATACCGGTTACATAAACCAAATGAACGAAAATAAAATACACAATAATTGTACCAAACTTGATTCAAGCCAACATCTTTGGAAGAACTTCTACCGCACCCTTTAGTAAACCTCCGCTGCAAGAATGAACAAACTGTCGTTGAAGGTTTTTGGTTGAGGCACGTGTTCAACACGCTTCCCTTAAAACAGATTCCGCGCCTCCTCTCAGACGGTCTGTCTCCCAGGGTACAACAACCGGAACAGTATGTGTACTGCCGGAGATGGCACTCGCGCCCGAGATTACACCGGGTATAAGTTGGTGTTCTTTATATTGTAGGAAAATACTGAGTTGTATAAAAAGACAATTTAGAGAATACTCTTCTCTAAATTTCTATGGAACAAACGTTCTTTCATGTGTGTGTATTTCCATCTTTTCGATCATTTTTAGAATGACCCAACATTCTCTTCTTATAACCACACACATAAAGAAGCCATTAAACCGTGTTTATTATCATCATGAATTAGACAATTAATTCTATAATAAACAAGGTTTAATATCATTTTAATGAATTTAAGTGGTAGTCAAAGCTTTCCTGTAACTGACGGAGACTGGGTTGACTGAGTGTGACCCGCCCGCAAGCAGGTCGCGTGCTCCGCAGTCTTCGCGCCACACGTGAGACACCCACCACATGTTGCGCCATGTACCATCCGCCATGACTAATGACAGACGCATAACGAACTTGTGCTATGAGCCTACGCCATCCAAGGTGCGCCATAAGCGGACCCGCCATGTATCTGACCACACGCTCATGGGCAAAAATACAAAAGCGGTGTACGAAGTTCAAAGTGCACCACATTTGGCCTATAGCTCATGTTATGCGCGCATATGAGATGTGGAGTCGCGCGCCACACGGATACCACTACGCATACCAGGACGCCACCTGGTCATGCGCCATCCATACTCGCGCGCATATGTGCGTGTGCAGCGTACCCTATGGTCCCACTAGTGTTTGCCTTTAAGGAAACAATTTACAAGGAGTGCTCCTCCTTATATACCACTTTGAGTTTTGTCATCCCACCTATGTGGGACAAGTTGACAAAACTAATCCATTTTATTCATCTTTGTTTGTTCCAAACATACAACTTCAAGCTTCGATATCTCATTCATCTTAGCTCTATTTGGACATAGTTTGAACACAAACCATAAATAATTATTTATACAACACATATATAAATATTATTAATGTCCAAAATATTTAGTGAAAAACTCATTTTCACTAAAATTTCCAACAATCCCCCACATGAATGGAGATCGATTAAAACATACAAAATTCCCCAATGAAAACTCGACAGTCGAGTATTGCAGGATAGGTAGGTTTTGCCTTTGAACCTTCCTTTGTGAAGCATACTTAGTCTACTAGGGTTTTGTAGACGTGATGTCCTTGAACAACCCCCCATTTGTGTAAACGACAATATACATTCACACAATACTTTCCCTAGCCGGGCCATCCCCTCACTATCGTGTCCAATAATGGTCATGGATGTAACACCCTAGTTTCTATTTAACGTTTATCGTGTGAATACCAACAATTAGATGTGTAGTTAAGGCTACACATACTATAAAAATACGGGTTTATTTAAACTTTTACAATTCATAAGTTATTCTAGGTAACATGATCAAATTTGTTGTTTAAATTTTACAACGTGGCAAAGTGCGGAAGCGTGTGTCTTTATTGTGTTCGGTTCTTCGCTGAGCTTGATCGTCTTCCGGCATCCAAGGCTTACCTACATTTCATAAACATGAAATGCTTTAGTATTACGAAGTTTAAATCAGGTCCGAACAATGTCCGGGAAACATTTGATTTCCAAATGAAAAACAAAATATAAGAAAATTATATCCACCGTAAATTACGGTGGGACCGTAAATTACGGTGGCCCCCTGGGTTTCCATTCTTCTGCTGTAAATCAGACCAGTTACACCGTAAACAATTTAACTCCACCGTAATTTACGGTGGGACCGTAAATTACGGTGGACTCTGCATCCTGATTCTCTATTTCGTCGTAATTTGACACGAAATCTTTCGTATCTTTCAAACCGCTTATCCGTTTAACCTACCGTTTCTTCCTACATGTTTGTAATTTGATTCTCCATCATATGGAGTTAAAATCCGACATCCGGCTTGATAAAAATTAAGACCTTTAAGTCTTCGGCTTATTACTCTTTTACCAAAATTTGACCCGTTTACGCATTTTATCAAACAAACGTATTTGTTTGACTTCTATATCACATACATCTCTTTAATTTAATGTTACCTACCATTTTAAGTTCTAATCATAGGTTTATTACGCAATTTAAACCCGTTTTCGCTCGTATGCTTATTATGACCCGTTAAGGATAATTTAAGCACTTTTAAACTCAATTTCACTTTTATTCAAATCTAGCGTTGTAACCTATATTTCTTATCTAGTACTCTCCCATCACAACTAAATGTGTGTTGGATTTAAAGTAGATATCTATGTGTTCCGGATTTATTTCCCTTGAAATATCATTTTACGGCAAAGACTCATATGGAGTCTTTTAGCCCAAGAATTACATCTTTCACTACCTATACTCGTTCTAAACTTTTGTTTAATCATAAGACTCCTTTCCAAACAACCTCTAAGGGTTGTTTGTTCAATTTAGCCTACAAGGGCGTTTTGGTCGATTTTGGTCCTTCTTTTACAATGAAGGGTTATCACCGATTATTCGACCAAATTAGCGCTTTTACATACATCATAAATAACGTACCTGGCTCGGATCAACAAATAGACCTGATTTTATTACCTTGCTTTATATTCGCTAATTAAGAACGATGCGAATATCCATTGGATATCCATTCCTGTAAGCATATGACTCGACAAAAGAATCATTAGTCTATATAGTCAAAAGGTGTTGTCTACACCTTTTGACCCGTTTGGCCGAAAAGACCATTTAACTTTGCGAAATGGTATTTATTATCATCTCCTCTACATGACTCTTCCCGTTTGACACCGTACGGGAATTTTAATTATAAACCGTGTATTTCTTTCGACATAATATGACCAATTTATCGATTTACTTCTTTTAACCATTATTATGGTTTCTATCATCTTTGATTTGCTTGTTCCGTTCGACTACACGACGGAACATCATATTTCAATCGTTTAGATATCTCATTCAATATTTATATGATAAGAAAACATTCCACAATTTAAGACTAATGTAAGCTATACTTACATTGCATCCGAATTATGCTTTTCCGCCATTCTTGCTTCGTTTGACCCGCCTCCTATCCAAGCCTCCACCTAGCTTGTCAAGCGTCAAACTATCATTATAATTCGTAAGACGGTTATATTAGTCGTCATTAATTATGACCATTCCATCTTACATATTTTCTATCACAAATACCATTCGATCTTATTAATGATCGGTTTGACTATTTAAAAGTCAAATCACCAATTAACACATATGATTGCACTATCAAGTTCACAAGACTCAATTTGGCACATTATCAACACTTAGTTCTCATTTAGGCATTATAACAAACACCTAATGGGCATGATTCTACACGTTTGCTAACTAGTTCACAATTAGTCATTTTTACCAAGATTAACATCAAGATTCAACCATTATCATGTATGATCAAATACTCAAACTTGAAATTTGTTCAAGTATCTTGCATCTACTATCACTTATGATGATTTCTAACACAACTATATTATCATCTTTTCTACATAATCAAAACTCACTTGACTTATGAGTGTATGATTATGAATTCACAACAATGAACATCAATTCAACAATTACATGGCTAGGGTTTACTACTAGACATAGTTTCATCCCTAATTTCATCCAAACAACATACATGCAAGCTTAGATTCGAATTCTCTAAGTTTGCTCAGAATTTCAACTAGAGATTTACCAAGAAATTTACATACCTCGTGACTCCTTTTTCAATGGAGATCACTAATTCATACTCGGATTTTGATTTGGACTTGATTTGCTCCTTCAATTTGATGAATTTCTGTGCTTTAGGGTTTGAGCTTAAGAGCTCTTCTTGGCTCTGTGTTTTGTACGACCAGAACACACACAATGGTGTGTGTTTTGGTGTTTTTAGATTTTAATTAATAAAACCCATTTTCCCACTTTAACCATTTTAGTCCCTCAACTTTATCCAAGTTTATAAAGGTTACTACATCAAGTTCCTCATTATTTTTAAGACACTAGACTAACTAGGTTGATATTCCTAGTTATTTAGTGGGTTCCGGGTGTTATAACCCGTTTTATTTTAAGTCCCGTTAACTCGGGCTCTTATAAACTCAATTCATCAAAACTTTGTTTCGCTTGTATCTAATATTAGGATTTCTTATTAATTCCCAAATATTTACCGGGTTATTTTTACTACTAGCGACACTTTACCCGTCTTTTAGTATTAACGTGGGTTAATTACCAAACCCGTTTTCGGGGTGTTACAATGGAGCACTTTCCTGGTTCTGCGGGAGCTCTAGGAATTATGCCCTAATTCCATTTGAAGCGACCACACTTCTCTCCAACATAGGTGATTTCCCTTTAAATCATTAAAAGCATTATGGTTTACTATGATTTACACAAATCATAAAACCACATATTATGCTTAACCTCACAACAATGTCACTGAATATTATAGGAATGGACTAGGACGTATTTAAACACCCTTTTATAGTTTTAGGGGGATATATGAAAATATAAACTAGCTTATATATAAACATATATATTAGCTACGCCCCCACAGTGACTACCCTTCGGTTCATGATTAAGTTGGCCTATTGAACCTAGATCTTGGGATCTCCAGTCAACTAGGTTAGGTTTCCCTCATGTCCCTTTATCATGGCTTTAGTCCCATTCCACAACCTGATCTCTTATCAACCCACTGGTTGTTGGATCCAAAATTATCTTTGACTTCGCTAAGTCACCAACGACAATTTAAATTGAGATCAGTTGTTCTAACGTGTTTCTTGACTCGCTAGTCACTTTTGCCTTTAGTCGATTCATAAGACTTATAACTCGTGATCTCAACCTGGATCCAGTTATGTACCTTGTCTTTAGAATGACATGAAACTCAATTCATGGCTAGACACGTTTTCACCATGCCTTTGGTGTGTCATGACTGACATCTTATTAGATTGCATCTAACCAATTGGCATTCGAGTCCAATCTACTCGATTGACTCCATATAACCATTGTGTACTCCACTTGGTCACGCGTTTGCAATATATGCAAGTCACCCCCACATTTAAGTGTAATTGGATAGCATCCAAATGGGGTGATGAAAGGTTCTCCCTTTCATTTTGAGAAAACTTCTCAACTACCATTTCCACATTCAAATGCAAGTCACCCCCACATTTAAGTGTAATTGGATAGCATCCAAATGGGGTGATGAAAGGTTCTCCCTTTCATTTCGAATTTGAGAAAACTTCTCAACTACCATTTCCACATACCCTAAAGGGTTTGTTTCTTAAATGGCCTCCTCCCCCCCACATTGCTTGCATTTTAATGAAGTTATATTTATAGTTTTGTTTAGCACAAAATTCATTCTTGTGTCATCACATATTTTGAATGTTTAAAGTTAATTCAATCTCCGTCGAGCATATAAATTAACAAGTATTAGTCTAGCATGCTTTAGACCACAATACTCTAGCATGTGAACAGAAGATGCATTATTCTGATTCTGCACAGCCTTAAGAGATAACGCACTATCTCTTCCGAACATTCGTTTCTTAGTTTAGACACAATAATGAAATTTTATTTCACCATTCCAAAACCATCGGTTTTAGGAAGGCCTCAAAACCATAGTTAACTTCATCCATTAGGATCATAACTCGTTTGCCTTTTTATCTCCAAGGCTTCACCATTGACTTCCTAAAGACTTAAACATAAGTCTTAATCCAAGTCACTTTGATGAAAATATTTGTATAAAATCACTTGAGTCTTGAGATATAGCCAATTAGATTGACTCTCAACAACAAAGCATTCACGTATGCCTATAGTGATATATACATTTACGTTGTTGTTTCATTAATACCATGTATTGGGATACTCTCCCAAATTGAGGACCTAGCCTCCACATAGTTTAAACAACATTGATGGTGGTAGAAGCATCTACCAGTCCATCACTATTGTAAATTCCATTAATAAATTTTCTAAATTTATTAAAACATTTACAATAATAACATATATCTCTTTCATATGTTATATTCTTTGAAAACTTACATGTGCATTTCCATGTTGATGCTCTCAACATTAGATGACATATCTCGTTTTCGTGTATTCCATCTCAAACCATACACTACGTTTCTCACGACGCCGTTATGAATTTGATGTTTGATTTGTGACTTATTACATAAGTCATGATCACAACCCGCTCGTTGTGTTTGTGTAAATTACTTTTACACTTTGTATCAAAATGTGTATACATTTGACAAATTATTAGTAGTCCAAAATAACGGATACACCAATGATATCTAAACATCAAAAGCCAAAGTGTTATTATCTTCAACACTTTTTTTTTTTACAGAAATAAACGCAATTATTTTGTTTGGTGTCATGTTTTGAGGTACTCCCTCAATGGAACGCGTATAACTTGTTTCGTCAGTTGTCCAAAATATAAAGTTGTTTACAATTAACTACTCGCAAGTAGTTGAGCAACTTATTGTATTTATAACAACATCGAGTTGTTTTTCACCAAATAGTCTCTCCAAGACTATTATATGGTTCAAGACGTTATACTTTGCAAAGACATGTTTTATTCGTTCAAAACATTTCTCGTTTTTGCAAGTGTTTTAATATTAAACTATATATTTATGTTTTGATTACAAATCAAGACAATAAACCTTATAATAGTTTAATAACTAAAACAATTTCAAACTCGCTCGTTTGAAAACGAATACACATCGTTTTAATAAATGGTTTATCATATTCAAACCATTTCTAACCGCTGTTAGATAATAACGATTACCAATCGTTAAAATGAGTGGTTTGTATGATAACCAATTCTAATATGCTAATTAGAATTTAAATGTTTAACAAACATTCAATTATACCATAAAAATGATCAAATACCTATAGGGAAAATGCCATAAAAATGTTTCAATTAAGTTATTGAAACATTTTTTTGTCTGTATAAAGTAATAAATCCAATTATATATTTGATCAAATACCTATAGGGAAAATGCCATAAAAATGTAACTAAATTTGCCAAGTGTTTCAATTAAGTTATTGAAACATTTTTTTGTCTGTATAAAGTAACTAAATTTTATTTTAGTGTTCTAATAGTGTCTAATTACTATATCATTAGGTTACCTCTTTTTTTTCTTTTAATGCTTATTTGGATGTGAATATTATTTATATTAGAAAAACATATTTTTAAACCCTAAAAAATTAGCCTAGGTTTCAATTTTAATCATCCATTGATCTTGGCTGTGAATGAAACATCAATCCTTCAACCTTCAAGCAAGACTTCGACGACAGAAACCCATGAATCTTGCAACCAGGTTGGTTTTTTTATGTTATTGGCATTCTTTAATCGGAAACCCTCGACCAATTACCCCTTTATAGATATATACAATTGCAGTAGTTCGTACCTAATCTTAAAGCATTCTTTAATCGGAAACCCTCGACCAATTACCCATTTAGAGATAAACTAGTTGATGCCCCAACCGCGTTGCAGGGCGATGGCCGAATAGTTCTCTATCAATTAAAATAACACTATTATAATTTTGCTAGGAAAAAAAAGTAAAACGATAATAAGACCGTAATTTTGGGCCTAGGGCAAAACCGTTATTTCTTAGGATTAATGAGCGAGTGTTAGGCAGCTCATTGAGACGAAAAAAAATTAAATCAAGTGAACCAGTTAAAACAAAAAAGTTTTATAGTTTTGCTAAAAAAACTAAAACGATGGGAAAAACATACTTTTGAACTGAGAGCGAAATCATATTTTTATTTTAGGGGTAAAATCGTAAATTAAATGGAGCAATGGGGGTGTGGCAGGTAGCTGCCGTCATGACTGTAATTTTACACCGTGGGCAAAATTGTAATTTAGCCAGGAAAACAAAAAAACGATAGAGAAAATGTAAATTTAAGTTGAGGGCAAAATCGTAACTTGCGTGTGAGAGAAAAAAACTAATGGCGAAACTGTGAATTTAAACGGGGCAAAATCGTTATTTTGAACCACAGGTAAAATTGAAATGTTTAGCTGGGAGCAAAAGCGTGAATTTATTTTTAAGTGGGAGTAAAAACATAATTTTGAACAGATTGCAAAATCGTCATTTTAAGGAAAAGAAACTAATGGTAAATCTGTAAATTTAAACGGGGCAAAATCGTAATTTTGAATCGAGGGTAAAATTGAAAATTTTAGCTAGGAGCAAAAGCGTAAATCTATTTTTAAGTGCGGGTAAAAACATAATTTTGAACTGATGACAAAATCGTAAGTTTAAAGCGGTATAAAATCGTAAATTTGTTAGGGCGATAGGGGAGTGCCAGACAGCTGCCTGGCACTATTCCCTTTGCCACCCATGTCACCCAATAGATGAAAAACAGCCATCCATTTCACCCAATAATTGAGAAGCACTATTACTGGCCATTGATTTTGGATACGTTGAATAATACAAGAGTAAATTGCCAAAATGGTCCCTGAGGGTTGGTCACTTTTGCTACTTTAGTCCAAAACTTAAACATTTTGAATATGGGTCCCTGTGGTTCCGTTTTTATCGCCATTTTTTATCCAAAATCAAAATTTGGTCATTTTTCAGTTAACATCTAGTTTTTTTGTCTTTTTCCTCCCTTTTAATGAAGGTAAAATGGTGTTTTAAAGTTTTCTTATAACAAATAAAAAAAAATCTTATCACTTTACCCTTCATTAAAAGGGAGGAAAAGACAAAAAAAACTGGATGCTAACCAAAAAATATAATCAGATTTTGCTTTTGGATGAAAATGGAAACAAAATTGAAACCACATGGACCCAGATTCAAAAGATTTGAGTTTTGGATTAAAGTGGGAAAGTGACCAAATCTCAGGGACCAGTTTGGCAGTTTACTCTAAATACAATTGCAGTAGTTCGTACCTAATCTTAAAATCACAAATCAAAATTGGATTTGTTCGGTGTTTGAACGTTGATTAATCAATCGGGTAAAATTTTGTTGTTAATTTTATTTGATTGGTCACTCTCCAATAGGGCTGGCAAATTAAGTCTTCTCGGGTTTAACAGATCTCTGACGACACGTATAACACAAGTATTAAATATGAATATAACTCGTTTAACTACTTGATATCTTATGTTTATAACATAGTTTTATGTTTTATGTAACAAGAAAAAGAAATGATAGATCCTAACCTCATAATTTTATTTATTTTTAAAAAGTAAAAAATCACATTGTGTACTTTTTCAGTAAACAAGTCTAATCGTGTCTTATACAGATATCTATTGCCAGCCTTACTCTCCAAAAGCATGTTTGATTTCTATTATAATTCTTATAAAGTTTATTCTGACTTTAATTTATTTATAGACAAAAGATCAAATACAAAGTCCCTTATCATGCAAAATGTACGAATAGAGTGAAAAGGTAAAAAAGTGTGGTGGCATTTTTGTAATTATTTACTCGTAGAGTAATTATCAAAATTACCCTACAAATGATCTTGTAGGGTAATTATGACCTTGTAAGGTAATTTTGTAAAATGTTCTAGAAGGGTAATTTTGATCTTATAGGGTAATTTTGATCTTGTAGAGTAATTTTGTAGAGTATCATAATTACTATACAAATGATCTTGTATGGTAATTTTGATCTTGTAAGATAATTTTAATCTTGTAGGGTAATTTTGTAGGGTATCATAATAACTCCACAAGTGTATCAAAATTACTTTGCAAGTTTAAAAATTACCCTACAAAAAAACATTTTATAAAATTACCCTACAAGATCACTTGTAGAATAATTTTGATAATTACCCTACGAGCAAATAATAACGAAAATGCCACCGCGATTTTTTTTTTGCTTTTTCATGTCTTTCGTACATTTTGTACGATAAGGTTGTTTATATGTGAACTTAACTCTTTATTTATATTACTATCGAAGCAAAATCTGAAATACAAAAGAAGGATAAACATCTTCTTCTTCATTAATATAATTGGTGCCATCACCGCCAACACTGTCTTATTCCTTTTCAAACCGCCACCGTCAGCCTCTGCTGCAAGTCGGTTTCTGAAGGATGCTTGTGAACTAGTGTAACACCCTAGTTTCTATTTAACGTTTATCGTGTGAATTCCAACAATTAGATGTGTAGTTAAGGCTACACATACTATAAAAATACGGCTTTATTTAAACTTTTACAATTCATAAGTTATTCTAGGTAACATGATCAAATTTGTTGTTTAAATTTTACAACGTGGCAAAGTGCGGAAGCGTGTGTCTTTATTGTGTTCGGTTCTTCGCTGAGCTTGATCGTCTTCCGGCATCCAAGGCGTACCTACATTTCATAAACATGAAATGCTTTAGTCTTACGAAGTTTAAATCAGGTCCGAACAATGTCCGGGAAACATTTGATTTCCAAATGAAAAACAAAATATAAGAAAATTATATCCACCGTAATTTACGGTGGGACCGTAAATTACGGTGGCCCCTGGGTTTCCATTCTTCTGCCGTAAATCAGACCAGTTACACCGTAAACAATTTAACTCCACCGTAATTTACGGTGGGACCGTAAATTACGGTGGACTCTGCATCCTGATTCTCTATTTCGTCGTAATTTGACACGAAATCTTTCGTATCTTTCAAACCGCTTATCCGTTTAACCTACCGTTTCTTCCTACATGTTTGTAATTTGATTCTCCATCATATGGAGTTAAAATCCGACATCCGGCTTGATAAAAATTAAGACCTTTAAGTCTTCGGCTTATTACTCTTTTACCAAAATTTGACCCGTTTACGCATTTTATCAAACAAACGTATTTGTTTGACTTCTATATCACATACATCTCTTTAATTTAATGTTACCTACCCTTTTAAATTCTAATCATAGGTTTATTACACAAATTAAACCCGTTTTCGCTCGTATGCTTATTATGACCCGTTAAGGATAATTTAAGCACTTTTGAACTCAAATTTCACTTTTATTCAAATCTAGCGTTGTAACCTATATTTCTTATCTAGTACTCTCCCATCACAACTAAAGGTGTATTGGATTTAGAGTAGATATCTATGTGTTCCGGATTTATTTCTCTTGAAATATCATTTTACGGCAAAGACTCATGTGGAGTCTTTTAGCCCAAGAATTACATCTTTCACTACCTATACTCGTTCTAAACTTTTGTTTAATCATAAGACTCCTTTCCAAACAACCTCTAAGGGTTGTTTGTTCAATTTAGCCTACAAGGGCGTTTTGGTCGATTTTGGTCCTTCTTTTACAATGAAGGGTTATCACCGATTATTCGACCAAATTAGCGCTTTTACATACATCATAAATAACGTACCTGGCTCGGATCAACAAATAGACCTGATTTTATTACCTTGCTTTATATTCGCTAATTAAGAACGATGCGAATATCCATTGGATATCTATTCCTGTAAGCATATGACTCGACAAAAGAATCATTAGTCTATATAGTCAAAAGGTGTTGTCTACACCTTTTGACCCGTTTGGCCGAAAAGACCATTTAACTTTGCGAAATGATATTTATTATCATCTCCTCTACATGACTCTTCCCGTTTAACACCGTACGGAAATTTTAATTATAAACCGTGTATTTCTTTCGACATAATATGACCAATTTATCGATTTACTTCTTTTTAACCATTATTATGGTTTCTATCATCTTTGATTTGCTTGTTCCGTTCGTCTACACGACGGAACATCATATTTCAATCGTTTAGATACCTCATTCAATATTTATATGATAAGAAAACATTCCACAATTTAAGACTAGTGTAAGCTATACTTACCTTGCATCCGAATTATGCTTTTCCGCCATTCTTGCTTCGTTTGACCCGCCTCTTATCCAAGCCTCCACCTAGCTTGTCAAGCGTCAAACTATCATTATAATTCGTAAGACGGTTATGTTAGTCATCATTAATTATGACCATTCCATCTTACATACTTTCTATCACAAATACCATTCGATCTTATTAATGATCGGTTTGACTATTTAAAAGTCAAATCACCAATTAACACATATGATTGCACTATCAAGTTCACAAGACTCAATTAGGCACATTATCAACACTTAGTTCTCATTTAGGCATTATAACAAACACCTAATGGGCATGATTCTACACGTTTGCTAACTAGTTCACAATTAGTCATTTTTACCAAGATTAACATCAAGATTCAACCATTATCATGTATGATCAAATACTCAAACTTGAAATTTGTTCAAATATCTTGCATCTACTATCACTTATGATGATTTCTAACACAACTATATTATCATCTTTTCTACATAATCAAAACCCACTTGACTTATGAGTGTATGATTATGAATTCACAACAATGAACATCAATTCAACAATTACATGGCTAGGGTTTACTACTAGACATAGTTTCATCCCTAATTTCATCCAAACAACATACATGCAAGCTTAGATTCGAATTCTCTAGGTTTGCTCAGAATTTCAACTAGAGATTTACCAAGAAATTTACATACCTCGTGACTCCTTTTTCAATGGAGATCACTAATTCATACTCGGATTTTGATTTGGACTTGATTTGCTCCTTCAATTTGATGAATTTCTGTGTTTTAGGGTTTGAGCTTAAGAGCTCTTCTTGGCTCTGTGTTTTGTACGACCAGAACACACACAATGGTGTGTGTTTTGGTGTTTTTAGATTTTAATTAATAAAACCCATTTTCCCACTTTAACCATTTTAGTCCCTCAACTTTATCCAAGTTTATAAAGGTTACTACATCAAGTTCCTCATTATTTTTAAGACACTAGACTAACTAGGTTGATATTCCTAGTTATTTAGTGGGTTCCGGGAGTTATAACCCGTTTTATTTTAAGTCCCGTTAACTCGGGCTCTTATAAACTCAATTCATCAAAACTTTGTTTCGCTTGTATCTAATATTAGGATTTCTTATTAATTCCCAAATATTTACCGGGTTATTTTTACTACTAGCGACACTTTACCCGTCTTTTAGTATTAACGTGGGTTAATTACCAAACCCGTTTTCGGGGTGTTACAAGTCTACCCCCCTTAAAGAGGTTTCGTCCTCGAAACCTTGCTTATCTAGTTCATTGAGTTTCTAAACCCAATGCGTTTGACTTGAATAATCTCTTAAGCATTACTCCTACTTTAACCAATTGTTATCATTACCAGAAAATTATGGTAATGTCTTTTTGGTTACCGGACCTCTACGTATGTCATATGACATAATGTAACTTCGACATAACGTAGTCTCGTTATTTCCACTAGTTCAGTTAACTTAGCGATATCCATCGCTTTCATATACCCTCGAATTCCTTATGAATCCGTTAATTTGACCCGTTTAAGATCTTTAGTGAAATCTTTCACTTTTAGCAACAAATTCTTTTGTTTTCAATTTATCTATTCGGTTCAGCTATACCGAATCTACCGCTTACAAGCAAACCAAATTTCTTGATTTGAATTGATGACCTTAACCGGTCTCATTAACTAGTCTTATTAGTTCAGTTACTTTTATCACTCGCTTGGTTATAATGTGATTTTACTTCACATTACATTTCCTAACCGTGATCGTGTCACATCATGTTTAATTTGTATCAACCTTTCATTTTTGAGAATATCACTTTTCGAATATATCATCTTGCGCCTATCAGTGTCAAGACTTGTATCTTTCATGCTTACTATTTAAATTCCTATCAGAATTTATGTTTGTAAAAACATTACTTCTTACTAAAACCGAAGTTTTAGTTTTTGGATCTTTTCTTTAACTCGTGTCAATCATCCATACTGGGATATTGACAGTCCGCAATTTAATCCTTTACAGTCTTAGTTTTTGTATGCGGGGATTTTTAACTGATTTCCTCGCTTTATTCCATCTAACCCGTAGGTTTTATCACTTAGCCTTATGGGCTATTTTTGATTAGACATTCACCTCTTTAAGGCGAAGTCCTTATAACTTCTTTCTAATCATGACCCGTGGGTCGTTTTAGTCCATATTTCTCTCGTTGTTTATAATCCTAAAGGTTATGTGGATCCCGTAGATCATTCTTTTTGCTCGTGTCTTATTATAATATATATTTGGTGTCAAAGCACTCTTTTTACGTTTGAAATTCATTTGTCTCAAGCTTATCGTTATTCGGCTTGCGCTTACTTACGCCTTCAAGCATTATACTTTATTCAACCCGTTCAATCTCAAAATAGTTGAATATAATTATCAGAATTTCTGTTTACGAAATTTTATGGTCTTTTAGTCGTAACTCATGATCCGAGTCCTTTGACTTTAAATTCGTGTTTTCGTTTCTCGGTTTACGCATGTGTTTTATTTCTTACCCATCAACCAGGTGTTTTACCAAGGTTGTTATTATTGCAATCCTCCCGGTATGCATTAAGACCTTGCTTCATTTTTATATTCTGACTTTGTCTTTAAGTTCGACGTTTTATAAATGCAAAAAAAATGACCCGTTAAGGGACATATTTGCATTTTCCGGGTTCGAGTGTAAGTACACTCCCTCCCATCGCTTGTCTAAATCATTTTTCATGTTTGCATTTTCTGGGTTCGAGTGCAAGTACACTCCCTGCCTATACTTGTCTAAATCATTTTACATGCTTGCGTTTTATGGGTTCGAGTGTAAGTACACTCCCTCCCAATACTTGTCTAAATCATTTTACATGCTTGCGTTTTATGGGTTCGAGTGTAAGTACACTCCCTCCCAATACTTGTCTAAATCATTTTACATGCTTGCGTTTTATGGGTTCGAGTGTAAGTACACTCCCTCCCAATACTTGTCTAAATCATTTTACATGCTTGCGTTTTATGGGTTCGAGTGTAAGTACACTCCCTCCCAATACTTGTCTAAATCATTTTACATGCTTGTTTGTCCCTTCACTCGGGCTCATTATCCTAATGTAACACGCTCCCGTCACTCGGTTGTGCGTTTACATTATTTTCAAATATCTTGCTTATCTGCTTCATTTGGGTACTTTTTAATTAGTCCCATTCACCCCGCCCTTACCACATCAGACATAACTGCGCTCATTATAAGAAGCTCATGCTATCATGTGTTCACTACTTACTTGGCCAGAGTAAGCGATCAACACGTGGTACGCGTGACCTTATTATAATTACCACATCACGTCCCATGTAAGTAACTCCTCAAATTGTCTCCATGTTTATGGTTTCATTTGGTAAAACTCTATTTAATTGTTAGTTAACAATTATTAGTTTTAATCGTTTATCCTTGAACATGTACAATGTCCCTTTTTATGAACATTTATTCGCATTCATTGATGTGATCATAAATTTTCTCAATAGGATCTGTATTGAGAATACTTGCTTGGATGATCACTCTCGTCCAAGTTTCTATATAAACAAGTCTTGTTATTCATTTGTTATTCATCATTGTGAATAACACATTTCCTATTAAATTTCTCTTGGAAATCAGGTTTTCCAAGTTCTGTCATATGTGTATGCAACCGTTATTACTTACGTGTTTGTTGCATATAACGACTCGTGCGATAAATTTTAAAAGTGTGCACCTGGTGATGCTTGCCCTAACGGGCTTCTCTTGTCATTAGTCTTGTTCGCGACCGTTACGCGATTTTGGTCCTTAATGAGTATGCTCTTTCTGTCGTACCCCGGACCGTTCCATCATCATATCCATAATTTGTTTGACTCTCGTCGTCTTCAAACGCGAGTGTCCTTCATTTAAAACATTCACAAAAGTTAGTAAAGTCAACTTCAATAATCGCCCGTATTATAATACAAGGCATTTTCTACTATACACGTCAACGCGCGTATTTTCGTCAACCCTAACAATCATTTAAATTGGGGTAACGTATACCACACGATAGCTCTATGTGTTGTTTACAACACTTAAGCATACTAACTAATAACGTACTTGTACTTACCGGATTTGCGATCAAGCTTCGAACCGAACACTATTCTTTGTCAAGAGCATAAGGTTTAAGTCCAAGCATGGTTCCTCCCAACCATACTCGAATCTCTTAAACCAAGGCTCTGATACCAACTTGTAACACCCTAGTTTCTATTTAACGTTTATCGTGTGAATTCCAACAATTAGATGTGTAGTTAAGGCTACACATACTATAAAAATACGGCTTTATTTAAACTTTTACAATTCATAAGTTATTCTAGGTAACATGATCAAATTTGTTGTTTAAATTTTACAACGTGGCAAAGTGCGGAAGCGTGTGTCTTTATTGTGTTCGGTTCTTCGCTGAGCTTGATCGTCTTCCGGCATCCAAGGCGTACCTACATTTCATAAACATGAAATGCTTTAGTCTTACGAAGTTTAAATCAGGTCCGAACAATGTCCGGGAAACATTTGATTTCCAAATGAAAAACAAAATATAAGAAAATTATATCCACCGTAATTTACGGTGGGACCGTAAATTACGGTGGCCCCTGGGTTTCCATTCTTCTGCCGTAAATCAGACCAGTTACACCGTAAACAATTTAACTCCACCGTAATTTACGGTGGGACCGTAAATTACGGTGGACTCTGCATCCTGATTCTCTATTTCGTCGTAATTTGACACGAAATCTTTCGTATCTTTCAAACCGCTTATCCGTTTAACCTACCGTTTCTTCCTACATGTTTGTAATTTGATTCTCCATCATATGGAGTTAAAATCCGACATCCGGCTTGATAAAAATTAAGACCTTTAAGTCTTCGGCTTATTACTCTTTTACCAAAATTTGACCCGTTTACGCATTTTATCAAACAAACGTATTTGTTTGACTTCTATATCACATACATCTCTTTAATTTAATGTTACCTACCCTTTTAAATTCTAATCATAGGTTTATTACACAAATTAAACCCGTTTTCGCTCGTATGCTTATTATGACCCGTTAAGGATAATTTAAGCACTTTTGAACTCAAATTTCACTTTTATTCAAATCTAGCGTTGTAACCTATATTTCTTATCTAGTACTCTCCCATCACAACTAAAGGTGTATTGGATTTAGAGTAGATATCTATGTGTTCCGGATTTATTTCTCTTGAAATATCATTTTACGGCAAAGACTCATGTGGAGTCTTTTAGCCCAAGAATTACATCTTTCACTACCTATACTCGTTCTAAACTTTTGTTTAATCATAAGACTCCTTTCCAAACAACCTCTAAGGGTTGTTTGTTCAATTTAGCCTACAAGGGCGTTTTGGTCGATTTTGGTCCTTCTTTTACAATGAAGGGTTATCACCGATTATTCGACCAAATTAGCGCTTTTACATACATCATAAATAACGTACCTGGCTCGGATCAACAAATAGACCTGATTTTATTACCTTGCTTTATATTCGCTAATTAAGAACGATGCGAATATCCATTGGATATCTATTCCTGTAAGCATATGACTCGACAAAAGAATCATTAGTCTATATAGTCAAAAGGTGTTGTCTACACCTTTTGACCCGTTTGGCCGAAAAGACCATTTAACTTTGCGAAATGATATTTATTATCATCTCCTCTACATGACTCTTCCCGTTTAACACCGTACGGAAATTTTAATTATAAACCGTGTATTTCTTTCGACATAATATGACCAATTTATCGATTTACTTCTTTTTAACCATTATTATGGTTTCTATCATCTTTGATTTGCTTGTTCCGTTCGTCTACACGACGGAACATCATATTTCAATCGTTTAGATACCTCATTCAATATTTATATGATAAGAAAACATTCCACAATTTAAGACTAGTGTAAGCTATACTTACCTTGCATCCGAATTATGCTTTTCCGCCATTCTTGCTTCGTTTGACCCGCCTCTTATCCAAGCCTCCACCTAGCTTGTCAAGCGTCAAACTATCATTATAATTCGTAAGACGGTTATGTTAGTCATCATTAATTATGACCATTCCATCTTACATACTTTCTATCACAAATACCATTCGATCTTATTAATGATCGGTTTGACTATTTAAAAGTCAAATCACCAATTAACACATATGATTGCACTATCAAGTTCACAAGACTCAATTAGGCACATTATCAACACTTAGTTCTCATTTAGGCATTATAACAAACACCTAATGGGCATGATTCTACACGTTTGCTAACTAGTTCACAATTAGTCATTTTTACCAAGATTAACATCAAGATTCAACCATTATCATGTATGATCAAATACTCAAACTTGAAATTTGTTCAAATATCTTGCATCTACTATCACTTATGATGATTTCTAACACAACTATATTATCATCTTTTCTACATAATCAAAACCCACTTGACTTATGAGTGTATGATTATGAATTCACAACAATGAACATCAATTCAACAATTACATGGCTAGGGTTTACTACTAGACATAGTTTCATCCCTAATTTCATCCAAACAACATACATGCAAGCTTAGATTCGAATTCTCTAGGTTTGCTCAGAATTTCAACTAGAGATTTACCAAGAAATTTACATACCTCGTGACTCCTTTTTCAATGGAGATCACTAATTCATACTCGGATTTTGATTTGGACTTGATTTGCTCCTTCAATTTGATGAATTTCTGTGTTTTAGGGTTTGAGCTTAAGAGCTCTTCTTGGCTCTGTGTTTTGTACGACCAGAACACACACAATGGTGTGTGTTTTGGTGTTTTTAGATTTTAATTAATAAAACCCATTTTCCCACTTTAACCATTTTAGTCCCTCAACTTTATCCAAGTTTATAAAGGTTACTACATCAAGTTCCTCATTATTTTTAAGACACTAGACTAACTAGGTTGATATTCCTAGTTATTTAGTGGGTTCCGGGAGTTATAACCCGTTTTATTTTAAGTCCCGTTAACTCGGGCTCTTATAAACTCAATTCATCAAAACTTTGTTTCGCTTGTATCTAATATTAGGATTTCTTATTAATTCCCAAATATTTACCGGGTTATTTTTACTACTAGCGACACTTTACCCGTCTTTTAGTATTAACGTGGGTTAATTACCAAACCCGTTTTCGGGGTGTTACAACTAGGGTTTCCCGACGGCGAATCTAATTCATCAGAAAAATAATTGCAATGTGGTTGGGTTTTTCTGGGTTCGGATTCGGTTCTGGATCCTTCCGATGAAGCTTCTCTCTATCACAATATACATCAAATAGGTGGTGGGTGTAGTGTGTATGTTCACTTTTTAATAAAATATATTAAAAGATATATAATAAATTATAACAAGACTCTCGTTATTTGTTGAAAATTCTACTAGTACAATACCGTTTACAAAAGTTGAATAAGAGTAATGAATACACATTAATTGTACCAATCTTGATTCAAGTCGTATTTTTAGTGGGTCTTTCACACACATTTTGTAGCATCCTAGACTCGAGTCTTCATCATGTTGAGTCTTAAACCTTGATTTTTTACTGCAACAAAGACCATTTTAAAAAGGTGACGATTATGGTTGAGGATCGTGTTTGACACATGACCCTTAAAATAGATTCCACATATTCTCTCAGACGGTCTGTCTCCCAGGGTACAACAACCGGAACAGTATGTGTACTGCCGGAGATGAGTCTCGCACCCAAGAATACACCAAGTATAATGGTGTTCTAAATTATGTGGAAAAATATAAAGCTAAGTTGGTGATTAAATAATTAGAGAGTAATATTCTTTGAATTCTATAAAACTTTGTACATGCTAAATTTTCTAGTAATATTCTCTGAATTCTATAAAACTTTGTACATGAATAAATTTCTCTAGTATATCTCTTTCATTTTATATTTCTATATATTTTCTTTCTTGTATACAACAAAGAGTCATAAGGTTTCTTTTTTATACTCAAAACTAAAACTCCAGTTTAAAGATAATTATAACAATAAAAACCTACATTATAAATCAAATAAGAATTGATTTTTTATTCATGACATGTTAATGTCATATTAAATAAAATAATAAGACCTAATAAAAACCTTCATCATGATTCTTGAATAGAAATTAAAAGTCATAAAACCACCAATTTATGACAAAGATGAATTTATACAAGAGTCCAAAGTTTAGAAATATTAACTTCAACCACTCAACTTCGAGCACCGATATTCCATTCATCTTAGCTCCGTTTTGGACATAGTTTGATTCGTTATGATGCTCTCATTTTATAAAACTTTTATGCAATCACATTCATTAATGTGATTGTTACTTTTCCTCAATAGGATCTTACTGAGAATGTCTACTTAGATGATCACCCTCATCCAAGTTTCTAGCTCTGAACTCTTTTTTAAATTTGTTATTCACGACTGTGAATAATGCGTATCACCCACCCAATGTATCTTGGAACATCATCCTGGAAGGGTATCCCATCGAGGATTTCCCAAACCTTGAATTCCCGTATGCAACTGTCATTCATTGTGTGAATGTTGCATACAACCATTCGTACAATTATTTAAAGCGTGTACCTCAATGATACTCACCCACATGGGTTTTCGTTGTCGTTCGACCTTTTATTCTGTATCATAACTTCATTTAGGTCCTTAGTGAGCAGGCCCTACTTGTCATACTTCCGACCTTTCCACCATCACGTCGGTAGATCATTAGATTCCTGCCATGTTCAGATGCGGGCCTCGTACTATTGAAATGTTCAAAAGATTTGTAATGTCACAATTAATATAATACAAGGTATTCTATAATACTTGTTAACACAAGCAGTTCATTAACCATGTCGGTCTTTTACCAGTTCATTTGGGGTAACGTGCGTTCACATGATAGCCCTAGGTGTTTTTCACAACAAATTTCAACCATGCTAGACCATTATTATTCATAATAACTTACCGGACCATGTGACCAAGTCTTTAACTGAACATTTTAATCTCTTAAACCTAGAGCTCTGAATACCACTTATAATACTCTATCAAGTTTATAGCGGAAATCTTACATATTCGAACAATTTGGTCCCAGATACATACATACATACATACATACATACATACATACATACATACATACATACATACATACATACATACATACATACATACATATATAGGGGATGGATCATGAGAAAACTAGTTTAAATGAGAACCAAAAAAACTAACTAAAAAAACCTAAAAGACATACCAATTTTTTTTACAATTTTTTATAAAAAAAATCGCTATTTTTTTATGTATGGAAAAAAATTTTCAAAAAAAAATTGTTGTATTGCATATGTGCACTAATACGGATACAATGCACATGTGTAGTACACATATAATGCACATGTGCAGTACAACAATTTTTTTTTTGAATTTTTTTATATATAAAAATAGCGATTTTTTATAAAAATTTGTAAAAAAAATTGGGTATGTTTTTTAGCTTTTTTATAGGTTTTTTTAGTTAGTTTTCTAGTTTTCTCATTTAGATGTAGTTTTCTCATTATCCTCTCCCTATATATAGGGTGAGGTTCGTGTAAAAAGGATCTTTTTCGTGAGAAGGCATAGAATTTGACATGTAGGCATCATGTTTTGAACTTAGGCATGATGTTTTGGGTTGTTTTAGTAAAAAAAAACACCAAATATAACAATTTAAAACACAATGTAACGTATTATGGGAATGAAATTTAAAACACACTACTTAACACTTAAAACACGCCACTTAACGTTCTTGGCATGGTGTTTTAAGCTTTAACCCTAGAATTCATTGCAGTGTGTTTTAAATTGTTATGTTTGGTGTTTTTCTTGCCAAAACAACCCAAAACATTATGCCTAAGTCCAAAACAAGATGTCTACATATGAATCTTTATGCCTTCTCACACTTCTCACGAAAAGTGTCCTTTTTACAGGATCCTAAGACTATATATATATATAACTAATACCACTTGTAGGGGGAGGTTCATTTGAGAATAAAATTTAATTGAGAACAAAAGGAACAAAGGGTATAATTGTAAAATATTAAGTAGTATTTTTTTCATCTCATTTTACTATCTTTAAGTAATTAATTACTCATAAAGACTATCATTCTCTACACTAATTTTTTTTACTACACACATAAAAAGTTATCCTACACATTTCAAAAATTATCCTACACATATTTAAATTTATCCTACACAACTCGCAATTTATCCTACACACCTAGTAATTTGTCCTACACTCTAAATTTTTTTTTGAAAAAATATATATCTTGAAAATAAGTTATAAATTTAATGTAGTTAGCTATTGTTATGGCTCATTTTCTAAGCATACATATCTTGAACTATATCCTGCTTTTAATTGTTTATCTGTGATCAGGATACTGGACGGGGATATTGCTAACATCCTGGGTGATATCCTGAGGTATATCGAATTAATCACGTGCAGGTTAAAGACTGGGACTTGCTAACGGTCAAATGGACTTCATCTCCTCAAGACTCGGGCGCATTTGTTAAAGGAGAGACGTTGAATCCGAAAGACCAGGTCTACAACGTTCGACTAAGGAATATTCGTTGGATCCCGGTTATGTAGGATAGTTAGTTACATTTGTTTTACTATAAATAGATGGGGGCAGATCAGATTAAGGCACTCAACTTACACATTTTCAAACACTTTCTCTCTAGCTCATCGCAAACACACAACACTTGTATTCAAATTACATTGTAACACATAGTCGATCCGCACCACATCCTGCACTGTATCCTGATATTTGAAGCAATAGAAGAACAAGGCAGCTGCGATTGTCAGCTCCCGAGGTTTTATGCCAGCGATCTAGATTGATCAAGGGCTTTCCTCGTACATCACGTGTCAACCTTTACTTTTTTGCTCATTGTTTGATCATAGATACAGCTCTATATCCTGAGCCGTATCCTAAAACTGTTTTCATATCTAATTTGGTTAACACATTTTTCACACATAATTCTAGCACACTACCTCACTTAACTAATTTGATCACTTAATTGCTTAGGTAATTTTTGACCAAAACAATTTTGCGCCCACCGTGGGGCAAGTGGTGCTACTTTTACTAAAAATCTTTGTAAAATCGTTAATCGGTTTTCTATTTTCAAAACTTTTTGCCATATTGTTTACAATGGCCTCAAGATCAAACATGAGCTCCTCCACTATGTCTGCTGCAACCTCTGCTACTACCGGTTCGGTGCTTCCACCACCTCCTCCAAGGATGCCATTTTCTTCACAATCTCAAGATGTTATCCCTACTCGGAGTGTTCAGGGATCTGCTCCCGTTTTAGCCTCTAATGATGAAATTCTAACTTTATTTGGAAGTGTGCAGGAACAAATGAGGCAGCAACAGGAAACTAATCAAATGCTGTTAAGAGAAATACAACTCTTAAAAGCTAGCTCGAGTAGACTCGCTGAAGAAACTGTCACTCCTATACAGCCCAGGGCTTTGAATTTCAGTTCCGCAGTTTACACTGAGGATAACAGGGGGAATATCGTCCCAAGCCATTCTCAGAATCATACTCCTGAGATACCCTCCTCGGTCAGGATGTCGACTGTGAGGAGTTCAGGATATGCTTCAGGATATGGCCAAAATCCTCAGACCGGTAATGTGTCAAATAATAATATTCTTGCTACTAACAACAATGGCTCTTTGCAGGATGCAGCTATGACGTCAACATTTACCAGGGAGCTCCAGAAATTGAAGGACATGATATCCAGTGTACCTGGAGTGGTCCAGCCAATTCCGGAAGTATCCCAAGACAGCCACAGGATATCCCGCTTTGCGTATCCTATCTGTGATGCAGAAATCCCAAAAAGATTCCAGACTCCCAACATGAAACTGTATGACGGGACTACGGATCCTGAGGAGCATATTGCCCAGTATAGGGAACGGATGGAAATCAATCCTATCCCTCCAGATCTCAAGGAAGCATGCTTATGCAAGGGATTTGGTTCTACCCTGACAGGATCAGCCTTAAAATGGCTGTTAAACGTCCCTCCTCACTCAATTACTTCGTTTGCTAATTTGGTTAATTTATTTAACAGTCAATTTTCTTGTAGTCAGAGTTTTGAGAAACTAACTAGTGATCTTTACAGGATAACTCAAGGGCCTCAGGAATCCTTGAGGGATTATGTGAACAAATTCAGTCGAGAATCCTTGGATATCCCACATCTTGATGTTGCAACGGCTGTGCAAGCTTTTAAGATGGGGTTACAAAAGGATTCTCAGTTTTATCAGGATCTTGTAATGAATCCCTGCAGGAATCTCGACGAAGCTCGTAACAGGGCTTTGAGATATATCTGTTTGGAAGATGACAAGAAGATGCAGGAGAGGATGAATTCTACCTCAACCTATGAATCAACTAACAGGAAATCAGAAACCTCATATAAGCCATATCGCTCCAAGCCATATGGCAGAAATGATAACAAGAAAGTGAATGCTGTTGAAGACGAGGATCCTGAAGAATATCCTGACTTATCTGAATACTGCTTTTCTGTTAATATACCTGAGTTAATGTATGCTATGCAGGGTTTAGGGGACAAAGCTAGGTGGCCTCGAAAGAACCAGCAGAAAGATGATTGGAAGGATAAATCCAAATGGTGTGCCTTCCACGAAGACTTCGGACATATGACCGAGGATTGCATTGCTTTAAGGAAAGAAATAAGTTACCTGTTAAGCAAAGGGTATCTGAAGGACTTGCTGGGAAAAAAGAAGAATAAAGGTCAGGATCCCGAGAAGGATCCTGAACGAGCAGCATCACCCCCAGCAGATGCCAAGATAATTAACTTTATTTCAGGAGGATCCGATATTTGTGGAACTTCGTATTCGGCGGCCAAGAGACATGCAAAGGAAGCTAAGAGTGAGAGGGGAGACAGACCAGTCAGGATGACTACCCTCACAACTGATAAAGTGATCACTTTCGATAGTGATGACAGGGATACTGTTCAGGATCCTCACCATGATGCTTTGGTAATAACATTATATGTGGCTAACCATTTTGTACGCAGGATACTGGTAGACAACGGTAGTTCTGTCAATATAATTCAGCTGGAAACATTGAAGAGGATGAATGTATCTCCGATGGACATTACTTCGAAGTCACTGTGCTCGTTGGTTTCAGTGGAGAAGCTAAGAATACCGTAGGGGAGATAAAGTTACCAGTATATGTTGAAGGGGTCAACTCGATACAACGCTTCTGTGTGATGGACTCCTTATCCTGCTATAACATCATACTGGGAAGACCATGGATTCACGATATGAAGGCTGTGCCATCAACATATCACCAATGCATCAAGATCCCTACCCCTTGGGGAGTTGTCAAGGTTGAAAGTGATCAGCAGGAAGCGAAAGAATGCTACTCATCTTCGATGAAATCTTCAACCAAGCCTAATCAAGCATAGCAATTAAAGATGCGGGCCCGGGATACCTTGGAAGCTTCGGAGCAGGATGTGAAGAAAATTATCCTGGATCAGGATAATCCTGATATCTCGGTGCTCGTAGGAACCAATATCCCTCAGGATATTGAAGTGCAGTTAACTAACTTTTTGAAATGCATGATGTCAACGTTTTCATGGAAGCATGAGGATATGACAGGCATATCCAAAGACATTATCACTCACAAGCTTGGAATTGACAGATCATTCAAGCCTGTTCAGCAAAAAAGAAGAAAATTTGCTCCTGAGCGGAATACGATTATCCAAGAAGAAGTTGAAAGATTGTTGAAGTCCAGGATGATCAGAGAAGTCAAGTTTCCAAGATGGCTAGCAAACGTAGTTGTGGTACAGAAGAAAAACGGGAAATGGAGAGTCTGTGTAGACTACACTGACTTGAACAAGGCTTGTCCTAAAGACCCATTTCCTCTCCCTCATATCGACGCAATGGTGGATGCTACTGCTGGACATGAAATGTTAACGTTCATGGACGCATCCTCAGGATTTCAGCAGATTCAAATGAAGCCTTCAGACCAGGAGGATACTGCTTTCATGACACCAACATGTATATATTGTTATACTGCCATGCCTTTCGGTTTGAAAAATGCAGGTGCAACATACCAGAGATTAGTGAACATGATGTTCAAAGATAAGCTGGGGGACACCATGGAGGTATATATTGACGATATGGTAGTGAAATCTAAAAAGGCTAAGGATCACCTCCAGGATATCAAGGGAGCATTTGATATCCTGGATCAGTATAACATGAAGCTGAATCCTGCTAAGTGCCATTTCGGAGTGGGGGCAGGAAAGTTTCTTGGATATATGGTGACGAAAAGGGGGATAGAGGCAAGCCCGGAGCAGATTAAAGCTATCCTGGATATAAAATCACCCTCGAATATGAAGGACGTACAACGATTAACAGGCCGAGTAGCAGCTTTGAATAGATTTATTTCAAGATCCTCCGAAAATGCAAGGAATTCTATGATATCCTCAAGAAAAATAAGAAATTTGAATGGGGAGCAAAGCATGAAGCAGCCTTGCAGGATTTGAAGCGATATCTCTCAACTGCACCTCTATTGATGAAGCTTGAAAATGGTGAACCACTATCCCTATACCTCGCTGTATCAGGGAATGCTGTAAGTGCCGTTCTTATAAAAGACCATGAAGGTCAGCAATATCCTGTTTATTATGTTAGTAAAAGTTTGTTAGATGCTGAAACTAGGTATTCTCATTTAGAAAAATTGATATTAGCTCTGGTCATGGCATCGACAAAGCTTAGACATTATTTTGATACACATAGGATCCATGTTAAAACGAATTATCCTGTCAAAAATGTGCTTAGGAAACCAGAGATGTCAGGCAGGATGGCCAAGTGGTCAGTAAAGTTGAGTGCTTATGATTTAGTATATGAACCTAGAAATGCCATAAAGTCTCAGGCTTTAGCTGACTTTGTGGCTGATTTCAGTAGTGACATTCAGGACGAGGTAGACCTAGAAGTTCAACAGTTAGGAGAATCTTCAGGATCCTGGACGTTATATACTGATGGTGCATCCAATATAAGAGGTGTAGGTTTAGGTATACTACTAAAATCGCCACAGGGGGACATATTACCCCAGGCTATTAGGTGTGAATTTCCTGCTACTAATAATGAGGCAGAATATGAAGCTTTAATTGCAGGATTAGAATTGGCTAAGAATATGAGTATCAAGAATTTGCAAGTATATGTTGACTCCTTGTTAATTACTAACCATTTTAATGGATCCTATGCAGTTAAGGGTGAGAAATTAATCAAATACCTCGATATTCTAAAAAAATTAGCAGGATATTTCGATGTTTTTACACTTGAACAGGTACCAAGAGAGGATAATGCTGAAGCAGATGCCTTAGCAAATCTGGGATCATCGATCAGGATACCAGAAGGAACCCAAATACCAATGTTACATATCTTGTATCCTGCAACGAATCCTCGGGATAAAGAAGTAGCGGGTATTCAGGATCCTGGAGCAGAGTATCCTGAAGAGGATCCTAAATCCTGGACGGCTCCAATCATGAGATATCTCAAAGAAGGACACATCCCCGGAAATGAAAATCCTAAGGCATTTAGGATGAAGGTATCACGATTCACTATTATAAATAATGTTTTATACAAGAAATCTCTTGCAGGACCGTATTTGAGGTGCTTGGAGGATCCTGAAGCCAAAGAAGTACTTCAGGATATACATGAAGGGGATTGTGGTAACCATACTGGGGGCAGGTCATTATTCTCAAAAGTATTAAGGACAAGATATTATTGGCCGACAATGAGAAAAGATGCCGCAGAATATGCTCGAAGATGTGACGCATGTCAAAGACATAGTAACATATTATATCAGCCTGCTGAACCGCTATATCCTATTGTTTCCCCTTGGCCGTTTATGAAGTGGGGTATGGATATAGTGGGAAAGCTTCCAAAGGCTCCAGGAGGGAAGGTTTTCATGTTGGCAATGACGGATTATTTCTCCAAGTGGGTTGAAGCAGAAGCATTTGTTCAAGTTAGAGATCAAGAAGTAGTATCCTTCATAAAGAGAAATATCCTGACCAGATTTGGAGTACCAGCCGAGATAATCTGTGACAATGGTTCTCAGTTTATAAGCAAGAGAACTACTGACTTTTGCAAAAGTTGGGGAATCAAAATGATAACATCTACTCCGGTACATCCTCAAGCGAATGGACAAGCAGAATCCTCAAACAAGATAATTGTCAATAACTTAAAGAAGAGGCTTGGAGCCAAAAAAGGAAGATGAGCAGAAGAATTACCCTTTGTTTTGTGGGCTGATAGGACAACGGTAAAGAATGCAACAGGCCAAACCCCATTTTCCTTGGTGTTTGGAGCAGAAGCAATGATTCCAACGGAAATGGCAATACCTACTGCAAGATCTACCCGACGGGATCCTGAACAGAATCCTGAAGCCTTGTGTCAGGATTTGGATACTATAGATGAAAAAAGGGATGCAGCAAGGCTAAGAATGGCAGCATATCAACAAAGAATATCCAGAGCATATAACAAGAATATTAGGACCAGAAGATTTAAGGTTGGAGATTGGGTGTTAAGAAATGCTTTTCAGAATACTACTAATCCTGCCGATGGCAAGCTAGCTCCAAAATGGGAAGGACCATATGAAGTTGAATCAGAAGCAGGGAAAGGAGCATATAGACTCAAGAATATGGAAGGGGATATGCTACCGAGATCTTGGAATGCTATACACCTTAAGCTTTATTTCAAGTGAGTTTAGAATTTAATTTCTAACTCAGGATGGTATGAATTCTATCTTCTTTAAATATGTTTGGTTTAATTTATTCTTTGAAACCCAATACTAACTTAAGCATCGGAGGGGTGTTAGCCAAGCTAACACCCACCTTAGTTTAAGGATGTTTTGCAGTATATGCTCCAGGATATAGCTCCAGGATGCTCACTCAAGATACTTCGGAAGATTAGAGGATTGGCCCCCTCTCTCACGTATAAGGGATCCCGATCCCTTCACAGGTTTAAAGGTATTCACCTTTCTTCCGAATTGGGTTTAAACACTCCGCCTGGAGCGCAAGTTATTCAGGGATAGTTCAAGGTGGCGGGACCAGTCCATGTAAAAGTGGCTGACAATTTCGTTACTGTTGGCTATATCCTGAATCCTAAAGGTATATGAGGACTGATCACCCTCTCTCACGAAAGGGTATTTTCATACTCTCTAAGGTTTAAAGGTTTTCACCTTTCTAAGTATTGGAGTTTATACACTCCCACCTGTAGCGCACGAAAATTTGGGATTTTCCCCAGGATACAAGGAATTTATCTCCAGTGCATTCTTGGGTTTTACCCCTGAAACATGAAAAAATTGTCTATACAATGGGAACTGATATCCCGAAGATTTCTAAGTATTTGAAGACATTGTACACAGGGGACATCCCTACTAAAGCAATGGTGTAAAGCTAAAAGGATATGGCTCGGAACTAATGCACTAAGTGTCTCAGACAGGGGACATCTTCATTGGAAAAGTTGCAAAGGGATTGAGGTTTGATAATAGGGTTATACCCTATTCCTGGTATGATCTTTCCTTTGTAAACATCGTTTAAGTTTTTGATAATACTATGTTTGGTAAAAGGTTAAATATCCTGATATATTCTCAAAATATATTTTCAAAATACTTTTCAGGATATTTGATTAAAATATTTGAAAATAATACTAGTTAGAAACTTTGATCATTTAAGTATTATCAAAACAGGTTTTGGAAAAGTAGACTGCTTTTCACTCTTTAAAAAGCTTTCTACAAAGTTGAACGAATCTAATAACAGTTTTTATTATATAACATTGAGCATATTGATCAGGATATTTTTGAAAGATAATTGTACGAAATTTTGTAAAGCTAAGATCTATACTAAGAAAGACGGAAGATAATAGCAAGAAATATGAAAGATGAAATTATTTGAAACAGTCAGTACTAGTTGATAACCGAAGGTTTCATCCTGAAACCCAGGACCCATCCACCTTCGGCTATCGAATTGTTTTGATGCAGAAATAAAAATTGTTCATAAGACATAAAATTGTTCAAACAATTTAAAGAAAATAAGCTTTAGGGGGCAGTGCCTTCTTCGTCCATAATGATTTCAGCAGCATCCGTCTTGGCATCCGCCTCAGCATCCTTCTCAGCATCGGTTGCTTTTTCAACTGCTTTGGAAGATTCTTCGGCAGCTGGTTTGGAAGAAGTGCCGCCGAGGTTCTTTAGCTTGGTTTCCCAGGCACCAACGTCCCAAGAAGGGCATTCAAAACCTAATGTTCTGGCTTCATGGGCCATCTTCAACCTGGCTTGGAGGAGAGAAATGACGACGGAACTCTTAAGGCTTTCCCGGTAGCTGACCATATCCCGTTTATGTTACACATGGGCAGCTTCAAGATCGGCTTGGGCTTGAAGAGTAGCTTTGTTGAGAGCAGTCTGGTGTTCTTGAGTCATAGCTTTGAACTTCTCCTCGTAATGACGAGATTTGGCGGCTGCAATCATGCCTTGATCGGAGATTGTGACTTCTGCTTCCTTTAGCTTGGATTCAAGCGCCTTGTTAAGCCCGCAGGATTCTTGATATAGGTGAACCAGACGCTCAAGACCTTGCGAAAGTAAGAGGACATGTATTAATATTGATAAATCTTTGTAAATGATGTAAGCTGCAGGATGTAATTTGAGAATATTAACCTGGTTAAGAAAGGAAGTCATAAACCCGCTAGCTTCAATGAACCCGTGCTTCTCATAAGGAAATGTGTCAGAAATGACAGGGGAATCAGGCTCTTTCCTTTTACGGGAACTTGAACTCCGGGGCTTGGTAGCCGGTGAAGGTTTGGGAATGATGATGGCTTTGGAACTGCTGGGTTTGGATGAGGCTGTGGCCTTGGGACTAGGTTCCTTCTTGATCTGAACCTGATCAGAATAACTGTCCAACTCGTCGAGGTCAAAGACTTCAGGGATCTTGGCCGGTGCTGCATAAAGGGAAGAATTTTACATCATTATTACTCTTTATTTTATTATACTGTGTTGACTAATTATTTTAAAAGTAATCCTTACCAGACATTTCAGATGACGAGTATTGACTGGAACTCAGGACGTGTGTGGTGAAACTCCTGTCTATTGCAGGTAATTGGTAAACAGTGTTGATTCTTTCCTCTGATTCAGCGGTAGGGGGAGCTACTTCCTTGAAATTCACTGCATAAGGATCAAAAAGAGGGATACTAATAAGAGATAAAAACCTAACGGTCCATGAGAACATTTATGACCCTACCGGTGGTTAACCACTCCACCGGAAGGCTGGCACCCTCAGCAATGGAGTCTCGTTTGACAAAGAAAAATTTACGTTGCCATCCGTCTTCGTTTTTGGTGGCTTTAAGAATAAGGGGTTTGCTAGAGGTCGAAAAAAGCAAGAACCGGCTAGAGCCATGGGAGCGGAGGCGATAAGCAATAGGCAGATCCTCGATGCAGAGGTCGGGGCAGTGAAGGTTTTTGATTTGGTTAAGTACGATTAATACTCTCCAAACCATGGGCATGGTTTGAGCAAAAGAGATGCCGGTGGTTCGGAAGAATTGCATCATGAATTCGGGAAAATGGTATCGAAGACCTAGCGAAAAAGGGTATGCTGGAAAGCAAACCCAATCAGCGGAAGAAACATCTGATCGAATTGACCGATCGAACGGTCTAAAGACCGTGTTATCAGGAAAAGCACTGGAAGCTCTCAAAGCCGCAATGTCTGCATTGTCAAAAGCACAGACCTCATTTTCAGGATTTTTGAGGAGATTCTGCTGGGTGAAGGTCTCGGCAGCCATTACGAATAAGGCAAGAAAAATTGACAGAAAGTGAATGAGAAATGGGGAATTACCTGGAGACTCTATTGGAGATATCTGCTTTTCAAACAAGAAGAGAGAAGATATAGGGGCATTGTGGATCTCCATTGAGCTAAAAGCGCGTTGGAGGTTATGATGTGATCTTGACCGTCGCTTCGTTTTAAATGCCTTGAATTATGGGATAAAAATTTTAAAATATATCCGTTGGATTGGTATACCAACCGATATATTTGGGGACAATTGTTATGGCTCATTTTCTAAGCATACATATCTTGAACTATATCCTGCTTTTAATTGTTTATCTGTGATCAGGATACTGGACGGGGATATTGCTAACATCCTGGGTGATATCCTGAGGTATATCGAATTAATCACGTGCAGGTTAAAGACTGGGACTTGCTAACGGTCAAATGGACTTCATCTCCTCAAGACTCGGGCGTATTTGTTAAAGGAGAGACGTTGAACCCGAAAGACCAGGTCTACAACGTTCGACTAAGGAATATTCGTTGGATCCTGGTTATGTAGGATAGTTAGTTACATTTATTTTACTATAAATAGATGGGGGCGGATCAGATTAAGGCACTCAACTTACACATTTTCAAACACTTTCTCTCTAGCTCATCGCAAACACACAACACTTGTATTCAAATTACATTGTAACACATAGTCGATCCGCACCACATCCTGCACTGTATCCTGATATTTGAAGCAATAGAAGAACAAGGCAGCTGCGATTGTCAGCTCCCGAGGTTTTATGCCGGCGATCTAGATTGATCAAGGGCTTTCCTCGTACATCACGTGTCAACCTTTACTTTTTTGCTCATTGTTTGATCATAGATACAGCTCTATATCCTGAGCCGTATCCTGAAACTGTTTTCATATCTAATTTGGTTAACACATTTTTCACACATAATTCTAGCACACTACCTCACTTAACTAATTTGATCACTTAATTGCTTAGGTAATTTTTGACCAAAACAGCTATTAAATAAGAAAACTAGAAATTAATGATCTATGTAAGTTTACAAATATACCCTTACATTAAAATTAAATGCAAATATTAAATAAGTAAAATGAAGCATTCCAATTGATTGAAACTTCTTCTTTTTTCTTCTTACCAAATTTTTCTTCTCATTTGAACCCTCCACTACCACTTGTAATACTCTATCATGTTTATACCGGAAATCTTACATATTCGAACAATTTGGTCCCAGATACATATATATATCCTATATAAAACTAATAGCTTACGAGTCTGGTTTAACTGATAACACATACGAACTGACATGACGCATTATCACATAAATAAATTATAGTCCAAAAATAATAAGGTTTAAGACTCAAAAACTTTGTCAAGCGTGATCATGCTTTAACTTTCTCGAAAGGTTGTTCCCAAGGAAGTGGTGGATTGAGAGTGTTCGGTTCTTCGCATGCTTGGTCGTTCGTCTGGTTCTCGCCTTTATGAAAAATAGCCTATCATAAACACTAAAAACTACAAGTGTTTAAGTTAAACGGTCAAACGCGTTTAAAATTAACAAAGAAAACAATTTCGCTGAAACAAGGTGCCCCCGCGCGTCGCGGAGGGTTAATGTGTCTCCCTCGCGAGGCCCGAGGGAACACTTTTCCAGAAAGTTTGAAGAACTGGCAGTTTTCACCTCGGTCCGAATTTTTGCCAAAATTTCACGGTTTTGCACCCAACTTCAAGTTTACTATTTTTAGGACTTTCCTCTACATTTATAGGTTTAAAACCATGATTCGAACCCGAATCCTTTAGTTTTTCAAATCCTTCTTTTGGTTTGAAGTTTATTACCCAACCGAACCGTTAGGAGGCATTATGCATTCTAGTTCATGCCTCCTACTTTCTTACCATGTTTTTCATCATTTCTTCCAACCAAAATGTCACACCCCAACCGATGGCGGAAACATCAGGGTGCGGCACTAAGCGTTCAGATTGCTCAAAAGTTTTCATAACACTAGATATTTCAATATAGGTTTAATCCATTTCATAATAACTGTCTAAAGCATCAACCACGAAATATCAAATTACAAACCATCAAGTATTATTTCAAAAGTTTCTAAATTATCTAGGGTGGGTTTCTAGCAGCATCCTAGCATGTTTCTTGAATCCAACATCCTATCAGCCGGCAACATGCATTAAAATAACATCAATACAATAATGTACTGGTGAGTATACAAGTTTGAGTATATAGCATAGTAGTTTAAAAGACTCGTATCCATCATGTAAACATATAAATAGTTTCAGCCATGCTAGTGTACGCAGTCAAAGTGATAGCCCAAGTGTCCCAATGCATTACCACTTTCCCAAGTCTCAAGGAAACCAAACAGAATCCTCCTAACAATACCCCCGAGAATAATGGGGAGGTGCATTCTCCTATAGCGCTACTATTGTTAAGGCGGAACTACTCACAAGGATTAAACGTTCACATAGCATAAAGAATCAAGAATCCAAAAGTATCAAGTTTCACATTTACAGAGGATAGAGTTAGATTTCAAATAGTTTCAAGTTTCATAGAATACATGTTGCATCCCCAAAGTTTAAATCGAAAAGGGATCGAGTATACTCACAGTGGGTGCTAAGTATCGACACCTACTAATTGGATCAAAGGGAGCTCTGAGATTAGCCTGATTATAGATTAACAGATAAGCGTCAGACAGAATATCGAGAATCGTGCCAAGTGTCAGATCAGTCTCCCGATCGGATGGCCATCTGGATGGATGGTCATCCGGTCGGATGACTTGAAGGGTAGGCGGATCACCATCCGATCGAATGGTCATTCGATCAGTGAGTGAGTTTCCAAAACTGTTTCGAGTGTAAGCTTCAAAGTTTAAGGTTCTGATTTAATAGTTTAAGTGTTGAAGTTTTACTGAGAAGAACCCACCTGGTCAGATGGTCATTCGATCGGAGGGCCGTCCGATCGGATGGTCGTTCGTCCCTGGTGTTCTTGTTTCTTTGAAACGTTTGCAGGATTTCGGAGTTTGAGTTTAATGATGATGACATGGTAACGTATCGAGACAACGGAAAACTCATCAAGGCCCAGCCTGTCTGATCGGATGGGAATCTCCCCGTCCGATCAGGCATCTGTTCTTGATGGTATTCATGTCAGAATCCGTAATCCGGCCGTCTTCTCTGGCGATGATCCTTTTCCAAGCCGACTCCAGACTAAGTAACGAGTCTATAGTCCGTTTGGGTCAGGATTCCACCGATTCACATAAAAGTTTGAGAAGACTTGAAGAAATCTCATGAAATTAATCAAAAGTGTTTAGTTTATGATTAGATTACAGAAAACGTGTAAAAATCTAGTGAAATCCTTCGGATTTGGGCTGACTTTGATGGAATGACGTCATACTCACTGAACCAAGATGACATCACCTCCAAGGAGTCCAGATCTTGAGGATTTCATGGTGAAAATCAGAGTTTCGACCGAGATTTAGATGAGGAATTGTGTAATGATCAAGGTTGTACAAGAATATAAGAGAAAACTTACAAGAATCGACCTAGAATGGTAGAAAAGTGCCTTAGAACGGAAGTGCATGCGTCTGGATCGGAGGGGGCTGTCACATCAGTGAAGAGTGATGTGACAGGTCCTATTTATAGTGTCAGAGGTGAGAAAAGGCGGTGCAAGGAGCTGGATCAGATGGCTGTTTGGTCGAATGGCCCTCCGATCGGATGTCCATTCGGACAGTCCAATCCTTTCAGCAACTTTTCCATCTTTTATTCGTTTTACGAGCTATATTGAGCATTGTGTTGCGTATTATTGTGTAATATTATTACATAACAAGATTGTATCATTAACACAAAAGTTTCCAAGTTTCCAAATTTACACAAGTGTCAAGTCTCTAGTTTCTTATTCAACCAAGTCTCAAGTTTCACAAGTCTCAAGAGTCAAGAATCAAGTATCAAGAGTCAAGCATCAAGTCTCAAGTATCTAGATTAAGTATCAAGAATCAAGTATCAAGAATCAAGTATCTAGAATCAAGTATCAAGAATCAAGTATCTAGAATCAAGTATCAAGTATCTAGAATCAAGTATCAAGTATCTAAAATTAAGTATCAAGAATCAAGTATCAAGAATCAAGTATCTAGAATTAAGTATCAAGTATCACCAAGATTCAAGTTTCATAGCATCGAGATTCACAAAGTATCATAAGTGTCAAGTTTCACATAGTATAAGGACTAAAAGGGATAAAAGCTAAAAGTTCAGGGACACATGGCGTTACACAAAACCTCAAGTATGGTTGGCTGCTCTAAGAAAAACCTTAACAATTCCATATACCTTCCGGTATGGCGAATTACCCAAACGACTCGTTACAAGACTTTACGTGTCACACCCCCAAAAATACCACCTAGGGAATGTCCCTGTTAGGCGTGTGACGTACCAACAATGAGCCACTAATTACATTGAACCCATACAAGTTTCTAAATAAAGTTCTCAATCATTAATAAAATACCATCAACAAGTTTAAATGAAAACCACTATGTTAGAGGAAGCAAATAGTAAACCAAGGTTAAACAGTTTCAAAACCAATGTATAGTATCAAGAAATCAATCACATGTATCCCTCCAATCGACCCATGACCACTCCAGCTACTCCAGACAGCAAGTTCCCAAATCCAAGATATCTAACGACATGCGAGCATGCAACAAGTGTATCAGACAACGCTGGTGAGTTCATAGTTTTACGAAAACGTTAGTTACCAAGTGTTTAGTTAATCCATTGAATTTAATTTTGATAATACCCCGAATACAAGACGGCTCCTGATTTACATTGCCCTTTCTCCAATGCTCCTATCAAAGCATTGGTCATGACTAGGTCATTAGTTCAACACCCGTCCTCCCAGGTACGGGGTGAGGTTGCCAAACCTAAGTAGCGCTACTAACTAAGACCTTGTTACCTCTCAGGTAACCAAACAACACGGAGGGACTTAAAAGGTGATAGGATTAGTATACTATCCAACATTACCGATTTACCACAAAACGTATTCCTCTCAGGAATACCCAAACAAGTTACCCAAAACATATCCCTCCCAGGGATACCAAAAAACTGTCCCAACCACCGGGACGCATGCTCAAGAGAGATGAACTCACCTTAGATTGCTCGGTAAGACTAATTACTCGTTTTAACGTTGGACACTCCAAACCCTAATATGGTTCCAATGATAGTCAGCTTCGTTTACATAGAATTTGCTTATTCATTGTGTATTTTCCACATATGATAGGAATTTACGGTACACATTATCATACAGGATATAGCAAACATTCAATTTATATGTACTTTCACAATACAAATCCGTATATTATACTGACACACATGAATAGCTCACATTCCATACACATGAATATGCATGTAACAATAACATATCATAACTCTTTTATACTCACTTTGGTTAACAAAATTTTGTATCATAACTCTTTCAATTCGGCAGCCCCCTAGTCATCGGCCCAACAGACTTAGCTATATGTATGGCCCAATTGTGCACAATAAAATTCAACAATAACTATCCACACAAGTGGTTCGGCCCTGTTTTAACTTGTTATGATGGTTACATACTGCCATGCACAATTACTTAAATTAATTATCAATCAATAAATCAAACAACATGTTTTTCACTCATCAACCATCTAATAAATATCCATATCAAACAATAATCATAATCTGTGGCCTATTACATACATGACTGGCTAGCAACCCTTAGTCAATATATAATTACTACATGTTAATGAGTCCAATTATATATATCGAAGTCTTGGGCCCCTTACCCAACCCTTGTGGTCGGCCCATTAACAAACCAAAAGTCTCAATTCATGAATTAGATGTACATACAATGATCAAACAACAAATAGATCATGCAATCAAAGGAGCAAATAAGTCATGCAATCCTAGAACAATAAATAATCAGACTGTTTATACTATATTCAATCATTATAACAAACTCCCTATCATAATTATATTAATTAACATGCCTCACCATTCCTGTTCGATTCATGCACGCATATTATTTGATGACACCCAATATTAGTTAGAATCACATGCCAACTCGATTTCGACAATCATTAGGTGTCAATCAAGATTAACAACTATCTAATTAACACCCTAAGTCAAAACACAATATAAACGATTTCATAAAAACACCCGAACCTAATCATTACCCCCATATATATAACCCCATCATCCATTAACCTTGCTATTCGGCCCACCATGCTCATCATATACTCATCGAGTCTTAATATCAGTGTACAATATCATCAGGTAATCATCATACGTCCATATATATACATAACTCGTTACATCAGATCGCACGTACACATGATCATCAAATAGGGGTTATTATAAACAAGAATCAGGCACACATAAACAAGAATCAATCAAGCAATATTAATGTAAACATGATTTTACTAACCACAATCAACAAACTGGAATGATGTCTTCGAGGGGGGGGGGTTTCGTCCACTGTCGCACGTACTAAAGGGGATGTAGGGTTTGTTAAAATCTTGTGTGCATACAAGTTACGTATACATGAAGGTTGGGCCACTTCTGTTTACTAACAAAACAAGGATTTGGGCCTGGATTACTAAAAAAAGGATTGGGCCGATGTTATGTCTAAGATGATGGCGACCCAATGACTTTCTCTTTTGATATGATTCGTATAAGCCCAATCAACACTAAACAAGAAATTATCCTAACACAACTAACCCATTACACGCACACACACACACAATTGCTCAAATACGATATACCCTAACACGTTTATCAAGGTCACAGTTTGAACATATTTATTAAAACAAGCACAAGAAAGATGATAACGAGAGGAATCGGAATCACAAAACTGCAGGCACAAACCTTGAAAATTCGGATTGTCACATCATCCCCAACTTGAAAGAAATTTTGTCCCGAAATTTGACAAGTAAGCACAGAGAGGTGAAGCGAGGAATCAAGATTGTAGAGGATTTTCCCCAGGTGCTACATCATCCCCAACTTGAAGAGGAATTTCGTCCCGAAATTCACCAGCTTTATTAGATTTAGATCGGTCAACAGGAAAGAGATGAGGATACTTGAGTTTCATCTGATCTTCGCGCTCCCACGTGAACTCCGGTCCACGCCTTGAGTTCCAATGAACTCTTACAATAGGGATTCGACCACGCTAACGAATCTTGATACTCTAATCTATGCTTTCAGTAGATCCCTCAACAACTGCAACCTGTCATTAACCTCAGACTTTACTAAGGGTAGCACGAGCTTTCCATCGGACAAACACCGCCTTAGATTTGAGACATAAATGATATCATACATGTTATCCAATTCGTCAGGTAACTCAAGTTTGTAGGCGACGTGACCAATTCTTTCCAGAATTCCGAGTAACTCACCGTAACGTAAATTAAGCTTGCCACGCTTCCCAAGCGTACCACACCCTCCCAGGGTGAGATTTTTAACATGATACGACCATCTACAACAAACTCCCTGTGTTTCCTATGCTTATCGTCTTTCCTAACGGTCACTCGATGCCGCCAAACAATTTCCTATCCAAGCAATCTTCCCAAGAGTTTCGAGTACAAGTCCTGGACCCGTGTTTAGGTGGTCATCCACCTCAATCCACAAAGAGATTGGCATTATCATCCAAGCAATGCCCCGAACAGAGCTGTCTGAATACTAGAATGATAACTGTTACAGTAGGACTCAGCCAAAGGTATGTGTCCTTCTAATTTCCACTAAGTCAATCACACACATGCTCGTAGCATGTCCTCGTGTGTCAGGGGGTGCGTTTACTCTGACCCTTTGCCCTAGGGCGATAAGTAATACTCATGTCTAGACGCGAGTCACAGGATCTGTGTGCTGTCCGCCGAAACTCGGGTATAAACACAGATCACAACCAGTGGCAATAGAAGTTGGCACCTCGTGCCTAGAAACCGCCTCTCTCAGAGGAACACTCACACGTTGTGATGACTCGTCAGTTTCCATGATTACAAGAAAGTGTGCTGGTTACGTGAGACAATCAACGATCACCCAGGTGATATTGTTTCCATTTCGGGTTGTAAGTAAACTAGTGACAGGATCCATGGCAGTCTGTTCTCATTTCTATATGGGTGTTTCTGGTTGCTGATACTTTACCTTGACTTTCCCATAAGTCAAACATCATTCATATACATGGCTAGGTGAGCCTTCATGCCCGATGACCATTATATGACTTATAGATCCAAACATCTCCCATCAAAACCCTAATGACTAGAATTTCGAAGCCGATGTGCTTTGCTCAACACGAGTTCCCTACAGTTGCCGTATAATGAGGCCCACATTCGTTCCAAGTGGCAGCAAATGTCGTCCAACTTGTCAAAAGTTGCTCTTCCATGCCCCGCATGGACCCAGTTGCAAACTCTTATGAGTTTAGGCTCCGTAGCCGAAGTTATTCAAAGGTTCCATCCAGCAATGCCATCACATGATTAGCTCTTTTCAAAACCAAGGTACACGGGAGGCCCTTGTGATCGGTCTAAGTAGTGCATTCGGTACCATCCAAGTAATGCCTCCAACTTAAATCCAAAGGCCACGGTTTCCACCGCAGGTTGTGACTCGTGCAATTCTTCTTGTAAATCCGCTACGTAGGTCATCACTTCCTCGTGGTGCAGTAACATGTAACTAGAACTCCGATTCATACCATCATGGTATACCACTTGATCACCCGTATCCTTAGGTAAAGACGACACTCAGCGCATTGCAGAGTTGGGATTCGAAAGCTGAAAAGACGTCTTCCTGTTTTGTCTCCCACGAATACACAGCACCCTGCTGTGCTACGTAGATTGAAGCGGCGCGATCTTTGAAAATCCCTTGATGAATCTGCGATAGTATCTAGCGAGACCAAGAAATCGCTGCATCCCCGAAGGTGGTGTCGATCAGTTTCTAGCAAAATGGATCCTAGCAAGTTCCACGTGTATTCCCACTTCGTTGATTACATGATCAAATGCATCTCTCGAATCTAGATGTTACACTAAACATGACTTCGCACGCAATGGCTTCTCCCTCAGGAGCCCTAAAATAAGATACAGATGTCGTCTATGATGTTCCTTCCTCCTGGAAATGATTCAACACGTTGTCAATAAGCATAGTCGGTTCATGTGATCCATGCAGCTGCTGGTGTGATGATTAGCCCAGAGGTTTTGGAATACCACGTCGCAATGGCCACCCTGCGTCTGGTATGCCGTTGTAGGAACATTCTCCCCTCTGTACTCCCAACTGATGATAGTTCATTCGTTAGTCATTCCTCGAATGGAAGCTTGAACCTCGCACTAGTAGAGAGGTTGCCAATACATGATCGAGGCAAACGGTTCTTAACTGTCTCCTTGTTAAGTTCTGGATAATCAGTACACATACGAAAAGGTTTATCTTCACGGATATAACTGAGGCTCCCCAAAGCGAAAAGCTAGGTCCGACAAACTCCTGTCCAGTATTTCTTGTAGTTGATCAAACAGTTCTTGCAACCCTCCTATGCAAGATGGTACAATCTATGAGTATTCAGATGTGACAACCGTCACTTTTCCGTACATTCCGTACACTAGATGAACAGTAATTTGCGCTTAAATGACTGTGCATGATCTGGTTTACCAGACAAATAAATTTCTGAATTCCATACAAGTGAATTCATGCATGATATATACTACAAAATATAGCTTTATGCATAAACGAGAGCGTTGCGTCAGAAATATTAGTAAACTCACCGGTAAGACACATCGTGTCAACAGAACTGCAGAAAGCAGTCAGACATTAGAATTGAGGCCTAGGTGTAGGTCCGACGACAAAAGTACATTAAAACCCAAGAGTACATATAAGGGTTTAATTTATAGACATTGCGAAAGCAAAAATAAGCACTAAAAAGCACCCGAAACGCACTTTAAGTGCAGAATTTATATAATTCAGCAATAATTCAGCATTTAAACATATAAATTTTATGCAGAAATTTCGTTTTATCATCCAGAATATTTCCCTAAGTGTTGGGAATCAAATGTGTTACAAAAGGATACTTAAAAGACACTAAAAAGTGTGATTTAGCACTTTAACGAATCGGTATCTAACCGAACAACCGGACTTTACCCGAAACACCAAAATATTGCTAGAAGCAATGTTTTTATTTTCCTAAGCTAATTAGGGTACCCGAATACCCTAACACCCGTCACAAGACACTACATGCTAATATCTAGTCTTAACCATCTAACTTAACTAGCTAAATCTTAATCATTAGTTGGAATCTAACCATGAGACCCCCCCCCCCCAACGAGTTCGGTCCCATGAGGGGACAAACACTTACAAACTTTGATTATTATAATCCCTCATGTCTAATATCTTCTAGACATAAGATCCAAGGGGTAATTGTGATGGATGGACTATAAGTTAGCACAAAGATCACTTCATAATTCATTAACCACACAACAAAAACTTCACACTTTCTCTCCCTCTTGCCCATATTCTCGGCCGACCACATAGGCACCACCACCACCACTTTTCGATTTCTATCTTGCCATTTTCCATCCATACAAAGGTGCAAGAAGGTGAACAACGAAGGTCGGTGCGTTCGGAAGTTGAAGGACCGCTCTCATTCTCTTTTATCCACCTCATATGCACTCTTGAACTTCCCTAGCCTTGTGCTAGTAGTAAGTACTCTAAAACACCATCTTGTTCTTGTTTAGAGTGGTTAATAAGCGATTTAATGGTTAGAAATCAAACACACACAAGATCGAAACTAAAAGTCTACATAAATGATGAACATGTTGGTTAAAAGCATAAGAGTTGTGTAAAACTTGTAAGACTTGTTTTGTGGTGATTATTTAGTGCCGATCTATGTTGTGGTAGCTCGGATCATCATCTAACCCGGATTAGTCATGTTCATGAAACATGACATAGAATATGTTAAGAATGAAAAGGGTTAAATGATGAAACTCTACTACACACTAAACATGAACTTGTGTAAAAACAATTATCTTATGAAATGGAGTTCTAAACTAGTAGATCTAAAGATCTACAAGTGGTATTTTCGAAAGACCAACTGTAAGACAAAACCATGTTTTAAAACCGGATCTTTCATGAAGTAGAGGTGTTTTTATGAACAAACAAGTGCGTGGACACTTGTGTAACAAAAGTTCTAACAAAGAAATAATTTTCGTAAAAACCGACTATAAGTTGTGAAACTTCATATTCTTTAAAAATAAAGTTTTTAAGAAATTAAACTTATTTTTAAAGATAACAAGGCTTACTAAATGTGCTAGTAAATTACTACACATTTTTGTAAATATTCAAGTTCATGAAATGGAGAAATTAGTGATTGTTGTTGATGATTATTGCTGATAATTGTTGTTGATGATTGTTGACGATTTAAAAGAAAATAAACACATGTTTTGAAAACATGGGAAACCTCCATTTTTAGGGGAAACTCTGTCAAAATTTTTATAAATTTTGACACTTAGAAAAATATAAGTTTTTGGGAAACTTATTCCCTAAAAATGTATTTAAAGTATTACCAAGGTTTCCCTAATTTTTGGTGATAAGAAATGAGGATTTCTTCAAGAATAAAAATGGATATAAGTATGTATATTTTTGAGAGAAAAATATATATTATTTTATCACCAACTTTTGTGCTAAGTGTATATAGTATGTGTTATACGTGCTAGTGTATTAAGACTTAAAGATACACTAAATACTCATGAGGGGTATAAACATAAAAATACACATACAACATACAAGATACATAATTCGGGTGCAAAGTGCAAAACACGAGATACTTATATTAACTTTTGAGAAAATAATATAAGTAAGATACTTAGTTAAAAATATAAAATATTTTTAACACAAGAATATATACACAATAGAGAGTGACTGTACTTGTGCGACGCAAGTCTAGTGACTAACGTTAAGAAAACGCGTATAGGTTACGACGTTAATTAAGCAAATCCGGTGAAGTTTACGACGCACAGGAACGCAAAGTTGTGAGTTCATACTCCCCCTTTTCTTTAACTGTTTTTGGTTTTATAACTCTCGGGGGTGAAATACATGTTACAAATATTATAATTTTTACAAATGGTAAAAATACGAGAAGCACTCTTGGTGAGAACGAGTACCGAGTGCAATATGATTTGAGAATACAAAAGAATACGAGAAGCACTCGTGGTGAGTGCAATATGATGAGCTTTAAGAAAAGCCTAGAAAATACTAGATCATGTGAGTTTAAACTAGATATTGAGATGCCATTAATACTTAATTAGGGACGAGGGTTAGATCTAACGGGTACGGCCGAGCCCCACTCATGGTCCTTATGTGACCTCTTGAGTGCTTCGGTGTCCCAGTCGAGGGAAATCGACACAGTCAAGGTTAATTGACACAGTCGAGGGTAATCGACACAGTCAAGGGAAATTGACACAGTCGAGGGTAATCGACACAGTAAAGGAGCCAACACTAATGCTCCATATGCTCGCATGCCTTAAAGGAGCCAACACTAATGCTCCATATGCTCACATGCCTTAAAGGAGCCAACACTAATGCTCCATATGTCCTCACATGCCTTAATGTCCTTGTACAAACATTCAATTAGTTCGTGGTGTACACAAGAAAACTTGATTTATACATGAACACTTTATTTATACAAGATACATACAATGTTTTCATACAAGATATGCAAAATGCATGAACTCGCTCAACTTTATGTTGATGTTTTCCAAAATTACATGTATTTCAGGTGACAGGATGGATCTTGGGCGCAAGTGTCATAACTAGAAGTAGACTACAAGTTTAGATGTCATCCACTTTTGTTGAATTGTAACCTTGTTAAAGGTCGTGTTTTGAAAACTTAAATAACACGTGTTTGTAATACTCAAATTTTCATGAATGGATGAACATCGTTTTGATCATGTAGTTGTTTATTACGATTGAATGCAATGATAACAAGCTAGTCACACATCATATGCTTCCGCAAAAGACAGGGTGTGACAGTTTGGTATCAGAGCTTCGATTGTAGTGAACTATGATTCTTTCTCGAGTCTAGACTACAATCACTAGAGTTCTCTCACGAAAACATTTTACAAAAAGGTTTTCATTGCATTCACGAAAGCGCCAAGATCCACAAGTCAGACACTTTTCAAAAAGTGACAAGGCAAGGACATTAGTGAGAAATACCTTAAAAAAAATAAGGTGCCAACCAAAGCATAGTCTCCACGAGTTAGACTTGCCAAAAACAAAATGACCCCCCCCCCCAAAAAAAAAACGAGAGTTATACGTGATATAATGCATTAAAATGCTTGATTATGCTAAGTAGCATATATGTTATTGATATACATACATACAAATAAGTGTACGGAATGATTATTGACGTGAATAAGATACCTTCGACTCTGACTCCTATTACTATACGTAACTCGCACGATGAAGCTACCGACCTCGCATCCTTTGCAAAGCTCATGGCTGGGAGTGATTACCAAACAAGATGCCAGACTACGGCGAAAAGGCTGCTCTTCTTGATCAACGGGACGAGATCCCTGCGGCTTAAGAGAAGCAAGATTGACGACGCACTTGACCAGAAAAGGAAGATGAAATTTATCTATAGGTGTCCTCACCTTCATCTGGTAGAACAACACATAGATCAGTGCTTTAGCACGTTAGAAAGTAGGAAGCCTGTCTTAGCCTACTTCGTGACTGACACTTCTACCTGCATACGAGACGTTTGTGAAGACGATGTTTAAGCAAGAGAGGTGGAATGACATTCAGGAAGAATCTGTGACGATACACTCCCTATCACCTCTACACAAACAATCCCATCAAAGGGGAAATATACGCACCAGTAAAGCTAAAGACCTAAAAAAACCAATGTAGCGGGAAATAACTAAAACTTGAATGACCAAGGCGATGTAGCCTCGAGTTCATTTCAAACAATAAGCCAAGTTGGCAAGCCTATGTGAAGGCTCAATAGCTGTTTCCTTGCTTATACACTGATTATATATACGTGTGAAATTGGGTGATTACATAATGGCTTATGGTGCTATGTATCTCATAGACAATTGGAATGTTGTCTAACCTACTTCATACCATTTTGGCAGAAGAGAATGCCACCCAGGCGAGACACAAACACCAGTACGTTGCCAAGGACAGAAGCCGAGCTGCAAGAACGCATCTCACAGGCAATTGCGCGACATGAAGCCCTCCGCTCTAAGCACAGCGATGGCACTACTGGAAATAACCCTCCAGCTGGCTGCACCTATAAACAGTTCCTGGACTGCAAGCCATTAAATTTTGATGGCACAGGAGGTGCCGTTGCATTTGTTCGTTGGGCAGAAAAGACTGACCCCATTCTAAGAATGAGTAACTGTTCGCCCCGACAGAGTGTTACTTATATCTCAGGGTTATTCGTAGATGGCGCACTCTCCTGGTGGAACCTTCAGGTTCGAACCTTTGGTGCGGATGCTGCTTATGCACTAAGCTGGGACGAGCTCAAGGAAATGATGGAAAAGAAATACTGTTCTAGGGCTGAAATCCAGAAGATTGAGGTGGAGTTCTGGAACTTGAAAATGGACGGACCGAAGATTCCTGAATACATCCAACGATTTCACGACTTGTCTAGGGTCGTCCCCTACTTAGTCAAACCGGAATTCAAAAGGGTTGAACGATTCATTTGGGGACTTGCACCTCAGATCAGGAGCATGGTTACTACCTCAAAGCCCTCAACCATTGCAGAGGCTATCGATATGAGTGTCACCCTTACTGAAGAAGCTCTACGTGCTGGAAAATTTTCAGAATCTGAGGATAACAAGAAAGAGACTCATGTGGAGTCATCAGGCAATAAGAAGAGGAAGTCTTCGAATCTAAAGATGAGCACCCAAGTCAACTATGGAAGCTCTAAAACAGGCAAAAGAAAGAAAGTGAACCCGCCGCCTGGAAGGAAAACTGATGGAGCCACTAATAAGGCTGGTGGTAAAATAAACTCGGGGACTAAGCCGAGATGCGGGGAATGCACTTTTCACCATGAAGGTCGATGTCTAAGGCCTACGTGCGGAAAGTGTGGAAAAGAAGGGCACAGCAAGGATGCCTGTTGGGCGAAGGACCCAAATGGAAGAAATAAGAGAATACCAGGTTGCACGATGAAGCTACGTAGGAAAAGGCTGCTCTTCCCTCTCGAACGTGAAGATGCCAGACTACGGCGATGATGACGAGGCAGAGGCGGCAACCTTGAACAAATTCTTGATCAACGGGACGAGATCCCTGCGGCTTATGAGAAGCAAGATTGACGACGCACTTGACCAGAAAAGGAAGATGAAGTATTCATCTCGAAGGTGCCCCTCCAACTACTAGGAATTCTCTCTATTCCTATTCCATCTAATCATCGTGCCTATACGCGTGTAACGATAATGAATGTTAACGCGTGGACCATCGCAAAGGTCCTTTCCATGACAGAGGTATAAGGACAGTAGTGTCCCCTCCTTGATGGATCATCTGCTTGGACGAGAGAAAATTGGGGTAACTGTGCAAGACAATTTATTATTACGGGGGCCCACGTAATAACGACTTGTAGTGCACATAAATCCTGGTGGACTCTGCGAGTCAAGCTAATGAAAACCATAGAAATTTATCTATAGGTGTCCTCACCTTCATCTGGTAGAACAACACATAGATCAGTGCTTTAGCACGTTAGAAAGTAGGAAGCCTGTCTTAGCCTACTTCGTGACTGACACTTCTACCTGCATACGAGACGTTTGTGAAGACGATGTTTAAGCAAGAGAGGTGGAATGACATTCAGGAAGAATCTGTGACGATACACTCCCTATCACCTCTACACAAACAATCCCATCAAAGGGGAAATATACGCACCAGTAAAGCTAAAGACCTAAAAAAACCAATGTAGCGGGAAATAACTAAAACTTGAATGACCAAGGCGATGTAGCCTCGAGTTCATTTCAAACAATAAGCCAAGTTGGCAAGCCTATGTGAAGGCTCAATAGCTGTTTCCTTGCTTATACACTGATTATATATACGTGTGAAATTGGGTGATTACATAATGGCTTATGGTGCTATGTATCTCATAGACAATTGGAATGTTGTCTAACCTACTTCATACCATTTTGGCAGAAGAGAATGCCACCCAGGCGAGACACAAACACCAGTACGTTGCCAAGGACAGAAGCCGAGCTGCAAGAACGCATCTCACAGGCAATTGCGCGACATGAAGCCCTCCGCTCTAAGCACAGCGATGGCACTACTGGAAATAACCCTCCAGCTGGCTGCACCTATAAACAGTTCCTGGACTGCAAGCCATTAAATTTTGATGGCACAGGAGGTGCCGTTGCATTTGTTCGTTGGGCAGAAAAGACTGACCCCATTCTAAGAATGAGTAACTGTTCGCCCCGACAGAGTGTTACTTATATCTCAGGGTTATTCGTAGATGGCGCACTCTCCTGGTGGAACCTTCAGGTTCGAACCTTTGGTGCGGATGCTGCTTATGCACTAAGCTGGGACGAGCTCAAGGAAATGATGGAAAAGAAATACTGTTCTAGGGCTGAAATCCAGAAGATTGAGGTGGAGTTCTGGAACTTGAAAATGGACGGACCGAAGATTCCTGAATACATCCAACGATTTCACGACTTGTCTAGGGTCGTCCCCTACTTAGTCAAACCGGAATTCAAAAGGGTTGAACGATTCATTTGGGGACTTGCACCTCAGATCAGGAGCATGGTTACTACCTCAAAGCCCTCAACCATTGCAGAGGCTATCGATATGAGTGTCACCCTTACTGAAGAAGCTCTACGTGCTGGAAAATTTTCAGAATCTGAGGATAACAAGAAAGAGACTCATGTGGAGTCATCAGGCAATAAGAAGAGGAAGTCTTCGAATCTAAAGATGAGCACCCAAGTCAACTATGGAAGCTCTAAAACAGGCAAAAGAAAGAAAGTGAACCCGCCGCCTGGAAGGAAAACTGATGGAGCCACTAATAAGGCTGGTGGTAAAATAAACTCGGGGACTAAGCCGAGATGCGGGGAATGCACTTTTCACCATGAAGGTCGATGTCTAAGGCCTACGTGCGGAAAGTGTGGAAAAGAAGGGCACAGCAAGGATGCCTGTTGGGCGAAGGACCCAAATGGAAGAAATAAGAGAATACCAGGTTGCTACAAATGTGGTGAAGCAGGGCACTTTAGGAAAGATTGCCCAAGGAAGAAACAAGCAAGGAAGGGTTTTCACGATCGAAACTCGTGAAGCACGCCAGGATCCAGATGCGGTTACGGGTACGTTCCCTATTAACCAACCCTATGCATCTACTTTTAATTAATACTGGCATCAACGTTAACCTTACATGCTTAGAACTTAAGAAACTGCTTGGCCTAGTTTCAAGTAAAATAGACGTCCAGTATTCTTTAGATATGGGCATATAGAAGGCTAGTTTAAACAGTCAAAGCGAGTAAGGATTGTATTTAGGGACTCAGAAGGCCGGAACCTTCTGTTACCATTGACTCGCGAAGTCATAAAATGATAGTCAGCATGGATCAGAAATCCAAGTATACAGCTGAAGTCGTTCGACATGAGAAAATCAGACGCATCCCTCTTGCGGATGATGAAACCCAACTTTCCTGCAATAGGTGCAAGGATGTTAGACCCCACAAAGCGACAGATCTACGACATCCCTCATTGGTCGAAGAGGCATAGAAACGCCTCCGAGTAGACTGCAGAGCCTGAGAACATCCCCGTGATGGAAGAAGTCCCAGTAGCCTTTTCAGAAGACTTGCCAGGAACGCCTCTCTGTAGCGACAAGAGGAGTTCAGAATAAATCGCGTGCCAGGAGCAGCACCAGTGACGAATGACGCCATACCGACTAACTTCACCAGCGAAGCATGAACCTCTGATATAACTGCAAGAGCTGCTAGACAGAGGAAATTAAGGACATAACATCCTTAGATAAGGAGACAAGGAGAAAGTTGGTAGTCTCCACTTTACTTAAACTTCAGAAAATTGAGGATCAGAATCCTTTGCCAAGGACTGATGACACAAATGAGCCAATCGTAAGGTTCCAGTTACCACTCAAAGATCAACTTGAGGACAAGATGTCCTCCACTGTGAATACAAGAGGAAATAACCCTAAAACGACCTCTAGGACTCGCTTCGAGCATTACGAGATCCTTGTCGTATCATTTGGCTTGACACATGCATCGACAATATTCATGGACCTCATGAAATGAACGTGTAAGCCACACCTGAATAGATCACGAATGTATTTATTGACTACATTCTTATTTGGCCAACGACCAAGGAAGGTCGTGAGCAAACAACTGCAATTTACCTTGCAACTCTTAGAGAAAGCACAGTTATGTGCAATGATGATGAAAAGCGGATTTCGAGTTCGCAAAGGGAGAACTTTAAGATACATGGTGGATAAGAACGAAATTCATGCCAACCCTGCAACCAAGAGCTAAGGAGCTAGAGTTGCAATTATGTGACGTCTCTCGACAAAGTCTCGATTGTACGTCGATGCAACGAGACCACAACATTGCGTACGCGGCACATTCTATTAAGGAATCATGAGAAAAGACCTTGAGATAGATACAGTAATTACGCGCCGCAAACTAGACGTCATTACCTGAAAGAAAACGCTGCACGATCTTTACTGATCACAAGGGTTGCAGCACACCGATGATCGTAAGAACACGAATATGAACTGAGCTGCTGAACGATGCAGACTGTATGAACACAATACGTGCTTGTGTGATAAACTTTAATGAAAAGTCGGAACACTCACTTGCCCTTAGTGGAGTTTTCCTACAACGGTATCTATCACACCGTCGTCTAAACCGCTTCATGTAAAGCTTTAGACATAACATAACGAGTCTATTCCCGTCATGATTGAACGGATACAGAAATAAACAATCAACTGGCCCGAGATGGCCCAGGAAAACTAGAGGCTAGATCGTTCAGTTATGTGATCATATCAGGACAGCCCGCAGAATACAGAAAGATAGCGCCGATGAGCGGCAGAAGTCGAAAGAATTTAAGACAAGAAGTATGGCTTTGATGAGAGCCTCGCCTAGAGAAGGCGTAGTGTGATTTGGAAAACGAAAAGGTAGAATCCCCGGTGTAGGGATCAGAACCATTGCTCACAAGATGAAGCTCCCAGAAAAAGATCAGTAGTGATCGCGACACATTCATGTGTCTAGTCTGTAGAGGAGTCTGACTTAAGGAACAGTCGTTGTTCCCACAAATAAAATTCACGTCAATGACAAACGACAAGAATTACTATAGAAACCTGTTGAGGTTTTGGACCAAGAGTCCGTGATACTATAGAAACCTGCTGAGGTTTTGGACCAAGAGTCCGTGATACTATAGAAACCTGCTGAGGTTTTGGACCAAGAGTCCGTGATACTATAGAAACCTGCTGAGGTTTTGGACCAAGAGTCCGTGATACTATAGAAACCTGTTGAGGTTATGGACCAAGAGTCCACAAGATACAGAAAAGTCATGATCGACTTACTTGAGTATGATAGAATTCATGACATGACCCAGAGATTTCATGGGAACATGAAGACAAATCATGAATCTAAGTGACCATATTGGTTTCACAACTCCCCTGCGACCGATGGCATCGCTTGAATTTCGGGACGAAATTCTTTTAACGGGGGGAGACTGTGACAACCGTCACTTTTCCGTACATTCCGTACACTAGATGAACAGTAATTTGCGCTTAAATGACTGTGCATGATCTGGTTTACCAGACAAATAAATTTCTGAATTCTATACAAGTGAATTCATGCATGATATATACTACAAAATATAGCTTTATGCATAAACGAGAGCGTTGCGTCAGAAATATTAGTAAACTCACCGGTAAGACACATCGTGTCAACAGAACTGCAGAAAGCAGTCAGACATTAGAATTGAGGCCTAGGTGTAGGTCCGACGACAAAAGTACATTAAAACCCAAGAGTACATATAAGGGTTTAATTTATAGACATTGCGAAAGCAAAAATAAGCACTAAAAAGCACCCGAAACGCACTTTAAGTGCAGAATTTATATAATTCAGCAATAATTCAGCATTTAAACATATAAATTTTATGCAGAAATTTCGTTTTATCATCCAGAATATTTCCCTAAGTGTTGGGAATCAAATGTGTTACAAAAGGATACTTAAAAGACACTAAAAAGTGTGATTTAGCACTTTAACGAATCGGTATCTAACCGAACAACCGGACTTTACCCAAAACACCAAAATATTGCTAGAAGCAATGTTTTTATTTTCCTAAGCTAATTAGGGTACCCGAATACCCTAACACCCGTCACAAGACACTACATGCTAATATCTAGTCTTAACCATCTAACTTAACTAGCTAAATCTTAATCATTAGTTGGAATCTAACCATGAGACCCCCCCCCCCCCCCAATGAGTTCGGTCCCATGAGGGGACAAACACTTACAAACTTTGATTATTATAATCCCTCATGTCTAATATCTTCTAGACATAAGATCCAAGGGGTAATTGTGATGGATGGACTATAAGTTAGCACAAAGATCACTTCATAATTCATTAACCACACAACAAAAACTTCACACTTTCTCTCCCTCTTGCCCATATTCTCGGCCGACCACATAGGCACCACCACCACCACTTTTCGATTTCTATCTTGCCATTTTCCATCCATACAAAGGTGCAAGAAGGTGAACAACGAAGGTCGGTGCGTTCGGAAGTTGAAGGACCGCTCTCATTCTCTTTTATCCACCTCATATGCACTCTTGAACTTCCCTAGCCTTGTGCTAGTAGTAAGTACTCTAAAACACCATCTTGTTCTTGTTTAGAGTGGTTAATAAGCGATTTAATGGTTAGAAATCAAACACACACAAGATCGAAACTAAAAGTCTACATAAATGATGAACATGTTGGTTAAAAGCATAAGAGTTGTGTAAAACTTGTAAGACTTGTTTTGTGGTGATTATTTAGTGCCGATCTATGTTGTGGTAGCTCGGATCATCATCTAACCCGGATTAGTCATGTTCATGAAACATGACATAGAATATGTTAAGAATGAAAAGGGTTAAATGATGAAACTCTACTACACACTAAACATGAACTTGTGTAAAAACAATTATCTTATGAAATGGAGTTCTAAACTAGTAGATCTAAAGATCTACAAGTGGTATTTTCGAAAGACCAACTGTAAGACAAAACCATGTTTTAAAACCGGATCTTTCATGAAGTAGAGGTGTTTTTATGAACAAACAAGTGCGTGGACACTTGTGTAACAAAAGTTTTAACAAAGAAATAATTTTCGTAAAAACCGACTATAAGTTGTGAAACTTCATATTCTTTAAAAATAAAGTTTTTAAGAAATTAAACTTATTTTTAAAGATAACAAGGCTTACAAAATGTGCTAGTAAATTACTACACATTTTTGTAAATATTCAAGTTCATGAAATGGAGAAATTAGTGATTGTTGTTGATGATTATTGCTGATAATTGTTGTTGATGATTGTTGACGATTTAAAAGAAAATAAACACATGTTTTGAAAACATGGGAAACCTCCATTTTTAGGGGAAACTCTGTCAAAATTTTTATAAATTTTGACACTTAGAAAAATATAAGTTTTTGGGAAACTTATTCCCTAAAAATGTATTTAAAGTATTACCAAGGTTTCCCTAATTTTTGGTGATAAGAAATGAGGATTTCTTCAAGAATAAAAATGGATATAAGTATGTATATTTTTGAGAGAAAAATATATATTATTTTATCACCAACTTTTGTGCTAAGTGTATATAGTATGTGTTATACGTGCTAGTGTATTAAGACTTAAAGATACACTAAATACTCATGAGGGGTATAAACATAAAAATACACATACAACATACAAGATACATAATTCGGGTGCAAAGTGCAAAACACGAGATACTTATATTAACTTTTGAGAAAATAATATAAGTAAGATACTTAGTTAAAAATATAAAATATTTTTAACACAAGAATATATACACAATAGAGAGTGACTGTACTTGTGCGACGCAAGTCTAGTGACTAACGTTAAGAAAACGCGTATAGGTTACGACGTTAATTAAGCAAATCCGGTGAAGTTTACGACGCACAGGAACGCAAAGTTGTGAGTTCATACTCCCCCTTTTCTTTAACTGTTTTTGGTTTTATAACTCTCGGGGGTGAAATACATGTTACAAATATTATAATTTTTACAAATGGTAAAAATACGAGAAGCACTCTTGGTGAGAACGAGTACCGAGTGCAATATGATTTGAGAATACAAAAGAATACGAGAAGCACTCGTGGTGAGTGCAATATGATGAGCTTTAAGAAAAGCCTAGAAAATACTAGATCATGTGAGTTTAAACTAGATATTGAGATGCCATTAATACTTAATTAGGGACGAGGGTTAGATCTAACGGGTACGGCCGAGCCCCACTCATGGTCCTTATGTGACCTCTTGAGTGCTTCGGTGTCCCAGTCGAGGGAAATCGACACAGTCAAGGTTAATTGACACAGTCGAGGGTAATCGACACAGTCAAGGGAAATTGACACAGTCGAGGGTAATCGACACAGTAAAGGAGCCAACACTAATGCTCCATATGCTCGCATGCCTTAAAGGAGCCAACACTAATGCTCCATATGCTCACATGCCTTAAAGGAGCCAACACTAATGCTCCATATGTCCTCACATGCCTTAATGTCCTTGTACAAACATTCAATTAGTTCGTGGTGTACACAAGAAAACTTGATTTATACATGAACACTTTATTTATACAAGATACATACAATGTTTTCATACAAGATATGCAAAATGCATGAACTCGCTCAACTTTATGTTGATGTTTTCCAAAATTACATGTATTTCAGGTGACAGGATGGATCTTGGGCGCAAGTGTCATAACTAGAAGTAGACTACAAGTTTAGATGTCATCCACTTTTGTTGAATTGTAACCTTGTTAAAGGTCGTGTTTTGAAAACTTAAATAACACGTGTTTGTAATACTCAAATTTTCATGAATGGATGAACATCGTTTTGATCATGTAGTTGTTTATTACGATTGAATGCAATGATAACAAGCTAGTTGTCACACCCCGACCACGTAGAACATACAAAACGTGGCGGAAATGTCGGGGAGTGTTGTAACAGAATTAATCGTTTCAAATCCATGGCAATTAAAGTTTCGTTTTATTAATCAATTAAGAGAGTTTACATTGTTTAAACAAGAAACAAAGGGTACATAACATAAGTTAACTAGTTATTGTCTCGTTTTAAGTCGCTAAGGCACGAGTCCATCCTAAATGTAGCATGTATCAACAATCATTGCAAAGCAGTACCTGAAATATGTGTAAAAACGAGGTCAGCAAAGAAATGCTGGCGAATACATTGGTTTTGTGGGAGTGTCGAAATCATGGCTAGTTTAGATGTTGCAATACGTTATTTAAAAAAACCTTGTTTTGAAAAGAGTATAATATTACAACTTAATTAACCAACTCAAATCAAGCGGGTTATAATTTGTAAAACCTCGTAGCCATGACTCTTAACCCAAAAACATTTGTTTTAGTAAATTATTTGAAAAACAATGATAAGTTCAGATGATATGTATAAATAAGAGAATAATGCATGATTAAATGAATAACCATGTAAAATGAGTTTGTATAAGATAAGTTGTTTGTAAATAAATGTCTTGTGAAAAGTATGTTATTTGTATAAAATGTTTATATGTATCAAACTGAAATGATTCAAATAACGCTGCGATATATGTAATACCATACAAACACTTATATATAGGAAGTACCAGCGGCGTATCCACCATGCTTGTATCATATTACACACGCATCGTTACTTAATCACTTATTCAAACCAAACCATCAAGATGTAAAATGTTCATGTCTAATGTAAATCATGTCATATGTATTCAATGTGATTTGTATAAATAAATGTAAGATTAAACAAATAACCTTATAGTAGCATATTAAAAGTATACTTTGGATTTGTAAATAACATATTAAACTATGTTTTTGGTTTCATATATAACATATCAAAATATGCTTTAGATGTGATAAATAACATATTAAACTATGTTTTGGTTTCATAAATATATGTTGGTTTTGTACAATACCACACATGAGAGTATATTCAACTATACTTTAATAGTGTGATTTAAGAATTCATTCAGACCTAGTGCATCAAAATACACCTTTGAGACTATAGGAATACCACAAAGGAAATCCCTATTTGGATGGAGCAACAAATTGGTTTCAGACATTCCATGACAACAGGAATGGGGTGTCAAATCCTATAGCGCTATATCATACTAACAATCGGTCTGGTGAACATAAAATAAGTACAATTCAACATTTTATTTTATGTTCTTTGAGAAATCAATGCTTAAATCATAGATAGTCATTCAATTTGTCAATAGATAAGTAATAACATGTATAATCAATTATACTTTTGGAAAACATGAAAGTAACAGATAGGTACACATGCTTCACCCCAAAACAGTTTGGAAAACAGTAAAAGAGGGGAATAATGTACTCGCCTGAGAATGCTTAGAGGTCTTAAACAACAACCAAACAAAGCTAGAGGGAGCACGGAATCAGTCGGCAATCCAAAACTATATAAATAAACCGGACTTAAATCGGGAGATCGGATAGGATGAGGCTTGGTAAACCAAATGAGTGTTGGAACTCATATGATATGGTTTAACAAGGCCTACATACTACTATGAAACCAAACCTAAGTGCTTTCGACCCATCGCGACCCATTAAGGTAACATACGCTACTTTAACGCGTCATGCGCGCAAAGCGCGTTCGGACCGTCTAACTAGTCCTATGACAAGTGTTATATGCCTAAACATGTTACATAATCAGTTATGTGACAAAATTTTAGGTTACATATGCTTAATTACCAATTATACATGAAAAGGGTATTCTGGTAATTTACCTAAGGCATATAAACTACCTATCATACAACTACTTAAACGAAGCGACCATAGGGTATAACCTCGGAAGGTTATTCCCTACCTACTATGGTCACCTAATGTATTTGGTCGGATCCTAATGATCGACCAAACTGGGTCGGGTTCGAGGTATAAGCGATTTATTAGATCGCTTACCCTACGACCCTAGACAACGTGGAAATCAGTAGGCATAGTCCCAAGGGACTATAACCAACGTGATTACACTCACGTTGCGAAGTTCAAACGAACTTCGCATTGACCATAACTGGTCAATGTAGAAAGTCAAACAAAGTTTGACTTTCAGACTCGAAAGACTCGAAAAGCAATAAAAGAACGAAAGAATACTTACGAAGGGTCCCCGAATGCTAATCCCGATCCAAGAACTCAGGTATGAAACAATGGTTTCAACTTAGAGCTCTCAAATCAGAATTCTTGTAAGAAATGAGGTTGGGGTGGATGGGTATTTATAGTATTCGGTCCACCGTTAAGATCGTTTCTTGGAAAAGGGGAAACGATCAAGGCCCTACACTTGTCGGGATGTTATGGTGACTAAAATGGCCACTCACCATAGGGTATCAACATGTGGCAAGGTTTTTAGGAGTGGATAACAGCTGTAAACAGCTGTCGATACATCGAATCTGGTCCCGAAAATGCGAAAAATGAGTTTTCTGCATGTTTCTGCCCAGAATAGGCAGTCGCGTAGCGCGACGGTGAGAGCCTTAGGGCTCGCGCTACGCTAGCACCCTACCTGATCAGAAAAGTTTCAAAAATGACAGGTTTAGTCCCTGCAGCCCGTTTAAGCGATTTTCGATGCGTTTGAACCCCGTTAACCTCATTTCAAGGCTCTAAAATGAAGTTAAAGTATAGGGAACTCAAAACATGCTCAAAAATATGCCGGATGTTGGTTCGTTTGGTCGTACGAACGCGATGTTCGCTTAATTACGACGGAATGCGCATAAGCGCGAAAAACGATCCAAATGACGTGACGAATGGATTTTTGGCAAGCCAAACACTAAAGCATAATATAGTCATGCTTACATAAATTTTTGGATGTCCGGATGTATTCAGAACGTGAGTTATGCGCAAAAGTGCAAACTTGTGCACTTTTTGACACTTTTAGTCCCTGAATGACCCAAAAGTTTATTTTAGCACACCGAACCCCTCAAAGCCTATTTCTAAGCTATGTAAAGGATATTTATGGTATTTTTAACTTATGGTCATGTTCCGGAATGTCTGTTACAGTTCAAATTGGCATACTTTCACAGTTTGTCAAGTTTAGTCCCTGTAAGTGAATTAGCTTGTTTTTGGCATACCAAAGCCTTCAAAACTTATTTCTAAGTTATGTAAAGGTTATTTAAGGTATGTTAAGCCTATTTCACTATTCCGGAGTGTTCATTGGATTAAACTGGTTATATTTACGCATCAGAGCGCGTATAACCCTCCAGAATGCGATTTAAAGCTCAAATTCGAACAAGAGTTGATATGTGCAAACGATACACATATTTTTACAAATCCCAAGTATGAAATACAATATTTCATTGGTTTGGCATTTGTTTGATGGTTGAAGTGACACAGGTGTCACAGTCTCCCCTACTTTAGGAAATTTCGTCCCGAAATTTAATTCTAGAGGTAACTTGTGAAGACAGCTGTGATGGTTTCGCCTTCTAATAGATCCATTAAACCCTTAAGTAAAACTCTGGGCCATGTAAGGATTCTTAGCGAATTTGATAACCCTCAAAGTGAATTCCTTGTAGTAGTAAAACATGGAATTTTTGAACTATGGGTAGAAGAACGTTTCTTATGAAGACTTATCATAGGAAACTTGTGTGTGCTTGAAATCAGAATTGGGAAGTGTGAGAATAAATGACATTGGTCAAGGTCCAAGACTTTTCCGTATCATTATTCTCGTCACTACAGATCTTAACACATGACAAAACTTCTTGTGGTTTCTGTGCACTGAATTCCATAATTATGTAGGCCTCCATAATTACGTAATTCCTTGCCCAGTCCGCACAGTTCATTTCATAATGCGTAGAGGAAAAATCAATAGAATAAACATGAAGCGAACTGACTAGACCACAAAAGGTCCTTTTAATTTAATCTACGAACGATCTTTTTAACTAGATCAACATATGATCTTCTTAACTAAACCGTCGTATGATCTCCTTAAATAGACCACTTAAGGGATCTTTGTATTTATATCATCACATGATATTTTTGATCAGGTTTTCAAAATCAGTTTGTTTAACCAGATCATTCAAGAGGTCCAGTTTTTAGAATAGTACTTTAAAACCCAAGGGACTTGACTACAACGTAGAAGTCCATTAATGATTTAAGATAGTAACTTTGGATATCCTCCTATGAATCCCTCATATAATATATGGAAGATTCTACGAGGATTTGGATGGATCACATACAACCACAAAACATGTAAGAAAACACATAAGCACAAAATTAGTTAACTTGATTCTTTTAATTTGTTGTCTTTGAGCATGGATAATTAAAGTACACTAGGAATCCAATCCATGGATTTCTTTTGGCACTTTAATGATTTTCAAGGATCCATCTATAAAGATAGAAGGATTCACAATAAGAGTTTGGCTTTGCTTCTTAAAAGAAACGAGTGTTTAAGGTTCTTGGGGGGATCACAAGTGATCTTAAAATGACAGAACCACACGAGTAGTTTGTCTTTGGGTTGATATCATAAGGTTGTATCAAACATTCACACAATTGTATCAGTTTTGCAAAAATAAAAACGACGAATTTTTATTTATATAACAACTGACTTGTCTTTAAACGTCAAAGATAACAACCAAGGGAAAATAACAAAACACTAGTTGTTCACTGCCGCATCATTGTTCATGTTTGCCCCATTGATGTTAAATGCTCGTCCTCACGCTGGAGGTGCGTTAACAAGTCTTGGGCAATTGTTCCTGTAGTGGGTAAGGTCACCACAGTTATAACATGACCCTGGAGGGAACCGTGCTTGGACAGCGGCAGGGTTTGCAGCAGCTTGATTTGCATAGCGACAAACATTGATCAAATGTCCCAACCGCCCACAGTGGGTACATTTGTGACACTGCTCTTGCTCTAGATGATGACGGTTGCACTTGTTGCACAAAGGTGCAGTACCAACATAGTTTTGCCTTTTACGAGGTTGTGCTGGTTGGTTTGGTGCAACCTGTTTGTCTTGAGCAGTTACAGCGCAGTTCTGAGAGGCTTTGCGCTTCTTCTTCTTGGATACCTCAGCATGTTCTTCCTTTGGTTCCACTTGAGCAGTCTTGTCAGATGGTCTTGGGTCGCCTTTTCGAAAAAGCTTTTTCTTTCTGATGTGGGATTCAGTTAGGGTGGCAGACAGTTCAATGGCTTGTCTGACAGTAGTAGGGTTACTGCCAGTAACTATATCCTGAACTAGGTCAGGAAGACCATCAGTATATTTCTCGATCGCCTTATCCACAGGGGTAACCATAGCAGGACACAACAGGCTCAATTCTTCAAAACGGTCAGTATAGGCTCGATGTTCGCCACTGTCTTGCTTCAAATCATCAAACTCCCTCTCCAAAGCTCGCAGTTCATGACGAGGGCAAAACTCCTTCATCATAAGAGCCCTAAGCTCAGCCCAAGTCTGTGCTAATGCAACCTCAGCACCGCGGTCTCTCATCACCCCATTCCACCATGTAAGAGCCCTCTTCTGAAACACACTTGAAGAAAACTCGACCTTACGATTTTCAGGACACAGAACATGACGGAAGGTATTCTCAATGCTCTCGAACCACTGAAGAAGCCCAGTTGCTCCCTCAGAACCACTAAACTTGAGCGGTTTAGCCGAGTTGAAACTCTTGAAATTGCATGGAGCATTGTTGTTGTTGATGGCTTGCATCATTTGTGCATAAAGATTTGGGAAGGCAACAGCCATTTGCTGTGCGATGATTCCCGCCAGTTCGGCATTTTCCATCTGATTATCGCGTCGAGGAGGCATTCTAAAAGAGGACACATGAAAGGAAATGAGTGAGAGATTTAGACGAAAAGAATGAGATGAAACAAATCTGATGAAAGCAAGGATAGTGGTCATTTGTTTGTTACTACAAAGCAACGAACGACCCTGGTGACTAATCAAAGTAAATGGATCAAAAATAATGTATCGCGAAGACATGCTCGCCTATAAGTGAACACTCATCCCAAGAATTCCCAGGTAAGCACAACTGGTCTCGCGTCTGATGAGATGTATACAAAGTGCTTGCCTAGACAGAAAACCCAGAATACAGGCATTCACCCTTCCAGTTTGCACGTGTTCACATTATTTAAAACCCAAAACCTTGACGAGATTTTGAAAACTCAAAGGGGTTCAAAACCATATAACAGAGGGTTCAAAACCTAGTAATCAATCATCCTAGAACAGATGATTAGTTTTCAAAGCGGTTTCGAAAATTGTGTTCTTGTTGTGGTCGTCGCCTAAGGATAGGTGACGGTATTGTTTTATGACTAAACGCAAGCAAACTCGCGTTAGGGTCCTAGAAAGGTTGTAGACTAGGTCAAAACATTACTAATAACCTAATTCCCTATAACCATTGGCTCTGATACCATCTTTTCTGTCACACCCCGACCACGTAGAACATACAAAACGTGGCGGAAATGTCGGGGAGTGTTGTAACAGAATTAATCGTTTCAAATCCATGGCAATTAAAGTTTCGTTTTATTAATCAATTAAGAGAGTTTACATTGTTTAAACAAGAAACAAAGGGTACATAACATAAGTTAACTAGTTATTGTCTCGTTTTAAGTCGCTAAGGCACGAGTCCATCCTAAATGTAGCATGTATCAACAATCATTGCAAAGCAGTACCTGAAATATGTGTAAAAACGAGGTCAGCAAAGAAATGCTGGCGAATACATTGGTTTTGTGGGAGTGTCGAAATCATGGCTAGTTTAGATGTTGCAATACTTTATTTAAAAAAACCTTGTTTTGAAAAGAGTATAATATTACAACTTAATTAACCAACTCAAATCAAGCGGGTTATAATTTGTAAAACCTCGTAGCCATGACTCTTAACCCAAAAACATTTGTTTTAGTAAATTATTTGAAAAACAATGATAAGTTCAGATGATATGTATAAATAAGAGAATAATGCATGATTAAATGAATAACCATGTAAAATGAGTTTGTATAAGATAAGTTGTTTGTAAATAAATGTCTTGTGAAAAGTATGTTATTTGTATAAAATGTTTATATGTATCAAACTGAAATGATTCAAATAACGCTGCGATATATGTAATACCATACAAACACTTATATATCGGAAGTACCAGCGGCGTATCCACCATGCTTGTATCATATTACACACGCATCGTTACTTAATCACTTATTCAAACCAAACCATCAAGATGTAAAATGTTCATGTCTAATGTAAATCATGTCATATGTATTCAATGTGATTTGTATAAATAAATGTAAGATTAAACAAATAACCTTATAGTAGCATATTAAAAGTATACTTTGGATTTGTAAGTAACATATTAAACTATGTTTTTGGTTTCATATATAACATATCAAAATATGCTTTAGATGTGATAAATAACATATTAAACTATGTTTTGGTTTCATAAATATATGTTGGTTTTGTACAATACCACACATGAGAGTATATTCAACTATACTTTAATAGTGTGATTTAAGAATTCATTCAGACCTAGTGCATCAAAATACACCTTTGAGACTATAGGAATACCACAAAGGAAATCCCTATTTGGATGGAGCAACAAATTGGTTTCAGACATTCCATGACAACAGGAATGGGGTGTCAAATCCTATAGCGCTATATCATACTAACAATCGGTCTGGTGAACATAAAATAAGTACAATTCAACATTTTATTTTATGTTCTTTGAGAAATCAATGCTTAAATCATAGATAGTCATTCAATTTGTCAATAGATAAGTAATAACATGTATAATCAATTATACTTTTGGAAAACATGAAAGTAACAGATAGGTACACATGCTTCACCCCAAAACAGTTTGGAAAACAGTAAAAGAGGGGAATAATGTACTCGCCTGAGAATGCTTAGAGGTCTTGAACAACAACCAAACAAAGCTAGAGGGAGCACGGAATCAGTCGGCAATCCAAAACTATATAAATAAACCGGACTTAAATCGGGAGATCGGATAGGATGAGGCTTGGTAAACCAAATGAGTGTTGGAACTCATATGATATGGTTTAACAAGGCCTACATACTACTATGAAACCAAACCTAAGTGCTTTCGACCCATCGCGACCCATTAAGGTAACATACGCTACTTTAACGCGTCATGCGCGCAAAGCGCGTTCGGACCGTCTAACTAGTCCTATGACAAGTGTTATATGCCTAAACATGTTACATAATCAGTTATGTGACAAAATTTTAGGTTACATATGCTTAATTACCAATTATACATGAAAAGGGTATTCTGGTAATTTACCTAAGGCATATAAACTACCTATCATACAACTACTTAAACGAAGCGACCATAGGGTATAACCTCGGAAGGTTATTCCCTACCTACTATGGTCACCTAATGTATTTGGTCGGATCCTAATGATCGACCAAACTGGGTCGGGTTCGAGGTATAAGCGATTTATTAGATCGCTTACCCTACGACCCTAGACAACGTGGAAATCAGTAGGCATAGTCCCAAGGGACTATAACCAACGTGATTACACTCACGTTGCGAAGTTCAAACGAACTTCGCATTGACCATAACTGGTCAATGTAGAAAGTCAAACAAAGTTTGACTTTCAGACTCGAAAGACTCGAAAAGCAATAAAAGAACGAAAGAATACTTACGAAGGGTCCCCGAATGCTAATCCCGATCCAAGAACTCAGGTATGAAACAATGGTTTCAACTTAGAGCTCTCAAATCAGAATTCTTGTAAGAAATGAGGTTGGGGTGGATGGGTATTTATAGTATTCGGTCCACCGTTAAGATCGTTTCTTGGAAAAGGGGAAACGATCAAGGCCCTACACTTGTCGGGATGTTATGGTGACTAAAATGGCCACTCACCATAGGGTATCAACATGTGGCAAGGTTTTTAGGAGTGGATAACAGCTGTAAACAGCTGTCGATACATCGAATCTGGTCCCGAAAATGCGAAAAATGAGTTTTCTGCATGTTTCTGCCCAGAATAGGCAGTCGCGTAGCGCGACGGTGAGAGCCTTAGGGCTCGCGCTACGCTAGCACCCTACCTGATCAGAAAAGTTTCAAAAATGACAGGTTTAGTCCCTGCAGCCCGTTTAAGCGATTTTCGATGCGTTTGAACCCCGTTAACCTCATTTCAAGGATCTAAAATGAAGTTAAAGTATAGGGAACTCAAAACATGCTCAAAAATATGCCGGATGTTGGTTCGTTTGGTCGTACGAACGCGATGTTCGCTTAATTACGACGGAATGCGCATAAGCGCGAAAAACGATCCAAATGACGTGACGAATGGATTTTTGGCAAGCCAAACACTAAAGCATAATATAGTCATGCTTACATAAATTTTTGGATGTCCGGATGTATTCAGAACGTGAGTTATGCGCAAAAGTGCAAACTTGTGCACTTTTTGACACTTTTAGTCCCTGAATGACCCAAAAGTTTATTTTAGCACACCGAACCCCTCAAAGCCTATTTCTAAGCTATGTAAAGGATATTTATGGTATTTTTAACTTATGGTCATGTTCCGGAATGTCTGTTACAGTTCAAATTGGCATACTTTCACAGTTTGTCAAGTTTAGTCCCTGTAAGTGAATTAGCTTGTTTTTGGCATACCAAAGCCTTCAAAACTTATTTCTAAGTTATGTAAAGGTTATTTAAGGTATGTTAAGCCTATTTCACTATTCCGGAGTGTTCATTGGATTAAACTGGTTATATTTACGCATCAGAGCGCGTATAACCCTCCAGAATGCGATTTAAAGCTCAAATTCGAACAAGAGTTGATATGTGCAAACGATACACATATTTTTACAAATCCCAAGTATGAAATACAATATTTCATTGGTTTGGCATTTGTTTGATGGTTGAAGTGACACAGGTGTCACAGTCTCCCCTACTTTAGGAAATTTCGTCCCGAAATTTAATTCTAGAGGTAACTTGTGAAGACAGCTGTGATGGTTTCGCCTTCTAATAGATCCATTAAACCCTTAAGTAAAACTCTGGGCCATGTAAGGATTCTTAGCGAATTTGATAACCCTCAAAGTGAATTCCTTGTAGTAGTAAAACATGGAATTTTTGAACTATGGGTAGAAGAACGTTTCTTATGAAGACTTATCATAGGAAACTTGTGTGTGCTTGAAATCAGAATTGGGAAGTGTGAGAATAAATGACATTGGTCAAGGTCCAAGACTTTTCCCGTATCATTATTCTCGTCACTACAGATCTTAACACATGACAAAACTTCTTGTGGTTTCTGTGCACTGAATTCCATAATTATGTAGGCCTCCATAATTACGTAATTCCTTGCCCAGTCCGCACAGTTCATTTCATAATGCGTAGAGGAAAAATCAATAGAATAAACATGAAGCGAACTGACTAGACCACAAAAGGTCCTTTTAATTTAATCTACGAACGATCTTTTTAACTAGATCAACATATGATCTTCTTAACTAAACCGTCGTATGATCTCCTTAAATAGACCACTTAAGGGATCTTTGTATTTATATCATCACATGATATTTTTGATCAGGTTTTCAAAATCAGTTTGTTTAACCAGATCATTCAAGAGGTCCAGTTTTTAGAATAGTACTTTAAAACCCAAGGGACTTGACTACAACGTAGAAGTCCATTAATGATTTAAGATAGTAACTTTGGATATCCTCCTATGAATCCCTCATATAATATATGGAAGATTCTACGAGGATTTGGATGGATCACATACAACCACAAAACATGTAAGAAAACACATAAGCACAAAATTAGTTAACTTGATTCTTTTAATTTGTTGTCTTTGAGCATGGATAATTAAAGTACACTAGGAATCCAATCCATGGATTTCTTTTGGCACTTTAATGATTTTCAAGGATCCATCTATAAAGATAGAAGGATTCACAATAAGAGTTTGGCTTTGCTTCTTAAAAGAAACGAGTGTTTAAGGTTCTTGGGGGGATCACAAGTGATCTTAAAATGACAGAACCACACGAGTAGTTTGTCTTTGGGTTGATATCATAAGGTTGTATCAAACATTCACACAATTGTATCAGTTTTGCAAAAATAAAAACGACGAATTTTTATTTATATAACAACTGACTTGTCTTTAAACGTCAAAGATAACAACCAAGGGAAAATAACAAAACACTAGTTGTTCACTGCCGCATCATTGTTCATGTTTGCCCCATTGATGTTAAATGCTCGTCCTCACGCTGGAGGTGCGTTAACAAGTCTTGGGCAATTGTTCCTGTAGTGGGTAAGGTCACCACAGTTATAACATGACCCTGGAGGGAACCGTGCTTGGACAGCGGCAGGGTTTGCAGCAGCTTGATTTGCATAGCGACAAACATTGATCAAATGTCCCAACCGCCCACAGTGGGTACATTTGTGACACTGCTCTTGCTCTAGATGATGACGGTTGCACTTGTTGCACAAAGGTGCAGTACCAACATAGTTTTGCCTTTTACGAGGTTGTGCTGGTTGGTTTGGTGCAACCTGTTTGTCTTGAGCAGTTACAGCGCAGTTCTGAGAGGCTTTGCGCTTCTTCTTCTTGGATACCTCAGCATGTTCTTCCTTTGGTTCCACTTGAGCAGTCTTGTCAGATGGTCTTGGGTCGCCTTTTCGAAAAAGCTTTTTCTTTCTGATGTGGGATTCAGTTAGGGTGGCAGACAGTTCAATGGCTTGTCTGACAGTAGTAGGGTTACTGCCAGTAACTATATCCTGAACTAGGTCAGGAAGACCATCAGTATATTTCTCGATCGCCTTATCCACAGGGGTAACCATAGCAGGACACAACAGGCTCAATTCTTCAAAACGGTCAGTATAGGCTCGATGTTCGCCACTGTCTTGCTTCAAATCATCAAACTCCCTCTCCAAAGCTCGCAGTTCATGACGAGGGCAAAACTCCTTCATCATAAGAGCCCTAAGCTCAGCCCAAGTCTGTGCTAATGCAACCTCAGCACCGCGGTCTCTCATCACCCCATTCCACCATGTAAGAGCCCTCTTCTGAAACACACTTGAAGAAAACTCGACCTTACGATTTTCAGGACACAGAACATGACGGAAGGTATTCTCAATGCTCTTGAACCACTGAAGAAGCCCAGTTGCTCCCTCAGAACCACTAAACTTGAGCGGTTTAGCCGAGTTGAAACTCTTGAAATTGCATGGAGCATTGTTGTTGTTGATGGCTTGCATCATTTGTGCATAAAGATTTGGGAAGGCAACAGCCATTTGCTGTGCGATGATTCCCGCCAGTTCGGCATTTTCCATCTGATTATCGCGTCGAGGAGGCATTCTAAAAGAGGACACATGAAAGGAAATGAGTGAGAGATTTAGACGAAAAGAATGAGATGAAACAAATCTGATGAAAGCAAGGATAGTGGTCATTTGTTTGTTACTACAAAGCAACGAACGACCCTGGTGACTAATCAAAGTAAATGGATCAAAAATAATGTATCGCGAAGACATGCTCGCCTATAAGTGAACACTCATCCCAAGAATTCCCAGGTAAGCACAACTGGTCTCGCGTCTGATGAGATGTATACAAAGTGCTTGCCTAGACAGAAAACCCAGAATACAGGCATTCACCCTTCCAGTTTGCACGTGTTCACATTATTTAAAACCCAAAACCTTGACGAGATTTTGAAAACTCAAAGGGGTTCAAAACCATATAACAGAGGGTTCAAAACCTAGTAATCAATCATCCTAGAACAGATGATTAGTTTTCAAAGCGGTTTCGAAAATTGTGTTCTTGTTGTGGTCGTCGCCTAAGGATAGGTGACGGTATTGTTTTATGACTAAACGCAAGCAAACTCGCGTTAGGGTCCTAGAAAGGTTGTAGACTAGGTCAAAACATTACTAATAACCTAATTCCCTATAACCATTGGCTCTGATACCATCTTTTCTGTCACACCCCGACCACGTAGAACATACAAAACGTGGCGGAAATGTCGGGGAGTGTTGTAACAGAATTAATCGTTTCAAATCCATGGCAATTAAAGTTTCGTTTTATTAATCAATTAAGAGAGTTTACATTGTTTAAACAAGAAACAAAGGGTACATAACATAAGTTAACTAGTTATTGTCTCGTTTTAAGTCGCTAAGGCACGAGTCCATCCTAAATGTAGCATGTATCAACAATCATTGCAAAGCAGTACCTGAAATATGTGTAAAAACGAGGTCAGCAAAGAAATGCTGGCGAATACATTGGTTTTGTGGGAGTGTCGAAATCATGGCTAGTTTAGATGTTGCAATACTTTATTTAAAAAAACCTTGTTTTGAAAAGAGTATAATATTACAACTTAATTAACCAACTCAAATCAAGCGGGTTATAATTTGTAAAACCTCGTAGCCATGACTCTTAACCCAAAAACATTTGTTTTAGTAAATTATTTGAAAAACAATGATAAGTTCAGATGATATGTATAAATAAGAGAATAATGCATGATTAAATGAATAACCATGTAAAATGAGTTTGTATAAGATAAGTTGTTTGTAAATAAATGTCTTGTGAAAAGTATGTTATTTGTATAAAATGTTTATATGTATCAAACTGAAATGATTCAAATAACGCTGCGATATATGTAATACCATACAAACACTTATATATCGGAAGTACCAGCGGCGTATCCACCATGCTTGTATCATATTACACACGCATCGTTACTTAATCACTTATTCAAACCAAACCATCAAGATGTAAAATGTTCATGTCTAATGTAAATCATGTCATATGTATTCAATGTGATTTGTATAAATAAATGTAAGATTAAACAAATAACCTTATAGTAGCATATTAAAAGTATACTTTGGATTTGTAAGTAACATATTAAACTATGTTTTTGGTTTCATATATAACATATCAAAATATGCTTTAGATGTGATAAATAACATATTAAACTATGTTTTGGTTTCATAAATATATGTTGGTTTTGTACAATACCACACATGAGAGTATATTCAACTATACTTTAATAGTGTGATTTAAGAATTCATTCAGACCTAGTGCATCAAAATACACCTTTGAGACTATAGGAATACCACAAAGGAAATCCCTATTTGGATGGAGCAACAAATTGGTTTCAGACATTCCATGACAACAGGAATGGGGTGTCAAATCCTATAGCGCTATATCATACTAACAATCGGTCTGGTGAACATAAAATAAGTACAATTCAACATTTTATTTTATGTTCTTTGAGAAATCAATGCTTAAATCATAGATAGTCATTCAATTTGTCAATAGATAAGTAATAACATGTATAATCAATTATACTTTTGGAAAACATGAAAGTAACAGATAGGTACACATGCTTCACCCCAAAACAGTTTGGAAAACAGTAAAAGAGGGGAATAATGTACTCGCCTGAGAATGCTTAGAGGTCTTGAACAACAACCAAACAAAGCTAGAGGGAGCACGGAATCAGTCGGCAATCCAAAACTATATAAATAAACCGGACTTAAATCGGGAGATCGGATAGGATGAGGCTTGGTAAACCAAATGAGTGTTGGAACTCATATGATATGGTTTAACAAGGCCTACATACTACTATGAAACCAAACCTAAGTGCTTTCGACCCATCGCGACCCATTAAGGTAACATACGCTACTTTAACGCGTCATGCGCGCAAAGCGCGTTCGGACCGTCTAACTAGTCCTATGACAAGTGTTATATGCCTAAACATGTTACATAATCAGTTATGTGACAAAATTTTAGGTTACATATGCTTAATTACCAATTATACATGAAAAGGGTATTCTGGTAATTTACCTAAGGCATATAAACTACCTATCATACAACTACTTAAACGAAGCGACCATAGGGTATAACCTCGGAAGGTTATTCCCTACCTACTATGGTCACCTAATGTATTTGGTCGGATCCTAATGATCGACCAAACTGGGTCGGGTTCGAGGTATAAGCGATTTATTAGATCGCTTACCCTACGACCCTAGACAACGTGGAAATCAGTAGGCATAGTCCCAAGGGACTATAACCAACGTGATTACACTCACGTTGCGAAGTTCAAACGAACTTCGCATTGACCATAACTGGTCAATGTAGAAAGTCAAACAAAGTTTGACTTTCAGACTCGAAAGACTCGAAAAGCAATAAAAGAACGAAAGAATACTTACGAAGGGTCCCCGAATGCTAATCCCGATCCAAGAACTCAGGTATGAAACAATGGTTTCAACTTAGAGCTCTCAAATCAGAATTCTTGTAAGAAATGAGGTTGGGGTGGATGGGTATTTATAGTATTCGGTCCACCGTTAAGATCGTTTCTTGGAAAAGGGGAAACGATCAAGGCCCTACACTTGTCGGGATGTTATGGTGACTAAAATGGCCACTCACCATAGGGTATCAACATGTGGCAAGGTTTTTAGGAGTGGATAACAGCTGTAAACAGCTGTCGATACATCGAATCTGGTCCCGAAAATGCGAAAAATGAGTTTTCTGCATGTTTCTGCCCAGAATAGGCAGTCGCGTAGCGTGACGGTGAGAGCCTTAGGGCTCGCGCTACGCTAGCACCCTACCTGATCAGAAAAGTTTCAAAAATGACAGGTTTAGTCCCTGCAGCCCGTTTAAGCGATTTTCGATGCGTTTGAACCCCGTTAACCTCATTTCAAGGCTCTAAAATGAAGTTAAAGTATAGGGAACTCAAAACATGCTCAAAAATATGCCGGATGTTGGTTCGTTTGGTCGTACGAACGCGATGTTCGCTTAATTACGACGGAATGCGCATAAGCGCGAAAAACGATCCAAATGACGTGACGAATGGATTTTTGGCAAGCCAAACACTAAAGCATAATATAGTCATGCTTACATAAATTTTTGGATGTCCGGATGTATTCAGAACGTGAGTTATGCGCAAAAGTGCAAACTTGTGCACTTTTTGACACTTTTAGTCCCTGAATGACCCAAAAGTTTATTTTAGCACACCGAACCCCTCAAAGCCTATTTCTAAGCTATGTAAAGGATATTTATGGTATGTTTAACTTATGGTCATGTTCCGGAATGTCTGTTACAGTTCAAATTGGCATACTTTCGCAGTTTGTCAAGTTTAGTCCCTGTAAGTGAATTAGCTTGTTTTTGGCATACCAAAGCCTTCAAAACTTATTTCTAAGTTATGTAAAGGTTATTTAAGGTATGTTAAGCCTATTTCACTATTCCGGAGTGTTCATTGGATTAAACTGGTTATATTTACGCATCAGAGCGCGTATAACCCTCCAGAATGCGATTTAAAGCTCAAATTCGAACAAGAGTTGATATGTGCAAACGATACACATATTTTTACAAATCCCAAGTATGAAATACAATATTTCATTGGTTTGACATTTGTTTGATGGTTGAAGTGACACAGGTGTCACACTAGTCACACATCATACGCTTCCGCAAAAGACAGGGTGTGACATCAGAGCTGCCTCTGTCGTGAGATCAACTGAGATTCTGACTATCAGTTGTGAAAGTGAACCTGAAAGTTCCTCGAGTAGCAAACCGAGAGGAGTCACGAACAATTGGTGGATCCCCGATCCTATTTTCCTTAGCCTGACAATCAGAAACGGTTGCTAACGCAGCGGGGTAATCCCTTCATAGACACTTCTAGGCTTTCATTGCAGAGTTGATGCTAACCTTTACACAACTCTGGTACTTTGGAACAAATGACGATTCTCCACTAGAGTGAGGGGTACGCAAGGCTTTCTTCTCGCAGGGTATATCTGCGCGATGTATGGATAACCAATCCACACTAACTACTGCATCAAATTATCGAGGATAACAGAAAGAAGGTTGACGTCGAACACTTATCCCACAAGGTCGAGTTTACATCCCAACGAACATATGAGGTTTCATTTGACTTGCCATCAGTTGCTGCCACCACATATTCGGTTTCAGGAGGCATCAGGGTTGACCAAAACTGTTGGTGCAGTCATCTGTCGACTAAGTCTTATATCGAGTCTCGGGATCGTTGCAGAATTGTTCAAGAATGATGTCATCATATATGATGATGACATCACATATTGCAACTACACGTGAAATTGCATGCAAAGTTGAAATTAGAATGTTGTTTTTGTCGGTTTCGCTTCAAAGTCAACATGATAGTTTTCGCTTGAAAGGAATTTGTGGATTTCGCTTGAAGTGTTTCCAAGTGAAATCTCAACTATATAAATAGGTATTTTGTCATTTCCTTTGTAACAATTGTCTCAGAGTGATACCGAAGTGCTGCCGGTATACCTTTTGATTGTAAACGCTGTTATATCAATACAAAAGAGGTTTAGAGTGATAAACAAGTTGTTTCATCGTCGGTTTCTTATTTTACGCATCTGAAACTGATAAATCTCTTCTGAACGACTCGTTCGGGTCCGCAAACGATCCTACAAGTGGTATCAGAGCTCAGGAGGAAGAGATTTCGCCAAAACAGCTCGTTTTTTGTCACTTTTTCTGATTTTCTACACCTTCTTTCATAATCGAACAAATTTTTACGGTTAAAATCGGTTCATATTCTCACATAATGTGTGTAAACATGTTTTAACAAACCCTTGAGAGTTTCAGATCTAAAATCGGCTTAAATCTTGTTCAATCGGACCAAAATCAGATCGTTATTTGCTGACATCATGTTGGATTTCGCTTGAAAAAAGTGAGAGTTTGAAGCGAAATCGAGGATTTCGCTTGAAAACAGCAGTTTGTTTGAAATAAGTGTGGATTTCGCTTGAAATAAGTTGACTGTGTACATCGATTTTTGTGAAATTTTGTCAAACATTGAATATTTTGATGATGAGTGCATATGATGATTGTTGTTGGTTCATGCGCATGTGAAGTAATAAAGTTGTCACCGACCCATGTGTATTGATCAAGATTTGACTGCCAAATAGAATTTAGAACACTTGAAAATTGTTGGTATGCATGTGATAGGTATTAAAGTGTGTCAGTTGGTTCTGTTCGATGTATTAAAGGTTGTCGTTACATGTGATTAGTCTCAGTTCAAGTGTATAAACATCAGAGTTATCAACAAGAGTTGTTCCGACCCATGTGACATTGTTGCAGCCCACCGAATGAAAATTTGAGGTTGTCAGTTGATCACGTTAGTGCTTTAAAAAAAAGATTGAAAGTTCATCGATTATTGTGAATCATTTTGATCAATGTTGTCAGTTTGTTGGGACAAGTTATCACGAGTTATTGTGTCAGACTATATTGAGAGTTCCAATTAGAAAACAATAGGTTTAAAATTAAATTGATATCAGTATATATGTGTTAAGAATTTGGTCCAATCAAAGAGTTTTGAAAGAATCAAGTTGTCGGCACCTCCCATGTGATTATACTTGATGATGTCAGTTTTAGTGGTTGTGTCGGTTCATTAAAGTCAAGATTGGTGATATTATTAAGTGTGTTGTCAGCTCAAGTAATTCAAAGGCCCAAGTTTTCAGCATTATAAAGTCATCAGCCCAAGTTTCTACATCATTTACGGCCCAACTGTGTTGATTAAAGTTCACAAGAGATGTTTTAGTGTGTTTGAATTCGAACTTTTTGAATTCGAACTTTTTCTGGTTGTGTGGTTTAGTCAGGTCGGTTGTTGATCCGGGTCATAGCAGTCCGCACAGTTTGTCATTCTGCAGTCCGCACAGTGTGTCAACGTTCAGTCCGCACAGTGTGTCAACCTTCAGTCCACACAGAATTATCACCAGTTCGAGTACCAGTTTTATTCTGTTAATCGATAAGTTTTTTAAACTGATTGTTTGTTTATCTGTTTCAGGTATTATTGTGTTACGAGGAGAATCAGTTCGTGTGAAAGATTGTTTGAGAAATTCTTCGATTCCGAGTCATGGATACCGAGTTCTACAATGCATTTGCAACACCGTCTGGTCCATCTACTATTGCTCAGAACATGAATTTGGAAAACGAGACAGGAACCACTCAAAAGCCCCCGAAATTGATGAGTATCGAAGAATACTATGGGTGGAAAGATAGATTCGAAAACTGGGTTCAGGCTAACCATCTTAGGTCATGGGAATGTATTTTGAAGAAATATGTTTTGCCACAGACTGATTTGAAAGTTAATAAAAAAATACATGAATTTAGTAATGAAGAACGTGATATGTATAGATCTGAAAAGATGATGATTAGTTTACTTCAACAAGCTATCAAAGAAGACATTTTCATACTGCTTCAGCATGACAAAACTTCAAAGTCAATCTGGGATGCACTTAAAGTCAAATTTGAGGGTAGCGAGAAAATGATTAAAAGCAAGAAGGCACTGTTAAAGAAAGAATTTGATCTGTTCAGCAGTCTACCAGGTGAAGACACAAAGAAGCTGATTGAAAGATACTGTCACCTTGTGCGATCTATGTCAATGCTTAGTATAGAAAAGGAGTCTGAAGAGTGGGTAGACAAATTAGCTGATGCGTTACCGCAAAAAGAGTGGGGAACTTATTTGATGATTCTGAAAAACACAGGGGTTTATGATGGGTTATCAATTGGTGAGTTTATCGAAAAGATTGAGGGTCAAGATTTGGAACAACAAAAGATCGCGAGAATGAACAGTCCAAGTGGTCAACAGGATGTAAAAATGTATTATAAAGGAAGTGTTCCGGTTTCAGAAACTGAGAGAAGTCCGAAAATCCAGACTGCGTATAGTGCTGGGGATTCTACAGAAAAGATTGATCAAAGTTCAAACAAAAGCAGTAGTGGTTTCTCATTATATCCAAGTGTCAATCCAAAGAGTTCATCAGAAAGCTTTCAGTCCCAAAGCACAAAAACAGGAAATGGTTATGTGATTCAGTGCAACATCGCTCTAAATCTTCCAGAAGGTCAAAGTTTTTCAGAAGATACTGCTAAAGATCACATGGCTCTACTTGGTTCTGTGTTGTTATCGTATGAAGGTCTAGTTGCAGGTCGGATCGGAAATCCCATGCTCACCAAAGAGGATTACGATCAAATAGACGCAGAAGAGATGGAACTGATGGATATCAAATGGTGTCTTGCGAGTGTTCTTAGACGTGCTGAAAAGTTTAAAACGATTACCGGGAGAAATGACTTTCTTGATGCTCATGTATCTACTTTAGGTTTTGATAAATCTAAAGTTACTTGTTTTCGATGCAGGGAGAAAGGTCATTTCAAGCGGGAGTGCAAAAACAGAGAAACTAGTGGAGCTCAGAATCCGTTCGGAAAAGACGATTACTACCGAAAAGCAATTTATCAGCAAGTTGGTCAGTCACAAGACTCACAAACGGCTCATGGTAGAAAGATTGAGGATTCAAAGAGAGGATGTTTGGTAGATTTCAACTGGAGCAACTATATATCTTCTGATAGCAAAGCATGCATAGTCGATCAAGATGATGAGAGACTACCTGAAGGTTTCAGTTGGGATATGTTTGTTGATGAAAAGGGTGATTTCAAAGCTTTCATTGCAAAGATTGTTAGAGAACCAGACATGTTCGCCACATGGATGAAATCTATTGATGAGATAGTGAAAAGTGTGAAGGAACAGTCTGTTACATCTGAAGAAAGCTCAGAAAGTGCTGATGAAGATTCACTAAGTGCAGATGAGAGTGTGCAAAATGATGTTACTTCAGAAAAAGAAGTTGTATTTGATCAAACACCGTCTGATTCTGGTGTATCAGATACTGATTCTGAAAAATCTGTAAAGTTTGATCAATCACAAGTTGATAGCAATAGTGATGATGAGGAAGAAAAACATATAAATGTAGCAAAAACTCATCTTTCTCCTGAAAGTTTTCATTTCTATTTTGCAGATCGCTTGGAGAAGCTAAAAGAGAAACGAGCTGCAAAAGAACAAAAGGATTTGAAGACTGAAAGTGATGCTGAAAAGAATGAAATTGTTCAAACTGAAGAAGTTAAAGTTGTTGCTGGAGAAAAGGTGACTGAAACTGAGAAGGTGAAAGAAGAAGAAAAGATGGTTGAAGTGGTAAAGACAATTGAGATTGAGAAGATTGTTGAAGTTGTAAAACCTTGCGAGAAGTGTTTGGAAGCTTGCAAGGAATGTGCAACAAAAGACGAGATAATTGCTGAGTATGAGAAGAAAAAGGAGCAGTTATTGTTCAACCTCAATTATGTAAAAGAATCTTATGATGTCTTGAACAAAACAGTAACTGGTCTCCAAAAGACAAACTCAGAGAGAGAACAAGCACTTACGATGATGAATGCTGTGATGATGACAAAACAGAAAGCCATCAACTTTTACATCGAAGAAAGTGCTAAATGGAAGCAAGAGTTGGAGACAGAGAAGATTGAGAATGAGAGAATTAGACGTTTATTACAAAGTTATTCTAGTTCTGATTATCTCATTGATCGTATTTACCCAACTGTTGCAGGTATGGAAGTTTTTCAAGATGAGAAGCAAAAGAAGAAGAAAGATTGTGGTAAGAAACCGACTGTTAGCTATAACAAGTGTCCGCCTCCAATTTGGGAAGGGTATTCTCCTAGAAAACCAAACGAGGAGCAACTTGAAAAAGCAGTCAATATAAAGCTAAAAACCGACACAACTGACGTTTTACCAGATAACATTGATGTCACGTTTACCTCGTCCGATATTGATCATGAGTCTGAGTTAATAAAAAAGGTGGTCGATCAGGTGTTGGATACTGAGGAGGAATCCGAGTCAAAGTCTGAGTCTGGAGGGTCAAATTCGTCAGTCAACAGTTCAAAGTCGTCGATCAAACAGTCTTACAGTAAAGAATTTTTGTTATCGAAAGCAAATTTGGATGATGAAGCATTTGAAGTTGCATACACTTTAAATGATTCGGACAAATTATATTCTGACAAAGAGTTTCCAATAAGAAGTGTTCGTTTTGATATAATCAAAAAGGTTTTCAAAATGACAGAAATTAATATTTCTGAAATAAAAGATTTAAATCTTACTGAAAAACCTAAAAAGTACACTTCAAGAGTTCAACAACGGTTAAACAAGAAAAAGGGTTACACTTCTGGTTCTGGTTTTCAAAAGAAACAAAACCAAAATCGTAGCTACAAAAAGAAAGGTCTTGGATTTATTCCACCAGAAAATCATAAAAATTTGAAAAATTCTAAAACAAAAACAGAATTTGTGTCAGGTGGAAGTGCAGAAGAGGAACAGAAGAAACCATTCTAGAGACAGTCAAATCAAGAGTTTCTTGCTGAAAAGAAGAAGAATGGAACTGAAGTGTTTTATCAAAGAGAGACTCGTACCTGTTACAAGTGCAATGAAACTGGTCACATTGCATGGAACTGTCAGAAAAATGCCAAAACAAAACAGGGAGTTTCTCAGAAATTGAAAGAAAAGGTTGTTGATGATGAACCACCAACCGACAGACTTAAAATTTTTGAAAATTCAACTTATGAGGTTGGTGAGTGTTCTAAAAAGAATTTTTATAAAAAGAAAGAGAATGACAACCAAGTGTGGGTTGTTAAGAAAGTTGATGTGAATGTTGGCGATGAATCTGGTTCCACAAAGCCAGAAGAGCCACAAGGTGAGGTGAAAATTTCAGTGAATGATGATGAGTTTCCATCACTGAAATTTGAGGAGGTTAAAAAGAAAGTTGGTAAAATTGAAATCTCGAATCAGTTTTACAAAGAGAAAAATGAATTTGATGTCGAGAAAACATTCAATGGAAGTGTTAAGAAAATTTTTGGGAAAATGTTGAATGGGAAAGCTAAGGGGGTTAAAGATTTTTATGCAACTAAAAAGGCAACTTACAACCCTACTGCGCAAGAACTGAAAGCCATCAAGTCTGAGAAGACTTGGATGGAAGTATGTTTCCCTTGAAGTCTTAGGACTTTGCCGGAGATCCCAAGTTTGTAATCGCGGATCATGAATCGGCATCTTTCTTGATAATTGTTTTTGTGATTGAATTTAAAAAATGTTTAAATTGTTACAGGATAAGTGTGAATTGCCGGAGCTTCCAGGTTGGTAAGTGTGAAGCAGGAATCGGCATCTTGTTTGGTAAAATGGTGTGTGTAGATGTTTTATTCCTACATGTGATTAAATGTTTTGGATATTCTTACAAGTGGTAAGAGGTTGATTCTGTCAAAGTGATTACTCAAGGTCATTAGTTTGAACTTGATGTAATCTTCATACAAGTGGTTGAATACAATGTGATGAACCAAACCCCTAACTTTACAAGTGGTAAAACCAACAAAACTTATTTTCTGAAAAAACCATTTTGATTAAAACAAACTTAAGTGTTTTGAAATCATAATGAGAAAATAGTTTTGTGTAAGGGGGAGTTCTGATTGTTTATGCCAAGTGGATGGCGATTTGAAGCGATTTGATATAGGTTGTCAAGTTTATTGTACAGTTTGTTTTCAAATTTTACTTTAAATGTGTTTGCATTTTAGGGGGAGTAGAAAATTTCAGAAAATTCAAAAACATTTGAAAATATGAAAAAGACAAAAACATGATAAAATCAAAAACGAGTTTTTGTGTCAAAGAAGAGGAAATGATAGTACATCAGTAGACAGTTACAGTATGCTAAAGAAATGTAATGATTAAATAGCGTTAAACGGTCTCACTGATGATATGGCGATAGGTTTTTACACATTTAGTAAACTTTTTCGGGATATAAACTTAAATTCAAACTTGCTTATTTCGTGGGGAACACTACTTGGATATATAGGTAACCCCTGAAATCTCGTTTGAAAGGTCCCTCTTTCTGAGATACTTGGTCTTTATGCTCAGTGATATCTGGGGTATTATCCCGGGACTTCTGATTTTGCGGAAGCAATGGCCTAGTCCCCGGAGAATACTTTCTGCTTGCTTGAAATATAGCGCCGCCCTCAGCAAATTGATGAAACAATAAAATTGATAGTCATTGCTGTTGTAATTCAAAAGATCCTCTAAAGGGGACCCACCAAAAGTCGAAGCCGTCATCTCTCTGCGTATCGAAAGATCGACCTGAGCTCTCACGGCCCTCGCAATTTATAACCCCTTACAGATATCATCTGTGGTATACTCACCTGTAAGACTGAATATTGGGATCTGGATACGGGAGTATATTCAAGAGGTGGGACACATGAATGAGTTTAAGTTCTTAAAACACCTAAATCATATCCTGAATCAGTTGAAATTTGTATGAGAATTTAAGTGGATCAGTATATCGGCAATCTAAGTGAATTGTTTAATTCTTAATGTGTAACTAAGCTCAACGGTACTTGTGACTTGTCAAAAACTGATATGATCCTCTTACACGAACTCTCAAAAATATTGTCTGTAAATATTTCTTTACTGCATTTCTTTACATTCAAAAATCCAAAAAGATTTTAGTGTGTTTTAGCTTAAATTTTGAAAAATTCAAAAAGATTTTCGGCAACTGGTGTTGAGGAGCTAATTTTCAAAATTCCGAGTGCTAGACATGACGAACAGGTTTGGGAAAGTATTTGTTTGAAGTTCTTTGAAATGAAAATGATATTTCTGCAATTGGTTCATCAGAGACTATAAATGTTGAATCATTTTAAAATATGCTTTACAAGTGGTTATCAGGAAATTTATTTCTGGGTTAAGAATGTGCAGGTGTAGCCAGGTTTTGATCTTGAACCTGAAGATAGAGTGCCAGGTTCCAATACCTGAGGTCGATATGATTTCAACATGCCAGACTGCGATCCCAGCATATCGAAAGGGGGAGTCTGAAGATATCCGAGTAAAGATTGTTCGTGGGGAGTTTGTTGATGCTGAAGAAGAGAAAGAGAGAAGATTTGAGGATTCTTATAGCGTCAGACACTTCAAAGAGTTCGAGAAGACTGATAAAGACTGAAGATGCGAAGACTTGACACTTAAGACTCGTCAACATCTGAGGGGGAGTCTGTTGGTGCAGTCATCTGTCGACTAAGTCTTATATCGAGTCTCGGGATCGTTGCAGAATTGTTCAAGCATGATGTCATCATATATGATGTTGACATCATATTGATGACATCACATATTGCAACTACACGTGAAATTGCATGCAAAGTTGAAATTAGAATGTTGTTTTTGTCGGTTTCGCTTCAAAGTTAACATGATAGTTTTCGCTTGAAAGGAATTTGTGGATTTCGCTTGAAGTGTTTCCAAGCGAAATCTCAACTATATAAATAGGTATTTTGTCATTTCCTTTGTAACAATTGTCTCAGAGTGATACCGAAGTGCTGCCGGTATACCTTTTGATTGTAAACGCTGTTATATCAATACAAAAGAGGTTTAGAGTGATAAACAAGCTGTTTCATCGTCGGTTTCTTATTTTCCGCATCTGAAACTGATAAATCTCTTCTGAATGACTCGTTCGGGTCCGCAAACGATCCTACAAAAACAGGGCTACTTATACAAGCTACCATGCTGCTATTATGCCTGGCGTCACCTACGCCAATCCTAAATGCCCTTCCGTAAGCATCATTTCCAGTGTTGTTGTTTTCGTTGCGAGAATTCCTAGTACCATCTTTGCTCCCTTGGATATTGGCACAGTCACTCCTTGTCGAGGTCAACTTCGTTTCCATACTGTAAGCTATGATTATGAGTTCCTTGATGTTGCCGTGACCGTTACCTCTACTGTCGTTGCTTAAACGGGGCCCTACGATCTTTCAACAACAGGGTCCATCGTGTCCCATTCCGTTTCGTGTCCTAAGGCACTCTCACTGCGTGGGAAGTTACACATTCTGTGTCCCGATTGATTCGTAAGAGTCGACTCCCATAAGTCGCTTACTAGGGTTAAGGATTCGGTTGAGGTCAATCTGTTGGGGTTCGTTGCTGGTAATCAAGGTCGTTCTAATACTGATGTTGGTAAGGCACTACACTCATCCTCTTGTCCATCGTTCTTGCAAGTTGACTGAGTAATACACGATATGTTTCCAGGGTGTGGCAGAAGTGATCGCATTTCGGGGTCTAAGTCGTTAGTTCATTGGGTTCCAGCAAACAAAGAGGAGTGTGAGAGGTATAGACCAATCATTGATGTTGTAACATCCAACTCAGGAACGTTCGTACAAGCACCTAACATTCTACACAGTTCGCTAGGCATTCAGATGTGTGTTCAGGTAATACTCGATAGCATCGAGATTCGTAAGGATTCAGAAAGGAGTGAAAAGATCATGTTCGAGTAGGAGACAATCACTGCTATGACCCCTATAGACTGTTGTGTTTCACATCGATCAAATAACAGAACGGAACCCCTTTTTCACTTGTTAAGCCTCACTGGGACTCGCATGCACCCCACATTATTATTATGTGTGCACCCACAATAATATTGTGATTTGTATGCTCATGTCAGTTCCTCCTAACTCATGTCAAATGGTTCCTCCTATATATAGTGTCAGAGGTGAGAAAAGGCTGTGCAAGGAGCTGGATCAGATGGCTGTTTGGTCGAATGGCCCTCCGATCGGATGTCCATTCGGACACTCCAATCCTTTCAGCAACTTTTCCATCTTTTATTCGTTTTGCGAGCTAGATTGAGCATTGTGTTGCGTATTATTGTGTAATTTTATTACATAACAAGATTGTATCATTAACACAAAAGTTTCCAAGTTTCCAAATTTACACAAGTGTCAAGTCTCTAGTTTCTTGTTCAACCAAGTCTCAAGTTTCACGAGTCTCAAGAATCAAGTATCAAGAGTCAAACATCAAGTCGCAAGTATCTAGATTAAGTATCAAGAATCAAGTATCAAGAATCAAGTATCTAGAATCAAGTATCAAGAATCAAGTATCTAGAATCAAGTATCAAGAATCAAGTATCTAGAATCAAGTATCAAGAATCAAGTATCTAGAATCAAGTATCAAGAATCAAGTATCTAAAATTAAGTATCAAGAATCAAGTATAAAGAATCAAGTATCTAGAATTAAGTATCAAGTATCAAGTATCACCAAGATTCAAGTTTCATAGTATCGAGATTCACAAAGTATCATAAGTGTCAAGTTTCACATAGTATAAGGACTAAAAGGGATAAAAGCTAAAAGTTCAGGGACGCAGGGCATTACACAAAACCTTAAGTAGGGTTGGCTACTCTAAGAAAAACCTTAACAATTCCACATACCTTCGGTATGGCGAATTACCCAAACGACCCGTTACAAGACTTTACATGTCACACCCCCAAAAATACCACCTAGGGAATGTCCCTGTTAGGCGTGTGACGTACCAACAATGAACCACTAATTACATTGAACCCATACAAGTTTCTAAATAAAGTTCTCAATCATTAATAAAATACCATCAACAAGTTTAAATGAAAACCACTATGTTCAGAGGAAGTAAATAGTAAACCAAGGTTAAACAGTTTCAAAACCAATGTATAGTATCAAGAAATCAATCACATGTATCCCTCCAATCGACCCATGACCACTCCAGCTACTCCAGACAGCAAGTTCCCAAATCCAAGATATCTAACGACCTGCGAGCATGCAACAGGTGTATCAGACAACGCTGGTGAGTTCATAGTTTTACGAAAACGTTAGTTACCAAGTGTTTAGTTAATCCATTGAATATAATGTTGATAATACCCCGAATACAAGATGACTCCTGATTTACATTGCCCTTTCTCCAATGCTCCTATCAAAGCATTGGTCATGGCTAGGTCATTAGTTCAACACCCGTCCTCCCAGGTACGGGGTGAGGTTGCCAAACCTAAGTAGCGCTACTAACTAAGACCTTGTTACCTCTCAGGTAACCAAACAACACGGAGGGACTTTAAAGGTGATTGGATGAGTATATTATCCAACATTACCGATTTACCACAAAATGTATTCTTCTCAGGAATACCCAAACAAGTTACCCAAAACCTATCCCTCCCAGGGATACCCAAAAACTGTCCCAACCACTGGGACGCACACTCAAGAGAGATGAACTCACCTTATATTGCTCGGTAAGACTAATTACCCGTTTTAACGTTGGACACTCCAAACCCTAATATGGTTCCAATGATAGTCAGTTTCGTTTACATAGAATTTGCATATTCATTGTGTATTTTCCACATATGATAGGAATTTACGGTACACATTATCATACAGGCTATAGCAAACATTCAATTTATATGTACTTTCACAATACAAATCCGTATATTATACTGACACACATGAATAGTTCACATTCCATACACATGAATATTCACGTAGCAATAACATATCATAACTCTTTTATACTCACTTTGGTTAACAAAATTCTGTATCATATCTTTCAATTCGGCAGCCCCCTAGTCATCGGCCCAACAGACTTAGCTATATGTACGGCTCAATTGTGCACAATAAAATTCAACAATAACTATCCACACAAGTGGTTCGGCCCAGTTTTAACTTGTTATGATGGTTACATACTGCCATGCACAATTACTTAAATTAATTATCAATCAATAAATCAAACAACATGTTTTTCACTCATCAATCATCTAATAAATATCCATATCAAACAATTATCATAATCTGTGGCCTATTACATACATGACTGGCTAGCAACCCTTAGTCAATATATAATTACTACATGTTAATGAGTCCAATTATATATATCAAAGTCTTTGGCCCCTTACCCAACCCTTGTGGCCGGCCCATTAACAAACCAAAAGTCTCAATTTATGAGTTCGATGTACATACAATGATCAAACAACAAATAGATCATGCAATCAAAGGAGCAAATAAGTCATGCAATCCTAGAACAATAAACAATCAGACTGTTTACACTATATTCAATCATTATAACAAACTCCCTATCATAATTATATTAATTAACACGCCTCACCATTCGTGTTCGATTCATGCACACATATTATTTGATGACACCCAATATTAGTTAGAATCACATGCCAACTCGATTTCGACAATCATTAGCAGTTAATCAAGATTAACAACTATCTAATTAACACCCTAAGTCAAAACACAATATAAACAATTTCATAAAAACACCCGAACCTAATCATTACCCCCATATATATAACCCCATCATCCATTAACCTTGCTATTCGGCCCACCATGCTCACCATATAATCATCGAGTCTTAATATCAGTGTACAATATCATTAGGTAATCATCATACGTCCATATATATACATAACTCGTTACATCAGATCGCACGTACACATGATCATCAAATAGGGGTTATTATAAACAAGAATCAGGCACACATAAACAAGAATCAATCAAGCAATATTAATGTAAACATGATTTTACTAACCATAATCAACAAACTGGAATGATGTCTTCGAGGGGGGGGGGGGGGGTTCGTCCACTGTCGCACGTACTAAAGGGGATGTAGGGTTTGTTAAAATCTTGTGTGCATACACAAGTTACGTATACATGAAGGTTGGGCCACTTGTGTTTACTAACAAAACAAGGATATGGGCCTGGATTACTAAAAAAAGGATTGGGCCGATGTTATGTCTAAGATGATGGTGGCCCAATGACTTTCTCTTTTGATATGATTCGTATAAGCCCAATCAACACTAAACATGAAATTATCCTAACACAACTAACCCATTACACGCACACACACACAATTGCTCAAATACGATATACCCTAACACATTTATCAAGGTCACAGTTTGAACAAATTTATTAAGAACAAGCACAAGAAAGATGATAACGAGAGGAATCGGAATCACAAAACTGCAGGCACAAACCTTGAAAATTCGGATTGTCACATTACGCCTTTTAGTTCAAGTTTCCCATATTTATTTACTGGGAGGATTAACTCGATCATAGGACTTATTATCAAATCTACCCTTGAAAGTAGCTTACTTAAACCCATTATCCGAGGGCGTTTTAGTCAAGTTTAAGCCCTTTTCCAAACCGGCAACTTTTAAGAGTTTAGATGAAAACTAGCGGGCATGTTTAGCTCGTTATCCCATCAAGATTTATTATGTCTCTAAGGATATAAAGATTCACAATGGCCTAGTATTTTGAAACTCATTTAATCATATTTTAGCATTATAGACATATTCTTGGCTATAAGGGTCATTTTACCCGAATACTAGCTATACCTCACTTGAGGTGGTCTATTATACAATTCTGGCCCGACCATTTTTAGTGGGACCATAAGCCCTTACTGGGAGTATGGCCCATTACACATACCTGGTGGGGTCAAAGTAATGACCCGTTATCAATACCTTGCAATTCTTTTTGCTAATTCATAGCAAAGTGTAACACCTCGAAATTTCATGTCCAATATTATATCGACACGTGTCATGAACTTTAAACATGAAAAGGATTTCTTTAGAAGGACTAACGTTGACAAACAAAGGATTAAAAATGTCAACATCGGATAAATATATCATTCAATAGCCCCACATGATGTTTATACCCTTAAACGAATGAATCATGGATCATACGAAGCTAATTGTGAAAGAAAGTGAGGAATTACAAACTACAGGGGTTAAATGTGTCAACATGTTTAAAGTATACCTCTGAGTGACCTTTTAGCAAACCCGAAGCTTTGTAATGACTAATTATACTCACGAGAATAAGTGATAAAAATTTCACAAGGTTTCGATTAAGTATGAGAAAGTTATGACAACATTCGTATCCGAGGGGTTAAAAGCGTCGACTTTGATAATTAAGGCTTTTCAGGTGAACATAAAGTTGACCGAGGACTTCACAAAGATTGGTTATGTCTTGGAGTCCTTAGGAATCAATATAGAGGGATCAAAGTGCAAAAAGAAAGGTTAAAACAACTTTTGGAGGGACCAAGGACTTAAAATGCAATAATTGAAAACTTGTTAACCTGAACCCAGGCCTCACACGGGCCGCGTAAGCCTAGGCAGAGCCTTACGCGGGCCGCCTGGCACGCCCAGCATCAGAAACTTTTGACAGGTGTCTGTCCAGCCCATTTAACCGACTTATATCACTTGTTTTCAATACCATGGGCGGCACAAACTTGTTTTTAGGCACTAGGGACACTTTTGTTGATCAGGGAACAATCCTAGACTTGTTTGGCATCATCTTGATCAATCAAGATCACTATATAAGGACCCTCTTTGTGCAACTCTTGATCATTCATTCCAAACTCAACTCCTGAGGATTTCTGGAGCTCAAGAGCATTCCCTTAGCATCATTAGTCGTGCATAGGACCTTGGTAAGCTTCCTTAACCTTCCTTAATCGTGTTTTACTTAGTTTATTAGCTTAAAGTCAAACCGTCATAATTAAGGTTTGACTTAACGATTAATCACTAATGGTCCAGTGATTAGTCAAATTGAAAGTAGTTATAAGTTGGTAATTATGTGGGCATTAAACCCTTAAAAGGGCACCCTCTGATTCCCGTTCTAACTAAGTCATTTGTCGGGTCAAAGTTAGTTATAAAAAGTCAACAGAAACATAATTTTCGAATTAACACATAATTAGCAATGTAGAAGACGTGTAACCTGTTTTACCACTCATATAACTTGGTAATCAATGCAAGAACATGTCTAAGCATGTCCGACCTGACAATTTTCAGTTTAGGACCGGTTCGGAACCGAAAGTCGCAAAAATTGACCATTGTCTTGACTTTCAGTTCTGACCCATATTAGCATGATTTAGAAATGCCTTAGAGCTTCATTAGGACCAGCTTGTATGATAGTATAACCCTCTGCGATTATACTACTTGACTCGTTGATTGTTTCCGTTAATTGCTTAATATTGACCATAATGCCCTTTTGACCATAAAACGAGATTTTTGGAAATGTTAGAGAACAATAATCTTTGTTACTGATTTATAAACATATCCCTAAAATTTCACATCAGTTTGAGGTCTAGATTAGGAGTTATGCTCAATAGCGTAATTTGAAAGCTTTTTATAAATTAAACGGCGTAATTAGCATAAAGCCTATCTAAACCCAAATTTTTGACACTAAACCTCTTACCCACTGATGTAATATAATATTTTGAGATTTTTGAAGATTTTTGAAGATTTTTAATTATTTTTAAACTGATCATAACATAGGGTTATCGCCTTGATTCGGTTATTACCGATTATACCCTTTTTGCTTATAAAATGAGTTTTACATAACAATTTATTACCAAATCTTTGGCTACTGATTTTATATGATAAATGAAGTATTTTGAACTTTATAACCTGATCAGAAAACTCAGATTTCCTGTTATAACCCGGAAATCGCTTAAAATGACTTTTTACGCATATTAAACACATAGTATGGGTTAAAACCATTCTTGTCATATAAGACTTATCACCAACTGATATAACCTATTAAATTAAGTAGTTTTACTGATTAATTCAGACCCGAATCTCAGAATTTTATTTAATCTCTTTTATAATCTTTAAAATGACCAAAATACCCCTACCGGGCTTAATTTGAGATTAAACTCGTTTTGGGCATAATGGAAGGTATCCTACTGATATCACAACATATTTAAAGCATATTAACTTAGGAAACCTGTTCATGACTCATTTGGTTACCTGTTATGCGTTGTTCGCGTTCGGTTCGGTTTATGTAACTAGTTTGCATAAATTGACCGAAACGGGTCAAACCCTATCATTTTCACCTCAAAATCCAGAATGTGTTTAGTTTACCCATATTATACAAGTCTTCAAACTTGTTGGGACTAAATCACATTCTAATACGGTCTTCGCTTAATCTTGCGTTTTGAACCGTATACCTTTCTTTAAAACTAACCGGTCTAAGTTTAGGCTAAATTAAGACCCGTTAGGAATCTAATAGGTTATTAAAACCTTCGTTCCAGATTAGGAGCACAGTAAAAGCTACGTGCACTTGCTGTTGTGATTTATACTTTGCTCAGGTAAATACTTTTAACTTATTTTCCCTATACGGGCTTGGGGTACGATATTATAATGATACCGCTTGGTCGGGTATGAAGTCGTACAATCAGATATTGATTAAAAAGATGCATAACCCGTTTTATTCTGTCTTGTTTGATGCAATGCCTTTGGGGGGTTAATGACCGTGTCCTGGATATCCTCGGCTCATTCATTAGAAATGGCCACGACTTAAGCCGAGGTGTAGGCATACACCTGACAGTTGCGTATGTAAAAAGGTAGTCCACAAGAAGGGTATCTTCTTGTGGGTATTATACCATGTGGTGTGTCTATTAATTTTGTTAAACCGGCTCTTCTAACCGGGTCCTAAATGGACGACAAACATGTAAAACCGTATACAAGTTTATTTTTAAAATAATTATCCTAAGTTATAAAAGATATTTTTGTGCCATGTGCATTCAAACTAATTTTCTTAAACTCTTTTCAAAATGAGTCAGTTAATTGTATTTACCAGTGTAAACTGACGTATTTTCCAAAAAGGTTAAGTGCAGGTACTATACGAAATAGGCTGGCTACTCCATGAATCAATAATCAAGTCTTACAAGCTCTAGATGTTAAAGTCTGTTGAACAATAATCTTATTTATCTTTTGATCCGCCTGTGAATCTTTTACGGTCCGTTGTAATACTTTGATATTACTATTTATTCGGTTTGTAATGTGATTCACACCTTTTGCTTCCGCTGTGCATTTATAATTTGTGTTGTTTGACTATGATGATATCAACTACGTCACGATACTCCCCACCGGGCCCACCGGTAATACGTGGAAATATCCGGGTGTGACAGGTTGGTATCAGAGCCAACACTAAGTGAATTAAACACTAGCCTTTTGTGTTTAATCTCAGTTACATACTTGCACATTCCTAAATTCTCGAGTCTAGACAAAGAACTTAGGACGATTCCTAATTTTTTTTTTGTCCTTTTTTTTTTTTTGTTATTTCTTTCATTTGTTTGACAGGAAATATGCCACCGAGGTTCCGAAGAGGAGGACGAGGCAAGGGCCAATCACCGCCCCCAACGATCACGAGGCCGGGCCTTCACACCGGCGAACTCCTTCTGCTACCATGTGTAACACCCCGAATTTTATAACAAAAATTATTGTGAATGGTTAAATGATTTAATGATTAATTAAGTTATTATAAATATTGAAATAAAAAATATATATATATATATATATATACATGTGATGTATAAGAATGAAAAACATAAGTAACTTGAGGGGCTAAGTTTGTAATTGTTTTAGTAACAAATAAAGAACAAAAAGAACCCAGTGTGTGGGTTTTGGGGGTCGCGCACAAGAGAGAGCAGGAGGGGAAATCCCCTCTTCAACCCTAGTTCATAAAAATCTAAATTGGATGTGATTCTGGGTCAAAATTCAAATGCATGTGACGAAATTTCCAACCAACTAAAAGTTTCCTACATAGGGTAAGTCGGATTTTGTGATTTTATGATAGTTAGTGAACATGGGTTTCGATCAATCAGTGAATTAGTATGAAATTATGCTTGTGTATGAACTAGAACCATCATTAGAGGATGTTTTATGCTTGATTTCGTTTGTATTGAAGGTTTGAAAGAAAACCCACTTGTTCTAGTAGGATGATGTTTATGTCATTTGATTAAGTAGAGCAAAGGCTATGAATAATTGTGTGAATACTAGAACATTGATAGATTATTATGTGTAGGATGAATGATTTGTGCAAGAATGGTTGATTACATGGATTATGATGATATCTAGTGAAATTAAGCACAGGGTACATGTACATAATGCTTCACATGTTGTACGCACACTAGGTGTTTGATGAAATGCTCAAAAGAATAATATGTATAATTTGGAAGGTGAATGAATGCGATTTAGTTGTACTAAATAAACGAATGAATGTGTTGTTATAGGCGTGAAAGAAGAAGGTTCCAACACTAGGAAGTCGGAAAGTTCACAAGATCGAGGTACGTTAGTGTACACCACATTTCTGTATTTATGATGTTGTCATATGTAAAATAATTTTAATTGTATCGTGTTGTTATGTCAAAGTTGTGAGAATTGAATTCTATGGTAGTTGAAAGTAAAGGTACAATCCGTCATAAACGGATTGTGTGGAATGATTAAAATACGAAAGATGACGCATCATATCCGGTTCTTTTAGTTGAACCGGGTATGGGAAGTTAAGTATGTAATGGATGAAAGTCTACTCGATCCGTCTTCTCGGATCGGAGTATGATGTAAGAATGTAATGACTATGACTGTTCGTTATGAACAAATCGAATGAAGGTGATGTAATGATGCTAGTATCCGTTCTTAACGGGTATGTTAAGCAAAGTATGGTTAGCCTCTACTTTGAAGCAAGCATGTAATGATATGTTTAACGGTTAGCAAAGTAATTGAATGATGTTAATCCGATAAAGAAGCGAATGGGTTTATTACCTAGAATTGTTAGTGTCTAAATACTAACTTATTTCCAGGACCCGTCGCCGACAGGTGTAAGGCCGTCGCCGACGGCTAGCGGAATTTCAATCCGCCGAAAATCTTTTTTTTTGTATTATTTTAGCGTTTCGAGTTCCCGAGTTGTCCGAAAGTCTATCTAATGATTATGTAGGGTCCACATAAGGCCTAATAAGATGTAAGTAACTGCAATTAGTGGTTACGATGAAAAGAATTTTGTAAAGGTCGAAAGTAATGTGTCAAAAGACACGAATGAATGATGAAAGTTTAAAAAGTGAGTAAAGTTTAAAATGTAAGAATGCGAATGAAGTAAATACGGACTAATGAAATATGTGTTATATTGAAAGCTTGTGAATTATAATTTAAGTTCCCGTACTTCTCAGAAATGCCCGTTTTATGTTCTTGTCAAGTTATTAGAAGATATAACAAGTTATGTAAAGTTATGTAGATCGTTGGCGATAAAGTAAAATTTATAAAAGTCGAATGTAACGTATGGAATGGCATGAAATGAATGACGAATTTATAAAGTGGAGTTGGAAACGTATGATAATGAATAATGAAGGAAGTAAATGTATACTAAAGTACTTGAATATATGAATGAACCTGAATTGTTAATAAATAAAAAAAATGAGGAGATTAGTAGTGAAAATAATTTGAAGAATGTGAGTTAGATGGAAATTCGTATGAGAATTCGGATAAATGTATGCTTTGATCAAGAATTATGCATTAGAGGCTAGTACCCTGTGTTTGGAATGGTGTGATGCTTATGTGTATTTAATGATTTGCCTTGTTATGATTAAGAGGCGAATATGTGCTAAATGCGAATCATACGAGCTTATTAATAATAGGATACGTTGGAATTATGTTATATAGTTAGCTTGAATGATATTTACTGTTTGTAGAATCATGAAGCATTAGCGTGTGAAAGTACATGAAAGTGAATGTATATATGTGTATTGTTTGGAGGATTACGTAGATTGTATGTATGAATACGTAGAATATTACTATTACGGTCTATCATATTTAGATGATTACATGTTCAAAAGTTTAAAGTGTGTAAACGAGACAGTTGACTTTCTGAAAGTCAACAGTATAGGGATATCATGGGATGACCGTTAGACAAAATTGTTAAAGTAAAGAGTTAATGTATTATGCACTAGATGAATTACATGTCATGCTTGATGATAGTTTAGTTGTATGGATTTGAAATGAGATAACTATTAATGAATGTCTCATATGTACGAAATTCTACTAACGAAAGTCGATTAACGTATGAATAAAAAGAAAGTGAACAGTCGTATGTATGCTCACATAAGCTAACGATGTTACTAATGTAATAATATGTAAGAATGGAAATTTTGTCAGTTGATTCAAGTACTGGGTGGTGGTTGATATTAAAAGGTAATATTGTAGAAGTCAGTAAATAATAATTACTTACAAATGCTGGAAGTATTACGTAAGAAATACGTGTAATATAGGATACTCATTAGTATGACACATGTTAGAGAACGTAGGTGAATTAACACCAAATACGGTGAACGAACAAATGGAAATGGTATATTAAGGGATGGTCATGTACTGACCGAAGCTCGAGAAGAACACGAGAATCATCTCACTTAGGTCCGGTCAAGCTAGTAAAAAAGGGGTCTAACGATTCTTAAAGGATCGGATCAATATAAGAAAGAAAGATAATAATGAAAAGTTTTAAGCTTACAATTGAATGTAAAACAAACTCAAGAAAGAAGGGTGGGAACACCACTATAAATAGGATGTAGAATGTCGCGTAGAGACGCGCTACATGAATTAGGACATGGAATTAAGTGTTAGGCCCCAACACTTGAAGTTGAATGTAGAAGATTAATACGAAAACGTTTCATAAGAAATGTCATGGTAAATGATACGGCGGAAGAAAGAAAGGTACGGAGGAAAACGTTTGAATCTGAGAAACGGATTCAACCATGTAAGAAATGAAAGGATGGATCTATAAGCAAACACGAATCAAACCAGTAAGAATGGAAGGTAATAAATTAAAAGTTCGATTCCGTAAGTGAAGACGGGTTAAACAAGTAAGAATAAAAAACTAAGTACCAAACTCAAATAAGGCATATGGGTCAAATGGCGATCGCCATTTGAACCCGGTATTTAATGTTCGATTTGTCAAGTTTATTACTTATAAGTGAGCATAATGTATGGGCATGCGTTGTCACAGTTTGGAAAGTATTAACCGTCGCAAAGTATGAATAACGAGTCAGGGGAATTGACCCGCGCCAAGTACGTATAAAAAGATTATATTTTTAATAGAAGCTTATGGCTCGACTAGAGGATGGTGTGTCAGAATAGGATAACTAATACCCATATGTAAGAATGTATTTACAATTAGACTTTCGAAAAGTCAAACGAAGTAAATGAAGTCCTTGCAATTATGCAAGTATATGGTACGAACGTATACCTCGATGCGACCACAATAAGTAAGCGGGTGTTAGTCTGACATTGAAAGGTCAAACTGCGAAAGTTGACGAATTAACCAATAAAATTAAAGGATAAATTGTAAGAAATGGAATGTATGATATGTTTTAGCATGTACGTAAGAAAATTGTGAAAGAGACAATAGGCGAACAAGCACCCTGTAGGACGCAATTATGAAGGGTTATGTGCTAACTATTTATTTATAGATAAATATGATGGAATTCTTAGTGAGATGATAGTAATGAAGCTAGTGGAAGGATGCTCATGAGTGGGAGCATATTTCATAAATGAATGAGACCAATTCTGGTACGCAAGGTACATATAAAGAAGCGGATCGATCTGGCACACGGATAACTGACTTATGCATTGAAGGCGAGGTTAGCAAAATGTTTAATTCTTGAATAATGATTAACAATCCGTAGGTTTATTTGTAAGTGTGAACAAAATGAAGGGTAGAATAATTATGGTATGGTATACAATGATCGACCTGTAATGGTCAGCGTGAGAAGGTATGAATGTCATTAAGAGGGAGATCTAAAGGCCTTAAATGGAAGTTTGAGCTGAATTGGTTAAACGCTCGTATGGTGCTCGTACAAAACATACCTAGTTGTTATCATAAGTAATTCATGCAAGGAGCTAATACTAAAGTGTACGAAGGATTAAATTTGAGGCTAAACTCAAACTTGTAATTAGTTCAAGTGACGGTAGTAACCGTAGAATGATGCTTTATACTCGTATTAAGTATGAAAAAGTAATTAGGAAGTAGGTAGCTTTGAATTACTACCACTAAGTCCTTAAATGTTTATAGTATATATATAATGTTATCCTAAGCCCTCATATGAACAAGAAAGTAATTAGAAGAACGTTAGTAATGGGATAAAGGGGTTTGCTCATAATTACAATAATGATTTATATCGTGCATGATTCGTGTACGGAATGAAATAAATCGATTTATTTATTTTAGTAAATGTACGAATGTGTTACGCTTACTTAGAAAGATAGAAACAAGCCGTAAGCATAAGCTTGTACGACCAATAGTATACATTTGGAATAAATTTCAATGAACGAACCGCTAGTGATGATGTATGCTAGGAACTAGCATTATAAAGTAAAAAAAAACCGACACTAATAAGAGCTCTGGATCAGATTCTGACATATATGTGATTATGAAAGTAATTTACTTGATTTAAGAACGGAGGGACGATGCGTATAAATACGTGTATGCATGAATGAAACTCTTGCCAATATCCCGAATGCATCTATGTTGTATTAAGCATCATGAATAAATAGATGAAAGAGTAAGAGTAGAAGTGGTCTAAGTTGGAATGAGAAAGGTTTCGGGGACGAAACCTCCTTTAAGGGGGTAGACTTGTAACACCCCGAATTTTATGACAAAAATTATTGTGAATGGTTAAATGATTTAATGATTAATTAAGTTATTATAAATAATGAAAGGAAAAAATATATATATATATATATATATATACATGTGATGTACAAGAATGAAAAACATATGTAACTTGAGGGGCTAAGTTTGTAATTGTTTTAGTAACAAATAAAGAACAAAAAGAACCCAGTGTGTGGGTTTTGGGGGTCGCGCACAAGAGAGAGCAGGAGGGGAAATCCCCTCTTCAACCCTAGTTCATAAAAATCTAAATTGGATGTGATTCTGGGTCAAAATTCGAATGCATGTGACGAAATTTCCAACCATCTAAAAGTTTCCTACATAGGGTAAGTCGGATTTTGTGATTTTATGATAGTTAGTGAACATGGGTTTCGATCAATCAGTGAATTAGTATGAAATTATGCTTGTGTATGAACTAGAACCATCATTAGAGGGTGTTTTATGCTTGATTTCGTTTGTATTGAAGGTTTGAAAGAAAACCCACTTGTTCTAGTAGGATGATGTTTATGTCATTTGATTAAGTAGAGCAAAGGCTATGAATAATTGTGTGAATACTAGAACATTGATAGATTATTATGTGTAGGATGAATGATTTGTGCAAGAATGGTTGATTACATGGATTATGATGATATCTAGTGAAATTAAGCATAGGGTACATGTACATAATGCTTCATATGTTGTACGCACACTAGGTATTTGATGAAATGCTCAAAAGAATAATATGTATAATTTGGAAGGTGAATGAATGCGATTTAGTTGTACTAAATAAACGAATGAATGTGTTGTTATAGGCGTGAAAGAAGAAGGTTCCAACACTAGGAAGTCGGAAAGTTCACAAGATCGAGGTATGTTAGTGTACACCACATTTCTATATTTATGATGTTGTCATATGTAAAATAATTTTAATTGTATCGTGTTGTTATGTCAAAGTTGTGAGAATTGAATTCTATGGTAGTTGAAAGTAAAGGTACAATCCGTCATAAACGGATTGTGAGGAATGATTAAAATACGAAAGATGACGCATCATATCCGGTTCTTTTAGTTGAACCGGGTATGGGAAGTTAAGTATGTAATGGATGAAAGTCTACTCGATCCGTCTTCTCGGATCGGAGTATGATGTAAGAATGTAATGACTATGACTGTTCGTTATGAACAAATCGAATGAAGGTGATGTAATGATGCTAGTATCCGTTCTTAACGGGTATGTTAAGCAAAGTATGGTTAGCCTCTACTTTGAAGCAAGCATGTAATGATATGTTTAACGGTTAGCAAAGTAATTGAATGATGTTAATCCGATAAAGAAGCGAATGGGTTTATTACCTAGAATTGTTAGTGTCTAAATACTAACTTATTTGTTATGTTGAATGTAGGTAAATCCTCAATTTAGGCGACTTGGCAATTTGGAGCGAGCATATGCACACTTTATGATCATCAAGGGCTTCCGCTATTACGTATCAATATTTTGGGTCAAATGCTTGTTTTTGTATAGCATTGTTGTTAGTTACACTTTTTAACACTTGATGTATGGTTTTTAGTCGCGTCTAGTCGAACGGGTCGTAAACTTGCTTGGTTGATGATGGTTGAAACAGGGATACACTCGTCTTACGGACGGGTCATGCCCAAATTTTGTTAGATTAGCGCACAAATGTTATTGATATCTTTTTCGATAAATTATGAAAAGTTTGGACGCTTTTAAAAAGTTATGTTCTATTGTCCTTTGGTCGTCATTTTATTAGAAGTAAAAGCGGGTGTAACACCATGAGTACCGGTCCTCAAGGAGACTGGAGGATCTATTCGGAGCCCGCTAGGCGATCTGCCTCGTTTAGCTCAACGCCTCCTTTCCGCCATTCATTTGGGCCGCAATCTGAGAACGAGCCCGAAGATTCACACCACTCCTTCTTACCATTGCAGCGGTCATCCTCACACCGGGCCTTCTAGGACCCAACTCCGTATTTTCAAGGCCAGTTCAACCCGGCAAACTACATTGAAGAACCAGTGGGTTTTAACCCATTGGGCCCTAAAGACCATTTCCCCGAAGCCCAGGGAATGGATATAGATGAAGACACAGATCCTGTTGAACCACCTTCTGGGACACCTACTCACCCCATCGAGATTGCGGATGGGTCATCCTTCCATGGATCACCTTACCGTGGCCCAGACAGCTAGCAGGCGAGATTTAACCAGTATGAATGGTACTTTACACCCTCTCACCATTCATCGCCTCACCAGCAGCAGCAGCAGGATCCCTCCGAGGATTCGCGTTTCGTGGCAGTCACGCCACCACCACCACCGTCACCAGTACAGCAAGTACCTCCAGAACCACCGAGGCGTAGAAGAACAGGCGCATGAATGTCTATGCAAGAAAGGGGTTTTCACTTTAGCACCCCCCAACACTCAAGTGGCAGTCACTATCCGCCACAGCATGAAGACCCACAAATGGGTGGGCCTTCAAATCCAGTTTCAGAGGTAGATTCTGCACCTATTGCGCCGCCACCATTGGGTTTTGGTAACCCGATTCCTACATACGCCGGTTCAACGGCGTACAATCCATTTGCGCAGCCGGCTGACACTAACTACAACTATGCTGAAGCCGACCCATACCTTGTAGCAGAAAACTACAATGCCCTTCATCCTGAAGGACCATATGGAGCCCCCTGGGGAGTGGGATACCCAGCTCATGGGTATCAAATACCTGCTCAACCTCTGTTTCAGCACCAGCCACAGCCACCACGGTTTTCCCCACCGGAACAGGAGGAAATCCTCCAAAGGCTAAGCAGAGTGGAACAAGAATTTCAAGAAGAGCGTAGGAACAACCGGGGATTTCTCAAGGGCCTAACAAGCTTGTTAAAAGGAAAGAAGAAGATGGATCATTGAATCCCTATATGTATTATTGTATTTCCTTATTTCAATCAAGTCCCTGCGTGGACATTTATCTATGTACTTAGTCCCTACGTGGACTTGTCTTTTTAGTCCCTGCGTGGACACCTATCTTAGTAATCAGTCCCTGCGAGGACTTGTATTATCAGTTTAGCCCCTGCATGGGCAAGTTATTTCTGTTAAAAGTCCCGTTTAGGGCAATGTGTACTCCTTTTAATATTTAATGGAATGTTAAATTTGAAAATTTCATTTTTGTCATTATATGCATAAATATATTATACATGAAATAAATAAATTAAAAATCGTTCCTCTTAAAATAATCTGCCTATTAAATATTAATTAAGAATCTTAAGGGTACAACCTAGCCTGCATGTCATTATAAGACTTGGCCAAGATGGTAAGACATGTTTAAAAAGATTCAAATCCCTGTTAACATCTGAGAACATGTTAACGCTCCTGGCAGACGTGATTCGTTAAAATCACACACGTCATTCTTATAATTGAATTCTTCAAAAGATTCCTAACCTAACTTGATGACCTATAAATCATGCGTTTAAATCATCAATTAAGATGATCATATATTAAACATCCATTGGTGATGTAGTGCCTACGGGCCATAATAAATGTCAAATAAGACAAAAGACAATTGTAGTCTACGACTCCCTGTCAGAAAAAGGTAAAGAACTATGTTCAAACCTTAATGCCTTAATTCTCTGAAATCATGGCTTATGATTTAGAATGTCCTTGTGACTAGGCCTTTGTGCCACCAAAAATATTGTTATTGTTTTATAATTAGGATAAGTTATAATAAAAATCCTAAATAAATATGGTTGACGAATTAACCAAATATGGTCTATGTTTACCATGGTTAATGAATTGCCATAAAAGACAATTCCATATTAAACTCCCAAATAAATTATTGTCAATATCTTATGTAACAGTTCAAACTAGATGGCTGACTAGGATGAGATCAACAGTTACCCAAGGGAGGATCATGATAATACCCGAATTAACATAGCGGGTGCAGAACTGCAGGCATTGATAGACAATGCCATTACTCGAGCTCTGGATAGAAGGGACAATGAATCAAGTGGTACACATAACAAGACCGTATCTGTACCTCACTCTAAAGCACCCTCCAAAGTTCATTCAGCTCGAAAGAGTGAATCTCATCACTCTTCAAATCAGAAAAGTGTCCCGTCTAAACAGGTTGAGCTCAACCAGGAGCCTTGGGTCAAGACCTGTTCATATAAGTACTTTGTCTCTTGCAAGCCGAGAGACTTCACGGGAGAAAAAAGGGTCCGTCGATTGTATGACCTGGCTCGACGAGATGGACACTGTAGTGGATATTAGTGATTGTGCCGAGCAAGACATTGTGAAGTATGTGTCACAGTCGTTTAAGGGAGAAGCTCTAGCATGGTGGAGATCGTTAATCCAACCTACTGGAAAGATCCCGCTTTATAACATGACATGGGGTCAGTTTGTTATGTTAATCAAGGATACTTTCTGTCCTCAACATGAGGTCAAGAAGATTGAGACTGACTTCCTCACACTGGTTATGAGGAACCTGGATTGTCAGACTTGTCTCACGAGTTTCAATACCATGTCTAGGTTGGTTCCATACCTGGTTACACCGGAACCTAAGCGTATAGCTCGTTTCATAGGAGGTTTGGCTCCAGAGATTAAGGCGAGCGTGAAAGCGTCAAGACCTACTACCTTTAGGTCTGTAACTGATTTGTCATTATCCCTTACCCTCGACGCGGTCAGGCAGAAATCTCTTAAGAACTCAGATGAGGGAAAGAGGAAGCGTGAGGATGATAACTCACGTCGTTCAGACAAGAAACACAAAGGGAACCATGAGAACAAGAAGAGTTCAGGGTTCAACAAAGGTAACCAACAGTCGGGTGAGAAACCCAGATGTAAAGTTTGTCGGAAACATCACTTTGGGAAGTGTAGGTTGGAATCGAACTCGCAGACACAATCAAGGACTTTTGCATGTGGGATATGCAAGTCCAAGGAACACAAGACCTTGGATTGCAAAAAGTTGAAGGATGCGACCTGCTACAACTGCAACGGGAAAGGGCACATTAAGTCGAACTGCCCAAAATATGCCAAGAAACCAGAAGAAGGTAAAAAGACCAACACTAGGGTCTTCAGAATGGATGCTAAGGAGGCAGTGCAGGATGATAACGTGATAACAGGTACCTTTCTTATAAATGATGTTTATGCGAGGGTATTGTTTGATTCAGGGGCGGATAAGTCATTTGTGGATAATAAATTTTGTAAGTTATTAAATCTACCTGTTAGAACCCTAAGCATAAAATACGAAGTGGAGTTAGCTGATGGTACCTTAGAAACTGCCTCAACCGTGTTAGATGGATGTTTCATATCCATTAGGAACCACTCTTTTCCGTTATCCTTACTTCCTTTGAAGTTAGCTGGTTTCGATATAGTAATAGGCATGGATTGGTTGTCTCGCAACCAAGCCCAGATCGTTTGTGCTAAGAAGCAAGTGGTTGTCAGAACTCCTCATGGCGAGCCTTTGACAATTCAAGGAGATACTAAGTATGGAATGCCTGAGCAAGTGTCCATGCTCAAGGCATCAAGGTGTTTGACGAAGGGTTGTGTTATCTACATGGTGCAAGTAACTATTGATGAACCAAAGCCTAAGATCGAAGACATACCTATTATCTCTGAATATCCAGAAGTATTCCCTGAAGAACTACCTGGTTTACCCCCAGATAGGCAAGTGGAGTTCAGGATTGACATTATTCCTGGGGCAGCACCTGTTGCAAGAGCGCCTTACAGGTTGGCACCAACGGAGATGAAAGAGTTGAGAACTCAACTGGATGATTTGTTAGCCAAAGGATTTATTAGACCTAGCTCATCTCCTTGGGGAGCACCAATCCTATTTGTGAAGAAGAAAGATGGCTCGATGCGTCTGTGCATCAATTATTGCGAACTTAACAAAGTTACTATCAAGAATCGGTATCCATTGCCCAGGATCGATGACTTGTTCGATCAACTTCAAGGAGCGAGTTACTTTTCCAAGATCGACTTAAGGTCATGATATCATCAACTGAAGGTCAAGGATGAAGATGTACATAAGACTGCATTTAGGACTCGTTATGGTCACTACGAGTTCTTAGTGATGCCTTTTGGACTCACTAATGCACCAGCCGCATTCATGGATCTCATGAACCGTGTCTGCAAGCCCTACTTGGAAAAATTTGTCATCGTCTTCATCGATGATATTCTTATTTACTCGAAGAATCAAGCTGACCACAAGTAGCACCTCCATTGTATTCTAAAACTGCTTCATCGAGAAAAGCTCTACGCTAAATTCTCTAAGTGTGAATTTTGGCTTCGTGAAGTCCAATTTCTTGGACATGTGGTTAGTGAACGCGGAATCCAGGTAGATCCCGCTAAGGTTGAAGCTGTCATGAATTGGCAAGAGCCGAAGACGCCCACAGAGATTCGCAGCTTCTTGGGATTGGCAGGTTATTACAGGCGTTTTATTGAAAAATTTTCAAGGATTGCTGCACCCCTAACTTCTTTGACTAGGAAGAATATTAAGTTCGACTGGGGACCGAAGCAACAAGAATCCTTTGACATCCTTAAGTAGAAGCTAAGCAATGCACCAGTGTTGACATTGCCTGAAGGGATTGAAGAATTTATAGTATATTGTGATGCATCGCACACAGGTATGGGATGTGTGCTTATGCAGAAAGGCAAGGTTATTGCCTATGCTTCTCGACAGTTAAAGGTGCACGAGAAGAACTACACCACCCATGACTTGGAGTTGGGTGCCGTTGTATTTGCACTAAAACTTTGGAGGCACTACTTGTATGGGACTAAGTGTGTGATCTATTCTGATCACAAGAGCCTTCAACATCTGTTCAATCAGAAGGACTTGAACATGAGGCAGCGACGTTGGATGGAAACTTTGAATGATTATGATTGTGAGATAAGATACCATCCTGGCAAGGCGAATGTAGTCGCCGATGCCTTAAGTCGAAAGGAAAGAGTGAAGCCTATAAGAATCAATGCCAAGAGCATTGAGATAAAGAATGGTTTGAATGAAAGGTTGTTAGCTGCGCAGAAGGAAGCTGTGCTAGAAGCTAACTATCCTGATGAAAAGCTAGGAGTAACTGAAGAACAGTTATCCTATGGAAAGGACGAAATTCTGAGGTTAAATGGATGAATATGGGTTCCAGTTTATGGAGGACTTCAGGATGTTATCCTCCAGGAAGCCCACAGTTCTAAATACTCCGTTCATCCTGGAGCTGACAAGATGTACCAGGATCTGAAAGCAAATTTTTGGTGGATAGGCTTGAAGAAGTCTATAGCTGCCTATGTAGCTAAATGTTTGACGTGTGCGCAAGTCAAAGCTGAACATCAGAAGCCGTCAGGTTTGCTACAACAGCCTAAACTTCCCACGTGGAAGTGGGAAATGGTGACAATGGATTTCATCACCAAGTTGCCAAAGACAAAGAAAGGAAATGATACTATATGGGTGATAGTAGATAGACTGACTAAGTCAGCACATTTCCTACCCATTAAGGAGACCTATAGCTCAGACATGTTAGCCCAATTGTACGTAGATAAGATTGTATCTTTGCATGGCGTACCAGTGTCTATTATCTCTGATAGAGATACTAGATAAACATCACATTTTTGGAAAAAGTTTCCAACAATCTTTGGGCACGCGCTTAAATTTTAGTACCGCTTACCATCCTCAGACGGACGGGCAGAGTGAGCGTACCATCCAAACTTTGGAAGACATGCTTCGTGCATGTGTGATTGACTTAGGTGGTAGTTGGGATAACCACCTGCCATTAATCGAGTTCTCGTATAACAATAGCTATCATACAAGCATTAAGGCTGCGCCTTTTGAAGCCTTGTACGGTAGAAAGTGCAGAACGCCCGTTTGTTGGGCGGAAGTTGGAGATGTCCAACTGACAGGACCTGAAATAGTCCTGGAGATGATAGATAAGATTGTGCAGATACACGATCGTCTCAAAGCTGCCAGGGATAGGCAGAAAAGCAACGCGGACTTGAGGCGTAAACCTCTGAAATTCGAGGTAGGTGACAAAGTACTACTTAAAGTATCACCCTGGAAAGGGGTAATGCGATTTGGTAAGAAAGGCAAGTTAAGCCCGAGATACATAGGACCATTCGAGATCATCGAATGTGTCGGATCAGTTTCTTATAAGTTAATCTTACCTGAAGAGCTCAGTGGTATTCACAATGTATTCCACATCTGCAATCTGAAGAAGTGTCTAGCTGATGAATCACTAGTCATACCACATACAGATGTGCACATAGAAGAGAGCTTGAAGTTTGTTGAAAAACCTATGTCGATCGAGGATCGACAAGTTAAGAAGCTTCGAAGGAAGCATGTACCGATCGTAAAAGTAAAATGGGATGCCCGTAGAGGTCCCGAGTACACGTTGTGACAACCGGTAATTTACGGCTCATAATTACACGATTAACAGGTGATTAACACGATAATAAATAGTGTTTACGACGCTAATTAACTTAAGCAGGCCCTTGGAGTGCCCAGGAACGTTTGTTCAGCTATACAGTACGCGTATGAAGATTCGCGTGGAATCTGCGGAACATCAAATGTCAACGGACTGATACCGTACGAAATACTGATGACACCGACAAAAATGGATGTCACACAAATATTTTTATGCTTATGAAGTTTGGGTTGCAAAAACGGATTCGTAGAGTTTACGGGCCACTTACACATGAGACGGGCTTGTGGGCCCTGGGCCCAAGCCTAAAAACCACAAGCCTAAACCTGCATAACATACAGGATCTCTAGGAAATCTCATAAAATCCATACAAGAATTGTGTCTCACAAATTGGAAACACATAAAATCCCTACAATCTACGTAAGATCTCTTTGGATCTTTATTCACTAAACTAAAGTAAATTACACTAGTTATTACCCATACAATTTGGGATAAAACCCCTCTCTCGGTCATGTGTGCAGACAACAAACAATCACCCATATCCTTCTCTCCCTCTCACTTGATCTATACACAGACAAACACCCTCCATTTCCTTCAAAACAAAACCTTCATCTTCAATCGGATTCTCACAACAAACCCACACATAACCTGCAACCTCTCATTTACCTCCGATGAAGACTAACGGCTGGTCTCCAACCGGCGAACCGGCGGAGCCGGCGAAGGACGGTGGGCCACGGTGGCCGACAAACAGTTCGGCGGCTCATACTGTCGGGTTATACCCCCCCCCCTTCTCGATTCCCTGTTCAGGCCGACAACACCCACCCCCCTTTGAAGACACCCCGGTTTCCTCTCTGGTGAAGACCCGGCGGCGAACCCAGCCGGTGCCGGCTGCCGGCGATGCTGCTTTCTCCGACCGCCACCGTCACGGTGGTGGTGAGCTACAACTGAAGACAGAGGCGGAAGGGAGAGAGAGACCGAGACAAAGAGACCGAGAGAGATAGAGAACCGGCGGTCGGAGTCTCGGACCGCCGGTCGGTTCTGTTATCCGGTGGTCAAATCAATTACCCGATGGTCTTCGTATTTGTCCGACAAATTCTCTGGTAACACCTCTCCGATTTCTTTCTTTTTGGTTTTATTTCTTCTTAAACTGATGTCCGAAGATGATGATGGTGATGTTATCCGGTTGGTTTCACGTTTGGCTCGGACTTTAACTTCAGGTTTGAAGACGGTTCAGCTTCGGGTCTCTCGGTTTCGGGTTTCCGATTCAGTTTCGGTTTCGGTTGACTCGGTCAACCGAGTCAACTCAGAAGGTTCGGGTCGGACGGTTCGAAGCAGCTTATGACGCGGATCGGGTCGACTCAGTCAAACTGAGTCAACCCAGTCAACTCAGCAAGACAACTCGGTCAACCTAGTGACTCGGTCAACTCAGTTGAACTATCCGATGTTTCGACACAAAAGAGCGGTAAAGATTTAACGGCGTGAATTATTTCGTTATCTATTTATTTTCGTGAACGAGCTTGAACCGATTCGATTAAAAATTTGTTACATTCTAATATATTTGACAAGAATCATATACATACTGTTTGTTTGTTGAATAAATTGCTGATTTTGATAAAACAACGACAACTTGTGTTGTCCGGGGCGTCCAAAAACAGAGGAAACTCTGCCCATTTTTCGAGAAAATCCGTAAAACGAAACACGTTTTTAATATAAAGACACTTTATATACAAGTGTATAATATTTTCGACGACACTTTACAAACATACGAAAACGACAATTCTTTATAAAATAAATATATTTTATATATTTATTTCAAACGTCAAACAAAAACAACGATTCTTTTATAAAATAGATATAACTTGTCTATTTATTTCAAACATCGTACAACGTGTATTTGTTTTTAAAAATAAATATAGTTTTATATTTATTTCAAACTTCGAACTACTCGATGATACTATCGCAAAATAAATATAATATTTTATATTTATTACGAACTCCGAAACGGCATATACATATATTTTGGCAAAAATATACAAGACGCAATATATATAATACGAGTTTATTATATAATACTTTCATACGAATATTCCTACATACCCAAACGACTTCTCGCGGCAGTTTAACTTAGTCATTTTCATTAAGTTAACTATTTACCGTCAAATCGTTCGACTAACGATTCGGTAGAGCTCGGTAACACGTAGATTAGTTACCGCATTAATTAGAAACTTATAAGATATTCCGTGTTAGGAATATTGTAGAACGCACGCTAGCGAGTCTCGTCTTGGAAACGACATCACGAAGTCGTAATTAGCTAGCTTTTCACAAGGAATATTCAGGTGAGTTCATAACCCCACCTTTTTATGGTTTTACATTTTGATAAATGTTTTCGGGGTGGAAAGACATGCACTTTTTGCAAAGCGTACAAGAATTACATATTTCTAAACCATTTTACAAGCAAGTTTTAACAGACACCAATGGTTTACGAAAAGCTTATGTTTTATACCGGTTTTTTTTTCAAACAAGCGTTTACACACGAATTCTAGTTTTCTAAACTACGAGAAAATACAAATACAAGAGTATACGAACACATGAGAATTGATACTTGACATAAAGAATACAAGAACTGAAAATTGATACTTGATATGATGAATACAAAAAAACAAGAAGCGCCCTTGGTGATAACTAGTACCAAGTAGGATGCATTTGAGGAATGATATTAATCGTGTACATACTTAGACCGCAGAACAAAAGGTCCCCACTCTTGGTGACAACTAGAACCAAGTAGTGTTTTTGTGTCTCGGTCGTGAATCGACTATAGAAAAATGCCTATGGTTTGGTGACTTCCTATGTCGTGTCACATGTTAATGGTCTTGCAACCCATTAACAACAAGATACATACAGAATACTTGATTTATATAAGAAAACATGATACATACAAGAATACGTGATTTATACAAGAATACATGATACATACAGAAATACTTGAGTTATACAAGATACATACCATGTTTTCATACAAAGTTTCTGTATAACTTGACAAGAAAATGACTTTAAATTCGTTTTCTCAACAATACTTCAAAAACCGGTTATTCAAAAAGATTTATTTCAAATCTTTTACAAACAAACTATGAACTCGCTCAACTTTATGTTGACTTTTTCGCATGTTTCTTTCTCAGGTTACATTTCTAAGACAAGGCACGGTTGGAATAGGAGAACCATGAAGAGTCGAGTACTTAGCGGGCGTTCAATTTCTAGAAAGACTTAGCTTATTTGCTTCCGCTGTGCAATGAAGATACCAGTCCAGTCACGCCATGCTCTGATATTTCGGGGTGTGACAGATTGGTATCAGAGCTATAGGTTACAGCGAATAGGGTTCTCTGTAGAGATACCTAGGCTTTAACCTCATATTTCTCTGGGGACTTAGATTATCAAAACGTCGAATACAGAACGCCTAGTACTCGAAAATGGTCTCCAACCGTTGCCGAAAAACAAACAGTCAAAAATTTTGTTTTCAAACATACGCTATAGTGGTGTTTTACACATGGTACACAAAAACAATTACATACAGTACACAAAACCCTGAGAGCTTAGGAAACATGCATTTAAGACCTTCGGAAACTTATGTTAAAGTTCATTAAAGGTCATCACGTAGGAACTGCAAATATTAATTCGGGCACACACAATTATGCATATTGTCTACGGTGTTTTAACTTCCCGAGCAGGCAGCCTACGCATAACGAAACGCTAGTGCACGAGAATACATAGAACTCAAATTTTACGTCAACAGATGTCGGAGTACATCACAAACAAAGAAAATACGTGAATAAAAGGATTAAAAATGTCAACATTGGATAAATATATCTTACAATAGCCCCACATGATGTTTATACCCTTAAACGAATGAATCATGGATCATACGAGGCTAATTGTGAAAGAAAGTGAGGAATTACAAACTACAGGGGTTAAATGTGTCAACATGTTTAAAGTATACCTCTGAGTGAACTTTTAGCAAACCCGAAGCTTTGTAATGACTAATTATACTCATGAGAATAAGTGATAAAAATTTCACAAGGTTTCGATTAAGTATGAGAAAGTTATGACAACATTCGTATCCGAGGGGTTAAAAGCGTCGACGTTGATAATTAAGGCTTTTCGGGTGACCATAAAGTTGACCGAGGACTTCACAAAGATTGGTTATGTCTTGGAGTCCTTAGGAATCAATATAGAGGGCTCAAAGTGCAAAAAGAAAGGTTAAAACAACTTTTGGAGGGACCAAGGACTTAAAATGCAATAATTGAAAACTTGTTAACCTGAACCCAGGCCTCACACGGGCCGCGTAAGCCTAGGCAGAGCCTTACGCGGGCCGCCTGGCACGCCCAGCATCAGAAACTTTTGACAGGTGTCTGTCCAGCCCATTTAACCGACTTATATCACTTGTTTTCAATACCATGGGCGGCACAAACTTGTTTTTAGGCACTAGGGACACTTGTGTTGATCAGGGAACAATCCTAGACTTGTTTGGCATCATCTTGATCAATCAAGATCACTATATAAGGACCCTCTTTGTGTAACTCTTGATCATTCATTACAAACTCAACTCCTAAGGATTTCTGGAGCTCAAGAGCATTCCCTAAGCATCATTAGTCGTGCATAGGACCTTGGTAAGCTTCCTTAACCTTCCTTAATCGTGTTTTACTTAGTTTATTAGCTTAAAGTCAAACCGTCGTAATTAAGGTTTGACTTAACGATTAATCACTAATGGTCCAGTGATTAGTCAAATTGAAAGTAGTTATAAGTTGGTAATTATGTGGGCATTAAACCCTTAAAAGGGCACCCTCTGATTCCCGCTCTAACTAAGTCATTTGTCGGGTCAAAGTTAGTTATAAAAAGTCAACATAAACATAATTTTCGAATTAACACATAATTAGCAATGTAGAAGACGTGTAACCTGTTTTACCACTCATATAACTTGTTAATCAATGCAAGAACATGTCTAAGCATGTCCGACCCGACAATTTTCAGTTTAGGACCGGTTCGGAACCGAAAGTCGCATAAATTGACCATTGTCTTGACTTTCAGTTCTGACCCATATTAGCATGATTTAGAAATGCCTTAGAGCTTCATTAGGACCAGCTTGTATGATAGTATAACCCTCTGCGATTATACTACTTGACTCGTTAATTGTTTCCGTTAATTGCTTAATGTTGACCGTAATGCCCTTTTGACCATAAAATGAGATTTTTGGAAATGTGAAAGAACAATAATCTTTTTTACTGATTTATAAACATATCCCTAAAATTTCACATCAGTTTGAGGTCTAGATTAGGAGTTATGCTCAATAGCGTAATTAGAAAGCTTTTTATAAATTAAACGGCGTAATTAGCATAAAGCTTATCTAAACCCAAATTTTTGACACCAAACCTCTTACCCACTGATGTAATATAATATTTTGGGATTTTTGAAGATTTTTAATTATTTTTAAACTGATCATAACATAGGGTTATCGCCTTGATTCGGTTATTACCGATTATACCCTTTTTGCTTATAAAATGAGTTTTACATAAAAATTTGATACCAAATCTTTGGATACTGATTTTATATGATAAATGAAGTATTTTGAACTTTATAACCTGATCAGAAAACTCAGATTTCCTGTTATAACCCGGAAATCGCTTAAAATAACTTTTTACGCATATTAAACACATAGTATGGGTTAAAACCATTCTTGTCATATAAGACTTATCACCAACTGATATAACCTATTAAATTAAGTAGTTTTACTGATTACTTCAGACCCGAATCTCAAAATTTTATTTAATCTCTTTTATAATCTTTAAAATGACCAAAATACCCCTACGGGGCTTAATTTGAGATTAAACTCGTTTTGGGCATAATGGAAGGTATCCTACTGATATCACAACATATTTAAAGCATATTAACTTAGGAAACCTGTTCGTGACTCATTTGGTTACCCGTTATGCGTTATTCGCGTTCGGTTCGGTTTATGTAACTAGTTTGCATAAATTGACCGAAACGGGTCAAACCCTATCATTTTCACCTCAAAATCCAGAATGTGTTTAGTTTACCCATATTATACAAGTCTTCAAACTTGTCGGGACTAAACCACATTCAAATCCGGTCTTCGCTTAATCTTGCGTTTTGAACCGATACCTTTCTTTAAAACTAACCGGTCTAAGTTTAGGCTTAATTAAGACCCGTTAGGAATCTAATAGGTTATTAAAACCTTCTGTTTTGGTCAAAAATTACCGAAGCAATTAAGTGATCAAATTAGTTAAGTGAGGTAGTGTGCTAGAAATATGTGTTGAAAATATTTTTATTAAGTTGTTTGTAAAAACAGTTTGAGGATACGGCTCAGGATACAGAGTTGTATTTATGATCAAACAATGAGCAAAAAAGGTAAAGGGTGACACCGGATATACGAGGAAAGCCCTTGATCAATCTTGATCGCCGGCATAAAACCTCGAGAGCTAACAATCGTAGCTGCCTTGTTCTTCTATTGCTTCAAATATCAGGATACAGTGTAGGATGTAATGCGGATCAACTAGGTGTTACAAGGTAATTCGAGTACAAGTGTTTGTGTGTAGTGATTGCTAGTAACTAGAGAGTAAATTGTGCGAATGAAAAGTGAGTGCCTTAACTTGATCCGATCATACTATTTATAGCTAAACGAAAACAACTAACTTTCCTATTAAACTGGGATTCGGCGGATATTCCCCATACGAACGTTGTAGACATGGTCTTTCGGGTTCAACGTCTCTCGTATAACTGGTTTGCCCGAGTCTTAAGGAGAAGAGGTCCACTTGACCGTTAGTAACCCACAACTTTTAACTTGCACGTGGTTAATTTAGTTAATACCAGGATATCGCACCAGGATGTTACCAATATCCTGATCCGGTATCCTGATCATAAGTAAACAATCAAAAGCAGAATATTAGTCAGGATATATATGCTCAGAAAATGATCCATAACAATTGTCCCCAAATATATCTGTTGGTATACCAATCCAACGGATATATTTTAAAACCTTATCTCGTAAACCGATACAATTAAAACGAGGTGACGTTTGAGATGACATTGTGCAACTTCCCATGCTACTTTTACTCTTCACCCCCTATGTCCAGCCTATATCAACTGAGGGACTTCTCATTATGGTCATCTCTATCTTCAAGCGATTTTCAGGTATTTTTTCTCTCTCTCTTCCCTACTTTCTCTGTTTAAACCCTCTATTTTCCGGTTGTGATCCTCCATGGCTACTCGCACTAGATCCCAAACGGCGGACTCTGTTTCCCCCTTTCACAAACAAAACCTACTCAAGGAACCCTCAAAAGAGGTTTGCTCTTTTGATAATGCCGATATTGCGGCTTTACGAGCCTCCGGTGCCTTTCCCGCCGGGATGATTTTCCGTCCATTCGACCGAGAGGCCCGATCGGATTTTTGTTCCGACGAGTGGGTATGCTTTTTTTCTTATCCTTTCTCCATAGGGCTTCAGTATCCGTTTTTCCCTTCATTTCTCGTTCCTTCGAGCTTACTGGTCTAAGCTTCGCCCAAATCATGCCCATGGTTTGGCGCGTGTTAGTCACCTTGGAGAGAATCAAGGCTCGTCACATGCCCGATCTGTGCATCGAAGATCTCCCGATGGCCTACCGTTTAAGATCTCATGGTTCCAGCCGGTTTCTTCTATTTTCTATTTCCAGAGATCCTCTCATTCTTAAGGCCACCAAGAATGAGGATAAATGGACAAGAAAATTCTTCTTTGTAAAAAGGGACTCCATTGATAGAGGTTCTGACCTTCCTACGAGATGGTTAACTTCTGGTAGGATTTAGGGTTTTAGGAATATCCCCAATCATATCCCGAGACTACATCCTGAACCGATATCCTGATATGTTTATTCCTTTTTGCAGCAAACTTCAAGGAATTAGCTCCCCCAAGTGCCGAATCGGAAAGAAGGATAAAAGAAATCTACAAGCTTCCGGAAAGCGAAAGGTCCTTTACCCTGCTACTCACAAGTCAAAGTTAAAGATCAAGTTCCAACATGTCTGGTAAGCATATTCTCAGAAATTATCTTTATTTATTAAACCGATTATTATTTCAGAGGTATAATAAGTCTGAAAATATCTTCCCTTGCGCAGTGCCAGTTATCAACCTCGAAGGCTTCCAGCTTGACGAGTTGGACAGTTACTCTAGCCTCGCACCTCCCAAGCAAGAATCCAATCCGAAGTCATCTGTCACTCCGAAGCCTACTAGTGCAAAGACTACTTCTGCTCCTAAAGCTCCTCTAGCATCTAGGACCCGGGCCTCTAGCTCCCGGAAGAGAAAGGAAGTTGAGCCCCCCGCTACACCCCATGTGTTCCCATTCAAGAACCATGGGTTTACGGAATCCAGCAAATTCATGACCGGCTTCCTCAACCAGGTTGGTATCCTGACCCATATCCTGCAACATATGCTAGTTAATAAAGTCAATTAAAGTCATTACCTGATTTCTTTGCAGGGTCTTGAAGGCCTGGTGTTTCTCTATGAGGATGCATGCGGCTCGAATGTCATGCTTGAAAGCCAGCTGAAAAAGGCCGAAGCCACCATCGCAGATCAAGCATCAATTGCCACCGCCAACACGGAGCACTATCAGGCTAAGTACAAGGCTATAACTCAAGATCACCAGTCTGTCATCCAGAAGATCACCCAGGAGGCTCAAGCTAAGTTCGACGCTGCTCAGGTTCAACACGAGCAGGCCATGGCTTCATACCGGGAGAGCCTCAAGAATTCTGTCGTCATCTCCCTTTTCCAGGCCAGACTGAAAATGGCTTACGAGGCAATGGCTTTGGGTTTGCAATGCCCTTCTTGGAACACCAAGGCCTGGGAGGCGAAACTGAGAGATCTTGGGGGGAATCCTGTGGAGCCTCCTGCCAAATCTGCTGCGGAAGAACCTGCCAAGATAGTGGATGCTAGTGCTTCAAAGAATGCTGCTGATGATGCTGGGACAAATGTTGAAGAGGATGCTGGTGGAGACATCACGATGAAGGAAGGAGCTGCCCCTTAAGTGCAGCGATGTGGGCGATGATGGATATACGTGCCAAGGCTGGAGCCCAATTTTTTAAATTTCATGGTTGTGGTCTGTACAAACAATTTACTTTTTTCTGCTGCTGAACAGTTTACATTTCCTGCACTAGAACAAAACGATGACCAAAGGTGGATGGGTCCTGTATTTCAGGATGAAACCCTTGGTCATCAGTTAGTATAATTTGTTTTGGATGATGCAATGGTTGGAGGCGGATGGGTCTCGTTTTGAGACGAAACCTTCAACCGTTGCTTAAATATGGTAAAAACTAATAGTGCTTTTGGTGGATGGGCCTTGGTTTGAGGTGAAACCAAAAGCACAACTTTTGACTTGTTAATAGTATAACCACCGTTTGACTTATTTGTTGTTGCCTTTTAATTTTTGTCATGCATCACTTAGTTTAGATTTTAGCTTTGCAAAATTTACACAATTATTTTTTGAAAATATCCTGATCAATATATTTAGTGGTATCCTATGAAGACTTTTGTCGAATAGGACTTCTCAAAATCCAAATAATTTAGACAAAGTCTTTGAAGGACAAGAGATAGTTTATTTTTCAAAATCTCAAATAATTTAAACATAGTTTTCAAAGGGAAAAGATGGTTCACTCAGCATTTATAAACAAATTCAACTCTGATTTTTAAATCCAAGTATTGTATCCCAAATATTCCAACCAAACATCCTGAATCATATTTCGAGAATATATTTAGAGAATATATCCTAAAGATATATCCTAATCAGGATACTTAAACTCTAAACGTAGTTTTGAAAGTTCAAACAATCTGTGTAAGATTCACAAAGGAAAGATCATACCAGGAACAGAGTACAACCCTGATATTGGACTTTACTCCTGTTGCAACTTTTGCCACAAAGATGTCCCCAGTTCGAGATACTTAGTATCTTAGGTCCCAATTTAATTTTCTGAGCTCCACACAATCGCCTTGGGAGGAATGTCCCCTGTGCACGAAATCTTCGAACACTTAGAAAATTTTTGAATCCAAGTTTTGACCGTATGGACAATTCTTGTGTTACCGGGGTAAAACCCGAAAATATACTGGAGATAAATCCTTAGTACCCTAGGGAAAATCCCAAATTTTCATGCGCTACAGGCGGGAGTGTATAAACTCCAAGACTTAGAAAGGTGAAAACCTTTAAACCTTAGAGAGTATGAAAATACCCTTTCGTGAGAGAGGGTGATCAATCCTCATATACCTTTAGGATTCAGGATATAGCCAATAGTAACGAAATTGTCAGCCACTTTTACATGAACTGGTCCCGCCACCTTGAACTATTCCCGAATAACTTGCGCTCCAGGCAGGGTGTTTAAACCCAATTCGGAAGAAAGGTGAATGTTTTGGTCAAAAATCAAGCTAAGATAATGCAACCAAACTTTCTGTTGTGAGGTGTGATGCTTGAATCAATGAACAATGCTAAGGATCACTCAGAAATGAAATGAACAAGTGACACAAAGATTTATACGAGGAAAAAGCCCTTGATCAAGAGTTGATCTCCGGCATAAAAAACCTCGGGTGATGGAAACTACCGATCACCAACTCAAATTAAACTAACAAGTTATTACAACTTTGGATGATAGCGAGCTAGTTACAAGGATCACTATAGTGTAATGTGCAAAAAAGTGTGTAATCGCCAAGTGAATTGTCAAGAGCTGATGAGACCAGTTACAAGTGTGTGTGTTAAGCCAAAAAATAGCCAAGTGTTCTGTTAGGGGATGATTTTCCTATGATCAGTGATCCTTATTTACTGTTGGGCTTAGTGATCCTCAATTCTGTCTGAATTAGTGATCCTCAGAAAGTATTGTAGGATCAGGATCAAGGATCATCATCAGGAGCCTTATACTAATGATTGTCTGCTTTGAATATGAAGTTGTTTTGCAGGAGTACGAGCTTGGACTTGGTCTTGGCGATATTCCTGGAGCATATTCCATATTTATTCAGCACGTGCATAGCTAAAGTGGACGTTATGGAAGTCGTGGAAGACTTGCACAAAATGCTGACAGTTTGTTAGCTTAGATATTTTCCATTTTTAAATGGGCATAGCGAGCTAAATAAAAACACTTGGCTATTTTTAGCTTAACACACACACTCGCAACTGCTCTCACCAGCTCTCGACAATTCACTTGGCGATTACACACTTTTTTGCACATTACACTATAGTGATCCTTGTAACTAGCTCGCTATCATCCGAAGTTGTATTACATTTCTTGTTTAATCTGAGTTGGTGATCGGTAGTTTCCATCACCCGAGGTTTTTTATGCCGGAGATCATTCATTGATCAAGGGCTTTTTCCTCGTATAAATCTTTGTGTCACTTGTTCATTATATTTCATAGTGATCCTTAGTATTGTTCATTGATTCAAGCATCACACCTCACAATAGAAAGTTTGGTTGCATTATCATTACTTGATTTTTGACCAAAACAGTTTGGCGCCCACCGTGGGGCAATTGGTGCTTCGTTCTTGAGAAATTATTATTCTGGTGATCATTTCGGTTCGCTACAATCAAGTAAATGGCTTCCTCAGCAAAGAACACATCAAGCTCTATGTCGGCGATCAGTTCTTCACAAGGTGTTCCTCCTTTGCCTCCACCACCTTCTGGATCCCAGAAGAATGCTGAAAATGCTGCGAAGAGACAAACCCCCATTTTCCAAAAACCACCAACTTCTTCTGTTTCCAATAATCCTAATACTAATGATCTTTTTAATCTGATTTTACAGATGAGGGATCGCATGCAAGAGCAAGACAGAACCAATGAACGGATCCTCCAAGAGATTGGTGATATTAAGAAACAGAAGAAATCAGTGGAGGATCACTCTCCTCTGATGCCAAGGTCATTGAATTTTGACACTCCAGTTATAACTACCCTACAGTCGGCAGTTCCGGGCATCCAGTATCAAAGTGGTCCATCAGAAAGGCGTTATGGAACAGCAACTATGAGTCAGGCATTTGGCTCTCATTACCAACCTCAAGGATCCTGCTCTCAGCCATCGGGATCCTCTTTTCAGCATCAGGGATCCTTCATCAGCTCAGGAGGATATTTAGGAATGCACCCGGTCCAAGGATCCTTCCCGGTCCAAGGATCCTCCCAGGTCCAAGGATCCTTCCCGGTCCAAGGATCCTCCCAGGTCCAAGGATCCTCCCAGGTCCAAGGATCCTCCCAGGTCCAAGGATCCTTTATGAATCCAGGGTCCTTTCAGGTTCAAGGATCATCTCAGCCTCAAGGATCCAACATCTTTCAGGATCAAGGATTCCCAAGAAGTATGCAGCCCCCGAGCTCGGATGTTCATCAAGGAGACTTCATACCAATGCAAACCATTGCTTCTTCTGGTCCTTCAATCATACCAGAATCTCGTCAATATGGATTCACATCTGGAATTCCAAACACGAATCCTGTGGGAGGTAACACTTTTAATAATTCATATAACACTAACCATGGCTCTATGCAGGATACAGGTATCAATCAGGCTATGGCCAGGGAGTACAGAAGCTCAAGGACATGATATCCAGTGTACCAGGAGTGGTCAAACCCATTCCTGAAATTGCAGATGGTAGCCATAGGATATCTCGCTTTGCACCACCTATTTGTGATGCTGAGATACCCAAAAGATTCCAGATACCATCCATGAAGCTGTATGATGGTTCAACGGATCCAGAGGAGCATGTAGCTCAATACAGGGAGAGGATGGAGATCAATCCAATTCCTGAGAGGTTAAAAGAAGCATGTCTATGCAAGGGATTTGGATCCACACTCACAGGATCTGCTCTTAAATGGCTGCTAAGTCTTCCCCCTTACTCTATTACTTCATTTGCTAATCTAGTTAATTTGTTTAATAGTCAATTCTCTTGTAGTAGAAAGTTTGAACGATTAACTAGTGATCTATATAGGGTAACACAATGTCAAAATGAATCACTTAGAGATTACATCACTAAGTTTAGTAAAGAATCCTTAGATATTCCTAACTTGGATATTGCTACGGCTGTAGAAGCCTTCAAAATGGGATTGCTTAGGGATTCATTGTTCTATGATGATCTTGTTATGACCCCATGCAGGAATCTTGATGAAGTAAGAACCAGGGCCCTTGGGTTCATTCGTCTAGAGGATGACAAAAGGATCCAGGAGAGATTGACAGGATCCTCAAAACAGGAAAACCAAGGATCCTACTTCAGGAACAACAAATCAAAATCCTATAACAAATCTGATAACCAGAACGTGCATGCAGTGGAACAAGAAGAAGATGATGAGGATTATCCTCCTATTTCTGAATACTGTTTTTCTGTTGATAACAATGAACTAATCCTTGCAATGCAGAATCTAGGTGAGAAAGCTAGGTGGCCGAGAAAAAGTGATAAACCAGCTGCTACAAAGGATAAGTCCAAGTGGTGTGCATATCATGAGGATTTCGGGCATCTCACTGAAGAGTGTATTGCACTAAGAAAGGAAATTGGTTACTTGTTGAGCAAGGGGCATTTGAAGGAACTTTTGGGACGAAAAAAGTCAAGGATCCCGGAAAGGGCTCCTGCTCCTCCAGCAGATGCACAAGTTATAAACTTCATATCCGGTGGATCAGACATTTGTGGTACCTCCTTTTCAGCAGCAAAAAGACATGCTAAGGAAACCAAGATGGATAATGGAGACAGACCCGTCCGGACCTCCGTTGTTACCCATGATAAAGTTATAACCTTTGATGAGGATGATCGTGTTGATGTCCAGGATCCTCATCATGATGGTCTTGTAATTACATTGTTTATTTCTAACCACTTTGTTCGTAGGATCCTTATAGATGGAGGAAGCTCTGTGAACATCATTCAGCTTGATGTCCTCAAGAAGATGAATATCCCGGGGTCTGATATTGTCCCAAGATCCTCAGTACTTGTGGGATTCAGTGGGGAAACTAAGAATACATTGGGGGACATCAAACTCCCAATCTATATTGAAGGATTGCATTCTTATCAAAAATTTTGAGTTATAGATTACTTATCTTGTTGCAATGTTATCCTTGGCAGGCCATGGATACATGATACGAAGGCAGTTCCATCCACCTATCATCAGTGTGTAAAGCTTCCAAGTCCATGGGGAGTGGTGAAAATTGAGAGTGATCAACAAGAGGCTAAGAATTGTTATACACCATCAATGTAGCCAGCCTCAAGACCAAGGGAGCAATAGCAATTAAAGTATCCTTCAAGAGATGTCTTGGAGGCAAGAGAGCAGGATGTAAAAGAAATCCTCATGGATCCTGATGATCCTGAATCCATAGTCTTCATAGGATCAGGGATCCTTAGCAGCATTGAACAGGATCTAGTATCCTTCCTTTAAAGAAGGAAAACTACCTTTGCCTGGAAGCATGAGGATATGACAGGTATATCTAAGGATATAATTACTCATAAGCTTGGCATTGACAGGTCATTCAAGCCTATACATCAAAAGAGGAGGAAGTTTGCACCTGAAAGGAATGCTATTATCCAGGAAGAAGTAGATAAACTACTTTGGGCAGGTATGATAAGAGAGGTTAAGTATCCAAGATGGTTAGCCAATGTGGTTGTTGTTCAAAAGAAAAATGGAAAGTGGAGGGTATGTGTCGATTTTACTGATTTAAACAAGGCATGTCCCAAGGATCCTTTCCCATTACCCCACATTGACTCCATGGTGGATGCTACCGCGGGTCATGAGTTGTTGACTTTTATGGATGCTTCATCTGGATTTCAGCAAATTCAGATGGAACCATCCGATCAAGAGGATACAGCCTTTATGACCCCGACTGGTATATACTATTATATTGCTATGCCATTTGGACTAAGGAATGCAGGTGCTACTTATCAAAGGCTAGTCAATATGATGTTCAAGGAACAAATTGGACACACTATGGAAGTCTATATTGATGACATGGTGGTGAAGTCCAAGAAAGCTGAGGATCACCTTAAAGACTTGGAGGAAGCATTCAATATCCTTGATAAATTTAACATGAAACTAAATCCTTCCAAGTGTCATTTTGGTGTTAAGGCAGGTAAATTCTTAGGCTATATGGTGACAAAGAGGGCATTGAAGCAAGTCCAGAGCAAATCAAGGCTATTGTGAATATCAAATCTCCTGCCAATGCTAAGGATGTAGAAAGATTGACAGGCAGGATCGCAGCCTTGAACAGGTTCATATCCAAATCCTCAGAAAAGTGCAAGGAATTCTATGACATCCTGAGGAAGAACAAGAAATTTGAATGGACTGAGAAGCATGAAAGTGCCCTCAAAGCTCTTAAGGATTACCTATCCTCAGCCCCGGCCTTGATGAAACCAGAAAAAGGGGATATATTATCCTTATACTTGGCAGTATCCTCAAAGGCAGTAAGTGCGGTCCTTGTTAAGTATCACCAAGGTACACAACATCCTGTTTATTATGTAAGTAAGAGTTTACTTGATGCTGAATCCAGGTATTCACACTTAGAGAAACTTATCCTTGCATTAATTATGGCATCTACTAAATTAAGACATTATTTTGAGACTCATGCCATTATTGTTAAGACTAATTTTCCAATTAAGAATGTTCTCAGGAAACCTGAAATGTCAGGAAGGATGGCTAAGTGGGCAGTGAAGCTTAGTGCTTATGATAAAAGATATGAGCCTAGAACTGCCATTAAATCCCAAGCCTTAGCTGACTTTGTAGCAGATTTCAGTAGTGACTTGCAAAAGGAAGCTGAGTTAGAAGTCCAACAGCTTGAAGAAACTAAGGATCCTTGGATACTCTTCACTGATGGTGCTTCTAATGTCAAAGGAACAGGGCTTGGAATACTACTAAAATCGCCACAGGGGGACATAATACCCCACTCCATAGCTTGTGAATTTCAAACTACCAACAATAAGGCTGAGTATGAAGCCTTGATAGCTGGTTTGCAAATTGCTAAGCATATGAGGATCAGGTATCTTGAGGTACATGTAGATTCATTATTAATCACTAATCACTTTAATGGATCATATGCTGTTAAAGGTGAAAAGCTAATCAAATATTTAGAGATAGTCAAAGAATTCGCACTCTCTTTTGTTTTCTTTAGTTTGACACAGGTACCAAGGGAAGAGAATGCAGAGGCTGATGCATTAGCCAATTTAGGATCATCCTTGAAGATCCCAAAGGATATCAAGATCCCTATTATCCATATCCTAACCCCCGCCATCGAGGATCATGTAGCTATGGAGATAGGAGAGGATTCTGCAATCATCCCTAGTGATGATACTCAATCTCATGCAGGATCATGGTCCAATTATGAGATATATCCAACATGGAGAGATTCCTACAGGAGAAAACCCCAGGGCTTTCAAAACTAAGGTATCTCAATTTACAATATTGAATAACATGTTGTATAAACGATCTCTTGCAGGTCCATATCTAAGATGCATTGAGGACCCTGAAATCCAAGAAGTCCTAAAGGATTTCCATGAAGGAGATTGTGGAAACCACACTGGGGGCAGGGCATTATTCTCAAGGATCCTGAGGACAGGATACTATTGGCCTACTATGAAGAAGGATGCTGTGGAGTATGCCAAGAAGTGTGATCCTTGTCAGAGACACAGTAATATCCTTCACCAACCAGCAGAACTTTTGCATCCTATATCCTCTTCTTGGCCATTTATGAGGTGGGGAATGGATATAGTTGGTAAGCTTCCTAAGGCACCTGGTGGAAAAGTATTCATGCTTGCTATGACTGATTACTTCTCCAAGTGGATAGAGGCTGAAGCCTTTGCTCAAGTCAGAGAAAAAGAAGTAATATCCTTTATTAAGAGAAACATTATTACTAGATTTGGTATCCCTTCTGAAATTGTCTGTGATAATGGATCCCAGTTTTTTGGGAATAGAACTACTAACTTTTGTGACAGCTGGGGGATTAAGATGATAACATCAACACCAGTCCACCCACAAGCTAATGGTCAGGCAGAATCATCCAACAAGATCATCATCAACAATTTAAAGAAAAAGCTTGGATCCAAGAAAGGAAAGTGGGCAGAAGAACTACCTTATGTACTATGGGCTGATAGGACAACTCCCAAGAATGCCACTGGCCAAACTCCATTTTCTTTGGTATTTGGGGCAGAATCGGCGATCCCTACAGAGATGGTGGTTCCTACTGCAAGAACAAGCATTCGTGATCCTGAAGAAAATGCTGAAAACTTGGTTCAAGACTTGGATACTATAGAAGAACTCAGGGATTTGGCAAGGATAAGGATGGCCAGTTATCAACAAAGGATGGCTGGAGCCTACAACAAAAATGTCAGGATCAGGAAATTCCAAGTTGGTGATATGGTGTTAAGGAAAGCATTTTAGAATACCACCAATCCTGCTGATGGAAAATTGGCACCAAAGTGGGAAGGCCCTTACTTGATCGAAGCTGAGGCAGGAAAGGGGGCATCTCGATTGCTAACAATGGAAGGTGACTTGCTACCAAGAGCTTGGAATGCTATCCACTTAAAGAAATACTTCATGTAACGAGGATCCATGATCCTTATCTGACAAGTATCCTTGAAGGATTCTTACAGGACCGATGATCCTCATTTTGGTAATGATCTAATCTTAAACTATTTCATTCATTAATTATCTTATATAAGGATAAGGATCTTGCATCCTTTATCCTCCTTTCACTTGATTCTGAGTTTTGAAGGTTCAGGTATCCTTAACAAAGGACTGAGTATCCACAGAAGTATCCCGTTATTTGGGCTTGACCCCAGTTATTTGGGCTTGTCCCCAGTTATTTGGGCTAGTCCCCAGTTTGGGCTTGTCCCCAGTTTCGCCAGTAGCGCACGATGATCCTGGTATAGTTCATGGCAATGGGACTAGTACTCGCGTTAGGGGCTGACAATTTCATTGTGCTGGCTATATTCAGGATCCTACGTATAATGGTAGACGTACCATACATCCGTTCCTAAGGTTCCTAAGGTTTCTAACGTTTTCACGTTAGCTAAGGTTTTGGCATTTTCATATCACTAAGTTTGGATAGTCGCCAGTAAGGGCCATACTCCAGTTTACACACGATCCTTGGGCTTGTCCCTAGTTATCCTTTGGGCTTGTCCCCATTTATCCTTTGGGCTTGTCCCCAGTTATCCTTTAGGCTTGACCCCAGTATATTGGGCTTGTCCCCGGAATTGTTGGGCTTGTCCCCAGTTACTAACTCTTATCTTATATTGGCTTAGTCCCAAGTTGTATCCTATTTCAGGTTTTTGGAGATAAACGACCAAGGATCCTTGATCCTTACCCTTTACTAAGGTTTGTCTTTTGGTTATCCTGATTATAAGTGTTAAAGGTTAGGATCCTAACTTGGGTTCTCAGGTATGATCCTTAACTATTTTGATTTTATTCATTATTCATTTGAGTAACCCTTATCCTTTGACAACTGAACTTATGATCCTTAAACTATATTACTTTTCAGAACTTGCCAACTAAAGGATATATGATCCTTGATTATATTCTAAACTTTTTGAAAATATTTATTTACTTAATAAATTCAAACAAAATGTATATCTCAACGATTGAAAAGTAAAGTACTAACGAGGATAGCAACACGGGAGATAGCCAAAAAGTTAAAGTTATTTTATTCACAAAAGATTAAACCCTTTAAGGTTGTCAAAATTGCCAACCCACGTTTCTACTAGCAAAACGTGGCCCGTCCACATGGGT